>OX638403.1:1485184-2970369 GCA_951813805.1 Limnephilus auricula
CACCAGCCATTAAATTATTTTATATGAAACGAAAACAGGTGAGGTAACAATTATCCCTGTAAAACGTTTGTGTATGTAAGGGGCCGCTCTGTCAATTTCTACCGTTTTCTTACATGTTTTCCTTAAACGTTTAAAGTTTTTAAGTTCTTACAAAAATATATATTATTCTTTAAGATAGTATCTATACATTCCCTATGCCGATATGGTAATTATTTGAAATTTCCTTGATATAAATAAATCGCAAAGTATGCTCCGAAAATTATTATTAACACGTTTGTTTCTGTTATTTTACAAGTTATATTGTGTATGAAAAAATTCACAATGTTTCTTTAAATGCTACTTGACTTTTTGCTCTTTTTCAAACGAGTCGTCTTTTATTAAACATTTTCACAATTTTCGCATGAATTTTATGTTTTGTAATGCTATCACGCTCGCTCCCACGTTCGTATTGTCGTAGCTCTCCAATTTCTTCTTTTTGAGCGAGGTAGCGCGGCCTCAACAAAGTTTTTTTAGTACCACTTAAAGCGGTATTTTACCAATTTGATCGCATATAAGATATTATAACTCACGTGCTGCACTTGTCTCCATTGGCACGAAGCGGGGCCACAGCGAGTAGGAGCGCGACTATGAGCGCGCGAAGGCGCTCCGAAGCGGTCATGGCTCGGCCTCTAGTCACAGCGCATCCCTCCTGGCACTAGTCCCTAGTGGTCCAACACACTCAGTCACACACCACACGGCACCACACCACACCACACGGAGAGGGACCTGGAAACATAAAAATATATTATGAAGATTACAAAATTTCATAATATTCATTATTTTAATTGTTCTAGGAATACTTTTTATACAAACAAACAAACAAAACCACACAAAGAAACATTACATAGCTTACATAACATTACAGAACTTGCTTTGATTCGATAATAATAACTTGATATTTTTATAGCGCAAATTTGTTTTTTTTTTTATTTCACTTCAAGTTTATTTCACTTAAAATTTATTTGCGCTCGCCGGGTGATGAAATTGAAGTGAAATCATAATTATCATAAGGTGGCGGTAATTTCCAAAATTCAAACGTTATTATAAATTAACTTTAATGCCTCTTTAATAAAACTTATAAAAACACTTTGCGGCTATCAGTTGGAACACATTAAAGTGCGCTTAACTATTATTAAAAATAATCATGTAGTGCTCCTTTATAATATATTGTTAAAATAATATGAAATAAAGAATATACAGTATAATATACAAAGTAATGAAAAGAGATGAAAAAATAACAATAACAGTGCTGTTATAGTATAAGATAATAATAATAGATAATAACGGTGCTATTATAACATAGACAAAACAAAATAAAAACAAAATATAACACGAACAAAAATAAAAACGAAAACATAAATATAATACAGAACATGATGCAGATAAGAACAGAATAAATAATAACATAAGGAGTGCCTTGTGGGCGTATTTCGTGATCGAAATATTTGCCTAATCGAGGCCTAAATTTCTGAAACAAAACAGTGTTTACGAAATTCGTACGGGATGGAGATCTAAGATGTTAGGAGAGTGTAAGTGAGACAGCGATGAGCTATTGGGTCTAATGGAACATTTGTTTCTATTCAAATGTATATAGAAAGCAATTTTGGTTTAATTCTTTTTTCCAATATTTGTTGCAGTTATTTCAAAATTATAGGTAATCTTATCAATTGGGTAGGCGGGTATGGTCACCGCTTGCCCCGGGAACAATTTATTGGATAACCAACTCCTCTGCCGGTCACTCAAATTGATTCTCTACGTTTGGTGACAGCAGGGATACCCGGGTTCATGGGGTAGGGTGTCCAGGTATTTGCAGCGGATGCGTCTACCCACCAATTGCGTGGCAGGTCAAATTAGTTGAGGGAGGCCTTTTGACTTATCCAGCAGGGATCTCTCGGAACATCACCTTCCACAGGGATGGAATCATTCGCCCATCACTCCTGAACCCGCTGAACTTAGATTCCTACGCACCCACCAAACCTTTTTCCATCCCAGAACATCCTCTCCTTCCTTTCATGAAAATAACTCTCCACACAGCATCCCCAAAGATGAAATAGGCCCTTAGAGCAATTGTTTTCTTGAGGGCCTCCTATGTAAGAGCTACCGTAAAAAAATGTTCCCTATTAATTTTTATTTTGTATAAATTTGACTCTCCTCTATCCGCCACCACTGGAGCGACAGAACAATATATAACTTCTTTCACGGATTGCTAAAGAAAAAATTTCGGTCCACATTAAAAAATCATACCTCCGAATTTGAATATGGAGACATACAAACTGGCTATAGTTCTATATAGAAAAATTAGTTCACATATCTTTTGTGTATTATAACATACGAGCTTCTGCCCGCGACTTCGTCTGCGTTGGATTAGTACTTCGAGTAATCTATTTTCTTTTCCTAGGTCCCATCTACGTTTATACCAAAATTCTTAACCTATTTATTTAAAATATGTATAATTCTTGATTCGATTTAAAGTATTAGGCGAGTACTTCAAATAAATTCAGTAATTTAAATATTTTCCAAAATACAATTTTGATTTATAAATCATTGTTTTGCAAAATGTCATTCTCAAATTTTGACTTTTTCTATTAAATTATAATTATTATTTTCAATATATTGAAAATAAATAGCTAGCTTCATAAATTATAGCCTATATGTTATTCTGATGTATGAGCTATATTATTGTAAAGTTTCATTAAAATCCATTCATTAAATTTCGATTTAAAGAGGAACAAACATACATACATCCATACAAACTTTCACATTTATGATATTGAGTAAGATTCGTAGGATTTATAAAAAAAATAGATTAAATCGGAAACTTTATAATATTTTCAAGAATCTAGAGGATTTTTGTCATAAATTGCAAAAAACGTTTGAGTGGTTATTTTAAATTATTAATAGAATCAGCGATACTTGTAGATGACAACATTCATAATTTCAATAATCGACAGTTTTTGAATTGACATTTTTTTACATTTACGCAACACATGAGACTTTTTGGGGAGAGGAGTGAGTGAACATGGGTCTTGAAGAGACCTATGTTGTAGGTGGGAGGAAAAACTGTGAAAATCATTTCACATTCGAGCTGATGAAATCACGAACTTTTTATAATATAATGATTTTTTTAAACATTCTGTGAGACCGCCGTTAAATGTAAAAAAATTACAATTTTCTCTTAAATATCACTAGTATCATTTTTTACAAACTATTTTTCAGTTTTATTGACCAAAGCGATTGTTAGAATATGTAATAATTAAGTCATTTACATGTTTGAAAGAATCGACGTAAGTAATAAAAAAAAAACATTTTTCCATGTATCTTTTCAAAAACGTCAGTGTTTTAAAAATTAAATTTGCGACCCAATTAATAATCTAATAAGTCCCTATCATAAATTTCCCCGAACCACAAAACAGAGTCATCAGGAATCCCATCACTAATGAATACATTTCAATAGTTTGTTTGCAAGGGGCTGGCACAAGAGCAGAGAAGAGCAAGGTAAGGCACAAGGCTCGCAATAAACATCCCCTGAATTAGTAACGTGACGGGGACGCCGTTCAGAGCGCAGACCTACCCACTACTGCTGTAAGTAGCGAGTACTTACCCTACTTTAGTGGCAATTTGTCAGCTTGAAATGCACAATGTTACCAGCAATTTGAAACTGCAAATTAAGCCACGCTGAGAAAAATGGAATGCGCTTTAAATGCACCTAATTACGACATTAACTTAACTAACGCTTTATTGTCTACCACATTTTAAATTTTAATCTGTGAAGTTACATCTTTTCTCACTAATTATATCTTACTAATATTATAAACGCGAAAGTTTGTGTGGATGTTTGTATGTTTGTTACTCTTTCACGCAAAAACCACTGAATGGACTTTAATGAAACTTTACAATAATTTAGCTTATACATCAGATTAACATATAGGCTATAATTTATACCCAAAACTTGCTATTTTCCATGTATTACAAATAATAATTATTGTTTAATAGAAAATGTCAAAATTTGAGAATGACATTTTGAAAAACAATGATTGTAAAACCAAAATTCTATTTTAGAAAATATTTAAATTAGTGAATTTATTTGAATCAAATCAAGAATTATAGTTATTTTAAATAAATAGGTTAATAATTTTGGTATAAACATAGATGGGACCTACGAAAAGAAAACAGGCTAATCGAAGTACTAATCCCACGCAGACGAAGTCGCGGGCAGGAGCTAGTAATATTATAAACGTGAAAGTTTGTATGGATGTATGTGTGTTTGTTACTCTTTCACGCAAAAACTACCGAATGGATTTTAATGAAACTTTACTATAATATAGCTCATACGCCAGAATAACATATAGGCGTTATAAAGCTAACTATTATCAATATATTATAAAAAATAATTATTGTTATAATATTATAATAATAAAATGTCAAAATTTGAGAATGACATTTAGCAAAACAGTAAAATTTCATTTAAATCAGAAAAAAAAAATTATTGTTATAATATTATAATAATAAAATGTCAAAATTTGAGAACGACATTTTGCAAAACAATCAAATTTCATTTAAATCAAAATTCTTTTTTAGAAAATTAGTAAATTTATTTGAAGTACTCGCCTAATACTTTGAATCGAATCCAGAATTATAGATATTTTAAATAAATAGGTTAAGAATTTTGGTATAACTGTTTATATTGAAATTGTGTGCAACTTGTTTTATTTTGGACTTTTTTTGGAATTTCGTCAATTACTTACAATTTTTTTAGTATGAACACCACCGCACAAGATAGTTTTGCTCCCAATCACCAGAAGCCAGTGAGGCTTAAGTTAAGGGGGGAGGGGAAGAAGATTGGAAGAGGAAGACGGAAGGTATCCCTAGCTCTAGTCACCAAACACGGCTAGAGCCATTTCAAGCAACGTTTCAAGTCTGAATGATGGTTTTGCAGTTTGATACTCAAGACTCCCATCAATTAAGTTTCCGATACTACAATCACCCTATCTTCAACGTACCCTTGAAAGAGCATTGAAATCAAAGTATCACCATTGAAGTGCATCCACGCGGAGTGTTTATTGAGGTGGTAGCGAGGTAACACAACAGGTGAAGAGTTCAAGGCCACCTCATTAGGAAGGTGGTACTTCTACCCTCTATGTTCACAGGGGTCGTGGGAAGTGCCAGCGTTAGGGGTGGAAGGGTATATTCACTCCACTGCCTTTCAGAGGCTGGTGAAAAAGTTTAACCCTATTTTTTGTGCCGTTAATTGCTTTCACAAGCTATCGCTATCTTGTGAGGTAATATTTTTTTTATTCGAGCTGATAAGGATAATAGGTAATGGTATCGTAAACGCTAAGTTTGTTAGGTTTACTGGATGACTAACACCCCTGCCATAGGTCACCTTAAATGGTTCATTACGTTTGGTGACTTAACCGGGGTGCACGGGTTTGTTTGTCTAGGGCTTGGCTGTGGAAGCATTTGTCCACCTACTGCGTGGCAGGTCGCATTGGAAGAGGCTGATTGAGTCCTACCCTAGACCTGTTTAGTTGGACTCTCTGAACCCATCGCCTTGCACCGCAGTGGGAGATTCATACGTTCGTCACTCCTGAATACACTGACTCCCAGAATCCTACTCACCCCTCCTACCTTCCTCCTTCCCAAAACCTTTTCTCCTTACTTTCCCTAAAAAGACTCTCCATACAGAATCCCCAAAAATGACACTGGCATGGAGGGACTTTTTAGAGATTGTAGAGCTAATGTATAAAAAAAAAATCAGTTGAAAATCTAAGATTTCCTATCCCAATCTCTGGTGGTAAAAGCTCAATTTTGTGTAAAATCATTATAAAAGGAATTAATTTCCAATATTTTAATTAATGAAGATAATATTAGCGAAAGTCAATCAAAAATCCGAAACAGAAAAATCAGAAAAAGATACGGATACATCTGGGACAATGTATCCGTATCTTTTTATCCCAGATGTATCCGTATCTTTTTCTGATTTTTCTGTTTCGGATTTTTGATTGACTTTCGCTAATATTATCTTCATTAATTATAATATTATAATTTGAGGTTTAATAATATAATAGTTTGGTAGATTTACGTGTTGTTCTTGTATTGTTTTGTATTAATTATACTTATATAATACACTTGCATAACGTGGATTTACTAGATGATCATTTATATGGAAAAGTGTATGAAAGGGTTTAGTTTTTCCTAAAAAAAACTAAAGGGAAAAACTAAACCCGTTCCTGTAAATCTGGTGAAAAATAAAAAAAGAGGTTTAACTCTTTAAGTTAAAAAGTTAAAAATAAAAATAATAATTTCATCCTAGACTTGCAGATAAAGTCAATAGATGTCGCATATTAATAAAAAGTGATAAAATTTATCCTGACACTATCTAGAGGGCATTTAGTTCGAGTTGAATCTTGCAATCACACATAAGGTAGCAGCCAATAAAAATATGCGATAAGAAAAATGAAAATAATGTTGGTGGTTCTCAGTCGAAGTATGATACAGTTAAAAGTTTAAGCGCCCTTGAGGTGATTTTTTCACGAAAATGGCGCTATAAAAATCATCCAAACATTATTATTATTATTATTAAAAATGACCGAATCGGATAGGGATACGTTGGCGCAGTGGATAGCGCGTCGGCCCGGATTGCCGGAGGACCTGGGTTCGTGTCCCAGATGTATCCGTATCTTTTTCTGATTGTTCTGTTTCGGATTTTTGATTGACTTTCGCTAATATTATCTTCATTAATTAAAATATTATAATTTGAGGTTTAACTCTTTAAGTTAAAAAGTTAAAAATAAAAATAAAAATAAAAATATAGGAATTAATTTCATTTTATTGGGAGTAATGCTTCCTTTCCAATAAACTAAAAATTTTGATTATTTTTCTTTTTACCTTAATGACTAAAATCTCAAATTGTAATATTTAAATAAATGAAGACAATGTTAGCGATACTCAATCGAACATCTGAAAACAGAAAAATATACGTTAACAACTGAGAATTGAACCTAGCACCTTAGTCTTTCCGGAGGTCTACCAAATGAGTCTAATTCATATTTATCTGTATCATACTTCGACTAAAAACTACCAACATTATTTTCATTGCCATGTTTTTATTGGCTGTTAAAAAGTTTGAGAACAAGTGAAAACGTTTAAAAAACAAACAATAATGATTCCAGAACTGTGTCACGCATGTGAAGGCATAATGGCAGAAGCCAGACTCCAGGTATGCTGGGTAAATTGCCAGAGTGGAAGTCAGGTTTGGGGTACGGTACAAGAGACAAGTCAAGTGGTGCTCATTAAAACCCGTCAAAGTGGTATCTCGGCTTCACATCACACGCTGCTAAAATCCCTACTCAGCTATTTCACCTGAATTATTTAGCTTTTGCTGAATAGCAACAAGAAGTGGTAACTTTAAATTATATTGGTATTTTAGACTTTTGTATTAAATATTGTTTATACGGACGCTATTTTGGCGGTCGATTAATACGGAACCAAACAACTATATTTAATTAAAACGAAAACAAATCATTATTGTAGAAAGCAATCACTTTGTGGTTTGACATATTTCATAAAAATAAAACACCTTTTTGTTTTAAAACCACGATACTTATTAATTTACTTTACCGACCGGTTTCGCGTTACTCAAGCATCTTCAGGGTACAAATTAATACTAAACAATAACTACAAAATGTGTGCTTATTTATACATATAGAGAGAAACAACAATATATACATATAGAAAGAGAAAACAATTTAAAATTATTACAAACAATGGGGATACATTAATACAAATAATATCCCCACTATTTACTAATAATATCACCACTGTTTGTAATAATTTTAAATTGTTGAAGTATTCACGGGCATGTTCACAACTTATGAAAATTTTATGTATGCATAGTATAGGAAATAATTTCATAATGCCAGAGCTCACTATCATATAACCATCCTGGGTATGCGCACATCATATTCCCAAAGTTTCATCGCAATCGGATGAACGGTATGGCCGCGCATAAGGTTCGTACAAACAAACAAACATTAATTTTTATATTATAGATTATTTGGCTACGTTTTCTTATCATTTGTTGTAATTTCTAAATATGAGATACATTGCATTTCATTACTACCCCTGTGTATATTCTGTAACAAACTATTAGTAGGTAGTATTGTTATATGTAAGAATGTATACGATATTTGACAGACAATATTTTCGTATTTAACGATATTTTGTTATTTCATTTTCAGAAGGATTCTAAAAATCAGAGCCCAATGAATATATTTTTAGTATGTTTTTTCCGTTAATATCGGCCTTTGTTGTGGTACTGTATTATTCGTGTATTTGTAGTGCTGCCCTTAAGAAGTCGCCTAGTTGCCCGCATTGTTGTTCTTGTTTCAAGGATCTTCACGGAGTATTTTCCTCTTCGCGTCCCCGTTCCGTGACTACTTGTCGTAAAAATATCCGAACTACCCTTTCCTCTTCCCCGCATCCTCCCACTCCTTCTTTCTCTTCCCTCTTCCTCAAGCCACTATTAAGAATGCATCCCCGATTCGATTCTTTCTCCGCCTTGAACCATCAATGAACCGAAGACAGGAAGTTTACCCTATCTTGATGCTTAGCATAAAAACAGTGGATTATTTCGCAGTCCGCGATGGCGTAAGTAACGAAATTTGTAAATGTTGACAATTTTTATTGATGTCAAGGAAAGCATGTTTCTGTAGCTGTTTGAGGTTTGAGCATATAAAGAGATTTTTCACAAAAGCTGCGCTATGGAATCGTTATTATTGTTATATGTGTAACTAGAGAGATAATGCAATTCATTCGGAGACAGAATTTATTGGTAACAAAAAAAACTTTAAGAAAACAATTTTCTGTATTTGAAAACCTATTCAAATTCCAATTTCACACTCAAAGACGTTATGTTGAATTATAATAATAAGTATTTTCTGTCGTTTTACATCAAAATCTAATTAATTACTTTATTATAGTATGTGATTTGTGGTTTATACTAATGCGTTTACAGTTGTACGAGCAAAACCTTTTATAAAAATGCTTCTTCCTTTTAAAGTTAATGAATGTTGATTATTTAAGCCAAACACTATTACAATAAAGTTAACAAACTGAGAGTAAGCAGAGCAGAACTTTTGTATATTCGCGCACAGTGCAGTCGCGAAATTTATTTAAATTTTTCCGCTAAGCTTTGCACAACTTTTTGCTCCGGTAACTGACAGGTTAAGGACATTTTACTGTTCCGAATGCATTATTTAAAGTTGTGTCGCTGAAACGTGGGACGAATAATAATATGAAACAACCAGGTGGGATTATTTAGGTTACATTATATAACCCTCGCCTCTTCCACATCTCCGGGTTATAAAATCATGGTTTATTATTTATATTCGCAAGCATACGAGTATTACTTTCATGCACTTCGTGTATCAAGTTCTCGGAAGCATATCAAGGTATTCATTGCCTTAAAATATATTTAGTTAAATCATTTTATGTATATTTTATGCAATGAAATGTTGTTTTAAGATGAACAAAGTATTGTCGGTTTCATGTGTGCGTAAAATCGTATTTTTTTTCTAAACGTTTTATAGTCATCATAAAGTTTTTATCAATATCAAGCATGGGTAAAGCATCTAGTGGATCCCACATTTTAAAATAATCTGTAAAAAAAAGGAAAAATTAAAATTTTTGTCCAAGATTTATTAAAATACAAATCTTACAATTTTGGCAGCGCATTTAAAAATAAGACTTGAACCTATATGAGAGGTCCAAAAATTGAATTCCTTTACTCATTTTCGGCGACGCGGACAATATTTCGGACAATATTACCCCAAAAAGGGTAATATTATCCACTAGCATGTAGCCCAGACTTTCCTCTAAAAAACGAGCGATGATCCGGCTTGATAGCTGCTTCAGTGCGATCTCTGCGTGCGTTTGAGAGGGGCGCTCTGCAGTAGGGTGGAGCGACGTTGTATGGGACATTTTTTTTTAAAGATGCCAGTACTATAATAGCAAAAAAAAGTTGCCTTTATATAACACCTCTTTCGTCTAAAAATATCAACTCGATCAAAACATTCCTTTATTCAACAACCAGCACATTTATATTTAGAAAAAAATTGTATGAAAAAAGTCGCTGAAAACTCTGCCAAGCATTGTAAACGAGCGATATTCATAGCAAAAATACAATTTTATTATGGGTTTTATAGCTAATAAGATGCATAACACATGTGAAAATAAAAATAAAATTACCATAGTTTCAAGGCGGTGTCTATTTTTGGTTTTTTGAAGAGGATTATTGATTTTTTTTTTTAAATTTCGTGTTTTTGAGAAACATATGTTTTTATTAAATAAAATACTTTAACAAAGAGAGATTTTTAAACCATTATCAAAGTTTTATAATATTTATCGTGTTTTGAAATGAGATTTGGTGTGAAATTCGGGCATTACCTATATGCCTTGATTTTATTGTCGCCCGAATAAATCCATCTCTGGCTTCAGGCTCAACTGTAGACAACGATGCCTGGGTAACTAATTTGATGCACCTCTCGACTGCTTGCGTGTGGCAGGGAAATCTGGGAAATTCAATACTGTCCTTTTCTTCACCGAAATTATTTATAATTTTGACTAGGTCGTCATTACTCATTTCGGAGAGTATCGGTGAGGGTGTAACTTCGCATTCCTGCCAGTTGATAATATCGTAATATTTACTTGCTGAATAATAAAGTCTCTAACATCAGATGGTCTGGGACATCTATCTCGCGCCTTTAATATTCGTCTCAAACCCAATTCTCTTACAATAAGATTGTCTTCCATTATCATGGATGGTAGCAGATTTTCCGGGTGGCAAAAATAGGCGTTTCTTTGAATTACTGGATTAATTATATCTCGTAAATCGCTGCTCAAATATCGGGTGAGTTTTATTATAGTAAAAACATGTAATGCCCCATCTTTACACATATTAATATTTTTAGGTTCACTGAAGGGTTAGTTGTTCCTATATATAACCGTAAGTATTGAATTTGCTGTCGTCAACCAGCGTGAGTGACAAATATTACCTGGATGACGGTTTGCTAAATTTGGTGGGCACTGACCTGTTGTAACTTCAAAACATATTTCGTACAAGTATTTTGGTCCGTGCTCAAATTTTTCAATTCCTCTGCGTCAAGTTTGTGCATCTCAAAGTGTATTGGTGAATAATTTATAACGGTGTTTTTAGAGCTGCTTGAAAGAAGTTTTCCAATAGGTCCTGAAAACCCTTTATGTCCTGTTTTAGCACCATCTAAGTGTTGAAACAAGTGGCGAAGGGGGTGTTCGTTTGCATGCAGCTGACAGATAAACAATTGTAACGGATGACCTAACTCCAATTCCATGAATCTAATAGTTCCATGTGTTTGCCTGTATTGACAGCAGTCCCATCACATCATAAATCATTCAAATTAAAACCGTTCTCTTTTAAATGGTGCAACATGCCCTTTGCGATGTCTTTGCCAGTTCCTGATGATGGTGTAACATGTCCAACATATTGAGACCCCGGCTCAAATAAAATGGAATAATGTTCTTCTGAAATCGTTCTCCGATGATATATCCCCTATTTTTTCCTGAGACAGTGTTTTATCCTTCCTTTCATCGAAATATAGACCTCGAATTTTTGTTGACTCCGACGACATCTGCCATGTTTTTATTAAAGAAGAGCGACACGTGTGTCTAGCTCGTCTGAGTTTGCTCCTATCAGTCACCATTTTAGAGTCGTCTTAGGTTACTATGCCAAAACTTGTAATGTAGCACGTGCAACAGCTGATGACGGCCTGTCTGACAAACCATACTAGTCGCAGATTCTAGCCAAAGTGGGGAGTTTTAACATCATACGGGAATTTTCTGGAGGTTGCGAAGAATGCGAAGAAAATGGTTGGTTTTCATCAAAAAAGGATTGACGTGGTTTTGTGGCTGATGCTGTAGATGAGCTGGCCTTCGAAGCAAGTTCAGATAGACGAGCATGTTAATTTTCCAATGTAATTTTTTGTTGTATTGGTGTTTATTGCTCCCTGCATCATTTTTCTCGGGGATCTTTGGTCTTGAAGGAATGTTTGTTCTTTGGTGGGTACCTAGCGCGTCTTTTCGCAGGAACACATATTCAGATTCTTGCATTTGCATGAAGCAATATCGAAAAGTTTATTCATTTCGATTTTATAAGAACTTAACATAATAATGCTCACTTTTCTTTGGCCAATTTTTAAGTTTTAAGTATTCGTTATAATGATCTTGGATCAGTTTCATCACTCGATTGTGAGAAACAATGGGAATAGAAGCGCGCTTCCAAATTCCTTCAACAATTGCAGATATAACACTTTTTATTTCGAATTACGGTTTTTTTGTAGAGTTAAGATTACGTTCATATCGTAAGAACAAATAATGTTTAATCACTTCTGAGACAGTAGGTAACAAACACTTGAGAGTTCATTTCAGTTGGTGCCCCGAATATTGGACATAAAATTTTGCTTCTCGTGTAATTTGCATTCATTTTCAAAACAAATATATGTGTTAAAATTTAATTGGACAAGGATTCTAACACGTCTGCGGTCAGCGGTAGCCGAAACGCCCGAAAATGCGACGAAAAAATAGGAGCGAAATTATCCCCTCCACCTCCACAGCGCTTACAAACTAACTAGTTTGACAGCAATTTATGCAGTGTTTTTTATTTTTTATAAAACACATAATGTTCAATAAGGTAAATGCAATTGAAAGTAATAGATATTGTTTTATATTTTTGAGGCTGTACTCAGATTTCGGGAAAAAACAGCTAAATTTACGTTTTTCACGTTACGAAATCGCTAGGTTGTTGAATAAAGACATAAGTTTAGATTTTTTTAAGTATTTTTACGAGAATATGAATGACATAAAGCATCTTTTGGCAGCTATTACAATACCGAAATTTGATTTTTGCAATGTCGCTCCATGCTACTCTGCAGTCGAATCTCGCCGCCTGCGAGGAGCTCCCAATTATCACTTTCTCAACCAGAAATTGCCCTGTTGAAAATCGTAAGCTCTAAATTTTGATATCAGAAGTCAGTAAGTCTATCACACAAATGATTTAAAGAAAAAATGGCGTATGCAGAGTGCATGCTCATTGGGTTCCTAAACTGCTGAAGAGCAAAATCATGAGGAAAGCACTCGAGTCTCTTTGAACTCTTTTTCAAGCAAGGCGGGGCATTTTTTGACTTGAAAGATGGAAAGGAATCAAAAAGGCAATCAATAACATGATTTGCTTATTTTTCTTTATTAAGGGTGGGTTTTTTCATTTACCTTTACTTTTAGCTGTGCAGTTTGCAGTTACTTTAGCAGTACAGTTGACATTTACGGCAAAATGAGTTTTTTCATGACGCCAACTGCTAAAGTAAAGGTAAATAGGGATGACAGCATGATAACTTATCTTATTCCCACATTTTTGTATTGGGAACTGTTCATATATTTTTTTCATGTGGCAACTCACAAATTAAATGTCAAAATTCTATGTTTTTAGGCGCATTGCGTCGTCTATTGTTGCATCGTCTTTATGATGGTCTAGTGTATGACGTTCGAAAATTTGGCCAATTTGTGAAATTTGACATTATTTTCCAACATTTTAGCGTCACTTCTAGGCATTGATATGAAAGTTTTGTTGAGTAGCCTTTGACACATTAAAATATAGTTTGCTCACTGTACTTTTGTGTGTATTTGCAATATCTCCAAATAATCTTTGCATGTTTGACAGCATTATTCCTAACAGAGGTCAATCTAGCTTCATTTTATTTATGTCATGTCATTTGAAAAAAATATTTGTAATTACACTTCATCAAATATTAATTATAGGTCATTTAGAGTACATATCTGCAATTGATGTAGTCAAACGTCGAGCAGTTTCTTTGTTAACGCAAAATCGGCGTATGAAAGTCCTGCGTATATTATGTCGCGACACGTCGTGTCGTATAATTAATTACAGATTCATCGTCAAAAGTTGATGAACTGTCACTTGATAATGATAATATAATAGCAAATACCGTAAAACAGATAGCAAGAAAATAACCTCTCATCTCTGAACTGTCACAAAAGTGACATTCACAACGGCGGCCATTTTGGTTACCTTTACTTTAGCATTTTACAGCACCATTGCCGGCCTGCAACATTCTAGGTAAAAGTAAACGGTAAATGTCAATGAAAAAACTCATTTCTATGACTTTTACCATAAACTTTTACAATTAGCATTGCAATTAGCATTCTCGGTAAATGAAAAAACTCACCCCTAAAGAAACATTTGTACGGAAAACCTTTGGTGACTGACTAGGACGCAGAGGAAGAGGTAAGAAGATTTTTGGCGGCGAGGTTCTACGACAAAGGAATCAGGGCCCTAGTTCCACGGCTTATCAAGTTCATCAATCGTAACGGGGAATATGTCGAAAATTAGTGGGGATATGTACGATAAATGTCATAAAAAAATTGTGATTATAATTTTTTTCTGATTTTTATATTATAAAGTTCTTTAATTCTTGGACATCCCACCTATTTCCTTTTTTTAATAAAAATAAATAACTTTATATACACACTATTTAATCAAAATAATCGACATGTTTCAAAACCAACGGTTTCTTCGTCAGGATAAACGAATAATGAAAATATGCAAATAAATAATTTTTATATTTAGTCATTTTAAATACATGTAGGATTACGAAAGATTTTATAAATATTTATATTGAGTGATCAGTCGGATTTATCGGTCAAATTAGGATTTTTACCTAGCCGAACCCTCTGATATGAAAATATCTGGAGTCGGTGAATTATTTTCCCATTTAATAGTCTGGTTGGTTAACATGTTGTTCTTGTATTGTTTTGTATTAATTATACTTATATAATATACTTGGATAGCGTGGATTTACTAGATGATCATTTTTATGGAAAAGTGTGTGAAAGGATTTAGTTTTTCCTTTGGGTAAATCTAAACCTGGACCTAAAAGTCTGATACGTTTAAAAAACAAAATTGATTTTGTAGAAATCCTTGTGCGCATTTTGTTTTCCCGAATTTACAATTATACCGTAAGTCGCGAATATTCATCTAATTTATATTAAAAAAAAACGAATATTATGCTCCTTTCCCGGGTTTTCTCTTACGGCAGTCATCAAACTCCTACCGATACTACTCGTCACTATTCCAATGTATTTCTTCCACGGGTTAACTAAAGCACGAGAGGAAAGTTCGAATTGGTAACTTCTTTATAACTTTCCCTTCTTTTAGAGGGAAGTATAAACGCATTCCTAAGAAAAACTTACTCATCAACCTGAATTATTTAAGTTGAAGGTTGAAGTTTTGGACTTCACAGCCCTAAGCGCTTTCACTAACTGCTTTTTCGTCAGACTAAAAAAATGTACTTAGAATTTATTCTTTATTTTTTTACGAAATACTTTACCCGACCCACTACTTTGTCTGTACTCCTGTTTCAAGGAAACGATTTAGGTACTCCAAGATCTGAAAGGCCTTCGAAGAAATGAGCAATATTCTAGATATTTCTTCTTAGATTTTTTCTCGGATGTGCCTGCGTAACCTACATTCTAATATTATGTGGGATACGATGCTCATGTACTGTAGGACTGAGGTTATATTGCTGCTATTTAATAACGATTTGTAAGAAGGATTTTGGGTTTACGAGAGCAATTTTATGGAAAAAATCAATGATTATCTGAAAACCAAACCGAATAATTTATTACTTTTTACTTTTTTAATTAAATCTCAAAATTTTTATATTTAAACACTGAAGACAATATTAGAGACAAAAGAGCATCGCCCTGGCAAGGCTAAAGTCCTGGGTTCATTTCCTCGACGATATTTTTCTGATTATTTTGTGTCAAATTTTTGACTGAGAGTCGCTAATATTATTTGCAGTGATATTTACTGTTTACTTACTTATTTTATTACTCTTTGATATATGATCTTGGAATTATATATTTTATTAATTAATTATTAATAAAATTCGATAAGAAAATATTATGTTAACGTTGATTGAAATATATTAGATTCTTACGAAGGGTACCATTGAATAGAGCAAAGCATAAAGGGAGATATTATTTATGTGTGCAAATATCTATTTTACTTGCGTCAATTTTTAATTTTAGCAAAATGTTGACTAGACTTGTCACTTCTATTTTCTTATGTTTTTCTTTGTTTTGCCTTTGCTTTCATATACCATCCTTTGATCTTATAGTGTACATTTTACCAAATATCGTGTTATTTTGATGTAAATTTGACGTAAGTCCGTTAATAAATAAATAAATAGACTAAGTAAAGGGTGCTCAAATCTGATAAATTTTATGAATGATATGGTTTTAGATTTTCACGGCCAAAAGCATTGTGGTGATTTATTTTGTGAATTCGCTACCTCCTTCTTTAGTCAATGTTTCGAACAGCATTATAGAATCCATCTTCAGGGTAGACGTGGGCAGATCTGTACATGATGTGTGTACAGATCTGCCCTAATGGTGGACACTGTAATACTATCCGAAACATTGGCTAAATAAGGAGCTAGCGCAAAACGGCATAATACCCCAAAAATTAATCACTATCATATTATGAATGTTATTGGTTTTAGCTACAAAAAATATGTTTAAAATATAATAAGTACTTACCATCCAAAATTATTATAACAATTCATTTTTACATGTTCGTAATAAGCATTAACTTTGTGGCTCGCCATAATTTACAATAAAATATATAAATTTGTTTTAGACCACTTTAAATAGTGGTCTAAAACAAATTTATATATTTTATTGTTAATTCTTTTTTACTTTCACGAAAGATCAACTTAAAGCTCAAGGCTTTGACTTTGGTGATGACTTTGCTAATTATATACTTTTAAATAGCTGCAAGATTTTAGAGATCAACTGGGGCTCGAAAGCTCACTGATTGTGTGGCACGATGTACACTAAGAGCAAAACTTTAAGAAAGAATTAACAAAAAGTGTTTAAAAAGAATGGAAAATGGCTAAACAAGGCCAAGGAAACAAGGGAACAAGGGAACAAGGGAACAAGGCCATTGAAAATATATGGATATAATATATATATTTTTTTTATTTATTTATTAATAATAAAAAGATTTTACATTACAGGTGATTACAATATGCAAAGTTATACAATTATACATAATTATTCTACTACTCCATAAGTTGAGCTCTAAGAGCTCGTGTTTATGGGAGGAGTATTTTACATGCAAAAAATAATGTTCTAATTAAATTTGTAATCAATAATCAAAGACTTATATATCAACACTAGGTCTTTATTAAAAATACCACCTGAATGGTACTGTAAAAAGCTGGAAAATATCTCGAAACTTAAGTTCAATTAGTAAACTTTGCTAGACGTGTAGATTAAAAATACAATTATTGCTTGTTAATATTATTATACACTGAGTGATGTCGTGAGCTATGAAATTGCTTAAATTTGTGAACGGAAGATTTAAGCAAGTGAGAATTTTGTACAAATTTCGTACTTACACATAAGGACCTGATTCTCTGATACAATAAAGTATTATTTTTTGAACATTTGAGCAAGTTAGTTGAATTTTTTCTTTTAAAAAAAAAAACAAAGTTATATTTACGAATAACCTTATTTATTTAACGATATTATGTTATTTTACGGCTTACGAAGAACCCGAAAATATTTCAATTCCTCCTACTGTTTTACATTAGCTCCACACAGGAGGCACTAGGGTAAATAATTTTTCTGAGGGTTTATGTAATCTTTTGGAATTCTCTGCGAAGGAGAGGAAGAAGGGAAGGGAACGTGAATCTTGAAGAAGACCAATGTTTTAGGATGGTGAAAACATAGATGCCGACAAATTGTTCCACAGCCGAGCTGTTGCGAGTCGTAGAAATAATTTATTGCAATCTAAATAGTGATTCGCTAAGTTTGGTGACTTAGCAGGGGTGCCCGGGTTCATGGGGGTGAGGTTTGTCCGGGTATCGGCGGTTTATGCATCGGCCCGCCAGCTGCGTGGCAGGTCGGATCAGGAGAGACTGGTTGAGGGAAACCTTTTCATCTCTCAAGCCAAACTCTCGGAACATCGCCTTGCACTGCAGTGGGAGGGTTGAATTCATATGTTTGTCATGGAGACCCTGACCCCAGATTTCTACCCATCCGTCTTACATTTTCCTTCCCAAAACTTCCTCTCGTCCCTTTCCTCAAAATAACCCCTATATAGCATCCAAAAATGACACAAGCCCTGAGGGAATTATTTCCTTTTATCCTTAGATATGGGAATCAAACAAACGGACCACCCGTTTCTGCACAGAGTAGACGGTTTTTCAAGTATTTTGAGACTCGAGGGACTAGAGGTGGCTGCCAAAGAGAACAGTGGGGCGTAATTGAAATTTGTACAGGGTCAGTACCTAGTTGTGTAAATAATTATAATAATAATAACGTAACATTTTAGAGTACAATATTTATTTAACATATCCATTATCCCTTTGACGTATTTTTAGTTCTTCTATAACAATGTTTTTTTTTTCACATAATGTTTTTTACACCTCTCTACACACTAATACAAAAACTTGTCTAGTGGGACAGTATTAAAGCTGTTAAATTGTTGATTCTCACTAAACAAAAAAAACCCATTTGAAAGTTTTTCTAATCTTTGACGAACTCCCACGTGCCATCGCCCCCAAATCACAATTATCTGTTTCTGACAAGCAGCGGGGGAAACCACCCCGAGTTTAAATTACATCATAATAAAACGAATACTACCCTCGGGGGAGTTGCCGAGCGAAACGTCTTTGTAGATGTATAATTTTAATTGTTTGGCCGTTCATCCCTTAAGTTCAGCTTTATACAGTCTGATGCCAGAAACGGTTCAGTCAGTGAACTTCTAAACTGGGCGAATTTTACTTCATCATCTGACAGTTTAAAAGGAGTTAAAAAATGAAGGTAGTCAGTTCTTAGTTGAGTGATTAATTATAGTTTTTGATACTTTATTCTTAATTTTAAAATGAAGATTGAACAAAAACTAAAATGGAGATTGGACAATTAAGCACTCGGGCGACGATTAGTATGGCCAGAATAATTCTCCATCATTTTAAATACTGATTTATCTAAAATCTATATATATACAAAACATGAATACCTGTTTCACTTGGTCACGCCATAACTTTAAAATGACTTGAACAATAGGGTATTTTATATTTTAAAATATATCGATTATTTAAAGATCATTTTTCTGATTTTAATCATCGTACTAAAATTTTTTGTTTTTTACGTTTTCATTCTAATTTATTCATTTTAAAAACGTTTAAAAACCAACCAAACCAAAACGGGCCGTGATTGCCAACGTCGCTTCTTACGCACGTCATCAAACAAACAAAGTACGAGCGACCATTATGACGTCACACGTCAAAAATGCCGTTTTGGCGGGATTACAAAAATGGTCAACTTAAACTCGCTGTAGAAAATGTATTCGTCAACATAAAAATAAAATAAAAATGCCATAATAATCGTAATTTTTTGCTTAATTTTTTTTTTATTGTGGAAATACCTTATTGCGAAGAAACATTGGGGATTTGATATGCGCATGGCTGCGATGGTTATAGGATGGTGAGCTCTGGCGTTATGAAAATATATTTCCTGTACTATACATCCGATTGCGATGAAAATTTGATCAGTTATTGTGAACATGCCCGCAAAAGTTTCTATATTGAGATAATTCTATATTGGGGAGCTCTGGCGTTATTAAGTTTTGCAAAAAAAAAAATTAATAGCTCACAAGCGAGTTGTTTGGAAAACGGGTGTATTTTATGGGGTTTAGCGGCCGGAAAGAGGCGGGAAACAATTTAGGAAACAAACTTAGAATTAAGTTAGAACAGAATTGATATTTCAAATAATTGGAATGATATCGTAGCAAACGTGCGAAAACGCTTTCGTTTTTTGTCTTTATTATCATACATACATATTTTACACTATTATCATTTTACAAAGGATTTTACATTTTTATACTTAGAAGATTAAGAAATAAACTAAATAGAAACACTACATAGCTCATTTTAAAACTACGAAATATTTGTACAAGGACAGGCAAAGACGAGGCAAAAATTAATCAAATGGGAGAGGAACTAAATTGGATTTTAATAAAAAGGGTCTGCTATTTAATGTGTTAAATTTTATACGTAAAGTTATTAAAACCCAAAAGCCAAAATGAAATTTATTTTAATAAAAATGTACATAGTTATAAAACCAGATATGTTCATTAGAATTTTATTGCCGCTTAGGAGAAAATCAGAGTGTATTGAAGCATGAGACGCATGGGGGACGAGGGCATCTGTGTTTCCTCCCTCTTACAATATGGGTCTTAAAAGGACCTTTCACAGAAAATTTACTCCTTCCTCTCCTCAAAATAAAATTATTTTCCCATTTTTTTTTTATGTAAAAAAATGGAAATTACACGCAAAGAAGGGGTAACGGGGGTGATAGGGGGGGATTGCAAATGAGACATGTTAGCGGTAGGAGATAGCAGGGGGTAAAAATTAATAATATCCATGCTAGACGGACAGAAACAAAAAATATTTAGTATCCAAAAGCACTTAATAAACGTAACTAAAACAAACTATTTCTCTCTTTGCGTCATTGTGCATGCATGCCGGGTACTCTCTAGTTATTACATTCTTATGTTTATAGTACATATAGTGTTTATACTGCATATATTTTATTATTTATGCATAGTACTAAATTTTAACTTCTAAGACCCATTCTTTGATATAACTATAAATTACTACTGTATGTAAGGTTTTTTTTCTTATACTAACGAGCAAGCCTTTCCCAAACAAAGCACTAGCTTACATTAGGAAATAGTATAGTTTCTTCTTTAATATTTTAAAATTCACCTCGAATAAATTAAATTTGTATAATTAATAAATTAAATTAATTATTTAAATTAAAACAAATAACTTTGCGTGTACCACTTCTGAAAATGATTATATGAAAATATGAACATGAATTTCAAGTTTATATTTTCCTGACGAAGGAACCTTTGGTTTTGAAACATGTCGATAATAGTGATTACATAATTGGTATACACAAATTTACTTGTTTTAATTTTTAAAAAAGACGCCACAAAGTGGATTTGCGAAGATTGAAGGAGTAAATCAATTAGGTATATTAATTGTAAATAAAATTGTATTCATATACAATGTGATTTATTTTTATTTAATAATATATAGTTTACAAAATTGTACACTGCAAAATCTGTTGATCATGTAAAATATGTAAAAATATACTAGACAGGTACCTGTATAATGTAGGTATTACAGTATTAAAGCTTTACTGATATAATGGGATTTTGGTTTGGTAATTCAGTGGGTACGAGGGATTAAATAATATTATTGGTCAATGGTTCAGTTGGTAGCAAACTCTGATAACATAACTCGCCAAACTCACCTCAGAACTTTGAGATGGAAAGTTTTCAAGTTGTTCCCATTGCCTTCTGCCTACTGGATACCTACTGCCTACTGCCTACTGCGTAATACATATTACTCAAGTAATGAAGAAGGAGTAAATTAAGACAGAAACTTTGGTAATTCACTGCGAATTTCAATGTTCTAACCTTCCTTTGACCTTTGCCATCTGCTTTTTATTGAATTGGAATAAAAATAATATGAATATTAGGCTTACTAACTAAGAAAATAACTAACTAATCATGACGCCGTTTACCTGCAGGGATAGGTAACGAGGATGGGCCGCCAAACAACTCAGTTTTGGCACACACTCTTTATCTCATTCGAATTCGTACATCATCTCATACATACTTTTCTATTGTTCTGACTTTTGACATGGCCCGATTCAAGTATCTGATTCACTTAATAGTGCCATGTCTTTTTTGGACGTCCCCTACTTCTTCTTCCATTCCCGTTTGCGTAATACAATATTCTCGTTACACTCCTTTCTTCGCTCATTAGCTATACATGCCCAAACCATCTAAGCATCTCTTTCTTAATCTTACTCATTACTCATTACGCTTTCATCCTTCCTCTGCGGGTTCCATACTTAACTGCCATACATAAGTGTAGGTACCAGCACTATATTGTGGACTGCTAGATTCGCTTCTTTTTTTTTTGTTATCGCCAACCGTTTTCAGTTCTCCGTTAATGGATTTACCTGCATTTACCTTTCATTCAATATCTCTACCAGCTTTCCCATCTCTTTAAACATACTTCTTGAATACACAAACTCATTGAAATCCCATTAGTAGTTACCATTAACTGTACTACACTCTGTATTCGTTCTCTCTCTTTCAAACACCATGACTTTAAATACATCATTAACTCATTCTGCATATATAGTTTTGTTCATCCTAGGTACAAGAAATTGTAGTTCTTCAATACATTTAGAAATCAGCGCCGTATTATCAGCATGCAACAGATCACATACATTCAGATTATTCAATTTCGCGCCCTATCCCACCTCTTTCAAATTTTTTCAAACTAATATCCATGTATAGATTGAATAAGCACGATTACGAATTATTATTATTATTGTTATTTAATAAGTTAAGCTGCCGTCAAAATATTATAAGAAATATCAGAAAGAAAAATATCACAACTGAAAATCATAGATAGTTATTTTATTTCACACATTTATTTATGGACCATAGCCGTGACCTTCTACAAACAAAATCCAATAATGTTGAACAATAAATAATAAGGTAAAATAAGAGGTTAGTCAATTCGTTAGAGAGTTAGTTAAATATTGGAATAACAAATCGAATACCCTATTTTAATATAAAATACCTTAATTTATTTATTTTTAAACATTATTAAAAAATCAGCAAATTCTCTTTCATAAAAAATACAGCTAGTTTTTTAAAATTACCACATAGAAAATAAAGTACGAATGGTTTTCGTACTAGCTGACTCAATCCGCACAATGGAACGTCTGGAAGTTTCTGAGAACGACCGACTTTATTAGGATATGAAGACGGGCAAATAAAAATGTAACGGACGATACTATCTATCGAGGTGCATTTAAATTTTATATTCGTACTCGCCATGTAGCGGACAAGGACTGCGGACTGCGGGTATTGTGGCGGTTTATTTACATGCTTCTCTGCAAACTTTAGATAAGTGAATTCTTCCGGAAAACGTATGCAATAAGAGAAGTAGTGTCTTCTTGTGCAACAAATACTGTATGTGGGACAGCGAGGATTGTAAATGTCACGGCTAATTCTTTTTGAATAAAAGAAAGTTTGACTCGAAATCTTTAATGCGAAAATTCTTACTTTCCGTTGTATAGAGTGGTTGAAAAACCTCGACATGTGAATGGCTATTTTATTCCATGGGTAAAGGTGCGTCTTTGGTTTTTTTTTAAACATTAACTCCATGCAGGAGGCCCGAAGGCAAATAATCCCCTCATGACCTATATCATCTTTGGAGATGCTGTGTGGAGGGTCTTTTTAGGCAAAAGAAGGAGAGAAACTTCTAAGAAGGGAAAAGGTATGTGGGTTAGGTAGGAATCTAGAGGTCAAGGTGTCCAGGAGTGATGGAGGTATTAATCCATTCCTCCAACTGCAGTGCAATGGGAGAGTCGAGAGAGTCGATTCGATGAGTCGAGAGAGTTCGTCTGGAGCGGATCTCCCAATCCGGCCTGCCACGCAGCTGGTGGGCACACGAGTCGGACAAACCTCACCCCGTGCACCCCTAAGTCACAAAACGTAGAGAACCACTTGGAATGACCTATGGCAGATGTGTTGGTTATTCAATTAATGGTACCGAGTCATACCGAGTCAGCGGTACCCAAATTGTATAGCTTTGGTTAAATCCACTTTAGATGCACGCTCATAATTTCTAGATGTGCACTGCAAATTATGTAAGTACGTGGGATGTTCAGAAAGTAAGTGTACTAAATTGTTATATTTTTTTAGACAAAAGTATTTTTTTTTTAAATTACAGGATATTGTTGATA
The DNA here is from genome assembly GCA_951813805.1 of Limnephilus auricula. Lineage (NCBI taxonomy): Eukaryota > Metazoa > Arthropoda > Insecta > Trichoptera > Limnephilidae > Limnephilus > Limnephilus auricula. The sequence goes on from OX638403.1 coordinate 1,509,182, forward strand.
AACTTCTCGACTATTTTTTCCCATGAGCCATGGCACACGTTGTTTTAGCCCTCCTGGAAGAACTCTCCTGCCAACTCTTTCGCCCACTTCAGAACCTCTTTCTGCACCTGTTCGTCGGCTGAAAATTTAATTTAACTGTGTGCCTTCGGGGAAATGAAAATATGATAATCTGAAATCGCCAAGTCAGGAAAATAAGAAGGGAAGGTTCAAGACATCCCAACAAAACGAGTTCAAGAGCGCCTTGGAAGTTGTGACGGGCATCGTTGTGCAACAAGCACAGTTCTCTCATCAGCATTCCCTCCTTTTGTTTTGAATGCTCCTTTTGAATTTCTTTGGGATCTCACAATATCATTGTGCATTGATGGTCTCCCCTTGTAGCAGAAGTTTGAGCAAATTGATACTTTTCGGTTCCAAAACACTGAGGTCATGATTTTTTGGCAGATGGGGAATCGGTATAACGACTATATTTTTATCTCAGGCGTGTAACCTTCCAATTCAAGTCAATCAAAAAACTTGCGAAATCTATTGACCTGATTTTTCTTGTGCTGAACGTGCATTGCTTTCGGCGGGAAATCTTACCGACATCCAGAAGGATAGCGAGAACGCAACTGGATACTACAATGTGAGTTTACGTACTATCGTGTTCCTGCGATGTTCGTTCTGGTCAGAAGATCCCTCTCTACCATTCAGTGTTGAAAACCCTCAAAAAACAAAAAAACCATAGCCCGTTATGGTCACAGTAAATACACTTACTTTCTGAACGTATTCTATCGGATAGGCGTAACTACCGATGATTTTATACTGATTTCCCAAGTATGGTCACGCTGTAGATAGCTAGACTGATGTTGATAAAGCAATAAATAAATGTCTGGCAAGGAGGTGATGTCTATGAATTGACATTCCGAAACGTCAAACATCAAACGATATCGTAAAAATATGAATAAATTGGCAATCTTGAATTGAAATACCAACCTTTATGCGTTGGCAGTCCGCATGACCTTTTGATACTAAAAATAGTTAATTAGATAAAGATATCTTTATTAACTAGTAACGTGAACAACTTTCGTTGTTCTATGCCCGAACCAATGTAACGTCATTGGCCCGAACGGATTAAACTCACTGCGTAAATGAATTCTTTCAAGTACAAGAGCTTCGTTAGTTAACAATAACGAACGACTTTATTCAAAAATATGAGTACATGTATTTTGTCAACAGAGTGGATACATCCCATCCTTGTACAGGATTTTATAAAATAATTTCCATGGAAATCAAACTAATAATATATAATATAATAATGTATTTTTTATAAGCTTTGCGCATAAAATGACATGGCGTAATTTATTATGTTTTATTAAAAGAACATCTGTCACCAAAGAGAAAGGATAAATTAAATGTTCCCCCAATAATCCATTGTTATGCATTAAAAGGAAATGACTTTGCATTCTTCTTTATCCCTCTGTGAGTTGTTTTGCTCCGAGGAGGAGAGAACGGCGCTTCCATTAAAATAATCGGCGTTAATCCAGAAAGCTCCGGGAAGCTTCTTACCCATTTTCTGGAGAAAATCCATTAAAAGTTCTTTTCACAAAGGCTTCACCGGCCAAGGTCAATCTGATTAAGGAACTTGGAAAATTCGCCATAATCACTGCGAACTCGTTCACCTTAAATATTTACGAGTTCCTATTTTATTTGCTTTCCCTACCTACAATCTAAAAGCTACGTATAAAATATCTAATTATTTTCTAAGACCTCAAAGAGAGACATTTTATGTTTAAGATCTTGTGAATTGTTAAGGAATGATTCTGCGATTTCCCTGTGCTTTGCTGGTCTGAAAACTAATTTAAAATACATTTCTGATACTTTTGAGCTTCAGAAAAATCAATAAATAGAAAAGTTTTAGTTTGAATTAGCAGGAATGTTAGATGGTAAAAAATGACTCGGAAACTTATTGATACTTTTCCGCTTTCAGAAGTCTAAGATTTAAGTTTAAAAAATACATAAAGTTGAATGGGAAATCGAAATTTTAAAAAGAAGCTGATGGGAAATAATTTTTCATTTACGAGAAAATGACTCACTGTTACCAAAACTTTCCGAGGAATTAAAAATAATCGTACAATGTTTTCAGAGGAATTGTAAGTTTTGTTCAACTGAATCCATTATCTCACTTGATTTTCTTAGATAAAATAATAATCATTTTACTTAGAAGACCTTGGTCAGCCGACTAGGTGGATGGGTAATTTTCTTAGTTTTTTTTTAGTATCTACACAAATGTATAATGGCGCTTGTCGAACTAAGCGTTCCACGAATTTGATCATACTTTTTAAAAAATTATTTAATTTATATTAAATTTCAAAATGAAATTAAAATTTAAATTATGGTAAAAGTTAACCATACATTGAGCCAACCTCTTACAAGTGATTTTGGAATACCTACTTTCTATCATTTTCAACGACATTTTTAAACAAAACCGCAGTGGATGTGTTATTTCTTACGCGGACGACACTATCATCATAGTTAAGGGTCAGGACTGGAATATTCTAAAGAAAAATGCAAACAATGACATGCAAATCCTAAAAATCCGACACAAACCTGCTCTCAATTAATGCAAAAAAGTCACTTTACATTCCCTTCTCAATAAATAAGTTCAGAACTCACCCAAACATCGATATAATTATACACAATAATAAATGTAACAAAACTGTCTGTAATAGTTCATGTAATAATTTAAATCATACAACTGAAATAAAATACTGCGGTATTATTGTAGAACAAAATATGAAATGGAACAGATACATATGTGAACTTGTTAAGCGCATTAGGAAATGTATTTATATATTTTTTAGATTAAGAAATATTCTCAAGGTAAATAATTTTAAAAAGCTGTACTTTGCACTAGTACAGTCAGTAATTCAATATGGAATTATTGGATGGGGAGGTGCTTATAAAAAATTGTAAACCCTGTAAATGTGGTAGAAAAACTAATTATTAAAGTCATTTTAAAAAAACAACCTACATTCCCTTCCGCAACATCGTTCAAAATTTTCGAAGTTCCAAAAATTGAAATATAAAAAAGACTCAATATTACAAATATTCAAAAATAAGACATTAAAAAAAATTAAAGTTAACTCATCATTAAGACGTAAATATAATATCCAAATTCCCATGACTTTCCACCCAACAAACACAAAATAATTATGTATACAAAGGGATAACTTACTTCAATAGCCTTCCCGAAGAAGTAAAAAAATAACAGAATTAGCATTTTTCCAGAAAAGGGTGAAACTATTCTTAAAAACTGTCAGCATTAAAATCCTATAACCATACTCCTGTAAATCAAACCATAAAATATTTTATAATGTTTCCTTAATCTAGTCCAATTTAGTATTATTATTTATTTAATAATGTTATTATTAAGATCTGCAAGTATTTTAGATTTATATTTTTATTATGAAGTAATTAATTTTTTAACGTTTACAATTAAGTTTTTATTAAATAATATCAGAGCCTCTTTGACCATTATATTATTATATTAATACTCTTAGGTATGTTAAACTAGTCCATTTGCTTTGATATGACTTTATGATTTAGTCAGGTGTTGCCTTATTGTCCTTTACATGTATAACATATATTATTTAAGCCATTTTCTGAGATCTCCATTTACAAGAATTCAAAACAGAATCTTCCTTAGAAAACAGGTATATAATTATAATAGAAAATCCATTACAAGCGTGGTCTTGTCGTTTCCTTTTATGTTACCTAATATGTTGTTCACATTATTCTAGTTCCATTTCGTTTAACATCTTTTCTGGGAACATTTCCACTTCTAATGTCCAGTAATACAATAAATTCAGTCGGGTGCTCCCAGCACAACTTAACCCCATTAATGTCCCAAATACAGCCCCCAATAGTGTCAGGGGTAGTTTGTAGATAGTACATAGAAAGGTTCCCTTACTTCCACTCGGATAAATATTACACTTGTAGGAAGCAATGTTCATTTTCTGTTGGGCCATTGTATTATTGGCAGTCTGATTGTCTGGTATAACTTTAAAGAGAAATTACTCTAGGTTTTAATATCGTGTTGAACAAATTTTTATTTCTGTATTTGAGTGTTCCAGGAAGAAAGTACCATCGCCTAAAATATCCCCTTTTAGGAGTAGAAAACAGGAAATTAAATTTGTGAGGCGTTATTAAGCGTTACGTAAGAGTAGATTGTAGGTAGGAGGGCAGATTGGATAAGTACCACCAAACTATGTTTATCCAGTTGTTATAAAGCAAATATACATATTACTCTGAAATTAAATGCAAATATTCAATTTTAAGAGTTCGTTTTCATTTAAAATAACAAAAAACACAGCACTACTTTTTATTTATTTTACAGTTCCGCAGTAAATTGCGCGTGTTGGTTTGATTCACAATTTTGTTCTCTACTTAAACATTCATTTAAAGGTAAATGGTTTTGCTTAATTTTCTATAAAACATGATACATCATAGTTAAGTTTTCAATTTGGGAGGCGGATATGGGCACCACTGCCCAAGGAACCACTAATTGTATTAGCAACACCTCTAGCCGTAGGTCACCCCAAGTGTTTCAATACGTTTGGAGAGGTAGATTCATACGTTCGTCACACCTGTACATAATGACTCCCAGATTCCTACTCATACCTTCCTCTCTTTCCTTCCACACAGCATCTCCAAAGATGACACAGCCTCTGAGGGGCGTTACTCTCCTCAGGGCCTTCTGTGTGGAGGTAGTGTAAATAAAACGAGTACTTTTTTCATTTATTCAGAGTTAAATGTAATAGACAAACGTGTTTAATAATATTTGTTGGTTCTGAAATGTCCAATATCTTTGTATGTCAATAAATCAAGAAATTCCACGGGAATTTTCCATTACGTAAGAAGTCTTAGCAACCCCATCCCTGGATCCGGAACTGCGCATCCTCACATATATAATAATATAGTAATATGGCGCCAGTGATTTATACGTGAAACGTTTTGCGTCTGGGCTCAACTGTTTATTTAATTTACTGCACGTGGTGAATATTGCGAACACATCTCCCATTGTGTTGAGATCTTTGTGTTGGTTGAAAAGTACCCTTATATTGGTTGAAGGAAACCCTACGTTGGTTGAAAGATACCCCTGTGTTTGGCGAGAAATGTCTCTGTGTAGATCTGCGAAAGATTTATGCAGATCTTTGTCAGTAGGGGATAATTTGCCCAACAACAAGTAGTACAGCAATGTAAGGCGGTTTCCTTATCATTACCATCGCTGGGACTTAAAGGATATCTGTCTTAATCAGTAATAAGAAATCATTCTAAGGAATCTACTCAAGAGTTTTGGGAAGGAGGTTGTAATAATTGGGACCGTTAACTTAATAGGATTTTGTGGTTCACTTGCCTGCGTAATTAAAGATAACATTCATTCCTGTGAGGAAGTAATTAATGCTGGAGTAATCTTAATGAGTAAGAACATACTTAGTGCGTACTAAGTATACGTCTGATGTATAGTAATTTATTCTTTTTGGTTCAGTTCAATTAATCTTCGTGTGATTTTGGGAGATCCATTAACCACCGAACGATATTCGTGCAATGAAAACTAACGCAAAAGTTTAAGTATTCCCTGTTGCTGGTTCGATTTCTCGTCACAGGACAAAAAAAAAATATTTGACGACCTTCGTGGTTGAGGAGTAAGGCTTTCGACCAGCAATCTGGGGGTCGCGGTTTAAAATCCCAGCGTGCGCACATAAATTTTATTTGATTAATTTGTGATTTTTCAAAATGAATTATTTAAAAATAACATATAGTATATTTGCTGCCCGTTCCACAGTATCTTAGTGTAAGACCAGCATTCAGAATTGAAACGTTGCTTAAAATGGCTTTAGCCGTATTTGGTGACCGTCTGAATAATCAGTTACTTCCGTTGTTTTCCTTTTCCCCATTTCCTTCCCCTCCTCACTGCCTTCAGCCTCAAAACATACCCCAATTAGGGATGCCATGGTCTCACTGGCTCTAGATGGGAGCAGTTGTGACTCTTGTGCGGTATGTGAATTCCGAACAAGAGTCAATGTTAAATTTGCTCGTTTTAAACTAAACAGATATTTCATTATTTCTTCAAACTTCGCAAATATAAGATATTTCTTTGTTTGATAGACTTGTTTTTGTATACATTTTAGGTTTGGCAAATCGATCCCTTGGAATAACAAGGTTCCATCTGCCTTGGTAACGTCGTGCGATAATGGGATCTATAGTGAGCTACTTTAGAGTTCATTATCGCATGACGTTAACTCAACAGATGGAACCTTGTTATTCCATAGGGTAGAAATGTCGTAAATAAATCGATAAATTACGTATTGTGTGAAAAGTTATTCAATTTCACAAGAAAGCATTTGTTATTATTGATATTAAAGTTGTTCTGTTACCTGAACCGAATTGAACAAGACAAATAATACAATATTAGAAGAAATAATCAAAATAATTGTAATTTTGTACAATTAAAACCAATAAATGTTTGAATCCTTTGTTTTACATCGTTAGTGCAGTCGGGTCGTAAGAATTCCTCCAGCGGAAATACTACTGGAAACAATGAAGAAATCAGCTATTGTAAATGCCAAAGGAAATTATTATTCCGACCTTTGGTCGCGAATTTATTCCGGTGCAAAGAGAAATGGCTAATATATACCTATCTATACAACAATACAATCATTTTACACAATAGTGTTAGTTCCAACGAAGAAAACATTAAATGTGTTATACCTAGATAGAGATACGTATGTTGTGTGTGCTTTATACTAAATTTAGGGATTTTGATAGTTTTTGATCAGTTATGTTTTATTATTTTTCTGTGTCTTGTTCATTTTCATATTTTGATTTAGATGATTATGGTTATCTTCTTCTTCAATTATTATCACATATTGACCGCTACGATAATCTATATATATTTGATGTTATAAATTTGTTCAACATAAAATGTGTATACGAAAGGCACAAGGTTGTATAAAGAATTTAGTTATTGATTTTCTGAGCTTATACGCCGTCGGTAATTGTGATATTTAATAGACTTTAATAAACAGTATACATTTTAAGTAAAGGGCTCAATATCGTTTCAGCGAACCTTTTGTACCATCTTACCCCACCTTTCTTCTGAAACAAAGGTAAATATACTTATGCCTTTATTCCATATTCACGGTAATTACAATTTAAACATCTTTGGTTAACAACTAACGGTAAAATGAGGAATTTTATGTAGCCAACATCTGAAATAAGTTCTACTCAAATGTATCTTTAATTAAATAGAGATTCTGTGTAATACCACACGGAATACCATTTCTGAGAAAAACAGAAGAGATGAAATACAAGGTAATTTCACAATTAATTAATCCATTTCCGAATACAGCTTACATCACGTTCATTTCCATTGAGCGCAATATTGTTCAAAATGACTCCTTTTATACTTTTTTATTATATGTTATGTACTATTCTAAGACATGCTTGGTGACCAGATCTGATTAGCTAGATACTTCCCCACCTTCCTCTTTCCCATCTCCTTCCCCTCCCCACTACATTTAGCCTCACGACTAACCCTATTGGGGATGACGTAGTCTCACTGACTCCGAACGGAAACATTCGGAATTTTTTGCGGTTTTCCTTTTTTATTTATTTTTATTATTAAAATTATTTATTTTAAATTTTCAGTATTTTAGGTATTTTTTGATTATGACAGCTGTTTCGGCTTACTAAACCTGTAGAATTTAGTAATAACATTTTTAAATTAATTTTTTTTTTTAAAATGGAGTTCGACGAATTAAACACAAAAATCATAATACATATTACACTTCGGGCAGAATTCGCATTTAAAAAAAAAATACGCATATTAAACTTCTCCCTCCTGATTGATTACACATGGTATGATGATTATAATCCGCACCTGAAAAGCTACAGTGTTTTGAAAATGTTGTTGACATTTTTAAATGATGACATAAATACCGGTACATTAATCACATGTTGATTTATATTTCATTTAAATCAATTTATGTTTTATCTGCAGCCATTTATATATTTATGCGTCATAATTAAATAAATATTTTAAAACTGTGAAAAAATGCCACTTTGAAGTGAGCTTTCATCGCATCGCAATGTACCAGGATTTACCAATTAACCTACATTTTAACATTAAGAACACAATCCAAAACTGCTTTCATTTTTGTATGATATCGCTGGCTTACTTTTATTTCATATTTTCTGACGAATGGAATTTTAAATGAGTAAACATAAAAAAAATTCTCCCATCCTTGTATTTTTAATTCCACGGATTTCTTTTCCCAACGAAGTGGCGAATTGTGGATTTTAACTAAAGCTTTTATTAATTAAATAGCAAAGAGTCCTTAAAAAAAAAGGAACAAAGCGAGGAGCACTTTCCGATGTAGCATAATAATTATGTTAAAAGGAAAAAACTAAATGTAATCGTTAATTATTCAAATCCAAAGATCAACACTCAGAACCGTGTCAATAATGTATTTCTTAGAATTATGGACATTTTCTGAAAGCAAAGAAGAAAGCTATAAAAGTAATGTTTGAAAAAAAATTTTTTACGGATAATAATATTATTACCTATTACCAAAACTTGAGTAGAATAACATTCTTGAATCTGTATTTCTATAATAATTCTAATATTTGGATGATTTGTATAGCGCTGTATTTGTGAAAAATCACCTCAAATACTGGTTTATAAATAGATATATATTTCTACAATATTTATTTCTACAATTCTCTAACTTTATTGTTACTACAGAGTAGACAAACTATTATAAAAACGTATAGCTAATGATATTGCATTCACCGGTTCGTCAATTACTAATATAAAACTGTACCTAGAGTGTATTTGAGCAATAAACTTGATGCTGCGTTAAAATGCACATGTATTGTTTTATTTAAATTTTGTATGGGCAGAAAATATATAGGATCACAATTACCTGGGAGATCACTTGAGATCAACACTGTTTATGGTTAATTAAAGAAATTTGGATACAGTTTGCGTGCAGAGGACATAATTGGGAACGTACGTTATTGGAAATGCTATTATTTAATCCCGGTGTATATTTTAATAATAATATATAATAATATGTTGAGAATAACGCGGTTGAGAAAGCAAAGTGATTCGTCTCTCGGTAAGAGCTTGATGTGTAAAGCTTCGTATTTATTGTTATTAAGTTTATTTTGTAGAACTCCATTTTAATTTTTTATTTCTTTTATATATTCAATAATATTATTATTCAATGTATAAAAACAGTTTATTATAAACAAGTTCTGCTTCGTATTTATTATTAAGCGTTACAGCTGTTTCGCCCTTTGAAGGCATTATCAAACTGGTGTTAAAAAAAAAAAAAAAAAATGTAAAGCTTCGAATAAAATTAATCCAATAAGAAAAGTGTTAATATTATGATATATTATCGGCAATACAAGAATTATACTTTAATTTATATGATGGACTACTTTTAGTTTAGTAATAGTAGTTAGTTATCTATAATAGCTGCTCTTCAATTTCGTTTGTTTTTTAATGTGTAAACTCAAAGCACAAAACGATTGCTTTGAACGATTTTTCTAATATTATTATTCAGTTGAATAAACAATTTCAATAGAGTTCCTAGTAAAATGAATAAATTAAGTAGTCGAAATTGAAATTCTTAATACATATTTACAAAAATTCCTCGATTTCCAAATAACATAAAGAAGTATCTAGAACGAAATCTAATATTCAAAACAACAACTAAGTGATCAAGTTTTCACTATATTTTTATGATCTCTAAAAATAGAATGAGGTCAAAAAAAATAACCAACCCTAGGAGAGGGAAAACGAGGGTCAATTCGGTAGAAGGAGAACTTTGGAAACAAAAATAAAGTTTTCTTTGTAACCTAATCAAATATTCGAACTTTTCATGACATTACAGTTTTTACCTTCGTCAAAATCCCCGCCACAATTATCTTAAATTACATTTGATTATTAATATATTCGTTTCGTTTACGTACACGCGCTCTTGACATTTCTTAGGATAATAAAGTATTATTTTTCAATCTTTGCTAAATCACTTTGTGGCGTCATTTTTAATTACATGAAACTAATAACTTGGTGTACACGACTTATATTATCACAACTATCGACATGTTTCTAGACCGATGGTTTCTTCGTCAGGATAATTATATTTACGTTCTTATTATCCTGGCAAAGAAACTCTCGATTTCGAAACATGTCGCTAATTGTGATTATATAAGTGGTGTATACCAAGTTATTGGTTTCATTTAATTAATAAAGTATTAGATCATTTTGTTGTTATTTTTATTGTGATTAATTCATGGAACTCCATTCAATACTAATATAATTGAGTCGAATTAAATAACGTTATTATTAACTTCTACAAGTATTTTTCACAAAATCAGCTCTAACAGTAAGGCTCCGCCCACCCGAGAAACTGAAACCAAACTAAAACTGGCTGGTTGCTATGGTTTCTAACCAAACTTCTATGACGGCACCACTCAATTTTACGATTTCAGTAATTATCTCAACTCGTTTAACCATAGAAGAAGGGTTTTGAGAAGTTGTGTAATGTGCGGACCATGATATTTTCATACACAGGATAGCGAATTTAGTCGAAAACTGTTTTTTTTTCAGTTGCCTCGTCAGCGGAAGCACTAATAAAATTTTAAAAAATGCTTGCAGAACTTACAATTACATAATTAATGACGATCTTTAACCAGGACGATTCTTAGAGTATCTACCACTCCTTCATAAAGTGTGAAATATTACAAATTAATCAATAAAATTTACTTTCTTGGACAGGTAATATCAGAACACTATTAGATATGAAATTAAACAATTTTTTCACTTTGTTTCACTTGTTTATTTACACCAGGACCGGTTTCGTCCTACTACGGATATTTTTAGACTGGTAGTTGAAATTCTTATGCTACGGAATTTATACAAACTTAGGCAGGGGCGCACAACATTGTCTCTATATGATGAATGTTTCTATTTTGTTAATTTAAGGTATTATCAGTTATTTTGTTAAGTTAAGGTACATATAGATAATTATAAAGTTTATTATTAAAATTATGAATGATGATACATAGTAAAAGGTTATTTTTAATTGACATGAATCTATATTTTTATTTTTTTATTTTTTATTATTTATTAACCAAAAAATACATGTTATGTACATTCTTTTAGGTATATGCCACCTCACTAGGCTGAGCCTGTTCCGAGGTGGCAGTGATTTAATATTTTTTATATCATTTTCAAAAGAAATAATAAAAATAAATTATTAATTAATAAATAGAATTTTGAAAAATAAACATAAAATGAAAATTAAAAAGAGAAATAGAAAAGAAAAGAAAAAATGGAGAAGAGATGATATAAAGAACTTAAATTATTTGAAAAACAAGAGAGATAAAATTTAATACAGGTAGCTATTATATTGAAGAAGTTATCATATGTCCGCAGTATGTAATGCCCTTGTTTACAATCCATGTATGTATTTTGTGTTTTAGATTTACGCTTTTTATCAGGTGAATGTCTTTAATGTCTTTTTCAATTAAATTTGAAAGTTTTGGAGCCAGATTACGGTAATGTCTTTGTCCATAGGTGGTATTTATCTTCGGAGTCATGTGTTGATGTCTATGTCTTGTACAGTAGTTGTGTTGTACAGTATGTTGGTTTAGCTTGTCTTTTTGGTAATGTATAGATATAATTTTGATGTACAGTTGCTGTATGTTCATATATGAATGAATTTATATAATTGAAAGGGTTTGTGATCACTGATATTTTATTTTGGTAATGTTGGGATATTCCCTCCTTGTTGCTTAGGGCTTAATTAACAAATATTGATAGCACTAGGTAATTATTGTTATTAGGGTTCTCCTTATATTTGGGTTTTTACATTTTTAATTACATACTTAAATTACACCGCTGCTCTCTGAAGTAAAATTATTCTAAGGGAATTATAATGGATATATTAATGGTGATTGAGCATTATGTTCCAACTGTTTATTCATGACATATTTAAGATCAATTTTCTTTGTTAGGCGATTCATTTCTAGTGACTCTAATCTATCTAATTTTGCCCCTTTGTTACAAACATGAAGGATTTTGACATCTCTATCTTTATCAAAAGTATGTCGGTTTTCTAATAAATGCATGGCGACATTCGATAATTCCCCTTTTTGATTAACCCAACTAGCGAAATGTTCTTTTATACCGGTTGATACTGCTCTCCCTGTTTGTCCTACGTAATATGCAGGGCAATTCGCGCTTTGCCCTGCATATTACAGTTATTTTACCTTCATTTAATTTCATAATCTGAGGACATTCTGCGCTTTCGTAACGCTTTCGGAAGTAAAAATGAATTAAATTTGACGATTGCTGATTTCACTGAGTTTGACTGGTTGCTAAAAAGGGCTGATATTTTTTTAATTAAGAGCAAAGTTTTTTTAGGAATCTCCGACTAAAGGTTAAACCAATTAATAAAACTTACGCAATTCTTTAAATGCCATTTTAACAGTTTTAAATACTAGATTAGTAAAATTTTGGAATTGATAAAATTACCTGTCAATATTCTGTATATTTAGAACAGAATAGTTAGTGGATGTCACGGGTCTGTTTAATTTTCGAGAATATTTTCGAGAAGACATTAAATTTGTCGTTATGAACATTTTTGCAAATCATCACTGTTTTAATAGAAATCAACAGTAATTGTACTTAATTAATTATTTGCAACAGTTTTTTTTGATACTTTTCATAATTTTATATAACCTACATACTTTTCGTTAAATATGAAACCTTTTTTCTCTAATCTGATGTGATTTTTCTACACTTAATTGTAATATCTTTTACCGTATAATGTAATAAACAACATCCAGCTGAAATTTAAAGATCGGATAAACAATATCGTTTGTTTCTTTTTATTAATTTTGCATGTAATATTAATCGGTGTGTTTGTATCGATAAACTATATACCTGGTTAATTATCTAATGGTATCCATAAACTAGTGATTTAAGCTAAAACAGGGGAATCTACATCAAATGGGGAACACTTAACATATTTAAAAAATAAATTTTAACTTTTTCCCTTTTTTAATGTTTTACCAACTAAGGGTTAAAAACTGTATACATTTGAAATATTTTATCAGGCACTACACAACTAATATTAACCCCTCCAGTATTTGACTTAAAAATTCCAACTTCGGACTTAATTATTTACTCGAATGAGTTTTTTTTTTCATTAGCTCCACACAGGAGGCACTGATCATTTTTTTCCCTTGGGGCCTATTCACAGTTTTTTTAAGTAAAGGAAATATAGGAAGTTCTGGTGAAGAAAAAAAGGTATGAGTGGTGGGTATGGGGGATATGGGATTCAATGTGTTCAGATTATCCACCACCAAGATCTAGATAAATCTCACCCCATGAACCACTTGGGGTGACATATGGCGGAGGTATTGGTTATCCAATAAATAGTTCCCGGGGCGGTGATACTCATTTACCACCTCCCAAAATTAATAATAATCAAATCAACAAGGTTATAATACAGGTTCACTAGTTTTCAGCTTACAAGCTTACGTTACTTACTTACGGAAGTAGCAAATTAAAAGTGTGTTTTCAATCATGCATAATATATGGTGAATATTAAAAATAAATTAATTTAATGAGTTCTAAAAACAAGCCCATTTAGCAAGTTTTAGATTCTCTAGCCCCGATATATGATTTTGAAAGCCGATATCACGCTAATGTATCCATATTCCATTACTGGGATTGCTTCCACTTCCCAGCCACATCGCTTACCGCGCTGGATTTACATTTACATATCTGATATAAGGAAAGTTTACCCTGTTGGATCTTCCCTCTACCCTCTTCCCTCTACAGTCAGAACCATCCCTTCGCTTGTTTGCTGGGAGGGCTCGGATAATCGTTAGCCTGAAAGTTTCACCTTTTAAAGTCGATTCGAGCCGTGTTATTTAGAACTTTGTAACCGATACTGCTTTATCATTAGGGTGATGTTAAAAATGTCTACAAAAGGGTTTTTTTATGAACAGCTCCAGGATATGAAAAGATGTAATCTAATCTTGTTAACACAAATCTATTATCATTGTTTGAAGATGACTCATTTTTTTGTGTTCCCAACCGTCTGCGTCTGGAGCCAGTGAGACATTGTCACCCCAGTAGAGAAATTTCACAAACGAAGGATTCCGTGGAATATGTATAAAATATTTAAAGATATTTTTTTCTGATTTTAATCATCTTTCTAAAAATTTTTTTTTTAACGTTTTTATTCAAATTTATTATTTAAAAAAACGATCAAAAACCGACAAAACTAAAACAGCCCGTGGTTGGCAAGAGCATTAAATACGCTCGTCAACAAACAACAAAATGCCCACTATTATCAGAAATGTCTAAGCCGGCCGACGCTCATATGACATCACACGGTAGCCCCGCCCCAAAAAGAAAAATATCAAAAATGGGAAACTTCGAATCGCTGTATAAAATTTATTCGTCAACATAAAAATAAAATAGAAATGCAATAATCATCGAAATTTTTGTTTAATTTTTTAAAGCAATAAAAAAACGTGGAAATACTCTACTCTACTACTATGGCTACTAGATATAGTGCAAATACGTCTAAAGCAATTTCAAGCAACGTTTCGATTCTGATTGGTTGTTTTTCCCCAGAGAGAGAACATTTTCCACTCTGGAACTTCCTGCAAATATACTAGGATCCTAACTATTATTAGGTATATAATTTATCATTTGTGAAATAACACAAATAAATTTGGATTTGAATCCGGGACCACGGTATTGTATCCATCCTCTCCTGTCAAGGTTAAAGTGAGGGACGCTGATTTTATTTTTTTATTTTTTCTAATAACTTAACCTCAAAATGATAATATTTTGAAATTGTATTAAATGATCGCTCCGTGATCCTCTGGACATGTGTCGCATAAATAAATGCATTTTTTTTCAATAAAATATTGTTTTATTATGGTTAGCGGAATTGTGTAGACAAAAATCAGGAAAAATACTTTGGCAGGTGTCTAATGAGCCATTCATTTTACTCCAGTAGTCTTTTTTGTGAATATCTTATTCCATATGTAAAAAAATAGATTGCTCTAAAATAGGTTTTACCTACCTAGGATGACAGTACATAATCTAGAAAAATTTATGCCAACAAAAATGTACTAGACTATGGCAACTGTTCTATTATTTAAATTAATTATGTATTGCTTTTATTGTGTGTATGACTTAGAAAGCATTAATTGTTCATCGTACAGAGGGGAACAAGTACTGTCCAGAGGAACATTACAATACCCTGTATGTTCCTCTGGACAAAATTTTTTTTTTATTTCGATTGCGTTTATTTCACAATATACAACAAAAAGTAACAAATAAAAATCGTCATTACAAAAGATCATTTATATGAGCTCCAAAATATATCATTTTATAAAATAAATTGCTAATAGTTTTGAAACAAAAAAAATAAAGTTTACTAAAAACTGAGAAATGTCCAGAGGATCGCATATTGCCCATATGTATTTTAATTCTAATTTTAACAAACTCGGTGAATTATTTCGTATACCCGTTTGTAGGTAGATTGCAAAGATGTTGTGTCCTTTTCATGCTACCCTGTTCCTTATTATTCTGTCAAAATAATTTTGATATTCATTACCAACATTATGAAAAGAGCAATTTTAAACTTTGTATGGACGTAACTTTAGTGTAGAGCAATACAATCATCGTTTCACCACATTATGTTCCCTCTCCCTTTCAAAACAAGGGTTGCCGAATTAGGCCGTAAATTTACGTGGTGTGATTCATTCCCTGGCAAGCCCTAAAATATGCGTCGAGAGAGAAAGTATCAGTATTTCGCTGAAGACAATACAAGCCCAAACTAAAAGGCTTTCAATGAATTTTGTTATTATTTTTGAATGCCTGACATCACCTAAATTCGTGTTGAATAGAAATTATGTTGAATAATAACTTCCTACATAAGGATAAACTCTATGGGCCTTACTAATATATTTTTTTTCAATTTACACAAATGTTATTTCACCCTTTTACCATACAAAAATGGTAGTATTTCAGTTGTGTATAATTTAAAACACGTTTATTAGAAATTGTGGTATGAGAATATGACGTAAAATATTATGGTATCACTAGCTGTTCTGTATGGCTGTTCTGCCATGTAAACTATTTTTAATGAGTATTTTGGTTTTTAAATTTTTTTTTTTTTTTTAATGTTTGGGGAAATATGACAGAAAGAGGAATGGATCACTTTAGACGATGACCGCCGATAAAAACAAAAACAAAAAACAACAACTGAAAGGAGTAACAGAGTACCGCCGAATAGTTTGTCGTCGTTTTTGGATTTGTTCGTCTGTTCTTTCTGCTCTACCATTTCGCATGTTTGTTGCTTTATTCGTTCGACGGCCCAAATGGGTCCCCTTGCGTCTTGCTGGCATTGTTCACTTTAATACCCGCACACAAATAGATATTTTAAAATAAATCGAACAAAAATTTGGACGTAATACATAACAAATTACGAATGACACGTCAAAATGACGCGAAGCCTGTCATTCAACAACATAAATAATTTCCTTCTATTTAAAATACGAACGATAGTTAAATTTGTTCATACGTAAATACTAAAATCGTGATTAAAAAATGATGGTCGCGATTTAAAAATGAGAGAGCGGGGATAGGAAGGTAAAAATTTGGGGTTATACGTATTTTTTAAGACCAAATAAATAAAAAAATAATTAAAAAATTGTCAAAAAAATAGAAAAAAAAAATCTGGATAAGGGACACCTTTATAATATACTTTACGACCTATTCTCACACCTACCAAATATACATAAAAAATCGATCCAGCCGTTTCGAAGGAGTTGAATATGAAAAATCGATCGATCGAATGAAAAATCGATCCAGCCATTTTGAAGGAGTGCGACCACAAACACCGTGACACGAGATTTTTATATGTTAGAAGATAGAATAATAAATAGTTCGAATTAGCTGAAGGAAGGTATGTATTATAAATTATAAATAACAGCCACATTTTTTTACGATGGCTCCACTCAGGAGGCTTTGTGGAAAAAAAACGTTCAGGGTCTATGTCATCTTTGGGGATACTGTGTGGAGAGCCTTTTTAGAGAAATGAAGTAAGAAGGTTTGAGGGGTGAGTATGAAGGTTCAGATTATTAAGATAAATAATGTATCATTAAAAAACTATGTAGAAATTTACATATTATTAAATATGGGACAGCTTTGTAGGATTACGCATTGTAAACACTGCAACATTATTCTTTATATTTTATATATGTGTGTGCAAATAAAAACGCGTAACAATATATACACATATATATTTACATAGTAAACTAGCTGTAGTCCTAGGCGTTGTCCGCGTTTTTCGCCCGAGTTTTTCGCCCGAGTTTTTCGAAATCAAATGTAGGCAGTAAGTTTCCTTTAATTTTCTTGTAGATTTGTATAAAAAACAAATCTAGGCCGTCCTTTCGATGCAGACACTCTTCTTCATGTAATTACCAGCTGAGGTTTATGCACGGTTTTTCGAAATTTGGTGTAGACAATGATCTTCCTCTTATTTTGAAGGTCAAGCGTACAAAATTTCATATTTTTCTAAATAAAACTACTGTAGATTTCTAAAAAAAAAAACTAATGCGCATCGCTCGCCACAGACACTGTTCTTTTTATAAATATATAGATAAAGATTAGGTCCAACATCACTTACAACCTTTCTGTTGTAAGTGATGCTGAACCCGTACTCTGATCCATCCTTTTCATTAACTAGACGCCATGCTTCTAATTTCTTCTGTTCATTTGATGAAATTTTCCAAAACAAGCCTGCTGCCCGAACCACCGCACAATTTAACCCAACCCCCGGTCCTCGGGGTAGAAATAAAATAATACGGAATTATACATCTGGTGCTCGGAGGTCCCGGGCGCTATAACGCCATCTGCCGGTACTGATTATTACCACCGGGGGTGGTTTTATTTTCCCCAGTAAGGGATGCTGATATGGCCGTTTGTTCCAGGACCCAGGATCAATGTACTCGCAGAGGTCAGTGCGGGAGTTAATGAAATATTATTTTATTGATTCTCCATAAAAGCCTAATATTTCATTGAATTTATGAGATTACTGTGAGATGAGACTTTTAAATGAAAATACAGTCATACATTTTTTAGAAGACTCGCCTACAACAAGACTCGTAAATGAAGGAAATAAAAATGAACATTGTGTTCTACAAACTAAACTTGAAAACAATTAATTAAGATATGGTCACCAAACACGGCCAAAGGTATTTCAAACCACGTTTCGATTTATTAGTGGTGTTTAATAATCAGGGCGATACGGAAAGTGTAAATAGGATTAATTATTTTTTTTTAAATTTGCTGAGATTTGAATCCGCGGATTTATTGTTGACTATGGGAGCCACTCAACTATGAAGATAACGAATTACATTACGTTTTGATTAAAACCTCAAATTGTAATATTTAAATTATGTAGACAAATTTGACGACTCTTAATCGAAAGTTTGAAACAGAAAAATCAGAAAAAGATCACATCAACAGCTACGAATCGAACCCAGGACCTTAGTCTTGCCGAAGCGGTGCTCTCTACCACCGAGCTAATGGGACCCTAACCCTTTCGGTCATATTTAACTGTATCCTTCGGCTTAGAACTACCAAAATTATCTTAATTTTTTTAACGCATATTTTAATTGGCTGCTTTCTTTATGTTTAATTGCAAGATTCATCTCGATCTTTCTGTTTCAAATTTCCGAGGGAGAGTCGCTTCGTCTCCATTAATTATATATTATTGTTTTCCTGAATGCAATCAGCACTACCAAGGAGAATTATATTTATTTAATATCAACAATATGAATATACCATAAACAATGATTACATGTCACAAATAAAATCGTAAGAGAATATTAGAAATAATTAAAATAAAATAATTACAATTAATTGTGGCATTTGATTGTGAAGTGACATCAGATAGTAAGTTAGTAAGTAAGCAATAGATACAAGTACCTAAAATTCCATAGTACAAATAAGATAGAATATGGCGCTCCGCTGACGAGGCAACTGAAAACCAACTAAAACCGGCTGTTTTCTCTGTCTTGATTGGTCAAAAAGTTGTTTAACCATAGACGAAGAACAATCAGCTGACAGCTGGCAACTAGCAACGGCCGCTCAGGGCAATCAGCAGTGACAGTCGCAAGTCACCGCTTGCGTTACCATTGACAACGGGTTTTTGAGTGGTTGTGAAGTGTGCGGGCCATCACATTGTCACACAAAGACAGTTGCCAGTTGACAGTTTTCAGTTGCCTCAGTAAACGGATCGCCTAAGAATAATTGACAATGATTCATTTGTTTAACCGCATTGTATTTTCTTATTACACTCATACTAAATAATTAAATCTTTTGGAATTTAAAACATTAAATATGATGTACACAACGATACACCAGTTTTAGAAATGCCAAAATATTAATTACGTTATTTTAAAATGTTTCTCTTTAATAAACGTCCCAAACTAAGCCACCCTAAAACAAGAACCCTTTGCTTCCCAGGTGAGCCTGGTAGCGGAAAGCTGCTTAAAATGACAGCAAATAATTAAGTATTGTTTTAATTTTAATTGGTCAGCGACCATTTAGCGTTTCCCTCGAATGACACATTTTGTTCTATTCATAATTAATATGCCACGCTCACTTGCTTTAGGGACATCACTTTAATTAAGTAAATAAATGTCTGTTTTGGTCACTAAACAAATAACACGATGCTCCCATGGGAAACCTGCCTACTATTTTGTAAACAGGCTTTCGTGGAAAATTGGTTAACTGTGTGTTTATTGAATACGTTTTGTGTGAAATCAATTACGTTAAAATTAATAGTTTTAGAATTAAAACAATAAATGAAAATCCAATTAAAGTCTTTGATTTAAACTTAAAAAGATTTCTTATTTTTAAATATGTATTATTATAACACACGTGCAATTTTTTTTTAACCATAATGAAATAACCCCGCATTTTTATGTGAGTCGCAATTTGGGAGGCAAGTATAAGTACAGCCGTCTTGGGAGTCATTTAATGGATAACCAACGCCTCTACCGGTTAGGTTACTTCAAGTGGTTCGCTACGTTTGGTGAATTAGCATGGTTCATAGGGTAAAATATGTCCGAGACTTAATAATGGGTACGCCCTTTTTTTTTTATTTGACCTCTCCAGCCGAATTCTCTCGACTCATCGCCATAAGCCGTATTTGCAGGGTTGGATTCGTACGTCCGTCACTCCTGGATACACCGACCCCCAGTTTCTTACCCACCCCGCATACCTGTTTTCCTTTCCAGAACTACTTCTCCTTCGTTTCTCTTCATTTAACCTTCACACAGCATCCCCTATGGTGACATAGGCCCTCTAGGAAATTATTTTCCTCAGTGCCTCTTTTGTGAAGCTATAATGTAAAAAAAACGCTCGGAAGATGAAGATTTTGGAAGTTCCAGGATATTCCGATCTGGTCACCGAATAGGTCTATAGCCATTTCACGCAACTTTTTAGTTCCTAATGGTTGGCGTTCACCAGGGTGATACTGAAAGTATCTACCACTCTGGAACGTGTGGGTTATAATTCTGATGAATAGATGAATAATTTTTGTCCCTAAACTGGTATATATATTTGCTAGCTGACCAACCCCCGCATTGCTGTTGCTAATGAAACACAACGCCATCTACTGGATGGTTACCTAAGCTAGATAACCAAGAGTTGTGTCAATAAATTAACTTTCACCGCCATCTGTTAGAAAATTATGGAACTCACAAATAATTACAAAGCAATAATCCTATATCAAACATTTAATCCTCATTAATAAATATTGAGGTCAATAATCGAAATAAAAACTATGATATATTTTAAGTTGGGCCAAATTACGCAGAGTAAGCTAAATTTCATCAAAATTGGTTTTGTATTTTCTGAATTTATCTCGAACAAACATCGTGACGCGATATTTTTACATTATAAAACCAGCTGCATTCCAAGAGAAATCCTGAATTGCAGCTAAGCGGTGATCTTTTCGTCAATCAAATATGTTCAATATTGTAAAAAGATTGATGAATAAACGATTTTATTATTATTATTATATGAAGACATCGTAAAAAATCGCAATATAATCGCATTTACAAATGTAAAAATAAAGCGCTAGAAAAATAAATGCTTTAAAAACCTCATCAAAACTTTTAAAAAATGACATTATAATAACAATAATTATGAAACTGATTAAACCACGTTATTGTGTAAATCACCCGGTTATTACAAATAAGACATTCACAGAAACATCTTAGGTACAACCATGAAATATCATTTAATATCTGTAAACTGCCTCATCACTGTAACCAATGTATTATTTGTTTCCGTAATATTAAAAAAAAAAAAAATTAAAAAATGGCAGTGAAAAAAATGGTTAAAAATAAAAGCTGCCCCTAAATTCCGACAAAAGCAATAGGCAGACCAATATGAAGCCTAGGCTAGATGGAAATATTAACGGTGCGGTCACCTTATTGGTTGGACCCGACTGTAATGCGTATTGCCGTATGGCGTATATTATAGGAACACGTAGATACTACGTTTGTACAATTGCCAACATAGAACGTAGACATCTCTGACTTTATAATACCTCGAGGCTATTAAATACACGTGGCACAGGGCTCGTATTAAATTATTTCAAATGAAAGAGGATTTTTTTATTGCGCGAATTTCAAATAAAAGGGTTGATGAATTTTTTTCAATGCTTTTACCGAATAATATTTCGTTATATTAGAGTCAGTTTGATTTTATTTTTCTGGCATTGTGTTATTAAGAATATTTTTATGGAGGCTTGTGCTAAAGGAAAATTGTTAGGTTTTTAATAATTGAGTGTAGATAAATTTTAATTAATAAAAAAAAGAATATAATATACCAATTCCAACCATGTCCAGTAACGGTGTACGACAATATGTAAAAAATGATTCGATAGAGTCTAAGCCAAGTAAAGAACGGCCTTCGCGGTCGACTGACGTTCCGGAGGTAGCTTCTTTGAATCCCGGCGTGCACTATAGACTGTTTGTTTATTTATTTCACAATTTATTAATTAAAAATAATAACAGTGTTTTTGCAGCACGTTAAAACTCATGAAAAGCGGAAGACATTGTCAGTATTGCCCTAGTGTAAGACCGCCTGAAATAAAACGTTGATTGAAATGGCTGTAGCCGTGTTTGGTGACCAGATCTGAATAGCCAGATACTTCCATGCCTTCCTTTTCCCCATCTCATTCCCCTTTCCCCTGACTTCAACCTCAAAAAACACCCTAATTATTCTAACTAGCTTCAGACGTTTGAGAGCAGTTGAGACTCATGTGCTCTGTTCAAATAAAAAAAACGAGTTATGAAATTATGAAAATATATTTATATTATGAAATTTTCATTTTAGATTTTGTTTCATGAAAATTTCAATTATATATTTCAATCTTAGGGAAATCAACAGTCGAATTTTATCATTTTATACATTTCACCAAAAACTACTTGTGATACGATTAGAACAGATCTATATTACCATAATATTGTATATTATGGTAAGAAAGGATGTCTCTGTGCAGAACGGGGCGGTCCATTTGATAAATTCTCCCGTCAAAATAAACGGATTGCAATCTTTAGATACGCCAGGCGTCGGGTGTCCTTGTTCTACGGGTATTCCAATGGAAGATGGTCCGAGAAACTAGCATCATTGATCCCCTCGGCACCAGTGCATAGTCGGGAAACACGCCAAACGCGCGCCCAACATATGTAAACGGTTGACATTTATCACATGAGATGGGTCGTTTCTACGACTCGTTCTTGAGTTCAACAGCTCGGCTGTGGAATGATTTACCGGCCTTTGTGTTTCCACCCTCCTACAACATGAGTCTCTTCAAGACCCAAGTTCACTCCTTCCTCTCCTCAAAAAGACCATCCACGCAGCATCTTCATAGAGGACATGGGATTTTTTTTTTCTTAGGCCCTCCTGTGTGGAGATGGTGTAGAAAAAAATTATACAAAATAAATTCATGAAAGTTCTGAGGACTATCGCTGTGTAAATATGTGCCTTAATCTTACCATTGCAGTGGATCTAGTGAATCCAGTCGACATATTATTTTCACAAGATGTTGAGAGATGGTTAAATTGGTCATTTGGTTACGAATATCGATTTTTTTTTTAAGTATCTTATCCGAGAAATGAAGTCTTCGTTTATGATCACTCAAAATTTTCGACACGAACACAAACACCTAATCAGTTAAAACTAAGGCAACGCAAATTTGTTAAAAAATAAAATGTCCAAGAATCTTTTTGAATACGTAATTCGCTATCGTTATTTACTCATGTAGCCATTTTGATTAAGGTTTTCCGCCAAAGCCCGTTTCGGCAAGACCATCCCTTAACGGGTACTCCTCCCCTAGGGGAGGGGGGTGCCGGGGGCTTTTAAGGGTTGCCGGGCTGCCCCGGGAACAGTTCCACGGTCTACTGTCTGCTCTGCACGAGTGTGTATCCTTTGCCAGCAATGGGGAACCTTTTCAAGTGACCGGGTAAATGGGAAAATCTGAATACGATGTGAAATTTGTTTACTTCCTGTAGTGGTTTGCGTAATAACATATTTATGTCGATGCAAGATATGACCAAATACGTACAGGAGTATTCGGAACCTTTTTGAGTATGTGTTTGTGTTTATGTTATTTGGTGAGAAGATAATAATTTATTTTTGGTTTGGCCACATAATACGTACATCTTTTAGTATTTTTTGTCTGAATTAAATATGAACAATTTAATATTATATTCGTATCTCAAACATAGTTTTCTTGTTTCTATGTATTTGAAGTTGCACTACATATTTTTCGCTTGTTGAAATGCATCATAGATGGCATTTTGTTATCGGTTTGGACACAAATTTAAGATTCAAGTATTTTATTATCACGTGAATTTTAAATAACATGCGATTCATTGTGAATTTTGCTTCCATCGGGTCTAGTTTGAATTTTACTTTATTTCCAGGAATGTTAATTCAATTTGTGAGAGGTGCCCGTTTTGTGGAAGATTTAGCCATCTAAAAGTTTGGTGCCACTTTCATGTGCATTTAAGCAAATTTATAGGATTACAATTTTTTTCTTCTGAATATTAATCCTTAATCTAGAGAGCCTAAAAAACCAAACTTAACGGACTACGTTGCTCCTATGAATTAATGATGAGTTTGCGTTCTGCACGGTACTAAAATGGTAAAAACTGGTCACTATTAAGTAAAAAATTTCACTATTAAGTTTAAAAAATGTAAGTAAGTGTATAATTTTATCGATCAACTCATTTTCATACATTTTTTAATCATAATTTAAAGGACGATTTTCGTGAATGAATTAAATATATGCACCAACTTTGTATTATTACATTATTATGGTCAATAGCGTGAAAAATTGCAACATATTCGAAATAGGACTGAAATAGAGGGTTTGGCAGTACTAACTAGCCTCTAAATTGTTTAATCGTTTTCCAGTCACACCTCCATCCCCACATCATCATTGACCATGAATTTGTAATAAATTTAAGTTAGCAATAAGTTATATATTTTTAGTCCTAATGAAGGACCGGTGGTTCCGAAAGCGATCGGAGAAATACTCTAAATTAAGTGGTATTTAAACTAAGTGAATTTATTTTTAATTAAATGAAACAAGTAAGTTTGTATCAACCACATTTTTTTTTACATTAACTCCACACAGGAGGCTCTGAGGAAAATAATTTCCCTCTGGGCCTATGTCATCTTTGAAGATGCTGTGAGGAGGGTCTTTTTGAGGAGAGGAAGGAGTGAACGTGGGTCTTGAAGAGACCCATGTTATAGGAAGGAGGAAACACAGAGGCCGGCAAATCGTTCCACAGCCGAGCTGTTGAACACAAAAACGAGTCGTAGAAGCGTCCCGTTCTCATGTGACAAATGTCAACTGTGTACATATGTTGGGCGCGCGTTTGGCGTGTTTCCCGTCTATGCACCGGTGCCGAGGGGATCAATGACGCTAGCTCCTCGGAGCATCTTCCATTGAAATACCGGTAGAACAAGGATAGCATTCATTGCAATCCGTTTGTTAAGACAGGAGAATCTATCAAGTGGACCGCCCGTTTCTGCAGAGAGTCGAGGGTGTTTTTCAGGTACATCGGGGCTCCAGACCAGATATGGCTGCCAAATTCAACCGTGGGGCGCACTTGCGATTTGTACAGGGTTAGCAGTTGTGTACAATTAAAGTATCTGCGGGCCCTGTACAGTACGCCCAGTTTGTGAGAGGCCAATTTAACTCTGGCCTCGATGGAGCCCCCGTACCTGAGCTGGTCACTTAGAGTTACACCGAGCATATAACTATTATATAATCACAATTACCTATATGTTTCGAAACCGATGGTTTCTTCATCAGGGTAGTAATGACATTACAAAACAAAAGAAACTAACAAGTATAGACTAAAAAGAACTATGGACAAAAAATTTGCAGAGAGAGGTGATTAATTATTTTTTTTTAAATATGGTAAAAAACAATTATTTAAAGTTAAATATAAAAATTAATATAGAATATGGAAGAATTACATTAAATAAATTATCAAAAGAAAAACAAGATGTTTAAACAACAAAAAATAAATTATTTTAAATATTAATAAGAAAACAAATTTAAAAGATGGCTATTTTAAAAAAATATTTTGGTTATTAATAATATTTAATTTACTATTAACACTTTTTGTAATTTATAAAATGTCTAAGTTTGCTAATTGTAAATCTGTCGCATCTAGGAAATTCCTAGATTCCGTCGATATTCGCTAATATTGTCTTCAATGATTGAAGAAGAGGAAATATATTTTTAATATATTTATTATTAAATTTAAACACATAACAAAATAAAATAAGTTTTGATCTCTCAATCTCATATGGCCAATACCCCGAGATTCTAAAGATGTGCGAGTAATGCGAGAGTAAACAAATGCAGATTCCCTCACAGAGCCTCTTTCAGCGCTGGTAATACCCTTAATCCCGACACTCGGAGAGGCTGCGAGGGCCGAGGGTTGCCTGAAATGGACCCTTCCATCGCTATTGGATTCTGGTTACCCTTCGTCCCTTCAGCTCAGATGGGGAAAGTAAACATCACCGGGAATTGGACACTTTAAATAAATTAAAATTCTCTATAACTTTTCTTATTGCTTGATATTATGTTTTGCTTATTATTTCCTTGTATCATTTATTATTACTTTTATTGCATTTTCTTGTTTTTGTATCATTTTATAACTTACTTATGTTTTTATTAGTTTCGATGAATTTTCTTATAAAATTACTAATAGTTTTTTTTTTAATAATAATTTTCTAATTTAAATAGATGTAAAAAGATATAGTTTTCCTCTCCTAAACACAAGCAACTGCTTTATTAGGAGAGTGATTCAAATGTTATATATCTATATTAAGTTGTAAATATTGTAACTCTAAATATGTTTAAATAAAAAATTAAAAAATAAATAAAAAATAAAAACTTCGGGTGATCCTAGACGAGTGCAAACTTAGAGTTTTAATTATTTATCAATATTTATATTACTTTTTAATAATTTTTATTAACCGCTTGGGCACGTAAGTTAGTTTTCACGACATTTTAACGTAGGTAGACATAGGAATGACGTATGCCCCGGACCTGGGGTGCTAGCATAGTCCATCGATAAGGATCGGTAGGATAATTGTCGGTAACTTCTCATCGTTCCCTAGAACAACTGCAGATCGCAAACGAATAGTTGACAGTTCACAATGACTAAGTGTCCCTAATATATTCGATATCAACTGTTGTTTGTAAGTTAGCGATCTGCAGTTGTCCTAGGGAACGATGAGAAGTTACCGACAATTATCCTACCGATCCTTATCGATGGACTATGCTAGCACCCCTGAGTTATTTTAATATCCTCTGCTGTCCGATTTCATACATTGAATACATCATTATTTGAAGGCGTAATTTTTACAACATATTTGCATCTTGTTCGTTTTTATTTATCATAGTTAATTTGTTACAATAATAAAGAAGAATACAAGGTATGAACTGATTAGAAGGAAATGTACTACTTGTGGCCTCAAAGTTTAAATATCTGAGACATATCCTAGGAAGGATGTGGAAGATATAGAACAACAAAGAAGAGCAAATAATAAATGGACCGGAATGCTTTCAAGACGGTTCTATACGGGAGCAGTTGGGACTCTTACGGTGTTCACATTATAAAAGAAAGGTAACATCACAATTACACTTCTTTTAAAGTTATATTTAAATTTTATATCTAAAACAACGACACTACTCAAGTTAAACCATTAGGTAACTAATTTTTCTCAGAAAGAAATAAATAAGTAAATCTTTCGGATAACAAATCATGTTTTTTTTCTTAATTCAAAGATAATTGTTTCAAGTCAATGTCTTTAGAATAATTTATATAACCTTTCAATGTTATGGAAAATCCAATTGTTTCATAAACGTTAAAAGGGTTTGTTTGAAAAACATCCTTTCCATATTAAAGCTATTTAGTTTGTTCAAAATGATTTTAGTCAAATTGATACATCTGTCGCTCAAAGAGAAATATGAAATAAATTTTTAAAATATCATTTTATCAAATGCAAATTAAGTGGAACATTATCTTTTCCATGTCGAAAATAAAGGCTTTATTTCAGTTGAGTAACTTAATATTTCCTTTCTTTTGATGTTGGAGACCGAAAAATTGCCTTTTAATTAAATTAAATATTGAAAAGAGCTACGTTATTCTTTTTCATTGATGGCTGGAAGAATTATTGTTGAATAAATTCAAGAGCATTAAAACATTTGACCGGTCAGTGGCTGAGGTGATCGCGAAGTGGGATATTTTCATTTTCAGGCGTTTCGTAACACGGGAATTAGTCTTTCTTAAAAAAAATAATAAAAAACATAAGTGTGTTTTGTACCGTATGACTAGTTTTATCACCCGGCTTCGGCCGAGTACCTACTAAAACCCGTGTTTCTTGTTGAACACACCTCATTTATATTTTATAGCTCGACAGGTCATAATAGAAATGAGTTTTGCACCATAAATATACACCAGTTACAGAAGTGCTAAACAAACTTCATGATACAAGAGCTTTCCGTTAAAAAAATTTTTTAGTGCTTCACAAAACTGTTATCCCTAATATTTATTTAATTTATTTTTTGTGAATACCACTTTAAACTTCCATAAACCAGTGAGACTACGGCATCGCATGTTGTGAGGTTGAATGGTGTGGGAAGGGGAAGGAGATAGGCAAACAGAATGTTTTGAAAGCTTACCTAGCTGATCAGATCTGTTTACCAAACATGCCTGATTCCATTGCAAGAACGTTTCGAGTATGTGGTCTTCCATCAGGGCAAAACTGAGAATATCTGTTCTCGGTCCGACATAAGAACAACCTGCTAGAGTATAGATTATGGTTCGTACTGCGCATACCCCTCATCCCACTTCGTGAATATATTATCGTCGACACTTACAGTGAAATTAAATATACGACGGTTAAGGCATCTAAGTAAATATAATAAATAATAATTATTTTCGTATTGGGAATAAAAAAAGCATAACATTTTCCTAAACCCAATTAAGTCTGTTTTTGTTTGTTTAGAGTAATTGTATTTCTTGGGCATAATAGCCCAGTCAATGAAGGGAAAAAAACACCCAATGTCGGAACTAATTCCCCGAAAGCTGAACTTTTCATAGATGAAGGAATACCTTTAAACATGCTTATTTATAAAAATCCCGGATATCCCCCTTGTGCTTTCCTCCCCAACCCCTCTTGAATATACTTTTCAAAGCCTTTCGGAATACGCTAATATCTCCTTAACGGCGGTATGAAACCAGACCATTTATTTTTCTTTTAGTAGCTAATTAGTTGTTCTAAAAAATAGTTTCTCAACAATTTTACGAAAAAAGCCATACATTCATTGCAATTTATTATTAAATTAAAAAATATCGTTTTTTTATTAGTATTTTACTTTATTATACGAGTCATCTATAAAAATTGGGGTTTTACATGCATTTAAGGCGTTTTTAACACTCTCAAGATATTTACTTGTTGGGTCTTGCGATAAGATCTTAAAATTATCATTATTAATGAAATCTTCCATTTTTGAAAGATAATCACATTTGGGAATTATAATGACAGTATTGCCTTTATCGGCCTTTGTTAAAATTAATTTGTCAGTCTCTAACTTGTTTCGAATATTTAACATACAACGAGTTTCCGGAAAAGGTACGTCGATGACATAATTTGTATTTGGTCAGGTACGGATCGTCAATTAAATGCCTTCCTCCAACTTATAAATTCATTCCACACCCAAATACAATTCACATTAGAAATAGGTATTAATGCTTCCTTAAATTTTCTTGACTTGACACTCTCTTTAGTAAATAATAGAATTAATTTCAATATATACCGCAAACCAACTTACACAGACATAACTATCCACAATACATCTAATCATCCTAACTCTCATAAACACTCGGCTTTTCATTCAATGATACACAGATTAATTTCCGTACCATTGTCTAACATTAACTTCACAATTGAATTATCTCTTATTAAACAGATTGCGGCAAATAATGGTTATGATCCGGACTTAATTGATAAAATCCTCAATAAAAAACTAAAACATATATCCACAAATAAATTCCTATATAAATTAACCCCGCCAAATAATAATGATATTCAAAATTACCATTGGCGTAGGATCCTATTTATAAATAATTTTTCCAATCTAAGTGTAAAGAACCTTCCTTTAGATATTAAACCGGCTTTTTACACAAACAATAACCTAGGAAAATTTTTAATTAATACCAAAGATAAAGATGACAATTTAAGCCACTCGGGCATTTATATACTAAACTGCAATGATTGTCCTGCCTTCTATATAGGAAAAACAGCACGTAACGTCAACATTAGGGTAAAAGAACACTTACGATGTTTAAATGGTAAGGGTTTCTCGGAATTTGCCAACCATTTAATCTCAAAAGATCATTCTTTTAATAAAATTTCAGACACGTGCATGTTACATAAAAACAGTATAGGCATTAGATTAGATAACTTAGAAGCGTTAGAAATAAGAAAATCCTTAAATTCAAATAAGTCTGAATACTTACTTAATAACCAAACCAATTTATAAAATCAAAAAAATACACCTTATAGCCCTATCTTCAACTTGTTTCCTGCCATTTTTTCCAACCCATGATATTATATATGTTACATTGGTGTTCTGAGATGTTTGACTAGTAATATGTAATATTATTGTATTTAATTATTGTATAATTTTATCTTGTATAATAGATCCAACTTCCAATATGTCTATGATTACCAGTAACTGTTGTTTATAAATGTAAATGTGATACACATATATTGTTGTCTCCCTTCCACTTATTGATAATCCTTTTATCTCTTTCTAAAAATTTGTCTCTTTCTAATTATGTTTCTTTTGTAATATTCTTTCTCCCTCTCCCACTCAACCTATATATAACCAACAACTCTGTCTTAGTATTTAGTTATTATTATATCCTGATGAAGCTCGGTCGGAGCGAAACCGGTCGATATATCAAATAATAAATATACGTGGTTAAATACTAAGTGTTTGTTTTATTTAAAATAAATTTAAATGAATACAAGTATTGAAATGACTAGATTTTATTAGGTGGGGGTAGTAGGAGGGATGATTTTGGTTGAGGGGGGGAATTTTTTTTAATGTTTAATTAAACAATTAAACATAAAAGCAATAATTAAAGCATAAAAAAATTAATGCAAATATTTTAGTTATTTATTATTGTGTCAGCTGTTTGGAACTGTCTGAAAACAGTTGAAAATAGCCTTGTAAACCGAAATAGCTGTCACAATAATAAAAAAACTAAAATACTTGCAGAACTAAATAATAATATTATTGAATGAAATTTGATCGTGTAACCTCTAAGTTTTGCAAGGAATTGTATGTAATTGTAATTATTTTATTTTGATAGCTATTTCGGCGTTGAAGGTTAAACTTTGAAATAATACTATGATATCCATTTACTTTAACCCCGCAATTGAAAATGCAGTTCTGAGAATTAAACACATTAACAATTAATAAATAATGTTAAGTTGGTATCTACAAGTTTTAGTTTTTATATCTCCCGAAGATTTATATTAGGAGTGGTTCACCTTGCCTAGAACGGGGCTGGTTTGATGCTGGAACATGTCGTACAGGGTTGTAAATAATTGTCCAAACGTGATATACGGTCTCGCCGGCTATTTATTAAGGGAGGAACCAGACGAGGGTGGTGAAATAGGCTTCAGACAGCTCTACCGCAGAACTGGCTTACCTACTGTAGTGTCCCTATGCATACACGTGTACTATTATAATGGTACCTACATTTAATACCTTTTAATAGGGGTTGAATATTGAAGCACAAAGCCAGTTGCTGTAGCCTGCTGCTCTATTCAATCATACGTAGACTGGTCTGTGTAGTATTTGGTGCTATCGTAATTAGTAACCCTCAAACGCACTTTCCCCGCAAGATCCTCGAATCAGTCAAGGGCGCCCAACGTACTTATATCATTAATTTTTTTTTTTTTTATGTTTCTTTCTATCACAATTAGTGATCTGCCATGCCGTTCTCAATAGGAGCTCCTGTGTTGACAGCATGCGCACTTTAAAACATAAGCACTTTATAACAGAAATAAAAATAACAGGCAATCATCGTCGTTCCGTTGGAAATACATAGTTTATATATAATTATAATCGATTTATAACTATAAAATGTTTTTTTTTATAAACTGCGTCTCTGCTTATAAGTATGCGATTCCAGTGATACGATTCTGGTGTCTATTATTTTGAACGTAATGTGTTGTTATTTGTAATTTTGTTTCCAGGAGTCTCTAGTGAGTCAGGCAATGCGTATGCCCCGTACCTGAGTTATTAAATTTTCTGACTTATTAAACAAACACTTTATGGGTTAACATTGTTATAATAATGATTATATAAAACATTGTTTTAATTCCACTTTATTACATAATATTTAATCAACCGGTTTCGGATCGACACGAGCGTTCACCCCTGATGAAGGTTCATTTTATTCACCCCTGGTGAAGATTCTGGTCGAACCGAAACCGGTTGGTTTAAGGCATACTTATTAATTGGTTTTGATTAAATCTTTCAATGTTTATCTGTCTTGGCCGATGATCCAAGACTTGATGTCTGATTTATATTTTAAATAAGTTGTGTACTTATTGGCCAGTAGAACTGCATTGTTTGGCTTTGTTGAAAAGTATCTAAATTTTCTTTGGTCAAAAAATATTTTAACCGTTTTTAAAATTGGAACTGATTTGAACAGAATTCAGACTATCCCTGTTGTTGTACGAGTATTATATTTAGAACACGTGTAGATATTTTTAACAATAGGCATATTGTATACAATATGGTGTTGCAACGCACTTTCCACTGTATTTTTCAACAGTGAAATATTGTACATAATATTATGTACTACTGATAGATTAATCGTGATTAATTTTTGGGTTCCTAAGACGTTTACGCTTCCTCCTTCTTTATTTAGCCAAGACAAAGACAGTCTGGGTTCACTTCAGTCTGGGGAACTTCAGTCCCGTTTTTAACCGTTTTTACTATTAAAATGATCGTTTTTTCGAATAACATTTTTTTCCGTGTAATAGAAGTAGAAGTGATATCGCATTGCAAGCGTAAATCCCTTAATGTGGTTTTCTTCGTTTAGTGTTGGTGTATATACCGGATATCAAAAACTAAAAAAAATACCCTCTTGACAGATTTTTCACATATAAATTTATTTTGAAATAAAAGTTATTTTCAAATTATGTTTAACACAGAGCATCTATAAATGTATTGTATTATAAATCAAAACACTAGAAAAAGCTCCTTTGTCTCAACTCTTCTGGTTACTAAATAAATTTGGGAGTGTCACAAGCACGCACAATCTCCACAACTGCCCCTCCCCCTCGCACTTGAGGGATGAGAGGGGGAGGGCAAATATTTTAATGAATTATATTTTTTCTGTAAAGGCCAATTCACGGGCGGCTAAAAGGCCGGATTTTTGCTTTCACATGGAATAATAGTATTCAAAAGAAGTTAGCTTAGGAATAATGGATGTAAAAGCAAACATATTTAAAAGATTTATTTAAATAAATCTTTTTAAAGTAAATGCTTTGTATACTCCATTTGCATAATACTTTTTTAAAACCAAATTCAAATCAATAATATTTTATTTTTATTTTTTACTTAATGGGTTAAACCTTAAAATATAATATGTTAATTAATTAAGATAATATAAGTAAAACTCAATCGAAAATCTGAAACAGAAAAATTAGAAAAAGATACGGATACATCTGGGACTCAAACCCAGGACCTTCTTCTTTTCAGGGAGATGCTCTCATCACTAAGCTAATGTATCCATTATTCATTATAAGATTCGGTTCATCCTAGACTTGCAGAAAAATCAATAAATGTCGCATATTGAATAAAAAGTGAAAAATGTATCCCGACGCTAACGCTAGCATTTAGTTCGAGTTGAATCTTGCAATCATACATAAAGATAGCAGCCAATAAAAAAATAAGCGTTAATAAAATGAAGATAGTATAAATGAAGTGACCTATTAAGATCTAGTTTCTCAAATTATCTTCGTCCAATTCAAGCACTGTTTCAATTATTCTGTCAAATCAATGCTCTGAAAAATAGCTAAAAACGTTATTTTTATTCAATTCTGATTGATAAAGCAATATCGGTATTATATATATATATATATATTTTTTTTTTTTATCATGCCTGAGTTTGCATGAGAGTGGATTCGTCTACGAGCTATCAAACCGGAATGATTGTGGGTAGCTACCTGCCCGAAGAACTTAAAAAAAAACAATTGTAATTATGATAGTAACGTTTATTTGGTAAATAATTTTTTTTTTTATGATTCAAAATTATTTGATTTATAATTAAATAGATAGGTATTTAAGTATTTACTTACAAATTTTATGATCTCATAGGAAATTTTGGATTTGATTTATTGAATAAGAAAAAATAGAAACACATAATGCATACAGTTTTCATTATTTTAACATAATATATATGTAATTTGTTTTAAAAGATATATTTATAATTTCTCAATACAAACAGTATTAATCTAACGTGTAGGTATAGTCCTGTATATATTTTTTTTTTATTTTAACGCAGCATCACTTTCATTGGTCAAAAGCATTATACATATAGTTTTGTATTAGTGATCGACGATCCGGTTTATGGAATCTGTTAGCGATGTAAGTTGTTATAATCGCTTGTCTAGTCTATACAAGTTATCGAAATGATGTACCGATTGAGTATGATCTATGGCAATTTAAAAAAAGACAAACAAAAATCTTTTGACTCATCGGTCCCAAACCAATGAAATGGATTTTCTATTCATGAAAAATATTCAATAAGTTTGATCAATTTCACACAAACTTAGGAAAAATTACATTATTTCTGGCATCCCCATACTGTCCCTTTATTCTTTCGGCAGTAAATCACACTGCAGATATTGTTAGACTCCTCAAACAGTGAGCTTGAAGGCACCACTTTCTGTTTTTTGTTTAACGGAAAAGGATGAAATAATGCGGGAAAAGTGTTCCTAATATGAAAGCGCGCGAATATTTAGGGGTCCGCCCCGACACCCGGGGGCGGTGCGTGCGTTTTATGCCTTTAGGGGTAGAAATGGATGTGACGCACATTACCTATCGTCTGGCGGCAACACAACTTATTAACAATACATACCATCAAATATTCATTTTTTTAAAATAAAATACGCTCTACGATACAAACCCTTACATAGTTTAATCGATGTTTACCGCCACCACATTGTATCCAAACTAAAATTCAGCCTATTAGAATATTTGTAACGGACCAATATATACATATTTTTTTTTTTTTTATTGATAAACTAATGTTTAAGACAAGATTTTTGTATGCCTAGCCCAAAGGATAACAATTATTATAAGCAATAATTATTAGCCTGAAACATTCATCCTTATGGTTTGCAGGTGAAAAAATATGATAAGCGGCAATTGTTGAATGAAACCCAAGGTATATATTGAATCATTTGGCGGGTAAGAGGTAAGGCGCCGTAGCTTAATGGTAGAGCTCTTGACCGGCAATCAAAGGGGTGCGGCTTCGAGTCCCGTTGGCGACTTGTATATTTTCTTGGGAGTTTTTTTCAATATGGATGAGTGTTTAAGGCTAATAATTATTGCTTATAATAATTTATTTATGTTTTTTTATATGAATACCGCTTATGGGCAAATGGGTATGTTGTGAGATTGAATGTAGTGGGGAGGGGATGAGGAGTAGATAGTCTCACTGGAGTCAGTGAGACAATGGCACACCCAATTGAAGTATGTTGTGCGAATGAAAATAGTAAGGTGGTGAAGAAGATGAAAAAGTTCCTGGCTATTCAGTTCTGGTCACCAAACATAGCAACATCCATTTCAAACCTAGTTTCCAATAAATTAAAGTATATTGGAAAGCTGAATAGAGTTGGGAGAGGAAAGTTGCAAAGAAACCTACTATAGGCAGGGCAATACTTAGTAATACTCTGTAACGTGCAGCAAATACACTAAACATAAAGACCAGTTGTTTCACAAAATTTTAACAATTCATCTTCAAGTTCCGTAAAATTTCTGTTGTTATTTCAGTTCTCTCATTTTTCCAGATGTAAAATAATTACATGTAAAAATCCTTGTAAACGTTTATTGATCTACTGTTCAAGTCAAGCCGCCAATATTTAGGGTACAAATGACTTCTCTAGTTATTATTTTGTATAGTCTTTTAAATTACTGAATGTATTTGTGATATCTCCTATATAAAAAATCAATTTTTTTTTTCATTGTTTCCAGGCATTGTCGAAATGTTTTCTATTTACGATAATAATTGTTTATAAAAGGAAGCAATCGACAGATTAGTTTAAATGACCGTAACGTAGAAATAAAAAGTAAGTCAAAAGATAAAATTCGTCCGGAGTGTTCAATGTTTATGACAACTAGTCAAGTGATCTTCAGGATATTAATAAAGAGATATTGTTTTCTTAGAAGAATCATTCCTGAAAATAATAATTTGAGATCTTCAGTTTTCCGAAAATATGAGGAAAAAGTTATAAGTAATAAAACTGATAAGTAGTAAGGTTGAAAAAAAAATCTTTTATACTGTAAAATCAATTCAAGAGAACTATTGTATTATCCTTTTGTATTAATTTAATATTTAGCTAATCTTTTGTTTTAAACATTGTAAAACCGATTTTTGTTAAACACAAAGGTAAAAGATTTTATACGTGTTTTTGTTTTCAAAATGAAAACAAGCAAAGGGTAGCAAATTAAAAAAATCTTCAGTACAAAGAAAAATGTTAAAGTGAAAGAAATACGAGGAAGCTTTTTCTGACAACCTTTCCACCTAAAAAAAGGTTCAATTTAAAAAAAACCGCCCCCAGCTTTGAAGGTTACAAGGATGCCTCTCAAAAGTTAACTTTAATGCCCCAGGCCGATTGCAAACCCTTTGACTGGCAAATTGTATGAATGAACCCTTCAGAAGTGCGATAGGAACTGCTCCTGTACAACCAACGACAAAAAGGTGTGAAAATGCATTGCGTTTTTTTATTTCCTTTAGACTTGAACGATGTTTAAAAGATATGAATAGATTCTAGTGAACGGAACACTTCAATAGAAAAGGAAAATGACTACGTCAAATGGGAAAATATAAAAGATACTCCATCAAAAGTTTCAGAGCTTCTCGTGGTGTTATGCAACTAAAAGGTATTTTATAATCTTGGTTTTGTATGATTAAAACTTGTCGTATTCAATCATTGTGTTTGCTCTATATTTGCACTACCCCTTTCATCTACGACACATTGTTTGATGGAGTGTATTTTTTTGTTTGGTGTGTGTCAGCACTACATTGATGGATATGCTCTATTCTGCTTTTATGAATAAGTAAAGAGAAAACAATATGATTGGCATTTTTCGGAAACGTTGAATATTTTAGTTTTTCTACCTAGGTACATTTTACTAGCAGCACCTTGAAAAAAAGTATTGCAGTGAACTGACTGAATGCATACAAAATTAAATTCCTGAGTTTTAATACTGTGGTAAAAGCATACCCATTACTTTGTAAGATTGATAAGATTGTGAAGTTTCAAAATAACTGAAGAGTTGATGAACAAGATTAATTTATTGAAACTGATTTATTTGATTTTACGATCACGTATCCAGCGAGTGTGTCTGGGGGTCAAGCACAGAGAAAATTACAATTTTGCAATATCGGACCGAATGGCGTAACTTTCAACTTTTTTATCGATGTACTCTAAAGGTGTAACTCTCAAATTTTATATCAATATATCTAACATGATTTAATTTTTTATATTTCGGGGGCATTAATTATGTAACAATTTCTAGACATTTTGTTTCAAAGAGTATTATTTTCTATTTACGTTTGTTACACAAAATTTTATTTATCTGCTACCGGTTTTAACACATCCATGTCATTCACTAGCAAACGCGATTTTATTGTTGACAACCGAACCGATATTGACAGGAAATAAATAACAAATCGATATATGCTGGCAACACTGTTTTCTATGAATTCACATTCCAAAACGTAAAGCAGGGAAAAATTATATAAAAATATTAATAAATTGGCAACGTTGAATTTAAATACTAACCAAAACATGCACTATCCACTAACTTTTTGACACTAAACGGGAGTTAAATAAATAGCTAATTAGGTCTTAGTCATCTTTATTCGTCGGAAATAATTATCTTGTCAAATAGCGCAATTATTAGATGCAATGATTAAATAACCTTTGAATATTAATGTTTACAATTGGAATTCAGAGCTTAAAATTAATTTAAGTATATATAAGAGATTTCTGCAGAAACCATTCTACTTCATTTTTGGTGTGTACTTTATACAAAGGTGACCAAATAAGTGAATTATCCTCCGTTTTACTTCTAACTAATGTAATGTTGATGTACAGCATTCTCATACAACCTAATGACTTCAAATCAATTAAAGTTCTGGAAAGGAAGCCGAGCATGTTTAAAGCCGTGTTGAAGGGACCACACAGAAGTTTGGACATGTAAAGCATTTGGACGGAGAAAGGATTATTAAGCAACAGGGTTACATCAACTTAATGGTAAAATAACAGGTGGCGCCAAAGTCTGTGGGTTATATTTATTTATGATAATAATATATTAGGGTCGTGGTGACATAAGATGCCATTTGCAAAAATGAGAGTGTCTTCCGATAGTCAATATGATGATGAGTGATGACTTTGGCACCACTTAAAGTGAAGACGATTCGGCAGAGTATACTCCTTTCCGTCAATAATGTTTTATTTGAAATGTGTATTTTGTTGTGTTTTCATGTTTGACAGATGCTTAGATGAATTAATAGAGTGCAGATGTGTTTATGAGGTAACGCGCGTGGTTTCACTGAACTAGGTTCAGTGGACATACATCAGCGGGTCGTTCATGTAATTATTTCATTAGTACACACACATTTTTTGAATGACTATCCTTTTCATAAGCAATGGTAGGTATATTTTTTGTTCGATAAGTATAAATTATAACGCGTCTTGTATTTTTAATTGTCATTGGACAGATACCGTAGGTTTTCAAGGTTTCTGAAGTGTATTGATTATTCATGTAGTTTCAGTTTTCTTCAATATATGTCGATCCTATAGTTAGTAATACGAAGTTCTGCAACATCCTAACAGATGCTAGTTGAGTATGATATCAGAATAGTACCATCTATCGACGTTCGTGTCGTAGGTACGAACGGTTACGATGATTGCCGAAGGTATCGGCGAGATTGGGCAAGCTCCTCCAGTCCTGCAGCAGCGGCAAAACCACTTAGAGATTTGTCTAGTATGGACGTCTGTCCAGTTAAATATTCACTGTAATATTTACGGTAATTCAATAAATCAACTAGTAATCACACGAACATATAACTTATTTGTAAGATACCCAACACATATGAAGTTGTCTTAATATTGGAGATAAAGAGACATAACAATAGTTACTAACATTGGAAAGCTAAAATTCTTCTTTTCAAAGACAGTGATCGTGAGGAAAATATTTTTATATATAAATATATATATATATACTAACAGCTTGACAAATCCTAAAATTGAAGGTTTTCATCCAGACGCGAAACGATTATATATTGAAGGATATTACATACTAAACCGTAGTTTGTTTAGCAACCGCACCCCTTGCGCCCCTTGCACCCCATCTGCTCCCTAAGGTTTCTGGGAACGGTGGAAGCCTCGAGAGGCAGCTTAAATATTGATGCATAAACTCTGCAAGAATGTATTTAATGCACTTGTACCGCGGTTACCCCTTTCGTATGCACAGTCGTCTTTAAACAAACAGTTCATTATTATGCTCAAAATGGGGTTGTAATAAATATTACAAAAGGTGCCTACTTCGTTCGTCTTTGCTTTCATTTCAGAAATTTCTTGCGCTTGAATGTTTTCTTCTAATTTGAGTTAATATTTAGATACACCATTGACTAATTTTTCAATTTTAGCAATTTAAATGTTATCGGAAACTATTTATTGGATAACCAACACCCCTGCTATGCAGAGGTTAACCCCAAGTGTTTCTCTACTTTTGCGGTGACTTGATAGGGGTGACCTGGTTCTTGAGATGAGGTTTGTCTGTGTTTTGGCGGTGGATGCGATTGCCCACCTTCTGCCGGGCTGGATCGGAATAAACTGGGAGAGGGAGACCTTTTGACCTCTGCAGGCGGACTCCCTCAACCCATCAACTTGCACCGCAGTGGGAGGGATGGATTCATAAGTCTGTCAGTCCTGGACACTTTGACAAAACACTACTACCCATTCCTCGTACCTTTCTCCTTCCCAGCAAATAAGACATAGGAGCTAAAGTAAACATAAAAAATAACTGGATGAAAGAAACTACTTACTAAAATAAAATGTTAAAAATAATAGAATTCTTAGTTAACCGGTTAACTAAGTATTCTATTAAAGTTGACTTAAAATGGTGCCACAAAATAAGTTTGACGTGTTTGTAGAAATTAAACATATATATTGATAGGGAATTGTCCCATAAGTTAGAGTAACATTATAGTAGGTATAATGATATATAGTATCTAATACCTATATTTAAGAAACGATGCTTGCATTGTGATTATGGACTAATAAAGTTTGGTTTTCGTTCATAATATAATATAATATATGCGTTGTAAATAAATAGCGGGATCTTTAGTAAATTTGTTAATTCGTCATTTTGCAAGAAGAAACACTGTATGTACAACAGAGTATTAGTTTTAATTTATTATTTAACAAAGCGAAATATGTATATTTCTTTTAACTTAAAAAAAAAAAAAAATTATAATATTACACAGGCGTATACGGAATTAGTCGCGGACGGAATTACTCATGGAGAGAATGACGCCTACTTAAAGCGAAGCTTAATGCTAAATAACAATTTTAGATTAATCTTTTCCACGAATCGGTTTACATTATAAATGTAAAAGTGCTTTCGATAAATTGAAGGTTTTCCTGCTGTATACTTTGAGTA
This sequence comes from Limnephilus auricula, assembly GCA_951813805.1. Taxonomy (NCBI): domain Eukaryota; kingdom Metazoa; phylum Arthropoda; class Insecta; order Trichoptera; family Limnephilidae; genus Limnephilus; species Limnephilus auricula. The sequence goes on from OX638403.1 coordinate 1,549,879, forward strand.
GAATTAAAATTATTACCAACTTCTGGGAGTAAGCTGTTAAATATTTTTTTCAATAGAAATGTTTTAACGAATATGAGAAATACAATTTTTACAGTTTCCATTGATTAACATTATTCTACCTAATAAAATAATTCACAAAATAAATTTAAAAAAAACAATTTTATGCATGAACTCGTGACCTCTAGACTCCGTTTGTTAATAGATTTTTATGACTATTGCCTATTATTCGTGGCTATACAAGGCACACTAAGAATACATACATTTTTATATTAAAACGCTTTAAAATGGTTTAAAACAAATTTATATATTATTCTTTTAAATTATGGCGAGCCAAAAAATGAATGCTTATTACTTATTACGAATACACACATTTTTGGCTTGTGGCTTCCTCTAAAATTACATTGGATTTACGTAGGTCATTTTTTGTTTGTTTTTGATGTTTTAATTTGTGTGTTTTGGTGTGTTGAACCAATATTATATTTGAAAAAAAAAACAAATATTGGGTTAGATTACGTTTTTTGACAACGTAATAATTATTTTCGTTGTTTGTTTTTGGGGTGTTATGCCGTGTTGTGCTACCTCCTTCTTTAGCCGACGTTTCGGACAGCGTTGCAGTGTCCATCATCAAGGCAGATCCGGCAGATCCGTCGATGTGAATGTGATCCGTCGGATCTGCCGGATCTGCCCTGACGATGGACACTGCAACGCTGTTTGAAACGTCGGCTAAAGAAGGAGGTAGCACAACACGGCATAACGCCCCAAAAACAAACAACGAAAATGCTTTTGGCCGTGAAAATCTAAAAACGTAAACGTAATAATTAGTTTCCACTATGTGTGATTCTCTCCACGTGTAATTCCGTCAGTGTGTAAGTTCTGTCAAATATCTGTAATATTAATGTGCCTGCGTAAAATTCATGCCTGTGTAATTTTGTCATCACATGTAAGTATGGCACCCTCTTCTTGGCAATGTATCCTATAGTATACATAGTTTTCATATTTTTTTCCCTCTTAAACTGGTTTTACCATATTCTTGACTTTATAATAGTACCACTAAAGCCATCCACTGTTTAATTAAGAAGAACAGTAACAGTTCAAATTCATACCGCTGCAAGAAGGCTGCCAACAGAAGACGCACGACATGTAAGCAATCTGTATTTATTACCTGCGTCATTAGATATATAATTATTTTAGGAATAAATGCGTGTTTATAAGGGTTCAGTGAATAATAAAAAAATAATATTGAGTTATATATGTAACAAATCTTGTTTACATTGCATTCCAAAACGGTGTGTATCCTATGACATACACCGCCAAGTCTGCAGTGAATTACATTTGATTGAATGTGTATCCCCTGAGATACAATGCCAAGTTATTAATATTAAAACGTATAAAATTTTGATTTGTAACAACCTGGCAATGCTAGGATAGAAATATATACTATAGGATTTAGGTTTTTGTAATTCTTAAGCCTAACAAGCTTCAAATACGTAAAAAAAATATTTTAAGTTTCTTAATTCTATCGGTGCCAAGAAGAGAGTTAACAGACCTTTTAAAGATTTCAAAATATTGCGAATTTTTTTTTTATGGAAGTTGCTTTGTGAAATTATATTCCATTTAAAATTTAATTAACTGTGGAAGGTATTCTGACCGCGATAAAAAAAATGTTTATTGACAAGAACGGTGTAACTTTGACTGAAGAAATATCGCTAAAATAAATATTTGTCGAGTGGACACCTTCGTATCATGCTTTCAGCCCCATAAAGAACCTTTTTTAATGAAATTGATTCACGAAACCCTTTCGGTGAACATTGTCAGATAACAAACCTCTCCGGGCACCATAAAACAAAACCCGACACCCGTAACTTGGCAAATTTTATATTTCTCCTTGTACTTGTAGAGAACAGATAGCGCGCAGTGAGGCAGTACTAGAAGTAGGGTGGCAGAACAGGGGAGGAGGTAAGGCGCCTGACTTGTGAGAGGAAGTGATAAGGGAGAAACAGTTTGGACTGCGATAAAGTGGAAAAAGATTGTGCCTGCGATACGAGAACACTCCGGACTTATCTGTGAGAAGCTTTCACTTACTCGAGGGGTAGTTTTGCTAAATTTTATAAAAGGCCAATTAAGTTTATTTCGGGATTTGTCTTTGTGATAAGAACTTTATTTTTAGAATTTTATTTTCACTTCTTTAACAGGTATTTTTCTTCAAAAAAAGGCAAACATTAATTATATGGTCAATATTTGAATTTCTTTTTCCTTTAATATGAACTGAAGTTTTTTTCATCTAGTAAGACTGATTTATTGATAGAAACTATAAAAATAATAATAACAAGTTTTGGACCATTTCTATCAAAAAATCAACCTCAAGTCAATTTTATTTACTGAATGTCAAATTATTTTTTGTTTTGTATATTTTAAATTGCTCATACTTACTTACGTACCTTCGCGTATTTAACACTTCTTTTTCTTTCTTTCTTAAACAATAATGTAGTTACAATGATAGTTTTTAAAACTCTTCTTCTTCTTCTTCCTTGCACTGTCCCAACTCATTGCCTAGGTAGGCTGTTGGGGTCGGCTCTCCTCGTTCTCAGGTTGTAGCTTCTTCGGTTCTGGGTATAGTTTTTAAAACATATTTACGAAATATAAGATATTTATGTAAAAACGTCAATAAAAAATTGTTTTGATAGGCGTGCACAAATAGTAACAAATGTTGCTCATGCGGAGGAATAAACCAGTAAAATATTGAACCCTCGATGCCTGGGTTGGAACCAGACGCTTTGGACTACTCTTAATTTTAATAAGATGTATTTGTCCAAGAGACATTAAATAAATACCATTTTTAAGAGTTTGACAATGTTTGATTCCTAACCACCCCTTATTGCCCTTTTCCTTCCCAAAACTTCCTCTTCTTCCTTTCCTAAAAATACTCTCCACAGAGAGTCCTCAAAAATAACATGGACCTTGAGAGGAACAATTTTCTTCAGGGCCTCCTGTGTGGAGCTAATGTAAAAAAAACATATATTCGAGAATATATCTAATATTCGATTCCCCTAATTTATGTTAAAGCCTATTTTATCTGCTTCGAAAACTCCCACAACACCACCAACTTATTATCCTTTGTGTGGGCAGTCAATAACAAGGATACCCTACCAAGTTCCTCTTCTCTTAAACTCACTTCTTTATTTTCTCTCCCCGTCCATGAACTTTCCTTTTTCAAGTAAGAGTTGTGGGGCCAAGAGAATCCGAATATCGGAGGTGATAGGAACCTCTATCTTCTATCTCCTTTCCAGAATCAAATGTCCGCCCTGAGACGTTCTTAAGACAAGAAAAAGGTTTCTTGGGACAAAGAGGAAACACGCTTTCCCAAAGATCGAGCCTTTCGTATTATATAGCGCGATATCTACGTATCGATAAGGGCACCACCCTTTTAAAATAGAAACTTAGAAAGCTTCCCACACGAGTATCTCAAGCCTTAAGAAAAATGGTTATAAGAAATAAAATATGTACTATAAATATAATTTTTTTTTGAGCTTAGACAGTAATTAATACCCTTTTTAAAATTGTTTTACTTTAACAAAAGATCTGTCAAGGACAATCGATAAAATCCCATTGAAAAATATACGATATTGATTAAATCCTTTATCTATGGTCAGTTATCAATATTTGCGAGCACGGTCAATGACTGATATGAAATATTCCAACCGACGATTGGCAAATTTTAGTGCGGCCTGCGAGTATCAGACAACCTGTGAATATACAAGATATTTTGAATAATGTCATTCGTTATGCAAAATATTTGACTTATGGAGGTTAACTAACGTGGCACATGGATTTAAAAGAAATCGTATAAGCAATCAATGGACTGAAATAATTAATTTAAGACGCGAACAATTTACTCCGTTCGATCTTGGATTGAAATGTGACTAAAAACCTCATTAACTAATTAATTCCCGTTTATTATCAAAAAGTATATGCGAAGCGCTAAGTATATTAAAGATAGTATTTCAATTCGAAATTGTCGATTTAGTAATATTATTAATTTTTACGTAGCCGTTTGACATTTACGTATTTAAATCAATAGACAGATCTCCCAGTGCTTTTTGATTGGTTTATTTAATAAGTTCTCCTGTGTAGTTAGTAGTTATTTATTACCCGGAAACAAGAGTATTCTATCTATAATACCTAATTATACCTCCCTTTACTTTTCCCTATAGATTTAGTCTATAAGCTAACCGCCTACCGGGACACGTTACTTCCTATTTACGTTACTTCCATATTTACATGTGTCTTCCATTAAGTGACGTGCGGTACCTTATTGAAGGGTATAAACTGAACTGGAAATACTAACTTCATTCAACATTTAAATTATTTTACCCTGTTTATTGTCTTATTTAGTAAATCGACATATTTATCTCCTTATATAACGATGAGTGTCTGTGGCGGGCGGGTGGGGTGGCGGTTTTTTTTGGTTTTTTATACTACAAATCTACAGTTTTATTCCGATATTAATGCAATTTGGCACAACTGACCTTCAAAACAAGAAAAAGGTCACATGAAATTACAAAAAACCACCCCATCTCCTTTTCACACCCCAAAGCTGAATTTTGATTTTTTTTTTTTTTTTACATTAACCCCACACAGGAGGCCCTGAGGAAAATAATTTCCCTCGGGGCCTATGTCATCTTTGAAGATGCTGTGAGGAGGATCTTTTTGAGGAGAGGAAGGAGTGAACGTGGGTCTTGAAGAGACCCATGTTATAGGAAGGAGGAAACACAGAGGCCGGCAAATCGTTCCACAGCCGAGCTGTTGAACACAAGAACGAGTCGTAGAAGCGTCCCGTTCTCATGTGACAAATGTCAACCGTGTACATATGTTGGGCGAGCGTTTGGCGTGTTTCCCGACTATGCACCGGTGCCGAGGGGATCAATGAGGCTAGTTCCTCGGAGCATCTTCCATTGAAATACCGGTAGAACAAGGATAGCATTCCTACCCGACGCCTGTGCTCTAAAGATTGCAATCCGTTTGTTAAGACGGGAGAATCTATCAAACGGACCGCCCGTTTCTGCACAGAGTCGAGGGTGTTTTTCAGGTACTTTGGGGCTCCAGACCAGAGGTGGCTGCCAAATTCAACCGTGGGGCGCACTTGCGATTTGTACAGGGTTAGCAGTTGTGTACTATTAAAGTATCTGCGGGCCCTGTACAGTACGCCCAATTTCTGAGAGGCTAACTTAACTCTGGCCTCGATGGAGCCCCCATATCTGAGCTGGTCACTTAGAGTTACACCGAGCATATCAATGGAAGACCTGTTCGGGAGAATGCTACCGTTGAAGGAGACTAGATAGTCATTTCGATCCCTTTTAGACGTAATCAGACATGATTGGGTCTTTGATACATTGAATTCGACGAGATTATTCTTACCCCAAGAGAAAATACTCTCAAGGTAAGCGTCCATTCTTTGCTTCAAAGCCCTCCGAGCCATTGGAATTTGTGCACCCTTTGGGGGCTTGTCAAACAAAAAGCTATCATGGACTGTACTGTCATCCGCGTAACAATGAATTGGTGCACATGTCAAAAGGTCATTGATGTGCAACAGAAACAAAGTCGGAGACAGAACCGATCCCTGTGGGACGCCAGCATTTATCGAATGCGAGGAAGAGGTGAAACCGTCAGCAACCGTCTGAATCGACCTCTCCCTCAAAAAGTCGGCAATCCACCTGCACAAGGATGCGGGAAGTCCGTAAGAAGGCAGTTTGTTGACAAGTCCTCGGTGCCAAACCCGGTCAAACGCCTTGGAAATGTCCAGCGCAACCGTTTGGGTCTCACCGAAACGTTCCAGGCACCGCCCCCAAACATGCGTCACATACGCGAGAAGATCACCGCACGAGCAGTTCCTCCGGAATCCGTATTGACGGTCGTTAATAATTTTGTTCTTCTCGAGGTATGTGAGCAGTTTGTCGTTGATCACACGTTCCATCACCTTGGATAGAACTGATGTGATCGCTATGGGACGGTAGTTGGCCGGGTTGGAGCGGTCACCCTTCTTTGGAATAGGATGGATGACCGCTTTTTTCCAACCAGAGGGTACAGAGCCAGAATTCAGGGACATTTTGAAAAGCTTTGTCAAAATCGGAGCTATTTCTGCAGCGCACCTCCGCAATACCAGGGCGGGGATTCCGTCAGGCCCACTAGCTTTATTAACATCAAGCCCTCGTAAAACCTGGAGCACATCCCGATGCCGGATCCTCAGCTTTTTCATATAGAAACCGCAGTGAGGAACCGACGTCGGGACTGAACCCCGATCATCGAGGGTTGAGTTACCCGCAAACATTTTTCCTAATAGGTTAGCCTTTTCGGTGGCGGTATTTGCTAGTGAGCCATCAGGTCTGGTAAGAGGTGGCAGACTGGATTTGCAGAAATTGCGACCTATTGAGCCCGCAAGCGACCAGAAGGCTCTGCTGCCATGCGGGCATGCAGCCAGCTTTTTGCTGATCTGCAGGTCGTGCTCGAACTTTGACCTATTTATGATCTTCTTGCTTTCCATTGCCAATTTGTTATATGCTGCTCTGTTTTCGGAGGTTCTAGATGATACTTCTTAAATAAGAGGAAAATTATTAATATCTATAAAAAGTTTCAAAAAGCTCTGGCAACGCCGGGGATTTCAGTTAGACGGTATATGAAGAAGAGTGTGAGGATGTGGGTTTGTTAAACAAATATCAAATTTACATGAAATTTCAAAACATCACACCCACCTCTTTTTCCCACGCCCTAAATCATATAGATAGTATCCATACATCAGTGTTTTGATACTTCTTGGTGAAATTTTGCAGACTTTTCGTTCAAAAATAAATGGAAAACTTCTGTTTAAATCTGATTTCGAAACACTCTGTCTAGGCCCGCGCAATGCCAGGGACTTCACCTAGCTAATAATAAGCTACCGAATTTCACAAGAAATAAAATATTAACTAATGAGCTAATACATTTGTTGTTATTTTTAAGTAAGTCCTGGACTCCCATTCCGAAGGTCGCGGATTCGAACCCGGCGTGCGCAAATAAATTTTATTTCATTAATTGATTTGCGTTATTTCATAAGTAATTATTTAAAATATTTGCGGCACGTTCTAGAGTGGAAGATACTCTTAGTAACGCCCTGGTGTAAGACCACCATTCAGAATTGAAAAGTTGCTTGAAATGGCTTTAGCCGTGTTTAGTGACTAGATCTGAATAGCCATGTACTTCCCCTCCTTCCTCTTCCTCGTCTACTACCCTTCCCCGCTTATCTTCAGCCTCATAACATACCCCAATTGGGGATGCCATAGTCTCACTGGCTCCAGACGGGAGCAGTTGGGACTCTTGTGAGGTATTCACTATAAAATAAATATTTAAAAAAAGTCCGTGAATGTTTTAAATCACGTAGATAAATCAATACTTTACTTTGGGTTAGTCACTGACGAGTTGGTAGTATATCAATTACTCTACACCAACACTCGAGTGTTATTAATTACGTTAATAAATTTAGGTAACATAATCAAAGAATTTCAGGATGGCCCAAATTACAGCGCTAGGCATTATGATAATGTTTCTCTTATTTAAAAGAAAACAAATAACTTTGTAAACTCCACTTATTTTAAAATCCAATGGTTCCTTCGTCAGGATAATATGATAATCTTAAAAAAAACAGTCAAACAAGTATAGACAATTTTTTTCTTATTTATTTAATTATTGTCTGCACGGAGAAAAATGTTATTCTAATAATCTGTTGGTATACGTACGAAATTACGTATACCAACAAATTATTCTTACATGTTCCCGCCAATAAACATTGAAACCCCTGTTAATTTGTTCGTGAGAACTTCAGTCCCGTTTTTACGAATAAAATGATCGTGTTTTAGAATAACATTTTCTCCGCGTATTAATAATACATACAGAGTAAAGAAGATGTTTAAAACTTCAAAAACTCTTGATGCAAATGTTTTTTTTAATTTTTTTTTATATGAATACCGCACAAGAGTCCCAACTGCTGCCATCTGGAGCCAGTGAGACTATGGCATCCCCAATTGGGGTGGGATGGGGAATGGGAAGGCGGGGAAGAATCTGGCTATTCAGATCTGGTCGCCAAACACGGTTAAAGTCATTTAAAGCAACGTTTCAGTTCTAAATGGAGATCTTACACCAGGGCGATATTGAGAGTATCTTCCACTCTGAAACGTGCCGCAAATATACTATATATTATTATTTGTAAAATAAGTCAATTAATCAAATAAAATTTATTTGCGCACGTCGGTTTTGAACCCGTGATCTTCGGATTGCAAGTCAATCCAAAGCCTTACCCCTCGACTATGGATGCCGTCAATAACTAAGATACTAAATAGTTGCTTTACCCTAAAGACTACAAATCTCACAGAGAGTTCGGGAGTTTTAACAGTGACACGCAAACAGATTTGTCATTTTATAGTCAAATACGAGAATCGTCAGTTTGAATTTGATTGAAAAATAACAAAATATTAGTTTGTTTTAACGCCAGCACTATAAAGAAGGATCTGCCATCAAGTCAAACGGTAAAATGAAAGCGCTCTCCTCCAGTAATAAAAAATGGCAGTAAAATTGCAAAAAGTCACCCTTAAAGTTTTATGATGCCTCTCAGGGCTTGATGATCGAGGATGAATCAATGAGCTACAGAGGCAATCTTTTTTGTACTCGGTAGGTATTTAATACAAGTATTCAATGCTCTATGTGTTAGCATCCATATTGTGCATGTACAAAAGCTGATAGATTTGTTTTTGGAAGGCCCAAAATCCACCGTTTGCTGAATGTTCGAAAAAATCAATTGTTGTTTCAAAGAACACGTGGATCTTGCTGGAAGCATGCTGAAATAATGCGATAAAAACATTTTTTTTACGTTAGATCTACTATGGAGGTCCTGAGGAAAAAAATCCTTCAGGCCTTGTGTCATATTTATGAGATGTGTCTTTTTAGGGAAAGGGAGGAGAAGGAGATCTGGGGGCGAAGTGTCAAAAAAAAAGAAAGGAGTGAAGGACGTATGAATCTGCGGTGCAAGGCGAAGGTCGAGAGTCTAGATAGAGAGGTCTAGATTAGGTCTCCCTCAACCAATATCGTCTGTCCCGGCCCGCCACGCAGAAGGCGGGTAAACGCATTCGCCGCCAAGATGTAAACAAATCTCACCCCATAAACTAGGACACCCATGCTAGGTCACTAAACGTAGCGAACCACATGGGGTGAACTGTGGCAGAGGTGTTGTGTTATCCAATAATTGGTTTACCATAAGCGCCTCCCACATTGAAATCCCTGTTCCACTTACGTATTTATTTAGAGATGTATAATTGCACCTGGTTTTGGGTATTTTACACTAGTCCACTTTAAACTTTTGCGAGCTTATTCACACATTATTAGTCACACATTCGAGAACTTGTTTAGTTATTTTGAATGTAACTGTTTTCTCCTTTGGCTTGGTTCATGAATGCAACATGTTAAAGTGAGTGTTGCCTTTGTAAATCTCTACCCCTTTGTTGTGTAAAACGCCTCTGAGTTCGTTCCTCATGGATAATGGAAGATCATGAATCCAGAAGGAGTGCGGATATTTATCGCAATGATTTGACAATAGGTATTATAAAAAAAAAATTGTAAATTTAAAAGTATTTTGCATTTATTAATAATTATAATACTAAAAACATACCAATTTAGGCATATCAGAATTTTTATATAAAAATGCAAAATCAGTCGTTTTAAATACGCGTAGGATTACGAAAGATTTTTAAAAATATTTATATTGAGGGATCAGTAGGATTTACCGGTCAAATTAGGAGTTCCACCGAGCCGAACCCTCTGATATGAAATTATCTGGAGTCGGTGAATTATTTTTCCATTTAATAGTCTGGTAGGTTAACATGTTGTTCTTGTATTGTTTTTTATTAACTATACTTATATATTACACTTGCATAGCGTGGATTTACTAGATGATCATTTCTATGGAAAAGTTTGTGAAAGGGTGTAGTTTTTCCTATGGGGAAATCTAAACCCAGACCTAAAAGTCTGTTGGGTAAAACATAATTGGATAATTTTTAGAGCGCCGTTTTTGTGAGAAATCACCTCAAGGGCGCTCCTGTTTTGTATCGACTAATATATAGTGACTCCATACATTAATCCGAAACGATAATTTAACTATCCATATTTTATTTATACCAAAGCTAACAATCCACATTGTTGTGCTGATACCAATCTTGATGTACAAGAGTTATGCATTAACTGGCATAGGATGGATGAAATTAGACTGAATGGTATAGGTACGATATGTCTTAGGCGTTTATGTGGTAAAAGCATAATAAAAAGACGACTACCATAATCCGGGCATGTGTCTAGTGTGGTAGTCGAAAATCATGTAAAAAAACTGTTCACTAAAATATTTTATTAATAAAGAAAAGAAAAAAATTGTTGAAAATGTTAAAATCCGGAAAAAATGCAAAGTTGAAAAAAGTGAAGTGACCAAGATTATGAAAAAGACGATTATATGGGTTGGACATATAGATTTGGTGAACGGGGAAAGAAGTAGGTATAAGGAGATATATTTTTTTTTAACACCTCACAAGAGTCTTGAGCCAGTGAGACTATGGCATCCCCAATTGGGATGGGGTGGGGAAGAGGAAGTTGGGAAAGTACCTGGCTATTCAGATCTAGTCACTAAACACGGCTAAAGCCATTTCAAGCAACGTTTCAACTCTGAATGGTGGTCTTACACCAGGACGATACTGAGAGTATCTTCCACTATATAGTATACATTATTTTTAATGAATTAATTGTGAAATAACACAAATTAATCAAATAAAATTTATTTAACCCGCGACCTTCGGAATGGGAATCGCCAGGCGTCATGTGACCCGTAAATGGTAAAATGAGCAGGGACGTCCGAATAAGTCACGGCACGACTAAGTGAATCAAATACTTGAATCCGGTCATATCAAGAGCCAGAATAACAGAGTATCTGTGAGACTATGCATGAAGCAAGGAGTGTATGCTAAGACCTCAGATCATAGACCAAGACAGAGGTGTGTGGTGGTCAATGAGCTCTGTCTATCTCTCGTTAGTTTATCAAAAATACCAATCTCAATTCAACATTCAATTTTAAATCTAAAATACGATTTCAAATTCTCGAAACTTTCATACTTAGGTAGTCTTTAAATTTAAAAGCTTCAATATGGAGGCACTTAGAAGATACGATGAAAATAAAATCAAGGTGTTCCTTTATAGTTATTTTTGTATACAGGCAAATGATCGTCGGGTCGTCGGGTGTATAACTCACCGGTCGTTACATGGTCGGTATATTCAAGTAGTTAGGTTGTACCTATGTAGAGCGTAGAGCCTTATCCCCGCCGCGTTGTACGTTATCTGAGTCGTTACGCCGCCGCCGCGACGCCGACACTCTGGCTGCGTCCGTAACGAGATTATCCGTTAGATGAGGTATTTTATTCGAAAATCCTTGAATCGTTAAAACAACGCAACGGCGTTAGACGGAAGTTACGTCTTATAAATAAGCGGTGTTTCAATGGTGTATGAGACCTTTTTTCTATAATTCTTGGCGACTTTGTTCTTGATACTGAGGTAGTGCAATATTATTAAATACAAGTTAAATTTTGAAATCATGGTATATTTAAAAAAAATATTCAAGTCAATGAGACTCAATAAACTGCTTCAATGTTTTCAATGATTTTCACTTCCAAACGTATTTTTGTGATTAATATTTGATTTTTATGTCGTGATGCTCTTCCCCATTTTTTAACCAGTGTTTCCGACACTGTATCACTGAAACATTGAAAATATTGGCTTAATAAGCAAGAAGCACAACTTAACTGGCATAATGACCCAAAAAATCATCACAATATTGTTTCAAAGCACTTTATTTAAAGGATTCATTAAATATATTTAAGATTTTATTGGAAATATTTTTTTAGTAAAACTTCTTTACGCACGCTTGACTTGGGAAGTAAGCTGGCGAATGCGTGACGAGAGCGTTACGAAAAGTGTTATCAGGCGAGGCGAACGATAATAAATTTAATAAATAAATATTTGTAGATAAATAATATATGTATATTTATATACATGTATATGTTATACGTATTAACATATATATGTGCATACATACAGATGGAGCTAAAGAAGTTTTACTGCAGTCGTGTGGTCTAAAGCACACTCGTTTTTTTTCAATGTAAATTTTTTTTTTAAATCAAAGAACCACAATAACTCTCTAAAATAGTCTAAAACATCAACAAAAACAATACGTAAGAACCAATCAAAAATATGCAACAAACGACAATTTATAAATTCAATAAAAATATAGATAATATACCTACATTTTATTGAACAAACTGCCTTTCTCTGCATCAACTTATCTTCACTTATTTATTGTACTATTACTAATCTACTGTTTTGTTTTTATGATTTCATGCTCATTTAGATGTTCTCTGTCTTAAAAAAGTAAACATGTAAACGCCTTGCTGGGCATGAATATCAAAATAAATCAATATAACAAGATATTACTTACAGCTTGTATTTATTTACTTTCTATAATGATTATTACTTTAATATATCAACTATTTCATCATGTAAAATGATAAACAAAAACACATATTGTTCACGTTTCTGGCAAAATGGGGGTGGGTATTGTTGTTTTATTTGCATCCGTTATTGAATATTTTATATTTTGAAAGGTTTACAAAACAAATCAAATAGAGTCTGGCATGCGGTATATTGTTTACATAATATTGTGGTTAGACCTTGTTTAGACAGTTGTATGGGAGTATCTGTTATTCACAAAATGAAAGAGATAAATGAAATTTGAATCTATTGATTAAATCACAAAAACCATCTATTCTGAACCACCGATAATAATTCAAATACATAATTAAACATTACAATACACTGTCTGAATATTATTTGTTCATTTTGTCATAACATTTCCAAAGCATAATTTTTTTATAATATATCGAAGCATTTTATATTCGTATTCGCTAGAAACGATGGAAATATAACTTTTATACTGGTAAATTTTTACTTAAGTAATGATAAGTTGGCAGTCCTATTTGTGGTATTTTGTGAGGCTGAAGGTAGTGGGGAGGGGAAAGCGATGGGAAAGATAAAGGTGGGGAAACATGGTTAAAGCCATTTCAGCAACGTTTCAACTCTGAATTTATTTTAATTTTTCTCAACTCAATCGAAAATCTGAAACAGAAAAATTACATTCACATCTTTGACCAGATGTGACCGTGTGACATTGAGTTTCGCTAATATTGTTTTAATTTATTAAAATAAGATTTTATTAAGGTATTTATTTATTATAACAGAGACGGTATAGGAAAAACACCAGGTCTTGGGCCCATTTTGCTATCTTCCATTACACCACATTCCATCGCGTTTGTTTTCAGGTCCCGTGGATTTCCAGGAGTACCCTGTGGCTGTAAGGGTTTTTACAACGGAAGTCTCTCTTTGTTTGGATTTCCTTGAAGGCCCCAGGAGGAAAGAGTCCACCAAGGCGGTATCAGCTTTCCTCTCTACTTCTTCTTGGTTTCACGAAGACCTCAAGAGGGAAGAGTCCAAGAGCCTCAGCTCTCCTCTCCCATAGGTTCTCCAAAGGTACCTATTTTTTTGTTGTTGTTAGAATGGTTCATATATGGTCCCACGAGTATCAAGGGATATAGATGGTTGACTCTAACGAAGCCCCGAGTGTTAGGGAAAGGTATAAATTCTACAAGATGCGACCTTGTTTCTTGGAGGCACCGTTTGTGATACTGTTCCCCAAGTCAATCAGCATGAGCACGGTAGCTCACACCTTGACTAGGGATGACTATTGCAGGTCATGTTTCCCGCGCTCTATTTATTTTTTTATTTAAGTTTTTATTCCAGCACGACTGGGAGGATAGTGCTCTCCCAATCTTCCATATTACGTAAACAACTATAACACAGAGTAAATTATAAATTCTAAAATAAAAAAAGAAAAAAAAACATAGATGATATTATATTATAATTTTTGTATGTACAATATTATATATAAGATTTTCAGTTACAATTTTTTTCATTAATTTTCCCGTGTAGGTATACTTTTTAATCTTCATCACAGCTATCTAATGTCATCATAAAAGTGTTCATATTCCCCGGTAAAATGCTCGACGGGTATAAAATGTCTTTCCTGACGCTGCGAGTTAAATTTCCCCAGCCGCCCGCAGTATATTTACAAAAGCCAAAAAAGGAGAATATCCATAGGACATTCTTTTCTTCTAGTCCTACAGGGAATCTCCCGATGTTCCCACTATGTTTAAATTAACATTAATTCCTTGAGCCGGTTGACGAAATTTTGTCTTCCAATATTCATTTTTATTTTAAAGAATCTTGTGAATATAAAATTTTGGTATGTTTTTTTTATGTTATTAAATCACAAGCATTTACGACTGCGGTGGTCTTCCTCCAAATCAGAATGCTTTTTTATTTATATCATGCAAGGATCGTTTTTGCGATTGTATGTATATAAATTTGAGATTTGTTTCAGGCCGCGATTGGATCGGGAGAGACTGGTAACGGTAGAACTGTTGACCTCTCCAGCCGAAGTTGATAATTCAATGTAGTAAAAAATATGACTTATTTTTAATTTAACCTATTGGAAGACCTGGGCACGTTAAAAAAAACTTTAATACTACAAAATATATTATATTCGCAGAAACTACGTTAGTTTAACACTCGTTTTTTGGAATGTTTTTTTTTTTATAATTTGAAAATGGAATAATATAAAATAATAAAAAATAAAAAAAATACTGTGAATTAACTTATGTTTTGATAGCTAGATGGATGGTAGGTACTCTTGAAAATTAAGACTTGGCGAGCTGGAAATAATTGAGTCCTTCCATAAATTCAATAAAGATCCTGTCAGAGCTTTAAGGCTAAACAAATTACATTCACTCAATTAAAATCTGTTGATGTTTTTACAAGATATTAACAATTTATTTTATATATTTTTATCGAAGATTATTGAGACTTAGAATTTAACAAGCTTTCTAAAGGTTATAATTATAATATTTATATAGCTTTAAAGGTTATAATTATAATATATATATATTGGTATAAAATAAATCCAAAATACGGCGTGTCATTGATTTTGGGAATATTCTATTATTGCTATATCTATTTCCTCGCCAATTCAGTAGTTGACTAATACCTAATGATTGAAAATGTGTTTGAGCACGAAACACGGAACAAGGTATTTGGGCGGTAATGGGAAGTGGAAGCTACCTGCGCCTGCGGTTGGTACTTGGTATAGTCATTGGCGTACCGTCAAACTCGTTCGCGCCAGGGCATCAAAAAATATTTTTTCAATATTACTTTGGATTTGTGCCTAACATATTTATTATATAAAAAATACATTTCTCAAAATATATTAGGTATGCATAGTTTGTCACGTGATTTTTTTTTGTTCTGATTTTGTTAGATTTTTCGTTTTCAGCACCATTGTCACTAAATAGAAGCACCATCTCAAACGATTTTTCAAATTTCTTACTAGCTTTGCCCCATCACAACGCCCTCTACTGGATGGTTACCTAACCTGGATAATCAAGTGTTGTGTCAAAAAATTAACTCACACCGCCATCTATCAGAAACTTATATAGATCTTACAAATAATTTCAAATCATTTTACCGTAACACAAATTTAATGAACATTTAATTCGCAATGAGGTCAATAATCGATATGAAAACTATCCTATCTTTTAAGTTGGACCAAATTACACAGTAAGCCAAATTTCATCAAAATCGATTAAGTAGTTTCGGAGTTTATCTTAAACGAACATCGTGACGCGAAATTTTTATACATAAAAGGTAGCTAATTCAATTTTTCTAAAATCAATATATTTACCGACTTTATTTGCAATAGAATGTGATATATTTTCTATTGCAAAAACTATATAAAGTTTATTTTTTTAATAGGTTTGGTAGGCAATTTAAAAGATCCATTACATATCTGAGAAGGCCCCCAGTTATCTAAAGAAAGACATTTTATTTCTGATTACCTGCATTTTTTTTGCTCAGATTTATTCTATCAACGTTAAGTTTTCAATTATTATTTTTTTTTAATTAATTTTTTTTAAATATTATCTATATTCTTTGTTAATGTGTAAACTTAAAAGTACTTTGAAAGACAAAATATTGTATTTTTATTAAAAATAATTATTATAATGCACAATTAAAATGTATTGACATTTCATTGTATAATTTTATTTTTCAAATTTGAATATCTTTTCAAAATCTCTTTTCAGAGTGATTGATTATTAACTTAAAGCTGTCCCAAAAAAAAATCTATATATATATTTGTGAAAATCTCGCATAAGAGTATATTTTTATATACCACTATTTCATCAAATATTATTTAAATATTTATACTTCACAAATAAATCATTTCATCCTTTCATTACGAAAAAAATGGAAAAAATCAACACGGCACAACACAAGATGAAGGGATGTATAAAAGGTTATTTGCTTTCATTTAATTAAAAAAGGAAACTATAAGGTCTTCAAATGCTAAATAGATGGGATAATACGGGACCAATGTAAGTGTAATAGGTGCTAAAAGCAAGTGTGAACAAAGTGCCATAAATTACAATGTTATTAATTATTTATTTCATATATTTCATTACTAATCACCTTGTTCCAAAGACACTGTGCTATTTCTTATTGTATTACGAAGAAAAGCGTCGTTGACTAAGTGGTAGTTGTATTTTGATGATTTGACCGAAAAAAATCCATATTTGGATAAACGGAGTTTAATCATTAAATTGGCAGGTGTTTTTGTTATTTTTGGAACGGGATATTATTGACACGCTACTGCAGTAACCTCAACGTCTCAATAAACCTGACATCAGCAGAATAAGCCTGTCATCCTAAAGGCTGACACTGTCAAAGCAATTAACGATGCTACAGAAAGGCACACTAATTATTAATAGTAGGTACTTACTACGTGTATAAATGAAGCGTATAATTTCTACACCCGCTACATCCGATTTTTTGATAAAAATTATCTGAGTATGACATCATGTTCACATTTTTGCGAGGAACAAGAAGAATCTAAAATAGAGTATCAAAATCTTCCTTATCATGACCAAAAACCATGTTAAAACTACGAGTGAGAAACGAAATCCGCTTTATCACACAGGAAGTTACCATCAATACCTCTGTATCGAATTCAACCAATCACAAGTAGTTATTTTGCCAATCGTAGGTCAAAATTATCTACGCGCGAGTTTTGACAGGTCAGTTGAGTTTAAAAAGCCTCCTATATCACGAAGTGAGTATCAAAATTTTGAATTTGTTTATTCAATTTATTTATCGAAAATACTTAAATTTTGCTAGATATCTATAAAAAATGAACACCTTTTGAAATTATATTACTCCAATTCATTATATAAAAAATTGAAATGTTATTATTAATTTACGCTAGAGATGTGACAGTTTTTTTTGCTATTTTCTCCAAATCAATGAAAGTTGATTTAGCTGATATGAAAATTATATGACTCAAATAACATCGTGGCTATGTAAAGATTGTATGATTTTGTTCACAATTTATGTTGTTTATGCAAGGAACTCCATAATAAAACAGTCTTATTAAAAAAGTAAAAGATGTAAGATAACAAGACAAAAAGAAAAAACTACTGAGGGCTTAAGAATAGTAAACCACGTGTTTATCTGCTTAATAACTTGCAACTACCATTATTTCTCTTGTTCCCAGAGCGAACGGCTGTTTCGCTGGAATGTTTTCTCTGTTTATCTAGCGCCAGTTTATTACGGAGGTTTTTATGCCCAGAAGAAACAAGAATCGCGCTTAATTGAAATAAAATATTCCGCCTAAGTACGGCAAAAGAATTACAGCAGTTTTTGTTGCGCCAGAAGTTAGACTGGCCTCGCCGGCATACATAAGACAATTAATCAAGTCCAAAAGTTCCTTACACGTCTTCCTGCTGCTTGCTGCCTTCTGCCTGGGGAATAGGAAATAATGCCTGTGATCATTTGGCTTCATTCCAATGTCTTCGGCAAACTCATAAAAATAAAGAAAATCTTTGAAAAATAAAGAAAGTCGTCTATCCAGATCGTTAAGTTTCCCGGATTCGCTATCCGTTACTGCGAGGAGGGCACGAAGTGAGTTTCGCTGGAAATTCGAATAAAACAAATGAGGTAGAAAATGGATAATTGCGTTTTCCTTCCCCTCCCAAATAGGTAAGATACCTTTCAAAGGACGTCTCCTGCGATAAATATATTACGATTTCTAAAAATCCTCCTGACTCGGTTATCTCAAAAATTATTTTATTTTCCGGCGGCTTTGATTTGAAGGTAGGTAATTTTAAATCAGAAATGAATAACCTATTTATTTTCTTTCCAACTTTTTTGCAAGTTTAACGAATCCCTCCCTCTGACGATTTGTATTCAGATCATTAGCTCTTGACGGTTTATTTACCTTGGACAAAGTTTCCAATTTACATTATAATTTAATTTGGGAGGCGGGTATGGATATCGCCGTCCCGGAAACCATTTATTGAATAACCAACATTTCACTCCAGAAGGTTCGCTGCTTTTGTTGACGAATGGCCAGGTTCATGGGGTGAGGTTTATCTTGGTCTTGGTGGCGAATGCGATTGCCCACCTACTACTTCGCGGATCTGGATAGACTGGTTGAGGGAGACCTAACCTGGACTCTGGCCGGACTCTCTCGACATTACACTGGATGGACTCTCTCGGTCGGGTGGATTCATATGTCCGTCACTCCTGGACACATTTTCCCCCAGATTCCTTTTTCCTTTCCAGAATTTCCTCTCCTTCCTTTCCATAAAAAGACCCCCACACACCATCTCAAAAGATGACAAAGCCCCTGAGGGTTTTTTTTCACCCAAAGCCTTTTGTATGGAGCTAATGTAAAAAAATATGCATACCTATATATATATTCATTCAATGTTTGAGGTTTGTGAAATGTGCTTCACAAAATTATTTTGACTTCTCCCTATTAGATCTTTTAACAAGGCAAAATCACAAAACCGCAATCAAACGCATAATATATTTTGAAGTAGCACTCCATTCAAATTTACATGTTTTTAATTGTGCCCTTCTTGACAGCTCAAATGTGCAAATTCGATAAATAATGCTTTAAATACTCTCCTTCCAGTGTATTTCTGTAGACACCCTTTCCGTCAGACACAGCCTTCCCCATGAATTCAAATCAAAATTTAATTCCTTTCATCCCCTCTGAGGGCGGTAATGCTAAAACATCCTCCCCCACTTGATTAAGATATAAAAACATGAGGTCGAGAGGGTGCAAGAATATTTCAGGGGTAAACTTTCGGAAGTGAATCTCTCACAATTCTAAATTAGGTTTTGAAATGAAAAATGAAAGACTTTTCAATGAAAAAGTCTTTCTTCATGATAGAGATTTTATTGTTTTTTTTTTTTAAATATAATATAATTAGGCTTCTGTTATTGGGGATGACTTTAATGCAGTGGAGGCCGCTGTCCTGAAAATGTGTGGGAAATCAGTCTCCCTGATAATATTCAAATGGTAATATTCATTATTCGTAAGTAATACTTTTTAAATAAATGAAAAGAAAATACTTTGTTTTAAGTCACTTTATTTTTATTTTACGTCTACCGGTTTCGGTACCTCCGTACCATCATCAGGACTGTTACAAAAATAATGTCTAAAAATACATAAGTACACATATATATATATACATAATGTTGTGAAAGAAAGGGACAGTATACTAGACTGGGACAGAGCGTCAGTTGTTGGAGGGAGGAGGGGAATGGGGGATAAGTGAAGACAAGGGGAACATACTTAAAATTGGACTGAAGGTTAAATTTAGTTGATTATTAGCGCCTCCGCCCACTGAGGCAACTGAAAACTCTCAACTGCCAACTGTCTTTGTATGACAATGTGATGGCCCGCACACTTCACAATCACACAAAACCCAGTTGTCAATTGTAACGCAAGCGGTAACTCCATGGTAACTCGCAACTGGCACTGCTGGTTGCGGTGGTCGGCCATTGCTAGTTGCCAGCTGTCAGCTGATTATCCTTCGTCTATGGTTAAACAAGCTTTTTGACCAATCAAGATATAGAAACCAGCCAGTTTTAGTTTGTTTTCAGTTGCCTCAGTGGGCGGAGGCGCTTAATAATTTCTTCTTTTGAATTTACTGATTTTTTTTATTTCTAAAGCTTCCAAATTGTTAAGTCTTAAACCTATTCCGTTCTTATGTAGGACTTTAATTCCCGAATCGTGGTCAAAAGTATGATCTTTGGTGGCTTAAAACAAAGTATTTTCTTTTCATTTATTTAAAATGTCAAGTCACAATGTGTTTGCTTCTTTTGAAAAATTAATACTTTTTAATTGAATTTTATAGATTTTATAGACTTTAGTGAGATATTTTTTAGCCATTATAATTTACCAGTGCTGCACACGAACACATTATTCAACGAGCCACCCTTGCTCTAATGAACGCACAAAACATTGTTTTCTCAGAATATATTTTGATTTTAACTGTATTGAATCTTCCAGCGTATATATAATATTGAGTTCGTGATATTTTATTCATAACAGCGTAATGAAATAAAACAATATAAGGTTTCTGCCTCGTTGGCAACCGCCGCTCTGAATAAGATGAACAATTTTAGAATTTACTTTGCATATTTCAGTTGGCAAAACATTGTTTTTCTTGCGGAAAACAATGCTCAAGATATTATTCAATTTAAATGTAAAATAAAATTAGCATCCGCTCTCTTTTCTCCCAACCAATCGAGAAAATCGGTAAATAATGCTGTCTTTGTGTAGAGAATCTAGCCTTCAAAATATTTATCATAACATAATTTATTATTTATTGCGAATCAAAATATTTATTTTTACTGAAAAACATAGAAATAAAATCTTCCATAGTTAAAGTCGTCAAGCATCGAGTTTGCTTCATCACAGATACATTTTTGTGTGAACACAAAAAACATAGTCCATTAAAGTTAAGATTTTTAAAAACTCTTTGGTATTCGTTAATGTACTCCATGTGTAGATCCCTCTTTCAGAGGTGATAAGTTCTAAAGATGAGGCCAACATTAATTAAAGTTTTGCTTGCGATGGATTTAGCTATGAGTATTAGACCAGATCTAGTGCATAGATAGATCAGATCTATGATAAATATATATATATATATATATATATATATTTTTTTTTTTTTTAAATAGAAGGCAAACATTCCCGGGTTACGAATAACTTGACAATATTTGAAAATCTCCTACTACCACCGAAGTAAGCGGAAGATTTTGCTTGAGTCGTGGTGGAGGACTTAGCCAGCCGAGGAATCGAACACGCGACACCCCGGTGAGACTCAAACGCGATGCCCACTCATCTACTGACCAGTCGTGTATAGTGTAGGACCAGCACACTTCAATATATGTTGTTAGTAAAGTTAATTATGCGAAGTTTTGCTACAACCTAACAGATGTCAATTGAGTAGTATATTAAACGTGTCCTTTCTATCGTAGTTCGTGTTTTTATACGAATGGTTACGGTGATTACCGAAGGCATTGGAGAGTAGGGCGAACGCCAGTCAGTCCGACAGCCTCAGAACTACTGAATTTACATTTATGCCAACTATGTACGTATATATTATATAAGTTTCACTTGCCTTTTTTCTTATCATTCTTGAATTTTATAATTGTAAAAAATTGATTTTATTTTATGTTTATGTTATTGCATGGTACTATGGTTAAAAACCGCTCTTTAAATTGCCATCTCAACACAGGCGTTTCACACCTAGTGAGATGGGCAATACGTCATCTCTATTTATATGTAATATTGAAATAATTAAATAAATAAAAAAATAAAAGTAAGGACGTCTAGTCCAATTTAATATTAAATTGTAACTTTTACGATAACTTAATAAATCAACTAGTAATCACCCGAACCTCAACTTATTTGGTAGTTTCCCAACACATGTTAAATCGAAGTATATTAATACCTACGGTTGTTGCCCGTACGGTTCAAATTAAGGAACCCGACTCCGAGTAAATCTCCACGCCACGCTGTATGGACACCGTTCTGAGCCGTCCGTGAACGTGCATTTTGTCCATGAATGTCTACTATTATATATCTACCTATTTAATATAAGTATTCTGTAGTATAATGTTAAGAATAGTAGTTAGTTTTGCAAAAGGGTAATGCCTTATAAATAGTCACCAACACTAAAAACTGGGCGAAGCAGATCGAAAAGCCGTACGCAGGGCCTAGCAGCAAAAACCCGCCGAGCGGGTTTTTCACTGCTAGTTTGTATTAATCAGTGAGATTAACACATATAACAGCTAGCTACCTCTAAATTTTTCTCTACAATCTTCTCGACGACTTTCTCCAGTTCCACAAATTCATAAAATTAATTTATTTGACTATATTTATTTTGTTTTACTGAAATATTTAAAACATAATCTTTTTTTAAAGTTTTCTTTATTCATTGAATTGTTTGTTACATGAATTGAGCATTTTTCAACCACCATGCTAGACACATGCCCGTATTGAGGTGGTTGATGCTTTATATGATATTTAAATATATTAATAATGTAGCAATAGACATTTGTTTTATTACAATCCCCAAGAACGTGAAAGATTTCGTAGAAAAAATAATTGATTTTAAACATATCTGAAAAACAAATCACGATACAGACAATTTATAATACGAATTGAGCCATTACGAAACATCCATTGCGCATATAAAGCCGATGAAAATCATAAAAGTTCCAATCAATCAGTATTGTTTTTTGTTTAATCCGTTGGATTTTCTAGACGGGTATAAAGCCTGTTTCAATTTGGCGGAGGATTAAAGTTCTCGCAAAGCGGCGAGGATTCGAGCTTTAAGCTCTCACAGGTAGAACAATAGGAGGGAACAGAACAGAACAGAACATTGCAGAACAGAACGCTACATCCAATGGCAGAACAATATAAGATGGTTTCGGCATCGTAGGCACTTTGGGAACATTGTTTTCCGATTGGTGCCAACTACGTACAAGCTTTCGAAGTTTAAAAGGAACCATTTTAACAAAACAAGCTTTGAAATACCTGGATTAAGACGTTGTGAGCTTATCCTTATACTTTAAAAATAAGGGGTTAGACCTTCTTAATAATTCAAAAATTTTAGAAATGAAACTGAAAATATAATAAGAGGAGTATATAATATAAAAACAATAGTTACATTTTTTTAATGGAAACAATTAAATTGGAAAATAACAGATAAGAATTAATTAGTGTAAAGGAAAAAGCGTATTTCCACAGCTAAATATAAAATTTTCTTGTAAATTCATTTTCTATAATTACTGATGGCCCACTGGTCGAGGGGCATGGCTCTCGACTAACAAACCGTAGGTCGCGGGTTCCAATCCATGCGTGCGCAATAAATGCTATTTGATTAATTTGTATTATTTCTCAATTATAATAATTAAAAATAATATATAGCATATCTGTGGCATATAAAAATAATATATAGCATATCCGTGTTTGATGACCATCATTAAATAGCCAAGTATTTCCCCATCTTTCTCTTCCCTATATCATTTTCCTCCCCACTACCATAAGCCTCACAACATCCTCCAATTGGGGAAGCCAAAGTCTCACTGGCTCCAGACGAGAGCAGTTTGGACTCTTGTAAGGTATTCAGATAAAAAAAGGCTTTAACATATTTAACAAAGAAAACTATATAGCAATGATCCACTGATCAACAAGAGAAAACCCACAAAAACAATTCTTTATATTATAATAAACACCATAATATTTTGTTTTAAATCCACTTTATTATTTCTTTATATATATGTTTTTTCAGAATTTGCCATCCACCTAATAGATAAAGATCACTCATTTAATAAACCTTCCGGGATAGATGTATTACACAGAAATGGGATAGGTCTACGACTTAATAATCTTGAAGCCCTTGAAATAAAAAAAAGTCATTAAAAATAAATAAATAAAACAATTTTACTTAATAAACATTTGTTGTATACGTAAATTCGTACGTATACGAACAAATTATTCTTACATTTTCCCGCCAATAAACATTGAAACACTGTTAATTTGTTCGTAAGAACTTCAGTCCCGTGTTTAACCGTTTTTACGAATAAAATAAAGAAATAATAAAATGGAATTAAAACAAAGTATTATTGTGAGATACGTTTTTAGATTTTCACGGCCAAAAGCATTTTCGTTGTTTGTTTTTGGGGTGTTATGCCGTGTTGTGCTACCTCCTTCTTTAGCCGACGTTTCGGACAGCGTTGCAGTGTCCATCATCAGGGATTGACATCTGATGATGGACACTGCAACGCTGTCCGAAACGTCGGCTAAAGAAGGAGGTAGCACAACACGGCATAACACCCAAAAAACAAACAACGAAAAAAAAGTATTATTGTGTTTATTATCATTATGTATTCCCACAAAATATTTGCTACATATGAAAATTTAATTATTTATGTTTTATCTACAACAAGAGTTGCCGCATTTGGAAAGAAAATTAATACACAAAATAATAATTTAAAAAATAGGGTGCCATAGTTTGCTAAATAAAATGACGTTAGTTCTAAATGCAAACTTTCCAATGGAAGAAAAAGTGAAAAAAAAATATTCGAATTAAAATGAATTGTCGCAAACCTCAATAAAAACTTAAATTGGGATTCATTTGTAAGCAGATTCAGGTACAGGAAGTGTACCGAATTCTACCGCGGTGGCACTCAGAGGAAACGGCTGCTTCTACAGGAAATATAGGTCAGTGTTTCAGGGACGAGGGAACAAAGGCGTGCAGTTGAGAGACGATGTGAAGGCAGTGCTAGGAGGCTCTACCCTCCCCCATCCTCCCACTCTTGTAACCAACAGCCTCCTGCAGTCAACTTTGTCCCGAGTGGTCATATCTACAGTAGTTGCAGGCGGACTCGCGCTCAGTGAAAGTCTCATTTAAAATGTTTTTGAGCCTGCTACAATTATTATTGTGTTACAAACTAAACATTCCATGGAATGTGTATTGATAAAAGTACGAGTTTGCGTATTTGAATTTTTCATGGTCACTGTTTTGGTTAATTTCTAAATGTGTTAAGAGTTTTACCTGCACTTTTCTGTTTTCCACAGTAATTTTAAGTATGTGGAGTGTACAGAAGGACGTGTTATATTTTTGCTGATTTATACGTTTTATATGACATAATTTTGATTGAGATTTCAATACAATATGTGAGAATCATAATTCGAATTAGATACATGTCATTACTCACTTAGTTAGTTTCCATTTATGGACAAGAACTCATTGAAAATGAATCGTATGAAAATAGCAGATAGATCACGAATATATAAAACTAAAATGTTGTGATTACTATACCAAATCCATTATGAATTTTCTTAAAAACACAGCCAAAGTGAAGAATATTTCGGAGAAATTGTTTTTTAATTTTATTTTAATTTTTTTATGTTTCATGAATCAATGCGTTTATTTTTTCTTTATGAATTGATATTTCCAGTAGTTTTTTTTTACTATTCAGTTGCTTTATTGCTTTTACAACCTAATTCCTGATTGTTAATCTGATAATTATGTGAATGGCACCTGTGCTTTAATTCATTTGGTATGTTATTAAGTTATATAAATAAGAGCATGAATCTATCTAATGTGAACTAAGCCAGGCAATTTGACAGTCCTAAAACGGAACATTTGCAATTGGATAATCAAAACATACTTTAAACGTATACCTAAGTATTTTTGTACCAAATAAATAAATAAAGTAATAATTATGTATAAAGATAATAAAAAATGAACTGCTGGGTGTTGCTGTGGAGCATCAATTACGTAAAAGCGTAGGTCGTAGGTAGGGTTAATTTTCAAACCACTTTCAAACTATTAATAAATGTTACATTATAAATAAGCTAGAGCAACCCTCTCGCCAATAAGGCTCCGCTCAAAGGAAGTTAAGAGCTCTACTTTGCGCTCAGAACAGCCTCAAAGCCACGCGACCTGAAAGTGGACTTCGCTTAGAGCGGCTATGGATAAAGAGTTAGTCCCTCTGGAATAGTGGGAAACTGTGTACCTATTTTCTAAGGAAGATCTTTAAAGCGGGAAGATTACTATTTCTCTACCAAACTAATAAAAGCCTCTCTGAAAATCAAGGTTGAATATTTTTGGTTCTAGGTAATATTTTGACCGATACACAAATTATTTGCGGTGATAAATAAGGGCGCTGTTGGAGAATGGAGGGATGATAAGGGTGAAAACAGGAAATTCAATTAATGGAGTACTTAATGTAATAGTCGCAATGAAAAGTTGTCACAAGAATGGAAGCTAACGGTTCACAATGTAGGCCTGATTGCAGCCCTAATTTGTGGTAAAATGGCATTGAAATTTCAGAGGTAGGCCGGTAGTAGACTATGAGGTACATCTGGTATTCAACCTTTTTCAATTGAATTACACATGAAGATTTACGTTAAAGTTTGTATGACCGAAAAGCGCTGTGAACAGTTTAAAGAAATTGATGCTTCGTGAATAGGGTCTGGAATTAATAGAAAAAGGGGTGCCTGGAAAACTTATAACATGCAATTAGATGGGGAAGAATAATTCATGGCTATCCCATGAAAAAATGACAGGTATGATGACGATGTGTGAAAATAATTATTAACGTTTGGGGTTCCGTTCTCTCTGTTTACCCCTGCGCAGAAATAGTATAGTAGTCGTTCCAGTATCGCCGGCCCGGGAACCATTCATTGGATAACACACACCTCTATCACAGGTCACCCCAGTTGATTGACTTAGCATGGTGTCCAGGTTCATGGTGGTGAGGTTTTTTAATGTGTTGTTGCCGGTGCCTCTGCCCACCATCTGTGGCGAGCTTGATCGTGGGAGGCAGGATAAGGGTGACCTTTTGACGTATCCAGCCGTACCCTTCCGACCCCAACCACATCGCAGTGGAAGGGATGGATTTATACGTCCCTCCTGGACATACTGAACCTCATATTCCAGCCCACTCCCTGCCTATTTGCAGTGGCGGCTGGTGACTTTTGGTGAGCTAGAGTGCTAACTTTAACCGAAAAATATGTTTTTTTTTCGAGTTTTTTGGTTGTTTTGTTTTCAGATTTCAAAGATTTTCAGGAAATGTCAGTTTTGCCGTGCGCTGCACTGATTTCCTGAAAATCTTCATGCAAAAAAAATTTTAAAAAATTTTGGCTTCAACGACATGAACAATGCCATTTTTTTTAATATTAGCACTCTAGCTCAAAAAAATGTCACGAGCCGCCACTGCCTATTATTATTATTATAATAATAAGTCTGTAAAATGTGGGTATCTGTATGTATGTATGCCCACTTTTACCAGGTTGTGTGTGCTTTATTAACGCTTCCTGTCACCACTTAATAGATTGCCCGCCCGAGTAGTTTAATGAGTAACATTCCAAATACAATCGTGTTCTAATATTCACCACAATATAACATTACATTTTTCCTTCCCAGAACTTACTCTCCTTCCTTTCCATTCAAAGACCCTCCAAACAACATCCCAAAAAATGTATGATTTCCGGTGTAGAGTTAACGTTAAAAAATAAATAAAATGGCTGACCTCAAAGTTATAACGTACATAATCTGAAAAATTGTTAAAATTATTCACACCGACAAAAAATATTTTAAAACCAATCAAAATTTTAAATGCGTGTTTTCGCTGCTCGAACAAAAAAATTATTTTTTTTAACACTCATCCAATTTGTTAACCTACAAAATAATACTGAACCAAATTTCCACCAATTACAGAGCAATTCAATCAGTATCGTTGTGCCTATTGTTCCTCGGTGCTCGGCGCTGATCAAGCTCAGATATGACCTGGTTTGCAATAAGCTGTAATTGCCAATTGCCAAGTGGCACAACTCGCTAGCAATGCGAATCGGAAACTATACTGACTGCACAATGCACAGAGCTATAATGTGCAGTGAGGTCGCCAATGAACTGGGTATTGCAAGTTTGACAAAACAAATAATCAAAACATTGATGTTAATTTTGATTGGATTGCAATAGAAGTGAAAGCGAATTGCAGACAGTGTAACAAACCTATCTCAATTTCATATTTGACCCAATGACATTTCATTATTGAAAATATTAATTACTTCTCCCTGTTATAGCTAATGGGACTTGATACATTAAAAGAAAGAAGAATTGGTTGAGACTTATTTTATTTATTTAAAATTCTTAACAACATTCTGGCTAACAGCAATAAATATTTAGTTATAAATTTTCTGCGTTGGTATCACCGATAACGGTAGCAAGATGCACAACATGATTTGCGAATTTCATTCCTGTTTCAACGTCCTGACAAGTGCCTGTTTCCCCTTTAATTAACCGTGAAAATTAGTATTCCAGTAAATATATCTGACTTGTTTTACCCAAGTGTTTTGATAAATATCCAACACACGCAGCCTAGTTTACAGCCCTGGTATTATCTGTAAACCAAATCATATCTATAACTAATAATCGCAAATGCAAACGTACACTCACAAGGCAACAACAAATACCAAAACATTTTTAAATCTCCTGAACTTATTTCGTTAAAATGTTTCCATGTACCAAGCAGATCAGTTCGTTACAAATTACCTCATTGTAACAATAGAGGATCAAATGCTGAATTAAATTTCATAATAAATCGTCTGCATATACTTGGTAATATGTAAATATGTTGTTTATGATACTGTAAATATTGAAAGAATATCAACATACACACATTATTTAATTAAAGCTGTTTGTCATAGCTTCTCAGTTCGATTATAATCAAACATACTTTGAATGTTTATATTCTTCAGCACACAGTTTACTTCCGGGATTAAAATTTTTATTTTTGATTACGTACTTTACGAAGTTATTTTTGTATTTTCAAAGTACTTCTAAAGTACTTTTCAAAATATTTTGTATAAATGGGGTACATGTATACAACCCGTGGTGTATTTTTCTTTTCTTTTTTCTTCAAACTTATATGTGTAAAAGTTTACTCTTTTTACTTTATGTTGTTACTATAAAGACCGGTCTCTTGCGACCAATTTCACAAACAATACCTCAAACATTACCATTAACACGTGGCATGGCCACAACGTTTGTTGTTTTCCATGGGCCACGGAAAGTAAAAACATTGTGGCCCCGACTTAACTATCCACGTGTGTAAACATTTTCACTTTATGTTGTTACTAAAATACATACTTTTAATTTTTTTGTCACATGAACTGTTCATCTAACTATCTTGCCACTCAAATGTAAAAAAAGTTGACAAATTGAGATTAAGACAGTTGGATAATGTCGAGATGTAGAATAAATAGTTTTCTAGAAAGGAATGAAAGATTTACATTTCTATGGAACAAAAATTGTGGAATATTATTAAGAGGTTATATGATATATGACACGAACATGTAAATAAAAAACATTAATTTTGTCATATCACTATCATATTAGTAGACAGAGAGTATTGCGATTAGTCGTGGTAAATTTGTGGGTTATTATGCCATGTAGCCAATCATAGAGCACAAGAGTACATTGTGGTCAAGTTATGGGTTTTTGTTAACGGTGTCACATCGACACACATGTTTATTAACATTTCACAACATCACCACTGCAGATAGACTATGTTACTTTGTCCAAGACTTTGTAGAAAGACGTAGGAATAGTAACACGGCATAATAACCCAAAAATTACTAACGGAATTACTTTTAGTGATGAAATCTACCCTTCGGATGATAAGAGTTGGATACTTGCCAATGCGCAAAACCGTTTTATAATAATTTTAGTTTGATTTATCGCCTATCAAAATTAGCTTTTAGTTATGTGGTTTTTCATTTACATACATCATAATATAATTGTAATCCTACATTTCTAGAACATTATTTAATAAACATTCAACTTTAATCCTAGTAGCATATTATCTGTTTTATATGAGACACGTATAAAATCATGCCAAAAGTTTTACGTCCCTTAAATTAATAACAACAACAAAAAATAAGTGGTTTGGAAACATTTTCTCAGAACTTCAATAATAAATCTGTAAAACAAACAAAAATATATCTTGCGAACATTTACAACATATCGTTAAATTTTCGCTACGAAAATTTTCAGCAGTTCATGTGGGAATTATGAAAGTCGGTTAATTTCTTGGAAAGAAGGCTGTAAAAGAAAAGATAAATATCAAATAAACAGAACTCATTGTTTTAACAACTACTAACTCATTCCCTGCTTATTTTTTCATCTGAACTTTTTCAACTCTGTCTTTTGAGAAGACGGACTGAAATAATGCCGAGTAATACGAATACAAAAGTTCCAAATTCCCTTGGAAGTTAGTTCGGGATACACAATAAGGTAGACAAGTTGGTAGGCGGATGTGTAAACATTAAATTATTAAAAGGCCCCAAAGCTTTGATATCATGCTGAAACAAACTATTGGCTGAAAAGGTAAAGACTTCTGCCGCCGTAGAAAAATCAGGGGCAAATCATTTTTTATTCAAGAGCCTTTAAATATTTATTTTCAGAAGTGACTCTTTTTACTAAGAGTAAAAAGAACTGAATAAGTATTATATAGTTTGAGCTTCAGGTGATATAGTGCAATTAACGCATAGAGTTTAGAGAGTGCTCCAAGAGAATCTCCAAAAACGAGCTGACAAGCAGTAAAATTTCTGGCAACCAAGAGATTTTGCGACTGCTCGGCCTTTTTTATACACAACATAAATTATAGGCCACTAAAAAATCTATTTTTCACGATTTTAAAAGCAGCTTAGGCAGTTATTTGTGAGTAATTGAAGAGATCTAATATTTGAATTTAATGAAATATAAAAAAAATAATTATTATTATTATAAACCATTTTTAAAGGGCTTAAATTTAAATTACAAACGAATTACAACCGAAAAATAACTAATTTATTACGCGGTTTGATTTAAAAAAAAATTATATCTCATTAAATTTGCATTATGGGTTGTGCCAGGTTTTTTTGTTTTAATTGCCATTAACTGATAAGAAAATATTGTCAAATTTGCCTTTTCATGTAATTCATAATATTTGCCTTGGCCTATAATTCATAATATAATATACCTACAATTAATTAAAGTTTCCGTCATAGATATTTGTTATACCTTTGGCCTGATAAATTATTATTCTGTTTTATCAAGTATTTTGGCCTCGAAAAAGGCCGCGCTGCCATTTCCTTAACAGAGAGGACGTTAGCCTTCGGGCCACTTCGATCGTTCACAATTATAAGATTTTCTAGTTTCCAGTAGACAAATTATCTTGTTGTTTTATTATCACAAAAGCTTATAATTTATGAGTATAATAATGATAAGTATATAACTCAATAATATCCTATATAGTAGATAGTTTCAATGGTAACCTATACCTACAGATACAGGAAGAACTACCCGCTTATAAATATTTGCTTTCATTATGTTATTTTTTATTTACATTTTTTCTAAGTCATAAAGGTATATATTATTGGTTTTTTCTATTGTTGATTTTTTTTCTTTGACTTTTCTATTGTTAAAAATGGTATTAACTAATACCACAGTAAATAATAACATTTTGTTTGATCTTTGATGATGTGTGTTACTTTTGTTAAAATGTGAAATTATTAACCCCGATACAGGCGAACCCTAGTGGGGTTAATAATTAATGCTAAACAATGTTTTTTAATTGTAAAGAAATAATAAATAAATAAATATTATTAAACCCGTTATTGTAGGCACGGAAATTAAAATTTTCGTGTTATTATGAAGAAACCTTTCAGAGATTCGGGCATCTTTGTTTTCATGAAATTTATTGTGAGTTCTAGATGTTTAGCAGTGTAACATAGTATTGTTCGTTCATGAAAATAAATCAAAATGGCCGTTTCGTGATTGAATCACTTTATGGGCGGATTATTTGTTTATTGAACGCCCATAGGACTTTTACGAACGTCGAAATTTTATGCTTTTATGTTACGCACTTTAACAGCTAATTATTTTTGCTTTAATGTAGAGGATTTGAATAAGTATATTGAAAACGTTTGTATATATTATGTATTGGCAGTTCGGTGAAATTGCGCTCGTGGTGGCTGATATGTATAGTTTGTGCTATGGTTGTCACGTGGAAAAGATGGTGATGATATTTAAGAGGGTCGTAAACTAAAAATACAAACACTATAAATTTGAGGGCAGTCAATGAAGATGTTCGGTAATTTAAAAAGCCACAGACTATTATTAATTATTTTTTACATAGGTTAGAAAAACGTGTGTTTTTTTAAAATAATTTTTAAGTTTTTAAAACCAGTTTCTGAACTCAAAATAAATGTTTAAAATAATATGTGCCAGTTGCCATTAAATATGTTTTTGTAATCAAATGATATATCTAACGTAATGAAAGCGATATATTTTTTAGGGACATATTTCAATGTACTGATTCCCAGGACGGTAGAATTCAATTACATTAATGTATTAGAAAAAGTATAAACCACCATATCTTATTTAGTAGATACTAACATGTGTATCGCTTCAGTTCCATAGATACAATAGCCATCACTTATTTAGCAAACAGTACCTACTCCTGTCAGACCAGCAGCCTAAATTACCTATCCCAACCCAACCCATCCCAACCGATCCTCAAATACCATTAATTAATTACACCTGGTCGCTCACTCCTCGAGTGTTTAGTGGAGAAGAAACTCAAATATGTATATCTAATCAACGGACAGGCTAAGGCATATGGAAAATTACCTTGTTCCTTTATGG
This sequence comes from Limnephilus auricula, assembly GCA_951813805.1. Taxonomy (NCBI): domain Eukaryota; kingdom Metazoa; phylum Arthropoda; class Insecta; order Trichoptera; family Limnephilidae; genus Limnephilus; species Limnephilus auricula. The sequence continues at coordinate 1,582,662 of OX638403.1, forward strand.
TTCACGGGCCTGTGTAAAAGGAAGGTCCACTTAGTTATATACAATAATCAATGAACTAGAAACTAGAATATCCATTTCCACAGACAACTTTTCTACGAAGAATTTTCGTGGAATTATTAATGTATTGTCTTTCAATAAGGACGCTCGATTTTAAAATTTAGATAAAACAAGTTGTGTGTGAGATATCCACTCAATTTTGTTTTATTTGAAAAATATATTTTATGGCAATGAGTGTGAAATATAACGTTGTTCAAATATCCACCGCGGCATTGCTTGGTGGCACGTATTCGGGAGGTCCAATTTTTAATGACTTTGTCGCATAAATCTGGCTGAATTTGGTGGATGGCGTATATTATGTTGACTTTGAGGGCGTCAATTATTTGCGGTTTATTTGCATAGTCTACCAAAGGAAGGTCTAAAGGCGTTAAATCGCACGATATCGTTGGCTGTCCCCGTTCACATCGTGTTAAGTTGACCTCGCCGTCGCGCGAGATAACCATGTTTTTTTTTTATCAAATCTCAAATTTGATGATTTTCACACATTTTTCAACGTTGTAACCTTCCATGATAATTTGTTATACTGCACTAAACAATTGATAATAAATTTGACAGATGTCACTTTAACACCATGGCTGCTATAATCTAACAAAGTTTGAGCGTCCTTATTGAAAGACCTTATTCATAACAATTAAACACAAGCATGGCGATGATAATGCTAATGATAATTCCACTTTTATATAATAGCCTTCCAGCACATATATTATATAGTCAGCTTATTTTGATAGCTATTGTATCTTATATAGTCAGCTTATTTTTACTTTTAAAGAGATTTTTTAATTATTTGTGTTTAACGAGGATTGCGAACATTTTTTATTCATCTTTGTCCATTTTAAAAATAGCATAATGTGTTGTATTTTTTTCATCTTAGTCCTTTTTTAATTTGGCGTAATATTATTAATTTAAAACCAATTTTAAAACGTGGTCACCCTACATATTTACTTCATTATAGTGTAATAACTTCCTTCAGCTTAGTAAGCGCTTACTAATTAGTGTAAAAAACATTAATAATATTGTTCTTTCAATATTTTATAACATTATTAACCTCATCGCAGGCTAGTCCAAGTGAGATAAAAAAATGAAATATAAACAATAATACGACGTAAAGGATCAATATATAAAGAAAAACAAAAACAATGTAGGAACAGTACGCCCAACTTCTGAAAGGCTAACATGATTCTGGCTTCGATGGAGCCCCTGTGCCTGGGCTGGTTACTTAGAGTTACATACACCACACTTTCCAATGGAAGGCATATTTTGATAACAAGATCTGAATACCCAGATACGTACGTTGGTATCTATCTACCTTTGTTTCCTATTTCATTTTTCTTTCCTATCTGATGTTTTTCCGCGTCAAATAATTCCCCAATTTCCATTTTTTAAATGACAATGACCAATGTTAAATCAATATCACATAAAAACATAGTTTAAAATATTCCCATGAATGGCGTTTATTGGAAATATTTTCGCCTCCAAATTTAAGATTAATTGATGATGATAAAGATGTTTTCGCGTCGGGATTTATTTCCGATATTTTTTTCCAGAATTGCGATTTTTGATATATTTAAACTGGAATACGAAACCATCAATCCTTCTACTTAAATCACCAAAATTCCCGATGAAGACGCACATTAATATTAGATTCATCCATAAACCTCAAAATTTATTCGTCGAGTCATACCGCTGTTTTTTTATCGCAGTAGAGGGGTTTTTCCCTAAAAAATGCTCCGCAAACCCAACCCAGATTCGGGCAGGTATTAAATAGGGAGGCACTGGAAGCAAATTGGGAACCTGACCTATTTTCTGGGAAATTATGGACCAAAACATCCAACACTACCTCCTTTGCTGGGAGGTGCGTGGTGAGAAGGGAAAATCCTTTTTTTACATCACTTCAGCCTCCAATAAAGCTTGTGGTTTTGAATCAAAGTGTGTATGAAAAGTAATATATTTTCTATAGGTAAAACAAAATCACGAAGTATTAGCACCAGCAATTTGATTTAAAGTTTTTTGGTTTTCTACTTTTTGTGAGAATTATTAATTAACTGTCTAAATACTTTAGCACACCTCAGCACAGATTCTACTAGTAAGGTAAATTTGATTTTTTTGTTTATCCATTTTAAGAATTCAATAGTGTTCAGGTTTTCAGGTCACATTCAGTAAAAAACATTAGTATACTGAGTTTATTTTACAATAACACGTTTACATGATGATATTGTACTTTTTATACCTAGCTATACCTAGCTTGAGACCGGCCGGGTTCCAGTTCTCAGGTTTAGAGGACACTTTCTTGAAAGATCAAAATAAAATTATTACATAAATTTAAATTAACAGTACACACATTTGCCTACAAAATTACTGAGTATTGTTTTGTTTGGTTTCTTTATAAGCCCAGAAAAAAATAAGCTATCAGGCCTGTAAAAATTAATTTTTAATTCAAAATCTCCTACAAACCCTTGTTCAGTTATGGTTTCTTTGTATAATATGGAAAATGTAATTCTTTAGATAATGATCGTAAAATATTTAAACATTTTTTGACTGAGCTTTCTAAAATAAAGTAAAACAAACGATTCGGCGATGTTTTTACCAGAATAAATCAAAACAGGCTGATTTTAAGCGGGTATGCCTGTTATTCATCAAGGAGTGTTATTTTTATAGGCTTGATCCCGAATTTTACACGATGTGCTGCATCGTCTTAAGCTCAAACATATATTAAACTAACGAAAATTACAATTAATTAGTTAACGTTATATTTAAAGTTACAAGTAATTAGCTAAAGTTAAAATTACATTTAAAGATACAAGTAATTAAAAGTATGGTAAAGGTTAAAGTTACATCACTGTAGCAACCCAATATAAAGCAATTTTATGAGGATGCTCACATGTTTACATACATTAATGAAAACTTTTTACACACATCAAGGGTTTCCTTACAAATTGAGGGTAGAATAGTTGTCCTTGTGGTAACCCTCAAGGTGGAACGAGTCTCCAGCGTAAATATGAATTTGTTTTCCCACCGGAATAAAGTTTGTACAGACCCGACCCTACCAGGAGAGTAGATAGGACTGGGGGTGGGTTGTGTTGTGGAGGAAGTGAACTGGGTTGCCCTTAACCGATAAGGTCCTTATATTATTAGGGGGAGAGGGTCGTGCAGTAAGGGAGGATATTAGCGTGTTTGGGTGCCGCGCCTACCTTCGAAAGTCCATTAGTAATCTAAGTAGTTTCCGAAATGTTTATAACATTTTGAGTGTTCTAAAAGCTTCCCTAAATTAGCTTAATGATTACAGAATTTATTATATATTGCATAAATTATTTTAAATATTCGTTTTGGAGTAAACTCTCTTTAGTCCAGGTGTGTGATCACTATTTACTTAAATCTAAACTAATTATTTACTTAATTCGAATATAAAAGCTTGTACAATGTTCAATTATCGAGTGTTCAATCCTAAACCATTACAGGTAAAAATTATAGGTATTACTTTCCAATTACACATCTTTGTGTTCGTCTCTAGTGGCTGAAGGTAATTAGATCTATTTTTAGAAGGTAGCACATTTAGATAAAGGTAGGAAAAAAAAAATTATTTAAAAAATTTAATCTTACAGACAACATCACTGCATTTTTTTTTTAATAATAAATAATTTTTAATCTTACAGTATTCAACATCACTGCAAAATTTTTGACATGATTATCGATCGACTACCAGAATAAGAAAATGTCCGTATTATGGTAGACAAAATTTGTTGTTTATTACGCATAATAAATTAATCTACGTAAATATATTTACAGATATAAAGATAATTTAAAGATACTCGTATGTAGATATAATACAAATATTTTGGGAAAAAGCAGTCACTTTGTGGTTTGACAAATTTGGTAATTATTTGAATTATTAGACCGGTATTTGTATAATATTTATTAGACCGCTATAATATTTATTAGACCGGTCAGTGGCTGAGTTGTCATCGCGTCTGGCTCTCGTGAGTTCAATTTCTCGGCTGGTTCCATCACGACATAAGCAATAATTTTCGCTTACCGTGTTGGTAGTAGGAGATTTTCAAATTATTACCAAGTTATTCGTAACCCGTAAACTTTGGTTTTTCTTTTTTAAAAAACAAATTTGTAAAAATGAATAAATAAATAATATCAGAAAAAGGATCCATAATTAGTACATAATCATAAATATATAATGGTTGGGTATTTGATCGTTGATACTCTTGTTTAGTGTTATAAAAAATAAAATTATAACGAACCCCATAATGAATTATTATTTTAGTTATTCCCATCTAAACTTAACACACCAAAATTATTCAGAAGAAAGATACGTGTACATATCCGCTCGTGAATTGAATTAGATTAAAATTGTAATAGATTACAATTTTATATTAACGCCTTGGAAATTTGATGATTAAATTAATATTATCACACTGTCGTAAATTGTCTTCGTAAACCACAAAATGGAGTCATTTTTTATGAAGTCGTGAAACACTGTTATAGCCTCATACATAAAAATTAATAAGGGTATTTCTCAATCCATGGCGTTCAGCTATTACAGGTTTTTATAGACTTGTTGTTTTAAGCGCCTTTGTTGCAAATTAGACAATTTATTCCATTTTTTAATGTAGACACGTTCTTATTAGGACCAACCCTAAAACACCACCTAGTCAGCCATAACAATTAATTTGGAATTAACACTGATTCATAACTGACCATCCCCGTCTACTAAACCGGAAGTGCTTGCTAGGAATACCGCACCCTCCCCCCACACCTGCCACCCGCTACCACCCCTCCCACCCACACACAACCCGCACCCATTAGGAGAGACACACCTTCCATGTAACAATACTTTACCGTCAAATTATAGAAGGGAAGTTTAACTTGTTGGGAGAAACAGTGACTCAAACTTGAATTAGGATAAGGAAAGCGAATTATGTGCTAGAAACTACCGTAATTTGAAATGGGTGAATCAGTAAAAAACAGTTCCGTGAAGGGTAAATAAAAAGTTTAAAAAACTCAATTTTATTTATTTGTTACCGGTTTCTACACATTCGTGTTATTCACAACCGTTCGTGAAATTAACTTTAAAAATATATACGGTATAAATATATACATTATTTTGACTACTCCCATCATCCCCCCTCCCAAATCGCTACTCCCCTACCCTCATCTAATAATTTATAATCATTTCTGTACTTGTATAATTTTTAAGACCGTTTTGAGAACGCTGGTGAATGACCCGAATGTTTCGAAACCGGTAGCAAATATATTTGAAGTTGTGGAGACAAAATTATAATAATAAAATAAAATTTAGTAACAATACAAAATGTCCAGAAATTGTTACATGGTTACCCAAGAAATACATTTTTTTTTAAACTCTAGCGGAAACAATATTAATAAGGATTTTTTAAATTTTTTTATAGAGATACCTCACAAGAGTCCCAACTGCTCCCTTCTGGAGCCAGCGAGACTATGGCATCCCCAATTGGAGTATGTTGTGAGGCTGAAGGTAAGTGGGGAAGGGAAGGAGATGGGGAAGAGAAAGGTGGGAAAGTACCTGGCTATTCAGATCTAGTCACTAAACACGGCTAAAGCCATTATTAAGCAACGTTTCAATTCTGAATGGTGGTCTTACACCAGGGCGATACTGAGAGTATCTTCCACTCTGGAACGTGCGGCAAATATAACATGTATTATTTTTATTAATTAATTGTGAAATAACACAAATTAATCAAATAAAATTTATTTGTGCACGCCGGGATCGAACCCGCGACCTTCCGAATGGGAGTCAAGTGTCTTACCACTCGGACCACGGACGGTCGGTAATAGTTGATCAAGAATCAACGACAATTCCTAAGATGGTAGAGAATTTATTCAAATAGTAAATAATAACCTAAAAACCCTTTTATTATTAAGCCACACAATTACACGAAAATTTAGCTCTTTTATTGATAATTCAACATTATAATTAATTATAAAATAATTATTTTATAATATATTATATACATAAAATAATGTAATCCAATATATATAAAATAATATAACCCAATATATATACCTATAAAATAATATAACCTAATATAAACACAGATTTGAAAGAAAACTTGTGCATTGTCACCAACTTTTTAAAAGCGTTGGACTCCTGGGCTACGGACCTACTAATAAAATTGATAATTTATGCAATAAAAGATATCGATTTTTTTTTCTATTTCACCAGAAGCAACAATACAATGCGTAGAACGACATTTCAAAGGCTATTTAAAATTCAAAACAAATATTTCTCAGTTAGAAGCCTTGACCCCAATCCTCTCGTGAACGTGATCCGAAACTCGCTACCCCAATAAATATTTAATGTACGTTACATTATTTAGCCTCCCTTTGGCCGACTAACCAGGACGAGATCAAAAAGCTTAGAAACACGATCATTTATCCTACGCAGCTTAAAGTCAAATTATAAATATTTATTCTTAATAAATATCCGAAGCTGGGCCGCACCCCACATTCCTGTTTGCGATTACTTAAGATTGGAATTGAGCTTTCAATTTTAAATTAATTGACTTAGCTATTTTACCAATAAGTACACTTCTTGGAGTTGCTGGTTTTCTTGTGGATATTGAAGAGACATACAATTTTTGGTATATGACTTACAAAATTAAATTTTGTTTTAAACGATAGTTAGTGGCGGAGTTCACAAATGCGTCGGGAACCTACCCAGGAGTTGTAGATTACATTTCTTTCCTAACTAAGTCCTCCGCTGTTGCATAAGCAATGTATTACACTTATAATGATGATTGTAGGAAGAAATCAAATATTATATTCGTACCGGAAATGTTCGTCTTGTAAAAAAAAAATACTAACATTTTGAAAATATTCCATCCATTGAGGTCTTCATGATGGTAATAAGTCATGTATTAATTGTTGTAAAGATACTATTAAATTTAGTTTACGATAAGATCTTTGAACTATTTTAATATGAAAATGAAACAAAAAATGTCTAAGGTGTAAGCTCGTACTTTTGTTGAAAACAATGAAACCCTGAAATAAAATATGGCCTAATTAACAAAAGTTTTGAGATGAGTATGAAAAAATGTTTTCATTTCTAGAAAAATTGCTATGTCGATTGAAGGTCATAATTCATTACATAGAATATCAATTTGAGAAGCGGGTATGGGTACCGTTGACCCAAGAACCAGCGCCCCTGACAAAGGTTATCTTTACTTAGCAGAGGTGCCCGGGTTCAGGCATAAGGTTTGTCACGGTATTGACGGTGAATTCGTTTCCCCACCTACTGCGTTGCGGGCCGGATCGGGAGAGACCGGTTGAGGAAGACCTAACCTAGACCTTTCCAGCCAGACCCTCTCGATCCATCGCCTTGTACATCAATGGGAGGGATGTATTCATACTTCCGTAACTCCCGGACACATTGACTCTCCAACCCACCCCTTATACAATTTCCCTTCCCAGAACTTCATCTCTTTCCTTATCTTAATAAGACCCTCCACACAGCGTTCCCAAAAATGACATAGGCAAGGGATTTTTTCCTCAAGGCATTCTATGTGGAGATAATGTAAAAAAAGGTCGTTAAATAGGATCTTACATTACAAATGTGATCCATGAAATTTGCCACAAAGCTACACATTTCATAAAAAAATTGTTAAACGCGAGACTCGTGAGTCTACACGCGTCTGACACAAAAGGATAAAAATATCTATAGTATAGTTGAGAATATCTAGTTATATGAAACCACATCGGAAATAATACTTTTATTTAAATGATATGTTCTTTAAACCTTTGCATTTTTTCTTCATTTTTCTAACTGGTTCCTAAGTCCTATTTTAGTACAGGTCTTCAATAATAGTATCTTAGTAGATAACTTTCATTAAAAAAAATGTTTTATTTGAGAAGTGCTGAAATCACCCCTTCAATATTATTTTTACATTTACTGCTTCATAGGTACTGTGCAAATATTTAAATGGTTTCAATTGCTGGTATCAATATGAATCTGGTATGATAGCTAAATAATTCTTGACACTTATTTATTTATGCACAAGTTAGACTGTTAGAGTCACGATACTGGGCACTTTGTATCGCCCGTCTCTGTTGACTTAAAATATGTTGGCAATTTACATATTTTATCCGGCGTCCCTCAAGGATTGTCAATGGGTCCGCTCCCAGAACAAACTTCGTTTAAATGCTAATGCCGTATTAACTCGGTGTAAACTTTGGCCAAAGCTGTGTCCGTGCTCACTTTATGCTCCCCTGACCGTGAATAGACAACTTTAAATAAATACTTCAATTTATCGCCATGTATGCCTCACATACACGCCATCTTAATGAATTATGTATTTTTTTTAACTCCACACAGGAGGCTCTGAGGAAAATAATTTCCCTCAGGGCCTATGTCATCTTTGAAGATGCTGTGAGGAGGGTCTTTTTGAGGAGAGGAAGGAGTGAACGTGGGTCTTGAAGAGACCCATGTTATAGGAAGGAGGAAACACAGAGGCCGGCAAATCGTTCCACAGCCGAGCTGTTGAACACAACAACGAGTCGTACAAGCGTCCCGTTCTCATGTGACAAATGTCGAATGTGAACATATGTTGGGAACGCGTTTGGCGTGTTTCCCGACTATGCACCGGTGCCGAGGGGATCAATAACGCTAGCTCCTCGGAGCATCTTCCATTGAAATACCGGTAGAACAAGGATAGCATTCCCACCCGACGCCTGTGCTCTAAAGATTGCAATCCGTTTGTTAAGACAGGAGAATCTATCAAGCGGACCGCCCGTTTCTGCACAGAGTCGAGGGTGTTTTTCAGGTACATCGGGGCTCCAGACTAGAGATGGCTGCCAAATTCAACCGTGGGGCGCACTTGCGATTTGTACAGGGTTAGCAGTTGTGTACTATTAAAAGGCGGGCCCTGTACAGTACGCCCAGTTTCTGCGAGTTTTTTTTTTTTAATGTAGAAGAATTGGGTGGATGATGCTTTTTATGAGACTCCTTATTAAATTTGAATATGACGACAAAAAGCTATTATCTAGTTCCCAAAATTATACTAAATATTAAAAATTTTCCTTACCAATTTCCATTCTAGAAAAATTTGATGAAATTTACTATAGAAACATTTTTCTACGAAAAATTATAAATATTGACACTATCAAGGGGTTTGATAATGGTTGCGAATGTGATAAGGTGTATTTTATTGAATATTATGCTTATTGTGCTGTATTAACCTTTTATAGCATTTGAGTTTTAAGATTTTATTGTGGTTGACCTGCTGTGATGATTTTATTGGAATGGCGAAAAAAACAATTGAAAAAACATATTTTAATTATTATATTTAATTAAAGAAAGTATACAACGCATACCTATATATTATAATATAATACAATGAATATAGGTATAGATTATATTATTTTTTCGATAACGAAGAGACACTGCATAACCTTGCGCGTACTTATGTTGTCATTATGTTATGTTGTCTGTCTCGTACAAGACATTAGATGAAATTTAAGGCTGGTCTGATAATTGCGTTTGGTATTTCTGTTTTAAAATCTGTTATTTGTTACGGAATTCTATTGAAGTAAGTATTGCGGTTAAAACTGGTCGGTTTAATTCCCTACGGGCATCATATCAAAGTCAATCATCGTCTATAGGTCCGAGAATTCCCGTAGCAGATTGAAATCGTTCCGGTCTGAAAAACACAAGTGGAAAGTCTTTGCTCGTACTGATAAGGTTTACAATGCCAAAGTGAATCACATTTTGTTATAAAAAAAACCTATTTTGGTATCAGCTGTTAAATTGAGTTTTTTTTCGACAATCCGAGGTATCATCTGGTTTCGAAAAGGCATCCATAATCAAGAGATTTGTATTTTATTCGAGCACTTCCAGAAAACATATTTTCCCCAGGTAGAAGTCCAAATATTGTGATGAATGCTTCGAGCGTGATAATTTTATTTGGGAATTTTCCAAAGATTTTTGGACTGATGTGGGTAGGAGTACCAATCTAACGTTACATTGGACAGGCTGGATCAAATCTAAATTCGATTATTCTTATCAATCCTAAATCCTTGAAGACTTTGACATCCAGAATAGATTACGTTATTTCCGATAAAATAAAGGAAAAAATGTCAATCCTCAGAATCTATTGAATTTTTGCACGGCAAAAAGACAATTCATCAAAGGGGCAAGCTTTCATCATAATAAACACATTTCTTCATTCTTATATGATATTTCTTTGATATTTCATTATAGGTACTATGTGAAAGTATCATTCACTTTACACTCCAAAATTTTACACCCCTCTAAAATTATCAATTAAAACTTTGCAACACGACATTTATCTTGCTACGAAAATGATATTATAATTGAGGAAAGATTTAAAAACTGTATATTGGCCTCTATTGGTTGAGGATTTAACTTTCTAACGCTAGTAGTATTATTAATGATATTTTTTTAATATTCACAATAAATATTATTTGCACTTTACTGTTGAAGACCAACCATGATAAAGCGTTGGTAAATTGCTGTGAATTTCATATCTCCTTTAGTTCAGACAGATTTTCTAGGTGACTTTCAAACTAAGTAATCATTTTGTGGCCAAGATATCTTCGCAATCTTATGCGATGCTTCATCAAAAAAAAATACATTACATCCGGCCTCTTATTAGAGATGATTTCGGCATAAAGATCCAAATAGAGAAGAATATCCGGAGAACATTTGACAGGCAAGACAAAAGAAGAGGAAAACAGAGACGCCTTATGAAAACATATAATTAATTTGGGAGGCGGGTACGGGGATCGCAGCCCCGGAAACCAATACCCATGCCACAGGACACCCTGAGTGGTCCGCTACGTTTGGTGACTTAGAAGAGGTGCTTGGGTTCATGGGCTGAGGTTTGTCTTCACCTACTGCATTGTGGGGCTTGAGAGACTGGTTGAGGGAGACTAATTGACCTCTCCAGCCGGACTCTCTCGATTCATTGTCTTACACCGCAGCGTGGATTTAAACGTCCGTAACTCCTGGACACATTTACTCCCAGATTCCAACCGACCTTTTATAGAGGTTTCTTTCACAGAACTTCCTCTCCTTCCCTTCCCTAAAAATACCCTTTACACAACATCCCCAAAGACGACACACGTGTGCGAAACTGATGTAAAAAAAGCTAATAATATATATGAGTCCGATCTAATCATTATTCGGAATATCAGTAGAGTTTTCATGAAAATATGTATAAATGTTTATAAATTAAGAAGTACCTACCACGATTACATCCTTTCTGCATACTTCATCAAAATTTTGTTAGAATAACCTGGTGACTCTTGAATGCAAAATCAAATATGCAACGAGATAATTTTTCCTTATAATTACGAGTAATTATTAATATTATTAATAGCCTTACAAATTCCAGAAGAATGTACAGTGAAAGTACATGCCATATTATGCGTATATTCCTTCTAAGCCTACGGTTAGAAAGCTTAACGGAAATAAGATAAACCCTTTGAGCCCTCGATAGTCTTTGTTATTTAGACTACTAAATTCTTTACGCAGCGTTTACTGATGCGAGCAATCCCTTTTCATGAAAAATTATATGTTTCACTACTGAGGATTCAAATCGCTTCGTCCTTTATTTAGCTGTCCCATCCAGGTAGAAAGGATACGTCTTGTATGTTTTACAAAGGCCATAACGAAATTATGGCTAAGGATTATTGGTAGGTATATATTACGGGCTGGGAGCTTTCTTTGGTACGTATTTATGTTTTATTACTGGCTTCCTTTTATCTTTTATTTCTTTCTTCCCTCTATTTGAAAATGGGTTAGCGAAAATAATGAAAACGTCCTTATTTATAAGTCATATGGGTTAATAAGATTTATATTTTGGATGTTTTAGCAATGAATAATTTATCTAAGATATTACTTTTCTAAGAATAATTCATGACTTTTAAAACAATTACGTAATAGAAATTATATTTAAATAAATTTTATTTAAATTTCTTTAAAATATACTATGATAAAACAATACTAACAGACATACCAATTAGTCATAATAGTCCCGATATAGTTTACATGACAAAATTTAAAAAAAATAACTTATATCATTGATGTAGCTAGTCCAAATTCCTGTAATATTGAATAATCTGTTTCTGAAAAAATAATACAGTATACAGATTTAGGAAATGAAATTAAAAGAATTAGGCATTCTCAGACTATAAAAATATTGCCATTTGTTATTTCTACTGGCATTATACCTAGCTCTCTCATTAAAAATGAAGGCTTATTAGATTTGTCAAAGAATTTGTATATAAGAATGCAAAAATCAGTAATTTTAAATACATGTAGGATTACGAAAGATTTTTTAAATATTTATATTGAGGGATCAGTAGGATTTATCTGTCAAATTAGGAATTCCACCAAGCCGAACCCTCTGATATGAAAATATCTGGAGTTGGTGAAATATTTTCCCATTTAATAGTCTGGTAGGTTAACATGTTGTTCTTGTATTGATTTCCTAGATGATCATTTTTATGGAAAAGTGTGTGAAAGGGTATAGGTTTTCCTCTGGTGAAAACTAAACCCGGACCTGGTCTAAATAAAAGTCTGAATGCGCCACAATCAGTCCAAATTTTGAAAATCGACCCTTTGGAATAACAAGGTTCTATCTGTTGCCGTAAACGTCACGCCGTTATAGGATCTATGGTAAGCTACCATAAAGTTCATTATCGCATTACGTTAAAGTAACAGATGGAACCTTGTTATTCCAAAGGGTTGAAATGGCAAATAAAATGATTTTCTAAAAAAAATTTATATTATAGTGCAAGATCCCTACCTACCTTATCGCTTGTCTAATAATTTTGAAAATTCATAGCTAACTTGAATTAATTGAACCAGATTTCAAGCTGGACTAAAACAAATATCCAAAATCAGAATTTTTGATTATAGGTTAACATATTTTTTTTTATTTATTTATACAACACCCAAAGGGCTTTTACATACTATTATTACATTTTGTTGGTAGTAAAAAAAAATTGGTACATTTCTTTTGGTAGTAAAAATTAAAACACACAAGTCATAAAACTACAAGAATGAAAACTGAAAAATAAAGCGATTAGATAGGTTTAGCGAAGTTGCAGACCCGTTTTCCGCTACTTTGAAATTATTTATTGATATATTTTTTTATCTTTCTTTATTGATATTTAAAGGGCCCCAATGTTCGTGGAGTAATCCCTATCCGGAAGACGCGGGCTTAAACCCGGAAATTTTCATTTGATTCGTTTAAAATCATATATAGCATATTTGAGGTACGTTACAGAGTAGACGACACTCTCAGTATTGCCCTGATGTAAGACCACATTCAGAATTGAAACGTTGCTTGAAATGGCTTTAGCCGTTTTAGGTGACCAGATCTTTCCAGGTGATTCCTTATAAATATCCGGGTACATTCGCCCTTCCTCTTCACCATCTCCTTCTTCTCCCCACTACCTTTAGCCTCACAACATACCCTAATAGGGAAAGCCATCGTCTCACTGGCTCCTGACAGGAGCAATTGTCACTAACAATAATTGCTTAACAGTCTTCAAAGTAAAATTAATAAATAATTTTTGCAATATTTGCGGCCCTTTTTAAAAGAACTTTCAAATGGCTTTATTATGCAATAGCCCCCCGGGTGTAACTAGAATTTACAATCCACCGCCATCAGGAAACCTATCGTCGCCTGAACGAGAATTGCATTGCATTTATTCGTGAACTAAGTGCTGGGGTTATTCTTCAATTGGCCCCTTGATATGACCAATATCTCCCACAACCTATTAAAGTTATCGGCCCCTGCACTCAATTGCTTATACTTACAAAGAGAGGGAATCTAACGTGATATTCTTCATTTGGTGTCTAGATGTTACCAATGTCTAACATCACCTACTGAATATTTCGTCCACTGTAATATATTGAGTTGTTTTTTTCATAGCGTATTGATACCTCATGTTTTATTATTCATTTGAACCCGTAATATATGAAACCAATATCAATATATGTGTGTATGCGTGTGTGTGTGTGATTGCCACATAAAGTTAACAGAATGCATTTTCATCGACAACGAGTCTATCTGTAGTTTCAGTTATACGTTTCAGCTCGATCAGATGCGGGGAAGAGATTTAATTTCCACTTCCATTCAATCAAGATAACAAAAGTGAAATTCAAATAGATGAATTTAAAAATGGGAAGCAATGCGATAAAAATATTAACGTGCTTGTTTTTTAAAAGATATGGGAAAATTTAATTACAATGATATTCTAGTAAAACATAAGAAAACATTATTCAAAATATTGATTGAAACTGTGATATTAACAGACTTACTGGTATCATAAATATTTATACACTTTTTCGGATAAATTTTATTCTGTCGTTCGTTCTCCGATATTTTGATAGAAACGGACTCCGACGTCCCACGGTGTCCACTGTATCGTTATAATTTGGTAAATTTAACAACAGAGACTATAGCGCAACTAAAAATAGAAAGCTCTACGGCACATCAAACCTTCGGACAATCAAAGCAGGCAGCCTTGAATAGCAGGGTTTAACCCTCCACGAAAAAATAACAGGGCTTTTTCCAAAAGCTTTTAAATATATATATATTTTTTAAATGTGTACATTTTACCAAACACATAATTATCGTGAAAGGGTCTGCTAGATTCTGCACATCATTCAAATATTTCCGTGTAATATATTTGCTAAAAAAGCCATAAAAAGTGCCGAAAAGCCTTCAGCCCTTCGTTGCGAAAGTTTAATGCAGCTTTCCTCTTTATTGGCGGTTGCCTTCTATAATTCAAGTTTTTATCCTGCTTGTACTGGGATATTCACGCCGCTGATATTTTTCCAAAAGAAATAGACGTATACACTCCACTGTACACATATCTAAAGTGTTTCTGGAAATATATTTTTCATACAAGTGAAAATATTTTAACATTTTGATTCAATGGTCATCGCACGGGATTATAAAAGTTCAGATTTTTTGAAAAAATGTTAAGAATTAGTGAAAGTCATGATTCTGCAAAAATCTTATAAAAATGACTTATTTGGAACGAAGTAATTCGAAGATTTGGACCAGAGTTCGAAGGTTTGGACCGGTCAGTGGTTGAGTGGGCATTGCGTTTGGGAGAATATCTAGTTATATGAAACCACATCGGAAATAATACTTTTATTTAAATGATATGTTCTTTAAACCTTTGCATTTTTTCTTCATTTTTCTAACTGGTTCCTAAGTCCTATTTTAGTACAGGTCTTCAATAATAGTATCTTAGTAGATAACTTTCATTAAAAAAAATGTTTTATTTGAGAAGTGCTGAAATCACCCCTTCAATATTATTTTTACATTTACTGCTTCATAGGTACTGTGCAAATATTTAAATGGTTTCAATTGCTGGTATCAATATGAATCTGGTATGATAGCTAAATAATTCTTGACACTTATTTATTTATGCACAAGTTAGACTGTTAGAGTCACGATACTGGGCACTTTGTATCGCCCGTCTCTGTTGACTTAAAATATGTTGGCAATTTACATATTTTATCCGGCGTCCCTCAAGGATTGTCAATGGGTCCGCTCCCAGAACAAACTTCGTTTAAATGCTAATGCCGTATTAACTCGGTGTAAACTTTGGCCAAAGCTGTGTCCGTGCTCACTTTATGCTCCCCTGACCGTGAATAGACAACTTTAAATAAATACTTCAATTTATCGCCATGTATGCCTCACATACACGCCATCTTAATGAATTATGTATTTTTTTTAACTCCACACAGGAGGCTCTGAGGAAAATAATTTCCCTCAGGGCCTATGTCATCTTTGAAGATGCTGTGAGGAGGGTCTTTTTGAGGAGAGGAAGGAGTGAACGTGGGTCTTGAAGAGACCCATGTTATAGGAAGGAGGAAACACAGAGGCCGGCAAATCGTTCCACAGCCGAGCTGTTGAACACAACAACGAGTCGTACAAGCGTCCCGTTCTCATGTGACAAATGTCGAATGTGAACATATGTTGGGAACGCGTTTGGCGTGTTTCCCGACTATGCACCGGTGCCGAGGGGATCAATAACGCTAGCTCCTCGGAGCATCTTCCATTGAAATACCGGTAGAACAAGGATAGCATTCCCACCCGACGCCTGTGCTCTAAAGATTGCAATCCGTTTGTTAAGACAGGAGAATCTATCAAGCGGACCGCCCGTTTCTGCACAGAGTCGAGGGTGTTTTTCAGGTACATCGGGGCTCCAGACTAGAGATGGCTGCCAAATTCAACCGTGGGGCGCACTTGCGATTTGTACAGGGTTAGCAGTTGTGTACTATTAAAAGGCGGGCCCTGTACAGTACGCCCAGTTTCTGCGAGTTTTTTTTTTTTAATGTAGAAGAATTGGGTGGATGATGCTTTTTATGAGACTCCTTATTAAATTTGAATATGACGACAAAAAGCTATTATCTAGTTCCCAAAATTATACTAAATATTAAAAATTTTCCTTACCAATTTCCATTCTAGAAAAATTTGATGAAATTTACTATAGAAACATTTTTCTACGAAAAATTATAAATATTGACACTATCAAGGGGTTTGATAATGGTTGCGAATGTGATAAGGTGTATTTTATTGAATATTATGCTTATTGTGCTGTATTAACCTTTTATAGCATTTGAGTTTTAAGATTTTATTGTGGTTGACCTGCTGTGATGATTTTATTGGAATGGCGAAAAAAACAATTGAAAAAACATATTTTAATTATTATATTTAATTAAAGAAAGTATACAACGCATACCTATATATTATAATATAATACAATGAATATAGGTATAGATTATATTATTTTTTCGATAACGAAGAGACACTGCATAACCTTGCGCGTACTTATGTTGTCATTATGTTATGTTGTCTGTCTCGTACAAGACATTAGATGAAATTTAAGGCTGGTCTGATAATTGCGTTTGGTATTTCTGTTTTAAAATCTGTTATTTGTTACGGAATTCTATTGAAGTAAGTATTGCGGTTAAAACTGGTCGGTTTAATTACCTACGGGCATCATATCAAAGTCAATCATCGTCTATAGGTCCGAGAATTCCCGTAGCAGATTGAAATCGTTCCGGTCTGAAAAACACAAGTGGAAAGTCTTTGCTCGTACTGATAAGGTTTACAATGCCAAAGTGAATCACATTTTGTTATAAAAAAAACCTATTTTGGTATCAGCTGTTAAATTGAGTTTTTTTTCGACAATCCGAGGTATCATCTGGTTTCGAAAAGGCATCCATAATCAAGAGATTTGTATTTTATTCGAGCACTTCCAGAAAACATATTTTCCCCAGGTAGAAGTCCAAATATTGTGATGAATGCTTCGAGCGTGATAATTTTATTTGGGAATTTTCCAAAGATTTTTGGACTGATGTGGGTAGGAGTACCAATCTAACGTTACATTGGACAGGCTGGATCAAATCTAAATTCGATTATTCTTATCAATCCTAAATCCTTGAAGACTTTGACATCCAGAATAGATTACGTTATTTCCGATAAAATAAAGGAAAAAATGTCAATCCTCAGAATCTATTGAATTTTTGCACGGCAAAAAGACAATTCATCAAAGGGGCAAGCTTTCATCATAATAAACACATTTCTTCATTCTTATATGATATTTCTTTGATATTTCATTATAGGTACTATGTGAAAGTATCATTCACTTTACACTCCAAAATTTTACACCCCTCTAAAATTATCAATTAAAACTTTGCAACACGACATTTATCTTGCTACGAAAATGATATTATAATTGAGGAAAGATTTAAAAACTGTATATTGGCCTCTATTGGTTGAGGATTTAACTTTCTAACGCTAGTAGTATTATTAATGATATTTTTTTAATATTCACAATAAATATTATTTGCACTTTACTGTTGAAGACCAACCATGATAAAGCGTTGGTAAATTGCTGTGAATTTCATATCTCCTTTAGTTCAGACAGATTTTCTAGGTGACTTTCAAACTAAGTAATCATTTTGTGGCCAAGATATCTTCGCAATCTTATGCGATGCTTCATCAAAAAAAAATACATTACATCCGGCCTCTTATTAGAGATGATTTCGGCATAAAGATCCAAATAGAGAAGAATATCCGGAGAACATTTGACAGGCAAGACAAAAGAAGAGGAAAACAGAGACGCCTTATGAAAACATATAATTAATTTGGGAGGCGGGTACGGGGATCGCAGCCCCGGAAACCAATACCCATGCCACAGGACACCCTGAGTGGTCCGCTACGTTTGGTGACTTAGAAGAGGTGCTTGGGTTCATGGGCTGAGGTTTGTCTTCACCTACTGCATTGTGGGGCTTGAGAGACTGGTTGAGGGAGACTAATTGACCTCTCCAGCCGGACTCTCTCGATTCATTGTCTTACACCGCAGCGTGGATTTAAACGTCCGTAACTCCTGGACACATTTACTCCCAGATTCCAACCGACCTTTTATAGAGGTTTCTTTCACAGAACTTCCTCTCCTTCCCTTCCCTAAAAATACCCTTTACACAACATCCCCAAAGACGACACACGTGTGCGAAACTGATGTAAAAAAAGCTAATAATATATATGAGTCCGATCTAATCATTATTCGGAATATCAGTAGAGTTTTCATGAAAATATGTATAAATGTTTATAAATTAAGAAGTACCTACCACGATTACATCCTTTCTGCATACTTCATCAAAATTTTGTTAGAATAACCTGGTGACTCTTGAATGCAAAATCAAATATGCAACGAGATAATTTTTCCTTATAATTACGAGTAATTATTAATATTATTAATAGCCTTACAAATTCCAGAAGAATGTACAGTGAAAGTACATGCCATATTATGCGTATATTCCTTCTAAGCCTACGGTTAGAAAGCTTAACGGAAATAAGATAAACCCTTTGAGCCCTCGATAGTCTTTGTTATTTAGACTACTAAATTCTTTACGCAGCGTTTACTGATGCGAGCAATCCCTTTTCATGAAAAATTATATGTTTCACTACTGAGGATTCAAATCGCTTCGTCCTTTATTTAGCTGTCCCATCCAGGTAGAAAGGATACGTCTTGTATGTTTTACAAAGGCCATAACGAAATTATGGCTAAGGATTATTGGTAGGTATATATTACGGGCTGGGAGCTTTCTTTGGTACGTATTTATGTTTTATTACTGGCTTCCTTTTATCTTTTATTTCTTTCTTCCCTCTATTTGAAAATGGGTTAGCGAAAATAATGAAAACGTCCTTATTTATAAGTCATATGGGTTAATAAGATTTATATTTTGGATGTTTTAGCAATGAATAATTTATCTAAGATATTACTTTTCTAAGAATAATTCATGACTTTTAAAACAATTACGTAATAGAAATTATATTTAAATAAATTTTATTTAAATTTCTTTAAAATATACTATGATAAAACAATACTAACAGACATACCAATTAGTCATAATAGTCCCGATATAGTTTACATGACAAAATTTAAAAAAAATAACTTATATCATTGATGTA
This sequence comes from Limnephilus auricula, assembly GCA_951813805.1. NCBI lineage: Eukaryota > Metazoa > Arthropoda > Insecta > Trichoptera > Limnephilidae > Limnephilus > Limnephilus auricula. The sequence goes on from OX638403.1 coordinate 1,602,233, forward strand.
GCTAGTCCAAATTCCTGTAATATTGAATAATCTGTTTCTGAAAAAATAATACAGTATACAGATTTAGGAAATGAAATTAAAAGAATTAGGCATTCTCAGACTATAAAAATATTGCCATTTGTTATTTCTACTGGCATTATACCTAGCTCTCTCATTAAAAATGAAGGCTTATTAGATTTGTCAAAGAATTTGTATATAAGAATGCAAAAATCAGTAATTTTAAATACATGTAGGATTACGAAAGATTTTTTAAATATTTATATTGAGGGATCAGTAGGATTTATCTGTCAAATTAGGAATTCCACCAAGCCGAACCCTCTGATATGAAAATATCTGGAGTTGGTGAAATATTTTCCCATTTAATAGTCTGGTAGGTTAACATGTTGTTCTTGTATTGATTTCCTAGATGATCATTTTTATGGAAAAGTGTGTGAAAGGGTATAGGTTTTCCTCTGGTGAAAACTAAACCCGGACCTGGTCTAAATAAAAGTCTGAATGCGCCACAATCAGTCCAAATTTTGAAAATCGACCCTTTGGAATAACAAGGTTCTATCTGTTGCCGTAAACGTCACGCCGTTATAGGATCTATGGTAAGCTACCATAAAGTTCATTATCGCATTACGTTAAAGTAACAGATGGAACCTTGTTATTCCAAAGGGTTGAAATGGCAAATAAAATGATTTTCTAAAAAAAATTTATATTATAGTGCAAGATCCCTACCTACCTTATCGCTTGTCTAATAATTTTGAAAATTCATAGCTAACTTGAATTAATTGAACCAGATTTCAAGCTGGACTAAAACAAATATCCAAAATCAGAATTTTTGATTATAGGTTAAGATATTTTTTTTTATTTATTTATACAACACCCAAAGGGCTTTTACATACTATTATTACATTTTGTTGGTAGTAAAAAAAAATTGGTACATTTCTTTTGGTAGTAAAAATTAAAACACACAAGTCATAAAACTACAAGAATGAAAACTGAAAAATAAAGCGATTAGATAGGTTTAGCGAAGTTGCGGACCCGTTTTCCGCTACTTTGAAATTATTTATTGATATATTTTTTTATCTTTCTTTATTGATATTTAAAGGGCCCCAATGTTCAAGGGGTAATCCCTATCCGGAAGTCGCGGGCTTAAACCCGGAAAATTTCATTTTATTAGTTTAAAATCATATATAGCATATTTGAGGTACGTTACAGAGTAGACGACATTCTCAGTATTGCCCTGATGTAAGACCACATTCAGAATTGAAACGTTGCTTGAAATGGCTTTAGCCGTTTTAGGTGACCAGATCTTTCCAGGTGATTCCATATAAATATCCAGGTACATTTGCCCTTCCTCTTCCCCATTTCCTTCCTCTCCCTACTACCTTCAGCCTCACAACATACCCTAATAGGGAAAGCTATCGTCTCACTGGCTCCTGACAGGAGCAATTGTCACTAACAATATTTGCTTAAAAGTCTTCGAAGTAAAATTAATAAATATTTTTTGCAAAATTTGCGGCCCTTTTTAAAAGAACTTTCAAATGGCTTTATTATGCAATAGCCCCCCGGGTGTAACTAGAATTTACAATCCACCGCCATCAGGAAACCTATCGCTGCTTGAACGAGAATTGCATTGCGTTTATTCGTGAACTAAGTACTGGGGTTATTCTTCAATTGGCCTCTTGATATGCCCAATATCTCCCACAACCTATTAAAGTAATCGGCCCCTGCACTCAATTGCTTATACTTACAAAGAGAGGGAATCTAACATGATATTCTTCATTTGGTGTCTAGATGTTACCAATGTCTAACATCACCTACTAAATATTTCGTCTACTGTACGATAAATATATTGAGTTGTTTTTTTCATAGCGTATTGATACCTCATGTTTTATAATTCAATTGAACCCGTAATATATGAAATCAATATCTCCTACCATCACTTATCACATGTGTGTGTGTGTGATTGCCACATAAAGTTAACAGAATGCATTTTCATCGACAACGAGTCTATCCGTAGTTTCAGTTATACGTTTCAGCTCGATCAGATGCGGGGAAGAAATTTAATTTCCACTTCCATTCAATCAAGATAACAAAAGTGAAATTCAAATAGATGAATTTAAAAATGGGAAGCAATACGATAAAAATATTGACGTGCTTATTTTTTAAAAGATATGGGAAAATTCAATTACAATGATATTCTAATAAAACATAAGAAAACATTATTGAAAATATTGTTTGAAACTGCGATATTAACAGACTTACTGGTATCATAAATATTTATACACTTTTTCGGATAAATTTTATTCTGTCGTTCGTTCTCCGATATTTTGATAGAAACGGACTCCAACGTCCCACAGTGTCCACTGTATCGTTATAATCTGGTAAATTTAACAACAGAGACTATAGCGCAACTAAAAATAGAAAGCTTCACGGCACATCAAACCTTCGGACAATCAAAGCAGGTAGCCTTGAATAGCAGGGTTTAACCCTCCACGAAAAAATAACAGGGCTTTTTCCAAAAGCTTTTAAATATATATATTTTAAATGTGTACATTTTACCAAACACATAATTATCGTGAAAGGGTCTGCTAGATTCTGCACATCATTCAAATATTTCCGTGTAATATTTTTGCTAAAAACGCCATAAAAAGTGCCGAAAAGCCTTCAGCCCTTCGTTGCGAAAGTTTAATGCAGCTTTCCTCTTTATTGGCGGTTGCCTTCTATAATTCAAGTTTTTATCCTGCTTGTACTGGGATATTTACGCCGCTGATATTTTTCCAAAAGAGATAGACGTATACACTCAGTATAGTGTTTCTGGAAATATATTTTTCATACAAGTGAAAATATTTTAACATTTTGATTCAATAGTCATCGCACGGAATTATAAAAGTTCAGATTTTTTGAAAAAATGTTAAGAATTAGTGAAAGTCATGATTCTGCAAAAATCTTATAAAAATGACTTATTTGGAACGAAGTAATTCGAAGATTTGTACCAGAGTTGTAATCTAAAATTTTGCTTTTGCTTTACCGAACACGTTCATTAAAGAACATATTATATGACTTATTTTTATTATACCGAGATTAAATAATGGCTTTTCTAATAACATGTGTTCCCAATTATGTCTTCTGCGTGCAAACTGTATCTAAATTTTTCTAAATAAAAAGTGTTAATCTTAAGTGTCTTTCTGCCTAGAGTATAAATATATATTTTTAAATACGTGTAAATTTTTACACAGCATTGCATTCGTTGTTGAAATGCATACTTATATTGAACATTGTACATACAAAACATCATTTTGTATCCAGTGATCGATAAACCGTTTAATGCAACATTTTAGCCATAAGTTGCTGTAATGTTCTAGTCTGTTGTTAGAAGTAAGATTGTAGAATATATTGTAAATTTGTACGGCGCTTTTTGAGGTGATTTTTTAGTTAAACGGCGCTATACAAATCATCCTAATATTATTATTTTTGTTAAAAGGACCCTAGCACAAGTAAAGCATCCAGTGAGGCCACCAATATCAAATAACGTTTTTCAATATGTATAGTTATTGTATCAAATGAAATAAAACATTTAAGTTGTAATTTTTCAATATCTATCACAGGTTTTTTATTACAAAAATTATCATTTTCATAATTTTATAACCGATTTTCTTATTTTCTTTCGCTTATATATTCTTATAAGCTTAATACGATAATCAACGTGTTTGCTCTAACCACTAACCTAAAAGCTTTAACCTTCAAACCTGCCGTGGTTCTCTGATACATTTAAAAAATATTATTTGTAAACGAGTAGGAATTAGTTAATATCACTATGAAAGGCGAAATATCACTATGTGTTTTTAAAACATGTTCAGTATAATTTGAAAACCAAATGATTTTCCTTATAAATGTATAAGATTAACGTTTATTAAAATATTGTAATCTCTTCAACTCTTTCTTATTACCATAATGTAAATCCTTCTATATTAGGTACCACTTATGAAATTTCGCTTATCTCCTCCAGGTAGATAATATATTTCCAACTTAAAATCAGTCTTCAGATTTATTATTCCTTTAGAAATAAAACTGAATCTTGATAGGGTCGGAACTTAAAGTTTATCTACGTCCCCAGAACCATAAAGTTGATGTTTAGTGCCCAACGCACTTCGTTTGATGAAGGACATTCGGAAATCCCAGTGTTTTAGCTTTAGACTTAACTTTGAACATTCACTCAAACGAACTATGAACCAAATTCATTCCATATATTTATTCCAACAAACTTAAAAGTAAGCTCTTTTACACGGCGTTTTAAATGAAGAGGTAATTTCTGAGACGTTACGGTTCATGTTGTAAATTAAACTTAAGTATTTTAAGAGACTGTTACATTTTTTTCTTAATTGTATCTAAGTTTTTTATTGATTTATTATGAGCTGAAACCTCATTTACATAATTATTTTTGAAATTAAAATAAAATTGTTCTGATTTGATTGGAATACTTATAATATTCGTCAGAAATGATAAGATAATATATACTCGTATTATAGTGTGTAATTGCTCTTACCGATTCTCGATCTTCCCAAGTGCAGAAGCAATGTCTCTGTTTTCGCCAATTCAAATGTTCACCTGTTTCACTTGAACTTTAATAATCCAAAATCCAAATAGCTGTCAATTGAAACACGCGACGTGACAACTACGTTAATTCGACCCACGCACTTCGCTGCCTCCTCTCGAGTCCCGAGCGATCCGAATAAAATAATAAGAATCCGTAAGACTCTATTGGAACGAGAAAAACAACTCTATCGAATGTGTTGTTTAAAGGAGGAGGAAGGCTCTACACGACCGTAGCTCTCCACTGCTCGGAGCAGAATGAGAGGCGAGAGATTGCTCCCTGCGAGAGAGGGGCGGGGCGGCCTCTACGCCTCTACGCCTCTACAGCTACAGCTCTACGAACGTTCTACGGCTGTACGCTACGCTTTCGTAGATTTCAATAAAAGAGTGTTCTTTCGGTTATTTTCACGGCAGCTGATTTTGCAGAAGGCTTCGTATAATTTACAGCCACTTTTTGCGTCGCCGCTCTGTCTGATCATTTATCAATTTCTTTGGTATGGCTTTCCGATTGATTGGGATTCTTTTGGAGTTGTACAAATATTTTTGTCTGACAGTAATGGATTCTGAAAGTAAATTTGACGGGAAAAGCACATGGGCATAATGTATTAATTTGACGAATTCCGTAGTAGAGCGGTAAGAAACTTTGGCACGTGTCCAAAGCCCGAGAAGTGCAAATGTAAACTTGTATATAATTAAGCTCGTCTTAAATAAAAAATAGCACATAGCGAAAGTATAACAACGTTTTATGTATTTATGCATATGAAGAGTTCATTTTTGAAAGAAAGTTAATTTAGGATGTATGGATATCCGAATAGATGGATACCATATTTCAGAATCCAACATGAAATGGCTTAACCTACTTGACCTTCCCGTGTATTCTTTTACGTACTGTCGCCAATTTAAAGTGCTACTAATTCTAAGCAATTAATTTTATAAATTGAAAATTTTAATATTCTTAAAACAATCACCCTATTTATCCGTTAAAGTCAGACGCATCCGTCGCCATGACCAACTTCATCCAATGGACCCTGACACCACTAGTTAGTCACCAAACTTTTTGAACCACTTGGGGTGATCTACGACAGAGGTGCTAGTTATCCAATTAATGGGTAATTCCCGGAGCCGCCTCCCAAATTGTTATAAAAGCAAAATAAATTATTAGAAAGCGATCGAACGCATTAAAAGGTTAAAAAAAAATAGAGCAATGTACATCTAGACTACCGGCTAAATATTCTGAACTCAAGCTTTTTCGACCAATATGTATGTTTAAAGGTGAAACAGAATATTATTTCATTTTAATAACGATCATTATATTCCTAATACTGTGGCTGAGTGAACCGTTAATTTAAATTTCAAATGAATCCGTGTTTCCCAGAGTGGCTTAATACCAAATGTTATCTCCTTTTTATGATGGGGAGCACAATAAACGAGATAGCTATTTATGGCTGGTTTTATTGTACACATGAAAAGCTCCTCCTGTTTTAGCTCTGGCGCTGTCTGTTAATTATACTCAGAGCTAGGAGAAGCACATGGAATCATAAATTTATCTATCTCTGGATATAATGACTGGGAATGATTGCAGCTTTCTACGACTAATAATCTTTTTAAGAATTTTTTCAGGACGCAAAATGGAACTCTAAAAATAATAATGGTGTGTATGTAATAGTTCTGATCGTGGTTAAACAAAAGCATCACTGTTAGTTAAAGCTGATTATTTAATTGTGATTGTGTTGTTAAAAGAACGGTGCCATAACCGGTTATGTTAATAATATTCAGATGGATTCTGCAACATTTTCGAAATGTTAAATTTTATATTTTGTAGGAACTGTAATTCGCATTTTTAAGCAATATAAACATTCGCGGCAGTTTCCTACACTGGCAACCCTCCTGCGCAGACCCGAGTGCGCGGGACGCAACTCGAATATTCCAGCTTCGACGATCGAGCTATAAGCTGATATTAACTCTCCTTCTGTAAATTCAATTCGCGGTAACTGTAATAACCCTGTAATCTTAAATAAATAATCAACAATTATAAAGTGCTTTTATTATTTACAAACCGTGAATCAATGTTGGGGACCGGCCCAGGTATGTGCCGTCAAACGTAACCCCAAAATTTTAACGAAATTTCAAACAATGTGGATCGTGTTCTCAACATAATCTGCCAGCATCAAAATCTTCACAATAAAATACATGTTTTAAATTCACTTTGTGGCGTCATTTTAGTTATAACATAATAATAACAAATCAATTATGAAATTAGAATCATTAACGAAATTAGAATCAAAGAACACTTAAAGTGTCTTAATAATAATATTTTTTCCGATTTCGCTAACCATGTCATTGAAAAAAATAATCATAAAAATATTATTTATTTAAATAATAATTAATCAGCATAGTTTTGAAAAAAAAACACAGGGATATATATTCTTCATATTAATAATAAAGAAAAACGCTTAGACAACTTAGAAGCCTTAGAAATAAAAAAAATCCCTCAAAAATAATGAGTCGATTATCAACAAACAAAAAATATTAACTTATAGCCCAATCTTAATTTTTTTCCCTTTCGATGTACGTTCTGTTCCCTCCCACAACTTTCCATTAATTCCTAGCCACGCCCCCATCCCTACCACAACACTTGGTAATAAATTGTACCCTCCCACTCTTTTCTGATTGTAAAATCATTTTATATTTGCCCTGAGGAAGGAACAGTTGTTCCGAAACCGGTCGGCATTAATAAAATAAATCAGTGGTTTTAACAAAGTTATATTGTTTTATTTAATAACAAATCATTTTGTATACACCAATTATTTTATCAAAATTATCAACATGATTCAAAACCAATGGTTTCGTCGTCGGGATAAAATGAAAATAACAATATATAATATAGGACACATAATATAATAAAGGACAAAAAACATTACAAAGAATGGTGATTAATTAGTTATCAATATTTTTTTTTCTATGAGTGCATATTTGTCTATACATGTTTTTGGTAGTTTTCATTAAATAACAGGTGTACATACAAAGTAAATTTTTTTCATTTATTTTTTTTTATTTAATATGAAACAAGGATAACATTTTTTTAATACATATTTTACAAAATATAATATTTAAGGAAATAATTGGTCATGATTATCAGAAAAGAGGAGCTCCTGTGTCTGATAAGGGAGCCATGATTCTTATTTAGGTTACATATTATAATTTATATATTGTACAAAATATTTATTTGTTAATGTAAGTTTTTTGAAAAAATTATTTAATTTTGTTTATTTGTTCTGATTGTTTAAAAATACAGCGCAATTCAGAAGAAAGTTTACTGTAGTTTTTTATGGCCTGGTAAATATAATGGTTTTGCATTTTTGTTGTTCTAAAATAAGATGTAATTAATTTATTTCCATTTCTCATTAGTGTATAAAATTCTTAAAATTCTTTGTTATTTTTTTTTTTACAGATATTTATAATGGATGTTTGCTTAAATGTTTGTTTTTTAGGTGCGACTTGTATCTGAACGAGATGTGTATTAAAACTCAGACATTGTTAAAACGTGTAAGACGATTATAAAATTTAAAAAAAGCGCATTTCGATGCACAAATTTTAACCGCATAAATGTTCATACGTATACCTGCGTAGTATACTCGTATAGTAAAGCATTTGATGAGCTTTGGATAATATTCCTCAAAAAAAAAATCTTTTTTTTTACATTAGCTCCACACAGGAAAAAAATCCCTTAGGGCCTGTGTCATCTTTGGGGATGCGGAGTAGAGGGTTTTTTTAGGGAAAGGAAGGAGAGTAAGTTCTGGGGAAAAAAGTATGACAGGTGGGTAGGAATCTTCGGGTGAATGTGTCCGGGAGTGACCGACGTATGAATCCATCCCTCCCACTGTGGTGCAAGGCGATGGGTCAAGAGAATCCGGCTGGAGAGGTCTAGTTTAGGTCTCCCTCAACTAGTCTCTTCCGCACTAAGTAGGTAAGACCTAGATAAACCTCACCTCTGTAGCGAAGCGAACCTCTACCAAGCGTAGCGAACCACTTAAGGTCACAGGGGTGTTGATTATCGAATAAATGATTCCCGGTGAGATGGTATCCATACCCCCCTCTTAATTATTGGGATTACAAGCTAATCGAAAAAAAAAAAAAAAAACTACAAGGTTCGAACCCGGCGTGCGCAAATAAATTTTATTTGATTAATTTGTGTTATTTCACAATTAATTAATAAAAATAATATATACTACATTTGCGGCACGTTCCAGAGTGGAAGATACTGTCAGTATCGCCCTGGTGTAAGACCACCATTCAGAATTGAGACGTTGCTTAATAATGGCTTTAGCCGTGTTTAGTGACTAGATCTGAATAGCCAGGTACTTTCCTACCTTCCTCTTCCCCATCTCCTTCCCTTCCCCACTTTCCGTCAGCCTCACAACATACCCCAATTGGGGATGCCATAGTCTCACTGGCTCCAGACGGGAGCAGTTGGGACTCTTGTGAGGTATTCTCTATAAAAAAAAAAAAAAAATCGCAATAATATTATGAACAAGTGTGTTAATTACAGTTGTCATGACAATGCTAAATCTGAATACATATCATATTAATGTTAATGTTAAAATGATAAAAACTGCGGACCCGCGTAACCAATTTTAAAAAAATGTTCGGTTCGCGGTTGAATTCGGGTAGTATTGTTGGTTGTATTCTGAAACTATTTGGAATATGTACCGTCACTGAAACGCAATAAATAACACTGTTCATTAACAGAACAGAACTTCCAAAACAACACAACAGAACACAAGCATAATTTCTGTAACTCCTGTTGCCTAGTCAGTAGGCAGTAGTCATAATATGCTTTAAGCCCTGACTACTCCGGGCCGTTTTAATTTTATCATGCAGATTTATGGTCAGTTTTAATGAAAAACTGATTTTTCCTGAAATTTCGTCGGATCTGCAGTTTTTTTGTATTTTTGTTTAATTGTGTGTTGAGCGTATTTTCAGAAAACAGAGGAATTACTAGAATCGTTATTTTTCTGCTCGGAAAGACACAACCGTCACGTTGCATAAAAAGCGCAACGCTTTGAACTAAAAAATGTTTTTTCCAAATACGAAAAAATTCAAAGCCCAAAAATACACTTTTTTAGTGAGAATGAATCTCTAACAAGCCTAGTGGCAATTTACTGATAAACTACATTATGTGTAGTCGGGAAAACCTCTAACGGATATTTAAATTAAATATTTTTTTTAAAAGTAGGATTTCTGCGGATCTGAACGTCCACTGGTAGGATTAGTGATTAGATCAGGCATCTGGAGAGCTTTCAAATTCCTCCTGAAAATTCAAAGTCCTGAAGTTTTTTTTAAGGCCAGTATTTTTTAAACATACCTGTTTGATTATTGTTATGTCTCTCAATTAAGATGTGTTGGGTATCCTACAAAAAAGTTTTAGGTTCATGTGATCACTAGTTGATTTATTAAGTAATCGTAAATCTCACAATGAATATTAAACTGGACAGACTTCCTTGCTAGACTAGACGTCTCCCGAGTGCTTAAAACCCACTGACCAGCGGCTGAAAATAAATGTTCCAAAATGGTTGCAACTGTACAGGGAGGTTCCGATGAGAAAGATCGATTATTCCCCGTATCAAATTTTTTAAACTAAAAATTTAATATTGATTTATGTCATTCAAAACTTGCTCTAATATATTATACACTTTATACTTCTTTAGTTTACAAGAAAAAACAAACAGTAAGGAACAAAACAAACGAAAATCTTTGAAATCAGATATTTTATATTTTTCTTGGAGTCATTCATCAGATACTTTTAAAGAAAATGTAAAGATTAAAAAGTTTCTTATTACAAAACATTTTTTTTCATACAATAAAACCCTTAAAAGAATTTGACGTGACCCTAGAAACAGAAAATGCAGTAATGCCAAAAAAACGGTGAGTTTTACATTTAATATTTTTTATTCTCTTTTAAACGATGATTTATAAATTCTAGTATAATAAACTTTATATATTCTGAATCAGCGTTTGTTGATCTACCTAAATAAATATATATAATTTTAATTAATAATATTTTTATTTTGAGTTCCTTATTATTAATTAAATTTTTTAAAAGCTTTTACCTTAAATAGGTTTGTCAGTACGGAATTGAAACGCTCATAGTAATATTCGAACAGTGGACAATTATCAATATTTGCATACTCACCCGCGTGCCAAAGCATGTAGATTTGTAAATGCGAATAGTGAATGCACCGAACGGGCATTAAACAAGGTCCATTGTGAATTTTCCATTTGTTTGATTAATTTTATTCATGAAAATGGGAATTCTGAAACTAAGTATTGGTTTGGTCGGTTAGACACACAACTTTAGAGAATCCGATAATGATTGTTTTTGGAATTAATGCCATGGATATGAATATGAAATTTGTATACCGAATATTACATAGATATTTGTGAATGGCTTAAAAGGTACTATACAAGTACTTTTTTTTAGATATTTTTTTTACATTTCACTATACATCGAAACATTAACAATGTAATACTAATATTGTTAAGTAAATGAATACATTATCGAAGAATGCAAACACTTTGTGGCTTAACATTACACCAAATGAAACAAATAGTTTTAAACCACTTTATTTTTATTTATATTTGTCGACCGATTTCGATTACACTCAATCTTCATCAGAGCGATAAAATATAAACTAAATCATAATACAGAAAAACAATATCAGCTAAACAAAGCAGAAAGAGAAAGCAATATATGGAAGAGGGAGAGAACATCATAGGCTGGTTGGTGGAAGGGTACGGGGCGGGGTAAAGTAAGAGTGGGGGTTACATAGGGAGTAAGGGAACAACTTTAAAATCGGACTCTTGGTTAATTCTAGATGTTTGTTTAAAATTTGGCAAATAAAAATAATAACTATAAAACTAATTGCTAAAACTAATTATAAAAAAATTGGAAGGTAAGGTCTTGAAGAGACCCATGTTGCAGGAAGGAGGAAACAGAGATAATTAAATGAAATACAGCTGTGGAATAGGGCTAAGATCATTGATTCATCCATACGTTGCCCGCAAAACGCACTGAGCCGGTGCCAACCTGCAAGACGTTAATAAATAATTGAACCGTGATGGGGAGGCCCCCATATTTTATTTTTTCTTTTTGAAAGTTTGGAGCGGTCATTGCGTCGAACGGGCTTCGTGTGGATAGAACCATTGGTGTGATTGTTGAATTGAAGTAAGTAATTCCCAGATAATTCTACCTATGATCGAATCGGTAATCCCACTTTATTTAATGGTACTCTTATGAATTTGTGCAAGGTTGTTTTAAACATAAGTAACATTTGTAACTTAATATGCAATTAAGTTGCAAAAAAAGATAAAATATGATATATTCTTTTGAAACCGAAATATAGAACCAACGTTTTAGAAAGAATATCGTGTTATTGGTGCAATGAAAACAAAACTTTTTTTTCTTGTGTAGGAGAAGTGTTCAGAAAGTGAGTGAACTAGATTTTTATATACTTTTAGAAAAGATGCATTTGAAAAAAAAAAGCAGGATATTGTTGATACACTTGTTGAGTATTTTTGCACATCCCGTTCAATGAATGTGGTGAGCCGTGGCACACGTTTTTTTAACCCTCCTCGAAGAACTCTCCCGCCAGCTCCGTTGCCACTTCAAAAACTCTTTCTGCACTGCTCGTCGCTTGAAAATTTAGTTTCACCCATGTGCGCCTTCGGGGAAGTGAAAATATGATAATCTGAAGGCGCCAGGTCAGGTGAATAAGGGAAAGTGGTTCAAAACATCCCAACCATATGAGTCCAAGAGCGCCTTGAAAGCTAAGGCTGAGTGAGGACAGCATTGTGTGCAACAAGCACACTTCTTTAATCAGCATTTCCCTCCTCTTATTTTGAATGCTCTTTTTGAGTTTTGTTATAGTCTCACAATATTGATATGCATCAGAAGATGGGCGGGAATTGGATCAAAATAATACCTTTTCAGTCTCAAAACACTGAAGCGATGATATTTTTCCCAAAATTGCGGTTTTGAAATTTTTGTCTCAGGCGTATAATGGAACCACCCACGTATCGTCTCCAGTCACAAAAGAGCTCAGAAAAATATGGTCCAAAATATGGTCTTACACCAAGGCGATACTGAAAGTATCTGCCAACCTGGAACTTGTCGCAAATATACTACTTAATAATTTATTTATTTATTTATTTATTTATTTATTTATTTATTTATAGATACAAAAGAAAGTACAAGTTACACATTAGGAAGCTTTGCCTGTCCAACTAGGAAAATTTCCCGTTCCAGGACAGACAAATTGACAGGTTTAGTTCATATTATTCCTTAAGTACATAATTGCAAACAAAAATAAAAACAAAGATAAAAACAAGAAAATTCTTTTTTTTTTTTAAATTGAGTTGTGTTATGAAGAAATATATAAAAAAGATACATACATTTTTTTTGTGACTATGCAAAAAAGTAATCTGTTAGCATATTAGCTATTCGGATTTACCGAATTAACCTGGTAACAAATAATATATTCAGAATTACAGAGTATGGGATAAGTATGTAAGTTGGGAGTGTTGAAAAGTGTAAACAAGGTATCTGATAACAAGATAGAGGAATAACAATAAGATTTACAATATAAAGATATAGAAATGTGTTGAGAAGTGTGAACTTATAATACATATAGATATAAGCATGATTATTTTCACTAATTTCAAACATGTTTTCAGTACAAAATATATTATACGACAATACGAGTATACATCGCGCTCATGTCTTGAACAACTCATGCTGAAATATAAAAACAATAACTATAAATATAGAATATAAACAGAAAGTATGAATACAAATAAATAGTACCTGATTTAGAGCTACTTTGGTAAAGATATTGTGAAATTGTTGCATTGCTTCGTACGTCATACATGCTGTGTTATGTATATTTATTATAAATAATCACCGCTGTAAGGTACCAAGTTTCACACAGCTAGTCTAGTGTGTGCGTGCATGATACGACGCAGTGATTTACCTACTCTGTGCAAAAGTATGAAGGGGCGCACAACCATAAAATCCCAGGTATAAAAACATCAAAAAGGATGACGGAACATTGCGAAGCAATATCGGACTCAATGAAGTGTGGTAGGAATTTTTATATAGTTATCTGGAAAGTTAGGTGATTTTGTTTATCAGTTAAACAGCATATGTTCACTTTCAACTCTCCCTAAGTCCAGAATCCAATCATTGACTAATTTACGCAGGACGTTTGCACTTTTCAATTTCCAAGAACCGGGTATAAGATTGAACATTTTTGGACCTAGGTAAGAGTATTGTCTTTGAGCAAGAGATGTCATAGTAGTAAGTGGAACAATTGGTTTCCTCCCTGCATGTCGGGTGTCGTGATAATGTACTACGGAGGGGAAGAGGTGACGATATTTTTGCGTGTGTAAAATAACTTTTCTTATGAATAGTTGCCTCACATCCAGAACTCCTATCTCTTTGAATAAATCATTACTGGGGTATCTAAATGGTTTTTTAAGAATGACCCTTAGAAGTGATTTTTGTGCTTTGGCTAAGGGGTCCAGTATTGATTTGGCACATCCTCCCCATCCTAAAGATGCATATTCAAGTAATGAGTTGCACATGGCATAGTACATTAGTTTCAGATCTTTGGCGCGTAGAATATTTCTAATAGCCATGAAAAGATGCGGGAGTTTTCTGACCTTTGTGGAAATTGAGTTGATATGTTCATTCCATCTCAGATTCTTGTCTATGATAATTCCTAGATATTTTATGCTATCCACATGTTCTAAGGTGTTGCAATTGCAAATGTTTGTGTCATTACAATGGTGTATAATGATTCTTTGCGTTTCTCTTGGTTGTCCCGCTTGAGTTGCACTGAAGTGGATGAATTTAGTTTTGTCAGTGTTGAGAGTGAGAAGATTATTGTCAAGCCATTGTTTTACCTTGTTAATGCCAATTTCTGAATTATTATGAACTTCATTCCAATTTTTGCCTTCAAATACTAATACCGTGTCATCGGCAAAGGTGATAATGTGATCGGCAAATGAACTGTTACATAATTCATTTATATAGATATTGAATAAAAGTGGTCCTAGAGTGCTTCCTTGAGGTACACCAAAGTTAATATCAGCTGGATCGCTTAGAGTATTGTTAATATTCACCCTTTGGCTCCTATTTCCTATATAACTACCTAACCACTTAAGTAGCTGACCCTGAATGCCGATGCGCTGTAATTTTTTAAAGAGAATTTTGTGTGAGATAGTGTCGAAAGCTTTGGCTAGATCTAAAAAGAGCGCAATGCATTTTCTTCCTTTATTAATATTGTTGGAGATGATGTTCGTCAGGTTTGTAATGGCATTTTCGGTGCTCAATCCTGGTCTGAAGCCGTATTGTCTATTGGAAAAGATGTTATTTTTTTTCAAGGTAATGACTAAGACGATTCTTGACGATTTTCTCAATAATTTTCGAGACAGAATTGAGCAAAGAAATTGGCCGGTAATTTTGTATCTGCGATTTATCTCCATTTTAACGATATTATAACGATAGAGTGTTTTAAATGATTTGGAAATTTTCCTGAATCGAAGCTTAGATTGGAAATATATGCGATTGGAGTTGCTATGAAGGATTTAGTACTTTTGAGCAGAATTGATGAGACGTTATCAGGACCACAAGCATTCGATGACTTGAGTTCGTCAATTATTATCATGACTTCGTTTGAAGTTGTTTGGATACTGTCTATTTTATGACCGAAATTAGAGATGGTTAAATTAGCGAGATCGGACTCTGTTGTATTAAGATTGTTGAGAATTTTTTTCGCGAGTGTGACTCCTACTGACGTGAAATAATTATTGGCAAAATTCGCAATGATTTTTGGGTCTGAGGTGTTTACGTTATTGATGTTCAATGATTTAATATCGGAAGATTTATTTATTTTTGTTTTAGTAATATTGCGAAACGCATCCCTTAAACGTTTTGGAGTACAGTTATTTTCGTAAATAAATTTTTTATAATAATTTTCTTTCACCGATTTTATTAGTTTTTTGCAAAAGTTTCTATATTTTTTGTAATGAGCTTGTACTGTAATATTCTCTGGGCACCTATTCGCCTTTTCATGAAGTTGGTTCCTAATGTTAATCGATTTGATAAGGCCAGGGGTGATCCATGGCGTGAGTTTTATTTGCTTATGTGGTATAGGTTTATTGGTTGTGTGTTTAGATATGTATGAATGTAATGTAGTGATAAATTCATTCATTGATGAGTCGGCATCAGTTTGGTTTAGAACATTTTGCCAGTTTTCTGAGCTCAAGTCCTCAATTAAGTTATTATAGTATATTCTTGCAACATGTTTAATTTTAGCAGGATTAGGAGGTTTGTTTTTAAGGCAGAGTGCTGTTGTATAGTGATCTGAGATTGTAGAGTGAATGACAAATGAGTCAACATGGTTAATTTTTTTGACGTTGATGTGGTCAAGACAAGATTTACTCCTGCCCTGCTCACGAGTAGGGCTGATAATTGTCTGAATGAACCCGTTTTCAGTTAGCAGACATAGGTAATCGTTGGATTGGCGGTGGTATTCGGTAATCGTATTGATGTTGAGGTCGCCTATAATTATTTGTCGTTCTATATTTTTGAGCTGTTGATAATTGATTGGAGTGAATTCAGAAAAGTGTCAATATTTTGAAAAGATAGTGATCTGTATATTGCAAAAATGCATAAGTTATTATTCAATACAATTTTTAAGCAGTTGGCTTGTGATAAGAATATTTCATCAACTTGAGCTTGAAGTCCGTCTCTGATGTAGACAACAATCCCGCTAGACTTATTGAGATATATATTTGTGTGGTGTTCAGAGTAATTGTGAATAACTTTTGAGGTGTAATCTTTATTAAGCCAGCATTCAGATAAAATTATTACATCAAATTGGTAATTGAATTGATCCAGAAAAATTAAAAAATCGTCAATATTAGAAATGCTTCTTATATTTTGGTGTATAATTTTAACACCGTAAGCACACCACTTATAGTTATTTAGATTATTCAGATCATCAATGACATCCATGTTAAGGTCTATACCGGAATCATTTCCGGTATCATAATGCAATTGAATCATAAGTATGTGTTGGCTGTGTGTTGTATAGAAGTTGGTTCCAGAGTAATAAGTGATTAAATGCGATTTCAAATGTAGTTACAGTGGTAAATGTGTGTAATATAAAATATATGGTATAAATGATGTAGTTAGATGTAGTACTATGAATGAGATAGCAAGAAGCAAAGACAAAAAGGTAGCAGGAACTGCGTGATATCAAATGAATTCCAAAACGGTAGTACATGATACAAATATGAGAAATATATAATAGTAAATAATAAATAATGTAATTAGATGTAGTACTATGAAAGAGATAGCAAGAAGCAAAAACAAAAATAATAGTAATAATAAGGTAGCAGGAACTGCGTGAAATCAAATGAATTCCAGGAAGGTAGTAGAAGATACAAATACGAGAACGAGACATAAATGCACGGGTCAAGACATACCTCGAAAGAATAGCCATTAATTCTAATTTATCAAAGGGTAGCCAATTTGCTTTCGTCGGAGATAGTAATGGCATTAGTTCCCTTGTTTTTGCGAAGATAGATCTGGCCCCCTTTAATCCAAGCAAAGCGATATTGTTTCTGCTTCGCCGCTGTACGTGTCTTGTACCACAGCTGTTTACCGCGAAACGTCAGTTGTTCTGAAATGAAGATCGGCGAGCAGGAACCAGCTATACCGATGTTTGAGGTGTTCAATTTGTCATCAAGATTCTGTTTGTTTTTGTTGAAAGTTTTTACGTCTGTTAACAGGTGTTCTCTTGCTATGTTGGTTTTAAATTTAACAATGATTTCTCTCGGATGACTATTGTTGTTTTTTTTTGCTGCGCGATGAATGGCATCAATGTCCTTTGTGTCAAAGGAGGACTTTGTTGTTTTGCAGATATTGAATAAAACGTCTTGTAGATTTTCTCCTTTGATTTCTGGGATGCCTCTTATTTCTATGTTGTTCGCTTTGAGTTCCCTTTCCTGCATGTCCACACATTTTTCCAAGACATAAATCCTAGCTTCCAAGGTTGAGTTCTTTTTAGTGAGTTCATCATTCTTTAGTTCGATGTCACGGATTCTAGCCATGAAATCCTCATATTGAGAACTCATAAATTGAATACTTTCAAGTATTTTGGTATTTTGGTCTAGAATATCATTTTGTTTTTTTTCCAAATTAGACGTCTTGTTCATGACTAGATCTTGAATATCTTTTAGATTGGTCGGTATCTGAGTGGCGAGCGCTGAACTAGTATTGGTAATTTTTTTATTCTGCTCCAACGGTTCAGTATCACTGTTTGTCTGCAGCGGGCTAGCAGCGCCGGGGCCGCCGGGCGTGGCTGAATTGGATTGCTTGCACATTTGTTGAGATCGCCGTTCTTGATTAAGTCTACGGTATGTATTCTCGTTAATACCTCCGCAAGTTAAATGAATGAATTTAATTTAACAAATTGGGAAATGGCCCAAAATAATCAAATAAAATTTACTTGCGCACTTAAGTCTTAACCCTCGACCACTGAGGCTGGTCATGAATGAATTGCACAACTACTGCTGTGTATTTTGAGTTAGATGAGGAAGTTTAAAAATTAAGAGATAAAAGTTTAGAAAAAGATAGCTCTAGCACTGTAGATGAATTCTGTTGGATAAATATATATATATATATACGACAGCACGCTGGCATAAAAAAATAATCAAGGTCGAACACAATTACGTAGAATAATATGATATAACAAACGTCCTTGACATAAAAACCTAAAAAATTCTGGCGAGCGTCCCTTGTATTAATGTTTTTTTTTTTATGGAGCCATAACAAAGAGCACCCGAAAGGCATCTTCACAGTAATATGTAAAAATGGCCAATTCCACGAGAATAGTAAAAAGCACTGCCCAACCTAATACTCTTTTAATAAGAGAGAAGAGGAGACGAAACGAAAGTAAGAAGTAATGGAAATTGAAGCATCAGTTCGGACCATTTCTCATTGTTAATGGAATAATTAGCCATGAAAATGTACGGGAGAAAAAAAAGAGAAAATTATTACGCCGTTAGAACGAGATGAGTTGCCTCCCTCCCCGGAGACCCAACCTGGGAACATGGGAAGGGTTTCCCGCCCCAGAATGGATGTAGTATGTTATGGTTCATAATAAAATTAATTTGAATTGGCGTGGCTGTAAATCTCGTGTCTAATTATACCCCTCCCTGTCTCATTCCCCTCCCCCCACCCAACGCCCGCTGGCTTTATAATCCAACGTCTGTTTTTAATCTAATTTCTTCACTAAAATTAGTATATATTTTCACGTACTGGCGTTGTTATTATCTCTGAGAACAGAAACATGGTATTTTTGATTAATTAAAACTGAATTGTTACTAAAAATTTCTTCTCTTATACTATTCTATTTCTTTTATATCTTATACGCATCATACGAATAACATAATATTGCGTGTGGTATTCCCATGTTCAAAATTATGGATTGTATTTCGATCTATCTATATACATAAAGAAAAGTATGTGGGGGTTGTTTTTCACACAAATTGTTGAAATTTTGCACACTTGACCTTCAAAACAAAAGGAAGGTCTCTTTATACACGCCATTTCGAGAAACCGCCACGTCTCCTTTTGTCACCACTTGAAACAGACTGAAACCCCGCAACGCTACTACGTACTTCAGCTAGTATGTACTATTTAATGTACCAAGAGATAATATATTATAATTCACTGATTAAAATATTCGGCCAATCCTGCGAACAACGGAAATGGCGTTATAATATAATAATATAATATGTAGTCAGTTAATCAAAAAATACTTTTGTTCATTCTTAATATCTTATATGTATGTGAAAAAAAAACTGTTTTTTAGCATAGCTATAAAGCTATACAGCTATTTATTAAGTATTAATACCTCATAGCAAGATGTTTATCGGAAAAAAGATCAATAATATTTAATTGAATACACCACATAGTACTCCTTGACTCAATCTACGAATTGTACTTATCCCATTCTGTTGTTTCTCTACCTTGCATGGTGGGGTATCCTGCTTTTATCTAACTCGTATTTGATTTTTTTTTTTATTATGTTGTTGATTTTGTTTTTGATTTTGACTTTGATTTTGTTTATGATTTTGTTTTGGATTTTGTTTTAGATTCAGTTTTATAATTTTATTTTTTGCTTTTGTTTGAATTGTTTGTAATGCTTATTTAGATGTACTTTGCTTTTTACTTTTATTTTTTGCTTTTAGTGAAAAAGAGCCAACTAATTTTGTGTGAACTGTATGTAATGTTGATTTAGATGTACTTTGTTAATAAAAAAAATAACATGTAAAAGCCCAGCAGGGCGTGAAATACAAATAAATAAATAGCTAACATAGATAATTTATATTTTTTTACATATTTTTAATAAGCATTAACAATAAAAAATTATCAATTTATTTTAGACCACTTTAATGTTAATTAAACCCTACCGGTTTTGGAAGAAGACTTCCTTCGTCAGGAGAATATTTAAACTAAACTAAGAATGAAAAAATATTTTTTTTTGTATGTATCTGTCAATATTTTATATCATAGGTTAGTTTTAATATTCTCCAGACGAAAGAAGGGTTCTTTCGAAACCGTTAGAGTTTGATTAAAATGAAAGTGGTCTAAAACAAATGTATATA
This sequence comes from Limnephilus auricula, assembly GCA_951813805.1. Classification (NCBI taxonomy): domain Eukaryota; kingdom Metazoa; phylum Arthropoda; class Insecta; order Trichoptera; family Limnephilidae; genus Limnephilus; species Limnephilus auricula. Next base: position 1,622,555 of record OX638403.1, read on the forward strand.
TATTTATATTGTAGTTTTCTTTTAGACTTTCTTGATTCTTTATGAATCATTTCTTAGGCGGCCTTTGTGTTTGATTGGTTATGTTATAACCCTTGGCTACAAATCTTAATTTGTGTTATTATTCATTAAAAATAATATATATATATAGTGTATTTGCGGCATGTTCCAGATTGGGAGATACTTTCAGAATCGTCCTGGAAAACCACCACTCACAATCGAAACATTCCTTGAAATGGCTTTAGTGATGTTGTTATTTGATGACCAGATCTGAACCCCACCATCCACACTCCCATCCATCTCCCCTCCCTACACCACCGGCCTATTTCTGGCTTTAGATGGTTGGCAGCAGTTTAAACTCTTGTGCCGAACTCACATAAAAATAAAAATAAAATACACTTAAGCCTGTTCCCACGCTCTCTTTGGTGTGTACCTACTTGATAAACTTTATGAATTTAAGTAAATTAACTTTCTACGAAACATTTTCATGTTTATTTCTAGTCTTACGTTCTCTAAAATTCTGTTTATTTTCCATGAAACAGATCTACAAGATAATCGTTATCCAAACGACCGTGAAATTTAATAGTTACTTATCCTGTTGATGTTAATTATTACTGTGAGTATTATTTTGGCTAAATAATCGAACAACATCAAATAATGAAGAGCAGAAAACAATGTAATTTTCATTTTGCATTTAAAAACAAAATTCGGAATTCATGAATCTATTTGACTGCTTTAATATGGCTTTAATAACACAAAAACACACAAAGTGTAATTATTTTAAACTTTACTTTAGTTCGTAAAAACAACATTAGGGTTTTATTTTATTTTTTTATTAAATTTGAATATAATTACATCTAATACAATATAAAAAATGGGTAGTCCCACAAAGCTGTGACAGATCAGCTTGTCCGTAGGTTCAACAATTTAATAATATTATTACATAATACAAATTAGCTAAGTTACAATAGTTATACCTAATATAAGATTTAGGATAGGTAAATGTGTTGTTCATTTATTAGCCACTTTTTTGTCAGTTTAGGGCAGGGTTTCTTATTATTTTTTAATTTAATGTTGTTATGAAATATGTTATAAATCAAAGGTATCATACATTCGAGCATTCTGCTACCATCCTTTTTTGATATTCGTGGTATTTGTAAGCCTTCGTTTTCGAATTGTCCATAATTATAATGTACCAGAGAAGCCCTTTAATTGAAAGTAGGCCCTCAGACCCATACAGTTATTTTAAGTTGTTTCTTTGTTTATAAATGCTAGATTTGAATTTTTTTAATTATGGCAGTTTGTAAGTTTTTAATTATTTTTGAGTATTTTAATATTAATTATGCCGAAGTGTCCCTAGATTAAATATAATATTAATTAAAACAGGTTAGTTTAGACAATTATTGAATGAACAAATTTGATTTAATTAACCTCGTTGAATTTCATATACCTACCACAGCTACTTGTTCCAAAATCCTGTTTAAATGCAATAATCATAGGACTGAGCAAAGCAATTGCAAACACTCGCTTGCGTACCTAGATTACACGAAGTTAGTCATTTCAAACCACGTTTCAATTCTGAATGGTGATCTTACACCAGGGTGATGCTGAGAGTGTCTTCCACTCTGGAACGTGCCGCAAATATTCTATATATATATATATATATTATATTTAATTGCTTAATGGTGAAATAACACAGAATAATCAAATAAAACTTATTAGCGCACGCCGGGTTCGAACCCGTGACCTACGGTTTGAGAGTCGAGAGTCTTGCTCCTCGACCACTCCGGCCGTCGGCACTGCACGGAAGGTAGGTACAAGGAGGCGATACTATCGCATATTTTCAATCAATATTAATATAACCTAAATCTATCTATCTATATTGTTTTGTATGTAGGTACGCGTATCTCTTACTTTTATATCCTACACGAGCTTGTATTCCTTATTTACTTTCTGATGTACGATCTAATGCCACATTTATTTACTTTCTTATTTACGATCTATTGCCATATTTTATTTACTTTCTGATGTACGATCTATTGCCACATTTAATTTACTTTCTGATGTACGGTCTATTGCCACATTTTATTGTTACTTGTGAAATACAATTATTGTTCGTGGAAATTTTTTAAACCGTTGATATTAAATACATTAAAACATTCCAGAAAAAACCGAACATTCGTGAAGTTCTAATCGTTAAGAGCATTACTGATGGTATCATCATTCGGTATGCTTCACCACGCAAGCCGACCACATTAAAACATTCCAGAAAAAACCAAACATTCGTGAAGTTCTAATCGTTAAGAGCATTACTGATTGTATCATCATTCGGTATGCTTCACCACGCAAGCCGACCACATTAAAACATTCCAGAAAAAACCGAACATTCGTGAAGTTGTAATCGTTAAGAGCATTACTGATGGTATCATCATTCGGTATGCTTCACCACGCAAGCCGACCACATTAAAACATTCCAGAAAAAACCGAACATTCATGAAGTTGTAATCGTTAAGAGCATTACTGATGGTATCATCATTCGGTATGCTTCACCACGCAAGCCGACCACATTAAAACATTCCAGAAAAAAACGAACATTCATGAAGTTGTAATCGTTAAGAGCATTACTGATGGTATCATCATTCGGTATGCTTCACCACGCAAGCCGACCACATTAAAACATTCCAGAAAAAACCGAACATTCGTGAAGTTCTAATCGTTAAGAGCATTACTGATGGTATCATCATTCGGTATGCTTCACCACGCAAGCCGACCACATTAAAACATTCCAGAAAAAACCGAACATTCGTGAAGTTGTAATCGTTAAGAGCATTACTGATGGTATCATCATTCGGTATGCTTCACCACGCAAGCCGACCACATTAAAACATTCCAGAAAAAACCGAACATTCATGAAGTTGTAATCGTTAAGAGCATTACTGATGGTATCATCATTCGGTATGCTTCACCACGCAAGCCGACCACATTAAAACATTCCAGAAAAAAACGAACATTCATGAAGTTGTAATCGTTAAGAGCATTACTGATGGTATCATCATTCGGTATGCTTCACCACGCAAGCCGACCACATTAAAACATTCCAGAAAAAACCGAACATTCGTGAAGTTCTAATCGTTAAGAGCATTACTGATGGTATCATCATTCGGTATGCTTCACCACGCAAGCCGACCACATTAAAACATTCCAGAAAAAACCGAACATTCGTGAAGTTGTAATCGTTAAGAGCATTACTGATGGTATCATCATTCGGTATGCTTCACCACGCAAGCCGACCACATTAAAACATTCCAGAAAAAACCGAACATTCATGAAGTTGTAATCGTTAAGAGCATTACTGATGGTATCATCATTCGGTATGCTTCACCACGCAAGCCGACCACATTAAAACATTCCAGAAAAAAACCAACATTCATGAAGTTGTAATCGTTAAGAGCATTACTGATGGTATCATCATTCGGTATGCTTCACCACGCAAGCCGACCACATTAAAACATTCCAGAAAAAACCGAACATTCGTGAAGTTCTAATCGTTAAGAGCATTACTGATGGTATCATCATTCGGTATGCTTCACCACGCAAGCCGACCACATTAAAACATTCCAGAAAAAACCGAACATTCGTGAAGTTCTAATCGTTAAGAGCATTACTGATGGTATCATCATTCGGTATGCTTCACCACGCAAGCCGACCACATTAAAACATTCCAGAAAAAACCGAACATTCGTGAAGTTGTAATCGTTAAGAGCATTACTGATGGTATCATCATTCGGTATGCTTCACCACGCAAGCCGACCACATTAAAACATTCCAGAAAAAACCGAACATTCATGAAGTTGTAATCGTTAAGAGCATTACTGATGGTATCATCATTCGGTATGCTTCACCACGCAAGCCGACCACATTAAAACATTCCAGAAAAAAACCAACATTCATGAAGTTGTAATCGTTAAGAGCATTACTGATGGTATCATCATTCGGTATGCTTCACCACGCAAGCCGACCACATTAAAACATTCCAGAAAAAACCGAACATTCGTGAAGTTCTAATCGTTAAGAGCATTACTGATGGTATCATCATTCGGTATGCTTCACCACGCAAGCCGACCACATTAAAACATTCCAGAAAAAACCGAACATTCGTGAAGTTGTAATCGTTAAGAGCATTACTGATGGTATCATCATTCGGTATGCTTCACCACGCAAGCCGACCACATTAAAACATTCCAGAAAAAACCGAACATTCGTGAAGTTCTAATCGTTAAGAGCATTACTGATGGTATCATCGTTCGGTATGCTTCACCACGCAAGCCGACCACAGTGCAGAGATCAAGTCGGTGTCATCGAGCAACGACAATTTTTCAAATTAATGGCAGTGATTGTTGTTGATACTCGTTTTTACTACTATTTGTATGTTGTTTCACTGCAAGCATATTTAATAACCTGGAAGGTCACAGGTCCAAATCGCCCTAGTGTAAGACCACCATTCAGAAATGAAACGTTCGTTAAAATGGGTTTAGTCATTTTTGGTGATCAGATCTAAATATATTTTTTTTAAATTGGACGTAAGTCCGTTATTAATATAAATAACAAAATAAATTATGTCAAGCTACAAAATGATCACTTTCTTTAGAAATGAATGTAATTTCGTCCGTACATAAAATACATTTTTTTTACACGTACATATATAAGTTTATTACGAAATACAATCAATTGGTAAAAATAAAATCGATTAATATTTAATCTCTATGCACCTACAACTTTTTTTTTAACTACCCTTTTTTCCTGACCAAATTTTTCGACAAGGGGCCTTCAGGCTTCTCTACCGGAATTAATTCGGTCCATGACAGGTTCAATCCCTTTTCGCATGTTTCTACCTTCCTTTTGGCTTCCTAGTGTTATCGGATTTGTATTGGGGGACAAATAGTATGCATTCCCTGTTGAATTTCAAAAATAATTTTGTACTATAACTTTTTGTGGTTCTTTTGGCCTTAATACGTAATAAAATCTGAGATGCATGGTAATTTAATAACATTATTTAGTGTTGAGACTTGCCAACATATAAATAGATTTCTATGAATATAGATTCCAATCGTTCTATAGTCAATATATATATAGCTCACGTTCGAATAATATTTTATCGTTTGTGAAATGAAAAGACACCAAGAAGGTACCATATAGTTCGAGATGAATCTTGCAAATACCCTCCACACAGCATCTCCAACCTGAGGGAACATTTTTCCACAGAGCCTCCTGTACAGAACAATTGTAAAAAAAAGCATTCGTTTGCATTATAATACAAATCCTATCAAGTAAAATTTGAACATTGCCATTGAGGTGATTTTTCACTAAAACGACGCTATGCAATTATTATTATCATGATTTTCTGACATTCTTTAAACAGCATAGAGAAAGGGAAATTTTTGGCAATAATGTTACCCTTAGAAGCGAAATTCTTATAAAAACTTTATTGAAACTCCAGAGTGTCGAATTTATATGTGCCCACCACTACGTGACAGCTATTATTATTATAATATTTAAATTTACGCTTTAGGCCATATATAAGCACTCTGCAGTATCGCCCAACATGTGCGTTGAAACCTCGCAACATTTTTCCCTTGCATTAAGCTCACATAACGGATGACCCTTTAAAGCTGTCACTATCTCACCCCCGGAAACGGAAGATTGTCGCAGCCCGTTAGCGGGATCCGCCAGCAATGGATAATACGGTTATCCCCTGTAACGACCAGTCCTCCAGGGTGAGGCTTTTAGGGCTGCTCCGAAGGCTGGCGAGGTATTTATAATCATCATTTCACGGTCGGAATTGACAAGGGTTATTTTATTAATGGATTAATGACATTTTTGATGTCTAATCTCATACATGAATATCTTTGTTAATGCCACCACATCAAAAATCTGAATTATTTTCTCAGCCACAAACTCTTTCACAGTTCATCAGAAATGAGATATGTCTTTTGATGTATCGGTGCTCTCTTAAAGCCTAAATTCAAAGCTTAAATTATGGGATTACTTAGTTTTCCAACAATATAATGCGTTATCTTCGTTAATTTCCTATCCCCTTTTCGCCTCTCCTTTTCAATGTGTCAAGATTAGAGATTTTATTAAAATAACTAGCGCAGACACATTGAAAATCACAAGATATTGTAATTATAATAGGATTCGGAAAGGAATTTCAATTTATTTTAATATATCAAATTATTTTCATTTTACAGTTTGGGAGACGGGTATGGGTACCGCCTCCAAGGAATCATTTTTTGGTCAACCAAAACATCTGACATAGGTATTGGTAGTCCAATAGATGGTGAACTAAGTGGTTCACTACGTTTGGTGACTTAGTGGGGAGCCCGGATTAATAGGATGAGGTTTGTCTGGGTCGTGGCGGCGGTTGTTTCTGCTCACCAACTATGAAACAGTCCGGATCGGGAGGGACTGGTTGAGAAAAACCTTTTGATCTCTCCTACAGGACTCTCTTGGAATATCGCCTTGCATCATACTATGCATAGTCCGTTACTCCTGGACACATTGACCCGTACTCTTTCCTTTCCTGTCGTTTTTCCTTTCCAGAACTTCCTTTTCTAAAAAGACCCTCCACACAGCATCTCCAAAGATCACATGGGCCCTGAGGGGGATTATTTTTGTCAAAGCCTTCTGAGTGGGAGCGAATGTAAAAAAAGCTGAACATGTTTCCTTCAGAATGGTTTCCTTTAAAAAACGAATTTTGCCAATTTTGTATCCAAAAAAATATTAATATCATAATTATCTCTATTTTTAACAAATTAAAGATGATCATAAATTTTCCTTTTGAATGAACGCGTTAGAACCACGATATCTTAATATCGATTTATGTTCACATAATTTTGAAATAACCTTGAATAAACACATCAAATCTTCCTCTTCCATTGTAACACACTCTCCAAAGAATAAATTTAAAAAATTAAAACCGTGGATTACACAAGGAATTATAATATCAATAAGACATAAAGAAAAAATTTATAAAGAGTTAAAAAAGTTCCCTGAAAACCACAAACTACGCGAATATTTTAAAAAATTTAGAAATAAATTATGTTACATTATCCGGAAAACTAAAGAAGATTTCTATAAAGAAAAAATCAATATTGCTGGCAACAACAACAAAAAGGTGTGGCAAACTATTAATGAAATTATCAATAAAAAACCAAAAAAATCTAATATAAATAAAATCTCAGATATTGATAACACAATTTACAATGTTAACACAGATCCAACGAAATGTGCCAATATTTTAAACAATTATTTTGGGTCAGTTGGTGAAAAATTAGCACTTAAAATAAAAAACTACGATAATGATAATCTACCATCACCTTCCAATTCTTGTAACACCCTAACACAATTTCAACGAATTAACGTTGATGAAATTATACAAATTATTAATGAATTAAAAGGAAATTCTTCCCCTGGTTATGACAATATTTCTGTAGAAATACTTAAAAGAAATTCAAACTCACTTTGCAAACTATTGGCACACATCATAAATACAAGTTTCGAAAATGGAAACTTTCCCTTAAATTACAAAAAAACTATTATTACCCCAATTTTTAAATCTGGGGACCCCCATCTAAGTAGTAACTATAGGCCAATTTCTCTTACCTCAAATATTGCAAAAATATTTGAAAAAATTGTAAAAAAACAAATATTTAAATTTGTAAAAGAAAATAATATATTAAATGCACATCAATATGGGTTTAGAGAAAATTTGAGCACTCAAGATGCGATTGTAGATTTAACATCTGAAATATATAAATCTTTAGATAATAAAAAAAAATGCATTGGAACATTTGTCGACCTAAGAAAAGCATTTGACAGTATATCACACTCTAATCTCATCTCCAAACTAACGAAAATTGGTATAACTGACAATGCTTTAACTTGGATCAAAAATTACCTATTTAATAGAGAGCAATTTGTTAAGTTAAATGGCTTTCTGAGCGGTTCACAGACCACGAATTTCGGCATCCCGCAGGGAACTGTACTGGGACCAATCCTTTTTATCATTTATGTCAACGATATGTTCAAACTCAACATCAAGTCTAAACTCATTTCATATGCAGACGACACAGCAATTCTAACCGAGGGATTAACTTGGAATGAAACCCAGAAAACAGCAGAGTTAGACTTAAACATACTAAAAAAATGGTTCGATAAAAACTTGCTGTCACTTAATACGGAAAAAACCTTTGTAATACCGTTCACCATTAATAAACATGCATTCCCTGAAAATTTAAAGATTAGTATACATTCATATAATTGTAATAGAAATTTAAATTCATGTAAACCTGACTGCTCTGTACTCACTGTTAAAACTAATGTAAAATACCTCGGTGTAATTATAGATAGTAACATAAAATGGAAACTACAGATCAATGCAACAGTAGAAAGATTAAGAAAATTATTGTACATTTTTCTTAGAATCCGAAACATATTAAATTTTAAACTATTAAGAATAATTTATTTTTCACTGATTCAATCTGTATTACAATATGGAATTGTTGGCTGGGGTGGTGCATTCAAAACTTCTCTCTTGCCTTTAGAAATCATCCAAAGAATATTAATAAAAATAATTTTAAAAAAATCATATGACTACCCCACCATAAGATTATTTCAAGAATTTAAAGTCCCTTCACTACACATTATTTATAAAAAAAATTCACTTTTACAAATACACAAAGATTGTTTCAACAACGATACCTCAATATCTATTTCAAACAGCAAAAGACCAAATATTCTTGGCTCTATAACTATCCCGCGTTGTAATACCACCACAGCCCAACAATTTTATAAATATTTTGGAGTCAAATGGTTTAACCAATTACCCCTTAACTTAAGATTGGAAACAAACTATAAAAAATTCAAAAGGTTAATTAAAACAATACATCAATAACATATTACAATCATTGTGACTGTGACTTTGAAAATCCCTTTACTTTTATACTCTTTTTTATTTTTTTTCTCTCTTCTTCTTCTTCTTTTATATCTTTTCTTTACTCAATTATAATTATAAAAAAAAAATTAAATATTATAATTTTCATTATCCTTACTACACATTTTAAAAATATATTTGAATTGTTTTTCGCTGCTCCACCTTTTTTACACGAGCATTGCTCAAAAAAAAGGTGAATCACGATATTAAAAAAAATGTATTAAAAAAATATATATACAATGTATAATAACTGTATTTGTAAAAAAAAAAAAATAAATAAAAAAAAAAATAAAAAAAAATCTGTAAAAAAATATCAAGTTTCAAATAAAGAATTTCAAAGTAATTAATTAATACTTTATCGCGCGCCTGAATTACGTATCTATTAAACAATTAGTCTGACGGCCAGTGTAGTCCAGGGGCAAGGCTTTGGACTCCCATTCCAAAGATCGTGGGTTCGAACTAGGCTTGCGCAAACAAATTTTATTTGGTTAATTTGTATTATTTCACAATTGATTAATTAAAAATTATATATACTATATTTGCGGCACGTTCCAGAGTGGAAGATACTATCAGTATCGCCCTGGCGTAAAATCACCATTCAGAATTGAAACGTTGCTTGAAATGGCTTTAGCCGTGTTTGGTGACCAGATCTGAAAAAACACGTAATTCCCTACCTTTCTTTCCCCATCTCCTTCCCTTCCCCGCTTACCTTAAGCCTCATAACATACCCAAATTGGGGATGCGATAGTCTCACTGGATCCAGAAGGGAGCAGTTGGTACTCTCGTGTGGTGTTCACTATAAAAGAGTACAAATTTTTTAAATGTCACTCAGGAAACGCACACACAGACAACCGAAATTAATATTTTTGATTTCATATATTTCACGTCGTGTGGAAAATGAAATCTGATTACCTTTGTTCCCATTAAGAATCTAGGTTAATTGGAAAAAATTGACACCTGGAAAAAAGTCCACCATTTTGGGTACCTACTTACTACACGTGTATAATGTTTTAAGCATTAAAAAAGTGGCCATAAAAAGGCTGGCTTTACAGTCGTGTGGCAGTAAACAACTTGACCGGTGTCCTGTCTAGGAAGGTACTACGCGAGAGAAGATAAATTGGTACTCTAATGTGCATTTTTTTCAAAATAAATTGGTGCTCACTGCACAAGAATTGCACCATCCAGAAAATCTAAAATAATATATGCATTATACATTAGGAAGTGTCCTCGCTATATTATAATATACAAATATACAGAAGAAAAGAGACGACGAAACAAACGTTGAATTATACTGTAATAGGTATTTGCCACTGAGGTATTTCGAACCTTTCCTTCGGTCGTATTTAACTATATCGTATAAAGCATTCTTTTTAGGGTGAATTGAATTTTATTTAAAAAATTAATACTATTTACTATTTAAACTATTAAAAAAAACTGTATCATACTTCGACTAAGAACTACCAATATTATCTTCAATTTCTTAACGCACATTTGAACATGTATGATTGCAAGAATGTTTAGAAATCTTAAGTACTAAATGCAGATAGATAGATAGTGTTTTGGATAAATATATCAATTTTATTTCAATGTACGACATCTATTGACTTCTCTACAAGTCTATGATTATTTATCTAATACTAAATCATCAAAGACAGTATTAGAGACTCTTGTTAGAGCAGATCTCCGGCAAGGCTAAGGTCCTCAAGACATGTGAACACCTCAACACAGTTTCTACCTAGTGATGCGTTCACAAAATATTACTACGTAACCATTTACTTATTACAGTTACTGATTATTTTAGACTCTAATGCCATGTTTTTTATTAAGAACATTTCTTGTATTGCATGTACTTATCATCTTTTTTTTAGTAAACTGTACGTAGAAGCGTGAAAATAAATTAAAATATTGATTTAAAAGAAAATTGATATCTTAAGAGGCTAGACTTTGAACGACACGCGGAACACCCGCGTATGTCATTCTGTCCCGCTCGCAATAAGCTCACGCGCACTTACAATACATGCGAATGCGAAATGTGCGAATGAGACAACGCTCAAATTTACCTACAGAAATCGCTCGAAAGGGGGTTATGGAGAATACACATTTCTACACCAAAACTTTCACGAAATTGAAATTTAAAAAAATATATATATATGTTTTAGAAAGAAGAAGCTACGTCGGTAGCTTTTAATAATTTTATAATTCTTTATGAGAGTTCAGTTAGCAGCACTTTTTCCTTAATATTTTTTGATAAATCGTACATGTTTGACAGTGAATTTTTACGTTAATACGAAACGTATCGAAAATTCGAAAACATACCGACATAGTTTTCACCCTCTAGAAGGCAGTATAAAAAAATTTATTCATTTTGTGCAATTTTCGATGTAGAAAAGTGTTTTTCCCGGGCGTCCTTTTTGAATGGGCCGAAAAGCGAAGTCTATCACCTTAAGGCCCCCGACAGGCCAATGATATTGATTGTCTTCTAAGAAAAAAATACGGCATTCCAAAATTTTGTCGGTTTTTATCTACTGTGTTTTAAATTAACTTATCTGCTCTAGCCGAGCTTTTAATTCCGCAACCTTTGGTTCCAAGTTCAAAATGTTCAATTAAATAAATTTGCTTCAATATTCACAACGAATATTCTTTTATTTCATCGTTTTACTCGTATTAGAGTGTTGGCAAATGAATTATTGACGCCTGTTGACACTGAAATGTAGCCACTGCACCAAAATACACCTATATACGGAACATGGTATAGCACCGGGTACGGAGTACAGGACACGTGGGTAGTTTGTCAGTAATAGAATGTGACGGGTGGTTTTATTGCAGAACCGGGAAAGGGTAGGTTGCTGAAGAGGGGGTAACCCCTTTACTTCCATCCCTGCTGCAACTGGGAGGTTCTGTCAATATTACTTTCTTTCACGAGAGATCCAATTAGAGTAACGTGGGGTAGATCTGTACGCCAATTTAACAATAAGATTTTTGCGTTAAAACACTGCACAACGATGCAGAAAGGAAACATGGGAAAGCGCCATACAGCTGTGAATTTAAAGATGAACCGACGTAATTAGCCATATTGTTTGTTGAATACAAGCACAACACACATTATACAGTTACTCCACGTGACTCTATTTTTGACGTCGACGAAATTTAAAATGGAGACCTAGTAGATAGATACGTTTTTAGATTCGTTTTTAGATTTTAAAATACCTAGTAGATAATACAATTATTTTCACTCTTCACACGAGCAAACGAAGATATTCGGTATCTTTAATTCGCCAAATAGGAGAGTCAAATGTCCGTAAACATTTTAATATAATAATGTCAAACCATTCTCTGTTAAATCAAAATTTTAAACATCAATCTACAAATACCGCCCCGCTCGGCACGTATTGGCTAGTGAAGAGGATTATGAATTATGACAGACATAATTGCATATTATCTAAGAAATATTAAAACAAAATAAACATTAACTGCAAAGAAATACAAATATAAAAAAAATATTCCCAAAATACAGTTAGCGTAAAAGATGTTTTTCTCCCAACACTGTTAAAAGGGCGATATTCAATTCATCATTTTAATGTTTGATAATTTACAAGTATTAAAAAAAATAAATTTTATTAAACTCTTTATATTACTTTCTTTAAAATATATTTTTTTGAGTGTTGTGACGTTCTATTTGAAATATTTAACTACATTTTCTATTTAAATTCATGTTGATTCATTTCCGTCTATGGACTACTTTATTTTCAATTTAACGTTTGTGTCGCAGTTTATCTTAATTTCTGCAATAAATTTGTCTTTGTATCACTTTGTCTATGCTTTCACAAGTGGCAAAAACGTCAAATTATTTCCAAACCATTATCATCATTTTCCTCATTCTTTCAATTTCTAAAGCTTTACAGCCAGCATCAAAAATCATTACACGTTACTGCAAGTTTATCATAAATTGTTATAGCAATCAATCAATATACCAGTAATTTAACACAAGTGTTTTATTACGAGCATAACCTTCAAAATTACTGTTCAATTAACCCCCTCGTTTTGCAAAACATAAAAAGTATTTCAAGGAGCTCGATTTACAATCGACTACTATAACCGGCACAATATCTTATTATTATTCATAAAATATAATATTATTTTTCTAATGCGTCATGATCTACTGTATAAAAAATGTTACTTTGAAATTAATAGTGTGTGCATTCATGCAATGCTAAAATAAAATAAATTTAAAAAATACCTTCCCACTTTTAATACAGTCGCTTTTTAAATTGAAGTTGGGAAAATTACATTGCATTTTCGAAACACTGCATTTTATACAATTCTTTAGCACCGGTTTAACACTGACAATAGCCTGAAAGTGGAAAGAAAATCGCCTTAAAAATGAATTATAAAAACAACAGCTCGCGCTCTGGAGTAAGAAATTGCATAACAAAGAAACAAATTAAGAACTCAACAAACTTTGTGGGGAACAAAATTACTAATTGTAATACTGGCCGATATTTTCCCGGAACGTTCGAGCAACTCGCTGGGAAAATTTTCAGTCAGTTTTCAACATCACATCACAATTTGCATTATTATTAATTTTTATAGAGATTGTTAAAAACTTCTTCAAACCAGCTTGTACTTCTCACGTTGTTTTATAAAATACCTTTCTTTTAATTAAAACAAAGGGATTCCTTATTCTAAGGATATTGAACAATTTTTCTTTAAGCAACCTGTAAATAATAATTATTCAATGTTTAACATTTTGTGCTCACGCACCACTGCAGCGTTTTGAAAATGATGATAAAGACCCTGATGATAAAGCTTTCATAGCTTATCTATGGTTCCAGCATATTTATGCTAGCATAAAATATTCTCAAGAAGGAATAAAAGCATTATAATATGTACGATAAAGCAACCGGTATTATATGTAAGTTATTGTGTTTTTATTACCTAGTTTTCTTTCATATTTCATAATCATAGTTTTGGTTAGTTTTTAATATTATTTTAATTTATTAATTTCGAGTGATTTTTTAAACAGATAACTGATATATCGGTCGTCCAACTGATTAGTCAGACATCTCCAAATATTAATTATTGAGATAATGAGGAAAGCAATATTCGAATGCTCGACATAAATCAAATATTATTTATGTGTGTCCGTTTGGGCTTGTAGAGCAAATGAACAAAGAAAGGAGCGTTAGGAGAATATACGATGCAAGTGTGAATGGTATAAGAAGTAGGGGACGTCCGAGAAAGACATGGCACGATTAAGTGAATCAGATACTTGAGTCGGGCCATGTCAAGAGTCAGAAAAATATAAGAGAATGTATGAGACGATGTATGAACGTGAATGAGGCAAAGAGTGTTTATTTATTTATTTATTTTATTTATTTATTAAAGAATTTTATACATAGTGTACATATTGTGTTATTTCGCCCGCCATGCTAGGGATGTCCCTGTGTTATGGCGGGTGAAGTATGCAGATTATACGGGTAATGAAGTACATTTACTGATTATATAATAATTATGATAATGAGGTTTACAGTTAATGCAGCAATGAATTTATGATAATGAAATTTACATATAATGTAGTAATAATTGATGATAATGATGTTTACAGGTAATACATATAACAAGGAATTTATGACAATGAAATTTACAGATAATAAAATAATTGATGATAGTGTAGTTTACAGATAATATGACAATGAATTTATGGAAATGTGGGTTACAGATAAATAATAATTTATTTATAAGTTACATAGTATGATGGTTGATAAATTGAATTATAATTTACTAAATTATACAAATTAAATTAAATTAAATTACAAATAATATACATCGAGGTTTCTAAATATTTTGATAATAATAATTTATAATAATAGGTTAATTATAATATTGATAGATATTAGAGTTATACAAATTAATTTAAGTAAAAAAAAAAGATTATATATCATAGTTCCTAAGTGTGACGATCCATAGAGATAATTGTTTTTTAAAGTTATGGGGTTGGGTTTCAGTTTTTAAGTTGTCAGGGAGAAGGTTAAATATTTTTGGAGCTAGGTACATGAAGTGTCTTCGAGCTGACGTGGTATGTAGTGTAGGTACATTGTAGTTTCGGTTTGTTATTGTTCTGGTGGTGTAATTGTGTTGTAAGAGGGTTTTTTTCGTATATTTAAACAAGAAATGAGTTAGTGTAAATTTTAGATGGAGTTGCCGTATGTTTAAGACGTTGTATTCAGAGAAGAGTCGAGTGGAGGAGTATCTTGTCGGTCGCTTGTTGATTGCACGTATTATCGTTTTTTGGGCTTTTTGTAGAGGATCAATAAAATTACGAGCACAGCTGCCCCAAATTATGATGCCATATACTAATTGGGATTGGCAGAGAGCATAGTAAACTGTTTTCAGTATTGTAGGAGTAAGGATATTTCGTAGTGTTCGAAAGACATAAGAGAGCTTGCGAATTCGGAGAGTTAGGGTGGCTAAGTGCTGATTCCAACGAAGATGATGATCAATTATGACCCCCAGGTATTTTATATGGGATACTTTTTCCAAGTTTGGGCAAGTACAGGAAGAGTATGGTCTTGGACAAGAGTGAATTGTTAATTTCTGATTATCAGTAGGTTGGGTTGCAGCAGTTAGACTGAAGGTTAAGAATTTGGTTTTACCAGCATTGAGGGTGAGGAGATTGTCATCTAACCAATTCTTCACAAGGCCTATGTCGTGTTGAGCTATGTCGAATGCTCCTTTCCAATTTTTATGTCGAGCTATAAGCACAGTTTCATCAGCAAAGGATATTAGTTTTCCAATTATGGGTAGGTTACAGAGTTTATTGATGTATATGAGGAACAAAATAGGGCCTAGAACACTTCCTTGTGGGACTCCGAATTGGATTGGTAAAGGGTTACTTACAGCTATGTTGTTAATTTTCACAGTTTGTGATCTATCAGTTAGGTATGAGGAGAACCAGTTGAGAGTTGAGTCCCGGATGCCTATTTGAGATAGCCTATCTAGAAGTATGGGGTGGGAAACCGTGTCGAATGCTTTGGATAAGTCCAGGAATATGGCTAGGCAGGAATCGCCTTCGTCCAGGCTGTTTGTGATATTCTCAGTCAAATCTAAGATTGCAGATTCCGTACTAATTTTTTTTTGGAAACCAAACTGATTGGGCGAGAGAATCTTCTGGGTTTCCAAATGGGAGATAAGTCTGCTTTTAACAATTTTTTCAATGATTTTGGATAAGACACTTAGCAAAGAAATAGGTCTATAGTTTTCGATATTTGTTTTGTCGCCACCCTTATAGATTGGGATAACCGTTGCATGTTTTAGTTGGTGAGGGAAGGTGCCGCTTTTGAAACTAAGATTTACAATATGCTTTAATGGTTTGGTAATAAAGTGAGCTACGTGTTTTAATATGTAAGGTGAAATTTTATCAATACCTGCAGCACTATTCGTTTTTATAGAGAGTATTGTGTCAACAATTTCTTTAGTGGATGTTGGGGCTAGGATAAGTGCGGGATGTAGATTGTTCTGTTGTCTTACCCGTGAAGCTTGATGATTTTGGGTTTTATTTTTGGCATTATGAATTTTGTTGGCTAAGTTTTTTCCGATGTTATTAAAATAATGGTTGGCGTGATCGGCTAAGGTTTTTGGGTCATCGTGGACGAGGATATTTTTCTCGTTAATAACAAGTGATTGAATATTAAGTGAGGTTTTTTTATTTTCTGAGATGTCGTTGACTACGTTCCAGATAACTTTACTGTCAAATCCTGAATCTTCAATTTTTTTTTATAGTATTTTTGTTTGGTTATTATTATTAGGTTATTGCAAATGTTACGATACCTTTTGTAAAAACGTAATAATTGGGGGTCCGGGTTATTTAGTGCTTGTTTATGGATTCTGTCTCTTTTACGTATGCAGAAGATAAGGCCGTTCGTAATCCAAGGTTTCAGCTTCTTGTTTTTGTTAGAGGCTATTTTGGAGGGGAAAGAAGCGTGATTAATGTGGGCAGTTAGTGATGCCGAAAACATTTCAAGAGCTGTGTTGACATTTTCAGAAAGCAGGGTAGACTCCCATTTTTCTAGTTCTACAGACTTTATCAGATGATCCATATTTAGAATGTTATGAGTAGGATTTCTGGACTTAGGGGGGGGAGATTTTGAGTTGTGTAATTCTAGGATGGTTGAGTAGTGGTCTGTGACAGTAGATTCAAATACAATTGATTTAGCGGTTCGTCTTGTTCTAACCATGATGTGATCTATGCATGTCTTAGTAGTGAGTGTGACTCGGGTAGGTATGTTGATGTATGGTATAAGGCCATGCAGACCCATTAGGTTTAGGTATTTTGTAGTATGGGGGCTGCCTTCGTTTAGGATGTCTATGTTGATATCGCCGATTATGATGAGATCCTTAGTTGCGTCATCGATTATTTTTTCGAGTGAGTAGAGAAAAGAGGATACATTATTGGACTTTGGGGAGCGATATATGGCGAATTATAATCAATTATATCAAATTCATTTCCTAAGTCAGTTAGGAGTACAAGTAAATTGTCGAAGTTTTTGTTGAGGCTGCGAATATTCATGGCAAATATTTTTAGTGCTTTAGGTTTGGAGATAATTTTTTTATATGCATTTGCATCATTTGTCGTTTGTACCGTGATGTTGAGTAAATTATCGATAGGGTCAGTCGGGTCCATTATAAGCGTCGATGTATGGTGGGGGTTCGAATTTGTCAGTGATATTGTGAGTTAAGTGGGTATATGTAGCTAAGGGAAAACCATAGCAATTAATATTTGAGATGTTTTTTTGCAGCTGTTTAGTTTCTCCCGTGCTGAGGAGAATCTTAGATATAGTATGAGTAAGTACACTAAAAAGAACTACGATCATTCGGATAATTAAATGTATAGAAAGTATGAGATTAAGGATTTTAGTAAGGATGACACGAACTAAGACAATTAAAATAGTTAATGGAATGTAGAGACATGTATTAAAATCGTATAAATATTTGTAAAAGTCATAGTAGGTTATCAATAAAATAGAATAAATTGAGAGAATTACATGAGATAATGAGTGTAGGACAATAGGAAGAATGTGAGTAACAATAAAAATAGAACAATTTAAATTTGTTGAAAGATAAGACACATTGAGATAATCAAAATAATTAAAACAGAATGCACGATTTAAGGTGTTGAAAAATTGGAAATTGTTAAAACAAGTTTTATAATTACGGTTCAGGCGATTAGGAAAGTTAAGAGAATGAAAGAAGAGTTTTATTATTTGGACATATAAAAAGATTAAAATTAATTGTATAATAATTACTAGTTGATGTAAGAAAATTAATAAATATAAATATACAACATTTAAGAGATTTTGCAAAATTAAACTTATGAAAAGTAAAAAATGTTCAGGAATAAAAACAATCAATGAGATAGAAGGAATCAAGTGGTTAGATAATAATATGGAATGATTTAAAATAGTTGGATTCAATTTTTGAATAGCATTATTGAGGGAAGTTAAGTGAGTTAATTGATTTAAGTAACATAGTTTTATTTTATGATTTAAAAAAATAAGGAATATCCAGGGAATAAAATCAGTTAAGTTAGTTGAAATAATTACATACTTTATAACAATCAAATGTATCACATATATCAGATTACTTGAAATAATTAAATAATTAAAAGTTCTTAAGTAAATTGAGTTTAATATAATAATCGTATAGATTGTAGTAGTGAAAATAAATGAATACATGGGAACAGTTATATAGAATAGAATATTTGGATAGTTTAGACAAATCAGATAAAAGGGAATTATGGAGTAAGTCAAGATAAATATTTGAAGTAAGTTGATAAATTTAATAAGATTAATAATAATTATAAATTGATTTGAGTATTGAGCAAAAGTGATTGTGGAAAAAATATAAATGAAATTTATTAAATTAATATAGGTAAGCAGTTTAGGTAATGGGTTTTTTTTGTTGACCTCGAGTCACATTTTTTTAATGTCCGATTCATATGAGATTTTAAGGATTTTGGAGTCCTCAGACTTACGAGCAAATAGGTGTCCCTCCTTTGACCAAGTGAATTTATAGTTTTTTAGTTTTGCCTGTTGTTTTGTTTGTGCCAGGAGGAATTTTTTTCTTGATGTCAGGTGGTCCGATATATAAATGGGTGTGCTGTGACCCATCTGAGCATGTGGTAGTCCTAAGAATGATGTAGTAATTCGGCCTTTGGTTTTAATATGTTCCTTAAGTTTGGCCAGAAATAGATCACGCATTAGTTTTGAGCTGAGGGTGATTATAACATCTCTTGGTTTAGTTCGGGTGTCCTCGGAGCGGTTCCTACCTCCCACCCGCACTACAGAAGTCACATCTTCGGGTTGCACTACCGATTGTATCACGTTAGTTGATAGGTTGTGGAATATGCTAACTAGATTTTCGTGAGGATGTTCTGGGAAGTTGCGCAGTTCTAGATTGTTCGACTGAGACTCGTATTCCTGATGATCAATTTTATTCTCAAGGTACTCCACTGTTTTTTTGAGGTCTTGTTGTTCCTTTTTGAATGTTTCGATTTCGGTTTCAATTTTTTGGTTTTGGATTATGGTTTGGTCGATTTTTTTTATTAGGTCATCGTATTGTTTGCCGACGAACTCTATACTTTTTTGCGTTTCTTCCTTGAATAGTTCCATTTTTGTCAATATTTCTTTTTTCATATTATCCATTTTTTTATCAATGTGTTGAATAATTTTCTCCATGTATTTGTCTTCAAGTTCCAGCGCACTTTTACCTCTAGTTACCATGATTAATATATATTATTGTATTTCAAATTTTCGGTGGCTTAGTTGGAGTTTATAGTGAATTACCAGAGTAATTCTTTTGGCTTTTGTTTTGTTTGGCACTTAAAACACAGAACTACAGATGCTAGCAGCAAATTGTGCACTTTTTTTAATATTTCTGTCGCTTGTATTGTATTTTTTTTATTAATTTTGTGAGAGCAAATCAAAACTGACAACTGTCACTTTGAAATATTATTGTTGTATGAGTGTGTGCCAAGACCGAGGTGTTTGGCGGTCCGTCCTTTCTGCCTACCCCTGCGGGGAAACGGCGTGATGGTTAGTTAGTTAGTTAGTGTTTTACATATAAAAATTCTATCAAAAAAAACACCCGGTAGCAAAACTGTCCGTTACATCAATATGACATTTTGAAGTATTCTGCATTCTACATAAACATTTTGTTTAATGCTTTTCAGCATTTTGTTTTGAAGAGTTTTAATTTTCAATGCTTTTCAGCATTATAATTGGTTTGGAGGTTATTATTATTAATTGATAAACTAAGGTTTAAGACAAGATTTTTTATGCATAGCAAAAATAGTAACAATTATTGCTTATAATAATTTAAAATTGTTATGATTTTATTAAAGAAAGGAAAATTTTACCGGGTTACGAATAACCTGAAAATATTTGAAAATATCGTACTACAACCACAATAAGCGAAAAAATGCTTGACCCGTGAGGAGGACTTAGCCAGCCGAGGAATTGAACACGCGACGTCTGGGTGGTACTCAAACAGGTCAACTGCATACTAAACTTAAATTTCGTTTTTTAGGGCTGTGATAATCGATATGTATACTATTATTGCGAAATATTTAAATAGTGTCATTTAATTTATCAATAATTGCAGATTGTGTTTTGCACACGTCAAATAATCACATGGGAATAAAATCCATTCATATAATTTTGTTAATTTGGCCAATTAAGAACGTAGCGAAATGAGCTACAAAATTTCATTTCCTATTTTTAAAGGCAGACATTCATTAATGAGATTCTATTAACGGGAAATTTAAATGATCCCCAACGGAGCGGCAGCGGAAAGCCTTTCTTTCAGGTTTAGTGGCTCCGCGGGTGAAAGGTTCCAGTTTGCTTTAGTGACGAGACCTCTAAAAAGGCTCTGCACCAACTTAAAATGCGCTCTAGTGGCCTGCTTTTCCTCTGAATAGACTGACAACCTGGAAGGTTCTTTCATTGAAAGCCTTTGCAAAGTTGTGAATTAAACGGACACTGAAAACGACTGAACCACAAGGATGAAAACATTTTTGTCTTCGCATTTTCAAAATAATGTTTATTAAAAAAACAAATTTGTTGTGGGTTATAATATTAAAATTTTAACTGCTTTTTTACTACCCAAATACTTATATTAATTTAATCAGGGGCCAATGCAAAATCTTTTAATTTGATGAGAACTATAGCTATTTAACCATACTGAGCAGATTATAGAATTATGTTGTTTTGTTACAGGAAATACAAGAAGAATAAATCTATCATTGGCGGAATCCATCATAAGATATATAATAACTACATGGGGACATTCTACAAAAAACCAATCTTTATTTAGTTAAAAATATACGATACTCCATACTCAAATTACTCTTAAACGAAGCAGAATATAAACATAGACATGATGTAGGTTTCTAAACCGTTTTACGTTTTGTAAATTTATTATCTTTTTTATGTTATTTATTCTAGGAATAACAGTAAAACATCAAATTGTAATATTCAATCATTGAATATAATATTAGCGACTCTCGATTGAAACAGAACAATCAGAATTAGATACGGTCGCATTATGTTGCTGGGGATCGGATCCGCATTACCACTGAGCTAATGCGACCCTATCCCCTTCGGTCATATTCAACTGTGTCATACTTCGGCTAAAAGCTACCAACATTATCTTCTTTAATGGCATAATATGTTCATGAATGATAGCAAGATTCTTTCCGAACTAAATGCAATCAAGATAGTGTTTTGAAGAATTATATCCATTTTTATTTTATGTGCGACATCTATTGACTTTTTCTGCAGGTCTTGGATGAATATTTTATTTATTTTTGGAATAACTTGTATTAAAAGTTTAACAACATAAAAATACTTAAACGAAAGAAACTCAATTGAAAATCTGAAACAGAAAAATCAGGAAAAGGTACGGTCATGTCTGGGACTCGAAACCAGGACCTTTGACTTGCCGGGGCGCAGCTTTACCAATTGAGCTAATGTGTCCCTATCCGATTCGATTATATTTAACTGTATCATTCTTAGATTAAGAACTACCTACATTATCCTAGTTTTTAATTCATATTTTTATTGGGTGTGCTAGCTTTACGTATTATTACACGATTCTTCCCAAACTAAATGTAATCTAGATAGTGTCTTGGATAAATATATAGATTTTTTATCCACTATTTCCGTTAAGTCTTGGATGAATAATTTATTAATTTTTTAAATAACTTTTATTAATTTGGGAGGTGGGAATGGGTACCGCCACCCCGGGAACCAATTGTTGGACCACCAACACCTCTGCCATAGGTCATCTGAAGTGGTTCACTACATTTAGTGACTTAGCAGGGGTGCCCGGGTTCATGGGGTGAGGTTTGTCTAGGTCTTGAACCCCAGATTCCTACTCATCCCTCATACCTTTAACCATCCCAGAACTCTCCATCCTTTCCTTAAAAACACCCTCCACATGACATAGGCCCTGAGGAAAATTATTTGCCTCAGGGATTATTCAATTTTAATCTTTAAAAAATATAAAAATATACTATCGAGAAATAATATTGCTTCTCCTTTAAAAACCGGTAGGATCGTCGTTTGAAAAATATAAGACCATCTTCCAAATAGCAAAAAAAAAGTATTAAAATGGAGTAATTTAATTTTTCACTCGCGGCATGGCAAGGGTAGAAATCTTGGCTGCCTTAAACGAATAAGTTTACTTTTTCTCCTACAGAGCCTTCATCTTAAAGTTTTCCCTCCTCCGCATAACGTGGGTAGGCACTTGCTATTTCACTAAACTGAGGGCTAGGGAACTTTCCCTCTCAAGGTTCCAGTTCTAGGCTCTAGGGACGTTCAGTCGTTTTATTGCAAGTGTTTTTTTATGTTCACCTAAACTCCTAAACGATATCACGTTGTACGGGGATCTTTCTTTGTAAGGACTTCAAAGGATTGAAAGTAAATGAAATTGCTGAACGAGAGTGGGGATAAATAATTGAAATGGGAGATACTCGTATGTTAAAATTCTTCGTAAAAACGAAACGTTAAAATGTTATTCTAAATACATTACAGACGACATATTTGTTTTATTTCTTTATTGATTTCCGAGTAAAATATCGAAATTATTAATGGTTAATTTTGTTTAAATTTTCCCTAATTAATTCATTGTTTAAATTTGACTAAACGTTGTTAAGTGCGTTATTCCCAAATGTTGACTCGGGGGTTCCTTTATCATAGCATTTATTAAGTGTGGTCTCGAATAATGAAACATGGCTTAAACATATGTTAGATTGGCGAGCGAATTAATTTTTTTGTTCAATTAATTTTCAATTTGGGAGGCGGGAATGGGTACCGCTGCCCCGGGAACCATTTATTGGATAACCAACACCTCTGCCATAGGTCACCCCAAGTGGTTCGCTACGTTTTGTGACTTAGAAGGGGTGCCCGGGTTCATGGGGTAAGGTTTGTCTAGGTCTTGGCGGCGGATGATCTAGACACACTGAAACCCAGATTCCTACCCAACCCTCATACCTTTTTCCTTCCCAGATCTTCTTCTCCTTCCTTTCCTTAAAAATACCCTCCACACAGCATCTCCAAAGATGACATAGGCCCTAAGGCAAATTATTTTCCTCAGGGCCTCCTGTGTGGACCTAATGTAAAAAAAAATTGCTATAAGATTTTCACAATTTTGTTAATTTTCAACTGCTCTAAAATATTAATAATATAGAAAAAAACTAATATTTCTATTAAAAGATTATGTGTACTTTATTAAATTATAGGTACATAATGTGAGAGTTTTCTTGAATGCTCTTATAAATTAGATAAAAATTATTATTAAATAAATTAGTAATTGATGCGAAATATGAACCCTTAAAAAAATTGGCGTATTTTGTCAGAGGTTAAAAATATTCCCGCTTTGCAATAAAATCCAAATAAATGGAACATTTGTTAACATAAAAACTGTTTTCGAAAGGTGATGAAATAGGCTTTCAAATTTTTATATTAAAAATTACTATGTATTTTTTTAAATAATTTTTTTTTTTGCGAAAACTTTTAAAAGTGTTCAAAATGGCTCACTTTATTTTTTTTTCTAACTAAAATTACTGATAATGAAAAAAAAATAAAACACATACTTATTTCATTAGATAAATGAATTATAAACCTTACTGTCACCTAACTTTTTTTCGTTTCATGTAAAAAAAATTCTTACAAAATTCACAAAGTTCCATAATTTTTTTTCAAATTGCTATCGGAAACTTTGGTTTCAGAAAGGGGTAAATTTGATTTTTTCGTGGTTTTCTTTTAGATTTGAATATATAGTTTGTTGTATTCTCTTTCCAATACCATTTAGATCACATTTCTGACTATGATAGTAAGGGAGAAACAACGAATTTTGTGAGACCTATGTGAGCTGAGAAAAATATGGTCTCCTGTGATTAAACGGGTTTTAACAGCAGTGCAGATATTATAGTGTCACTCTTTTTTTTTTTGGAGACT
This sequence comes from Limnephilus auricula, assembly GCA_951813805.1. Classification (NCBI taxonomy): domain Eukaryota; kingdom Metazoa; phylum Arthropoda; class Insecta; order Trichoptera; family Limnephilidae; genus Limnephilus; species Limnephilus auricula. The sequence goes on from OX638403.1 coordinate 1,647,059, forward strand.
TTAAAAGGTTTGAGAACTTCGAATGCTTGGTCGAAGTTTGAGAATAACATGGATTTAGCAGAAACCGGAGAGGTCATTTTACAATTAACCGTCTGGGGCCACACCACACAATGGCATCCCTAATTGTGGTAGTTGGGAGGGGAAAGAGAAAAAGGGGGAGAAAAAGTGGGAAAGTATTTGGCTATTTATATATGGTCACTAAACACGGCAAAAGCTGTTTCAAACAATGTTTTGATTCTGTATGGTGGTAATTCACCAGGGCGATTATGGAAGTATTTACCATTCTGGGAAGTGCCGTAACAATATATTATTCAAACAAATAAAACAAAAAAAATTGCTTGAAAAAATAATAAATTTTGTAAATGGATGATTAATCTTTCGTGCAATAATTGAAATAAGATTTTAAAATCATCTAATAATTATTTCTGTTATAATAATTTCATTATCACTCTTGACGGCCTTCGCGGTCGAGGAGTAAGGCCAATCCCCAATCCGAAGGTCGCGGGTTCGAACCCGGCAAGCACAAATATATTGTATTTAATAAATTTGTGATATTTCCCAAATAATATATGTTGTATTTGCGGCACGTTCCAGGGTGGAAGATACTCTCAGTATTGCCCTGATGTAAGACCATCATTCAGAAGTTGCTTGTAATGGCTTTAGCCGTGTTTAGTGACCAGATCTGAATAACCAGGGACTTTCCCACCTTCCTCGCCCCATCTCTTTCCTCTCCTCAGTACCTTCAGCCTCACAACATACCCCAATTGGGGTTGCCACAGTCTCACTTGCTCTATACGGGAACATTTAGGACATTCATATAAAAAAATCCCTTGATTGCTTTCAATGTCTGATGATACGGCCAGGCCCGATTAATTCTATCGAGTGATCACGTAACGGGATACCTGAGAACCTTAATACATAAAAGGGAGGGAATAATATTATTGCAGGGGTGTTGGTTGAGGGTGCGAACATAGACCAGGGGTAAACAACAGATGCTGGGTGCGGCCTTTCAATTTATCTGCCCATCCTTCCTGTCAGCGGTAGTCAATTTCAAGGGAGACAGAAACTAACTTTCATGAAATTATTCTTTCATAAATCCATGCTAAAAAATTTCAATTAATTTATAAATAATTGAAATCGTTACATGAAAACTAAAAACCAAGAAATGCTCCGTGCCATAACGTAGGCAGCTCCCTCACAAGTCTGTCGGCCGCGTGATCTGTAACATATTTTCCTTGACGCCAATTAACATAATTTCTTCGATCGAACAAAATCACAAACTTCGCTCCGAAAATTATTAAATGCACATCTTGCTCTGTTATTTAACATGATATACGTATTAAAAAAATCTCAGTGTTTCTTTAAATGTTTCTCTAGAAATTTGTCGAGAGATTTTTGCAAAATTTTGTTTAAAATGAATTTTAGTCATATTTCAGAATATGACTGAAAGTCATCTTCAGGTTTTTTATCGGTGGAAGAATCATTTCATCATGGGCATATACATTAACGCGAGAAAAATATAAGGTATATTTACGAGGCACGTTCGAGAATGGAAGATACCCTCAGTATCGCCCTGGTGTAAGATCACCATTCAGAATTGAAACGTTGCTTGAAATGGAACCGCTGGTGTTTGGTGAAAAGATCTGAATAGCCAGGTACTTCCGCACCTTTCTCTTCTATATATCCTTCCCTTCCCAACTAACTTGAACCTCACAATACACCCCAATTTAGTTATCCAACATGACATCTTCGGATTTGCCTACCAACACCGAGGTACCCAAATCTGTCAGCCACCAATAAATGGACAACCGCACAAATAATGGAACGTAGATGTCGAACACAACTTATTTCGGTGTTAATAATTGTTATTCGTTTTATAATATCATTGTGCTGTTGTTTGTTTATTTTTCTTATGTATCTTATGTTACCACCATAATACTAGCATTTACCAAGTATGTGGTTTTTTTGACAATAAAAAAAATTATACAATTTGGATAATTGATAATTGATAATTGACGATTGACGATTGACGATTGACGATTGACGATTGACGATTGACGATTGACGATTGACGATTGACGATTGACGATTGACGATTGACGATTGACGATTGACGATTGACGATTGACGATTGACGATTGACGATTGACGATTGGCGATTGGCGATTGGCGATTGACGATTGACGATTGACGATTGACGATTGACGATTGACGATTGACGATTGACGATTGACGATTGACGATTGACGATTGACGATTGACGATTGACGATTGACGATTGACGATTGACGATTGACGATTGACGATTGACGATTGACGATTGACGATTGACGATTGACGATTGACGATTGACGATTGACGATTGACGATTGACGATTGACGATTGACGATTGACGATTGACGATTGACGATTGACGATTGACGATTGATGATTGATGATTGATGATTGATGATTGATGATTGATGTTTGATGATTGATGATTGATGATTGATGATTGATGATTGATGATTGATGATTGATGATTGATGATTGATGATTGATGATTGATGATTGATGATTGATGATTGATGATTGATGATTGATGATTGATGATTGATGATTGATGATTGATGATTGATGATTGATGATTGATGATCGATGATCGATGATCGATGATCGATGATCGATGATCGATGATCGATGATCGATGATCGATGATCGATGATCGATGATCGATGATCGATGATCGATGATCGATGATCGATGATCGATGATTGATGATTGATGATTGATGATCGATGATCGATGATCGAAGATTGATGATTTTTATTTGTTCGTATGAAGCAGTTACTTTGTGATGTGACATTATAATATATAAAGTGGTGTATACAAAGTTATTGTTTTATTTTAAATTATGATCATTTTTAATTGATAATGGATAATTGATAATTGATAATGGATAATTGATAATAATTGATAATTGATAATTGATAATTGATAATTGGTAATTGATAATTTTTTTTTTTTAATGTTTCTTTATTCTTTGAATAGTAAATATATAACAATTGTGGAATTTATGGCCGCCATACTAGGCACATGCCCGTGTTATGGTGGCCGATAATTGATAATTGATAATTGATAATTGATAATTGATAATTGATAATTGATAATTGATCATTTATAATCGATAATCTAAAGCTAAAGAAAAGCTAAAAAATACTTTAATGAAATACAAAAACCCGAACCGGGCCAAAAACAAACCAAACTAAAAATCTCAGAATTTGGTTTTCTAAGAAAATCTGACATTGTCTTTCGCTTGTACTTCAATTAGGCCAGATTGTGGACTTTTAGGCACAAAGGACTGAAATTAAAAATTTCCTCTTAAAAATACATTCGAATGAGCTCAGACTTTTTTTTGTGTGGGAAGAAACATTCACAAAATCCTTTACGTTTTCATTATGGTATGATATATTAACCTGTTCTGTGGGCGATGTGAATTAATGTATTACTTATTATTTGACTTGCTGAATATTATGTACGAGTGTCAACACCCGATTGTGATTTAACAATAGTATAACTGTAAAAAATTATGTACAATTTATGAGACGTATTCGATCGGATTTTTAAAGGAATTAAATGGTATAGGGATTGAAGCCTTACCTTTTGTACTGCCTGTATTATGTGTAGTTCCCGCTGCATGGATAATTTGCACTTGTTGAATTGTTGAGTGTATAACACAATTTATTTATCTAATTTTACAAGACATTCGAGTTCCTCCTATATCTCTATTGAAGTAGGTAAGATTTCACATAGGAAAAAAGAGAAAGAAGAGTCTTTGCAAAATTATAAAAAGAATCTTGGGATAGCAAATATGTCTTAAAGCTCTATCAATGTTTAACAACAAAAGCAATAAAAATAACAGCTGACCTAAAAGTAATTACAAGATCTAGGACGTAAATTACTACAGAAAAAAATATGATGAAAATGGCAGTGCAGTAAGCTATTAAGTACAACACAATATAATGCATACTAGAAATGGCTTCCATATTGATTTGAATGGACACTATCGCCGCCACTATCTTAATATAAATTGGTGTTAGCCCATTCCGCTTACACACTTGCCTGACATTGTATTCGGTATCGCATTTGAACTTCGTAATAACGACGAAACACGGATCAGTTTTTTTTTAAATTAAGTCCTGATTGGCCAGACTTTTGGATCACAAAACACGTCAAAATCGCATTTCTTGTGATCTTCTTTATTTGATATTAGGTATATACGCTTACCTATTGTTTATTGTTTATTGTTTCTTCTTCACATTTTAGTTTTCAGTTTAAAATACAATTTTTAACCTCACTAGGACAAGCCTGTGTTGAGGTTAACAATTATTTACAAAGTAACAAAATAACACAAAAGGAAAAGGAAACAAAAATAACACTTCAAAAAACACAATAATACTTCAAAAAACAATAATAATGTAGGTAAAATAAAAATGATACTTCAAAAAACAATATTGTTACACAGATAATGGACAAGCTAAAGGCCCTTGGCAGTCTTGGCACATTACAATGTAAACAAAGTAGGGTGACCATAGTTCATTTGAATTTTGAAGGACTAATATAAATAATAAATATATGTATATAATATATTATGCTATTAATTTAGCACGACAAAGATGAAAAAATGATTTAGACAGTAGAATATACTTTTAATTTATGAAGGACAAAGATGAAAAAATTAATTGGCAATCCTCGGCAAATAAAAATAATTTGAGATTCTTTTTAAAGGTATACAAGGAATTAGATGACTTGACATATTCTGGAAGGCTATTAAATAAGAGTGGAGCCTGGTAAAAATAGTTTCTTTGAGCAAAGGAAGATTTAGTTTGAATTGGCATAAAGTTCAGACCAGAGCCAATTCTCGTAGAACGAATTTGCTGCGTTCTTTCTGCAATATTAATATTTTTAAAAAATCTACAAAGTGTTTGTGTAATAAACAACTGTTTTATATTCATGACTTTACATTCCTTAAAAAGTAAATGAGTTGGATATGTAAATTTTTTGTTAAACATAACTTTAAGGATTAGTTTTTGGGCAATATTAAGTGGTTGCATATAAGTCTTTGGGCAGGATCCCCAGCACAATATATTATAAGAAAGCAGAGACTGGATTATTGCAAAATAAACTGTTTTTAGCTTTTCTTTGTCTAGTATATGTCTCAGTTCTTTAAAGATATAGGTAAGTCTCCTAGTATTATTCACTAACATATTAACATGATCGTTCCATCTCAAAAATTTATCTATTTTTACACCGAGGTACTTGATGTTGACTACATTTTCTAAAGGGCTGCAGTTACATGTTTGCAAACAATTGTGAATAATCAAGTTATGAGTGGCAGAAGGCTGACTTTTACTTGAAATACTAAAAGTGATATATTTGGTTTTTTGTGTGTTCAAAGTTAAGATATTATTATTCAACCAACTATTTACTACTCTTAAACCTGTATTACATTTGTCAAATGTTTCATCCCAAGTTTTACCATCAAATATTAAGGCAGTGTCATCTGCAAAACTAACAATATTTCCATGAATATTCAGACCACACAAATCATTTATAAAAATAAGAAACAATATTGGCCCAAGAACACTACCTTGCGGGATTCCAAAGGAGATTGATTTACCCTTGCTTAAAATTTGATTTATTTCTACCTGTTGTGTTCTGTCACTAAGGTAAGATCTGAACCAGTCCATTGCTGCATTATTAATACCTAAAGAAGATAGTTTTTTAAGTAGGAATTCATGGGAAACAGTATCAAATGCTTTTGATAAGTCCAAAAACACCGCTATAGCTTTGTTGCCATAGTCCAGCGCGCTTATAACTTTGGTCAATACCTTTAAAACAGCATCATTTGTACCTTTATTTGCTCTAAAACCGAATTGATTGTCAGAAAGTATTTTAAATTTTTCTAAAAATGAAACTAATCTTGACTTAGCCAATCTTTCTATCACTTTTGAGAGAGCATTGAGCAAAGATATGGGTCTGTAATTGTTAACATCTAGTTGATCTCCACCTTTGAAAAGAGGTATAACCTTAGCATTCTTACAATGAGAAGGAAATATACCACTTTTAAAACTAATGTTAACAATATGCGATATGGGACCCGCCAGCACAGAAACATGTTGCTTATATACCATGATACTTAAGTCATCAATACCACAAGAAAAAGACAGTTTTAATTCATTTATCACTTTTGAAACTTCATAAATGCTAGTACTTTTAAATTCAAAGCTATCTCCTGTAAATTGAGTACAAGGTATATAATTGTTAACAAGACACATTTCGCTAGTTTTATTTGCACTGCACAATTTTTTTGCGAATCTAGGACCAATATCACTGAAGAAGTTATTTACGTGATTAGTGATTACACTTGGATTCTCTTCCATTGAGATAATGTTGTTGTTGATTTTTAATTTTTTTATAGACACTTGCTCCTTTTGTATATTTACTGCCTCCTTTATAATCTTCCACTGTTGCTTGGTATTTCCATTGACGTTATCCAGTTTCCTTCCGTAGTATGTTTGCTTTGTATATTTTATAATTTTTGTACACCAGTTTCTATATCTTTTATAATAATCCAGGAGTTGAATGTTATTTAAATCGCCTCGACATTTATTGTGCAATTTGTCACGGGTTCTGAGACATTTAATAATTCCATCATTTATCCAAGGTTTTAAATATTTCATGTTATGTTTTACGTTTCGTACCGACGAACAACTTTCCACGTGCATTTTTAAACATTTTATGAAATTTTCAGCAGCTGAATTTACATCTTGCGATGACAGGACTGACTGCCATGATTCCTCCTTTAATTTTACCTTCAAAAGATTGTTATCGATGACGGTTTTTATTTTTTCATTATCCTTCGCTTTTTTCTTCATTGTTAAGCTCATAAATCTCAGCAATATCACATCATGATCTGTTATGTCAGTAGTGAAGACAGCTCCCTGTGGTTCAAATTTAGATTTTACCATAATATGATCGAGGCAGCTTGAAGTGGTAGGAGAAACTCTAGTAGGCGAAATTATGATTGGCTTCAAACCATGAAAAGCCAAAAGAGAGAGGTATTTTTGAGTTTTCATATCGCTCAAATCCAAAGTGTTAATATTTATGTCCCCACATAAAATGATCTCCTTATTTAGTAAAGACGTAGAGTCAAGTAGAGCACTCAGTGATTCAAGGAAATTATCTATATGAGCCTGAGACGGAGATCTATAAACAGCTATTACACACAAGGTACTCGATATCTGCATCCTTAAGCAGTTTGCGCCAGGGAAAACAACTTCCTCAACAGTTGCCTGAACATTTTGTTTTACGTAGGCAACTACACCATCGTTTTGCAAATAATTATTATTTGTGTTGTAGACTGTGTATCCAGGGATATTAGGTATATTGGTCATTTTTTTCAGCCAAGCCTCTGTAAAAACTAGTACCTCAGGACGATGTTCGATACAATCGAGCATAGTTATGGTTTCATCAAAGTTTTTATTTAAACTTCTAACGTTCAAACAAAGTAAAGAAAACTTGGAATGTTTTAAAAAATTTTTGCAGGTTAATGAATCTTTAATAATTAAATTAGGTTCGGTAATTTCATTTAAATCAATGTATTTTCCTAAATCGATATCCATTTTAATGTCACAATTATCTTCGGTGCCTTATACTATTTGACTTCTACGACATTCTATTTAGGTCATCTTCGTGTTTTATCTCCCTGATTTTTTTGCCTTCATCTTCTTTCATTAGAATGGATCCATTTTTAAACCAGATGTATTTATATTTTAATTCCTTCCCCTTTATTTTGGCCTTCCAAAGTAGTTCCTTAAAATAAGGAGAAAGAGATTCTCCTAGGAATATCATTTTGTCACGGTTCGAAATGGTCTTTTTGTTTTCTAATAATTTTAATCTTGTTTCCGGATTTCTAATTTTTAGGAGAATTTTTTTCGGATGACCTGGTCTTCTGTCATATTGTCTTATTGCCGAAGTGATATCCTCCGAACTTATTTTGATGTTGGCATTTTCTATTAGTTTAATGGCTGTTATTTTGGGATGTTCATTGGTATTCTCCTCAATTCCTGTGATTTCAATACAGTCATCCAGGTTCGATTGTTCTAAGCAACCCAGTCTTGTTTCTAGATGTTTAATAATTTTACTTTTACCTGCTAAATCAGTTTTTAAGTTTTCAACTTCTCCTTTAACTTCCTTCATGGAGTCTAAGCGAGAAATTATGTCATCATATTTTTGACATACAAATTCGATTGTTTTTTGAAATTCTGACATTTTTTTATCAATGTTCTCGAGTATTTGAGTTTTTGTTTTTTCTAGTTTTAAATCGACATAAGATGCAAATTTTGAAAAAACATCTTCTTCTGGGTCTTCGGGTACAGTATTCATTTTGTTTTTGGACCTTGTCATTGTGTTTAGATTTTCTTGCTGTTGGGTGCCGGTTTTTTTACTCGAATTCATGGTCACCTTAGCAGTAGATGTTTTTCAGCAGCAATAGATGCGCAGGCGCGGTCTGAGACAGTGAAGCAAGCTGTATGGTCAGTGTTGGCAATATGGCGATGGTATAAGCCAATCACAAGAGCTGCACTTATCTTTGATATATTTCAATTTTACTGTCACTGTTTCTTGATTTCAAATTATTCGAAATTCACTTTAATTAACTCGTTTTAATGTACAAAATTTATATCAAAATGAATGCTATGAACACTAGTGTGAGTTTAAAAACTGTTTCGGATTGTATTGTTTACTAATATACACAATTATTCCAAGTTTTCAACGGATCACTTTTACTGTGTTATTTTGATTCGGTGGGTAGGTGTATAAGGCGTGGAAACATGGATACTTAGGACCTGGGAAAGAAAGCGGATAGACGTCCTCGAAATATAGCGCTGGAGAATTTTTTTTACGATTCCATGGACAGTCAGATGCACAAACGTGTTCATTTTGTAAGAGCTAGGGATCCACAATTTTACTTTCAACTATATGCCTACAATTTAGTTTAAGATTCTTTGGACACTTTGCTCGCCAAACTGAGGACTCAAAGTTGAAGAAACTAATAGTCACTGGCTTGGCAGAAGAAGCAGAGGAAGGTTACTAATACGCTGGAGTGACCAAGTATATCTAGTATTCGCAGCTCTCCACGCAGCGCAAAACTACGAGGAGTGAAGGAGCTTTGTCCACGGGTTGGAGGAGGGGCGCGATCCTCATATATGGGGAACTGACTTCTTAGTCGAAGAAGACCTACGCTTATTTAAATTTTAAAGAAAGTCAAACGTTTCCGTTTTACGATTAATCTAAAAACGTCGTCCTACTATCACAATAAAACGCTGAAAATGATGTGGGTGCAAAGTTGAATGAGCCCACTATGCCTGGGTGCAACCCGACTTGCAAACCCGACGCATAAAACGACAAGACTACAAACTTAAACTAACCTAACATAGTCAAACCATTTGTAAGACAAAGGGCTTGTGGATCCAAAACCTGCCGAGGACAAATACTCTTTAGGCGCATAACTTTTTTATTTTTATTTGTAAAATACTACTAATGTCAGTTTCTCTCTTTGACTGCCAACTCTCCTCTACCATACGAAGAAGAAGAATGTACGAGGGTTAGTCAAAAACTAATGCCTTCTATTTTTTTCTACTTAAATTTATAAATTTAATTAAATGAAAATTTTGAATTTGATGCTATTCCTACATGCATTAATATTATCCTACAACCTTCTCCTTCAATCTACTACAGTAGTAGCTTTCTGCGTCAACAGGTGGCAGCACTGCAGTCACTTGCAAAATGGCTGCCATCGATGTTCTTATTAGCGTTCAGAACGACAGCGTTCTGTGAATAAATTCTTGAATACAGAAAGTGAAACGCCCATTCGCAATCATGAAATATTAAAAAAATGTGTACGATGATGCAATCGTGGATGTCAGCACTGTTAGATTATGGGTTCGTCTTTGTAACAAAGCTGAAGGACAAACGCCGTTGGTTGACTAAAAGCGTACGGTAGGCAAGTTGACTGCAGTGAATCCATGCAACATTCAGCGAGTAGATAACATAATTCGTGGTGACCGCCGGATAATACAGATGAATTGTGACGCATTCTCTCCCTCAGTAAAGGCAGTGTGATGTGAAGCTCTTCGTGAGATTCATTCATTAAAAAGGCAGAGGCCGTGAAAACGTCCGTGTGTAAATGGCTAGGAATGTGCTTTTTTTTACACTGGAATACATGGCATTGTTAAACGATGGACCCAAACTGTGGAAATGGACGGAGATTATATTTAAAAGTGAAAAATCAATCGTGGAATCTGTGGAATTGCATTTTAATTTCTTAACAATAAAAAGGAGAAAAAAATAGGAGGCATTACTTTTTCACTGACCCTTGTATTACATTATTGTTTTCTCAATATTTAGTGAAATGGTTTCCCATCTTGCATACCTCCCTTTCTCAATACAAACACAAACACATGACAATAATACACAATACGTTGGCTATTCCCGTGATTGGGAAATGATACGTGCTTTTCCGATTGGGGCTAATTTGTGATCGAATCCGAGCCTCATTCCAGGAAGGCTCTAGGGGAGAAATACCTTCCCCAATTATAGCAGTAATAAATATGCTTGAGTAATTATACACCGTCAAAATTGTTCCGGGTAATTTAATCGTTTACCAAAGTTACGAGGTTTCGGGTTTTAATTTCATATTATATAATGGGAATTGAATTGAAATATTATAAGAAAACGTACATAAAATCCCACGTAATCTTAAATATACTATATATTACATTAAACACATAAATTGTGAAATAACACAAATCAATCAAATAAAATGTATTTTTATTTTTAACTAAAAATTGTAATAAAACCATAAATTGAAATACTTTAATTAATGAAGACAATATTAGCGAAACTCAATCGAAAATCTGAAACAGAAAAATTTGAAAAAGATACGGTCACCTCTGGGACTCAAACTCAGAATCGGAAGGTTCTGGGTTCGAGTCCCAGGTGTTACCGTATTTTTTTCTGATTTTTCTGTTTCAGTTTCAATGTTATCTTTATTAATTAATTAAAAAATGAACATAAGTGCCTTTTTTATTAAAAAAAAAATTACGTGTAAATTAAGAGACGCTTAGATGGTTTGGACATGTAGAACGAATGAATGAAGAAAGGAGTGTCAAGGGAATATATGACGCGAATGTGAATGGTAGAAGAAGTCGAGGACGCCCGAGGAAGACATGGCACGATCAAGTGAATCAGATACTTGAGTCGGGCCATGTCAAAAGTCAGAATAATAGAAGAGCATGTATGATAAGATGTATGAATGTGAATGAGGCGAGGAGTGTATGCCAAGACCGAGTTGTTTGGCGGTCCGTCCTCTCTGCCTACCCCTGCGGGGAAGCGGCGTGATGGGTAGTTAGTTAGTTACAAATTTCGATTACCATAATACAAACATGTGTCTAGTGTGGTAGCCAAAAAGCATGTAAAAAAACTGTATAAAATATGCATAATTTAAAAATGTTTGTACTTCTTGGGCATTAACTATGTAACAATTTCTAGACATTTTGTTTTGAAGAGTTTTAATTCTCAATGTATTATCGTTATCTAAATTTATTTGTTCTGCTGCCGGTTACGACACATCCGTGCCATTCACTAGCAAACTTAAAACTTGCTAGTGAATGGCACTGATGTGTCGAAACCGGTAGCAATAAAATTAAAATTTAAATAACGATAGTACATTGAAAATTAAAACTCTTCAAAAAAACATAATTCTAAATGCTAGCGCCCCGTTCCTTCTCGACATTGATTATACCTCTCAGAGAGCAAATAAAGAAATATGAAAATTGCGGTTAATCGTTGTTCATTTACATATCATATAATATATTTTATGTTCTTGATTTTGAAGAAATACCATTTGAAAAAGAAGGCCTCGGAGACCAAAATTTCATTAAATTTTTTACATTTTTAAATAATATCAGATATCACTGGTCAAATTACCTAATACAAGTACGTCCCTTAACATCCTGTATAGATTAATTAACGTTTGGTTTTGGATTGAGTTCACCAATTGACCTAAATTAAATGTTAAAATCCTTGTAAAATCGAACGGTCGACTTTTTAACCAAACTACTTCTGCTCCGGGCTTCTGGTCAAATCAAATAAAAAAATCGGTGCTTCAAACCACTTTAAAATAAAATGTGAAATCAGGTAAATGGAATTTTATGTTCGGTTTCAAACGTCAATAGCACAACACCATCGAAGTCATTTTAGAAATTAGTAATTACATGTTTGATATTTTTTATTTCAATTTTTCCAACATCCGAACCCGCTAAACTACTTATGTAGTTTGTCAGCAAAAACATAATGACAACATTTTATGCAATAACATTGTACATTTTTAACGGTATATACGATGGGTGAAAGGCGAACTGATTAACAAGCCACTATGTGAATTTTACAGGAGAGCCGATTAAGATTACATTTTTAGAAAAAAAATCATATCTTTTCGAAGACTGGATGGATTTGAGTACCTAGATAAGTAGTTATTTTACTTTTCTATGTTTTTTCTTTAGAATGCACCATTGAAATTACAGTCGTTCATGAGAAAATTGGTTTGTTAGTCTAACCAGCCTTTTTATTTTCCCGGAAAAAATGCTATTAAACTTTTTATTCTTACGTTAACACATAGCTAATTGACTAACGTGCATTTTTTTTACAATATTGTGTCAGGCAGAAAGCCATGCAGATAATATTACTAATAATGAAGGCAAGGAAAAACTGCTGATATCCATAACGACATAATTTTACACGCGTGCGTAATCTCTTAAGGGCTTTTATTTGACAAGGAAGAATAACTAACGTGCATATATTTTTTAGTATACTGTAAAGCAAAACGTCTGACGTGCATACATAATATTTGTCCGTATACGGTAAGGCCAAATGTCTAAAGTGCATACATATATAATATTCGTATACGGTAAGGCTAAACGTCTAACGTGCATACATATTTTCGTACACGGTAAGGCAAAACGACTAACGTGCATAAATTTGTTCTTCCTTCTTCCTTCTGACTTAAGAGTATCTAATGTTTCATATGAATTGGAAAGTTTAAACAGGTAATAAGTCAGATACGTTTTTTGATTGACACATTGTCGGATCTGCCGGATCTGCCCTGATGATGGACACTGCAACGCTGTCCGAAACGTCGCTAAAGAAGGAGGTAGCGCAACATGGCATAACACCCCAAAAACAAACAACGAAAAAGGTTATAAGTCAATTTTACCACCACAAGCTAGCTTACAAGTAAAAAAAAAATTGAACCGTCAAATTTCGTTTTAAGACCACAAAATTATAGGATATCTACAGGGTCCGTTTAACGTGACTAACGTGCAATAACATGCTAAAACCCGGATTGTGCAGAAAAAATCGCTAATTCCAACGGTATATACAGGGTGTTAAGGTACGTACTTGAGTTACTTTAACCAGTGATCCCTGACATTATTTGGAGTAAAAAATGTAAATGAAATTTTGGTCTCCGGGGACTTTTTTTATGAGAATTTTTATTTTTTTTTTTAAATTTTTTCTTCAAAATGAAACAAAAAAAATATTATTTCACATGACCTTATTGGTCCCGGGGCCGAGTTTCCTCCCCACCACTTACCCCTCCCCCAACTACCCAACACCTACTAATTTTTATGTTTTTGTAGAAAAAAAAAAAAACATCAAAAATGTCACCGGGGACCAAAATTTCATTTACATTTTTTACTCCAAATAATGTCAGGAATCACTGGTTAAAGTAACTCAAGTACGTACCTTAACTCCCTGTATAACTCATTTTCTGCAGAAATGGCTTGTTAGTCACTTCGCCTTTCCACCGTCGATATGTACTAATATAATGATGATTGATGATGAAATGAAATACAATTATGTTAATTGGTTAAATTATAGAATATAGTACCTATAAATATACATTTTTAAATAGCAGCATAAGCCTTATATAATAACCAAGTTCAAATAAATGTGATATGTACAAATGAGTGTAATCGACAAATATGTACATCAATAGATTCATACATAGACGTGGGTATGTGAGGTATTACAAAATTAGGTATTATGATTTTCCATTTCCTTAGAATATTCATTTCATTTAGGAATACAAGGGCTTCAGTGGGGCATCAATGTAAATCATTATTATCCATTACCCATTTCCTAAGATTATATTTAAGAGTATCTAGTAAAGCTGAAGATAGTTGGGAGGGGAACGAGGAGGAAACGGTTGGAGAGTATATGGCAATTCAGATATGGTCAGCAAGCTAAATGTTTCAACAACGATCGTGAATGGTGGTCTTCCACCAGGGCCATACTGAGAGTATCTCCTACTTTTACTTTTTTTGCACTTTACTCTTGACACCTTGTAGATGTATTTAGACAAATTTATCGGGAACACAAAACAATATTTATTATAAAGGTTTTAAAGTGTTTAATGAACTATCTGTAAATATTAAGGAATCTAATAGTCGTAGCAAGTTATATATCAATGTTGTGAATTCCAAATTGTTGAATATTATTATTATAGTAATCTCAGAATAGATATACACTACCAACACTTAACGACCGTTAAACGGTGTTTCTGTAGCACGTTCCTAAAGTCTGTACATATTTTAAAACAAAACGTTACTAATAACATAACTGAAAATAATCGAACATAATTAAATGTTTCAGTCCGCCATTTTTTTCTTTTGCGGGCGCCAAATAACTGTTTTGAAATGGCTTTGACATATGAGATTTCACATGCCATTTGTATGCATAATTTCTATCCTAATGACCAATTCACTATTATAATAGTATTATTAAACGTACGTTTTGTGTTATTTTTGTCAGTTTTAGTCTGTTAATAACTAATGTTGTTAATTTAATACTGTGAACATTAAAAAAATATAGGTTATTAATTATTATAAAAAAATTATTTTTCCACGCGAGTTTAATAAAACTTCCATAAAAGCAATGTTATTTAATAACATAAATGCATTGTGCGTGTGTAAATAAATACAAATTCGAGAAATCAACGTCTAATTTTTACAAAGATGACTCCAAAATGTCAGATATTTTCAGTTTCTCTTGGGGAATTATTTATTTATTATTTATAATTTTTAATTGTACGAACGAGATAACGACGTTTTAATAGAAAATGTTTGGTGTAACCTTTTTTTTCCAGATGGATGTTAAAATACTGCAATTTGTAAACACTAAAGAATATTTCAAATACAAAAATCTAAAACATAATTTTGTCTGGTTTCAAAAATGGCATTTGGTTATACGACATTTTCAAAAAGAGAAATTTATAGGACATTTAAAATACCTTGGAAAAATTTCGGAATTCGTCGAAAATTACAAATAAATCAAATATGTACAACAGATAAACTACCCTCTTTGGCTGTGTACGTGTAAACGATATACATTGTACATATATTATCTTTCCATGTACAGTTTTATGTCAGTTTTTAATTAGTAATGTTTCTTTATACACGGTCATTTAACAATTGTTAAAAATTTTCAGAATGTTTTTGAGTAAGGCTGTTGATATAAGATTAAAAATTTTTTGAACTAAAAACATAAAAAAAATAATAACCTTATTTTGGTTCTTATAATATTTCATTAGACGTTGTTTTCGTTTACGTAACAGTCATTAACATTTTTTTGCATATTATTAAAACATTAAACATAATAAAACATAAAACATCGGTGTTAATAAAAATTATCTCCGTATTAGTACATTACGTTCCCCCCCTTAATTTTCAATGTACAGTATTTATGGGAGAGGAAATTGCACCACCCTTATATCTTAATGATATTTAAGCCTGGAAGGGTTGTTTATTAAGGGATGATATTATAAGGCGGTTAAAACACAGGCAATATTTAACGGCAGTGATTAAACCGTTTACTAGAAATTTTACTTTATATTACTGGCCGTTAAATTTTAAGAGGGGATTTAATTAAAGCATTAACAATCTCTTAAAAAAGCAATTTTCTATATTTGAGTTGAGATCAAGGGAAGACAAATTTTACTCTCGAAATTTTTATCATTATTAAAAATTCCGCAAAATCGCCAAGGGTATTCGAATTCAAATTCGAACTTCTGATTTTGAATTTGAAATGAATTTTGTTTCATATTCAATTTTTTTTTCTTTATTCATTGCTTTGAAAATGATATAATTGAGGATTTTCGATAACCATGCTAGGCACATGCCCATGTTGTGGTGGTCGATGTGTACAATATATGGTACAGTAGAATCATTTAAAATAAAATCCTGCTTGTGTTATAGTGATGTACCATATCTTAGGACTTCTGTGGTAAGGGGGGAGTGCGAGCGGATATTCCAAACTATTTATAATTGTAACAATTTTGAACTGCAATCGGTGTGCATAAATACATTCAAAGATGCGCTCTTTAAAATGTTGACTTCTTTATAAATAAAGATGGCTTTTCACAAATGAATTGATTTTTCTTATTATGTATCATGTCTAACAGTTGAGACGCATTGGCCAATGGCTGAGAACTAAAGTTCCAAAATGCTTGCAACTGTACAGGGAGGTTCCGATGAGAAAGATCGATTATTCCAATGTATCAAATTTTTTAAACTTAAAATTTAATATCAATTTATTATAAAACTTTCTTTAATATATACCTTCATTCAAGTAAGCAATAAAAATGCTCAGAACGGGTGATGATAATTTATTAAATATCGTGTACTTCGTGGGTTAATAATAAAATATTTCCTGATTTTGTTTAAATTTACATTTCGAGTCCTTTTTAAATCAAATTCTAGACGTATTGACTCTTTAAAAAAAAAAAAAAACCAAAGTTGATTTTGAAAGATTGTTATTTTATCTGGTACACGCAATTTTAAAATTTTGAAAAACTAAGTTTATTTTTAATATAGTAAGGTTATACCGTTGGTTGTTGGTAGATTTGTTCAATTTTCAAACGATAGATTATATTAAATAACACAAATTTCATATTTCAACAAAATAAATCAATACATCATAATCTAGTAAAGACAGTTTTCATAATTTTAATTTTAGTTAAATTAAAATCATTAAAAAATAAATCCGAGAACGTGTTTTGTGACGAAAATACCTCAGTATTTCTAAGGTCTTACAAACTAAAATATTTCAAATTTATTTTACACAATTATTTTGTTTAGACAATTGAAAAATCATAAATACTTATGATCAAAAAATACTTACAAGATGTACACGATATTTAATAATTTATCATCGTGCGTTTTGAGCATTTTTATTGCTTACTTGAATGTATAGCAAGTTTTGAATGAAATAAATCGATATTGAATTTTTTATTTAAAAAATTTGATAGGGGAATAATCGATCTTTCTCATTGGAACCTCCCTGTACAGTTGTGAGCATTTTTAAAATTTTATTCTCAGCCTCTGGTCAATCGCTCTTAACTATCCGTTTGTTTTGCACTCTAATGCGATTCTGAATACAAGTATAAATAATGATAATTTCTTTTCTCTACCCATCCCAAGACGTTGTTAGAACCAAAAATGAAAGAAAAACTACAAACAAAAACATATGCAATACACTAAGCCATGCTCTTCATGCCTAATATTAATAATGTAATTTAATATGGTAGTAATTCGATGAAATAGTGTTGGCTGAAGCGATCTTCCCATTAAATTATGAGATAATATCTTTACTAGTGTGTTTGTGAGGATTAGACCTCCACCAGCCGTGAAGTAGTGGTACTGTATTAAGGCATATTCTCCGGTATTTACGCATTTACGTAGATTTCCAGTATCCAGCGGGTTCAGCCTATCGAAACATCTTTTAGTGCTTCGAACGGGGTAGAAACCAAACAAGCCGTACCAAATTAAATATTGCAATTTAGTTATTATTTTAACTTATTTATTTATATATCTATAAATAATATAATATCTATAATTATATCTAAAGAAAGACAAACATTCCCGGGTTACGAATAACCCAACAACATTTGAAAATCTCCTACTACCACCACACTAAGCGGAAGATATTGCTTGTGTTGTGATGGAGGACTTAGCCTGCCGAGGGATCGAACACGGAACGCCTGGATGGGAGCCGAACGCGATGCCCACACAACCACTGACCGGTCTATAATATTTACCACATATATATTTACACAAATTGTGAGGAAATATTTGAATTCATATTTAAAAATATTTCTATACATATTTACCACAAATTGTGAGGAAATATTTGTTCCAAGACCAGATTGAAGGAAATTAGCCTTAATGAAAGATAACGGAACACTTCTCTCGTTCAAAAATAATTATTTCGGGCAAGAATTTTGTACCAAGAAGGTACGACCAATATTTCTGTTTTAGTATGTACATAATATTTATTACTGTAACTATTGTCATTAACCCTAATGATTCATGACATTTTTATATAAATAGTCTTCAAATACATAATTAAGAGGGTATCACTAGAGATTATCGGAAATTTGTCATATTTAAATCAAATTCTTAACGTATTGACTCGTTTTTCACAAAAACATAAATTGATTTCGAAAGATTGTTATTTTATCTGATAAAGTTATGTTTTAAATTTTCAAAAACAAAGTTTATTTTTTATATAGTAAGGTTATACCGTTGTTCGTTGGCAGATTTGTTAAATATTCAAACGAAATATTGTATTACACAACTTACATTTCAAATCATATAATCATGCAATAAAATAAATCAGTACATAATCTAAGTAAAGACACTTTTCAGAATTTTCATTTTAGTTCAATTAAAATCGTAAAAAAACAAATCCGAGAACGTGCTTTGTGACGAAAATACCTCAGTGTGTCAATATATTTTAAATTTTTTTCACAATTATTTTGCTTAGAAATTATTGAAAAATCATAAATATTAATGATCGAAAATACTTACGAGAAGTACACGATATTAAAAAATGTATCATCACGATTTTGAGCATTTTTATTGCGTACTTGAATGTAGGTATATATTAAAGCAAATTTTGAATGAAAAAAGTCGATATTGAGTTATTACTTAAACTTTTGGTACGGAGAATAATCAATATTTCCCATCGGAACCGTCAAGTTAATGGGCCTTAAAAAATCAATTTGCACGTTAGAATTGTCAGAAATATGTACCCACCGATTGTTTCACATATTAAATCCTACACTATCCGAAATTACCTTTTCGAATGTAATTCGAAGCGTTTTTACTGTTTTCCTGTGATCGTGAGCATAAGATATTTAGCTAGAATATGTTAGTATGTTCGTATGAGAATAGTTCTCTAAATCATTACTCTCGAAACACCTGCTTAGATAGAATAATTGGAAAGTTCCAGATTTGTGCCGTGCCTGGAACACCTTATCCGGTTCTGGAACTGGAAAGCAGTAAAAGCTGGAATTAACCCGAGCGCAATACATTTTAGATACAAGCGCAAAAAAGGGAAATGAATAATAGACATTGGCTGGCAATTAGTTCGCCCATTGCAACGGTGTTGTGCTTTGCAGGGGAAGTCCGGAACGAAATAACTACCAAGGATATTTTCCATTCTTTTTGCCAAAGTATTTTTTCATTCGTAACAACGTTTATGAAAGTATGCACTGGTGCATGAATTCTTTGAAATCGTCATGATATTTTTATTAATATTTATTTTATTAATATCAAATGTGTAAATATACTATAAACAATAAATGCAATGCATTCCAATAACATGTGTTCGCTATTATGTCATCTGCGTGCAATCTGTATCTAAATTTCTCTAAAAAAACAATGTTAATCTCAAGTGACAACGTTATGAAAGTATGCACTGCTGCATAAATTCTTTGAAATCGTTATGATATTTTTATTAATATTTATTTTTTTAATATCAACTGTGTAAATATACAATAAACAATAAATGCAATGCAATCCAATAACATGTGTTCGCTATTATGTCATCTGCGTGCAAACTGTTTTCTAACTAAATTTCTCTAAATAAACAGTGTTAATCTCAAGTGACCTACCAGGTTAAGTATGGTCCTGTATATTTTCTAAATAAGAAAGTAAAATAAATAAATAAAAAAATAAAATACACGTAAATACATTTATAGTACGTGAAGAACCGGTGAATGTAATGTTTTAGACTAGTAAGATTGCAGAAATGTATTAACATTTATCTATAAATTATAAAGCGGAATAATTATACAAAGTAGAAGTATACAATATTAAATAAAGTGTGTTATTAGAGGCACTGCTGAAAACCACCAGCATTCCGATAGAAATTCTGAATTAGCTGGGCAGTGACCTATTTTTCATGTAAACATTGTAAACAATATGTATCAATTTGCAAATATCTATGGAAAAGTTTTTTTTTTCACCAGATTTACAGGAACGGGTTTAGTTTTTCCCATAGGAAAAACTAAACCCTTTCATACACTTTTCCATATAAATGATCATCTAGTAAATCCACGTTATGCAAGTGTATTATATAAGTATAATTAATACAAAACAATACAAGAACAACACGTTAATCTACCAAACTATTAAATGGGAATATAATTCACCGTCTCCAGATATTTTCATATCAGAGGGTTCGGCTCTGTGGAATTCCTAATTTGACCGATAAATCCTACTGATCCCTCAATATAAATATTTTAAAAATCTTTCGTAATTCTACATGTATTTAAAATGACTGATTTTTGCATTTTTATATACAAATTCTTTGACAAATCTAATATGCCTAAATTTTTAATAAGAGAGCTAGGTATAATGCCAGTAGCCGAAATAACAAAAGGTAATATTTTTATAGTCTGAGAATGCCAAATTCTTTTAATTTCATTTCCTAAATTTGTATACTTTCTTATTTTTTCAGAAATAGATTTTTGAATATTACA
This sequence comes from Limnephilus auricula, assembly GCA_951813805.1. Taxonomy (NCBI): domain Eukaryota; kingdom Metazoa; phylum Arthropoda; class Insecta; order Trichoptera; family Limnephilidae; genus Limnephilus; species Limnephilus auricula. The sequence continues at coordinate 1,667,986 of OX638403.1, forward strand.
GGAATTTGGAATAGCTACATCAATAATATAAGTTATTTTTTAAATTTTGTCATGTAAAACTATATCAGATCTATTATGACCAATTGGTCTGTCTGTTAGTATAGTTTTATCATAGTAAATTTTAAAGAAATTATTTTCTAAAAATGAATTTGGTTCGTATTCATAATATGGTACTCTATTATGACAGTCAATCAAGTTATGTTTAATTACCAAACTTTGGTGAATTATTTTTAAAACCTGATTGGGCCTAAATGTATACTCAGACGGCGTTAATATAGAACATCCTGATATAATGTGTTCTATAGTTTCCGGAAAAGCCATACATTTTCTACATAAATCATCAATTTGATTTGGATCTTTGATTATATGCTTCCTATAATTTTTGGTATTAATTACTCTATCTTGTTTTTCACCAGATTTACAGGAACGGGTTTAGTTTTTCCCATAGGAAAAACTAAACCCTTTCATACACTTTTCCATATAAATGATCATCTAGTAAATCCACGTTATGCAAGTGTATTATATAAGTATAATTAATACAAAACAATACAAGAACAACACGTTAATCTACCAAACTATTATATGGGAATATAATTCACCGTCTCCAACTATATATATTATTATTATTATTATTACTAAGTAGTTAATTGCCGTACTGGCTTCAAAAAAAGCATGGCGTTTAAACACAGCTTCATTGATGCTAAACATGTCGATATCCGAATTGATGCTGTTCAACACCAACAATCACTGAACGTTGGCAAGTTAGTCCTTCAGGCTAAAAGGGAGATAAAACAGTCATGCTGTCAGTGATGAAGGTAACCATCGGGAACATAGACATGAAAGCTCTCCATGATAGCCGAGTTTTCAAGTCATCCATAAACCAATCAGAAGAAATTTGAAGTAATGTACGCATCTCTTACGACCCGTATATGGGTTCTTACGAGCTTCCCCAAGAGAAAGTCAATACGATAGAGGCACGGGTGGCAGCCATACTCACTCAGGCAGAGAAATTTCTTCTGAACTCGCTCCAACATGAGGGAATACTTTACCTTGTATGGGAACCAAATTACCAACCCACTCTCAAGTCTATTCCTTACCTTACTAAGGAATTGCATAAATATTGTGAGTCTGCACTGATGTAACCCTAACCAGACGAGCATCCTCTACGGTTGTACTAGCAAAGGGGCGCCCGCTGTATGATTATTTCAGCTAATTTATCGCTTTCATGACAATGGGATGAGGATCTAGCTGCAGGAGGAAGTTCGCATGAGGTGGCTTGTGATTTACCTACCCCCATAGCCAGACCCATAACACCCACCCCCCTACAGTGGTACAGTGGCTGTTTTAATGGGAATCACGCTGGCTGAACCTTAACATTACAATTTCATAGGACAATGCAGCGTGTGTACTGTATTTAAAAGAGTGCTCTACGGACTCAACTATATTTTGCGTAAAACGAATTCGGGATAGGAAGGAAAAACAACAATTTACGCGTGCTTTCTGGACCTTAGTAAGACCTTCGACAGAGTCTTACTGTTTTACAGGACTAACCTAGATGTCTCCAGTATTAATGAGTCTAGTTTTTTTAACTGTTAATTCATGGTGGAATTCCATTGTATTAGATATGAAATTAAACAATTTTTTTTCACTTTGTTCCACTTGTTTATTTACACCAGGACCGGTTTCGTCCTACTACGGACATTTTCAGACTGGTCATGACCAGTCTGAAAATTTCCGTAGTAGGACGAAACCGGTCCTGGTGTAAATAAACAAGTGGAGCAAAGTGAAAAAAAATTGTTTAATTTCATATCTAAGTCTCCAGTATTGTTTAAAATATACATGGATAAACTAATTCACATTTCAACTCGGCGTCATAGGGGTGGAAATTTGTTACAATAAGTGAGGGTTGGGTCATCATGAGCACCAGGTATTAAATTTGTATATGATTTTTTGTTTTACTTTATTAAGGAATTAAAACCTGACAATTATATCGACAAAAATATATTAATTATTTGATACTTTTTTAACCAATAACCAACCATACCGCTGAATAAAAGTTGACAAAATTAGCTTCCTCCAGCTAACACTAAACACTAATTTTTGTTTTAATTAATGAAGATAATATCAGCGAAACTCAATCGAAAATCTGAAACAGAAAAATCAGAAAAAGATACGGATACATCTGGGTCTCCAACCCACGACCTTCGTCTTTCCGTCTTTTTATTTTAGTCATTATTATTTTAATTTAAATAACACTTTTACGAACTTAACAAACTAATCTTTAAAAAAAATAACAAAACGTTAATTTGATTCATCGTTTTGAATAGTCATAATCACCTTTTCTAGCTTTCGGCACGAGTAACTCACGCGTCGATCGCCGTCTAACTGATTTATTAAAAACGTATAAAGAAAGCCAACGTCTCAAGCTACTGAGAAGAGTGACAACATCGCACACGTAGTTATAAAACCACAAGCAATTTAAAACATGGCGGGTCATTTTGACCAATCCCCCATGACGCCGGGTTAAACAATGCCGGAGTAGGCTGCCAGTGAGCTACGCAGATGATAATATATAGTTCGGATGGCACGGTTAATGAGGGTACTACGAATTCTCTACGAAGAATTCGCGCACGAAACTATCATGAATCATTATGCGAAAAAACATTATGCGAAGGTTAAAAAAACATTCCCCCAGCCTTTTTGAACGGTGAACTTCTCGAAATATTACGAGCAACGACATATTTAGGGGCACGTCATATTTAGGGCAAATCATCATCAATTAACATTAGTTAACTAACAAGTTATCAGATATCAGGCGAGCACTAAGCTAGAATATTTCGGATCTGCATTCCACAGGTGAAAAGAATGCTATTCTTAGCTTTTTGAACTACCTTATACACATATAAGCTTTGGGCCAATTTCAAAAAGAGAACCATGAAAAGGCTTTGAGTTCAATGCAACAATGCATACCGTATGATATTCAGACTTCACAGGTACTGTAGTGCCTCCTCGACGTTCATGGAAGGGCGAATTCCTGGATTTGCAGCTCTAATATGAACCAGAGTGGTTGGACCGAGGGGAAGGATCAACAACTCCAGAAATGACGTCATCGTTTCGACTTCAGGGTGGAACAACTAGCGATGAAAAAATAATTTTATTTGGTTTTTAAATTTACTCATATAATATTGTACAATTATTATCTTATGATGTAACATATAATATAAATTAGGCAACCATGAAGGGGTACCTACATTCACAAGCAGTAAATTGTTTTTGTATTTTAATGAAAAGACAAATAAAATCAGATACGTTTTAAGATTTTCAGGGCCAAAAGCATTTTCGTTGTTTGTTTTTGAATTGTTATGCCGTGTTGCGCTTCCTCCATCTTTAGCCGACGTTTTGAACAGCGTTGCAGTGTCCATCATCAGGGCAGATCCGGCAGATCCGACGATGTGATCTGCCGGATCTGCCCTGATGATGGACACTGCAACGCTGTCCGAAACGTCAGCTAAAGAAGGAGGTAGCGCAACATGGCATAACACCCCAAAAACAAACATCGAAATAAAAACCAAATAACATCGTTCATGAAAAATGTTGTTTGTGTATAAATAAAAGTGACGTAAACAAAGTTATGGTATTTTCTTTAAAATAAATAATGCCATCACGAAATGAATTCCTTTCCCAAGAATTTTTCTTCGAAAAATTGTTTTTGTGTTTTTACACACTGGTATCACCAGTTTGTCTATGGAGATCTCAGTGAAAAAGAAGGAAGAACCTCGTTCTTTGCCAAAACATGGAACGATTGGAACTCTTGTCTGTGTTTTGTCGACGAATCAATCTGAAGTAGAATATGTGATTTTCATAAACGAGAGGAGAATCTTAATCGGGAGTAATCAGAATGCCCGGCGTGTCAATTCTCTCACAGTTTGTGGTGACACTCTCACAAACTCAATACAAAAGTCGTATTTTAAATTCCTCTCAACCCCACCTGAAATCCGAATTGGATTGTAAGCTGTTTTGCAGCCTGGTGTGAATGCACCATACTTGGAGGGGAGTTGCAGTTCTCACCCAAGGTCCTTACAACACTATAATATGGAAACATGGGTTGCCAAGTGGGTTATCGCCTGAATTATGGATTTCGATATTTTTGTCAAGAATCAATTGGATCTCGAAGGATCGTTGGACCGATTCTGTTTGCTACAAGTGACAAGAAAAGTCCTCTTGGTAATTCGATACAGATCAGGATGTTGGGTGTTCTATGTGTAACATGTTTATCTAACAATATAAACTTTTTATTGCTGATTGAAAACTTTGCTTTTGAATTGAATCATGAATTTGTAACACATCCATTCCCAAATTGCCTGTAGGTACATTGGGTACACAACCTGAGGTAAGTTATCATTGTTTCTTTTTTTGTTTCTGCTGAAATATGGAGGCTTGAATTAACACTGAAAAAGGTAGCGCAACACCTCATAATGCTCTAAAAATAAATCACGATATCGATCGTCCAGTTAGCCAAACATCTCCAAGTACTAAGTTTTGAGATAGTTACGAAAGCAATATTCGAATGCTCACTATAAATCAAATATTATTCAAATGAAAACAAATAACTTTGTGTACACCACTTATATAATAACAATTATCGACGTGTTTCGAAACCAAGGGTTTCTTCGTCGGGATAATAAGAACACGATTAAAAATAAATTAGTTTAATCTTATTTTTATTCGTGTTCTTATTATCCTGACGAAGAAACCTGTGGTTTCGAAATATTTCGATAATGTTGATTATATAAGTGCTGTACACAGAGTTATTTGTTTTTATTTGATTAAAAATGACGCTACAAAGTGAATTTGCAAATATTGAAAAATCAAATATTATAATAACGTGTTACATCAACCTTTTGTTTAATTGACTACTAATTTTTCTGCACTATTATTGATTTGGTAATGTGGTGGGTAATCTGGTGTTGTACCAGATAGTTTTTATTTTTTTTCCTTTATTTTTTTTTTTTTTTCTTTATTCATAAAATATTTTTGTACTGTTTTTTACATGCTTTTCGACTACCACATTAGACGTGTACCCATTTATTTTAATTATTATGTACCCTACCGTATTATGGTAGTCGGTACACTTTAGTATAGTGGTACACTTTCACATATAACTGCATGTTCAACTCAAATTCGGATTTTTCGGAGATGTCTGACTAAACTGGACGATCGATATTACTTCTAGTCGTGAAAACTTAAACTTATATATTTAACGAGCAAATTTAAAAGGCAAATTTCATGATGGACGGTACAAAATTACAATGATTTGTATTATACGAGTAAAAAAATATGACATAATTGTCTAATTTATTATTCTAACTAAATAACTCAACTTGTAAGTAAGAAAGGAACAAATTAAATAAAATTTCTAACTTACTTCGAATAACAAAAAACACGTAACATTCTCAAAATACAATATTATGTCACATTTCCATGAGCACATTAGGTTTCCCAGAAACATAAATTTATTAGATTTTTCTCGCTGCTATGACTTGCGTTGTGTTCTTTGATTTGATTTTGCTACACACGAACGCCTACTACGAAATATTATTTGAACGAAACTTTAACGGATTCATGGTGATATTTAACAATAAAGCAAATTTCATTCCTTTAAAATGAGTGACAGGTATCCCAACCTTCAACGTGAGAAAAACATAAGTAACGTTAGAGTTGTCAAAAACACGTAAAAAATAACAAATATAAAGGTCGTCCCGTTATCATTGTATTGTTTAGGTAAGTTTGTGTAATGAATACTTTGGTTCGACTTATTCGAGCCACGACAATACAAAAAGACAATTTAGCCATAAAAGGAGAAACGTTTTTCCTTACAATATCTTTTAGTTTTCCTTATTTATTTTTTTTATTTTTTTATTGTTTATTCCAGATCTCGGGGAGGGTGGTGCAATCCCACGAGCTTCATATTATACATAGAACATATCAAATTAATATTTAAAAAAAAATATATATATATATACAGGGTGTTAAGGTACGTACTTGAGTTACTATAACCAGTGATTCCTGACATTATTTGAAGTAAAAAATGTTAACGAAATTTTGGTCTCCGGTGACTTTTTTTATGTCAATTTTTTTTTTTCAAAATATTTTTTCTTCAAAATCAAACAAAAAAAAATTATTTCACATGACCTTATTGGTCACTCAGACGAGTTACCGCCCCACCATTTACCCCGCCCCCAACTACCCAACACAACACCTACTATTATTTATGTTTTTGTAGAAAAAAAAAAAAAAAAACATCAAAAATGTCAGCGGAGACCAAAATTTCATTTACATTTTTACTTCAAATAATGTCAGGAATCACTGGTTAAAGTAACTCAAGTACGTACCTTAACACCCTGTATATTGTGAGATACTGAAAATGGAACTTAATTGGTTGATATTATGTTCACTATCTTATGTTAAATGATCTTTTACACAACTGTATGTTTCCTTAATAGACTTAAATAAATTAATAAAATACAGCACACATAGTAAAATAAAACAGAATAAAAATAATACAGAAACAACATGAAAAAAAGTTTTTTTTTTAAACTATGACATCAGGAGTTGGCTTCATCGCTTGTAAATAGGACCCTGCCAGAAGCGCAGTGCTGCCATCACAAGACCGTTTTCACTCGTGGCTAGTCGCGTTCTAAAGCTGGTGATCCGTTTTTTGAGTAGTGCTTGGAATGCAGGAACAAGCAAAATATGTAATAACTAAATATCACGTTTCTTCATTAAAATATTAACAATAATTTAATCATTTCTTCAAATTTCGCAAAATCACTTCGTGGCGTCATTTTGAATAGTATTAAACAAATAACTTTGTATCAACCACTATTACATAATAATTTCTTTTTAGATTATACTTGTTTGTTTATTTTGTTATTTAATGTCATTACTTCCCTGACGAAGAAACCATCGGTTTCGAAACATGTAGGTAATTGTGATTATATAGTAGTGGTTGATACAAATTTATTTAATAATTTAATCATTTGTGGAGCGCCTTTTTTTAGAAAAATCACACAATGGCGCTGTACAATGTATTATGAGTGCTTAGGCTACTACTTACTATTAGTTCTTAGGCTTATAAACACAAAGGGAAAACCTGCATACATAGTAGGTCACTTTATTAACATTTTCCAATGTACATATCCAAGACGGACATGGATATAGATACCATTTACTGGATAAACAACACCTTTGGCGTGGGTCACTCCAAGTGGTTTGCTACTCGGTGACTTGTCCACTTGGCAGGTTTGTCCAGCTTCATGGGGTGAGATTTGTCCGGGTCTTGATAGGCCGGATAGGAAGAGACTGGTTTAGGGAGATCTTTTGATCTCTACAGCCGGACTCTTTCAGTGCAGTGCAAGGTGATCGGTCGGATGGACAGGAATGGATTCGTACGTCCGTCACTCCTGGACACACTGACCCCCTGATCCCATACTTCAGAAGTTGAAACGTAATTTTTCAAGCGGATCTGAAAAAATCGCCCGCTTTATAGAGGAGATAAAAAAACAGCCGCACACATTGTGTTAATATACTTAATAAACATTGGCCTTACCAACTTCGGGTTGGTTGATTCCGATCACTGGCTAAGAAGATTCAAACCTCAGTCAAACAAAAAAAAGATTTTAAGACATTTGAAAATAGATATATTGTATTAAAAAAAAAACTTGTTTTTTTACAAGATGATGTTATTTAATCGTGGTTTTGTTTATGTGCTAATCCCATCTTGCCTAAAGTTTTCTTTTGACAAACACTGTAATTATTAAAACGGATTTTTTTTTTTTTACAAATACAGTTGTTATACATTGTATATATATATTTTTAATACATTTTTTAAATATCGTGATTCACCTTTTTTTTGAGCAATGCTCGTGTAAAAAAGGTGGAGCAGCGAAAAACAATTCAACATATATTTTTAAAATGTGTAGTAAGGATAATTGCAACTAATAGTGGAATATTAATTGTAGTAATAAATTGCAATAATACAAGTACTTAGGATCGGCGAAGGATAAGCGACCTAATTTTTTTTTTATTGTAAATTAAAGCTTGATTGTTGCGAACTCCTGAGTTTAGTCAATTTAAGAATACCTACTCGACTCACCAGGTGTAAGGACGTATTTCAATATCATAAACAAATTATGTACCAAACTCCCCAATTACTCGCCTACACAGTTTAGCTAACTAATATACCAATAATATCGACATTTTCAATATAACAAATTCAATGTTTAATACATAATTTTAAAAAAAAAATATGTCAAGATATTATTTCTAAAAAACTTTACAGTACAATAAATTGGAAACATTATGAACTCAATGCAAACACCTTATGGGCCTTTATAAGAGTAAATAAATTAAATAAAACCATTCTCTAGGACTTAAAATGAGGACGTATGTATGTTAATATGATTAATCTCCCTTGTCAAATTACCAAAACTATTTTAATGAAATGAATAGATTTGGTTCATACTCAAAGGTTTCAAAATAATTATCATCGAACCAATTATTTTCATTTCTTAGTCAAGCTTTAGAAGGGCATCATTTTAATTGAGTAGGTACGGTGAACCACACACCAATTCAGCACTAAATCCAGAAAATTTGCCACGAGTTGCAGTTCCAAATAGCTTTGGGCTAAGAACAACTTGCGAATTCTGCATATTGCTTTGGCCATAATTTATCATCTACGTCACGAATAAAATTACAGAAAGTATTAAATCCTTCACAAAGGGGGTTATATCAACTCTTTTAAACTTGCAATTTACTTAGAGATTAATACAACTTTTAGATGAAGAATCGTCGTTTTAACTGCTGGTTTGATATGATTTTGCGCAGAGGATCTGGTGCTTCCAGCGTCCAGGGTCTTGCGGAAATCGCAGTGATTAAATTACTGGAGACAGAAATAATTTTATTAATGGGATTGAAAATAATGAGTTTTTGGTGTACTTCGATTGATAATGAGATAAATATATTTTTTTTAATAACTGATATTGTGTAGGTACGTACTTATTATTAATTGAAAATGAATATCAAATGAACGAATAAAGTTTGAAGTCGGTGACGCCCGAGGAAGACGTGGCATGATTAAGGAAATCAAATTTCCTACAGTTTCGCATCAGAACAGGAATCCCTAGAGAGGAGGAAGACTATCAATAAACTACCAAATTTTGTTTATAAGTAGTCATTAATCCTTTCAAAACTAAATTAAAAGTGGCAGTGGCAGAACTGTGTTTTTTTAAAATTTTATTCTGTATGAGTTATTGTTATTTTTATTTGAAAGAACATTAGGTCTCATTCACATAAATGACAAATCGTACCCTGTATACCATAAATACAACATTTTTATCAATTTAAAAAAAAAAAACAAAAATTAACAATTTATTGAAAAATTACCTGTAAAACCTACAAAAAATCTTGAATAATAATAATTAACTTTGCTTTGAAATTATGTCATTTTAAAATTTTTTATCTATTGTTTGGAGAATTTATACAAGCCACAAAGTAGGTACCTGCCCATAATTTTTTTTTTCATTTTCAAAATTTTAACTGATATATCAAGAAATCAGAAAGGGTTGAGCTAGCTAGAATATAATAGAACTTTTTATTTAACCGGATGATTTATTGTATTTCATTAAACAATTATAATATTTTAATTAATGAAGATAATATTAGCGAAAGTCAATCGAAAATCCGAAACAGAAAAATCAGAAAAAGATATGGATACATCTGGGACTCGAACCCAGGTCCTCCAGCAATCCGGGCCGACGCGCTAACCACTGCGCCAACGTATCCCTATCCGATTCGGTCATTTTTAACTGTATCATACTTCGACTGAGAACCACCAACATTATTTTCATTTTTCTTATCGCATATTTTTATTGGCTGCTACCTTTATGTGTGATTGCAAGGGAATCGGATAGGGATACGTTGGCGCAGTGGTTAGCGCGTCGGCCCGGATTGCCGGAGGACCTGGGTTCGAGTCCCAGATGTATCCATATCTTTTTCTGATTTTTCTGTTTCGGATTTTCGATTGACTTTCGCTAATATTATCTTCATTAACTAAAATATTATAATTTGAGGTTTAACTCTTTAAGTTAAAAAGTTAAAAATAAAAATTAAAAAAAAAAAAAAAAACAATTATAAGTTTGGAAACAAGCAGAAAATATGAAACAGTTAAATATGACCGAATCGGATAGGGACATATTAGCTCAGTGATCAGAGCAGCAGCCCGGAAAACCAAAGGTCATGTGTTCGAGTCCCAGATGTGACCCGGTCTTTTTATGTTTCAGATTTTTGATTGAGTTTTTACCCTAATATTGTCTTCATTAATTAAAATAAATATTTCCGCTCAATCCGAACAATGCCATTCTCATGAATAGCTATTATATTTGAAATGTCTATTACACTTTCAAAAACAAAACATATCGTCAAATTAAGCGCAGTTGAAGTAACGCTACGTAAATTATCCAAGAACGATCATTACATTTTTTTTCTGTAAGATTAAAGGTTTAGGAAAAAGAGAGTTAAAATCTCCAACGAAACCGGATATTAATAGAATACATTTCGAACAGAAAAAATTTAACCAAGAAAAAGTACAAATAAGTTTTAAGTTGTCTGAAGCATGACCTGTTTTCTATTTCCCCATTTCCTGAAATGGTATTTACTGAAGTAACTATGCAAAGTAGGTTAGGTCCGTTCACTTGGAACTAATATTTTGTGAAAAGTGGATCATGTTTTCTCCGGACAAAGAGAATTATAATATTCGAACTGCCGCGGCCGTTTTGGAAAATGCTAGCAATATGTAAAGTATTCTGTCGACAAGTTAAACAATTATTTAAATTTATTTATTTTATTTTTAACAATGAATTAAACCTCAAATTATAATATTTCAATTAATGAAGACAATATTAGTGAAACTCAACCGAAAAACCACGCAGTGGCCCGGAAATCCGAAGATCCTGGGTTCGAGTCCCAGATGTATCCGTATCTTTATCTGATTTTTCTGTTTCGGATTTTCGATTGAGTTTCATTAATATTGTCGTTATTAATTGAATTATTTAAATGCTCAAATTATTATGCATAAGTAATTATATTTATTAAATGAAATAAATTGAAGAGTGTAAAATACTTTCAGTATCGCCCTGGTGTAAGACCACCATTCAGAATTGAAATGGTGCTTGAAGCCGTGTCCTTCCCTTCTCAACTTACCTTCAGCCTCATAAAATACCCCAATTGGGGATGCCATAGTCTAACTGGCTCCAGACGGGAGCAGTTGGGGCTCTTGTAAGGTATTCACTATAAAAAAAAAATTAAAAGATATATTTACATAATTACATTATTATTAACCATTTATTAGATTACCAACACCTACGCCATGGGTCATTTCAAGTGGTCACTTAGCAGGGGTGTCTGAATTCAGGGGTTAGGTTTGTCCGGCTCTTAGTGGTGAGTACATCTGTCCCCCCAGGTGCGTGGCAGGTTGGATCCGGAGAGACTGGTTGAGAGAGACCATTTGACCTTTCCAGCAGGACTCTCTCAAAACATCGCCTTAATATTATCAGCTAAGCTAATTAATATTAATAACACCTCAAGATCTACACGACGACGCACGAAACTCAAGTAACCCTTTCCGTTGCAGAGTTACGACTGATTATTTGGTCTAGCAGTGAATTTTGACGCTCTTGACTCTTCCCCAGCCTGCTCGATGACGTAAACGCACGATTTATTTATTTATTTATTTTTTTACTCATTAAAGGCTTTTATATGAAACATTGGTGAGTTGTACAGGAGCATCATAACAAGTATATAGTACATAAATAATAAATTGAGCATTAAAGACATATAAGCAAGCACAACACAAGTAGGTATAAGTATTCGATAAGTAAGTTGTACAAAGGAATTCAACAAACAGATTCGTATTTGGGCTCAGGCCTACAGCATACGATTCAAAAATTATTATCACAATACTACTCAAAACATGATTCCAGTGCAGCTCAAAAGATGACGCAAATACCGCGCCACAACCCTTGAGTCACGAGATATATTTATATATTTGTCGACAACAAAAGCTATCGTTATAGTAATAGTTTTATCAATGACTGGGGAGACTTTAGTATGGGAACCTTAAAAAAAAAAAACCTTTCTAATTTAAAAAGGGTTATTTATTTAATTATTTTCTTGTTTTTTAATCGTGCTTCTACATTACTTGGCCAGCTGCACTATTGAAAATATATATATTTTTTAAACTCATACATTTCGCGAGTTTAAAGTAAATATGCACTTAACTAAATTGAAATCTATCGCGGGTTGGACCAAAGGCATTTTGGAATATTTCTGTTCATATTTGCAGCTGAATAAATTTGAAAGCAGTTTAATGAAAACTGTTTCTGCATTGTGAATAGTAGTACTATTTTCCAAAAGCTATTTCCGAGTGTCCAATGCAAAGTTCAATAAATTTATAGTCGATTTTAAAGTCAATAAATTATTTAACGTTTTCATGTTTTTATAGGTTTGTTTAAAGCAGCTCAGTTTTATATAATATAAAAATCTGAACTGCTTTAAACAAACCTTTAGCCACTGGAGCGATTTAGGTCCAAATTTCGACCGCTTTTATTTTTCTGCGAATGATATCGGTTCAAAATTGGATCACGTTTAATGAATCTACAAATAAGGGATGAACAGTGAAATCTAGGTGGATTCATTAGCTACCGTAGTAAATAGTTTATATGTTTCCATATTAATTTTTTAAGGAATGATATTAATTAAAGCGAATGGCCAAATCAAAAACTGAACACCTATCGCTCCAGTGGATAAAAACGTGAAAAAGTTTAATAATTTATTTTTTATATAATAAAAGGGTAAAAGAAAGATGAATTGGGCATTATTTCGCAGATAAGCATTTTTTTTCTCAAGAAATTATCTTTGGCAAATAACTCATGAAGAAACTGAAACCAAACTAAAACTGGCGGGTTTCTATGGTTTCCAATCAAGCTTCTATCATTGCGCTACCCAATTTTACGATTTCAGTCATTATCTCAGCTTATAATCAAAGACGAGGAACAAATCAGTCATCTATCGCTGTCATATTGGCGCTGGCGAATAAAAAATTTAAAAAAACTGACAACAAAACTGGCGCAACCATGGCAACCAAATAAACTGGCAACGGCCGGTCGCGGCAACTAGCACGGCTAGTTGCGAGTGACTGTTTGCATTGCACGGGTTTTTGAGAATTTGGGTAGTGTGCGGACTATCACATTGACATACACAGGATAGCGAATTGAATTGAAAACTGTATTTTTTTCAGTTGTCCGTGAGCGGAAGCACTTAGGCTTCTTTTATTTAGAATTTCGAATATAACGCAATTAGTTTTGGTTGGTAAAATAACTAAATAGAAAGAACCGTTTAATATTTCTTTTTTGAAACTCACAATTCGTAGTGGAATTCCATTATAATCAATGCAAAAAATATGTAGATATTATAAAATAAAGTGTACAATGTGCGTACCGCTAAAATTCAGAAACGAATCGCGGTACGATCAATGGAGTTATATGGTGTGGTAGCCCTCTATCCCCCATCCATGAAGAAGGTTTTCGTTTTTACCTGAAGGGCGTGCTTTTGAAGATATAAGGGCTTGAAGTTTCGCCTTCTAGAAATTTCTGGAACAGTGCAGGAAATTCGAGAGTATTCGAGATCTTTTCACAGCATTCCAGAACATCTCGAAGCATTCGGGAATGTTGTGTATTGTTCGGGAATAGTCTGGAATGTTCGGGCACAAGAGCATCCCAGATCATTGTAGAACATTCCAGAACATTCTCGAATGTTGCGGAATGTTCTGGAACATTGTGGACCATTCAAAGCCTTTTTTGTACGGCTGGGGGGTAGAGGGCTACCACACAATTTCATATAAAATCCCTGAGCGAAACCGGGTATCCAGCTAGATAATAAAACAAATATAAAACTTATGTAAACTTCAATTGAATTCAATATTATTTTTAAAAAAATAAATGTACGGGAATTACGTACTAAAAATAATTCTTCAAAGCTAACTTCATAAATTCCATCAACAGGAATTTAATATTTCGTCTTCGTGGGTGTAAATTTCATTTTATAAACGTAAGTTGAATTAGTTTTTACCATAGAATAAAGATTATCACAAAAATCACCTTGTGGGCGTGTTTTATTACCCAAATATTTGCCCATTCGAGGCTTAAATTTCCAATACAAAAACTACAGAGTTTAGAAAATTGAATTGAGATGGAGATCTACGATATCAAGCGAGTGTAAGTGAGACAGAGCGCTGGGATATTTGGTTAATTGGGACATTTGTTTCCATTTAGATTTGTATGGAAATAAATGTATCTAAATCTGATACGTTTTTAGATTTTCATGGCCAAAAGCATTTTCGTTGTTTGTTTTTTGGGTGTTATGCCGTGTTGCGCTGCATCCTTCTTTAACCGACGTTTCGGACAGCATTGCAGTGTCCATCATCAGGGCAGATCCGGCAGATCCGACGATGTGTCGTCGGATCTGCCCTAAATTTAAATCTCTTTCCAATTTGGGGTACCGCCCTAACACCCTTGCAATAGGTCACTCCAAGTGGTTCGCTACGTTTGGTGATCTAGCAAGGGTGCATGGGTTCGTGGAGTGAGATTTGTCTAGGTGTTGTTGGCGAATGCGTTTGCCCACCTATTGGGTGGCGGGCCGGATCGGTAAAGACTGTTTGTGGCAGCCCTAACCTAGACCTCTACAGACGGACAATCCCGACCAATCGCCTTGCACTGCAATTGGAAGGATGGATTCATACGTCTGTCACGTTTGGACCCAATAACTTCCAGATTTCAACCTACCCCTCGTACATTTTCCTTCCCAGAAATTCATTTTCCTAAAACGATCCTCTACATAGCATCCACAAGGATGACATCGGCTCTGGAGGATTTTTTTTCCTCAGATATCCTGTGTGGTGCTGTTGTAAAAAACTTCTAGTTTTCTTCTTTTTTTCTATGGTTTTAGAGTAAGCGTAAACTTTTTACATAGGTAATGTGAAAAATAGAAAAAAATCTATTTGCGCCGCTTTGGTATAAGTATGTAAGAATATTAGCAACGAAAACATACTGTTTTGTATAAGTAAGTACCTACGTATATTGGCAAGACCGATTTTGTTAAAATATTCAGGGAACGCGAAAATTTAAGCAAGATATTTTATTCAAACTCTCACCAAAAAACATAAAACATTAAGGTTTATGCGTTTGAATCGTGATAGCTTTAATGTTTTATGGCGAGCTAAATTATGTGGGTTTAAAATTTAAATCCGAACCATTTTACCTTATGGACGTAGTAAGAACCCATTATCTTAGTCCGAAATGGAGATATTTAAATAGGACAAGATGTATGGAATTCGAAAACAGCGCTGTTGTCGCTTCTAGGGGTGGCGGGAAGGGATGGAAAAGGGGTGGCGATAGCAAATCAGGGGGTGGACGGAGATTTACAGCCTCCCGCGGATCGGAGGGACTTCCGGGAGATTTATGGGAGCCTGTTTCCGGTCCGGGGGCGACGCATTCCGGATGGGCCGTTACGGAATTCACTTTGAATGCACTGAATTTCAGAACCGTCTACTTTTTCTTTATAATTATTAGCTAAATTGAATTCTATCATGCTTGAACAATACTGTCTCTCACGCATATGTGGCAAAGCGCATGAATTATCCCGTGTAAACATATCTCCCATAATAGAAATAGCTTTTAAATAACATTATACGGCTGTCCCGAAAAAAGTTCGGAAACTCGGGCAAAGTCTTTTATTAGATTATACACAGACATCGATGCATTTAACACGAACCTCACTAAATGCAATACACTTAAAAAGATACACTTGATCGAATGTCTAACAGAAAACTTAATATGTTATTGATATTTTTGCTCATCACTTCGTCAAAGGTATTATCGTTATTCATTCCAAGTTTTAAAAGTGTACCATGGAAATATTTTTAAATAATTTTAATATTATTTGAAATAATATTTTGAATATAAAACACTTTTGCAGATTTAATTAAGTGGATCCACTTTATCAGAACTATTTGTATTAGATACCTAAAACAGCTATTACTTATTTTTGATTTTCTATGATTATTATGATCTTCAATTTGCATGCCGTTATTCTTTTGGTCAATGACAAATATTCTTACTACAGTTATATATATATATATTTGTAAATTAGCCAATAAAAAAAAATAAAAAAAATAAATAGTAACTACATTCTAATGAAATAAAAATTTTAAAAATTATAAAATAACATATTGTAAATGCCATTTTTTGTGTATACATATTTAATAGACCTATGACCTCTCTTGAATATGTATAACTTTATGTATTAAATATATTATAAACTCAACAGATTGGTGTTCACACAAAGTTATTTTGTTTTATATTTGTGAAAAGCATTAACTTTGTGGCTCGCCATAATTTACAATAAAAATTATATAAATTTATTTTAGACCACTTTAATTTTAATCAAACTCTACCGGTTTCGGAAGAACTCTTCAAAAATCAGGAGACCAAGGCTTCAATATTTTCCTGACGAAGGAAGATTTCTTCCGAAACCGGTAAAGTTTGATTCAAATTAACAATAAAACAAATTTATACAATTGTTTTATTTTTTATTATTTCTTGGGCATTAGTTACGTAGCAAATTTCTAGACATTTTTGTTTTGGTGAGTTTTACTTTCCATGTACATTTGTTACATAAATTTTAATTTTTCTGCTACTGGTTTCGATATTTTTATTGTTATTTTATTTTGGCTGGAATTATTATACCACAAAGTGATTGCTACATGTGAAAATTGATTAAAATGTATTTGATTTTTCCAATAATTATAAGTTTCAAATACTCATAGTTTTCAAGACATATTGAGATTCATGACGCTTTGGTGAAATCAAAGTTTTGAATTCGAAAGGAAACCGCTCAGATTTGAAAGTTTATTTGGACTGGCTACTGGCTGGCTTCCAGCCCTGGCTCCTGACAGTTGGGCCTCGGCACTGAGAGAATTGTTTGGTCAATGCATTGAGATATATCGATCCCCACTCATCTCTACTCCCAACAATATTATCGTGGGCTCTCTACGGAGACCAGTTACTTGAAAGTTTTGATTTTGCCCACTCATCTACAAATTATAAGGACGTAAAAATAAAAATATTTTTTTGGTTAATTACGTATTCTCTAGATTTCTAAAAGTTGTATTTTTTTATTTATATCATAGTTCATATAATAAAAACTTGTCCTCACAAGAGGACAGGATTTTATTTATTACATAGAGGAGAAAAAAAAATGGGTTAAAGATTAAATTAAATTTTAACAAAAGTGTTCCTGCTCTAAATTATACAATTAATATTTTATTTCTTTATTTATTATAATATTCATTCGTACAGTTTAAAGGTAAATAAATAAAACGTGCAAGTAATTATATTATATTTAATAAGATGCCAATGCGTATAAAAAGCGAATCAAATAATCAACACTTAAATAAAAAAAAGCTGAAAAAATTGTTAATAGTAATAATAACATAGCATAGCGCAGTTTTGTGTTGTTACACTTCAAGTGAACTTAACTAAAATAAACTTAAAAATAATCTTATAGTGCTCCTTACGAGTCCATTACAAAATATTAATTAAAATTCATTATTAATAAAACTCCATTACAAAATAGAAATAAAGAATAAATAAAATTAAAAATACGGTATACATAAAACAAAAAAGCAGAGAACAAAATTTTACAATAAAGTTCAACAAGCAGGACAAAGCAATAACTTTAAAACTAAAATATTATATAAAACAGAAAAACAGTAAAATATTATATAAAACAGAAAAACAGTAAAATATTATATAAAAAGTGGACATTTAACTTAAAAGTAAAAAACCAAACAATTACCGGAAACTTGAGAACCTGGCTTATTAGTAAATATTATATTGAAAAGAGGCTATTAGTATATTGAAATTCATGAATAAAATATTTGTTTTACTGGACTCATTAGTTAAACAATCAAAGATGAGTTGATGTTTTAGATACAGTTTGTTATTTGTTTGTCTTACAATATTTACATGTTCTTATGTCGGCTGTAGTTCACAGAGAGAGAGGGCGGAAGTGCAAGACCGGAATCCTTCACTTCTAGCATAGACAATAGACATTGTCAATAGATAACGTAACCAAATTGTTTCTAAGCTCCTATACATTGGTATCAATTGATTTTATGTGTGTAATATTATATATACATGTGCCTATTAGTATGTTAAGGTATGTTTTGTCCTTTGAGTGTGTGTGTTTGCCTATAAGTATATTGCCTGTTTTATAGGTTTATTTTTTATTTGTCTATGCATTTTATGCCTTTGTATTTTAGTTCCTTGAATTGTTATCCTTCTCTTTTTTTTTGTATTGTGGTTTCTCGTTATACGTGTGCTTTAATTTGATATAGTTAAATTGGCCTGCTGACAAACTGCTTGGGTGTTTTAAATAAATAATTATAATATAAAAAAACATACAGAAAACGGAATAGGAAAATGATCACTCTCTGTATGTAAATGATTTGTTAGTAATATTTTGTGAACATCGCTAATGGTTTTATGACATACTAAATTTGAGAAAGGTTGTAAGGCAGAAATTAAAAATTAAATGAAGTTTGAGATGTATCTGCCTGTTATATTACGTTCCACTCAAAAAAAATTTCAACGAATTTGAAAAAAAATACAGACTTAAATTTTATTATTTTCAGTGACCTCTGGGCTTGAAGACAAAGGTTTATAAAACTTTTAAATCAATACCTCATCAACTGTGCACAGATAAACTCGAATTCTTGTACCTAAAATGTACAAAACTTTGTAAATAGGAATTACGTATGCCCCGTACCTGAGTTATTAAGCACAGAATATATTTTATAATTTTATAAGTGGAAAACATGGTAAAACTTTGTTAAAACTATCTAATTAAAGCTTTGAAAAATAGACAAAATTAAACCAGCCATTTATATAGATATCTAGTGCATTTTAAAATTCTAAAAGTAGTAGTACCTATACAGTTTTATAATTTTTTTTTAAAAATGGCATTATGATTTCAATCATAAAGATTTACATTGATTGTATTTGCGACGAAAAATCGGTAAAATACTGTTGTATTGTTTATTGTTTGTTGTTTATTGTTTATTATCTTCACATTTTAGGTATAACAGTTTACAATACAATTTTTAACCTCACTAGGACAAGCCTGTGTTGAGGTTAACAATTATTTACTTAAAGTAACAAAATAACCCAAAATGAAAAACAAAAATAATACTTCAAAAAACACAAAATAATATAGGTAAAATAAAAATGACACTTTAAAGAATAATATTGTTACACAGATAATAGGCAAGCTAAAGGCCCTTGGCACATTACAATGTAAACAAAGTAGGGTGACCATAGTTGATTTGAATTTTGAAGGACTAAGATAAATAATAAATATATGTATATAATATATTATGCTATTAATTTAGCACGACAAAGATGAAAAAATTAAATTAATTATTATTGTATGGATTAATTGCTTAATTAAAAAAAAAACCTTTTCACATCCTGCGACATCCAATAACACGTAGCTGTGGTGATTTTCATTTACGTCATAAAGCGTTAACAAATGCAATCTTTGTAAAAATTACGAAGTATTTCGAAGAAAATTTTACTTTTTTCGCAATTTTTTCTCAGCCAGCGATACACCCATGGAACTATAATTGTACTCTTTGGATACACCCATAAGGGGTGTTTCGTCAGTATATTTAATTCTGGCAAACTGCAAAATAAACTTTCATATTATATCAATAATTCACAAATTAAACTTACTTGTTTACGCCGAGAGATTCGGATTCGTTTTCAAGAATCGTAACCACTCAACCACGGAAACCGTCAGAACACATAAACAGAATACAATATTGTGTTTTTGCCTAGCAGGACTCAAAGCTATAAC
The DNA here is from genome assembly GCA_951813805.1 of Limnephilus auricula. Taxonomy (NCBI): domain Eukaryota; kingdom Metazoa; phylum Arthropoda; class Insecta; order Trichoptera; family Limnephilidae; genus Limnephilus; species Limnephilus auricula. The sequence continues at coordinate 1,688,017 of OX638403.1, forward strand.
TTAATTTCTAAACGAGTAAAGTCCGACAGTATTTCATTCCCAACCCCCCTGACTCACTCCCCCTTATGCTTCAACCCTCACCCCTCATTCACCTTGGCTCCCAACGGGCCAACTGAATTAGCTGCAGCCGGGTAATGAATTGGGTTATGATGCAGCTACGAAGTAATTAAATTAAAACGATGGGATGCCACGCTGAGAGATATTATGAGGTACCTCCCTACTGATTGTAACAAGCAAAAAACGGCAGAAAATACTGTCGTAAATAGACTTGCTCGACCTGGTCTAAAAATAGGACACTCTACGATCAGTAAAAACACTACCACACCTCCTCCAACACAAACTCCATATTCCAATTCAATCAAAAACCAGGTCCTCAACAAATAAAACACTGAACATACTAATAACACACACCACACACGACAAAAGACACTTTGAATATTACGCAACCAAACTTTTTAATTGTATGCCCATTACTCTGAAGCAACTACTAACTGAAAATACATCTACAAGCATTCACAAAAAACATGTCACAGCTTGGATCAAAAATCAAGATTTTCATTTTATTCAAAATATAATAAACCCAAACCATTCTTAACCAAACTATAAAAAAAGTGTAAAATAAATAAATACATTTTTCGAGAATTTACCAACTATACACAAACTTAAAATATATATTTTTTTTAAATATATAAATAATCAATTTACAATTTTCAGTTTCAGTGCCGGCATCCCGGGCGTTTATTTAATATAATTTGGTTGATTTATAATTTTCTGATCTTTTACCTGCCTCACTAGACAAAGTAACCACTAGTTTAACAATAAATAAATAAAAAATAAACTTTCTACTACAACACATAAATACTTGTCATACTTAAACATAACCAGCACTTGAGCACTTAAAACATAATCAGCACAGGTTCTCTTAGTAAGGTGTTCACGAATCGTACATTTCCCACCCACAACACCTTCTCAAATCTACCTTACACACAACAGAATAAAAAGTTCAAAATTATTTTATATATACAAAAATATTAATAATTATGTGAACACTGTAATATTATATAGAAATGTTTTTTTTAAATTAATGTACCTAGTGAGGGAATTTCACTATGTCTTTCTCACCTAAATTTCTTTTCAAAATTATAAATAACCGTGTAGATTCTTCCTTCTTGGCCACAATCAAAATCGTATACTTAGATACCCTGAATCTTTCCATATTCCTTTGCAAAGAACTTATCTTCAGTTAATGTATCGACAATAATATAACGTCCACTGAAAAATGGCAAAATTCCAGAAATATATTTGGCGATAACCCCAAGAACTTTACAAAATTTCTTGAATCTCCCGTTTATTTGTTTCACTTGACTCAAACTTTATTGTTTCTTGTTTTTTACATATCTATGATTTCATGTCTAACCACATATTTTCGTTGTTTGTTTTTGGAGTGTTATGCCGTGTTGCGCTACCTCCTTCTTTATATAGCTTAATTGGATAGCTGAAATTATGTTGTTGTGTTTGTTTTTGAGGTAAGCTAAAATAACAAAAAAAAATGAAACTTCGAGCAAAACAACAAACTTTTAATAATATGTAGATATATGTAAAATATAATAAACATGATATCTAAACTAAAATACCACCCTTTTCGATCAATAAAGAAATCAAACGTGAAATTTCTTAATATATTTCTTGTATAATAGACTCATCTACTACGATCAACTATCTCGTGAATTACAAATGGAGCGAAATTGATTATAAATGTGAACCAAGCTCAAGAGCCAGTTCTCTTAATTGCTGTAGAAACCAAAAAAAAAATATATTTTCATCCTTTTGTTATACCTTTTTGTTATATTTTTGTTTTTATTTTGTTATTCTATTGTTAAACAATAATTAAAATTGTTAAATTGTTGTATGTAAAAGGTGAAATAAATTGAAAAAAAAATTGAATTGAACCACGTGGCCTCAGTTAAACCAACATTCAACAAATTGGATGAGATTATTTTGTGAAATCGATTTGTTTCACAATTTCAAAGAAACGAGTAAATCCAAAATGTGTTTACATTTTACCCGTGGTTTAAAATCATTTTTTGAATATGTTGATAATTCCGAATACGTATAGGCACATTACCTATTACAAAACATTAATGATTTTAAGAACTTAATTTAACTGATTTATCTTGTAGAAGAACAAAGAGCGATATGGTACTTTTATTCAAATTAGTTAATGGCACAATTGACGCACCGGACTTAACATTCCGAGTACCAAATCGTAACACGAGGCTTCCAGAGCTGTTCTTTGTTTATCCTTCGAAAACTAACTATTTCATTAACTCCCCAATCCAAAAACTACATAGGCTTGGAAATAAATTTAGTTCAGTTGGTATTTTCGTTTATTTATTACCTAAATTTATTTCTGAAATTTCAAAAGTTCTGTTTCTCGTTTACTAAACTATTAAATTTGTATTATGATTATTGTAAAAGCCCTAAGGGCGTGAATAAATAAATAAATAAATTTTGACCAAATGCTATTAAAAAAAACAGCCGGCATCGTATAATATAAAATGAACTAACGTCAAAAATACGACGCAATTATGAGCTAACGAAGGAATAATAACTGCTTTGAGTGCCGATTAACTCCGCCATCAGTTACCGTCTTCCAACAACTTACTTTTAGAGCTATTATGAAAGGTGCTGAAATGCAATATAAATGTAGTGCTTAATAGGGGATAATTTCTACCCTGACCCCTAATGAATCTTGGTGAAATAGACCCTTAACAGTTTATAAAGAGTTTCAACAATGAAAGTAATAGTTGTTTTCGAAATTACAGTTGACACATGTAAATAGGCTGCTAGAAACTAAACGTTTGCTATTAATCACGTGCAATATGTTTGTTCTTATCTTTAGGTGTACGGTGTGCCTCAAGACTCTGAGTAACACATCGGTTAATAAATTATTTATCTTTAGACCCACTGCCAAAACATGGCATAATTTATTACGACTAATCTAACAAATTAATGAGAACCGTAGCTGCCGTAGGATTGGGCGTTAACAATATTTAATCATTTTAGTGAAGCATAAAATTTAAAGAGCTTTATCATTGAAGCAATAATACTGATAAAATATTGTAAAATGTCAAGAATGGTCAGGCAATACTATTGTTTTTTACTGCAAGGATTGGGTTACAATGCAAAGATTGGGTTACAATGTTTAGAAATGAAATTATTGTATTTAAAACACATGAATATATTTTATATCAAAAAGGACATCCTAAATCTATAGCTTCTGGCATTTAGAGGCTTGCTAGGGTATATAAAATGAAGTCTGATACCAAGTTTCGACGACCGTCCGTGGTCGAGTGGTAAGACACTTGACTCCCATTTGGAAGGTCGCGGGTTCGAACCCGGCGTGCGCAAATACATTTTATTTGATTATTTTGTGTTATTTCACAATTAATTCATAAAAATAATATATGTTATATTTGCGGCACGTTCCAGAGTGGAAGATACTCTCAGTATCGCCCTGGTGTAAGACCACCATTCAGAATTGAAACGTTGCTTAATAATGGCTTTAGCCGTGTTTAGTGACTAGATCTGAATAGCCAGGTACTTTCCCACCTTCCTCTTCCCCATCTCCTTCCCTTCCCCACTTACCTTCAGCCTCACTACATACTCCAATTGGGGATGCCATAGTCTCACTGGCTCCAGAAGGGAGCAGTTGGGACTCTTGTAAGGTTTCTCTGTAAAAAAAAAAAAAAAAAGTTGGATTGAAGGATGGCGAAAAAAGTCCACATCGTGAGGGTGAATTGGTGGCAGAATCTTGGCTCTCAGGCAAAATGGTACTCCAGCAGCAGGACAGGCAGATGTCCTCCGATGGCTCTCATCAGCCCGGTGTCGAGATGGCGAGCCACTTGCCAATTTGTGCAATCACAATTGTAGCGATTATTAAAAAAGAATCTTGATTCGTCGTGAGGCAGTCCCGAAGTTCGCCCAAAGCTCAGGGCTGACCGACAAGGAATAAATGGGCTTGAATTCCAATTTGAATTTGATTGCTGCCTGCAGGTTTGACAACATTTTAACTCCAAATTAATCCAGGGCTGGCAATCTGACCAATCATAATACGCACTGTGTAGGTACTGGAGGTGCCACACACCGAAACCAAATATGATATGTATGAAAGGGTGCACACACCTTGTTACTCATCATACTTTTATGTAACAACGTATTAAATCTTCAAGAATCATTAGTATGTAGAAGAAACAAAATGATACAGCTAGCTGCCTTTCTAGATCCGACTAGGAGAAAGAGACGAAAATAATTATTGTGATGTTTTCTACTATCTAAATATTTCTAAAACGTTTTGTGTGGATTCGCAGTGAAAATATCTTTGAGTAAGTTTTATGCCTTTCAAATAATTATACGATTTTTTTATATGCATCCCGCATAAGAGTCCCAACGGATCCCGTCTGGAGCCAATGAGACTATGGCATCTCCAATTGGGGTATGTTGTGACGCTGAAGGTAGTGAGGAGGGAAAGTAGATGGGGAAGAGGAACGTGGGGAAGTACCTGGCTGTTCAGATCTGGTCACCAAACACCCAAAAAGCCAATAATTTAAAGCCAATAATTTAATTCTAAATGGTGGTCTTACACCAGGGGGATACTGACAGTCTCTTCCACTCTGGAACGTGCCCCAAATATACTATGTTGAATAAATTGTGAAATAACAAAAATTTAATTTATTTTGAACCCGCGACCTTCGGATTGGGAATCGAGAGCCTTGCCCTTGACCACGAAGCGAAATATTAAGGGAATCTCCTTAAAAATTACACAATTTATTAGAATTTTCATAATAATTAAGTTTTCAAAAATAGTAACTCGATTATTTTAAAAACATCAATTTGTAAATTCGATTGAAAAAAAAACCATTTATACAATTAAATTAAAAAACCACGATTAAATTAAAAATAAATAATACTTTTCATTTAATTCAACATTTCATTCAACACAATATTCAAACTGCCATAACACTGCAATGTGTAGTACAATATACACAAATTGAGAACCGAAAACATTCGTGGCATGGCTTGAATTTTCTGAAAATAGCAAACTTATTTTTTAATACATTTCAATGTCCTTAATGAACAGTATTTTATTTAAAACAGTCCACAATTTTCAATCCCAAACTACCCTCCTGAGAGTTGCCAGTACGCAAAAACTGTGGCGATGTGTAATGTCGCGGTACCTACTGGCAATAGTGGTCTCACTGAACAGCTTATTCCTAGACGTGTGAATTATATCAATTAGAAATGGAAAAATATTTGCAAGACCAAATTGTTAACAACTCTTGACACTGATTAATTTACTGCTCAATTTATAATAAGCAATTTTTCACATATAGCAAACACTTTATTTGTATTCATAATTATAATAATTACATTCATAATTATCGAAGAAAGCAAACACTTTGTGGCTTGACATTATACCAAATGAAATAAAATAACTTTGTGTGAATACCCCTCTATTATAATATATATATATATATATATATATATATATATATATATATATATATATATATATATATATCTTTAATCAAACGGTTTCCTCTCTCTTAGGTACCTCTCTCTCGCCCCCCACCAAAGTTGATGTTCTATCTCCCTCTTCTATTTTACCTTTAAATACTCTGTATTTTTTTTTAAATATGTTTTATACACCTTTAATAAAGATCCAGGTTGAACAAACACCGGTTGGTTAAAGATATATATTAAAGTAGTATTCAAAGAAAGTAATTTTTTTATCAAAGTTATAATAGGTATTATTTGATTTATGTACCACACTACCATCCTAATTGCAACTCTATAGGTCTCCTCTATTAAAACTGCCAGTTCACGTTGGGCCAATGCGCTGGGCCAACGTTGGCGACAACAAGTTGTTGGCGGCAAAATGATGTGTGCGCGAAAAACCGACCGATTGATAGGCCAACGTTGGCGGCTATCGCCTTGCAACAGCCAAACTACGCCAAGTTGTCCTGTGTACCTTGGGCCAACGTACACTGGCCACAATAAATTTATTAATTTCACTGTGGCAAACGCAATACAAAAACGTTATGGACAAATTCCATCATAATTCCGTACAATTTCTCTTTTGCAAATTAATGTTATAGTTTCTTTCTTCATCGCAAAAATTGAACTATGAAGCATGCAAAAACTTATCTTGCAAATTCTTGCAGAGAAAAGAATAGACCGATATGAAAGAAAACTGGTGTCATTAATTTCGGAAAGACTTTTCAAATCCTCGACCACATACACTCTTTCAGAGAAAAATAACTGAAAAACTTAACTTGATTTTATGCGGTTCGTCTGATTGACAATCCGTTCTTAACAGACCGATGTTTTGGGGTTTTAATGAATTTGGATATTTGATCATTATTTTCAGCAGAAGTAATATTGAGCTTATTACAGGCACACGAGCATGCTCTCGTCACACTTCTGTCATTTATCTCTTCAGTGGTGGTATTACTGGCTCGTGGTGATGGTATGGGGACGCTGGTGGCCCGTGGTGGTGTTGACTAGGAGTACGGGTGCGGTGGCTCGCGGGGAAGGTACGGGACCCCGGCGAGCCAGACTCGACTGATTGTCGCCAGGGGGAACATTCAACTCGTTTGGGGCAGTTAGTCGGCTTACTGAGCCAGATGATTCAATGATTGTGGTACATATGCTCCAGGTCTCGTTGGAGTCTGCTGGAGACTACAGTCAGTGACCAGTGGAATATAGAAGCACGCAATGGCGGACGATCTTCATCACATTTTTATTAAAGAAAATGAAAAAAAACTGATGCGACGCACCATTCGCTGCGCAACCTAGAATCTTTCTAGCACGTTCCACGCGCAACACAGCCTAGAACCTTCTAGAGCCTTTCAGTTTTATAAGGCACCGCGCATCTATATAAATGCTGCGCTCACAGTCAGTCTAGTTACTCAGTTCAGTCTTTTTTTATATGTATACCGCACAAGAATCCCAACTGCACTCGTCTGGAGCTAGTGAGACTATGGTATCCCCAAATGAGGTACGTTGTGAGGCCGAAGGATATGTGTAAGAGAAATGTGGGGAAGTACCTGGCTATTCAAATCTGGTCACCAAACACGGCTATAGCCATTTCAAGCAACGTTTCAATTCTGAATGGTGGTCTTCACCAGGGCGATACTGAGAGTATCTTTTACTCTGTAACGTGCCGCAAATGTACTGTATATTATTTTTAATAAAATAATTGTAAAATAACATAAATAATCCAATAAGTTTATTTGCTCACGCCGAGTTCGAACCCGCGACCTTCGGATTGGGAGTCGAGAGTCTTGCCCCCGACCACCCCGGCCGTCAAGTGTAGTCTTTTGGTCAGTCCAGTATTCACTCACTCGCGTCTCCGGCCCCACGCACAACATCGTTATCACCGTGATGTGACCTACGTGTTATGTGTCCCATCGCGATGCATAAATAACTGTCTACGTAATACAGACACAGTCACAATCTATAACATCTTTCATTGTTTCCACCCACCATTTCCTACAAAACTGTATTTTTATTAAAAATCTACAGATTTCTGCGAGTATTAAATCCATTTTCTTTGTTTGACTTTTACCGGTCAGTGGTTAAGTGGGCATCGCGTTTGGGTCCCACCCAGGCGTTCCGTGATCGATTCCTCGGCTGGCTAAGTCCTCCATCACAACACAAGCAACAACTTCCGCTCAGTGTGGTGGTAGTTGGAGAATTTCAAATGTTGTGGGGTTATTCGTAATCCGGGAATGTTTGTCTTTCTTTAAAAAAAAAAAAATCTTATCGACTGGATCGATTTCAGTCATCTTCAGATTGGTATATTAAGATATAAAGATGTTTTACACCTTCTGGATATAAGTAGTATTTGAAAGTTAACACTTCAAATGACATATTAAATCGTGAATAATTATTTTATCATTAATACATTAAGAGGGTACTACCAGAGAATGTCGGAAATTTCTCCATTTTAAATCAAATTCTAGACGTATTGACTCTTTTTTACAAAAAAAAATAACGTAAATTGAATTTTAAAGGGTGTTATTTTTTCTGGTACACGCAGTTTTAAAATTTTGAATTTTCTGGTACACGTGTATTTTTAATATAATATACTAAGGTTAACCGTTGGTCGTTGGCATATTTGTTCAATTTTCAAACGATAGATTCTATTAAATAACACAAATTTCAAATCATATAATCACACAAAACAATAGTCAACACAGTTTTCAGAATTTTAATTTTAGTTAAATTAAAATCATCAAAAAAATAAATCCGAGAACGTGTTTTGTGACAAAATTTCCTCAGTTTTTCTATTTATTTAAGGTCTTAAAAACTAAAATATATCATTTTTTTTACTCTCTTATTTTGTTTGGACATTATTGAAAAATCATAAATATTTATGATAAAAAAATACCTACAAAAAGTACACGATATTTGATAATTTATCATCGTCCGTTTTTAGCATTTTTATTGCTTACTTGAATGTAGGTATATGTTAAAGCAAGTTTTTAATAAAATAAATCGATATTAAACTATTTATTTAAAAAATTCGATACGGGGAATAATCGATCTTTCTCATTGGAACCTCCCTGTATAGCTGCAAGCATTTTTAAATTTTTATTCTCAGCTGCTGGTCAATCGCTCTTAACGTTCGGTACTTACTTCTACTGTTATTTGTTATTAGCTTGTATATATTTTTTTAAACTTTTTTTGATCTATAGGTATGTCTATAATGTGTTCTACATTTTAGTAATCTTATGGGTAATTGGTGTAGTTACAAATGTTTACTGGTGACTATGAAAAAATTATCAATTTTGTCATTTTTTAATAAATTTCAAAACGTATTTAATACTAGGTAAGTAACATAAATAAAAACGATTTTACTTATAATTTACTTTACACAAAAAATGGAGTTTTATGAGGTCGTTCACAGGCGTCACAGTCTCCAAAAAAGTTTGAATTCGTGGAAAAAAATGTCACAAATGAAAAATTGCGTCCTCCATTGCTGACAAAACGCCAAATAAAAAGAGAATAACACGCATTAATATTATTTAAATTAATAAGTACTCATGTGGACTCCAGATGCGCAAAGCGGATGATAATAAAGTAATTTATTAATATTTTGTGGCTAACTGACTGTAAAACTTTTAGGACATTCAAATACCTATAAGTGTATCGCTCCATTTTTTAACAAAGTCTTTTTTAATTTATTTTCACACTACAAGTAATTCTAATCGACTAATGTTTTTTTCTAAATTATTGGCAGCTACCTTTTTCATTGGAAACAAGTATTCAAAGAATGTATTTTTTACCTAAATAGTGTCTTGGAAAAATATATACGTTTTTATTTTTATGGAACACTTATTGACTTTTCGTAAAAGTCTAAATAAATATTAATTTTTTTATAAGAAAAACTCTCTATTTAAATTTTGAAGGTTATTCCCATCAATGTAATACAGTTTAATATTTTTAATTATACCACACTTAATTATTTAACGAAATAACATATAAAAAAATAGTTGTAGTCCAGTTGATTAGCAGACATCTCCGATAAATCTAAATTTGAGTTGAGTATGCAGTTTCATGTAAAAGTCCTTCTATCTGGTACAATACTTAAGATAACTCGTAAACACTACCAAATCAATTATGAAGCACGAAAACTTGCGGTAATTTAAACCAAATGTTGATGTTTTCTGGGTCACTAGTAGGATTTTTCAAAATGTCATACTAATTTGACATTTGTGTTATTATCCCTATCATATTCGAAATATTCTAAACAATTAACAAATATATACGATACTGCAGGTTTGCAATTTAAATAACATGTTCCTGCTTTATTTATATTCTCTTAACTGGAAATTTAAGTTGTTTATTTTTATTTTTATTCTTTCGTTTTATTTTTATTTTTATAACGTATGTAAGCTTTTGATGGTAGTGTAACAAATAATAAAATCAAAATAAGAAGGTATGTAAATATTTATTATATATATTTACTTTTTGCTTTTTACACATATTTTTTAACACATATCTCTTTTAATGCATATCTATATTAATACATATTTTTAATGCATGTCTCTTATGATTGATACCCTTTTTAAATATGTATACTTATTATACAACTTTGTCAGACTTTGTCTAGTGAGGCAGGTAAAAGAACTGAAAACTGTAAACCATCCAATTTATATTAAATAAACGCCCGGGTTGCCGGCACTGAAACTGAACTGATATTTTATAGCACATTTTATATGTTAAACACAGACACGTTTAAACATATTTGATTTATGGTGAGCATTCGAATATTTCTTTCCTCATTATTTCAATATTAAGTACTTAAGTCTGATCGATATATAAGTTCTCCTCTCTTAAGTACAAGCATCTGCTTTGTGTATGAAATATAATGTATATCATTATTATTATATTGTAATAAAATTTTAAAAAAAAACACCCTTAAGAGACCAGCTGTAAATTCTGGATAGACTCGATGTGGTGGAGTTGGAAATAGGGTAGAAGAAAGGCGGGGGGGGGGGTTCCGGAAGAGTGGACGGTAAAGTCGGAAAAACGCGGGAAATTTATAGCGGACTTGATACTTCACCGTGTTAACTTTCAAAGGACATATGTAACTGAAGGTTCGGTTCGGAGTGGCACTAAGTACCCCTCTTATCTGGGATTAATTATAACACGCTTCACGTCCGCACCGACAGATGGCACTTGATAACTTGGACGCATTAGGGGCTGGATATATTATTAGTATTAGTCGTTTTTGCGCGCGGTAAAAAGGTTTATTAAGAGGAAACCCAGTCGCCAAAAAATTCGAATATTTTACCAAACTGTTGCTGTCACTATCGCTTTTACTCTCTCGAATACTGAGTGAAGAGGACAATTTTTTTTTTTTTACATTTAAAATAAAATAATTTAAAATAAAACAATAACTTTGTATACACCACTTTTATTTTTTTATACTTAATGCCGACCGGGTTTCGCTACAACCGTAGCTTCTTCAGGGCAGTATAATCTCTACTAATATCTAATATCTAACATGTGTTGTTATAATGTATTCAGGGGATTGAAGAAATGGGCTAGAATAGATTATACTGCCCTGAAGAAGCTACGGTTGTAGCGAAACCCGGTCGGCATTAAGTATAAAAAAATAAAAGTGGTGTATACAAAGTTATTGTTTTATTTTAAATTATAATGTCACATCACAAAGTAACTGCTTCATACGAACAAATAAAATAAAATAAATTATTAGTTTCAATAGCAAAGTTTGTACATTATGTAGGTATAAAGTATAATATAAGTATAATTTTTTTGTCTTTTTTCAGTCTTCCTCACTAGGGTTTCCTGTTCTGAGACGGCTGTAGTTTTTTTAATTTTTTGTATTTAGTTTTGAATTGTCTTTACATAGTCTTCATAATGTTTGTAAGATTATTGCTTTGATCTCTCAGCCATGTTTTGACTTTTGACATTAACTCCACAATGGAGGCCCTGAGGAAAATAATTTTCCTCAGGGCCTATGTCATCTTTGAGGATGCTGTTTTTATGGAAAGGAAGTTCTGGGAAGGAAAAATGTATGAAGGTTGGGTAGGAATATGGGGCTCAGTGTGTTCAGATCATCCGCACCCAAAACCTAGATAAACCTCACCCCATAAACCCGGGCATCCCTGCTAAATCACCAAACGTAGCGAACCACTTGGGATGACCTATGACAGAGATGTTGGTCATCCAATAAATGATTCCCGCGGCGGCGGTACCCGTTCCCGCCTCCCAAAATTAAAAACTGCACCTCAGGCATACATATGACAGGCTTTTCTCCTCCAAAACTGAATCAATTTTTAAGTTGTTTTTGATAATTGTATTACATATTATATCAAATTTCTCTGTCTGCACGTTTTGCTTTTTAAAAAATACGCTGTCTAGTTTATATATGTTAATGGCGTCTGCTAATAGCGTTCAAACCAAACAATTTTAACGGTTTTCAGAGGGTCCAACTCCTATAAAAAGTAACTTATAATAAAGTAGAACGTACCACAGTGGTCGATATATTTATTATATTTAAAAAAATTGCAGGAGTTCCAAATTCAATTGGGTAATAAATAACTTTGTATAGACAAAACGTATTCCCCAGTTTCCTCTTTGGATTTTCACATAATAATATGATGAAGGTGATGTTGATATATTTAATATCAATTTGGCGAGTTTTATGGATCATGTAAAATATTTATTCCAACACTTTTCCTAAACTGTATAAACACTATTCTTGTATTTTTGTTAATCTATCTAATCGCTGTATTTTTTGTTATTGTATTTTAATGACTTCCTTGTAACTTTTACTAGCGACAAAATGTATCAATTTTTTTTACTTCCAACAAAATGTAACAAGTATACAGTACTAACATGTAAAAGCCCTCTGGGCGTTGAATAAATAAATCAATTCTTCAAATTTTGCAAATTCACTTTGTGGCACCATTTTATTAATGAAATAATTAAAAACACTTTGTTTTTACCACGATAATTTTTATTTGAAAAATCAACATGTTACGAGAACGATGTTCTCTTCATCAGGACATTAAATGTACTAAAAACTAAATTATCAAGTATAGAAAGACAGGCGTCGGCAGAAATGGAAGTAGTGGGGAAAGAGAGGTGGAAAGGGGAGGTGCTTTGAAAATTATAGACAAAAAATTACAATGGAAATATGTTTAAGATAGGGTTATTCACAAATTTAATTTAATTATTAATATTTAAATTAAAAACACGCCTGTCTTTCTATACTTGATAATTTAGTTTTTAGTACATTTAATGTCCTGATGAAGAGAACATCGTTCTCAAAACGTGTTGATTTTTTAAATAAAGACTATCTTGATAAAAACAAAGTGTTTTTAATTATATCATCAAATTAATAAATACCTATCGACCGGTAGTTTTTTCAGACAGTCAGTTTTTTTAAAAGTTATTTCTTATAGAAGTTCCCTCCGAGAAACGTTAAATTTAAACGCCATCAACGAACGTTCAATAAACAAACAAGATAACATATTTTTAAAAAAGGCAAAACGTACAGATATAGAATATTTTCTTCTAATACAGTTGCTAAAAAAGAGGTTTAAAATAGTTTTGGAGGATAAAAATGGTAATACAAAACCACGATTTTGACGATTTTATTTAGGTATTATCACCCTGAGGTGCAGTTGTCATTTTCGCTAAGTATTCGTGGCGTAAATGCGACACTAAGAGCAACAACAGTTTGTAACATACCATAATTATTATTTAAATTTCTCCGCGACTAAGTTTCTTCGTTAAGCACTAAGGTTAGGGAAATATGGGTTCGGTTTAATTCGGCTCTTTCCGCCGCGAGTATGCTGCCCTGCTGTGGCGGTTGCGTCTAGTGTTTTCCGCACGTTCGGGCCCTCGCTGTAAGTATGACAAACAACTCTCATCATGTTTGATGGTGTTCTTTTGGGATGGGATGACTTGAATACTAACATATTGCCAAGTGTCTCGCCTAAGTTTGGACAAATAGTGGATAACAGATTCTCGCTAGTGTGTGGATGGTGTAAATACGGCGTGGGTGTTACCTTGTATCATGTGTTTAAAAGGCTTAGACGTGACGTAAATAATTGCTTCGCCACCAGTTTGAAGAAAAAATCTGTTATTATTAAATATCGTCTCGGGTACGTGGCTTCATCTAAGTCATAATTAATTAAGGGCAAACTCATATTGCGGTGAAGTGCTTATGAATATTATGAAATAACTAGCAAGAAAATCACGGAATATTATAATATCTAAAGGCAGGTCGCTTTTTATCGTTTGTCTGAATTCTTTACATAGTGGTGGTTTGGATCACTTTGGGAATCACTGAGATAGACAAATATGTAACAGACAAATAATAATACTTCTATACTAACAGACAGACCAATTGGTCATAATAGACCAGATATAGTTTTACATGACAAAATTAAAAAAAATAACTTATATTATTGATGTAGCTATTCCAAATTCCTGTAATATTCAAAAATCTGTTTGTGAAAAAATAAGAAAGTATACAGATTTAGGAAATGAAATTAAAAGAATTTGGCATTCTCAGAGTATAAAAATATTACCTTTTGTTATTTCGGCTACTGGCATTATACCTAACTCTCTTATTAAAAATTTAGGCATATTAGATTTGTCAAAAATGCAAAAATCAGTCATTTTAAATACATGTAGAATTACGAAAGATTTTTTAAATATTTATATTGAGGGATCAGTAGGATTTATCGGTCAAATTAGGAATTCCACAGAGCCGAACCCTCTGATATGAAAATATCTGGAGACGGTGAATTATATTCCCATTTAATAGTTTGGTAGATTAACGTGTTGTTCTTGTATTGTTTTGTATTAATTATACTTATATAATACACTTGCATAACGTGGATTTACTAGATGATCATTTATATGGAAAAGTGTATGAAAGAGTTTAGTTTTTCTTATGGGAAAAACTAAACCCGTTCCTGTAAATCTGGTGAAAAAAAAAAAAGAATTCCCAATGGCCGAGTTGGTTAAGGCGATAGTTCTAATAAGACACGAGATCCTGGGTTTGAGTCCCAGTTGCGACCGTTCATTTTTGTGTGTATTGTTGGTTTTTTCTATATTTTCGTTTAGATTTTATAGTATTATCTTCTTTTTTAATGATATATTGCATTGAGGGGTAAACTCTTCTAAAGTTATAATAACAAGTAGGAGCCAAATATATTTTGTGACAAAAGAGATAACAAGTTCTCAATTTGTTATGACGTCGTTAATATTTTTTGATAAAATCATTGTCATATCTGTGTACTGTAAATAAGATACTATAACATCATACCACTCTATCAATCCTTATTCCGCATCCTCAATGTGAGACTGATGTGATAACTATTAACGGCCAAAGACATTTAAAAATTAAAGTTTTCATATAAAATTTTTTTTATTTTTTTTTATTAAGAAAATGTTAACATAGTACCGACATTTTTTTTAATTTTTTTTTATTAATAATTCAAAAAAGATACATAAATTATAAATACATTTTATACACTAATTAATTATATAATATAGATATATGTTCGATGTGCCCCCATAAATAAGCAGGGCTTGTGTGTATCGGGAGAGTGTTATTATATAGTTTTTATTTGATATTCAGGTTCAGGTTTTCAGTATAATTTTTAAGGTGAGTTTTAAGTTTTTTTATATAGGTATTCATATTTCTAATTTTTTCTGGTAATGAATTAAAAAAATTTACTACGAGATATTTATGATTTAACTGTCTTATTGTTTTTTTACATGTTATATAATATTGTTTACAATTAATTGTCATGTTGATATATTGTTTTTTTTTATATTGGTATATTATAACATGTTTCTTGGGGTAAATTAATACCTCCCTATTTGAGAAATACTCGTGTTTACGGAGGGAGTTATTTTTTTCATGATTTAAAAAGTTTCGGGATATTTACCTATAATAAACACTATAGACATTCAAATTGATTAAAGTATATGCGCTGAAAAACAGAAACCTTAAAAAATATATATAATATAATATTGCTCAATGCTTAACCTTTACGAGAGTTTGATGTTTGAAAAGGGGAGAAAATAAATATGTGATATTTATCTGAAATTAATATAATATTTAGTGATTCTAATTAGCTAATTTATTTATGATATTATTTCTTAATTTATTTTTAAATTTATTGTTATCAGATTCTAATCATAGTTCTGTCTCTAATTTATTAAACTACACCACTCCATTGTATGTGTAGTAGTGTTGTACAAAATTGGTATGCATTAATGGCGGCGTCTGCTAATATCTATAGGAATTTCAAAAACTGAACAACGCGGACTAATATCTATGAGAATCCATGTGTTGACTAATATCTATACGAGGTATGTTGGAACAATATCTATGGGAACCAAAGTGAGGACGAATATCTACAGCTCAAACTGCTGACTAATATCTACGGAACAGGTGATGTAGACGAATATCTACAGTACTGGCAGAGGTTGGATTTGCAATTATGTATAGCATATTGGCATAACGTAATATTGCGTTTGCAGTTTAAAGAACTTTCTTTTGTATCACAAACCATGTTACACAAACCTAGCGTAGCCGCTAAACTACTTGAAAACTGGGATGTTTTTCTTGCCTTAACGCGAGCAGGCGCTACGGAGGGGGCACTTTCTTTTGTATCACAAACCTGTTACACAATCCTAGCGTAGCCGCTAAACTACTTGAATACTGGGATGTTTTTCTTGCCTTGACAATTTCAACATTACAGCAAAATACGTAATATTATGCAAAAACTTCATGTACGTACTTTAAACGTTAAGCCTTTACGTAATTGAAGTAATTTATACTTCTCCGTACAACCTCTTGCTTAGCTGCCCTCTGTAGATATTAGTCCCACCTACGCTCCATAGATATTCGTCACCACTGGGACCCTCATAGATATAAATCCGACCTTAGCTCTGTAGATATTAGTCTTCACTCTGAAGGTCATAGATATTTGTCCAACATATGAGCTGTAGATATTCGTCCGACACACAGGCTGTAGATATTAGTATCTGGAGTCTGCATTACTGACGTGCATAAACGACCGATAATGTTTTGTCTATTGCTCTCAATACGTACTATAGCATGGCGCGACTTCTTAGAATGATCTTTGTGAATTTGAAACAGTGTATTCTTTATATATGTGTTTTTTAGAGGTGGAACTTGAAAGTCTTGAAAAAGTTGAGAGGTTGAATAATCTGATGGTTTTTTAGTTATAATTTTGATTAATAGCCTCTGAGTAATTGCTAGTGGCAAAAATTGAGGTTTAGCAACCTCCCCCCCATGCAACGATACTATATTGTATTATTAAATGGGCTAAAGCGAAGTATATGTTTTTAAGAATTTTTAAGTTTAGTATATTTCTTAAATTAATAAATATGTAAATAAGTTTTTTTAATCTATTTAAAAATATTGGTAATTTGAGACTTCCACTTAAGGTTATTATCTATTACAACACCCAAATATTTAATTTCTTTTTTATTTGCTATGCATAAACAGTAATTATTTTAAGTTAATATTTTGGTAGTACATTTTTTTGCATGAGTTTTAATATTTAAAGTGATAGGGGGTATATTTTTTCATTTATATTGAAAAGTATATAATAGGTTTTTTTCAATATTTAATGTTAAAACAATTTTGTCAAACCATTCTTTTAAAAATGACAAATTAAAACACTTTGTTTTTACCACGATAATCTTTATTATAACAAATCGACATGTTTCTCGAACGATGTTCTCTTCCTCAGGACATAAAATCTATGTCCTGAGGAAGAGAACATCGTTCTCGAAAAATGTCGATTTGTTAAAAATAAAGATTATCGTGGTAAAAACAGTGTTTTAATTTGTCATTAATAAAATGGTACCATAAAGTGAATTTGCAAATTTTGAAGAAGCATTCTTTTAGAATTTGTTTTTTCAAACATCCTTTTGATAGGTTCCTGAGTTCACAGTAAAGATGATTTGTTGAGTAGGAATGAGAATAAATTCCCCGGTTCTTGGTGCACCAAACGCGTCGGGAACCAAAATGGAATTATTTGCATAGCAAAGTGGATGCGGGTTTCTTCTTGAAACAGAGAGGGAAAACTTCCAGCAAAAAATTCATAAATATTTTAGGAGTTGCCATTGGCGACC
The DNA here is from genome assembly GCA_951813805.1 of Limnephilus auricula. Classification (NCBI taxonomy): domain Eukaryota; kingdom Metazoa; phylum Arthropoda; class Insecta; order Trichoptera; family Limnephilidae; genus Limnephilus; species Limnephilus auricula. Next base: position 1,705,750 of record OX638403.1, read on the forward strand.
GCGTTATTATATTCATGAAAAGTTTCGCAGACTTCGGGACTCGTTCTGCTTTGAGGAATATTATAATGACTCCAGATTATTTTACTTTGCTTGTTTTAGTCCCTTTGATAAAATAAAACATTATAAAAATGTTTTTCGGAGGCTGAGGACAGACACGCAATACCTCAAAGCTAATATGATACATAAATTACAAAAACAAGTAAAAATCATAACAATTTCAGAGAAAGAAAAATAATAAAAATATTGTAATTTATACGTGTTACATATATACACTTATACATTTCTTATTTCGTTTTCATTTTATATTTTAATGACATATTACTTACGTATGAATGTGATAGTGTTAATAACTTGTTTCTCATACTGAAATAGTAAAGTAAGTTAGTGCTATAAATGTCGGTAAAATATATGTGTGAATAAACAACTATGTAGATACATGTAGTTATGTATGAGTATGTGTGTATATATGTGTGTGTACATTTGTATATCTAGGTATGAATATGTATGCGTCTATGTATATGAATAAGTGTGTGTGTGTGGATGAGATGGGAAGACGAGATAAGGGAAGATGCAGCACAGCTTCTCCAGATAACACACAGGAAGTCAGCCGCTGAGGACAGGAGGAGTTGGAGGCGAAAGTTGCAGGAGGCCAAAGCTCGATATGGGCTGTACCTCCATCGGAGAGAGAGAGAGTGTGGATGTATGTGTGAATGCGCGTATTTATGCGCTCATGCATGCATGTACACTTACACTACTAGAAAAAAGAGTTATGTCCTCGTATATGATCTTTTCCTGCATAATAGCATGGTTTATTCTTCTTTATTTTTTTCGGTTTTCTGTTTTCTAATTATATGTTTTCAATTTCCATAATAATTTTTCGACTAAAATCTTTTATACTTTTACCATGTATAAATGCTTAATTCATATGTTAACATTAGACCTCACATATTAATTATATTCCATTAGTCACCATGAAACAGGCAGTCGCCTAGTATGGTAATCTAATGTATCTTTTGTATAATAATAATAATGTTTATTCCAGGATGTGGGGAGGATAATGCAATCCCACACGTCCCATATAGTTATAAATACAGTTAAATTATAAATAAAAAGTAGAACAATTATCAGTAGGTATAAAGTTATTACAATGTATTAAAATGTCTTAATGTACTCTCATATATTCTATAAATAAATAAAATATTTCGTGTCAATTTCTACACGAAAATCTGCAGAAGATGAAAAAAATACACGATCCTTGAGCATGGCTATCATGAATTATGTAGAACTTTTTCTGCCTGCAGATAAACGTAGAAATAAGTGAAAGGAGAATATATGTTGTGAATGTGAATGGTAGAAGATGATGACCGAGGAAGACGTGGCCCGATGAAGTGAATCCGCACATTAGTACCAACTTCTCTCAACCACCTGAAGCCAGTGAGACTATGGCATCCTCGATTGGGGTATGCTGTGAGGCTGAAGGTAAGTGAGGAGGGGAAGGATATTGGGAAGAGGAAGGCAGGGTATGTATCTGGCTATTCAGATTTAGTCACCAAGTACAGATAAAGCTATTTCAAGCAAAGTTTCAAATCTGAATGGTGATCTTACACCAAGGCGATACTGAGCGTATCCACAATCTGGCTCTTGGCAATAGTCATAATAACAGAAGGGTATGCATGAGGCGATGTATGAATGTGACTGAAGCAAGGAATGTGTGCCAACACCGAGAAGTGTTTTTATTATTACAACATATCGATGTTATAATAATTAAAACACATCTTCAAAATTCGCAGAACATCTCTTGGTGAATAATCACAACCCATGTAAAAACAAGGGATCTAAACCATTACATGTAGAAAGAAAGGGTCTTATATAATTATATTAATCTTATAATTAGAAATTAGAAATTAATAAACGCACGAACGACCGTAATTTAACATTAATTTATTAACTTTCATTAAATCATTTTAAAAAATCAACAGCTTCATTGAAGCAACATTCAGCGTGTAAAATACTCGTCCTAATAATTATGTTTTCAGTTTGGGTGGCGGGTATGGGTACCGCCGCCCGGGAACCATTTATTTGAATACCAAGATCTCTGCCAAATGTCATCCCAAGTGGTTCTCTACGTTTGGTGACTTAGCAGTGGTGCCCTGGTTCATGTATTAGCGTTTCTTGTCGGTGAATGCATCTGCCTACCTGATGCGTGTCAGGCTGGATCGGGAGAGACTGGTTGAGGGAGACTTTTTGACCTCTTCGACATGAAATGTTTGGGATTTATTTTAAGAACAGTCAAGGATTTTACGTCACTTTATTCATTTAAAATACTCTTCACTGCCTTAGTTAGAAGTAATTTAGAATATAATTCTACTATTTGGTCCCCATACTATAAAGCACATCAAGTAAAAATTGAGAGAGTTCAACATAAATTTTTAAGATTCATTAATTTCAAACTCTCCATACCCATTGAACAAATTAATTATGATATATTATTGAAACGACTTAATTTAACTGACTTATCTTCTAGAAGAACCAAGAGCGATATGGTACTTTTATTTAAATTAGTAAATGGCACAATTGACGCACCTGATTTAACTAAACTAATAACATTCAGAGTACCAAATTGTAACACGAGGCTTCAAGAGCTGTTCTTTGTTTATCCTTCGAAAACTAATTATTTCAATAACTCCCCAATCCAAAGACTACATAGGCTTGGAAATAAATTTAGTTCAGTTGATATTTTCGTTTATTCCTTATCAAAATTTATTTCTGAAATTTCAAAAATTCTGTTTCCCACTTACTAAACAATGATGTAACATAATTTGTATATTATTGTTTATTTTTCTGTTATTTTTGTATTATGGTTGTTGTAAAAGCTCTATGGGCGTGAATAAATAAATAAATAAATAAATAAATAAATGACTCTCACTGAACATCGCCTTGCAACGCAGTGAGAGGGATAGATTCAAATGTCTGTAACTCCTGCACTCAACTTTGAGACACTTACCCCCGGATTCCTACCCACCACTCATTAGTTTTTCCTTCCCAGAACTTCATCTCCTTCCAAAAGATCCTCCACACAGAAATATGACATGGACCCTGAGGGCAATTATTTTTTTCAGGGCATCCTGAAGAAAAGAAATTCCATTAATCTCTGGCTAGAGCAACTGTTACAAACTTCTAAAGGTCGTTTATTTTAAAAATTATTGCAAAATCTCTAGGACATGCTCATAGTTCCTTGCGTAGGTATTATTTACCCTGGAAAATGAAAATACCTTTTTGAAACATTGACATTTTGTTTAGTAATTTTTGTACCAATTTCAAATATATTTTAAGTGTCATTAACAATTCCCATTTTTTGTATCAGTACTCATAATCAAACGAAAACACATAAATAAAACAACATTACTGGCATATAAACATGTTCAAGTAATCATAAGACGTGACGTTTAACTTCATAGTCTGAACAACAGGCACTATTTCCGTTGTTTAGAGTTGATCCTCCCCAAAGATCGAGTGTTCCTCGTATTTCCGCTGCAGGACGCGGGCGTCGCTCGACGTCGCGGCGTCGTTCCACGTATTTACGTTTATGCTAACATGAAAGCTTTCTGTTTTTATGTCCCGCATATTTCCCGTATTTTACATGACATATTCAGCTGTACGGAAAATTATGTAAACTAGGAAAATGAATTCCGCCTGTCTGCGCAGGACGCAAATTACTGTTTTCCGAGTGAAAGTGAATTATCTTCTTTGGTACGATCTTTTTTACCGTCACTTTAAAGAACACTGTGCTTTTTTTACAACGGGTTAATGAGAACTGTTTTTTCGGGTGGATATTTAAATATTTCTTCTACATTTAACAAAATATTATTTTTAACTGGTACTTTGTTGAAGTACTCGTATTTTGGTTAGAATCTGTCATTATGTTATGTGTTGTTTGTTGGGTAATTTTCTCAGTATTACTTTGTGACGCAATGATGGTTCTGACAATTTTCACTGTTTTTTTTCTTGTAAAAGGTGTTGACGTATATGACATAAATTGATACACATATTGCAATGAATACTCATCTGTCCCACCTAGTGTGAAAGTCAACACTTACAATGCCTTTATATAAAAAAATAAAGTTGGTTGTTTGCCAGTGGAAAAAAAAATAAATAAAAAAACGTAATAAGCGGTAGTTGTTGAATGAAACATTAGTATATATATTGATTCATTTTGTGGATGAGAGGTAAGCCGCCGTAGCACAGTAGATTAAGAGCACCTGACCGGACATCAAAAGGGCGCGGAATCGAGTCCCGTCGGCGGCATGTAGCTTTTCTCGGAAGATTATTTCAATATGGATGAGTGTTTCAGGCTGATAAATATTGCTTATAATAATTGTTACCCTTTGTGCTATGCATAATATCTTATCGTAAGCATTAGTTTATCAATTAAAAATAATCAGTAGTGATGTAAAACACATAAAAATAGAATCCATTTAGTTCATAATTGCAAAACAAAATGCATTCTTGAAAACTTAACGTGATTTAATCTTATCGTGGTGTGGTGGAACCGTTTTATATAAAAACACTAAAATTATGTTTGATCCAGTTAGATTAAAATCACCCTAAACCTTCTCCAGAGAAGTTTATAATAGCCAGAGAGAAGATAATTTTTTTTAAACATCTGTGTTTGACAATGTTTTTGAAAGGCAAAACATGAGGTCTTGTATAAAACGTTTTTACATAAGAATATATACTTATAGATTTGTACAGAAAATCGAGAGTAGGTACTTTAATAAACCAAGTAGTCCTAGTAGATAAATACCTTTATGATACTTCTAGATCGATCCAACTACCTCCGCATCCGGAGTTAGCTTTTACCATTGTATCACGGAGGCTAAATGGATGTGGTTAGCCTTCGTAATATAATGATAATGAGAAAACGTATTTCACTGTAGCTTCCAGGCCTTTTTCCAGACGTGCCACATCTTTCTCAACTTCCGTTCGGCTGCCGGCGCAATTCGGGCGCGAAAGCGATACTGAAAATCTCTCACGGAATGCTCTCGCCTCCCACTAATAATGTAACAAAGACACAACAGTGATAAACGACACGTTAACCCTTCGCGAGTGACAAATTTATCTTGCTGCATGGTTGTGTAACGAGCTACCCGCAAGACACGTGGCGCCACGCGAGACCATGTGACACCGCGTGACAACACGTGACGACACGTGACATTTACGCACCCCAGCAATTGTATTATGGTTACATAAGATACACAGCGAAGTTTGAGGGAACAGAGAACAAGAGGAAATTAAACAAACCTATATAGAGGAGTGCTGTGTGGAAAGTAATGAATCCCGCATATTATAATTTATAAATATTCAGATTACTTCAAAATATCAACGGGACGGCTTGATACCGTTTTAATAATTTTATCTCCAGTAAAACTGCGTTTTGTTAACATCTACTCATAGAAGAAATCTTAACACATCGCTTGCTGAGGGTTGGTTTGTACTATGTCCACAAAAACTCATATTGAGAAAACGAGGTTTGAAGTTTAAAAAAAATCTATTTGTGTTTTCTTTACTTCAAACTAGTTTATATAAATAAAGTATAAAATACAAGGGTTAATCTACCTCTAGGTAAAACAAAACATAATTGGTTGTTTTTTTATCTGAAAAAAAGCTTAATCAAGAAAGTAAAAGGACACTTTTTTTAACAAAATAGCAATAAAATTAATGTTGGTTTGTACCATGACCATATTTTAATGTTGATTTTTACTATATCCATAATCTGGGCGGAGATAGATCAAACCAATAGTAATTTCAACCTATGGCACATGAAACAATAATTATTTAACATTCACATACATAAGGTTTTAATAATAAAAATAATAATAAAATTTAAATAAATACTCGGTCTTGGCAGACACTCCTTGCCATATTCACATTATTTCTTCATTAGAAATCAGAAAATTTTGTATTGTCATAATATGAATATATAAAATGTATGGGTTAATAAAAAATTAATAATTTTTACATATGCGTACATAAGGTTTGAATAAATAATAGTAAAAAAATAGTATTGACGAATGGACATAGTACACTCCAACTCTCATTTTTTTGTAATTGCAATGGAGATATAACAAAAAGTGATGTTCAAAATGTAAGTTCCCGCTGAAAATTAGTTTTTTAATCACGTAGTTTGCCCACAGGGGTGGACAGAAAGGACGGAACGTCAAACAACTCGGTCTTGGCAGACACTCCTTGCCATATTCACATCCATACATCGTCTCATACGTACTCTTCTATTGTTCTGACTCTTGATATGGCCCTATTAAATAATCCGATTCATTTTATCGTTCCAGTCTTCTTTGGGTATCTCAGACTTCTTCTACCATTCACATTTGCGTCATATATTCTCCTTACACTCCTTTCTACGTTCATTCGCTCAACATGCCCAAACCATCTGAGGGTTCCTTTCTTAATCTTACTCATTACGCCTGCATTCTTTACACCATGCATTGTTTGCAGATCTCCACATTTTTCACACGATCTTACATGACTTTAACACACATACGCCATTTCTACAGCATTCAGTCTACTTTCATCCTTCCTCTGCTGGAACTGGGTTCCATGCATCGCTGCTATACATCAGCGACTGCTTGCTTCGCTTCTTTGGACAGTTTTTTGTTACCGCCAATTAAAAAAGCAAAGATGTGTTCTTATTACATGATATTACGTTGTATCATCATCATCATCGGAATACCACCCTCGTGGAGTCCTCGCCGTTTTTAAGAAATACCTTCACGCTTGTCGGTTTCCTGTGCAATATTACTCTCCATACCATTCAGTCACCAAGTGAGAGTCTCACAAAACTACTTCCTTCAAAAAGTTTATTATAAAACATCCTTTATCGTTGCTGGCTATCATTCACTATTGCTACTCGTCCTGCCCAGTGAAGCCGTATGGCTGTTTATTGTATTTTTATTACATTAAATTATATTTTACCGTTTGACTTATTTGTTCTAAAGTTAGCAACTGAAGAAACACGCAATGGTGTTTTTTTTACAATTTACGAATACCATTAGAAATATGCAGACAATTCAAATTTATATTTTTAATTGTGATACTAAAGTACCAAAAATGTCTAATTATAATATTTTGATACATAATTATTGATTTGAAAAACCGCACATTCCGAAACGGTTCCTACTGGCTATAACTTCATTATGACGTTGATAACGCCTATATCTGGTAACGCGGTTGTCACTAACGTTGCCCGGCGAAACGTCAACGCTGCCGAAATCAGAAAAAAAAACAAACATGTCGTTTTGGCGGCAAATCGAAAATGGCGTTTTTAACATCGTAATAAAAAATTTATTCGTCATAATATAGATAAATAAACAATACCTTCATTATCATTATATTTCGTCCTTTATGTCAAATCAGACGGTCTTCGCGATTCTCTTTGTTTAGGAAAATGTACCTGTGTTCTATATTGAAAACATGACAATTTCAGAACTCATCCAACTACCAGTCATTTCTACGAAAGAGGTCTATTAAAAGGAAAAAACGGTGAAGCACCTTGCAGCGAAAGTCTTATCCTCAGGATTAAGTGAGTAGGATGGTGAAATAGCCCGTGTGCAGGGTAAGTGTTTTACAAAATTACCGAATCGCTTCAATTCTTGTTGTTCCGGTCGACATAAAAATTAATCTCCGCATCATGTTGCGAAGTTTGCCAAACTTTAAAGTCTTCGAAGACGTCGCACCTCCGATAAAAAATAACGACCAATCAGCCCGGAGTAACAAAAAGTAAGAGTTGCCAATTCCTAGAATTTGAAAGAAAACCACAGCGACCTTTTACGAAAGTTTTACCAAAAGTAGCGCGAGTTTTGCAAAGTTAGCCCATTGTGCTTGAACAATCGCCTCCGCGGAAATGTACGTCACTGGATTTGTTCAGGATGGAGGCGTTTTGACGGGTGTTGGGGAAGGTTTTTGACGGTTGTTCGGAGGTTGTTGACGGGGGGCTTATTGGAGGGGGCACGCCACTGTGTTAATGGAACATGAGAACAAAAAGCCTTAATTACCCAACATTTATGGGGAACACCAGAACTCTTTCAGATTTTACCGCCTTGGGGAAAAAACCGCAAATTTGCTGAATTTGACGGCGTGTTGCTTTATTTCATTTGCTGAATTAGCTATGCTTCGGGTGTCCTGTTGTTAATTTTGATTAAGTTATATATATTTTTTTATTTGTGACAATGCAATTATCCAGGGATAAAATATGCGGCTTAGTAGGACTTACTAGGGCACAATGAGCAGTTATTTTTTGTTGCTTTGTACGTGAGACTAAATTAGCAAACGGTGGAAGCATTTTCTAAAGTCAAGCGTATCAATTTAACCTCATTAAAAATTGATTTGGTAACCGTTTACTTGCTTTTATATCCCACGACTAATTATGTTTAATTATTATTTTTAAACTTAATGAGTAAAACCTCAAATTGTAATACTAAATTAACGAAGATAATATTATCGAAACTCAATCGCAAATCTGGAACACAAAAATCTGAAAAAGATTTAGTCACATCTAGGAATCGAACCCAGGACGAATCGAGCGGAGCTCTACCACTGAACTAATGTGACCCTGTCCGATTAGGTTATATTTAATTGTATCATACTATCTTTTTATGTTTTTTTTCATCCTAGACTTGGAGAAAAGTCAATGGATATCGCATTATAAATCGCATATTAAAGAACTAGGTAGCATTTAGTTCGAGTTAAATCTTGCAATCAAACATAAAGATAGCAGCCAGGGTCACATTAGCTCAACGGTATCTTTTCTCGGGAGAGTTTTTCAATATTGATTAGTGTTTCAGGCTAATAGTTATTGCTTATAATAATTGTAGTGTATTGATTCTTCGTATAGTTTGAGCTTCTTTCAGTAGATGTCCATAGTCTGTAACACGAAATTCTGCTATATTCCAAGAAATTAGTAAAATATCATAAGACTATCATCTTTCGCCTTAGTGTCTTAGATACGAACGGGTACGATGATGGCCGAAGGCATCAGTGTGGTATTCGTTGCAAATATTTACAATAATTAAACAACTATATATAAATATTTACAATAATTAAACAACTAGTAATCACTTAAACTTATAACTTTTTTAATATTTTTTTATTATTTTTTTTCTTGCTAGAGCAATCCCGATGAGTTACAAAACTCATTTTAGGACAGGAAGAACTTACAATTCATAGGTAGGAGGTAGTAGTTACAATTTTACAAAGGTAATGATAAATGATTGATATCATAATATAAGTTTTACATTCAGAACAGCATAAAAATAAAAATAAAGACGGTTAAGTAGAACAAACAACAAGAGAAAACAAGTAAAGAGAGGAAAAAAACGATCCGAGTATATAAGAGACAACAAAAAATGACAATACAATTACATATTTTCATTTTTAAATGTAGTTAAAAACTTATTTGGAAGATACCTAACACATCTTAAGTTGTCTTATTACTGGAAATTAAGATATTTAAAACAAATTATCTGCGCTTTATTTAAGTTGAGCCCTGAGATAAGTTTTATAGATGGGCAATCGAAATATTCCTCGCAAGTGTGATTTATGATCGAGTTCAGATATATGTTAAGAAAACATCGATGAAAATAAGTACCTTGTCAGAAATGAACTAAGATGTAAGGTGTAAGGGAACTGAGGTAAGGTGGGAGTGGTGGGAATGGGAGAAGGTTAGGGGAAGAAGACGGGAGAAACTTTCACACTTGAGTTGATGAATTGCCCAAGTTTTGCGCGGTGAAGTTTTCAAATTGATGTATTTATAAGCGTTCACGGTGTAATTTTATTTTCGCCAATAGAAAAAGACTTAAGTTGAAATCGCCAAGTTTTGTGTATTTAAAAAAGACACCTGTCAATTATTCATCATAATCAATTTGAGGAATATTATTCACATGATCAAAATACTTGTTACAATGCTGCGTGGCGGACCGGATAGGGGGATGCCGGTTGAGGTAGACCCTTTCACCTCTCCACAAACACATCGCCGTGCACGGTAAAAAAAAATTATTCTAAAATACGATAATTTTATTCGTGAAAACGGTTAAAAACGGGACTGAAGATTTACGAACAAATTAACAGGGTTTCAATGTTTATTGACGGGAACATGTAGGAATAATTTTTTGTTATACCTACGTAATTTCATACGTATACCAACAAATTATTCTTATATTTTCCCGCCAATAAGCATTGAAACACTGTTAATTTGTTTGTAAGAACTTCAGTACCGTTTTGAACTGTTTTTACGAATAAAATAAAGGGAACTGGCCATCATGGGAGGTCGTGGGTTCAAATCCCGGCGGGCGTGTAAATTTTATTTGGTTGATCTGTGTTATTTCCCAATTTAATACTATAAAATATATCTGCGGCATATTCCAGCGTGGAAAATACTCTCAGTATCGCCATAGTGTAAGAACACCATTCAGAATGAAAAGGTTGCTTGAAATGGCTTTAGCCATGTTTGGTGACTAGATCTGAATAGCCAGGTACTTTCCCACTTTCCTCCTCCCCATATCCTTCCCCTCCTTACTTTCAGCCTCACAACATACCCAAATTGGGGATGCCTTATTATCACTGGCTCCAGGCGTTTGGGAGCAGTTGGGACTCTTGTTCGGTATTCACATAAAAAATAATAACTGTAAAACAAGAAGGTTCTTTTTTTTAAATAAACTTCACACAGGAGGCCCTGTAAAAAATAATTTACAATGCTGTGTGGTGTGTATTTTTAGTCCTGCTGGAGAGGTCAAAAGGTCTCCCTCAACCAGTCTCTCCAGATCGGCCCGCCACGCAGTCGGTAAGCAGATATATCTTCCGCTAAGACTCGGACAAACCTCACTCCATGAACCCGGGGGTGCTAAATCACCAAACGTAGCAAACCACTTGGGGTGACCTGTGGCGGAGGTGTTGGTTTTCCAAAATATAATTCCTGGGGAGGCGACACCTATGCCCGCATCCCAATTTGTAAACATTCCAAGATCCCAGTTCTAGTTCAAGTTCTAGTTCCAGTTCAGACTGCAATCTCTTCACGCACGCTCGTGAGAACGATTCTAAGTTTGAGAATTGAGTTATGGCTGTTGTTTAATTATTCTAGTTTCCAGTCCGTGACCGCGCGGCTTGTTGTGTCTAAAGTTAATATGGGAGCCTGGATCTCTGGGATGTGCGGAAGTTTCACAATTAAACTGTGGACTGAATTTACCCATCTTGAATCATTTTACCCCAGCATGTGTACGTACAATCTTACGCCATGTTTCCCTACTTTCTAAGCACTAAATCAAAGATAATCTAGATAACAAGCTAGGCTAAATGGTCCATCCAAATAAATCAAGTCAAACAAATTTATGACGGAGATGTGTCTTCATTTTTAATAAAGTAACATATTGAAATAAACAATATTAAAATTGAATAATAAAATAATAAAAAATAAAACTATAATAAGTTTAAAATCTCTCTGTCATCCTCTACACGTATTAGATATTGTATTTTATTATTAGAATTGGACAGTATCTCAGTAGGTACTATTCTGTTTAATTGATAGACTAATATAATAGTTTTTTTAAGGTCACAGAGAATGTTTATTTCTTATTATGGTTTAAGAGGACACACCTTGTAACTGGAAAGCTAGATTTTGTCTGAGGAGCTCTCGCAACAGAAATGACCTGCCTGCCAGTGTTCGACTATCTTCGTCAAACGTCATAAACGATACCATGTGACACGAGTGTAGCATAGACAATGGGAAGCAATGATAGAACTGATCGTGGACTAATCTTATGGTACATGACAATAAGCAATATTAAAACCATTAATTCGATGTTGAATGGTTCCATGACAACTTAACAAATTGGAATTTCGACACATTTTAAAAAGTCATTAAATCGATGAAAAGAAAACAGAACGACTGGGATCAGTCGTAAATCGGGATCCTTGTATGACTTCTTTCGTCCTCCAAAACAAGAAGGTTCATCGCGCAGTAATGATTGAGGTTATACTCGGAATAAAACACTTGTGTTAAATTACTGGCATATTGGCTAATTGCGTATATATAGTTCGGATAAACTTGCAATTAATGTGAATTGCTGCTGACTGTAAGACTTTTAGAAATGTAATGATTTAATTTTTAAAAGGAATTTATAACAATAGTTTCCAAATGATTATATTGAAAGCTCAGAAAAAATGTTACAAGCACAAATTTGTTGTTCACTAAGATAAAATGCGACACAGACGTTTATTGAAAGTAAAAGAGTGAATGGACGGAAATGAATCAAGATAAATTTAAATTTAAAATGAAGTTAGACGGCACAACGGTCACCAAACCTAACCTAACGTAACCTATTGAACCAAGATTTTTTTCATCGCTTTTAAGACTTTTCAAAGGGGTGCTGAAGTTAGCACATTGTTGAGATGTCCGGTCACCTCTTCTTCATATTCGCTTTCCACCTTTTCGATAAAATATCACAATTTAACTATGGGTACTAACCGATTGTACCTAACTTTATGAGCGTTCTTATTTAATATAATATCACAAACATCTCCTTAAAATAAATAGTTTCGTTAAAGACTTAAAAAAACATTAGTTACGTAATTAATCATAGTATTTTCGGTCTTATCTAATATACCGATTTTTGACATGATCTGATTTAAGCACAGAACAGGGGAAACATTTGATTTAGCGCAAGTCAATAAATACATACAGATTGTTAAAGGACGTACTTGACTTATTTTAACGAGTGATTCTTTGCATTATTTGGAATAAAAAATGTTAACAAAATTTTGGTCTCCGGTGCCATTTTTGATGTTTTTTTTTTCAATTATTATAAGCAATAATTATTAACCTGAAACACTCATCAATATTGAAAACTCTCCCGAGAAAAGATATATGTCGCCGACGGGACTCGAACCCGCACCCCTCTGTTTGCCGGACAGGAACTCTACCATTAAGCTACGGCGGGATACCTCCTACCCGCCAAATGATTCAATATATACCTAGTGTTTCATTCAACAATTATCGCTTATTATTATTATTATTTTTATTTTTTTTCACCTGCAAACAACCAACTTTATTTTTTTTTTTTCAACTTAAATCTTAAAAAATCAGTGGGTATTGGACAGGTAGGGTCGGCGTGAGGGGTTGGGCGGTCACACGGCTGAGTGATGACATGTCCTTGTTCATAATCGAAGATGCTCCAAGGAACTAGCGTCATTGATCCCTTCGGCATCGGTGCACAGTCGGGAAACACGCCAAACGCGCGCCCAACGTGCACGGTTGACATAAGTCACATGATAACGAATCGCTTCTATGTTCAACAGCTCGGCTGTGGAATGATTTGTCGGCCTGTGTGTTTCCTCCCTCCAACAACATGAGTCTCTTCAAGACCCATGTTCACTCCTCCCTCTCCCCAAAAAGACCCCAAAAGATTTTTTTTCCTCAGGGTCACCCGTGTGGAACATTGAAAAAAAGTTCTGAAGTTTTTTTTGTTTGGTTTTGAAGAAAAACATCTACAAAAAAAAAGTCACCGGAGTCCAAATTTTTTTTCTCCAAATAATGTCAGGAATGACTGGTTAAAGTATGTTAAATACGTCTCTTAACACTATGTACATATATTAGTTTTTGGTTTGTGTAGGCATACATAGTTACTACCTACACCTTTTTCCCTCAATAAAATGTAACTATCAACTGTTTTCATACGCAACCTTTTTGTGGCAAAACTCTCGGTATTGTTAGTCAGATAAACCTAAATAAATTTGTGAAAATTGAAATACGTTGTCATTATGCGACAGTCAACCACTCTTACCACATGACCACGTGGTTAAAACAAAGTTATGACGTGTTCCCTAAAAGCTGAAATAAAAATAAACGTGTTGAAATTTTTATGGTACATTATTCAAATTAATGTCCCCTTTAAATTAGCTAAAAGAAGAGTAATATTAAAAACCCAAAAACATGTATTTACATGTTCGCTGTATGAATGTATTTCCATATTAAAATTACGATGTTGTGTTTTTTCACCTGAAAATTTAAACCTTAAGAATAGTATTAAAAAATGGCAACAGATGAATGTCTATGATGTATTGTTTGCCTTATCCACAGGCAGACATCAGTAATTGTGTCGGGGCTCTTTAAGAAAACTTGGTTCTTGTACAAAACTGTATTATTATTTTATGCTTCTTGGATGGGTCAGAGTTCGAGCCCGCTTTAAAGTGCGAACTGGCTAATCGCCGTGTTGAGTGGAAAATGATTCCACCACGCGCACCTCATTTCGGGGGCATGTGGGCGCAAACATTTTATTTTATTTTATTTTGTCATATATAGTTTAGTTATTTCGGACATAACCTGAGTTGACTTAGGAATTGAATTTGAGAGCATGAACTCTCGTTAAGCGGGAATGCTCGCCAGGTGAATTTTCTCTAATGGCCCTACACCTACCGGAACCTGACGTAAGTCTACCGACAACTACTATCAAAAATTAATTTCAAATAATTACCGTTTCGGAGTGGGGAATGTATAGATACTATCTTAAAGAATAATTTTTTTTTAAGAGCTTAAAAACTTCAATAGTGTAAGGAAAACATGCAAGAAATCGGTAGACATTCGGAGAGCCGCCTCTTAAGTGCTAGGTGCCACCTGGTATTTCAATGAGCATAATGCGAGGCTTGGGCTCGGACTTTAAATGATCCTTAATAAAAATGACAATTTAAATGATCCTTAATAAAAATCAATAACAAAATCTCCAAAAAGTTTCGTGAAAAAAATCATTATTTTCATGATGCGATCTTTAGGTCGTACTTTTATAGCCACTATCTCGGACTCTATGGCGCCGAACCAACTGAAAGTTTGGATTCTTAAAAAAACTCCAAAAAGTCACAAATGTTGAAATTAATCTTTTTCATGAACATACCACAATAAATTAAAGTGAAGATTTTATCTGAAATCGTATATTTTCTGTAATAGGTATTTTTAATTCCATCTATAATTTGTCCAAATTAAACATATGAACGAATCATTACTGAACCATTAAAACGGACTCCATCTTAAATCACAAATGTAACGTGCTGACAAATTTAAACACAAAACGATCGAGTTAAAACTGTACTTCTCTACACTCATTCAATAACTGACAACTGTATAAAGCACGGTACAGACTCGAAGCTCACATAAAAAGATACTGTGTTATAAAGTATCTTTTCTACTGACACACTACGTTATAAAAGATTTCTTCCTACAGCAGGAGAGGGGGTCAGTTGAATTCGGAAGCGGTCGAGAGAATATCATTTCTTTGTACTGGATATGTCAACTTGACGGCTCCGTTCATGCTCCGTGTATTCAAAATAACCCCCTCTCCTGTTTACGGTGAATGGGGGGTCGCATAACTTTTCTGCTATCGCGACGGTAGCGATTACGAAAAATAACGCCGATTAGCGAAGATTCAAACCGCACTTATAACATGTCTGTATGGGATTGTAAGGCGAGCGCTATTGTGTTATATAGTATATTTTTCATGTGAACTTCGCGTTTGTCGCCCGCTTAAAGAAAAAAAGTTTTTTTCAGAATTAAAATTTATCATTAACATTATTAGAAAACTTTTCTTAATAAGTAAACGCGAAACATTTAATAAGAGCAGTTATTCATGCTTCTCTTTAAATTGTATGTTAATCTACGGACACACTTCGCAGAGAAGTTTCAATGGAAAATACTAAAGTACATATTAATTTGTTTTAAAGAAGTACGAGAGGTAACTTCCATACGGGTCCAAACCCGCAGAATTCTTTCTCTCGTCGCCCCTTTCGCGGGAGCTTTCGCGTTGATGGAACTTTTGTTACTTGAACCCCTCGACGAGGCTACTTACAAGGAGGTACCACCCTTACCACTTCCTCCCTTGCAACCTTTAGGGGTAGAACCAACTACTGATGTATGTGTTGAATATCCGTTGTTTGGGCTGTCATATGCAGACTTGTTTTGTAACGCTCCGCTGTCCTTTGAAGGTTTAAACTTTGATCTGTCGGCGTGAAATATGATGTTATTATGAAATAATTACAAAATGATAGCTATGTAAATTCTTTGATATGAGTAATGAATTTATGATTTAAGCTTTGACTTGTTGCTGTTACATAGTTTTTCTCATCTTTCTAAGAGTCTAATAATATATAAGTATTATAGAAATGATAGATTTGAATTTTTATTTTTTTTTGTTCTTTTTTATATTCTTTATTCTTAACTTGATAATAACAGGAGGTTCCTAAAGATTCAATTTCATATTTCGATATTTTGTCGTAAAACATATTTGTTTATACTACCTCAAAACCTTTTAAAGTTACTTACGCACACACATTTTACCATAGATACAATGTTCAATAGCAGTAAATTAAAATACACTATTCGAGTAATAAAATAAGTTTTTCACTACGAGTACAAAAAGCGCCCAGTGAAAAACTTCTGAAAAGTGGATAGTTTATGGAGACTTTTTTCTTCTTTTCTGTATATTTTTTTTTTGTTTGTTCAATGTTTTATTTAATAAAAATGTAGTCACTGTTTTGCTTATGAAATAAAAGTACGAAAAGCTGAAGATTAATTGAACACCTTTGGTATATTTCATTTTAGAAATTTAGACTGTTTTGACATCCAAATACTTCGCAAATCTAAGTTGTTTATTGCCTTCCAAATACGTCGCAAATCTATGTTGTTTAATTGTATATTGCCTCCCAAATACTTCGCAAATCTAAGTTGTTTATTGCCATCGAAATACGTCGCAAATCTATATTTTTTTTAATATGTATACCGCACAAGAATCCCAACTGATCCCGTCTGGAGCCAGCGAGACCATGGCATCACCAATTGAATTGGGATATGTTGTAAGGCTGAAGGTAGTGGGGAGGGAAAAGAGATGGGGAATAGAAAGATGGAGAAGTACCTGGCTATTCAGATCTGGCCACCAAACACGGCTAAAGCCATTTCAAGCAACGTTTCAATTCTGAATGGTGGTCTTACATCAGAGCGATACTGAGATTATCTTCCACTCCGGAACGTGCCGCAAATATAGATACTAGATATTATTTTTAATTAATTAATTGTGAAATAACACAATTTAATCAAACAAAATTTATTTGCGCACGCCGGGTTTGAACCCGAGACCTTCGGATTGGCAGTCGAGAGTATTGCCCCTCGACCACACCGGCCATCGAATATACAAGCTTCTAACCCACTGAGGTTCCCAATATTGAGGAGTGTTTAAAAAACAATAAATGATATATGAATATCAATTAAAAATGAGTGTTTTCAAAAACCTAATCAGTAGAATAACCATCGTTCGCTTGAGGTAAGAATTTATGCATTTTGTAAGAAAAACTGTAACTTTCCTAGAAGTCGTAAATTTATATCAATGTAAAAAGTTTCTTTCATTAAGAATAACCATTTTCATAACTGCGTTGAAGGGTGAATTTCACCCCAAAAACACCCCCATCAGCATTGGCGGTATGCAAATCTCAAATCTGTTTTCAGTTTCCATTTACATAAATATCGGAGGAAAAAACCTCGTAAATATTACAGGTGTATAAAATCACGGATTTTTTTAATGTCGAGAAATGTTCGTTTTCAGCGTTCAGGCATTCCAATAAATATTTATAAGCGAAATATCCATGCTGTAAATTTAAATTTACATATATATTAATGGCAGAACACGTTCCAGTGAACATTTGGGAAGAAATGTCTCAATTTTTATTCATTGGAACGTCCCTGCGTTTTACATACTTATGTGTGTAGACATGAGGCGCTAAAGTCCCGTATTATACACAATGTATGTCGTTTTTCGTGCCGTTCCCTTCATAAATATATTCGCGGAAACATCCCGCAGTGGATTCTTGTTTTAAACGGACGCATTTAAAATGATATTTATTACCAGAAGGCAAAAAAAATGTCACGTAATATTCGTAAAACACAGAAAGACAAAGCATGTGTCTATTTCAAATATTATTTGGTAGGTTTTTAACTTTCTTAATGATGAGTTTTGTGCTTTCTCCTTAAATTATCATTGTTTTTCATGTGAAAACCCCACACAAGTCCCAATTACTTTAAACCATCTAGAGCTAGTAAGACTATGTCATCACCAATTGCGATACTTTGTAAGTATGAGGATATGGGAAAGAGAAAAAACATATTATGTATAATTGACTTACAAAAAATTGCCAAAATTGACTCTAAAATGGTGAAAAATTGTATTTTTTAATGGCCTAAATTTTATATTTTTTTTACAGTTTGGTTTTTTGGGGTACATTGAGGAATTTTTTGAGACTGAAGGTAGTGGGAAAGGGAAGGAGATCGAAAAGAGGAAAGTGGGGGAAGTACCTGGCTTTTCAGATCTATCACCATACATAGCTAAAGCCATGTCAAGAAACGTTTCGATTATGAATGGTGATATTTCACCAGAATGAAACTGATAGTATATTGCTCTCATAATATACTTTGTATTATTTTTAAATGAATTCAAATTCATTGAATAAAATTTACTTGAGAGATCCTCATTACCCTCAACCACTAATGTATTGTACATTGTACTCGTACACTGAAACATTAGCCACTGACCATTATAAGTTTGCCAGTTGTCCCCAGTGCTTCTGACGTTTCACTGTCGACGAATTTATGATGGTCCTATTTATTTGTTCATTTTCGGGAAATCCACAGTTTACATTATATCAGTTTATATCATAATAAAACCAATATTGGATTCCCTTCTTAGGACTTTACCTTTTGGTCAGGTATTAATTTATTACATATTTTAGTTTGATCACGATAATAATTTAAAAAAAATATTGGTACATATTATCAAAATGGTTGTTTTGCGGTCTCTTTGGACTTGTCGGACCCAATAAAAATTTGATGTATTTTTTCAGGGGCAAAAAATATTTCCGCTTTGCAATAAAATCAAAATAAATGGAATATTTGTTAACGTATCCGAAAACTAAAAACTGTTTTTGAAAGGTGATGAAATAAGCTTTTAATGTTATTATTAGAAATAATCTTGTATTTTTTTAAATATAAAAATTTTGGAGGAAAACCTTAAAAAGTTTTATTAATGGCTCACTTTACGTTTTTTCTAACTAAAATTACTGATAATGAAAAAAATAAATAGAAACACACACATATTTCATTAGACAATGAATTATAAAAGTTACTGTCGCCTCATTTTTTTGTCGTTTCATGTAAAAAAAAATCTTTAAAAATTCACAAAGTTTCGTATTTTTTTTCAAATTGCGATCGGAAACTTTGGTTTCATAAAAGAGTACATTTAATTTTTTGTTGTTGTTAACTTTTAGATTTGAACATAGAGCGTGTTGTATTTTCTTTCCAATACCTTTTAGATCTTACTTCTCACTCTAATAGTAAGGGAGACACAACGATATCTGTGAGACCTAGGTGAACTGGGAAAAATATGGTCTCCTGTGATTAAGGTGATTGTCAAAATAATTTATATTCTACTCTTTCGTAGATGGCGCGCATATAGTATTTTTTTACTTATAAATGCCTTTTACAAGTTATGCTTTTAAATTTTAAGATTTTATTTTGTTCGCCAAAGTACACAAGCAATGTGAATATTAACAAATATTTTTTTCAATTAAAAAACTCTAATCTTTCAAGAAAGGCTAACAAATACAATATTGGATTGAATCACCGATGAAGTATTGTATTTGTTAGCCTTCCTTGAAAGATTAAAGTTTTTTAATTAAAAAAAACTATTTGTTAATATATATATATTTTTTTTTTTTTTTCGTTGTTTGTTTTTGGGGTGTTATGCCGTGTTGTACACGCTTGACTTAGGGAGTAAGCTGGCGAAGGCGTGACGCGAGCGTTACGAAAAGTGTGATCGGACGAGGAGAACGATAATAAATTTAAATAAATATTTTTAGAAAATTAATTTATGTATATATTATACAAATAAACATATATACGTACATTTAGATGGAGCTAAAGAAGTTTTACTTCAGTCGTGTGGTCTAAAGCAAACTCGTTTTTTTGTCACGGTTGATATACTCACGGTTGTCATTTATCAGTAACCATGAGAAAGGATGTACATAAAATGAATGATAAATATAAACAACAGAAAAGTAATATGCTCAAGAAATATCGGAGAAATACGTTTTTATGGACTTTTATATTTGTCACCGCAATTGAAAAAAACCATTTTTGATATAATGTTATAGTAATTAGTAATTAGGTAGTATGTTTAAGCAAGAATTTTGTTTACAGTTCACTTTGCATTGATCTGCTTTGAACAGGACAGAGGAGTGTGTGGAGCGGGCAGTTACAATACATTGAATCTAATTTTGGAACTCCGGGCATTGATATTATTGTTAATTAATTTATACAGGAATAGTGCATCTAAATGATCCTTAATGTTCGATGAAAACCAATATTTTACGAAAGTGTTACGCTATCTACGTCTGCACCGTTTATAACAAACCCTCGCTTTGCATTTTTTTTTATATTTCTCAGCGTGCACATTTCAGGTTAAACCACTTTTCCAATACAGAATAACTTTAAATAATAATTTTAAAGAGATTTTTTTAGCTTTATAATATAGTTTTTTTACATTCCAGAATTTGAACGAGTCTGAAAGCAGTAATAGCAAATCGACAAAAAATTCTGAAAATAAATGAGCTCTAAGTGCCACAAGCTCGAGCAAATTTAATGGCTTTTATTTGAATAAAAAGGATGGCGTATTAAATATATTTTTTTGACTGCGTGGATTTTTTACACTATAATTAGGTAAAAAATATGTTCACGTCTTTTTTTATCATTTCATAAAGTGTCTAACACTCGACAGCTTTTTAAAAAATACTCTGCCATGCGTGTAAAATAGATATTAGGCACATTAATCTCAGGAATCACTTGTTAATAATTTAGGTGTGTCTCTTAATACCCTGGAGGTATATCGAATTTTCAAATAATAACCTACGTCATCTTTGGAGATGTTCTATAGAGGGTAGAAAGCTCTCGATTGGCGATCCGGAGATCGCGGGTGTAAATCCCTGCATGCGCAAAAAAATTTATCTCTTTTTTATTTTTTTTTATTGTTTAAATTATAACATTGTTACTATTGTAATACATAATAGGATGGCAAAACAAAATAGTGAAATACACATTTTCAAGTATTCTACGCCAATTAAGAGAGCTAGCTCTTGAGCTTGGTGTAGGAGTTATTTCATAATTATATAGTAGAGTGTACAATAAATATAATATTAAGTACTGGAATGTTGTAACGTTAAAAAGTATAGTATGGCATTTTTTTTATAGAGAATAAATACCTCGCAAGAGTCTTAACTGCTCCCGTCTGGAGCCAGTAAGACTATGGCATCCCCAATTGGGGTATGTTGTGAGGCTGAAGGTAAGTGGGGAAGGGAAGGAGATGGGAAAGAGGAAGGTGGGGAAGTACCTGACTTTTTTTTACATTAGCTTCACACAGGAGGCCCTTAGGAAAATAATTTCCCTCAGGAGGCTCTGTCATCTTTGGAGATGCTGTGAGAGAGTTTTTTTTAAGGAAAGGAAGTTCTGGGAAGGAAAAATGTATGAGGTTTGGGTAGGAATATGGGGTTCAGTGTATCCAGATCATCCGCCGCCAAGACCTAGACAAACCTCACCCCATGAACGCCTATTCAGATCTAGTCACTAAACACGGCCATTATTAAGCAACGTTTCAATTCTGAATGGTGGTCATACACCAGGGCGATACTAAGAGTATCTTCCACTCTGGAACGTGCCGCAAATATAGTATATATTATTTTTATTCATTAATTGTGAAATTTTTTTTTTTTTTTTTTTTTATTATTATTGAGTTAGTTTATACTACATGAATATAAACTAATAAGCACAATGTAACATTTCATTTGATAAATTTAAATATTTTTACAGTAATCATAACATTTCTTTTTAAATACATTCATTCTTTCTTCATTCTTCATAGTTTCAGGCATTTCATCATACATCTTTAGTCCTCTGTACATTATGCAGTTCTGTGATTTTGATTTCTTCATTTGTGGCAATCGAATTCTGTTTATATTTCTTGTTTCATAGTTATGAACGTCTCTATTAAAAACAATTTCATCCTTAAAGTATTTTGGCATTTGGTTTTTCATAATTTTATGCACAAAAATTAATACATTAAATAATAGTCTCTTTTTTATTGGAATCCAATTTAGTTCCTCTCTCATTTGATTAATCCTTGCGTATTTGCCTTTCCCCAGTATACATCTCATGGCTTTGTTTTGTATAACTTCTAGTTTGTTCAAATTACTTTCATTGGCCAAATATAACATCGTAGAGCAGTAGTCCAAATGTGGAGCAACGATAGTTTTATAAATGAGCTCCGTAGTGTTTCTATTTAATTTACGTCTTAGTCTTCTAAGAAAATTTACCTTTTTTGATACCTTTTTTAACACATATTCAAAGTTTGCTGTGAAAGTCAGTTTTGAGTCGAGTATTACACCCAGGTATTTGATTTCATTTACTTTTCCAATTTTTTCACCATTAATTGTCAAATTTAACCCTGTGTTACACGTTTTATTGCCTATTTCCAAATATTTTGTTTTGTTTACGTTCAGTTTCAACTTGTTTACTTTCAGCCATTTTGCTATATTTTGTAGGTCTTCGTTTATTTTGTTAATTGCTTCTATGTAATCTTCACACGAAATATAGATTAAGGTATCATCTGCAAATAGTCTAATTTTGCAATGTTTAATAGTTTTGATAATATCATTTATGTAAATTATAAATAGAATTGGACCTAATACTGACCCTTGCGGAACACCAAGGTTGTTTTCTATCGGTTCTGATTCTGAGCTTTCAACTTTCGTTACCTGTTTTCTATTCTGGAGATATTCTTTGAATAGATTCAGAGCTACTTCAGAAAGACCAATGTCTTCTAGTTTTTCCAATAGTATTTTCCTTTCTATCGTTTCAAATGCTCTTTTGAAATCTAAGAATGCTGCAATGGTGATTTTTTTTTTGTCTGTTTCTTTCTTCCATGTATCAATCACTATGTTTATCGCCGCTTCGCAAGAGTTGTTGTTTCGGAATCCTGATTGCTCCTCACATAATATGTTATGTTTTTCCAAATACTCAACGAGTTGTTTTTTTATTACAATTTCTAGTACCTGTTCGTATTTTGGTAACATATTTATTGGTCTAAATTCTTCACATTTTCTGGTATTAACGACTTTCGGAATCGGGATCACAATAGATGTTTTCCATGTGTTTGGAAATCTTCCACTTCTTAATGATTCATTTATTATATCCAGTAGATGAGGTCCTATCACTGGCATTGCATCTCTCAAAACTGTAAAACTTATTCCATCTGGACTCTCTTTTGATTTGGTGCTATTAAGAATCTGTAAAAGATATGTTTCATCAATCTCTTTAAACACAAGTTTTTCTCGGTTTAGCCGAACATTTCTCACGTAGATGTCTTTCTTCAGGATTGGTATACTCTGATGCAATTCTATTATGCTGTTTACGAAATATTTGTTGAAGCAGTTCTGTACGGTACCCTGTATTTGATGTGGGAATTCAATGTCGTATTTCATCCCTTTATCTTCGGTTTGTAGTAATCCTTTTATGGTTTTCCACATTTTTTTAGTATCTCCTTTTTCAGAGATAATTTTGTTTTTGAAGTAATCGTTCTTGCAACTTTTCAATTGTTTTGTGTATTTATTTCTCATATTTTTGAATGCTTTCCAGTCTTGAGAGTTTCTTGAGATTTTTGCAATTTTGTATAATCTATCTCTTTCATTTTGTGTCGTTTGTAGTTCTATATTATACCATTTATTTGTTCCTCTTATTTTAGTAGTTTGGATCGGTGTTAACTTATCAATTACTTCTTGTAGATTATTTATTAAAGATTTAGACTTTTCATTGTATTCCATTTGATGAAGTTCATCCATATCACCCAGAAGTTCAATTAATCTTTCACTGCTATATTTTTTATAGTTTCTGTATTTTATTATTTTGCTGGTTTTCGTATATATAACGTATATATTTCGTATATATTTCGTATAATAACACAAATTAATCAAACACAATTTATTTGCGCACGCCAGGTTCGAATCCGCGACCTTCCGACTGGGAGTCAAGTGTTTTACCACTCGGGCGTCATGAAGTTACAGTAATTTTATTAACTAATTAATTAATGATGTTATGAATGTTATTTTTTTAACAATAATTTTTTATTTTTCTTTCTTCTATTTCCTTATTGTGATTGATTTGTGTTATTTCGCAACTGAGTAAATTTAAAAGCAATATAATTTATATTTGCAGCATGTTCCGGAGTAGAAGATACTCTCAGTATCGCCCTGGTGTAAGACCATCATTTTTTTCTTTTCTTTTTTTTTTAAATATCTTTAGTAGATAAAACTTTTGTACAAATTTAGGGTAGTCCCACAAAGCTGTCACATGGCAGCTTGTCTGCAGGTTCTACCAATTAAACATTCTTAATATGATACATAAGGAAATATTTATAAATACATTTATAGTTTTAAGGAAACATTAGAATAGATCACCTAGTAATATTAGGTAATTTAAATTACATCTATGAAATCTATATCTCAATATACCTGCCTAATAACAATAAAATATATGTAGTCAGCTACATTAAGATATTTAAAGATATATGAAGTTTTCGTTGATTAACCACAGCTTTATCATTTTAGGGCATGCGGTCTCTCATTTTTTCAAATTTTAAGATTTTATTGAAAATCACTGGTATTAGGTATTCAAGAGTACGGCTTCCATATTTATTTAATATTCGAGGTGTTTTTAGGCCCTTTCCTTCTTGTAGTATGATTGTGTACCAATGGGTGTTTGTATGAGCTTTTCCTTTTGTTTTCCCTGTTTTATTGTAAGTAGGCTCAGATATTAGCCTTCTTACAATAAAAGATCGATCTTGATGGAATTTTAAGTTATTTCTCTGTTTGTAAATATTTGATAAGACAATTTTTTTTACTATGGCAGATTGTAAATTTTGAATATATTTAGTGTAAAGAGTGTTAATAAATGAAATTACTCTAGCCGTATTTGGTGATCTCAATAGTTAGGTACTTCTCCATCTACTTCTTCCCCAACTCCTTCATCTTCTGCCTCGTTGGGGATACATAGCGCATTGGGGATGCCATAATCTCACTGGCTCCAGGCGGTTGGGTGCAGTTGGGACTCTTTTGTAATATTCACAAAGGGAAAGGGGTATCTTTGAGAAAGGAATAAACATGGGTCTTGAAGTGACGCATGTTGTAGGAGGAGGAAAATGTAGAGGCCGGCAAATCGTTCCAAAACCAAGCTGTTGAATTCAAGACATGTCGTAGAAACGACACGTCCTCGTGTAACAAATATAATGTATATAATGTCAAAATATTGGATGCGCGGTTGGCGTGTTTTCCGACCATGCTCCGGGACCAAAGAGGTCAATGACGCTGGTGTCTCGGAGTATCATCCATTGAAATACAGGTATAACGAAGGCGGCACTCCCGCCTAAGGCCTGTGCCCTAAATATTGCAGTCCTTTTGATGATAGGGGAATATGCCTCAAGGTAAGTATATTATAAATGCATACCATGAGCATTTTATGTCTAAGAGGTCATAAAAAGTGTTGTGGAATATGATGCATTTTGGATGGCACTCTGAAAGTGCATCTGCTATTCATAAAATTGTATTAGGCATTCGGTTTCCGCTCATATTTCATACGAAGTTTCTCATTGATATGAAATATTACTACTGTCTACGTTTGAAGTATAATGTTTTGAATAAGGTGATATTCCTTCAAAGCCTTTTCAAGTCATGTTTATAGTAGTTCACATTAATATTACATTACATTCGCAAACTTTATTTGATAGTAAGCACGTAAAACATAAACTTTTAAAATAAGAAAAATGAAAGAATTTTGATAGTCATAATTTTTTAATACTACCAAAGTTCCTGCCTAATTGGGCAGACAAAAAAAAACACGACTGATAAAAAGAGAGGGAGAGGCGAAATATAAATATATATACACCTACACAATATTTTTTCTTTTTTCATATTAAATCAATTTTATAAGGCAGACGACAGGGGATTACATTTAATATTACGTAATATTACACGATTTGTTGCTTCCAAAACTGCTTACGAATTCGTTTTAATGTCGTTTGCTGGAATTGGGTGATATGTGTAGGAAAAACTAAGGATGCAAGGAAAAGAGATAACCAATCACTTACCACTGTACCTCTGCGAAGGACACAACACAATCACAAAATAGTTTTATAGTTTCAACGCGATACCTCGAGGTAATTATCGCCACAATAACACGAACAAGTACAGAATGATATTGTTTACTTTCGATATGGTTACATACCTGATTTTTAGTTAAAAAACGAGATTAGGAACACGAAAAATACCATCAACTTGCGTCCAAGATAGTCCCAATTCTTCATAGATTTTTCAAAAACAAATACACTAAAATTTGCTGTTTTTCTTGCCATTTTTCCAGCAAGGGGGTAGTTGGGGAGAGATAAGTACTGGATAAATGACATCCCGATAACTCTCGTATCAAAACCCAACACTGTTTTACAAACTCTTATAAAATTTCGAATTAATTTACATTAAAAAAGCTATAAAAATAAAACTAAATATAACGTTTAACCAAAGCTCAGCACAATTTAAAATTAAAAAGCGATTGAAATTCCTTTTTATAGGATCCACTGAAAATTCTGGATTAAAATGGAATTCAATTAATTTCGTCGATTCACTCGCCATAAATTCCGTTATGGTCAAACATTCGGGCAAAACTCTAAATCTCAAGATCCTAGTCTGTCCCCTCGGCTCCAGGAACGGATCCCACTTCTCGGACGAACTTCTCAGTAAATGGGGAATCGGCTAGTCTGTTTAATTACATCTTCAAACTATGACTAAATGGGATCCCTAAAATTCGTGGTTACTTTGAATGGTCCGGGATCGAAGTAATTCAGTGCTGTGTAACTCAATTACTACGTGGATTTCTGATAATTTCCTGTGGTTTTAATATAATTTTGAATTTTGAAGATATTAAATTTCTTATTCGTAATTTAAAACCAAAAAATAGAATTTGATAATTCGTATTGAAGGGTAACCACAGCATATTAAACTAAAAATTCTCAGTTTCAGAGGCGGGTATGGATACCGCCGCCCGCGAACTATTTATTAGATAATTAGCACTACTGGTCCGTGGTCGAGTAGTAAGACTCTTGACTCCCAATCGGAAGGTCGCGGGTTCGAACCCAGCGTGCGCAAATAAATTTTATTTGATTAATTTGTGTTATTTCACAAATAATTAATAAAAAAATAATATATACTATATTTGCGGCACGTTCCAGAGTGGAACATACTCTCAGTATCGCTCTGGTATAAGACCACCATTCAGAATTGAAACGTTGCTTAATAATAGCTTTAGCCATGTTTAGTGACTAGATCTGAATAGCCAGGTACTTCCCCACCCATCTCCTTGCCTTCCCCACTTACCTTCAGCCTCACAACATACCTCAATTGGGGATGCCATAGTCTCACTGGCTCCAAACGGGAGCAGTTGAGAATCTTGTGAGGTATTCTCTATAAAAAACCCCTGCCATGGTCATCCCAAGTGATATGTTTGGAGACTTTGCAGGGAAGCCCGGGTTTATGTGGTGAGGTTTGTCTAGGTCTTGGCGGCGAACGCGTTTGCCCAACCACAACGAGGCGGACTGGATCGTGGGTGACTATTTGAGGGAGTTGGAACCTACAATCTACATTTCTCCCGACGGACTCTGTCGACCCATCACCTGATCTGCAATGGGAAGGATGGATTCATACATCCGTCTCTCCTGAACACATTGACCCTCAGATACATGTTCCTTCCCAGAACTTCCTCTCCTTCCTTTCAATAAAAAAGACCCTCCACACAGCATCCCCAAAGATGAAATTTGGATTTTTTTTTTACTAGATAATGTAAAAACATATGTATTTATGTATTAAATGATGGAACAACCTTTTAACTTTTACCTTTATTTTTATGAAGGTTTTTTAAATAATTACGTATAAGAGGCATAAAAAATAGAACAAAATACAAACATACTGGGGTAAAAACAACGTAGCTCAAATTGAAAACACTTTTAGGCCTGCAATTTATATAATTGCCTTCTCTCCAAAGGAAGCCCTTTTCTAAAGTAAATCGCAATAAGAAATATTATAAATATTTTGTAGTATTTTAATTAAATGAAGACAATTTTAGCGAAAACCAATCGAAAATATGAAAACAGAAAAATCACGAAAAGTTAAGATGATAGACTTCGCTTTTCGGCACATACAAAAAGGACGCCCGGGAAAAAACACTTTTCTACATCGAAAATTGCACAAAATGAATATATTTTTTTATACTGCCTTCTAGAGGGTGAAAACTATGTCGGTATGTTTTCGAATTTTCGATGCGTTTCGTGTTAACGTAAACATTCACTGTCAAACATGTACGAATTATCAAAAAAATATATTTAAGGAAAAAGTACTGCTAACTCAACTCTCATAAGGAATTATAAAATTATAAAAAGCTACCGACGTAGCTTCTTCTTTCTAAAAAATATTTTTTTTTTTAAATTTCAACTTCGTGAAAGTTTCGGTGTAGAAAAGTGTATTCTCCATAAACCCCTTTTCGAGCGATTTCTGTTGGTAAATTTGAGCGTTGTCTCAATCGCACATTTCGCATTCGCATGTATTGTAAGTATGCGTGAGCTTATTGTGAGCGGGACAGAATGACAGTCGCGGGTGTTCCGCCTGTGGTTCAAAGTCTAGCCTCTTAAGGATTATTCAAGTCATCAATTTTTCAAACAAAAAATATTTTACGGCCTCCTTGTTCGAGGGATAAGGTTCTCGACCAGCAATATTCTCGACCAGCAGTATCCGGCGTGCACAAATTAATTTTACTTAATTGATTTGTGTTATTTCACAATTTAATCATTAAAAATAATATCAGATATCTATATTTTTGACACGTTCTAGAGTGAAAGATACAAGATTCAGTGTCTCGTTTTTTGTGAAAAATCCCCAAAAGGGCGCTCTAAAAATTTATGATATATATCTATAATCTAACTACAGACTAGAAAAAACATTATAATATCTTATGCCTAAAATATTGCATCCACCAGTTCTTCAATCAGTGATACAAAACTACATGAAGGTACAATGCATTTGACGAAAGAACGCCATGCTGTGTAAAAATGAACGTGTATTTAAAAAAAAATTGTTTATACCCACGAAAAAAATAAACAGGACTATACTTCTTACCTGGTAGGTCACTTGAAATTTAAGCTATTTATTTAGAGAAATTTATGTGCAGTTTGCACGCAGAGTACATAATCGGGAATACGTGTTATTGGAAAAGCCATTGTTTAATCCTGGTATATATTTTATTAATAATATATAACATGTTCTATTCTGGGTGCATATTGTAAAAATAATTCACTAAAATAATTTAAATTCTCCCCTACATTTTAAGGCCTGCTGTAAATACCGTGTTTATCTTCCAATGAAGCATGTTCCGAGACTCCGATTATTTGTTTTCGTTAGGGGTTGTAAATAATGACTAAAGTTCTTACTCCGGCGCCACTTCTTAACTAAACTTCACTCCAAGCCAACCTATCCGTACAGCGTACTTTTCAGCGGGTAGGCACTACCCACTAAATGTCGGGGCCCGGCTATGCACGGTTGTTAGAGCATTTGTATTTAGTGAGAGGGAGTACTGAAGCTTGGAGAAAAGCCACATTTTCTAACTGTTATCACGAAAGTTTCTCTTGAATTTAAGGGATATATCCAAATATATTATCCCTTACTCTGTAAAGTCTTAACTTTATTCATAAATGTAGTGAAATACTCTTCTCTCGGTGGTTTACGCAGACATCAAGGGATAACGTAAGTGCTCATTCTAAGTGCAATTATTTTGTAATGTAATTTGACTTTAACTTTTGACTCGTTTTATCACTGTAATTACATAAAGGATTTTTGAATTATTATTATCTTATTAATTTATTTGGTAATAAATTCATTTTAATTTTAATACTTACCAAATAAAACTCCATCTCCAATCAGCTTTAATTTATGAGACTTTTTGGCTAGACTTCAGTTATCTTAATTTTTATGTATAAGCTGTTTGTCTCTTACCAATAAATAAATAAATATATAATAAGCCCTGATGAAGCTTGAGATAAACCTTGAGAAGTACCTAGTTGACTGTCATTTATTAATTCAATAAAATTGTGAGTTCAAAATGTGTTTTTCCTTTCATATAACATAAATATGATGTCACACCCAAAGTACTATTGCTTACATGAAAAATTTTATTCTTTGTTTGAAATATGAGATATATTTTAAAGTGAACAAAATGTCTCAATTTTCATCTTAAAGTGTAGGCAATTTGGGAGGCAGGGATGCATACCGCTACCTCGGTAATCATTTCTTGGATAAACAATACACCTAAATAGGTCACCTCATGTGGTTCGCTACTTGACATAGCTGAAGTACCCAGGTTCATGGGAGCAATTTTGTCTTGGCGGCGAAAGCGTTTACCCATTTACAACATGGCGGGCCGTATCGGGCAACGTCGAGGGAGCCGTGACCTAGACCTCTCTAGCCGAATTATCCATCCCTATACCCATTAGCGTGTCGCTCTCTATAGAGAAAAAAAAAATTAAACGCCCGGGGTCTCAAAAGTTGCGTACGATCTATAGCTATTCGAAAGCATAAAAATGAATGAAATTGGTGCCAGCTAAAATGGCCGGAAGTTTTGAAAAAAAAAGGATTTCGTGATTTGGGAAAAAAAATAAAACGAAGAGTCCAAAGAGCGCAAAAAAAAAAATTTTGAAACAAATGTGATGTGTTTGTTAAAAATATAAAAAGGGGAAATAACACCTTTTCTGGATAAAATCAAGATACTAAACAATAACTACACCAATTTTTTTAACAAAATAATGGATGGACGAATAAAAGATTATGGATGCTCAAAATTGAATGATAACATGTTATTATTTTTATATCATGTTTATTATCGAGGCTTCTGACTCACATAATGTTGTCATTTTAACCTCATCTATTTTTAATTATGTTATAAATATATGATAACATGTTACGATAACCTTAATTATTGTGAAAAAAAATAATTACCATAATTTAAAAACACATGTTTTAGATGTTTTTTTCCGATTTTCAATGCATTTTAGCGAGCTAATAACCATTTTTTTTAAATAAATTTATATGCAGTTCTCATTGTCTTTGCAAGACGCAACTTTTTGGGACCCCAGCCGTTTCTGAATTCAAAAGTGGAAATATTTGACACATCCATTGCCTTGTTCATCAATTCATAAATTTATTCGCTCCTGGACACATTGATCCCCAGATTCCTACCTACTCCTCACACTA
Source organism: Limnephilus auricula (assembly GCA_951813805.1). NCBI lineage: Eukaryota > Metazoa > Arthropoda > Insecta > Trichoptera > Limnephilidae > Limnephilus > Limnephilus auricula. Next base: position 1,737,226 of record OX638403.1, read on the forward strand.
TTCCTTAAAAGACCCTTACACAGCATCCCCAATGATGACGTAGGTTCTGAGGGAATTTCTTATCCTCATGGCGTCCCAGTGTGGAGCTAATATAAAAAAGTCACAATCCGCGATTTTATAAGAAAACATCTAAGAATTATATAGGTTAATTGAGGTTATGTGGTACCCTTGTACTATTTACGATGCACTGTAAGTACTTTGGTTTTATTTCCCCGTAAAATGATAACTATCTACATTAACGGTATTAAACGAAGATGTTTAACTACCTGAGTAGGCTATTATTAACCATCACGCCATTATCTCCGTGGGGGTAGGAAGAGAGGGCAGAATACCACACACCGATCCTGGCACGCACTCCTTGTATTAAAGAAGGAAGTGGAAAGGAGCAGAAGATGGGAAAGATAGAGGTTGATAACAATAGGGTTATTTAGGTTTGGTCAAAAAACACAGCTTAATCTAATTCAAATAGGCGTAAAGGGTGCGTTAAGGGACGTACTTGATTAATAAGAAAAAAAAGTAGGTATTAGACAGTTAGGTGTGTGGTAAGAGTTTGAGCTGTTACTTGGCTGAATTACCGATGATGACATGTGGAATAATTTTTTTTTTCTCATATTGAAAAAGAAAATTGAAGAAAAAGTCAATATGGGGAACCAAATTTCTTTTGCATTTTTTACAACAAATAATCTCTGGAATTACTGGTTAAAGTAAGTCAAGTACGTCTGTGTCGTTCATAATCACGTTAATAAAAAAACACTCCAAATTTTTCATTTCACCGGAGATTACCATCCGAAAGCTATTACAGTCTCCTTTGAATGTCTTCGTGGTTTATCAAATTACAGCGTACATAAGTATACTTAATTTTATTTCATTAATTTGTATTATTTAACAGTTTTTTTTATTTAAATTAATGTATAAAATAATGTCTGCATGTTTCACCAGGTCAAAACTCACCCTGGTAAAAAACCATCATTCAGAATTGAAGCGATGTTTGAAATGGCTTTAGATCTGAATAGCCAGGAACTTTCCTCATTTTTCTCTTTGCGATTTCCTTCCCCTCTCCACTATTTTGAGTCTCACATCATACCCTAATTGGGGTATGCCATAGTGTTACTTACTTTAAATAATTATAATTAACTCAAATCAAAACAAATATTTCCAAAGTTGCCTCTAAAATCATGCAAAATTAAATTCTTGATTGGCCTATATATCATAATTTAAAACCAAAATAAATAATATATCAAATATCCGTACTAGATATTTGCTTACCTTTTGAATTCAAAAATGTTTAATTCATTTTGTTTGGTTATTTTGGCCTCAAACCCAAATTTGGTTTTATGTGAAAAGGGCCGCACAGCCGTTCATCTTAAGACGGATGGGAGCAGTTGAGACTGTTGTGAGATACCTAACCTTTTAGATAACCTCCATAGAAATAGATATTAAATAATAATAACCAAGTAAAATGATATAATTATTTGACATCATCTTATTATAATTTTCATGGAAACAAAATAATGATCTTCCGAGATGTTAAAATCGTCGTCGAATGAAAATTCGCATGGATTTATAAAGTAGCGGTTTTCGTAATATTAATTAAGTCAAAAATGTGAACAGAGCCTTGTTATCGACTTTTGCTTTTATTTACATGACTCAATTAACAAACAAAATCAAACTCAGAAGTTAAATATCCCAACTTCAAAGGATGACAGAGCAAAAATTGGTACAAGGAGCTACATTATACTCGGTACCCAGATCTGGAGAACAATCCTTATGTATTAAACTTCTACAAGAATAATTATCTTAGCTTAAGTATAATATGTACTAAAATATATTTACTTGTAAAATGATATTAAGTACATGTAGCTGAGGATTATAAACTGTGGATCGCGCGCTGATAAGTATCAAATATGCATGACCGGGTGCTAGCATGGTCGATCGATAAGGATCGGTAGGATAATTGTCGGTAACTTCTCATCGTTCCCTAGGACAACTGCACATCGCTAACGTACACACAACAGTTGAAATCGAATATATTAAGGACACATAGTCATTGTGAACTGTCACATATTCGTTTGCGATCTGCAGTTGTCCTAGGGAACGATGAGAAGTTACCGACAATTATCCTACCGATCTTTATCGATCGACCATGCTAGCACCCCAGGCCCCCTAGCACCCTCCATAACTTTCGGTAACATCTCATCGTTCCCCAGCATGAATGCAGATCGCCAACCAATAAGTGGCAATTCAAAATGACTACGTGTCCTTAATATATTCGACATCAACTGTTGTTTTTACTTTAACCATCAGCATTATTTGTCATAGGGAACGATGAGAAGTTACCAAAAGTTATCGAATCAATCCATATCGATCGAGGAGGTCTAGCATAAAAGATCGATAAAACCATCAATACGATATTGACTAAAGTCGTCATCCAAGGTCAGTTCTCAATATTTGCGAGCACGGTCTACGATTGACAAGCATTCTCCTCGAACTTCTTCACTTTCAAATGCAGTCTTTTTTCTTTTTTAGTACTTTATCAATATCTTTCTCTTTTCAAATGTGTATGGTATAACGGTGTAAGACTTCGCTTCTAATGTGAAAAAATGAGATTTTTTTCATTGATAGTGAATCTAATCTCTACTATTTCATCCACGTTTTAGTTAGAATTATCATTGAAAGTACCTACCATTCAACAGCGTGATTATTTTGCCAATAATTGGCATCATTGGATATAGTAACCCGGTCCGGTATATTGGTAGCGGATCCGGTAAACGTTTAGTGATCCGCCGGAATACCGGATCCGGTTTTTCGGATTGCAATCCCTATTCGTAGTGTCAATTCAAAGAAATACCGTCAGTGTTGCCAGCATATAACGATTTATTATTTACCCTGTAAATATTGGTTCGGCTGTTAATAATGAAACCGTGCTCGGGATATTGATATAAAATCATGCCTATCGATCCGATATTGTAAAGTTATCGATTTCAGAGTGCTAGAGCTTCAGGTTCAGCCCGATGAGGAGGTTTGTACGAAAAATGTATTTCCATATAATCTTGGTTAATAAAAGATAAAAAAAAAAAAATACTACACAGAATATAGGATAAAAATAGAAGTGCCAATGTGAAGGACACGAATAATGTTCTCTTCAACAAAATCACGTGGTCTATCTCACTCACACTCACCTGTCATCGTATTTGTAAACTTTTTATTTGGATCATGAAATACTTTCGTTTTGAAATTGGGAGTTGGTTATTGGTACCGCCGCTCCGGGAACCATTTATTAGACATTTAAAACCTCTGCCGTAGATTAACCCAAGTGATTCTCTATGTTTGGTGACAGGTAACAGGTGTGCCCAGAAACAGGTGTGTTAATGGCAGTGGGAAGGATATATTCATACGTCCGTCAGTCCTGGACACATCGACCCCTTAGATTCCTACCCACTTCGACCCCCACACAGCATCCCTAAAGATGACATAGGCCTCTTAGGGATTTTTTCTTCAGGGCCTCCCGTGTATAGGTAACGTAAATAAACGCCCACAGGGCATTTCTTGTGTTCTTTACTTTACTTTATGCTAGCGTCATAATGCATATATAGCTTTAAATATATATTTTTTAAAAAGTGTCTGTGGATGGCTTTGTTTTTAATACAAATTTACAATTTTATTCTGAAATTAACGAAATTTTTCAAACTTGAATTCAGTACAAGAGAAAGGTTACAGTTTACACTATTATCTAAAAACTACCAACGACCTCCTTTTCTACCCCTAAATGCAAAATTGTGATACTTCTTGACGAAAATAAGAGGAAGATCATTGTAATCTGATTTCTGAAAACTCGTCGTAAAACCTAAGAAAAATATGGATTCTTTGTATTCGTTTTGTTTGACTTTGTGTGTGAAATTTCATAAATAATACCTAAAAGAAAAAACATCATTTTGCAGTCAACTAACGATATAACATTTACAACAAAAATATTAAAGTCTTTATGGAGAAAGAATTTATCAGGGATATTAAGAGAGCATAATGAGACTAGATAAAAATGGAATCGGCTCCTAATTCGAAAAATTAGGTGTAAAAAATCGTGATTGTTCGATTATAAAATAAAACTAAGTGAAGTTCAAGAGAGCGTTTTTATTGAAGAGACCTGAAATCCTATGGTTTTAAACCCCCGTATTCAGTTTCCTGGTCAAATGAGCTTGTAGCTTAAAGCTCTGCCACATAAGTCATCGTAAGTAATCGTTTGATGTTCAAAGTATTATCGTCTTTTATTCAAATCCAAGTGTCATTTATAAAAATCCAAACAAATTTGTAAATCTTGTGAAATGTCATCATAAAACACAAACGGTCCAATTTAATACAAACGTTGGCAGTAAATTGTACGAAAACGACTTCACAGTTTCAGATATTCCAAGAGGCTCTGCCGGAAATAATGTAAACAGGACTGGTAACAATGACCGCCCCTAAGTGATATTTAACCATCGGCAAATAAATAAGGGTTGCTGAAGTGGCCCTGGATGGGGCCGTAAATCTCCCTAATCTGGCGCTGGGCGACCATCAACCCATCTAGAGTGAGAAGAACCCGGATCTATATTTAATTAATACGTTCAATTAAAAATATTGTGCTTTAAAATAAATTAAAAAAGGTTTCCGGAAAAAATAACATCTGATTTTAATGGTTAATTTTACAAATGTAAACTGAGTGTTCTGAGTTAATTAAAATTGCCGAACAATGAATAATTAAGTTTTATCGAAATCAAACGGCCAGCGTGGTTGAGGTATAAGGCTTTCAACACGCAATCCGAAGGCCGCGGGTTCGAACCCGTCGTGGGCAAATAAATTTCATTTAATTAATTTGTGTTATTTCACAATTGATTCATTAAAATAATATATAGTATATTTGTTGCACGTTCTAGAGTGGCAAATACTCTCAGTATCGCTCTGGTATAAGACCAGCATTCAGAAATGAAACGTTGCTTGAAATGACTTTACCCGTGTTTGGTGACCAGACCTGAATAGGCTGGTAATTCCTTACCTTCCTCTTCCCCCTATCCTTCCCCTTTCCACTGCCTTCAGCCTCACAACGAACCCCTGTTGGGGATGCCATAGTCACACTGAATCCAGAGAGGAGTAGTTGAGACTCTGTGCGGTATTCATATTAAAAAAAAAAATTAAATTCCTTAAGAGGAAACCGGGCGACGTCCTTTTAAAAAAAACTGAACAATGTCCTCTCTGGACTTTGACACTATTGCAAATATTTTTAAATATAATATAGATATCGACCACTATCGTATCGATACGTTTTGCTTTTTCTGATAATTTACTTCTAATAGGACCCTCCAAAAAACGTTTAAATTGCCTGGTATGAACGCCATTACCAGACGTTCAGTATAAATACTACACAATGTAAGTTTTGAAAACTGAAAACGTACAGAGAAAAAGAATTGTCTTTGTAAAAAAATCATTAAAATTGGTCCAGTTTTGGAGGAGAAAACTGGGGAATACAAAACCTCGATTTTTCATTTTAGTTATTTATTTCTTGGTGACCGGATTTCTTTTTAGTTATATATTATTGAAGCAATTTGAATTAGTAAAGGAGAAAAGAACAAATTGAGCGTACAACTCCACCTCTGAATCTTCCGTTTACAAAGTGAATGCATTACCATTTCGCCACCGAAATTAAAATGTCATGACGTTCTTGGAAGGAAAAAGGTAAGAGAGGTAGGTAAGAACTTGGGGTTCAGCGTGTCCAGATCATCCACCGCCAAGACCTGGACAAACCTAGACCCCATGAACGGGCACTAAGAATAATTCAGACAGGCTATAAAGTAGGTATAACGTAAAAACTTTTTAACAGAAAATTATTTTAACTGCATTTTTTCAATGGTCTGCGCTAATATATAATTGATATTCTCAAACTACTCTCCATACATACGCTTTCAAAAAATATATTTTCAATAGATCGCAGAGTTCGTAACTTATTTTACTTGTTTTGTTCAGATGATTTCTGATCTTAAAATGTTCAATCGTGTCTTTTTTTTTAATCTTAAAATATTTAAACAGCTCAATTTCTCTGATCTTAATATGTTTTATCATGTTAATTTTAAAGATCTTCAAATCTTTATCATTAAAAAATTTCTGATCTTAATATGTTTATTCATGTCTATTCTTCTGATCTTAAAATCTTTAATCATGACAATTTTTCTGATCTTAATTTGTTCAATCGTGTAAGTTTTTGTGATCTTGTCTGTTTTCTGATCTTAATATGTTTAATCATGTCTATTTTGCTGATCTTAATATGTTTAATCATGTCTATTTTTCTGATCTTAATATGTTTAATCGTGTCAATTTTTCTGATCTTAATATGTTTATTTGTGTCAATTTTTCTGATCTTAAAATCTTTAATCGTGTCAATTTTTCTAATCTTTATTTTGATTTTTGCTCCATTCTTTACAAAAATTTTATTTCATCATAAAAATATTTCGTATGTTCTTTCACGTAAAAGTGGTTCACATATTTTCCAGTGGTAAATACAGATGGAATAAATTCAAACATATTTGGACCACTTTGTATTTCATTTACAATATCAATATTTCTTTCTTCGCTTTCGATTTTCACAAGTCTTCAAACTGTATGGAATATAATAGGGTAGCGATAAACAAGTAACGTAAAACGCTGGGTATTTCTTTTGTCTCGAGACTCAACAGCAAGATGTGTGCGTGATGGGGAATAAATTCCCAACATTTGAAGAAGCACGCACTCAGAAGGCTTTCTCTGTAATATCCCTTCGCGTTATCCCATTCCTCCGTCGGGAATCTGTTCCAACTAACGATCCATTACGGAGTATTAGTGCCAGCACCATTTGGAAAGCAAAATAAGGATAATTGAATGCAGTGTGTTAAAATGGGGCGAGAAAAGGAGCCATAAAGAAGATGCAAAGCTGAGGAGAATAGATTATTGTATATTTACTTGTTCGAGTTCTTTGTACTCGGTTGTACCCTGGCATAAGTACACTGTCTTCAATGAGGTGGAATGGCCTGGTAAAACACATTATACGTCTGCTTCATTCTGCAGAATGAGAATAAATAAATTACAATTAACAAACGTTGTGTGTTCAGGTACAAATGTATGTCTTCTATTTGAAGAAATAAGAAAATATGGAAAGTGAAAAATTACCTTTGTTGTTATATTAAGATTTATTAAATGTCAAACAGCTTATATACTGCCTGACTGATAAATATGGTGATTGTAAATAAAAATGATGAAATCTATATTTACAATCACTATATTTATATCTCCAAACCGTTACAGACCAAAGTCCGCAATATTTGAAAATAAAAGTTTTACAGATATTTCAATGCTTATAGTGGAAATAAAGTGGCGTGCTGAAAATGCACATTTAAAAGTCAGTCTTGAAAAACGATTCAAATTTCACACGTAGAGCAGCTTCGGAAGAAGTATTTTGCGTAATATATATAAATAATATTGCCGACGTGAGGGGGGCAGGGAGTCTCTTACAATGCCGCTGTAGGAAGACATTATGAACATTATTCTGATTTGATTCATTCAGGCATTTTCATATCTTCCGTCACAACCTTTTTAACCGGAGATAAATGGGAGACCCAAAACCGTTGACCCAAAAGCTCTTGCCTCCGTTTCTATTGCCAAAAGAAATTTTGGGATTATGGGTCAACTGCACTGAATAGGAAATCTCTAGAAGTAAGAACTATACCGATTTGAAAGAAAATTTATGATAACGCAGGTTACACAAGTCAACTTTTCTTTTCCTTGATCCCGACAGACCAATGAAACTGATTATCTTTTCTAAATAGAATTTCCATTTTAATCAATATTTCTATCCATTTTTTAAATTTAGTTTATAAACGTATTATTTGTATTAATTGACGCTGCAGCTGGATTTTGTAAACAGCTCAAGTGTCAACTGTCATTAGCCCGAAAATTTATGTGACCTCTTCAGGCGATCTGTGTTCCAAGGATAAAAATCATAAGCTAAGATATTTTGTTTAATATATTGTTTGTTTATGTTTTCATTTGAGATGATTTGTATAGGTATTAAACATTTGTATGTCTGAGGTAGGGGTACAAAACCGGTGGGTCGCCAGATTCAAACATTTTCTTTTTTCTCAAAGATTACATGTCAATTTCAGCTTGTACGGTACATACACCACTTCTCGTGTACGGCGGGTAAGAAAATGTTTCGGACCACTGATCATTCAAGGCATTGCGATGATTGATACGGGTCACACGATTAGAAAGAGTTTGATTGGAGTCCATAAAAATCTTACATTTAGGTACAACACATTACAGATTTGTCATTTGTAGGTAAACGAATATCTTGACGTGCACAAGTTACAAATTACACGTTTTATCTTTATCTTAAAAAATGTTTTTGTTAATTCAGTCGGATATTACACTTCGGAGGAATATCATTTGTTCTCTTTTGGATTATCTGATTCGACTATTCAAGAAGACGCAAGAAGAAACAAGAAGAGCCAATACAATGCAAAATAGGCAAGGAGAGTAAGAAGAACCAAGGAAAATCAGGAAGAGGCTAGAAGAAGCAAGAAAAGTCAAGATGATATAAGAAGACGCCTGCAGAGACCAGGAGAACCAACGAGATGCAGGCAAAGACTCACAGATTTCTAACTTAACAATCTTAAGGTAGAAATCGGCACGCGGGACAGAAAGATTCAATAGGCTCAATTTGTGTGTAGCTTTCAGGGCACATTGGACAATACATGCACACACCAAACACATACATATATGTGAATGTATGTATATATATATGTATATATTTGTTTATGTATGTATTATATAAACATATTTTATAATAAAAAAAATATATTTAAAAAAAAAATTGCTCAACCCATCCCATTCCGGCCCAACCTTCTTTCCTATATTGGCTCATTAGGTTGCCATGTATACCGGCTGATTAAACTCCAACTCCCCACCCATCCTTAGAGCACGTGTTCCAGTCCTAACAAATCAGTGCCCCCTGGTGTACCGGTCTCACCGGGACAGGATTGCTTCTGGCTGGGGTGGTACAATCGTATCGTATCGTATCGTATTATTTGTATTAATTGACGCGTGACTGTATTACGAACACGAAATGAAGTCGGTTGCAGTCGTGATGGGCTGTCACCAATAGAATTAATGGTTTTTTAAAGAAAATTTATAACAATATTTTGTCGAACAGCTTTAATAATATTAGATTTTTCATTTAATATAATATGTAGTTTATATTTTCAATTTTATTAATTTTTTTATTTTTAATTTTGTGCTATATTTTTTCAATGCCATCTGTGAGAAACGAATAATGCAGTGACCAAATAGATGAGTTATACTCAATTGGGCTTCGGAGTAATGATGCATACATTTTTTTGCAGATATAGGTATTGTATTACATAGCTTTGATTGATTTCAGCAGAAGTATGGATTAATTGAGCTTACTTCGGATATACATGCACACCCATAGCACACGTCTTTTAGTTTACTTGTTCGTTGGTCAACTGCCTTTACGCATTGTCTGAATTGTCTCGATGTTGAATCGTCGGACAAACGTTCGGCGGTTTCATAATTTTTTTTCACATTCATCAAACATTATTTGGGAATGGTGCTTTGTGGCAATCTCTCCAAGCAAACTTGTAGGATATTAATATTTTACCACCACAGGACACAAGTATTAAACTTTCAAGAAGTTTTCGTTACTTATTGTAATAATCTTAATTCATTAGGATGAAGAAATTAAGGAGTCCAACTCTGATCTATCTCTCTCTCTCTGGTTTCAATCCTGGGATTGGTTTGCAGCAATTTCCTTTATTTTTTTCTTCCATTCTTCCCTGTCTTGTGCGGCTCTTTTGAGGTCTGCATATGATGAGCAGCGCATGTCCACCAGCATGTCCTCCAGGTACTCTCGGCGTGGGCGTCCCCTAGAGTTTGTCCCCTCGGTCATACCCTCCATTATGGCATGCAAGAGGCCTATAGATATATAGGCCTAGTTGATCTATAGTATATTATATTTTGTAACTGAACACTTTACACAGTGTTATTCTCAAATCGACTGATTTATTAATTGACTCTTAACGCCTTCGTTCACGCAGCTACTTACAAGAGACTAAATCGCCGCTACCCGCTACCCGCTACCCGCTACCTGTCATACTATTTTGCTAGTTTAGCGCCTGGCGGCATTTACAAACACTAATGGTATGGAAGGTACAGACGAGCGGCGATCGCGTCGCTTGAAAGTAGCTCCATGGAAGAACATCTTGTTTTCCTACCTTACCTGGTACTTGACGGCTACTCCAAACCTAAACGCCGAAAACCACATTAATATAACTTATTATTGTACCGATATATCTCACCTCCATCGTAATAAGTAACATTTTCCGCTAACTGTGATGGTAGGAGTTTTTTTAAATTATTGTCTGAAAATTTGTAACCCGGTAATATTTGTCTTTCTTTAAAAAAAATGTATTTAATATATCTTAGATTTGTGTGTGATGTGATGATGATGGTGATATTATGACCTATTTTGTGATTACAATATTCCTAAGATGCATTCTATTGATATGCTTGGTGTAACTCTAAGTGACCAGCTCAGGCACTGGGGCTCCATCGAAGCCAGAGGCAAGTTAGCCTCTCACGAGCTGGGCGTAACTGTCCTGTAAATACTGCAGATGGTACACAACTACTGACCCTGTACACACATCTCAAGTGCGCCCCTTTATTGAATTTGGCAGCCACCTCTGGTCTGGAGCCCCAAAATACCTGAAAAAACCCTTGACACTGTTCAGAAACTGGAGGTCCGTTTGTTAGATTACCCTATATTAACAAGCGGGTTGCAAACTTTAGAGCACAGGCATCAGGTAGGTGTACTGTCCTTGTTCTACCGATATTACAATGGAAGATGCTCTGAAGAACTAGCGTCATTGATCCCTTCGGCACCCGTGCGTTGTAGGGAAACACTCTAAACGTGTGACCAACATATGTACACGGTTGACATTTTGTGACATGAGAACGGGTCACTTCTACGGCTCGTTCTTTAGTTCAATAGCTTCGTTGTGGAACGATTTCCGGGCCTGTGCGTTACCTCCCTCCAAAAACATGGGTCTCTTCAAGTCCCTCCACACAGCATCCTCAAATAAGACGTAGGCTCTGAGGGAAGTTATGTTCCTCAGGACCTCCTGAAGTAGATATAAAAAAGTTGATTTTAGATGGAGGCATCTCCAAAGTTAGGTATGTCGATCCAGAGGCCCTAGCACGCTTGCTCTATAACGATCGATAGGATAACTATCGGTAACTTCTCATCGTTCCCTACGACAACTGCAGATCGCAAACGAATAGGTGGCAGTTCACAATGACTAAGTGTCCTTAATATATTCGATATCAACTGTCGTTTGTACGTTTGAGATCTGCAGTTGTCCTAGGGAACGATGAGAAGTTACCGACAATCGGTCGGTAACTTCATATCGAGCGACCGTGCTAGCACACCAGGTTCAGTTTATAAACGGCTTAAAATCCTAACAACCTCGAACCTCGAACTATTACATAAAGTACGAGTATTTACTGCGGATTACTCAAAACTGTTTAATAGAATCGACTCCCGAAGCCAAAACAATCCTTTAAGTTCAGGGCCGCCGGGTGACGTCACAGGTACTCATATTGAATGAGGGGAAGATGGGGGCAGAATGGCGCCGGGGTGAGTCGGGCCGCCTGAAACCAGCATTATAAAAACGAGGAGAGCGGGGAGATAGAATAGCAGGTAACTGGTAAGCCCCGTGTGAAACAACATTACGTGTAACGACACAATATGTCGCCATTATAAAGTTGTGCTCCGGGGAATGCGGGGTAATTTGGCGGCAGCCACCGACCTGAGATGTAACTCAATTGCGTATTGAAATATTATTATTTCTCGTGGTAATGTTTTAACATGCCGCAACAGGGTTATTTTGGGGTGATTTCACCGCGATGTAGTACTCTATATATATTTAATTGTGATTGGAGTACCTACGCACAATCCAACAGATATAAAATAATTGTATTTCTCAGTCGAGGTAAAGGATAAGTGAACAATGAAATTTTCTTCTTATAGTGATTTAAAATAAAATCATCCCAAAATGGGATGTTGTGTCGTGTTGCGCTTCCTCTTTCTTTGGCCAGCAGCATAGCCAACTTGCTGTATCCATGTTATGATTTAGGTCAATTTTATTATTACGACTTAAAGTGGTTGTGTTTTCGGTTTTTTGACGTTTATCACACGACAAATTAAAATATCAATGCAGTAAGAAGCCGGTTGAACAACGCTGTAATGAAAATACGTTAATATTAATAGCGACAAACCTTATTAGAAACCAAGCTTTCAAAATGAGTCAGATTAATTTGTTTATGTCAAATTTTATCGTTTGGTTTTGAAATGATAATATACTTGGTTCCTAGCCGGATGTAATTTATCCAGTTACTACCTCTTATTGAATCGTATTGGAAATTTGGATTACATCTTCAACTTTGATCATCTGAAATTTGGATGTCAAGAAAAATAATGCATATTCGATTAAAGGATGATTTATTTTGAAAACAGAAGAAGTTTTGCGACTACCTTGGAAGAAAGTTTTTGGTGTTTTTCGTGTATATAATATCGTTTTAAAGTAAAAAAAAAGGAATTTGACCATCCACAATATGGCACTATTTCCAAAGCCACGGATAGCTTTGCTGCCAAAATAGGGCAGATATTTTCCAGAATCTTTAAAAAGTTTTAAAGTTAACGATTTTATAATATTTTTTTTATAAATCCTAAGAATATTTGATAATAGACAAAAGTTTGTATGTCTCCATATTCAAATTCGGAGATATGGTTTTTTAATGTGGGCGGAAAAATTTCCTTTAACAATCTGAGAAAAAAGTTTAATATATTTTAATTTTAAATTTAGTTTGTTGTGCTCTCCACACTACCGATAATTTTATTACGTAATACATAATTTATTAAATGATTCTGAAATTATTACGTAATCTATCGACTGAGTAAGAGATTGAAGCTGTAAATCACAACACAAATAGATATTTCAAATCATAAATGCATTTTTCTATCGATTTCAAGATCTGATTATCCACTATAATGAACATCTTAGTTGTCACAATAAGGTAATTTTTTAGGTTATTATAAAGTATTTTGAGCGGTATTTGAACAAATAAATCGATGGAAAATATATTTGTGATAGTCTAGCAGAACTGCAGGAATTTTTTTTAATATTTTATCATTTATTGTTAAAAGTTGGAAAATGTTTTTATGTATTTATGAATTTGTACGCTAGTTAATTTCGTTCTACACCAGCGTATTTAAAAGCCTATTAAACAATGGAGTGTAATGTTTTATCCAAGGGTATTACAGCCAGTATCCATTAATAAATTTATTCTTCTTATATTGGTTGATTATAAATTATTACATTCCGGGACAAACATAAATTAAATAGGTCACGTGTAGTTCTATACACTTGTTATTATAGTAAAAGGGTAGCTAATTGGATTTTAAACAATCAGCCTTCACAAAATTCAATTATTACTTTCCTGAACAATAACACAAATTTAATCTATGTGGGTTTCGTATCGCATATCATTAATATGATTAAATCCCGTCGATCAATTTGAAATTATAATTGATACTTACAAAACTATTATTTTGTTTACGTAAATTTTATTTGCTATATCAAGCATATTATTTGATACTATCTCTACTTTCCTCAATATAAAAGCCAAAATACATATTAAATCTTTAAGTTAATCTATGAAAACGGTGACTGGACAACTCAAAATCATGCAACTACAACACCTCCTTTTAAGTCATTAAAAGTGATAAAAAAATGGTTAAATAGATAACGTTAGGTTAGGTTATAGGCTCTTTTACATTTTTCAAAGGTCTGAATTGTCACTTTTTCGAGTTTTCGTGGAACCATTGAAAACACTTTTTTTGAAACAAACATGATTAATATACATGATGTATCAGAACGTACACGACAACCATACTATAACAAGTGATTTCTGAACTTATGTGGAGTAAAAATGTAGATTATTACTTTTATTTATTTTATTCTGCATTATAAGCACCACCTAAACTGCCATAACAGTGTTTTGACAGGTCAATTTTGCCTAATTAATTATACCACTGAAGCATGCATAAAACGAGAAACCTATAGAAAGTAGATATAGAAGAATGACATTACAAGTGATTACAATATAAAGGCATAATATACTCAGATAGATATAACACAGGCCACAAACTCATAGGTATACACAAATATAAGATTACATCCGTTTAATCAATAGATTTTTATTTATAGATGCTAAAAACAATATCAATATATAAAAAAATTTGATCTATTAACCATTTTTTAGCATTTTTTTGGTTCGGTGGTGAAATTTGATTCGCTTTTTATGTGCACTGGCATCTTATCGAGTTTAAGTACAAGGAAAGTGAATATTTATTACTCGCATTTATGTATTTGTAATTTTTGGAGTGGATATCCCTTCATTTCGACTAAATTTTATATAGTGTACGATCTATTTTTTCTTAATATATGGAATCAAGCAACAGATATTCGCATACAAACATCCAAAATATCCCTCGAACAAGATATATATTATTTGACTATTATAATAATTTTATATCTTTTCCTTCTGTAAAATACATTTGCGCTCAGTCACCCATTTTTGGATTGTTTGTATGTAACCTATATTTGTCATGCATCAGTTTCCTCTCTTATTATAATATATGCTATTGCTTATAAATTATAAATTTGCTGTCCGGTGAAACTTTTTTCGACACTTTGTCAATGGATAAAGCGACGTGATCACATTCGCCATTCGTTACCTGTGGAGCTTGGGATGTTTTGCGCCAATGGTAGAGCTGGAACTTTGACCTGTGTTCCATACGTTGGGAAGTGTGCGTTGCTGTAGTTAGATGAAAATACTATTTTGCTCTGGAACGACCTTGATAGTTCGCCCAATTCAACGAAATCTATTTATACGGTGTCTTTGATCTCATCTATAAACATTTTACAACCTCTAAGTCAAGCTTACAATTGTGGGGACTCGCTGAAGTGGATGATCAAACCGCCACAGTAAGTACGCTTCTTTTGTATACCTGATATACCTGCTTTGGTGTGTTGCATTTGAGCGTCTTTTGGGATAAAGGACGCTCAAGTCAAAGAAGAAACAACGTCATTTTTCCGCACCATTTGGCGACGCGAAAAACGAATGCGTCATCTTATAGGGTGGGTACCGCGTTTGCTCACAATAGAACTAAAACATCGTTGTGAGGATGTTTCAATCGAGTGTTTGGCCATGTTTAACAATGAACGACACGATAAGTGACAAAAATTGCCTCAAAGACATTATTTAAAAAAAATAATAGCATAAATTTATACAATCCAAACACGTAAATCTTTCTTTAGTGTTTCAGAAATTCAAACTGGGATCCAATGTTGAATGTGAATAGTACAAAAGGGGCCCTGGTGATATAAAATAATAATCGTACTGAAATCTCTATAAAGCTATCTGAGAGGAGAATTGGCGCCTGGGGACGGAGCCAACCAACGATTCCCAGGCCGGCCATCTCTTCCAACCGGAGAAACTAATACTACACTACCATACTCCCAGAGTACTAGCACTTAAAAAAGCGTTTGTTCAAATCCATCCCGCCTGGTCTCATTGTGCCTAGCTTCCCCTGGGATGTAATACCATAAAGCAATTAGTGTAAAAATGTACTATAGACGGTTACACGACGAAAATTACACAAGAGTGAATTACACGTACCAATATATTTACGCTGCCTGAATTGCACATGGACAACATTACACATAGAGAGAACTACACCTAAGTACTTCATTTAGACACTGTTTGCGCCGATACCGGATACCCGGATAATTATTTTTGTGTTTTGATTGGGAATTAGATTGTATGGCAATAAATTGTTCCTTGTTCCCTTTCCCTCTCTAACTTCCTTCCTCGAATTTGAGTTTGCAATAAATATGGTGTGAAATACGGTCACGCTGTGCATTTTTCATATAAAACGCATTGCACGATTTGGGGATTAATTATTATTTCTAGTGAAATAATTTAATAACACAGTGAACTAAATCGCAGAGAATTCATCTCACCTTTACTTAACGTAAGTACCTTACTTTCAAATACAGTTTGTTGTGATGTCATTGTATAAATGTCATCACTTTGAGGAACACAAAATAAATTTGCTGTGTAAACTCTTTTGCCGAAGCAGACAGGTCAAATAACCTTACCTAACCTTGAGTTTCTTTTTTCCTTTTTTTCATTTTTATCCCAATAAAACGAAATATTATTGGGATAAAAACCGATATTTTAAGAAGTGTGTACTTCCAGTCTTTGTAATATAAATAGTTGTAGTTCACTGCGTGCCGTCTGTAAATTCATCCATGTGTAATTCTGCGAAATTCATGCCTCTTTAATTTTGCCGTGATACGTCAGCCAGAAAAATCATTATTTACATTGTGGTTTAAAATAATTGTTAATATGTGTTAAATAAATAAAAATTGAATGATTTTTAGGTTAAAATAAAAACACTATTGCAGAGGGCATAAATAAATCAATTTTGATTTGGTTTAAACTAAGATAAACATCTAAATAGATTTTATAAATACGATTACGGACAGCAAACTACAAAATTCTCTATATGCGCTTTTTTTATACGACTCCTCACAAGGGCGCCCCTGACTGCACTGCAAAGTGTAAAGACTGGGAAACTACATCGCCACCCGGTTAGGGCAGCGTTGTGGGATGAAGATTTATTTGGGCGGGTCTTGAAGAGACCTGGATTATATGAAGAAGGAAAAACAAAAAGCGACACAGTAATGTGGAGATTGAAATTAATGGTGTGGAACAGTCTACATAATCATTAAATTATAAACCCCTTATTGACGACCGTCCGTGGTCGAGTGGTAAGACACTTGACTCCCAATCGGAAGGTCGCGGGTTCGAACCCGGCGTGCTCAAATAAATTTTATTTGATTACTTTGTGTTATTTCACAATTAATTAATAAAAATAATATATACTATATTTGCGGCACGTTCCAGAGTGGAAGATACTGTCAGTATCGCACTGGTGTAAGACCACCATTCAGAATTGAAACATTGCTTAATAATGGCTTTAGCCGTGTTTAGTGACTAGATCTGAATAGCCAGGTAATTTCCTACCTTCCTCTTCCACATCTCCTTCCCTTCCCTACTTTCCTTCAGCCTCACAACATACCCCAATTGGGGATGCCATAGTCTCACTGGCTCCAAACGGAAGCAGTTGGGACTCTTGTGAGGTATTCTCTATATAAAAAAAAATCCATTACGAATCTCCAATATGAAAGGAAAGATGAACTCGATGTGAAATAGTTTTTCAAAGTCGTAAATAACGACATGTATTCTGATATTCACTCGGAATACTAATTGCATGAAGCTACAACAAGTTATGAATAACTAGAATCAAATTTCACAAACAATTTCCTAATTGACGATTCCATTGAAATGATATATAAGTAGGAAGTTATCAAAGCGCAAAGCTCTTCTATGGAGCTTTTCCGACATGAGCTTTCAGTTGACAAAACGCACACTCGTCCACTTCTCACACAGGGTGAGGAGGAAGAGGGGGTGGTGGCAGAAGTGAGAAAGAGAAGGGAAGGAGGCAGTAGTTCCAGATAATCCGATTAGATTTCACTTTTCTCGTGAGCTTACACTTGTATTTCTGCGGTTGTCGTGTCGGCGGTGTTTTAACTCGCACGAAGCTAAATTACTACTTTAATTAAGAAGTTTTCTGAGCTTTTATTCTTGGAAATTATATTTCAAAGCGAGTCGTAGAGCGCGTAATAACTTGTGATAATCTGTTCTTGTGATAAAGATGGAACTGTGAGGTTAATTTTTCAATGTGAATTAGATGAGAACCTTTAAGAGATTCTTTTTTAACATTGATTTAAAGTCACACGGAGAAAAATGTTATTCGAAAAAACGATTATTTTAATAGTAAAAACGGTTAAAAACGGGACTGAAGTTTTTACGAACAAATTAACAGGGTTTCAATGATTATTGGCGGGAACATGTAAGAATAATTTGTTGGTTTACGTAATTTCCTACGTATACCAAAAAATTATTCTTACATGTTCCTGCCAATAAACATTAAAACCCTGTTAATTTGTTCGTGAAAACTTCAGTCCCGTTTTAACTATTAAAATGATCGTTTTTTCGAATAACATTTTTCTCCGTGCGTGTTTGAAAATGATTACAAGGTTAGAATCATTATTCATCGTCTATATTCCAATGAGTGGAAGATACTCTTAGTATCACCCTGGTGTAAGACCACCATTCAGAATTGAAACGTTGCTTGAAATGGCTTTAGCCGTGTATGGTAACCAGATCTGAATACCCAGGTACTTTCCCACCTTCCTTTTCCCTATCTATTTCCCCTACCCACTACCTTCAGCCTCACAACATACCCCAATTGGGGATGCCATAGTCTCACTGGCTCCAGACGGGAGCAGTTGGGACTATAGTGCGGTATTCATATTTAAAAAAAATTAAAACCAAAATAAAGTTTAAAAAATATGTATTTGTAACTAAGAGTATGGATATTAGAGAGACGGCATGTGAAGTGTGCCCACGCGCTCCAAGTGTGCCTTTTCGAGAATTCTACCCACACGGCTGACATTGCCTGTCACCATGTAAAATGGCTGCTGTCGGAATGTATTAAACGGCCAAAAACCAGCAGCCAACTAAGCCTAAGTTCAGTAAGCCGTTTGGGTAAAATTCTCGAAAAGGCACACTTGGAGCGCGCGGGCACACTTCACATGCCGTCTCTCTAATATCCATACTCTTAGATTTGTAATAAGCGTTAACTTTGTGGTCGCCATAATTTACAATCATAGTAAATATGATTTGTTTTAGGCCACTTTAATTGATTAATTGAAGTGGTCTAAAACAAATTTATATGCTTTTATTGTATAAAAAATATGTTAGTTTTCGGTTAATTTTGAACTATCATTAAGCTGAAATACCTACAATTAATGTTTTATGGTCCAAATAATTCAAATAAAGTGTTTTATTGAGAGTAAGGGGGAAGGAAAACGGAAGGAACCTTGCTGCAGAGAGAAAGATACTTAAAGTTTCACAGATTTTTTTTTGTTACACGGCGCTATACAAATTATTTAATTATTGTTATTATTACTTCTTCTGGGTATGTATATTATTGGTAACCAACATCTCTGCAATCGGTCACCCCACGTGGCAAAGTACGTTTTATGACTTAGCAAGGGTGCCCGGGTTCATCGGGTGAGATGCGTTCAGGTCTTGGCGGCGGACGTACCAGCCCACCATCTGCATGGCGGTCCGGATGTGTAGAGGCCCGGCCGGTTTAGGGAATCCCTTCGATTTCTACAGTCGGACTATCTCAACACATCGCCTTGCAATGCAGCGGAAGGGATGGATTCATTCATTCGTCACTCCTGGACACACTGACTCCTAGATTCCTACCCATTATAAATTTTCCTTCCTACCACCTCCTCTCCTTCTCTTCCTTAGTAAAGTCCGTCTTAAAGCATTGCCAAAAATGTATTATTTTTCTCATTCTCTCTGTTAATATATAATAACCACTCAAAGGCTTTTTGCCACATTATGGCACTATTTCCAAAGCCTCGGATTGCTTTGCTGCCACAATGTGGAAAATATTCTCTAGATTCTTTAAAAAAAATTAAAGTTAACGTTTTATAATATTTTTTTTATAAATCCTACGAATATGTGATAATAGACGAAAGATAGGTGAACGCATTGGCTATATAGAACTATAATCAGTTTGTATGTCTCCATATTCAAATTCAGAGGTATAATTTTTTTAATGTAGGTGAAAAAAAAACCTTTAGCAATCCGAGAAAAAAAAATTTATTGCACTGTCGCTCCACTGGATAAAATATATATTTATTTTTGTTTTTAACTTAATAGGTAAAAACCTCAAATTGCAATATTTTAATTAATGAACACAATAAATCTAAAATAGAAAAAAGATACGGTCATATATCTTTTTCTGATTTTGCTAATATTGTGTTCAAATGAAAATAAAATATATACCTAATCACTTTTTAGCAATGTATTTCCCAACGTTTTCGATGTCATATCTTTGTTCAGTGACATATAGAAAAATTGTAATTTATTTTCATGTCATATAGAAAAACAAAGAAAGCAGAAAACGTATTATAGTAAAACCGTAAATTAAAGCTCTATCTCTACCAAATAGAAAAATATTATCCTGTACAAGGAACAGTTTCCTGTGTTCCTGTTTATCCATTAACCCCCAAGCCTTCTAGTGCCCTGTTACCTCGGGTCAGGGGTCGCCAAGTGCGACCTTCCCAGACGGGGGGTTGTTTAGAGACCGGACCTCAGAGTCATTAAACCTGACACCGGCCAACTCTATTATCTGCTAAACTATGTAAGGGTTAAATACCATCCCTTCATCTTATGTTTTCCTGATACCGTGTCAAATACAAACCTTTATCCTGACAAGGAAATATGTGACTCTTACCCCTTACCAGTCGAAAGCCTGGAAATGAATTCAACAACAAAGGACATTAATTTTAAGGACACTTTTGAAATAACTTGTTTTTTTTAATGTTGAAAATCTGTTTGTACGCACTCAATGCGGAGAGGATAATGGAAGATAACAATAGCGAATTGTACTTGTAACATTGCCGGATCTTCCCGGAAATCGTATTTAATATAATCGTATTTAATATCTTTACAATTTTATATTTGTTTTGTATAAATACGAGTGTAGGCGTCAGACGGTTGTGGAACAATGCTTTGCAAAAGAATTATGCTGACGTCAGTATATACCCATGTCAGCCTTTTCCGAGACGAATAAAAAATCAGGACGACTGCTTAAGAGTATGCTTATTAACAAAATAATATTAATTTCTCCACATGAACATAAAATTACGCTGGATATGATTGGAGATTTTCATGGCCAAAAGTGTTATCGTGATTCATTTTTGGGGTATTATGCAGCGGTGCGCTTCCTCCATCTATAGTGTCCATAATTGCTTCATAATTTAAACCCAATACATTTTTTTTACAATAAATACACAACTTTTACATTTTATACAGTGTTAAAATAGTAGATAAGAATAGTTTTTCCTCACCATAAAGAGACGAGGCTCTTGTGTTTGGTGACGGAATTTTAGTTCAATTATATAATATCATGTGTGAAAGTAAATAATACAATATGGCAAAAACAAAGGATAATTAATAAAATGCAAGATTTATCAATAAAGGATTTGAAAGAAATAATAATAATAGTGAAATATGGACTCTTATAGTAGTTTTAGGTTTTTTTTTAATTTTTGCTGAAATTCCTGAATATTTTCGATAACTTTCAGATTTAATGGTAGTTTGTTATAATATGTTATACTTAGATAGAGATAAGTATTTTGTGTGTGCTTTGTACTAAATTTAGGGATTTTGATAGTATTCTGATATCTTTCATATGAATGGAAAACATTTTTTTTTATTCCTCTTTAATTTTAAATTTCACCCGTCTGCTAAAATCCTTCATGTGTAATTAACTGTGCAAAATATTCTAATATAGTATTTTTTTATAATTTTAGTATTTTTTTTTGTGTATAAAATCTTGAAAAACCAAATGCCAAAATATTTTAATGGTGAAATTATTTTTAATAGAGATGTACATAATTACGAAACCAGAAATATAAATAGAATTAGATTGCCACAGATGAAAAAATCAAAATCGGAGAACTGTCCATTGTACAGAGGACTAAAGATGTATGATGAAATACCCGAAAGTTTGAAGAATGAATGTATTTAAAATGAAATGTTATGCTTACTGTAAAAATATTTAAATTTATAAAATGAAATATTGCTTGAATGAAATAAAACAAGATACAAGAAGATCAGTGCGGCTTCGGACAAGGTAAAGGCACTACGGATCAGCTCTTCACACTACAAGTGACCATATAAAAATGTTGGGAATACGTTAAGCCATCATATGTTGGATTTATAGATTTAGGGAAGGCATACGACTTAGTACCGCGCCAACTACTGTGGGAGGTGCTTAAAGAACACGGAGTTGAAGGCAACCTACTAAAAGGCACAGCATCTACATACGAAAAAAAGTAGCAGTAGGGTCCGTGTAAACGGTAAAGTTTCGGCAGAATTTGAAGAGGAAATCGGCCTCAGACA
The DNA here is from genome assembly GCA_951813805.1 of Limnephilus auricula. Lineage (NCBI taxonomy): Eukaryota > Metazoa > Arthropoda > Insecta > Trichoptera > Limnephilidae > Limnephilus > Limnephilus auricula. The sequence goes on from OX638403.1 coordinate 1,759,489, forward strand.
AGGGTGTCCTATGTCGCCAATCCTCTTCACTATATTCACGGACCGAATCAGCCGAAACAGCCAAACACCGGATGCAGCACTGGTAGGCAAAACTAGAATCAGCTCCCTACTATTTGCTGAGGACATCGCGAGATTGCTGACATCACAGGAGGGAAAAACAGAGGTTATGGTTATAGGAAGGGACCAAACTCAGTGCAACAAACTCATGCTAATGGGACTCAGCTGAAACAGGTTTACAGGTTCAAATACCTTGAGATCAAATTCTCCAGCGCCGGTCGGCAAGACGGAGAAATTGATCAAAGAATAAGTGCGGCAAGCAGTGTGTTACGTCCTCTCTACAGCTCAGTGATAAGAAAAGCCGAGCTCAGCATCAAGACGAAGATGGCAGTGTTTAAAACGGTATACCGCCCGACGCGACGGTCACTTACGGCCACCAGATATGGATGCTAAACGAACAAACACGCTCTAGAGTCCAAGCTGCTGAAATAAGGTACTTGAAAGGAGTGGCAGGGGTTACGAAATGGGATCATGTAAGAAACTCTACGATCCGAGATGATCTAAGCATTGAACCACTGCTACTCTTTACAGAAACATCGCAACTGAGGTGGCTTGGGTATATACTAAGAATGTCTGATGACCGGATTCCGAGTAAAATACTGAGTATATACGTCCAGTGGGCAGCCCCACACACAGTTGGGCAAGGCAACTCCAAAAACTGTGCGAGGAGAGGATGAGTCTGCCATGGACGGAGGCCGAATAATCGGCGCAAGATAGGGACGTATGAAGGAGCCTTGACGATGCAGTGGGTCCCCGACCCGAATAGGACAAGGGGAATAAGAAGAAGAAGAAGAAATATTACTTTGTATATATTTGTTTATATTCTATTGAAGTATAAACTAACTCAATAAATAATAATAAAAAAATAATGTAAAAAAAAAAAATTCAAAATTGTTAACAACTTGTTGAACTCCCCTGAACTTCTTTCATTAATATGTTTCCTTTCCATGTACCGAGCAGATCAGTTCGCTACAAATTACGTTATCATTGCAACAACACGGGATCAAACGCTGAATTAAATCCCGTAATGAATCGTCTGCATATACTTGGTTATAAATATTATAATAATAATAATTTGTAGAGCGCCGTTTTTGTGAGAAATCACCTCAAATGCGCTGTACATTTTATACCTACCTAGAACTATTATTTACAAATAGATACAGAAAACATACTTTCCAAGCAGGTCACTTCCGACAAACACATTTTAATTAGAAAGTTTATGCTTGGAGGAGAAACGACTTTGCACGCGGAAGACACTATGTTTAAAAACATTTGACATTGCATAATTTTACATTTGTTACACCATCGCTTTTCATATTACATTTATAGGAGGATTATTGTCAAAAATGGAGTTAATAAATTGAAGTTATCACAAAAGACTTGAGAATTTAGGACTCATTAGGACTTGAGAATTTGAATGAAATTATGTGTACAAATAACTCACAAATAAGAATTTGTTCACATTTTTATGCAATTAGTCATTTACTATTTACAGTAAAGGTTTTAGTTTTTTTTTTCTTTATAGATACGACTGTCTAAAAAGGTGAGTTTTAAGTTTAGCTCTAAATTTCGCCGAGTCTGTTATGTTTCGTCGAATATGTTGTTGATGATGCTATAAATATTGAAAGAATATCAATATACAAACATTATTTAATTTGAACTGTCTGTCAGCGCTTCTCAGTTCAATTATAATCAGAAATACTTGAATGTTTATATTTTTCAAAACACCGTGAATATCCGCAATTTCAAGATAATTTTTTTTTTTTTAAAGAAAGACAAACATTCCCATGTTACGAATAACCCAACAACATTTGAAAATCTCCTACTACCACCGCACTAAGCGGAAGATGTTGCTTGTGTTGTGATGGAGGACTTAGCCAGCCGAGGAATCGAACACGGAACGCCTGGGTGGGACCCAAACGCGATGCTCACTGAACCACTGTATTTTTTATATATATATATATATATATATATATATATATATATATATATTTTATTTATAAATATTTTTTTGTACTTTCAAATTACTTCTGAAGTACTTTTCAAAATACCTTGTGTATATGTATGTACCCGTGGTGTGTGTGTGTGTGTGTGTGTTTTTTTTATATACTTGTATTTATAATTTCCTACTCTTTGTACTTTTATATTGTAACTACAATACTTACTTCTTAATTTTTTTGTCTTCATGAACTCTTCAACTCTCACGCAATTTCCCACTTGTATTTCTCATTTATATTTTAATACTTATATTTGTTATTAATTGTTTATATTTTGTATCTACATGTCAAATTATTAAAATCCCCATGTAAAGGCCGTCAATGCGCGATAATAAATAAATCAATAAATTTTACATCTGCCCTGATGATGGACACTTTAATGCTGTCCAAAACCTTGGCTAAAAAATGAGAAAGCGTTACAAGGAAAATACCCCAAAAATAAATCACTGTAATGATTTAATGTTACTTTTATGACTCCGAAACCTGGGTAATAACAATAAGTAATAAATAACATGTTTTTCATGACTTTTTTTCATATATTCATATAGAATATAAATATACGATATAAAAATTATGCAAAACATTTTCAAAGGGAAACGTAAGCTTTCTTCTGGAAAACGAAACCCTTACGGTGCTGCAGAGTTGGGGGCGTTACACAGTGGTCCCAAATCCCAATCTAGCTAGACAAAAATATTTTTCCATTGTATATGATGCAAAAGGATCACAATATAATTAAAAAAATACTTTAAAAAAATTACATTTATTTTAACCGTTGTTACAGAATTTTCAAATAAAAAAAAATATTAATAAAAATTTTATCGTACAATGGTTCAAAAAAGTTACGACAATGTGCTTATTTTAAGCAATAACTTTAAAAAAAAATTATAACCTACATAAGATTACTTTTTTATGAACTACTCGAGTCACTATCATCAGTATCGTCACTATCGTCACTACTATTAAATGATAATTCACCTATAGTGGCAGTGTTGACAGACTTCTGAAGTTCCTTCGCTGGCACTGTATATATATAGATATCGATAATAATTTTTACATCACTCGGTAAGACATCGGGATGTTTCTTTGGTATTGTAGATATTCTAGATATTATAGGATCTTAACTTATAATTAGCGTATGAAACAAATATTCATTCGTGTGAACTTGCGATGATTTTCGAGTATGAAACTCCCTGATTTTTTAAGTCTTTATTTCGTGATTCTTGAGCTTCTTCTGACATTTGTCCAATCGGAAGAATACAGGAACTAATATGGTCTCCCCCGTGGACCAAAATTTTATGGATACTTGCTGATACTACTTAAAATATTGCTGCTTGGTGAATTTATTGTTAATTATGAAAGCTAAATCTTCCTGGGGTGAATACGGGATTGGTTTTAAATTGTTATTCTTCATAATGTGTTTAATCTTTGTAGCTCATTTGGGTGAAAAGTTTGTTGCCTGATGAATAATTTTGGCAGTATCCCGCTTTCCATGTAACCTCAAGCTGATTTGAGCAGCATGAGAGAGCTCTTGTGGACTTCGAGAATTCGGAAGACATTCAATTTTTCTGGTTTTACTTTTCAAAGAACACAAATTAAATTATTTTTCTGGTCTACCGCGTGGCCCCTCGTCACACATCAACACAGGAAGAACAAAAGCTGCCTTAAGCCATTTTGTGTTTTTTTTTAATTGAATTTTAGCGTACTTCTTCCGACATCAATCCATTTTTAACGGAAATGAAGCGATTTTTTTCTTTAATATTTTATCTTCAAAACGAGTGAAATTTTTTTTCTTTGGTAAAATATTTATATCTTCATAAATACACTCCCTTGTTGCAACACAATTCATCTTTGAAGTGCTTCGCTCTTCTAACAGGTCCAAAATATCTGAACGATAGATCGTTGGAACAGGCTCTGTAAAAGACAAAAGTGCAAGTATGTGCAGACAAATTATATAAGAAAATATAGATAAAGAATGGTTTTATATGAAAATAATTTCGTTCGGAGGCACAATTTAGTACAATTAATTGAAAGTTTAATCAAAGTTAGGCAAATAATTGTAAATATTATCACTAGTTTCATCATTTTAAAATTAATAATTAAAGTAATGTTTAATAGGCCAATTATTAAATGCTTAAATACATTTGAAAGAACATACTGAATACTTCAATTTTTACATGTGGATAATTTCTCTCCGATTTCAAATAACACCACTAGGGACCGAGCAACGTGAGCACCCGAAAGCGCCTGGCCGCTGGGCGCCCGACTGGCACAGCCAAAGTGTCGTGTTTACGACGTTGCCACGTATAGTGCGTATTGTTTTAATTTTTTTATCAATGAGAACATAATACTATGGACTGTTTTCAATGCTGTGAGTATAAATTTGAACCTAAATAAAAACATCGTTAAAATCTTTTTGTCTAGCTAGTTTCCTCTAAGGGAACTACCGTGCGTTATAGAGATTTTCAGTTTTTCGTAAATTAGATTGACATTATTTCCACCACTTTTTAAAGACAGTTACTTTTCATTTAGAAATATAATACCTATTCATCCCTATTAGCCAAAGATTACAAAGCCATTTGGAAATAAAAAAAAAAGATTTTTAAATTCTCTTAATTTCCAATGGAAAGACCATTAAGAGGGTATTACCAGAGAATACCGGAAATCTGTCATTTCAAAATCTGTCAATCGAATTCTAGACGTATTGACTCTTTTTTACAAAATAACATAAATTGATTTTGAAAGATTGTTATTTGATCTGGAAAACGCACTTTTAAATTTTTGAAAACTACGTTTATTTTTATACCGTTGGTCGTTGGCAGACTTGTTCAATTTTCAAACAAAATATTGTATTATTTAACACAAATTCAAATCATATATATCATACAGAAAAATATATCAATACATAATCTAGTAAAGACACTTTTCAGAATTTTCATTTTAGTTAAATAAAAATCAATAAAAAATAAATCCGAAAACGTGTGTTGTGACGAAAGTGCCTCAGTTTTTCTATATATTTAAGGTCTTACAAACTAAAATATTTCAGTTGTTTTTTATATACTTATTTTGTTCAGACATTATTGAAAAATCGTTAATACTTATGATCAAAAAATACTTTCAAGAAGTACACGATATTTAAGAATTTACCATCGTGCGTTTTGAGCATTTTTATTGCTCACTTGAATGTAGGCAGGTATATATTAAAGCAAGTTTTTGATAAAATAAATCGATATTAAATGTTTTATTTAAAAAATTTGATACGGAGAATAATCGATCTTTCTCATTAGAACCCCTGTACAGTTGTAAGCATTTTTAAACTTTTATTCTCAGCCGTTAATCAATCACACTTAATGAAGACAGTATTCGATTGAGTTTCCATAATATTTTCTTTCGTGATCAAAACTTTATTAAATTGCATTGTGTCATTTAACAAATGAATTAGTCAAAATAAAATCAGATATATTTTGCAGCACTTTCCAGAATGGAAAAAAAAACTCTCAGTATCGCCCTGGTGTGACACCACAATTGAGAATTGAAACTATACTTAAATTGACTTTAGCCGTGTTTGGTGACCAAATCTGATTAGCCAGGTACTTCCCCACCTTCACCCTCCTCTCCTCACTTACCTTAAGCTTCATAACATACCCCAATTGAGGATGTGATAGTCTCACTGACTCCAGGTGGTTGAAAGCAGTTGGGACTCCTGTGCGTTATTCACATAAAAAACATTTTCATTAAGATTAAAATGAAGAGACAAACTCATTCACGTCCGATCCCGTTATAAAATGCAGATAGATTAGCGCCCAACCTTTTTTTAATTAAAAAGTTTCTACTGTTTTCAGCTAGCATTCTTCGAGTGATTCCGGAATGGGTCTTGATTGTTTCTGTTGTGACAACCCCGCCCCCCTTCCCCTAGAACCTCTCCACGCTAGCACCACCCAGTGTTAACACCCCTCGGGGGCTTAATAAATGTTTACAAGGTATCATTCACAGACATCTTATTTAATTAAAAATTCTCAATTCAGCTTTTTTATTAATTAGTTTTTCACTGAAGTTTTATTGTTTCAAGGGTCTTAAGCCGATTTACGCTACGCAACTAGTTACGCATAAGTTGTTTCATGATATTAGTTGCACTGCTAGTTTTACGTGTAAACACATAGTTTCATCATGTATTCATTAGTAGCAGGCTAAAAAATTATAATCGCTTTGAAATTACGGCATCACGAGTGGTATGCAATTAATTGCGAGGTGTACATACGTGATGCAATAGTGCCGTGAAACCATTTCAGCTGAGCGGGCGTTAGTAGCAGGCTTAAAAATTATAATCGCTTCAAAATTACGGCATCACTAGTGGTATGCAATTAATTGCGTAGTGTACATACGTGATGCAAATAGTGTCGTGAAACCATTTCACCTGAGCGGACGATTGTGTTCCTTATAACTGCATGAGAGTTTTAACGTCGAAAATGACAAATCAACACTGGAATGCTTAATAAAGAATTAAAAAGAGTTTCACTCATTAGAAAATAGTTTTCATAGCTTTCAGGATCTTCATCTGCTCATTCAAAGAATAACTACATTTTACCTGATTTCTCGATAATCACCGTCTAATCCTACATCGTTTTCTCTTTTTCGTGACAGTCTTTTATTTAATTTATACATCGCCATGTATACAATAATATTGTGCATTGCAGAAAAAAGCTTTGATAATAAATTTGTCCAGCTACTTCTACTTATAGAGTCCCTGTAGGGGTTGACTATAATGAGAAAGATCAAGGCTGAAAAATGTCCCAAATAACAGCGTTTTCAGAACGAATTTTAGATTAATCCTTTATCATCATTGATCATGTGACTAAATGCACTTAAACACACCGAGACTCATAATATATTCCATAATATCATATCGACCGTATAACTGCTTACGTTGGAGATTGGAGCTTAGGTACACAAACTAATGCAATATCACGACGTCACCGTCGTCGGCGTCGGCGTCGTACAAAGCGTTTACTGAAACGTAAGATTATGTTCTCTATCGACTATCGATTACCTTTCATTTGGTCTTCATTTTGATCCTAACTGAATCTTCGTTTGATCTGCACAATATCCAAAATTCGAAACATCAACCAATGGAGATACTGCTTTCGTTTCTTTATATTAATATTGACATTTATATTAACAACAAAATATTAAATAGGCATATTTTATAGAATCCTCTATTATAATCTTCAAAGCACAGCGTCAAGTTGGCTCTCCGTATTCTACCTGTATTTCAATGGAAGATGATCCAAGAAACCAGCGTCATTGAGTCTTCAGCACCAGTGTTGCAGTTGTCATTTGGCACGTGCTAACGGGTCGTTACGGCTTGGCTGTAGAATAATTTTAAGATCCATCTAGTCTACTTCCTATCCTAAAAAACCCTCCGCACCGCATCGCTATAGTAAGCACAGGTCCTCAGCGAAATTACTTTCCTCAGGGCCTCCTGCGTGGAGCTAATGCTAAAAAATCGTCGATGAAAGTATAAACCTAAGGCAAACAGTATTTTATTATTAAAAAATTACTCACTTTTAACTTTATTATAAGTTTTGCGGAGATATACATTATAGTACAGCTGATTTTCTTTGGTTTTGAAGTGTAATGCTACTCTTGTATCAACATATTCATCTACATCGATCGGTTTCACATTCTGTCAGCCCCTCGCAATCCTTTCAATCTCAAACCCTTTTGTTGTGTTTCACGAAATAACAAACCACTTCTCACAAAAACCCACCAACTTGTATATTGAAGAAGTTCTATGTAAATTACATACCAAAATTCACAAGTAAAACAAGCTTTTCCGACATTAAACACGGGTTTTTCGTGGTTTCTTTTTTATTCATTAAGCGTGCGCGGCATCCCTAAGAAGTCGAAATTTAATTCTGAAAAAATAGAAGGCAGAGTTAAAAGCCATGACTTATTGCCCCCGTGATTGTAAAAGTTCTGCTGACACAACTTTTGTTTCTTGGGGGAAAATTTGAGATTTTTATAAAAGGTTTCGCTAAGTGACTCCGGGGAGTTTTATTTTTCGACTGAAATTCCATTAGGAGAGCTTTAGATCGCGCTCGTTGACAAACGCAGATTATTTTTATGTTTTTTTTTTGTTCTCAGTAGTTGATCTCGATGAAATGACTAAATAAAAACAAGATTTCACATAAAACACGAAGCAATTTATTCTTGTAAGTTTTGTTTAAATAACTGTTTTTGTTGGAAAAGTGGTTAGATGAAATGAGCGAATTCACAGAATCATTGACTAAAATTAATATGTTTTTTTTTTTCTTTTGAGATGATATTAAACTCAATAACAATAAAATACAAATGACAAAAAAGAGAATCAATCCTAACTCCGTTGACAAAATAGAATTAGATATATACATATTTTTACTTGAATACCGCACAAGATAACCTATTACTCCCGTCTGGAGCTAGTGAGACTATGGCATCCCCAATTGGGAATGTTGTAAGGATGAAGGTAGCGCGAAGAGGAAAAAGATGGGAAAGAGGAAGATGTAGAAGAACCTGGCTATTTAGATCTGGTCTCTAAACACGGCTAATTTAGATTTTAAACAGCCATTTCAGGCATCGTTTCAGTTCTGAATAGTAGTGGTCTCACACCATATATTTTTCATCAACCTTTCTAGCTCACTTATTGTTGTGATGGTACTAGCATTGAATGTTATTGTCACTAAAATATATTATTAACTTTACTGTGTAAAATAAAAGTAAGAAAATAAAAGGTAAAAAGGAAAAATATAAAAAGTAACCAATACTACTATGTAATAATATGATATTATATTATATATTCATGTTATTTTCTGGATGTAATAAATATGTAATAGTTTATATAATAATGTATTCCTGTTCTTTTTGATAAATAAATACTTTATTATACTTTATTAATTGTGTTGCTGTTTCGGAAATTATTTAAAATTACTACTGTTATAATATAATATTGTTAATGTCATGTTAACAATTGTGTAATCCATAAAACAAACTACTTTAAGCAGCTTAGCAGATAGGACAATTTCTCATTGTATAGAAATGTAAATAAATTTTAGACAAAAAGCGCTCTCAAGGTGATTCAGTTACATATCAGAGCAATGTAGACAATTCATAAGAAATTTAGATGCCAATCTTGTGAAAAATATATTTATAGTCTATGCTTTAGAGTTGTTGTGTATTTTCAAACTTTTCAAAGTACGTCAAACGTGATCTATCACCAAACCAGTCCATGAAAATGAATTCAAGTATTTAAGTTGTTTTCCCAACTTATTCTGAAATTGCTTTCCAACAATCAATTTATAATTTTTTTATCATTTATCAATTTATCACATCGGTGTATCTCTTTGTAAGCGATGCTTACGAGTGATCCGACTCGGATATCCGCTTCGTGAAATATAATTTTCCCGTTCAATTATTCTATCCAATTTCAATGTTTTACCTCCTCCGCCACACCTGAGCCCCGAGCCGTGAGCCGTGAGCCGTGGGCCGTGAGCCGCCACTAAAATCCCTTTCATTTGGGAACGGAAATTGGTAAAAAAACGTCCTAGCTTAGCGGCGTTTAGGGCCTGCTCATTCTAGTCAGCGGGAAGGGGCAGGCCAATAAGCCGACCGTTTAGCACTTGTAAAATCGCAGATACATCAGGTTATTTCAAAGGAAAGATATTCGTGTATTACAACTTAGTGTAGGTAATAAATTTCAGTGAATTATTTGAGATTTTCACGGCTAAAAGAATAATCGTAAATAATTTTTGGGTTTTAATTCTCTGCAATTCTTCCTCGTTCTTTCATTATCCAACAATGCCTATCATTAGAGCAGATGTTTTGAGACGTTAGAGAATCCTTCGTTTTGTATTGAGCAGTGAATTAATTTAATAGGCAACATTATGGAAATTCCACTTCTAGTCCAAAATAGACGAAAAAAGTGCTGAGTTTGCATTAATTCCAGACAAGCTGAATTTTTGTACAGGTCTTGAATACGGCATTACAGATGTTATGTCAAAAGTCCCCATCGATCTAGCATTAGCGTTGTTTTTTATCCGAGGTCAAAGATCATACATTTTTTTGCGTATATCTCGGAAACTGTGAGAGCTACCGAAAAAATTTATGAGAAGAGTTTATATAAGATATGAAATTTTTTCACTTTGTCCACTTATTTATTTTCACCAGGACCGGTTTCGTCCTAGGCAGGGGTACACAAAGTTTGTATAAATTTCGTAGCATGAGAATTTCAACTACCAGTCTGAAAATGTCCGTAGTAGGACGAAACCGGTCCTGGTGTAAATAAACAAGTGGAACAAAGTGAAAAATTGTTTAATTTCATATCTAAGTTTGCAGAGTATTTATATTTAGTTTTTGTTTTGTGTGGGGAAATTTTTCACTTCCTTTGTGCGGCACAATGGGACTGGATAAGTTTTCCTATTAATCACAAATCAATTCACGATCATTTGAACACGTTAGCTTGTGCATTGATCGGTGTATGATCTTGTCTTGTTTTGTTCTGTCTGTCATGTCATTGCGTCCATGTCACGGATTCTTGGAATAAATTAAATTCGGTATAACAATTTTTAATAACTTTACTTTCGGTGGGAAAAGTTTCCTTATTTTGCAAGCGATTCGAATGATTACAAGCGTAACATATGTATTAACCTCTGCGTGCGTAAGTTTTCAGTCTCGCGTTCTATGTTGTTCTAACCTCTGAGTTCCTGGTCGCGATTTTTTAAAAAATTAAATCGTTTCGGGGAAATGGATTTAGGTTTTCCTTTTCAATCGCAGGAAGACAGGGGACCTGTTGCTGCAGATGATTTTCCTGTAGACATAGGACACACAAAAGTAAAAAGGTAACGGTCGCACTGGGACTTTAACCCAGGATCTCTTATCTTAATCTCATCTCATATTTAAAATTCACAATTAACAATATCATCTTGTATGTTCGTCCATCTTATCCCGACAAAGGAACCTTTGGTTTCGAAACATGTAGATAATTTTAATTATATAAGTGGTGTATACGACGTGATTTGTTTTCATGTAATCAAAAATAACGCCACAAAGTGATTTTGCGAAGATTGAACAACAAAATATTATGTTCGACTATTTTTTTCTACTAGGTAGTATAATGGTTTAACAAAGTTCTAAAGAATTGGTTTGCAAACTAAATAGTGTCTTGAAACCTGTTGACCTTTTCTAAAAGTCTATGTAAATATTCAATTTAATATGTTTTTCTGTGTTTTTTTTTCTTTTTCATTAGTATTATCATCTTCTTCAATGATATATATTTTAGTGGGCATACACTTCAAATATTATTATAAAAAGAGTTATTCCAATAAAAAACGTGCAATTAATTTTGTTTTTTCAGGTGTAATTATGAGCACAATGATTGCTCGTGTATTCTTATTAAAAATAACATGCCGCTGTTGTCAGTTAAGGTGAAATAAAAAGAAAAACAACAGGATTGTTTTTGTAATAATCTCCCACTTCTTGTGCCAGTTGTATCTATCATTGCCTGCAATGATTGTCCCGACAAGTCACCCTCTTTCTCTCCCTCCGGGAGACTTCTGACTTCAGACGATGGAGATATATATTATACTGCGGCTCAATTCTCCAATCGAGGTCGATAGCAATCGCCGTCGAAAGTCGACTTTTTTATTCACGGATTTTGTCGAAGGTACATACTTACTTAGACGCTAAACGCATTTCCACTCGAACAACAAGTTGGTCTAACGTCTAACCAGTCGACACCAACATAACTTTCAAAGTCTAGTATATTTTATTCTAACCTAAGATCGTTTACCGCGTGCTCTTTGAAAGATAGACATCGCATATTTTAACAAAGTCGTTTGAATGTTCCATATAATGGTTGATTTAGCTGTAATTTTGACTACAATAGAGAGCTGCTTTGAGACCAAATAGGGTAGATTCATTCGCTAATTTGATAGACAAAGTCAGGAATTTTAGGCTTAGTACGTCAGCTGGTTGTCACTTTGTCTCCGTTTATAAACCGCCATGCCGTTCTTCAGTTCTAACTGTCAAAACTAAGGTAATACAAAAATGACTTGAAAATTGGTAATTTTCACATGAAAATTATTTTTTTATTAATCTGTTGCAATTTCGTTATCAGGTGTTTGCAGCATGATCTTTTTCGCGGGTAGCTACCAGCTGAGTAATGTAATCATTTCAAAGAAGGTGCGGTCATTATTTTTAATTCTTACCATAACATCAAAATCGTAGACAATATTACAGGGCTGCCAATATAATCATCTCTTCAATCATTCGACGCGCGGCGCACCACGCCGAGACGACGCGCGACGGTAAATTTTTCATTCGTAGATGGTAGAAGGTAGAATAACGAATAACTCTTGAACGCTATTGGAGAATTGAGCCCCTGAATTTTCTTACATCAATGCTTCTCAATGTTTTTCTCTACGCAACAATTTAAAATGGACAAAATCTGTTGGTAATCATAATACTAAATCCTTCTACAAAGAACTAATATTTTTTTAAATTTTCATGACATAATTGATAAATTTACTAAATTTAATTTAGTAAAACATTTATATATCTATATTATTTTTTTTGCAAAGAAGTTCGTCGCTGTAAGTATTCGTTAAAATATTGTTATTAATATTAGATTTTTTGATTAAATATGAACATGCCTATTTGGTTTTGAAGTAAGAATGTGCTTTGTTTCTACCGAGATATCATTATATATCAATTTATCCAGTTCCTACCTCTCCCTAACCATCACCTTGCTTGAAAAGTATTTGAAATTTGGAAAAATAGTAAGAAAGAATGTGCAAATTCGAGTGTATTTGTTTTGTAAAAAGTTCCGTGGGACACTCATGTCAGGGACATCTATTCAGTTTCCGGTATCCTTCCAATCGCAATCCTTCCTAAACATGAAATCACAAGCACCATCCCACAAAATCAACTCACTTTACAATCAAGACATCCACAACCACAATACTCGAAATAACAATAAAATCCGCATTCCTCAAACACACACTACAAAATATGGGATAAAATCTCTGAACTATATTGCCCATACACTATATAATTCGCTTCCAGATATGTACAAAAATATCCAGCATAGTAAAAAATTGCAAAGCAATTTAAAAGAATATTTTTTAAGTACATTTAAAAATGAAAATATGTAATTGTCTTGTAATTTTTTGTTCTATCTTATATACTCGTACTCAGGTTGTTTCTTTCTTAACTTGTTTTCTCTTGTTGTTTGCTCTACTATTCCTATCTTTATTTTTATGCTGTACTACTGAATGTAAAACTTATATGTTGATATCAAAATACCTTTTGTAAAATTGTACCACCTACCTATAAATTAGTTCCTCCAGTACTAAAATGAGTTTTGTAACTCATCGGGATTGCTCTAGCAAAAAATAAAAACAATTAAAAATAAATAAAATAAAAAGATTTAAAACTACCTTGGAAGCAAGTTTTCGATGTTTTCCCTGTATATTATTTCGTTTTTAACTAAAAGGAAGTAAATGGCCATCTCGGAAGCACATAATATGGTTTTGTACTAAAACTTTTGTAACAAAACGGTTCTCCATGACATCATGTTAATTTGGTTTTTAAAGTTTGCGAGATTGTCACATTCAATAGTATTGTTCAGACGACATGATGACTTTATGACGTAGTTTGAGAATCTCCTTACCCCGCAGACTCCCCAAGGGCACTTTGTACATGACAAGAAAACCTAAACATGAGTTAGAGGAGGAGAGGGTGGCTGGTGTAGTAGGTACAGAGGTCACCCCGCAATACAACTAACCCTTAATACCCCTTCACTCAATTACTCAGGTTCATGTTAAGGTTTTTATCTGAAATATTTTCGTAAGACGTATTTTTGTATTGTAATAAATTTCGTAATGAGATCTTCCATTTAATATCACACACATTAATAATTTGTTTTTAAAAATGATCATTTATTACTTCTCAGGATCGGAAAGGGTGAACTAAACTATCACGGCGTTTTTCACAGGGGTAGGCAGAGAAGATGGACCGTTAAGTAACTCGGTCTTGGCACACATTCCTATCTTCGTTCACATTCATACATCGTCTCCTACAATACCATTCTGTTATTCTGACTATTGATGTGGTCCGACTCAAGTATTTGGTTCACTTGATCGTGACATGTCTTTCTCAGGCGTCCCCTACGTCTTTACCATTCACATTTGCGTCATATATTGTCCAAACTCTTCTTTCTTCATTCATTTGCCCTTCATGCCCAAACCATCTTAGCCTCCCTTTCTCAGTATTACTAATTATCCTTTAATTTCTTAATATTAATTTGGCTCATTCAACTCTCCATAATTTGGCGAATTTCTACATTTCTCACACGAGCAAACACCATTTTAGCACACTACGCCTCTTTATAAAGCAATACTTTCATCCTTCCTCTGCCGATTCCATCAGGTTAGGTACCAGCACTCCGGAGGGTATAACAAGAGAATACCGGAAATGTGTCCTTTTTAAATCAAATTCTTGACAAAAAAACATAAATGAATATTGAAAGATTGTTATTTTATCTGGTAAAGACATTTTTTAATTTTTTTATTAGAAAAACTCTCTTTAACTTTTGAAGGTTATTCCCATCAATGTAATATATCATTGAAGAAGAAGATAACAATAATAATCTAATTTTTTAAAATATGAAAATAAACGAGACACAGAAAAATAATAAAAGATAACGGTCGCAACTGGGACTCAAACCCAGAACCTTACGTCTTACCTAGACACTATCTAGGTAACAAATACATTCTTTGAATACTTGTTTCCAATAATATAGGTAGCTGCCAATAATATGGAAAAAAAACATTAGTCGAAGATAATATTGTTAATTCTGAAATTTGAAATATGAAGTTGACAATTACGACAGTCTCATATAAGATCGCAGTAGCCTAATTGGTAGAGGTGAATGTCCCGGTAAGACGTAAAGTTCTGGGTTCGAGTCCCAGTTGCGACCGTTATCTTTTATTATTTTTCTGTGTCTTGTTTATTTTCATATTAAAAAAAATTAGATTATTATTGTTATCTTCTTCTTCAATGATACATTTTTTAAATTTTGAAAAACTAAGTTTATTTTTAATATACTAAAGTTATACCGTTGGTCGTCGGCAGATTTAAATTTAAATTTTCAAACGAAATATTGAATTATACAAAACACATTTCAAATCATATAATCGTACAGTAAACTAAATCAATATATAATCTAGTGAAGACACTTTTCAGAATTTTAATTTTAGTTCATTTAAAAACATTAAAAAATAAATCCAAGAACGTGTTTTGTGACGAAAATACATCAGTTTGTCTATTTATTTAAGGTCTTACAGACTGAAATATAAAAAAAAAATTTACACACTTCTTTTGCTTAGACATTATTGAAAAATCAAAAATACTTTTGATCAAACAAGAAGTACACGATATTAAAAAATGTATCATCACGCGTTTGAGCATTTTTATTGCTTACTTAAATGTAGGTATATATTAAAGCAAATTTTGTCGATCAATCCTTCTCATCGGAACCGCCCTGCACAGTTGCAAGAGCACAATAGCAAGTTGAAATTTAAATTCTGCTAGCTTCGCTTCTCTGGATATTGTTTCGTTTTGAACCGCGTTCAGGAAAGGTGGGCGAAAATGAATCATTATGCTTGTGGGAAGAAACAAAATCCTTTTCATTTATCGTCGAAAACGCTGTGATTTCTTGATTGATAAACCGTTTTTATAGGATTATTATTTATTAATATAATTAAGATTTTCAACAAAATAATAAATTGATGACAATCGATTTGGGCAGCGGATGTTGGTACTGCAGCCCCGAAAACTATTTATTGAGTCACCCCAAGTGGTTCGCTACGTTTGGTGACTTAGCAGGGTTGCCCGGGTTCTTGAGATGAGTTTTGTCCAGGTATTGGCGGAGGATGCGTCTTGATTGGGCCCGATTTAGAGAATGGTTAAGAGAGGCCTTTTGACCTCTCCAGCAGGACTCTCTGGGAACATCGCCGTGAACCACACGGGAGAAATGGATTCATACGTCAGTCACTCCTGGACACACGGACCACCAGATTCCAACCCACCAAACTTCCTTTCCTTCCTAAAAAGTTCCTTCTCACGGCATCCTCAAGGATGACTCAGGCCCTGAAGGGAATTATTTTCATCGACGTCTCCTGTATGAAGCTAATGTAAAAAACCTTAATTTTTTTAACATCGCTAAGCTGATCGAAGAAATGCTATAAATAAGAATCCAATTTAACAAAACAAACTAAGAAAGAAATCGAAAAGAGTATAAATCAATATCCACCTCCAAAGGTTGGTCAAACAAAAATGATGTAAAAAAAGTCATCTTTGAAAAATTCTTCACGGCGAACAGCGTCAGATTTGATGTGAATTTTCCATGGAAATAGCGTAAATTCTCCCCTTTCCCAGTGACCCGAGTCTCGGCCAATAAAGGGAACCGGAGCGTAAGTAACTCCAAATGAGTTTTTTCAGGAGCCCTGGGCCCTTGGCCCCTTCTCTCCCTGTTAATGCCCCGCTGCTAGTCAGGACACATAGGCGGATTCTGTGAAGCGTGAACACCGTGTCTAATGTACTCTCTTAAATGCGTGATAAACCAAACTAGATACACGATTCTACAAATAAAACAAACATTTCCATTAGTATTCATCTACAACTACTAAACTTACTGTTTTTTTTGTTTGGACTTTGAAAGATTTGAATTTGGCAGAAAAAAAGGTCAAAGAATTAATTGTGAGCACAAGACGAAAGTACATGCGTTCAGTGTGTTGTTATATCGTAGAAATTAGCTGTCCGCATTACACAATGCCCTTATTTACTATCCTTGTGTTTTAGATTGGTCACGTGAATATCTTTATAAAAATAATAATAATTTAATACAACAGATATATTGATTTTTTGTATTTCTTGGGTATTAACTGTAACAATCTAACAATTTCTAGACATTTTGTTCTGACGATCTGACGAGGCACATGCTTACTCACAGTAAAGAAAAACCTTTTTCATGTTCCGAGTGCAACTATTCGTTTTCTCAAAAGAGCAATCTGACGAGCCACATGCTGACCCACATTGGAGAAAAACCCTTTTTATGTTCCGGCTGCAACTTTTCTTCTTCTCGCAAGGGAGATTTAAAGAAACACATGCTGACTCACAGTAGAGTAAAACCTTTTTCATGTTCCGAGTGCAACTATTCGTTTTCTTAAAAGAGCCGTCTGATGACTCACAAGCTTACTGACAACAGCCACTCAAGTACCTAAAATTGTATCTGACAATATTTTGTATCATAGGTTGGATTTAATATTCTCCTGACGAAGGAAGAGTTCTTCCAAACTAGTAGAGTTTGATGAAATATAAAGTTTTTTTTATTTTTATAGTGACCTCACAAGAGTCCCAACTGCTCCCGTCTGGAGCCATGTGAGAATATGACATCCCCGATTGGGGTATGTTATGAGGCAGAAGGTAAGTGAGGAAGGGTAGGAGACAAGGAAGAGGAAGGTAGGGAAGTACCTGGCTATTCAGATCTAGTCTATATATTATTTTTAATAATTAATTGTGAAATAACACAAATCAATTAAATAAAATTTATTTGCGCACGCCGGGCTCGAACCCGCGGCCTTAAGTCTCCTTTAGTCTAACGCTCTACCGCTGGACTACGCCAGCGTGTGGGTGTTTAATAAAATTAATGGTTTAAATAATGGTAAAGTGGTTTAATTAAATTCATTAATTAATTAAGTTTGAAGAAATAAAGTGGTTTATTTTAAACAAATTTATTTATGTTTAATGTAACTTATTGCGAGCCACAAATTTAATGATTTTTACAAATTGTGACAATATTATTTATAATTAGTCTTTTTATAATAATTTAAGTAACAAATGTACATGGAAAATAAAACTCTACAAAACGAAATATTGAACCTAGTTTTACTTTATATGACCAAGGTACAATGCCATATGGCTAAAGGTATGGCATCGTACCTTGGACCAAAATAAAAGGTTTTGTAAAATGTCAATCCTATGCATACCATCAATGATCAACATATGACATCCTCTAACAATTTGAATAAAAGTAATCTAATCGGTTTGAAATGAAAAATAAACGTTCTTTGTTAATTAACCATTTTATAAGACTTTGAAAAAGAACTGTCCAGATACGAAGCTTTCGTAGGAAATTAGAAAATTTGATTAAACTAAATTAGGAAACTTTCATTCAATGAGACGATTCAATGCGCCCTTGGGATGTGTTTACAAAATCGATCTTAACTAAATCAAAACAACGTTTTGTAAAACAACAAAGTGTGTGAAGATTCATAAAATGAAGAATTTGCAATAAAGCAAGTGCAAACAGTGGTGCGGTGAGGGCGGATCCACTAATTTGGTTTCTTGGAAAATTCATTTTAAACTTTTGCTCCAATAAGCGATAAGTCACTTATTAAACTCGTGGGTACTTTAAAGATTGAAATTGGATTTGGGTGCTTAAATCGGGGGCATCGGCCTTAAAATGGGGAAAAATTCAATCAATCTGTTCGTAGAAAATATATTAAATTAATGTTTTTATTGAATCGTTCATGTAATGAAATGTATTAGCTACTGCGGCTGGTACTAGAAGCAAATATGGTTTAATATTCTTTAATCATTGAAGAAGATGAAAATAATATGAATAAATCTATAGGAATTCTGAGACAGAACAATTCAACAATATCGATTGGGAGGCGAGTATGCACGGAG
The DNA here is from genome assembly GCA_951813805.1 of Limnephilus auricula. NCBI lineage: Eukaryota > Metazoa > Arthropoda > Insecta > Trichoptera > Limnephilidae > Limnephilus > Limnephilus auricula. Next base: position 1,778,325 of record OX638403.1, read on the forward strand.
AAAAATGTTATTCTAAAATACGATCATTTTATTCGTAAAAACGGTTAAAAACGGGACTGAAGTTCTTACGTTAATTGGCGGGAAAATGTAAGAATAATTTGTTGGTATACGTACGAAATTACGTATACCAGCAAATTATTAATTAATATTGAAACCCTGTTAATTTGTTCGTAAGAACTTCAGTCCCGTTTTTAACCGTTTTTACAAATAAAATGATCGTATTTTAGAATAACATTTTTCTCCGTGTGGTTATGGGACCATTGATTAACTCTGCCATAGGTCATCCCAAGCGGTTCGCTACGTTTGGTGACTTAGCAGAGGTGCCCGGGTTCATGGGGTTAGGTTGTTTCAGGTCTTGGTGGCGAGTTGTGTCTGACCACCAGCTGCGTAGCAGGCCGGATGGATTTAGAAGCCCGTTTCTCCAAAACTCACTGACCCTCAAGATTCCCACCCGATCGTTTTTTTTATTTTCAGAACTCCCCTCCATCCTTTTATTAAAAAGACCCTCCAGACATCATCCTCAAACATGACTTAAGCTTTGAGGTAAATATTTTTTCTTATGGGCTTAATTAAAAAAAAAAGATACATATAATAAAATGGTAACGAGACAACACACTAACCGCTGAGTCAATGGGCCTGATTGATCTGATTATTGTCCGTCATTATCGATCTCGTATTTCAATTTAAGAATTAACAATATTATTCACAACTAACCTCACTCTCTCAGAAAATCGCCTTGTACCGCAGTGAAAAGGATGTATTCATACGTCCGTCACTCCTGGACACACCGTCCTCCATATTCGTACCCACCCCTAATACATTTTTCCTACCCAGAACCTCCTTTCCTTCCTTTCCCTGAAAAGACCTTCCATTCAAAATTCCCAAAGATGACATAGGCCCTGAGGGGAATTATTTTTCTTAGGGCCTCTTTTGTGGAGTTAATGCAAAAAAATCTAAAAAGTATTTTCAGAAATGCACAGTTCGGATAAAGAAGATGGGGTTAATCCAGTGATGATATTAAAAACTCCACAGTAATTTGAACAACATCCTGAAAAATCTCTTCAGCTTAAAGATCTTCAGTACGTTCTATAAAGTGAGACGAAAACATCAGAAGTATTGGCTTAACATAACACGACACGGAGTAAAAACAACATGTGCTGCTAAACAACATGTCTCATAATATATTCAACACAAACCTTGAAGGTTTAAAGACACAATCAGGTACAATCTCTTAATTTGTGCCTTATATTTTTTTATGAATTAAGCCTAAGAACTTACCATTCATGTAACTTTTTATCATATTTAGAGTGGAAGATACTCTCAGTATCGCCCTGGTGTAAGACCACCATTCAGAATTGAAACGTTGCTTAATAATGGCTTTAGCCGTGTTTAGTGACTAGATCTGAATAGCCAGGTACTTTCCCACCTTCCTCTTCCCCATCTCCTTCCCTTCCCCACTTACCTTCAGCCTCACGACATACTCCAATTGGGGATGCCATAGTCTCACTGGCTCTAGAGGGGAGCAGTTGGGACTCTTGTGAGGTTTCTCTATAAAAAATAAAAAAATATTTTTTTGTTGAAATGGCCTTAGCCGTGTTTGGCGACCACATCTGAATAGCTAATAGTTTAAAAGGTACTTCCCCACCTTCCTTCTTCCAATCATCTTCCCCTCCCTACTGCCTTCAGACTCACACCATTCCCCAATTAGGATGTCGTAGTTTCACTGGATCCAGACAGGAGCAGTTGGCACTCTTGTAGGTTATTCACACAAAATTAAAAAAATATATTCTGCGCCATAAGCTTCCCATGCAGTGCCTAGAAGTGCTCTGAAAGAGTGCACTCGTCCCTCCAGGAAAATATCCGTGGCATATTTCGAAGCCATAACGGATAAATTGTCTTCCATCAATCTTCCTTCTGGAATATGAGTTAGGTGACATTGCATTCAGTGCCCCTCACGATCTCATGATGCCAAGAAAATGCACTTTTCTGAATTTTCATTCCATGAATAACATCAGCAATACATTTTATCTAAGGTATTTTGAGAATGAACCATAAACAATTGTGTTTTCATAGGTAGAAGTGAATTAATGGATTAATAGTAATTATTAGAATACCTCGTTGTTTATGATTCATTTTCATAAATGAAATTTTAAAACCGGAAATTTGAAGCGGGGAGCTTCTAGCATCGCAAGTATCCAAGAATTTTCTTGATTTTTTTTCACCATCATCGATTTTTCAAAAAATATTATTACTAACGTTAAATCCATCAACATTTTACGATTTCCTGCGAGTGAACGCGCAGCTAACGTCTCATCATCGAATAAAACAGTGATTCCTAAAGTGGGAAATATCAACAAGCAGTTATTGCCTTCTATATCAAAAAAGATGTACGATAAATGTCGGTGAATAGATTAAATTATGTGAAATTGTGTTGGTTTTTACGAGTATGTTTATGCTACATCTCAAACAAATCTCGCAAGAAAACAATTTCGATCTCAAGGATTATATTGGATTTTTATTTTTAACTTATTAGGTAAAATCTCAAATTGCAATATTTTAATTAATGAAGACAATTTTAGCGAAACTCGATCGGAAATTTGGAACAGAAAAATCAGAAAAAGATACGGTCACATCTGGGACTCGAGTCCCGAATTGGGAACATTTATTTAAATACTGCTAGGGTACAATATAATTGCGTGTATATCAATTGCCTTCTAATTTTAGGTGTACGGAAAATAGTTGAAGTGTTTTTAAGCAGGGGTGCCCGGTATTATGGGCTGAGGGTTGTCCGGGTCTTGGCGGCGGATGACTGGTTAAGGGAGACCTTTTGATCTTTCCACCAGGACTCTCTCAGAACATCGCTTTACACTCCACTGGGAGTTTTTAGGACAGAGATTCATATTTCCGTCACTCCTGGACACACTGACTCTCAAATTCGTACTCCCATATCATATCTTTTTTCTTCTCAGAACTTCCTCTTCTTCTTTTTTCTTCTCCAGCTATCGGATACTTAAAGTGTTTGTCAGAAGAATTCATATTCTACTCTTTCGTAGATGGCGCGCGTATAGTATTTTTACTTATAAACGCTTTTTACAAATTTGAAATTTGAAATATGAAGTTGACAATTACGACAGTCTCACATAAGATCGCAGTAGCCCAATTGGTAGAGGTGTATGTCCCGGTAAGACGTGAGGTTCTGGGTTCGAGTCCCATTTGCGACCGTTATCTTTTATTATTTTTCTGTGTCTTGTTTATTTTCATATTTAAAAAAATTAGATTATTATTGTTATCTTCTTCTTCAATGATATATTAAATTGATGGGAATAACCTTCAAAAGTTAAAAAGAGAGTTTTTCTAATTAAAATATGCTTTTTACAATTTAGATATGTTTTGAAATATTTAAAAAGATAATTGTTCGCGCAAGTACACAAGCAATCTGAATATTAACAAAAAAAATTTAGTTTGTGTATTTTTTTTTGTATATTTTTCAGTTTGTGTATTTGAGGCGTATATGTGGTAAAACCATGTAAGCAATCTGAATATTAATAAAAAAAAAATTGTTTGTGTAATTTTTTTATTTTTTTTATTTTTCAGTTTGTGTATTTGAGGCGTATATGTGGTAAAACCATGTTCGCGCAAGTACACAAGCAATCTGAATATTAATAAAAAAAAAATAGTTTGTGTATTTTGTTTTTTTGTATATTTTTCAGTTTGTGTATTTGAGGCGTATATGTGGTAAAACCATGTATGATCGTGTGAGAAATGTGGAAATCCGAAAAATCAGGTGTAAGTTTAATAAGTAAAATTAAAAAAGGGACGTCCGTTGGCACGATCAAGTGAATCAGATACTTGAGTCGGGCCATGTCAAGAGTCAGAAAAATAGAAGAGTATGTATGAGAAGATGTATGAATGTGAATGAGGCAAAGAGTATGTTCCAAGACCGAGGTGTTTGGCGGTCCGTGCGGGGAAACAGCGTGATGGTTAGTTAGTTAGTTAGTTAATATTCATATTGCTTAATATTCTTAATATTTCAAAGCATAACTTGTAAAAAGCGTTTATAAGTAAAAAATAATATACGCGCGCTATCTACGAAAGAGTAGAATATTAATTCTTTTGACAATCACCTTAAACAATCTTTTGTGTGTCAGTAAACGAAATTAAGTTTGAGAACCTCTCGCCCAGAGTGAGACACTTTCCTCTCGAGTCGAGCGGCGCCGTGGAACATTCATCACAAATTCATCTCGATGTCGTATCAACAAAGCACACCATTAACTTCCGTAACATCAACAACCTCCGCCTTAAATATTAAAATGAGAAATCCCCGGCATCAACCAACCACCGGCACTGGGGATCGTGTCACCTTTACATCGAAATTCTGTGCACTTCGCGAACATGCTATTTCACTCTGGATGTCTTTATGCATATGCATAACTCTGTATACTAAGGTACCTATTCCCTGACTTTTTATGTACTTACCCAAAGCAACTTTTTCTAATCAGTAGGTAACCATCTGTGCTTAGACGTATGGGCTAAACGCTAAACCACATAGACATATGAATATTAATAGACCTGCCCTAAGTGATAAAAGCGTGTTATTTCCCCCTCCCCATATCGGTTCCATTTGGAGCCGGCTGGGCTGGCGTATAGCTTCCCGTGAATCTATAAAATGTGACGTCATCATTCTTGAGCAGACTAGCGTCGAGCTCTCGTCTGTACATTTTACGAAATAACACGGCAAAAATGGTGGCTTGTGCTATTAAAACGTGTAAAAATAGAAGTTAAAAGGAGAATAAACCCAATTGTCGTATTACATTCCATAGGTAGGCATTATTTGTCTTTATTTTAAGCTTATTCACATCATATAATATGATCAGTTTTATCACATCGAGAAACATGCAGCGTTGCCAACTCAGAATTCCCGGTCCTGTCGTGTGCTCTTCGCTGTTTACTGGGGTAAGTAAATTATGAAACATTTGTAAAAGTGTCTTAACTAAATACGGCAACAAAATATTTGACTCTCAAAACAAGCGAACCTTTCTTTGCCGTATTTGGACTTCGCAAGTTTGTTCAAACCGTGGCGAGCAATTTGCGCTCCCATGTAAAAAGGTCTATTCATTAAAAATCATATTTAACTTTTAAGAACTAAATGGTGATATTGTAATGCGAGATGCCTATATACTGTCAGATTGATTTATTGACGAATCACATATCATTACACTCAACTCACCCCTCCGCGTCCCGCTACAGTTGATTTTTGCCCCTATGCTATATGTTCTCGTCTAGTAATATTCATATGTCTATGGCTAAACCATCAATGTTCATATCCAATAATTAGGAAATAATCTATCGCACCCATGAAAACTGCCCAACAATAAAAACCGCAACATTATAAAATAATCAAGATCTTCCTTATTTGAATTAATGTGTATTTTTTATCCTATTTCTTGCTCAATATGTACAGTTGATTGAAGCCTTGAATTTGATGACTTTTTGCAATTACAGTTCTAGAGTACACGTGGATCTGCCAAATATCTGCATTTCTAAGTCCACGAAAAGGTTATCTGGGAGCAAAAGAATTAAGGGCGGATCCGCTCACTCCCCCGACAGCTCAGATGTAAATTTACAGCCCTTAGCGTTGTTTTACCTGAAACTCTGTAATAAAATGAAGGCTTCCGTGGGCGGGGTTCCAGGAATGTGTTTCAGTTTACTGGTGAGAGCAGAAAACGAGTATTAAATCACGGACTAGGCTTTTATTTTACAGGTGACGTTTTGGCCTCCGTGATCGTGGGAAGACTCTCGAAGTCGCAGGTTCAAAACCGACGAGCGCAAGTAAACTTTAATAATTTAAATAATATTTGGTTCCAAGATACTTTCAGTATTTCCCTGATGCAAGACCATCCAAGTGACCATCAAAAAGTGGGTTTAGCCGTGTTTGGTGACCAGATATGTACAGCCAGGAACTTTAATTTCTTTCTATTTCCCATCTCCTTCCCCTCCCCACTACCTACAGCCTCACAACAACCCCAATTGGGTATGCCATAGTCTCAATAGTTCCTGGCTGATGGGAGCAGTTGGGACTCTTGTGCGGTATTCACATTGAAAAAAATATATAAATAATATTTCAGTAAAAGATTGAGTGTAAAAGAGTATATTCTATCCTATTCTACAGAGAAACGTCTTTATAGGGTTTTCTTAAGTAATTAAAAATAAGTTTTTTTAGGAATATAATGAAATATTGAAAAAGAAAAAAAAAGTTATTCAATTTAGGTGAAGTTTGAAATTATTTAATATAATTTTAATTATTATTTACATTTATTTAATTGTCAAGAAATATTATTTGTCCAACATTTCACAAAAGTTCTATAAGAAAATACAAATACTCAAACTAGAATTGAAGTTACTCGACTGAAGCCGGATAGTAACTACGGGACATTATAAAATCGATATGAATATTCTTTTTCGTGTTAGGTAAATTCATGGTAATTAGGTACACAGAAACCTTTATGGTAGAGGTGAGTAGCTGAACCTTTTTCCATCCTTAAAAATTACAACAAATTTAACGTGAAAATATGCTAATATAACAACTAGTAATAACCTTGGTATAACATTGTATTAACATTATAATATCCGTTATTACTCACGGGTCTGCGCTAATGTAAGTAATAAAGGGTTTGTGTATGACTGTTTTCCCCTAATAATCCCCCTCCTTTGATCCCCTTTCCCCCTCCAGGATTCCCCTTCCCATCCCTATTTCTCCCCTGCCGCTAAACTAAATGAAATACATGCACAAACATATGAATATTCATAGACCAGAGAATCAGGGAGAGGGGTAAAAACCAACTGTAGCGGGGCGCAGAGGGACGAGTTGACTGTAACGATATGTGATTCATTCTTCTTCTTTCGTATGGTGGGGGGGTCAGAGGGGGACATCTAGGTCTGCGAGCCAGTCCAGGGCTTCAGGCGTCGCCCTGTGGACCTCATCAATCCCGCCGGGGAATGAATGGAGCGGGCATTCGTTTACCACATGTATGGTGGTCTGCACCGCACCGCATTCGCACATCGCCGACTCTTTAAGGCCCCATCTATGCATCATATGGGCACAACGGCTATGGGAGCACCTTATTCTATTGATGGCGGACCAGAGTTTGCGAGGCAATGAGAACCCAGGCTGTCTCTCAGTAGGGTCTTGTACGAGATGGGCATTTTCCACGTTGGCCGATTGCCACTCAAGTTTCCCCTGTCTTCAGGGTTGAGGGGTGATTGGAGGAGTCTTTCTCCTTCCGTGCAGAAGGGTTTTCGGGACTTCAAGCGGCATGCCGGGTGGGAGACGACATCGTCGTGCAAAGGGATTGCGCTTTTTCGCAGCGCCTTCTTGTATTCCCTCAGTGTTGCAATCTCTCGCCTGATGCTTGGCGGGGTTATATTTGCAAGTACGGGGAGCCAAGGGAGAGGAGTAGATTTTAAGGTCCCGCTGATGGTTCGCATTGTGGCATTAAGCTGAACGTCGACCATGGAAGTGTGGGGGCTTCTGGCCCATACTGGAGCACAGTATTCAGCTGTTGAGAAAACCAGGGCAATGGATGCCGTTCTGAGCGTATTGGCGTCGCATCCCCAACTAGTTCCAGCTAGCTTCTTCTGCTGATTCATTAATACTTCAATATGACAGTATATAGGCATCACGCATTATAATATCACCATTTGGCTCTTAAAAGTAAAATCTGCTTTTGAATGAATAGACCTTTTTACATGGGAGCGCGAATTGTTCGCCCGGTTTGAACAAACTTGTGTAATCCATATAAAGTGAAGAAAGGTTCGCTTGTTTTGAGAGTCGAATATTTTGTTACCGTGCTTAGTTAAGACACTTTTACAAATGTTTCATAATTTACTTATCCCAGTAAACAGCAACGTGCACACGACGGGACCGGGAATTTCGGTTGCTTGCGCTTCATTTCTCTCGGTGTGATAAAACTGATCATATTAAATGATGTGAATAAGCTTAAAATAAAGACAAATAATGCCTACATATGGAAGGTAATACGACAATTGGGTTTATACTCTTTTTCACTTCTATTTTTACATGTTTTAATAGCATAAGTTACCATGTTTGCCATGTTATTTCGTAAAATGTACCGATGAGAGCTCGACGCTAGTCCGCACAAGAAAGATGACGTCACATTTTCTAGATTCACGCGAACCTAAACGCCAGCCCGGCCGGTTCCATGGAACCCAGAATTAAGGAGGGGGATATAATACGCTTTTATCACTTACGGCAGGTCTATACATAATATGTCTATGAATACATGCAATTTTTAAAGAACTCGCGGGCCACCTACTGTACGTTATTAATACAAATTTCATAAGCTCACTGTTATATACAGAAACCTTCGCGGGCGTATGCACAACAACACACAAAAGTTTCATCGCTATCGAATTAATGGTGTAGGAACGCACACGGACAAACAAAGAAACATTCATTTTTATATAAAGATAAAAATAACTGCAAATTTTGGCAGCACTTTCATAAAACTTCATTTGTTAACATAATGTATGATTGCATGTTATGTTTAAATAAAACATATAAATTTACGTCAGATCTGATTAGAGATTTTCACCACCGAAAGTATTATCGTGGTTATTTTACAGGTTATTATGCTATGTTGGGCTTCTTCCATCTTTGGTCAACACTTCGAATAGGTTACAGTGTCCATCATACATTGTGCATCTGCCATATCTTAATATATAAAACAAAGTCGGGTTAGTTACACCATTTATAACTCAAGAACGGCTGGGCCGATTTTATGATCTTTGATTTGTTGGATTTGTCTCCGTCCCGAATAGCAGAAAAACGAGCTCTGGCATTATTAAATTGCCATACAAAATTTTAAATAGATCAAACGCAAGTTGTTTGAAAAATGGGTGTATTTTATGGAGTTTAACGGCTGGGAAAAAAGGCGGGAGGGGAAGGGGAATCCTTTAGGGGCGTAAGGGAATTAAAGAGGGGGGTTCGCGGGAAGGTGTACGAGGGAGGGGGAAGGCAAAAAATGTGGAAGGGAGAGAGACGCGGGAGGGGAAGAGGATTCGGAAGGGGTGAACGATCACTAATGAGACAGGACACACAGGGTGAAACAGTTTCTTTATTTATTGCATTGCAACGCATCCCGGGTCAGCTAGTTTTGAATAAAGTAAATGGTTCGGAACACCTGAACCCTAAAATTTGGTGTCTGGTTTATCGACACCATATTTTCCCGATCAAGCTTATTTTTAGATCAGTCAAGCTGGTTGATTCAAGCCCTTTAGTCGTCAGTATTAACACAATACACATAAACAAGTGTAAGTTTTGAGTTCGTTATAATTATTTTATCAGTTAGATTATTCATTATCTTTATTGATTGGATTATAAATATAATGTACCTAATGTTAAGCAAAATTCATTATGAACTAGGTAGAATAAAATAAATAATTTTGCTATTTTCGATTATTGATTTCACAGAAATTAACGAATGATATTGATTTTTTGAAATATACGTATTTTTTTATATAAGATTGATACCCTGATTATTTGAGACCATTTTATCTATGGCTATTACACAATATTATTGTACAATTTTGCTCGAAATGCGCTGTAAAAAAAATCATAACATGATCGTCATCATTATAAACATTGATGATCCTCTAATTCAAATTTTGAACTCGAATTACTTGAAAACGAAAGCTCAAACTGAAAAAAGTTATTTTACAAATTCGACTCTAAATGCCACCTCGGAACAGGCTCAGCCTAGTGAGGTGGCATATACCTAAAAGAATGTACATAACATGTATTTTTTGGTTAATAAATAATAAAAAATAAAAAATAAAAAAATGCGTGATCTAGATTCACCGGATTCAATTTATACCATTTTTTTCCGGATACCATTTAAAAAACCTTTTTGATGGTTCGTTTTCTTACATGCTCAACATGATGACTACATCTTGCCCAACAGAGCCGTAGTAGTCCTATAAATGTTGAAATTTAAGGTGCAAAGGATTATATATGTAGTTTTAACATCATTCAACAGATGTCGTTAATATAGGTAGCTGTATATTGTTTTGAGGTATCTCAACAGATGTCAGTTAAGTAGTACTTCTTAGTAGAAGAATGGCGCCTGTATGAACGGATACGGAAAAAGCCGATAGACAGCTAGGCTCCAGTGTCGGCTTCTCTCACTTTTTTCTTTTACTTTTAGATTGCATTCATAATGTCAGATTCAAAATATAAGTTGAACTATTTCACAATGAAGGGAGTGGCAGAGGGAATCAGGTACCTGTTCGCCTATGCTGAGGTGGACTTTGAAGATAACAGAATATCTCAAAGTGAATGGCCGGCACTCAAAGAAAGTAAGTAATTTCAAATCACTATAGAAATAAAGTTATGAAATTGATAAAAATTATTTTTTGATACGATTATTTTTAAATACTGTAATAGATTGTTCGTTTCTTTAGTTCACTAATCATCGGTAAATCTTTATCACAAAGATTTAAATCAATCAATGAACAATAAAAACGTTTTTTAATATTAATGTTATGAGACACATCTAGCAAAATCTGCGCCTACAATCGATCCAATATACATATTATATTTAGTACTATACTGAAGGTAGATACTTGTACAGTAAATAAATAAATAAAATAACTTAAGAGGAAAGCAGGGCAATGGATTTTATCGAAATTTGCTAAAATAGTTACAAATTTTGTCGCCTGCGTCGCCATCGTCGAATTTTTAAGTCAATTCCACCAAAAGTTGTTGCACATTGTTACTAAAAATGGATTTGAACCTAGTATCCACTCGTCAATTTTTTTCAGTCAGATTTTTCCCTGTAGCTTGGGGATATTTCCCTTAGATTCCCTATTTTGTTGAAAAATAATTTAAAAATATTATTTGAACTGCTTTTTAAAAACTGAACGATATCCAAGGTTCAAATAGTATGATGTAAGAAGTAATTTTTTAGATGTTTATGGGATTTTAACACTATATTCAAGGTTTATTTCAAATTTAAAAAATATAAACGTCAAAAAGTTAGAAGAGTTCCATAAAAATCTGCTTCTTCTCAAAATTAAGTTAATATTAGAGGACTTTTTGATATATTTAACATGTAAACAGATATTCCCACATTTTACGTGTAATCTAATTTTCCATATATTCTGGGAATTTTTCTGTTCCTGTCAACACAGAAGAACACCTGCATATCTGGCGAAGTATTGTGATATTCGCTATTGTAAATTTCTAGGGCTGACACAACATGGAAATCGAAAACACCATTGTAAGGTACATTATTTATTTAAAAATTTACGTTTTCACAGAATAAAAAACAGTTTTTATAAAGTGAAAAAAAAATTGTTTTTATAAAATGAAGAAAAAAACACAAAACTAACATACATGATTAATTTATTAATTTTATTAATTAATTTCGTTGTTTGTATATTTATTCACATTATTATTATTATTTCGGTGGAGTAGTCCAGAGGCAAAGCTTTGGACGCCCATTGGACGATAATATCCATGCCTCTTTCATACCTCGGGTCAATTATTTCTGGCAAGTAGCAATCAAAGTAGAAATTTTGAAGGCGTTTTAACATCTTAAAGTGAAAGAAATAGTCATCTCTTCTTATGGTTTCAACCTTCAATGGAATCTTATTAGAGGTCCAAACGCCAAATATACATATATCGGACTTGGTGATATGAAGTTGTCCTTGAATTTGGAAGTACCAATCATGGTTTTTGTTTATTTTAACTTCACCGTCTTTGTCAAAATACCAATTTTTTTTTTTTGCTTTAATTGCTGCCAAAGGCTCCATATCTCGAGCACTATGAGGACATTGATGTTGCGTACCGCTAAAACAGATATACCAGCCGTGGAAACTATATTCGTGGGTAGTTCAGTATTGAAACTTTCAGAGTAGTTATCCACGAAGGCATTACTCTCTTCCATTCCCGGAGATCTTCGAGAAATCAATTTGTACACAAAATAGTCAAATTTCAACCAAAAACGTATATACAGTGTATTAATGGATGTATGTTATAAATACGTTAAAAAATCATACTTTTTCATTCGGAGTCTATTCAGCTGACGCCAAGTTTTTGAAAGCCATTTGTTTCCCATATTTATATTTATATACTGAAAATAAAGACAAAAAAACTAATTAAGCAAAGTGAATTTGCGATTATCGAATAAGTAATTTTCATTTGTTTGAATTACCAAGATTAAAAATTAAAAATTAATTTTGCACAGCCCTCCCTTTTGTCGCAGGAAATATGATATCTTCTCATATTTTTTATCATTTCGATATTGTGTTGGTGTCTCGCACAAACATACCTACGGCGCCGTGATAGTGAATGAGACAACAATACAATATACTTGCTTTATAACCAACAATTGACGGGCCAGAATTATGAAAAACATTGAGCCCCTTGTGCGAAGCTATTTGAAGGAAACGTGTGAAAAGGTACAATCATCTCAACGTCCGCGTCCTGGGTATTGTCGTTACCCTTTTCCCTTTCCAAGTGCTCTGTTCGAAAATATGACGGTGTACTCTGCTTGGAAAAAACGCGCACAAATAAGCCAAAACATGAAAAGGTACAATATACGCGAAGGGCCGCGTCGCTTGCTGCGCACTTTTTAGAATAACTTTTTGACACGCTTCCTTCAAATTACACGAACAAATCATATGGTTTGATTCCATTGTTCCAGTGTATATGTATTCTATCTTAATCACTAATACACTTAAGATTTATCACACCACTTCAAAGAACAAAGCGACGCGAAGGACCGTCTGTGGCGAACTCTCGTCGCGTAATGAGTGGAAATCAAAAATTATATCGTTTTTATGTATTTTGAGTGCATAGAAAAATTGAATAATACCCAATAAATCATTGAATTTTTTAATACTAGTTAATACATTTTATAGTTCAAATACTGTTTTATTAGGTTATATTTTTATTTTCCAGAATTTTTTGGTTTTTAGTATAAATAAATGATTTTAAATTACGTTGATTTACCTAGTTTAAAAATACATAATATGTCATAATTAAGCAAAATTTTCAAAATATATTAAAAGGGTGGGATAGGTTGAGATGTTTTCTATTAGATAATATTTTTTATATATTTTTTTCATATTGTAGACGATTACAGATGAAAAAAATCTGGAGGTCGATTGAACATTTATTGAAAACTGCTATTTTATAAACAGTTTTATAGTACGAAATTTTATTTTTGGTAATATTTAGATTTGACTTCTAAATAAAAATATGTGCTTCTAAAAAAAATATGATAAAAAATATTTTTTTAAGTGTGCTGTTATCTGCTGAGGTGACTTTGAAAACACGCAAAAACCATAAAATATTGAAAAATCCCTCTTACCCTCTTAAGAGGCTAAACTTTGAACCACACGCGGATCACCCGCGACTGTCATTCTGTCCCGCTCACAATAAGCTCACGCACACTTACAATACATGCGAATGCGAAATGTGCGAATGAGACCACGCTCATATTTACCTACAGAAATCGCTCGAAAAGGGGTTTATGGAGAATACACTTTTCTACACCGAAACTTTCACGAAATTGAAATTTTAAAAATATAATTTTTTTAGTAAGAAGAAACTACGTCGGTAGCTTTTTATAATTTTATAATTCTTTATGAGAGTTGAGTTAGCAGCACTTTTTCCTTAAATAATATTTTTTGATAAATCATACATGTTTGACAGTGAATATTTACGGTAATACGAAATGCATCGAAAATTCGAAAACAAATCGACATAGTTTTTACCCTCTAGAAGGCAGTATAAAAAAAATTTATTCATTTTGTGCAATTTTCGATGTAGAAAAGTGTTTTTTCCCGGGCATCCTTTTTGTATGTGCCGAAAAGCGAAGTCTATCATCTTAAATAATATCTTAATTCTTCATCAGGTTTCCCTTACCACCAGTTGCCAGTGCTGGAGGTAGATAGAAAGATTATCAACCAATCTGTGGCCATCACCAGATATCTGGGGAAGAGGTTTGGTCTGGTGGCTTCAGATCCATTTACAGATGCCCTACATGAAGCCTTTATCGACAACCTCAGAGATGTCCAAGCAAGTAAGTTGAAAATATCAATTATTATAAGCAATAATTATTAGCCTGAAACACTCAAACTATCGAAAAAAAAAACCCCAAGAAGAAGATACATGCCGCCGACGGGACGGCGATGAAAATATCATTTGTAGCATAAACCAGTAAGAACTAGCACTGATGAATTCTTCACCAAGTCAATCAAACATCTCTTTTTAAAACAATACTCCTTTTTCATTCATATACCCGAAACACGGAAATAACAACAAACAATAAATAGAACATATCTACAAAAAAAACTAGCAATATGGTAGCAAATTCTATAACAAAATCTTGCTCTCATTCAAAAATTACGATTCAATGATGGTTGATCCACCAACTGTTGGCTCCTGGCATAATTTATATTCAATGTGCAGGCAGTTTAGGGAAAAATACGCTATACCCACTTACCCAAAATATAACTAAGTGTCCCCGAAGGGGTGTGCAGAGAGGATGTACCACCGAATAACAAAAGTTTAAAACATATTTTCATTCAAATGCTTCTCGGATAAAACTATCTGAACTGAAGATCCGAGTGTACCACCGTGCAAGTACAAAAAATCGGCACTATAAATAAATTGGTTTAATATACATAACAACTTATTATCAAAGCTATTTTTGAAGTCGATGTTGAAGGAGGCAACTGTCGGGTGATCAACTCTCGGGTCACATAAAATTACAACGTAGAAACTTATAAGACGATAGACTTGGCTTTTCGGCCTATAAAAAAAGGACGCCCGGGAAAAAACACTTTTCTACATCGAAAATTGCACGAAATTAATATATTATTTTATATTGCCTTCTAGAAGGTAAAAGCTATATCGATATGTTTTTAAATTTTCGATGCGTTTCGTATTAACGTAAACATTTACTGTCAAACATGTATAATTTATCGGAAATATTATTTAAGAAAAAAGTGTTGCTAACTCAATTCTTATAAAGAATTAGAAAATTATAAAAACATACTGACATAGTTTCTTTTTTTGAAAACATATTTTTGTTTTTAAATTACAATTTTGTGAAAGTTTGGGTGTAGAACAATGTTTTCTCCCGAAACCCTTTTTCGAGCGATTTCTGAAAATAAATATGAGAGTTTACGTCAGTTGTCTTATTCGCACGTTTCGCATTCGCATATATCGTAAGTGTGTGTTAGCTTATTAGAGCGGGACCGAATGACTGACAATGAAATACCTAAATGTGGTGCAAAGTCTAGCCTCTTAAATTTGTAACAAAACACGCACACTTAGGAGATCTGAGAATATATACTGATACTAAATACAGACAGAGACAGAAACCACAAACTGCACTAAAAGAACACGTGATATATTATTTATTTGTAATTCTGTCATCAACTTCATATTATAATTAAAATAACTCCATTTTAATATCATGTAAATGAAATCCCCAGCACGGGAAGTTATCTACGTGTTTGGAATTGGTCGTTGTTTAAAGTATGAGCACTACCGTTTAACCTTGAATCATGTTAACTTAAATTGTGTTACGATGTTCGTTGTTTGTTTTTGGGGTGTTATGCCGTGTTGTGCTACCTCCTTCTTTAGCCGACGTTTCGGACAGCGTTGCAGTGTCCATCATCAGGTCATAACACCCCAAAAACAAACAACGAAAATGCTTTTGGCCGTGAAAATCTAAAAACGTATCTGTGTTACGATGCTCTAATATTGTTCTAAAAAGATAATTCTTATTTCAGAGGTTAGAGAATGGTTTATGAAAAAGACCCCCGAATCCAAAAAAGAGTTTGAAGAGGCCGCGGAATTCTTTTTGAAAAGAGCAGAGCTACTTGCCGTCGATGGGTTCTTATATGGAGAAAAAAAGGTTTAAAAATATAATCATTATTCTAGTGCAGGAGGTCTAGCATGGACAATCGATAAAACCCTATCTCAATACCCTATTGACTAATTCCATCATCAATGGTGAGTTATCAATTGGTAAGAGATATTCCGACCCTCGATTGTTAAATTTTAGCCTGGCCTCCAGAGTATTAGATAAGTTTCGTTAACTGTCAATATACGAATTAATTGGATAATGTCGTTCGTTATGCTAGTTACTGGCTTATATACACGAAATTCAACTAACGTATCTCTTAGAATTGAAAAAAGTGTTTGAAATATGACTAAAGACTTCATTAACTAATTGACTTCCGTTTAATGTCAAAAAGTAAATGCTAACTGCAAATGCATATTTAGGTTAGTATTTAAATTTAACATTGCCAATTTATTAATATTGAAAAGTAATTGTTTGGCGTTTATCATTTCGGAGTGTCATTATTTCGTGGAAAATACCACCAGTGTTACCAGCGTATATCGATTTCTTATTTATTCCCTGTCAATATCGGTTTGGCTGTCAACGGTGAAACAGCACTCGGGACATCGTCATGCCTAATCGGTTTGGACATCTACATAAAATTTATCTATCCGATCCGATCATTGTGCTAGAGTTCCTTGCCTTACGAAACATACACACATTTTATGTATTTTTGGCATTAAACCTTTGCTTCCACATTCGAATCATTTTGTATGGTTAAGTTTAATTATTTGTGCTTTCAGGCCACTTGGGCAGATATATACTTCTGTGGAGTATTTGAAGGGTTGAATGGATACATCCCTGGTCTCCTGGAACCCTACCCTAACCTGACAGCCATCGGTGACAAGGTCAGGAGCAAGGAGAGCGTCAAGAAGTACATCGAGGGCAGGCCTGAAGACAACTATAATATTCCGGCTTAACTTTGATACCTCGATATAATAATTAAAATCTTGGTTTTGAAAAAAAAATTGTAGTACAGTTTAGCTGTAGTCGCTTGTTGGTGTTTCGCATATAATTCAGATAGTTTGAAAAAAATACCTTGTAATGTATGTATGATTGATAATTATAATAAAGATTTCAACAAATTACCCCAATGCAGGTAAAATTTTAATTTAACTTTACCTTGTTTCTTTGGGGAACGGCTGCGCGGCCTTTTTTTTATAAAATTTAATTTTGGATTTGAGGCCAAAATACGCAATCGAACTATTTATTTTTTTAAACTAAAAGGTATAGAAAATATCCTATACCTACGGTTGTGGGCTTATTTATTTATTTGTGATTTAAATTATAAAATACAGGCCAAAAAAGAATTCAAATATCATGATTTTGGAGGAAATTTTGGCAATTATTTGTATGTTAATGGTAGGTTATTAAAAAAAATGCTGCATTTTCTAATAGAAATATGATGATATACATTAAAAAAATTAAAATTATTTAAAAAAGCAATTTGATGGGCAAAATTTTTAATTACAAATAAACGATTTACTTCGGAATACAAATTTGTCGTATATAAATGAAAATTTCTACCCAAGAAAAGGCTTTTCTTACGATTTTGTTATATTTTTATTTATTTTGTCATCATATTAACATGGTAGATAGGAACATTATTATTTATTTATAATTAAAAATAACTCACTAAAAAGTTCCGCTGATATCAGTAAATCGAGGGTAAGTATTGTTAGCAATAATGAAACACGCTAAGTAAATTAATTGAATATATTGTCTCGTTACTAATATAATATCATGATAAATATAATTTGCTTGTCGCTGTTTGAATGTGAATCTTGAATTTTGAATGCCCGCTGGTGGCGTTTTGGGATGATCAGCAAGTAGCGAGAGTAACTCCCTGCCTTGCCGACTCAGATGTGAGCAGCGCCTCTGCCGGCGGTTCCGCGTGCCACCCGTCAAGAGTAGATCCCTGCTTGGCCGACAGAGATGAAAGTAGCGCCTCTGGCGGCAAATCAGTGAACCCAACACTGTGGCGGCAGAATTTGAATGTGCTGATAACAGTATAGATACATAAACCTCAAAGATAAAGAGCAATTGTATTATAGAGATTTTTTTACCATAAACCAAAATAATCACTTCAAAGTTTTGCTGATATTTTTTGTTCATGTGAACACAACACAAGAGACCCAACTGCTCCCAACCGTCTGGAGCCAGTAAGACTATGACATTTCCAATTGGGGTATGTTATAAAGTTGAATGAACCTATAAGTTATACATTTTGTATTTTCTGTATTTTTGTGCAATAAATGTTTTTTTTTTTTTATTTGAATTAAATGTTTTTTACGTGAAAACCTTCTTATTATTACTGCGGAATGTAACAAAATATTTTTTGTTAAATTAAAGCGTCATCGTGAATATCACGGAATGTTTCGAAAATAATGACAGCTATTTGTCGAATCATTTTAAATTTTCTCTATAATAATAACCGCAAGTGAGGCTGTTCCGGAACCTTAATTAATTTTAATCTGTTCCAAATTGGAAAAAACCATTCCGGATAATTGGTTGTATTTTTCGTATAATGTATAAAATAATTAAATTCAACTGTTGTTTTCCCAAATATTAATAAATATACAAGCTCGTTCTTGTGTTCGTGTTGACTGTACAACGAAATGAATATTAATCGAAACGGAACACAAAATTGAATAACGAACTTAATACTTTGGCCCCAGTTATTAAAAAATACTTGTTTGCCGTATTTACGAAATTTTACTACTTTTTCCGTAATGTAAATAATGTTGCATCTTTGGAATTTTGGATACAAATGAAAACCAAATCTATTCACCTTGATTTCCTTCTTTCGTTTATAAAACCAACAATAGTGTATTTTCACAAACGAGGGATTCTGTTGCAAATATATTGATTATTTAAAGGTATTTTTTTCGGATTTTAATCATCGTACTAAAAATGTTTGTTTTTTTACGTTTTAATTCTAATTTATTCATTTTAAAAATGCTTAAAAACCAACGAAACCAAAACGGCCCGTGATTGCCAACGTCGCTTCGTACGCACGTCATCAAACAAACAAAGTAGTACTGTCGGAATTTTTTCAAGAACGAGCGACCGTTATGACGTCACACGTCGAAAATGCCGTTTTGGCGGGATTACAAAAATGAGCAACTTAAACTCGCTGTAGAAAATTTATTCGTCATAATAAAAATAAAATAAAAATGCCATAATAATCGTAATTTTTTGCTTAAGTTTTTTAATTATTAAAAAAAAATTGTGGAAATACCCTGTTCTGCAATGGGCTCCTAAGAGCATTTCTGACTTTTATAATTTTTTTCATATTTAAAACCTTGAGCTTTTTAGTCTTTTTAAAGATGTTTACACATTTAACTATTTTATTTCTTACTTTATAACTTATTTTTCTCTTATACTTGTACTTTATACTTATACTTCATACTTACACTTCATAAAATTATTGTGTTATTGGCACAATGGATAAGCAAAGTTTATTTATTTTTTCTCAGTTGATATGAATCTTACTGTAAATTTCATGTTTTGACAATTGACTCTGCTATTTGCGTCGATGCACGCAAGATACAGCTAGGTACACAGATAGTAAGCGTTAGATGAAATTATGCAAGTCATGACTACTAATGCTAATTCTGTAAACGGTAAACCTCACGTCATAAAAAGTATGTTTCTAATCCTTACTTATTAAATTAGTAAAAACCAAAACTTCCTCTGAAATCATAAAGATTTGTAAGGGGGTACTTTAATACCTACTTAATTATGAACCATAATGTATCTATGTACATAAGATTTTTTTTTACATTGGAATCACTTTGTTATTATTTCTAATGAGGTTTATAAAATTTGTCAAAGAAATATCACTATCTCAAAAAAAAATATCTTAATATTGAAAAATGCAAATAAGAGACTCTAAATAATGTACACGACGATTTAAAAATTTAAAAATAATTTTTATTTTCCTGAAACGGAATCGGAACGTACAAACAAATTTAGAGACAGATGAAATGCAAAACAGTAGAGTCTAAACCGGACTTCTCTATGCTCAGTCAAAATCGTGTCAACCATTCACTCATTTCGCAATAAGAACGGTTCCATGTCAACTCAGGGTGCTCGATCGATCGATCAGGGTGCTGCATGGTCGATCGATGAGGATCGGTAGGATAATTGTCGGTAACTTCTCATCGTTCCCTAGGACAACTGCAGATCGCAAACGAATGGGTGACAGTTCACAATGACTACGTGTCCTTAATATATTCGTTATCAACTGTTGTTTGTACGTTAGCGATCTGCAGTTGTCCTAGAGAACTATGGGAAGTTACCGACAATTATCCTACCCATCCTTATCGATCGACCATCCTAGCACCCCAGAATCAACTCAACTCCACAACTCTTTAAAGAGTCGTTAAAAGCTATGAAAATATATCATTTTAAAATAGCCCTTACCCTAACCTAACATAACCTATTTAACCAATTTTTTATATATTTTTTTTATAACTTTTAATGACTTTTCAAAGGAGGTGTTGAGTTGAATTTATTCTGAGTTATCCGGTCACCAAAAGGACATACCTAATAAACAGAAGTAGAAAAAAATTAAATTCAACATTGTTTTTCCCATACTAATGCAACATTTTTATCAAGAAAATGGTTCGTAACACCTGACCTTATCTCAAGGTTAAACTGATCTATAGACGCATCACCTTTTTCAAATCAACCTCATTTTTAGATCATTCATAAAAGTTGATTCGTGCTATTTGGTCGTCAAACAAAAATGTAAGTCCCCATATTCACAGTAAATACCTATTAAATATATTATGTTTTCGCACTGAGCTGATTTTTTATACTTAAATTACCGGAAATTATTAGTAAAATGTTTGCATTATAAAAATAAATATTAAAAATTTTTATTCAGGTAATATAATTGCATTTTTTGTTAATAAATAATTAGAGAGACAACGAGAAATTTACCTTTCTCGTGAACACCGTTATTATATTTTTTTTATGTGTGAAACCACACAATAATCCCATCTGCTCAGTGAGACTACGTCATCCCCAATTGGGGTATGTTGTGGGGCTGAAGATAATGGAGAGGGGATGGGAAAAAGGAAAGTGGGGAAGTCTCTGTGTATTCACATCTGATCACCAAACACGGCCAAAGCTATTTCAAGCCATGTTTTAATTCTGAATGGTGGTCTTACACCAGGACGATTGAGGGTAACTTCCACTCTAAAACGTGATAAAATAAACTATATTTTGTTTTAAATTAGTAAATTGTGAAATAACACAAATTAATCAAATCAAATTTACTTGCGAATTGACTTTGAAACCGCGATGTTAGCTTACTTCAAAATCACGGAGACCGTCAAAAAATCGCGAAATTAAAACATTTTTTTTTTATCAAACGTCGTCTTGAACGTGAAATTAGTGTATTTGATAATGGTTTTTAGATTTAGATTTTATATTAATGAATTAATTTAGATTTTTTTATTTTATATTTTTAGTTTTGACATTATTTTTACCCAGATGTTACGAAAGTTATGCAACTAGCCGGCTTGGTATAAAATGTTATGTTTTTTAGTGTGTAAAATCTTGATAAAAATTAAGTAAATTTTAAATATAATGGATATCGAGGTTGAATAATTAAATCAACTTTATGATAATTTTATAAAAATTCCTCATTTGATTATCTACTTAAATTAATAAAATGAATTAACAGTAATTAATAATTGTATTTTTACGTGAAATACATAGCGAGAAGGTGATTTGGCAGTTTTTACTATGAAAATACCGAGATTGAATAATTCCCAGTATCTAATCTTATCGTGATAATTATAACTTTGTTTTTAATTAAATGAACTGATAAAACGGACTAAAAATATGCATCGTTATCATCGACATAATATTTGGGATAAAAACCTCTAGTTAGTGATTCGGCTGCACTCCTACCTCTCTCCTATTATCAAGATACCATACGGCAGAACAAATGTTCTAATACAGCGTAGCATTACAAGAGGAATGTTGCTATTGAATGAAATTTCTAAAACAGTGAACATATTTTATTACTCCTTATAACCTTTTTTTATATTTAGATAAATAAATATCTTCCCTGATTTTAAGAATGTTAAAATAAGAATGTTTTCGGCTAGAAGGATGCCATTTAAGTGGAATGATTTTTATATGAGATAATTAATAAATAACTTTCATTGTATTCATATATTTTTTTTTTTTTTAAGTATAAAATCTGCCGGCGGACAACCTGTATATACTTGTAAAGTGACCTAGTACAGAAACAGGTAACTAAATTTCTAATTATAAATTCTTTGAATATAAAACTGATTTCTTTATTATTACTTAATAATTAGTTTTTGTGCAAGGTAAACAGATTGTGCGTGACTTTTGTGAGTGCCACCCCATCATATTACACCACATTGAATTATGGATTGACAGAAAGTGAAGTAGCTTATTCTAAGTAGCGACTTATTCAGAATATATTATCTCTCAAACAACAAAAGATATTGGTCATCTTTCGTTCTCTGTTTATAACTGCCAAATTTTAAAATTACCGCAATTAATTTCACCTAAGGTTTAATGATTTTACTTTATTTTACTTATGTACACCGTCCTAATGTTAGGGATACAAGTGTTCGGTTCAAATCTGTTCGGTTTGCAATTCAAGCTTGTTATGGAGAATTATTCTTTGGTATTAGGCATTCCATTTCAACTGTAAACCTCTCCCAGTTTATCATTCTTGTAATATCAAATATCCTGAATTAACAATGTGGTATACTTTGATCAACAGCAAATATGTCGGATTCAAAGTTTAAGCTAAACTACTTCCCCGTGAAGGGAGTGGCGGAGGCCATCAGGTACCTGTTCGCCTATGCTGAAGTAGACTTCGAAGATAACAGGATAGCGCAAGATCAGTGGCCTCTAGTGAAAGAAAGTAAGTACCCAAGTATCCACCCTGTTTCGAATTTCATCAATCATAATGCACTTCCTGTAGTCGCATATATTGACTGCGAATCAATTTGTGGATGGTAATCAATAAATTTAAATACGTTTCAAGTTGACACAACTATGTGGGCGTTGGATAGATTTGGATATACTTGGTCGAAGATTTGGAGAGATATAAAGGACCAACTCACCCCTTGTCTTCTGATATTCTTGTCGATAAGAATCATTCTTATAACTTTGAGGGCGACTGGTGAGACTCAACACAATCACACATATTAAGAGATTCGAAATTATTCACACCGAGAAAGTACTAGAGTACCATCATTGCACAGATTTCTTAACGCAGTTGATATTAAATTGCACTCATTGATCAATATCTAGTTCATTGCACAGACCCCAGTGAAACATACTGAGAAATCACCGGGGATTTGATCAATGCACAGAGGTTTCTTTAACATAGTCGATATTAAATGCTTTTTTTATTTTTATTTTTAACTTTTTAACTTAAAGAGTTAAACCTCAAATTATAATATTTTAATTAATGGAGATAATATTAGCGAAAGTCAATCGAAAATCCGAAACAGAAAAATCAGAAAAAGATACGGATACATCTGGGACTCGAACCGCGTCGGCCCGGATTGCCGGAGGACCTGGGTTCGAGTCCCAGATGTATCCGTATCTTTTTCTGATTTTTCTGTTTCGGATTTTCGATTGACTTTCGCTAATATTATCTCCATTAATTAAAATATTATAATTTGAGGTTTAACTCTTTAAGTTAAAAAGTTAAAAATAAAAATAAAAATATTTCATCCTAGACTTGCAGATAAAGTCAATAGATGTCGCATATTAATAAAAAGTGATAAAATTTATCCTGACACTATCTAGAGGGCATTTAGTTCGAGTTGAATCTTGCAATCACACATAAAGGTAGCAGCCAATAAAAATATGCGATAAGAAAAATGAAAATAATGTTGGTGGTTCTCAGTCGAAGTATGATACAGTTAAAAATGACCGAATCGGATAGGGATACGTTGGCGCAGTTGGTTAGCGCGTCGGCCCGGATTGCCGGAGGACCTGGGTTCGAGTCCCAGATGTATCCGTATCTTTTTCTGATTTTTCTGTTTCGGATTTTCGATTGACTTTCGCTAATATTATCTCCATTAATTAAGATATTAAATGCATTGAGAGATCACTAAAGTTGCGTCAACACACCTATATTTAATTCGTTATCAGTAATAACGGTGTTTTTTTTATTTTATTTAAAATCCCAATTATCTTTATTAGAAAAGCTAAAAGTTATAAGTGACAATAACAATAAAACTAAAAGTAAGTACACGTAGAAAAATGTTATTCTGAAATACGATCATTTTATTCGTAAAAATGGCTAAAAACGGGACTGAAGTTCTTACGAACAAATTAACAGGGTTTCAATGTTTATTGGCGGGAAAATATAAGAATAATTTGTTGGTATAAGTAATTTCGTTAGAACTTCAGTCCCGTTTTTACGAATAAAATGATTGTATTTTAGAATAACATTTTTCTCCGTGTACCTAACCGTTGAATAAGAATATAATTCCGATTCATCGCACGGTCGTTGATATTCTATTTTTCCAATAAAATTTTGGTTCTCTATGCCATCATGGACTTCAGTCATGTAGAATATTTTAAAGGAATACTTACGTCATGATTACGAATGATTGAATCGGTGGAATGAAGAACATAAATAATTCAATACTTGAATTAAAAATAGCAACTCCAATAACATGCAATGTGCAATGTTCCTCATTTTATTTCCCCTGTGTGCAAAACGGTAATTAACACGAACGTGACCTGCTGGTAAGTTTGGTCCTATACAACATACCTACCTATTTTTCTACATACGATGCACATTTTTATGCCGCATCATGCTCGTTTGTGATACATAGTACTTATCCCAGCGAGAAGTTGTACGTGACGTTATCACACTAGTATATTATGTAGTTTTCAGGATTCAGGAGGTCAGGATTCAGGAGGTCAGGTTTTCAGGAGAAGGAAAAAGACACTCGTCAATGACATAGTTACGCTGGGACTAGTGTATAGTTTTTTTAATGTTCTTGACAGTTAAGCTGGTGGATGCAATCTTTTTTTCTGGTTAAGTTAGTTAATTGAGTGATTTTTTTTTAAAGCAGCGCCATACAAATCATTCATACATTATTAATATTATTTTTATTAAAAGGCACACATCTTAAGATGATTTTCAAAAGAATTCATATTCTACGCTTTCGTAGATGGCGTGCGTATAGTATTTTTACTTATAAACGCTTTTCTCAATTTATGCTTTGAAATATTAAAAAAACATTTATGGTTCGCGAAAGTACACAAGCAATATGAATATTAACAAATAGATTTTTTAATTAAAAAAACTTTAATCTTTCATGAAGGGCTAACAAATACAATATTGGATTGAAAAGAAAAGCTCGTAATCCTCTGATTCTTGAGAGCTCCAGACCGACAATCAGAGGGGCGCGGGTTCGAGTCCCGTCGGCGGCATGTATCTTTTCTCTGGAGGTTTTTCAATATGCATGAGTGTTTCAGGCTAATAATTATTGCTAAGTAATAGGCTAGCCTCAAGAATTTTATCGATCATCAATTTGAATTTTTTTGTTTTATGAAAACCAGGTTGTCTGTCAATAGAACGGCTGTGGCCGGGTAATCAATAGAAAAATTGACGATGTTTTTAAAAATTTTCATCAGGTTTCGAATACCGCCAGTTACCAGTGCTGGAGGTCGATGGAAAGACCCTCAACCAATCTGTGTCCATCATCAGATATCTGGGGAAGAGGTTTGGTCTGGTCGCTTCAGACCCCTTAACGGAGGCCCTTCTTGAAGCCCTTATTGACAACATTAGGGATATCCAACCAAGTAAGTGGAAAATATAATTTGTGGTCACTGTGCAAGAATCAATGCAATTAGATGTGTTTATTTAGTTTAACTGGCCCCATGGGATGGCTCATCTCCTCGGAATGTTCTAAGAAGATGAAGAGGAAATGAAGAATGAACCTGAGTCTTGAAAATACCCATTTTGTAGGAGGGAGGAAACTCAGAGGCAAATCATTCCAAAAACGAGCTGTTGAACTCAATAACAAGTCGTAGAAACGACCCATGTAACAAATTTCAACTGCAAATGTTTGGCGCGCGTTTGGTGTGTTCCCGACTGTGTACCGTTGTCGAAGGAACAATGACGCTAGTACCTTGGAGAATAGAAATTTTGGTATAGCAAGGACAGCATTCCCTCCGTTTGTTAAGATAGAAGAATCTATCAAACGGACCGCCCTTTTCTGCACAGACTAAAGGTTCTTTTCAGGTAATTTGGGACTCTACACGGAGAAAAATGTTATTTGAAAAAACGATCATTTTAATAGTAAAAACGGTTAAAAATGGGACAGAAGTTCTTACAAACAAATTAACAGGGTTTCAATGTTTATTGGCGGGAACATGTAAGAATAAGTTGCTGGCATACGTAATTTCATACGTATACCAACAAATTATTCTTACATTTTCCGGCCAATAAACAAGGAAACACTGTTAATTTGTTCGTAGGAACTTCAGTCCCGTTTTTAAACATTTTTACTATTAAAATGATTGTTTTTTCGAATAAAATTTTTCTCCGTGTAGGCCAGAGGCGAAAAAATTCAACCGTGGGTCGCACTTAAGATTTGTACAGGGTTAGCAGTTGTGTTCTTTCTGCAGTATGTATCTGCTGGTCATGTACAGAACGCCCAGCTTCTGAGAGGTTAACTTAACTCTTGCTATAATATAACGCAAAAGGCTGGTTTAATTACTATTTTTAATTTATTTGATTCGTTTTATTATTTCAGAAGTGTACGCATCTATGAGACAGACGACCCCTAATGCTAAGCAAGAATTAAACGACGCCGTGCAATTCCTTTTGAAAAAAGGTGAGGTACTTGCAGCTGATGGATTCTTTTATGGAGAGAAAAGGGTAAATATAATATTGTAAATTATTTTAGTACGATTAGGTATTATTTATTGTTATTAAATTTAGTTTGTAAAACTTTTTTTATTTCTTTTATATATTCAATAAAACAGAACATAAGACATTATCAAACTGTGGTTAAGCCACCTACAGACGATATGTTAATATTATTTCTAGAAAGGTGCTTATGAAGAAAACCTTGTTGCTTTTATTTTTTTTCTCTTTGTCCTCTACGAGGGAGGGGCAGAGGAGACATAGTAAGGGTAGGGGAGAGCAGGGGGTAAATATAGAAAATCCATTTTTCTCATTCTGACAGCTGTATGTGACCTGCTCATGGGTCGGAAAACCTTCTTATTTATTTGTGTACGCACCAGACCGATAAACCAAAATATTGTAATTAATGAAGATAATATTAGCGAAACTCAATCGAAAATCTGAAATAGAAAAATATACGGATACATCTGGAACCCACATCCTTCGGCTTTGAAGGTCCTGGGTTCGAGTCCCAGACGTACCCGTATCTTTTTCTGATTTTTCTGTTTCAGATTTTCATTAATTAAAATATTATAATTTAAGGTTTAACTCATTACGTTAAAAAGTTACTAAATCAAAAAAATAAATCATATTGTGTTCAGGAGGTTTTTTCAATATGGATGAGTGTTTCAGGCCAATAATTTTTGCTTATAATAATTGTTACCCATTGTGCTTTGCATAAAAAATCTTGTCTTAAATATTAGTTTATCAATTTAAAAAATAATAATTAATATTTCACGAGTTAAAAGTATTTCCCCAAAAATCATATGTCTCGACGCCACCTAGGTAGAAATTTAGCACTTGCCTTCCACAATGCCTTTCTCATATATAAATAAAGTTGGTTGTTTGCAGGTGAAAAAATGTAATAAGCGGTAAAACACTAGTATATATTGAATCCTTTGGCAGGTAAGGGATATGGGCACCTGACCGGCAATCAGGAGGGCATGGGTTCGAGTCCCATCGGTGGCATGTATCTTTTCTTGGGAGGTTTTTCAATATGGATGAGTGTTTCAGGCTAATAATTATTGCTTATAAATAATATGTAGTAGAGCACTATATTAACAATTTTGTGATGTTTTTCAGCCCACGTGGGTGGACTTCTACTTCACGGGAATATTCGAAGGATTGAACTCTCACATTCCCGATGTCCTGAAGGACTATCCCAACCTGACCGCCCTCACAGACAAGATCAAAAGCAAGCCGAGCGTCAAGAAATACATCGAGAACAGACCTGAAGACAACTGGGTCCATGCCGCTAATCATGCTAAGAGTCAAGATTAAATAAACAACGTCATTAACATTTAAAAAAATTATCTGTTTTATTATAAAAAATGTAATTAAAAATAAAGCGAGTTCCAATTTTTTAAAAGATTATTGAATGATTCTTTCATTCTCAACTTTAAATTTGGGAGGCGGGTAGGGTACTGCCGCCCCAGGGACCATTTATTGGATAACCAACACCTTATATCACCTCAAGTGGTTCGCAATGTTTGGTGACTTAGCAGGAGTGCCCTGGTTCATGGGGTGAGATTTGTCTAGGCCTTGGTGGCAAATGCGTATGCCCACCTACTGCGTGGCGGACTGGATCGGGAAAGGCTGGTTATGGGAGACCTTTTTACCTCTCTAGCCGGACTCATTGTCTTGTACCGCAGTGGAAGGGATGGATGCATGTGTCCGTCAATCCTGGACACACTGACTCCCAGATTCCTATCCACCCCTCATACCTTTTTCATTCCCAGAAATTCCTATTTTTCTTTCCTAAAAATACCCTCCGCATGGCATTCCCAAATAATTGAATTTTTTTTCTGGGGGCCTCCTGTTAACGTAAAAAAATGTTAGTAAAATAACTGGTAATTCAATATGCATTTAAATAGCAATATCATTCAAATTTGTAAAGATAAATTTTCTTGTAATGTGCGGTCATCTTGATATTGATATATTGTTATTTTTAACTTAAGATAGCAGCCAATAAAATGTACGTTAAGAAAATAAAGATAATATTGGAAGTTCTCAGTCGAAGTATGATACAATTTAATATGACCGAATCGGATAGGGACACATTAGCTCAGTGGATAGAGCATCTGCCCGGAAAGCCGAAGGTCCTGGGTTCGAGTCCCAGATGTGTTCGATCTTTTTCTGACTTTTCTGTTTCCGATTTCGATTGAGTTTCGCTATTATTGTCTTCACCAATTAAGATATAATCTTCGTCAAATTTGATAGTAGGTACTGCCAAAAATAAAGGATTTCAAACCAAAATCTCAACATAATTGGGTTGTTTGCTATTTAAACTTTTTTTTTCATTACCTGTTGTGTTATTTATTTACAGTAATTAAATTTAAACCCAGTGTTTTTTTGTGGTAAAGGGTAATATATTATTAGCGCCCTTAAGATGATTTTCTCGCGAAAAGGACGAAATATATATTTTTTTTAATTTTCATTTAAGCACCCGCTAAACTGCCAATTTATGTTTAATTGAGTTTTTAGAAAAAAAAATAGGACCTCTACTCACCGGAACTCATTATTTACTTCACATTGCTAAAAGGGGTATATCCAAAGGATAATATTATTGTATTTTCCAGGAAGTTAATCCATTAGAATTCTAATGACGATGGGGGGCTAAGTATAAACCCCCTAAACCTTACCCCCCTCCTCATTAATAATAATAATAATAATTGGATAATTTGTAGAGCGCCATTTTTGTGAGAAATCACCTCAAGGGCGCGGTACATCTTATTATGACTTCTTAGGCTCTACCTAGAACTATTATTTACAAATGGACACAGAGAACATACTTACCTGGCAGGTCACTTCCGATAAACACACTTTAATTAGAAAGTTTATGCTTGGAGGAGATACGACTTTGCACGCGGAGGACGCTATATTAAAACACTGGATATTGCATAACTTTACATTTGCTACACCATCATTTTTCATATTACATTTATAAGAAGATTACTGCCAAAAAATGGAGTTAATAAATTGAAGTTATTTCGAAATTATATACGTCCTTGGTTATGAAGCCATTGTCGTCAGTTATCAGGTTCAACAGAACAATAAAAAAACAACCTTTACCGTCATTTGTTTATGTTATATGGGTAGGTACATGGCAACAATTGATATGGCTTATAATGCCTTTATCTATATTAGATAATTCTATTGTATAATTACAATAGCTACACAAAAACCCATACATTGAGTAGACATTAAAGAATCCAGTTCAAGCTTTACTGGATGGTACTTCAGTGCCTTCGGAATTTGGAATCCGGTTTACTTACCGGAAATGTGTATTCCAGAAAATTCCAATTCTCGATAATCAACCCCTAGGTCAGCAGCGTCATCAGATCGGAAAGTTGAAGGAACCAATGCGCACACCTAGAAACTAAATTCGGTGTGATGCTTTCGGAGTGTCAGAACCTAAAGCCTGGAATGGACTGCCACGTGATTTATGTAAGAACGATCACAGACTAGGCAAAATTTAGAGCTAAATTTAAAACTACCTTCTTAGACAATCGCATCCACAAAGTCAAAAATCTTTCACATTCATTGCCTTCATTACCTTCATAACCCGCGAAATTGTATATATATTGTGTAAATATTTAAGCAAATAAGAACTTATATGCCTTTCAAGGTCATTTCATAAAAATTCTCTAGTTCTTAAGAGTTCTGTATTCTACAGTCTTCCAAATAAAATAAATATTAACTATACTTTTGCCACTAATCTACCTATAAATATAATATAAATGCAAATGTAAAATCACGCAATGTCCATTGTTTTAAATTTACTCTGCGTACAAAGTCGTGTATAATAAAAATCTGTTTATCAGATATGAATTGCCAGGTCGTATGTTTTCTGTATCTGTTTGTAAATCATAAAATTAGATAGTGCCTAACTTTTTTCATTATTACAAATTAAATTTATTAGAACAGTTATAGATAAACAAAATAACAAATAATTGATCCCACAATAACCCCTAAGAAATTATGGCTATTCTCCGCCCCTTCGTATTTTGAAGCAACCGAAACAATATAATTCCATAAATAATTCAGGGATTTACTAAGCACTCTCAGAACCGGGCAATAACAATCACATCATTATAATACAATATTGACAAACCTGCCATCAGATTGTATCCCACATCATATCACATAATTGATTTTCTACGTAAATCAGTTTTTATAACAATTTTAATAAATCACTGTAAACATCTCAATATGGCAAAACCACAGTTTTATAATACGTTAAACGCTGAAACATCTGTCACAATAATAAAAACTATAATAACATCAAAAATTATTGTTATTAAATATGATTTACTTATCAAAAAAAAAACAATAAATGAACATGTACTGTTATAATGATGAAAATCTGATACTTAGAGTTACCCAAATATTTGAAAGCCTAAAACGCTATTTTTGTTAAAAATTATTTGATTGGAGGAACCATCAGAATACGAGTACGTATATTTTGGATGAAATGATCGATATCATATTGGAATTAAATGAAATATTTAAAAAACGTGACGGTCTCACAATTTTTTTTAATTATTCTAGTATCTAACGCAGTTATTGCTCTGACTTATTTCTGACGTTCCTCCGGGTATTTCTCCAGAGAAGGCTTCTCCCAAACCTTCTTTTTGATGTGGTCCAGATTGGGATAACCTCTCAGAATCTATGCCTTCATTTTTGTCTCCATGTTGTTGACGAACCCAGCAAATCACAGCATAGATGTCCATCCAGGTTACCTAAAATTGAGATAAACATGTAAAGTTAAAATAAAAACCGCGCATCATTCTGGACATTGTTTTTTACATCTTACATCTTACATCTTACATCTTACATCTTACATCTTACATCTTACATCTTACATCTTACATCTTACATCTTACATATTACATCTTACATCTTACATCTTACATCTTACATCTTACATCTTACATCTTACATCTTACATCTTACATCTTACATCTTACATCTTACATCTTACATCTTACATCTTACATCTTACATCTTACATCTTACATCTTACATCTTACGTCTTACATCTTACATCTTACATCTTACATCATTCAATTAAAAGTCACGGTTACTTACTCCAGCTGAGATCGGCAAGGTGTTCCACAATGGCATCCAGTCTGGCGTTCTTGAGGTCATCATCCGGGGCCAGTCCCAGTGTCCTGCCGACGAACCTGGCGATGGCTGAGGAGTGAGAGAATACCACCCCTTCTGGGGTCACCAGCAGAGGCAGCGGGCCATGCAGATGCTCTGAATGGTAAACAAATACAAAATAAACTGGTGAACATAAATATGACACGGAAAATAAAGGATAGGTTTGCGTGAGTACGACCAAGACTCAAATTCGGGACCGACGTGTATTACGTTCATACCACCGAAAAACATGTAAATTTTTTAACATAATTAATTTAAACAACATGATTCTTCAAAATCGTTTATATTAATTTTGTAATCTATTTTTCTGTGATTGAAATCAATCTTTACGTTTTATCCAAAATGCCTATCTGTTTATAGTATTTATTTATTTGTTACAATAATAAGTATTTAACAATCTTTCACTTGATACAAAAAGTGAGAAAAACAATAATAAAATCAGATACGAAATAAAAAATAGGATTCAAGAACAAAAAATAAATTTACAAAAAAAAAATTATTGCCTAGTATTTATGGTGTCTGTCCAAAGCTTTATAAAGAGTTATTTTTTTTCCTTTGTACGCTTGTCTAACAGATCTGTTAATGATATTCTTGTATTTGTTGAAATTTGTTTTTTTGTTCATATATGTAGTTTAGTAGTGTTTTAAAATATAATTTCAATACTATAATATATTGCTTGAAATGGTTGGTTGTGTTTAGTGTCTTAATCGCCATGTACTTCCTAATTTTCCTCTTTACCATTTCCTTCCCGCCTCCACTTCCTGCTGGCTAACAACGTTCCACGAATTAAAGATGCCATAGTCTCTCTAGTTCTACGAAGTTGTCGAAAAAATAATATCGTATAAAACATGTTACAAAGTTGCATTTATTTTTGGATCCCGCAATAAATTTGCGAGAAGAACTATCTCATTCACTGTTTTTGTACAGATAACCACAATATTTGCCTTGCTACGCCCCCCGAGTGCGCGGATAAGATAAAAATATTATTATTTTTATTTTAAGAGCAGGCAGCGTTCTGTTTCTGCTCTTCGTATCTAATTTCACAATAAGTTTAACAGTAATTGAGTTGATTTAAAGTTTATTAGTTAATCCATCCTTCTCTCCAAATAAGAATCCAGCTTTAATTTTGATCACCGAAGACAATATTGGCGACTTTCAATCGAAAATTTGAAAGAGAAAAATCAGAAGAAAATACGGACACATCTAAGAGTCATTGATCAAGCTTCAACTTCTAGACCACAGAAATATCTGTCAATCAAGGACGTAAATTTAAAAAAAGTGAGAAAGAACGGAACAATTTCCAATTCTCATTCGAATAGGCGAAGAAATTTCTTTTTTGAAAATGTGGGAATTGATGAAACCATGGTTTTGATGGGCTAGTCGGCATAGCAAGTGATTTAATCTTGTATTACACCATAATTTTAAACGAATTACTGCATTTAGAAGCTGTTAACTACAGTAAAAAGGAACTATAATATAGATGCTCGATAAAAAATACGTAATCATTGAAGATTAAAACCAATTATCTTGTTATTGAAATAAGGTTTATCTTTATCAGTCTTTTTCACTGTTTCATCACATTGACCCCAACTGACGCATGCAAATTAGTTTAAACTTTCATAATTTTTGATCGGAATTTCTCACTCTAACATGACTTGACTTGTTGAGAAGTACTCAAAGGTAGGTAATAATACATTGACAGTGTCCCATCATTGTAAATAAGTGTCAAGAAACCAGTTTTTCACGATGAGGTTCTCGAAATCCTACTAGAAAAGACACGTAGCTATACTAAGAAAATTATTTGATTACAATAATTATTCTAAACTGGTCATCGTGTTAAATTGTTATGCAAACCTACACATCAAATAAGATGCTCCGTCATGCTTGGTAGCCAAACGGTTTGTTAATTGGTGAATTCGTTTGCACATAATCTGTATAATAATACAATAATATAATATGATGAGTGACATTTTCCAAGGACGCGAACTGATCGGACGTAACGCGACGGTTAGAGGTAAAAAAACTTGTTATTGAATCATCTCTTTCTTCTTCCATAGTTTGTTTATTATTAGATTTTGTAAGTTTTTACAATTATTGTTATCTAATACCTTATAATATTTGAAAATTAATTTAATGAGTTGTAATTTATTTTTTTTACTTTCCGAATTGTTGAGGTTTGATAAGAAATTAGGACAAAACTGGATTAGATCACAAACAAATAAAAATTGTATAATAATTTCGATTGCAAATATATAAAAGGTTTGAAAATGACTCCCTTTACGTTTCTTCTAATTATATTTACTGATAACGAGAAAAAAAATACACACGCATATATTTAAACTTTTGATTCATAAAGGTGTAAATTTTAATTTTTCTGTGGTTAACTTTAATAACTGAATAACGTGAATATGAAAGCGTTGTGTTTTCTCTTTCTAACACCGTTTAGATCATATTTTTAACCATAGTATTAAGGGGGACGATTTCTATGAGACAAATGTGAGTTGTTCCAAAAACCAAAATAAACTGCCGGAGGGGTTAAGGGCTTTACGTATTGTGGTGTTTGTAATACTGCATCGTCTCTATGCGGGCGGGCTCTACTGCCGAGCAACGACCCGAACGTTGACGGAGTTGGGACCCGAAGGGGGTCATTTCAAGGCAGCGCTTTAGCGAGCGGTGCTCCGGGTTTTCATTAATAATCTTACCCTAGCTGGCGGTAAGCTAGGGTAAGATTATTAATGACGCTATAGGCTGGACGTTTACTTTTTATCCATTTGTATTAACCAGTATCGAAACAAAAAAATATATTAACGAACCAGTATCGTATTTATTTACAAACAATCAGTGTGTAGTACTGATGATTAGATTAAAGATTGAATCCCAATGCAGTTCCTGAACGCTACACATATCTTGTGATATAATAATGTAGTGATACAGGATTAAACACCAATTAGCTCATGCAGATAGAAACGATGAGTATACCCAATTTTAGAGCTAGGTGTGGGTACCGGCGTCCCAGGATCCATTTATTGGATAATCTACATATCTGTCACAGGTCACCATAAGTGGTTCGCCGCATTTGGTGACTTAACAGGGATGACCGGGTTCATGGGGTGAGGTTTTTCCGGGACCAGTTTTTCCTTGCACCGCAGAAGAAGGGACGGATTCAACGGACAGACGAAACTCCTAGACAAACTGATCCCAAGATTCCTACCTACCCCTCCTGATACCATATTCCTTCCCAGAACTTCATCTCCTTCCTTTCCTAAAAAAGTATAAATTCATAGTTCCTGGTGAGAATTATTTTCTTCTGGGTCTCCTGTGTGGAGCAAGTAAGTAGAATTGATTTATTAAAACGCATACGGTGTAGATAGTTCCGATGAAGCAATGAGGGCCCGTTGTATTCCCAT
Organism: Limnephilus auricula; assembly: GCA_951813805.1. Classification (NCBI taxonomy): domain Eukaryota; kingdom Metazoa; phylum Arthropoda; class Insecta; order Trichoptera; family Limnephilidae; genus Limnephilus; species Limnephilus auricula. The sequence continues at coordinate 1,813,784 of OX638403.1, forward strand.
CGAAAGTCCACCTTTCTTTGGGTTACCGTAAAGACCCCACAAAGGAAAAGTCCACCGAAGGTGATCAGAGCTATTCTCTCTACTCCCCATTGCAATTGGTTCCCCAAAGGCCCCTATTTTTTTTATTTAAATGGTCCATTTTTGGTCCTACGAGTATCAAGGGAAATAGAAGGCCCACCACCGCAGGGTCCCAATTGCTGGGGAAAGGTCTAAATACATGTATCTTAAAGACATCGTTCGTGACACTGTCCCCCAGTATCATTCAGCGTGAGTACGTTAGCTCACACTTTTTTCTTGGGATGACTAGGTATATCGCAGGTCGTGTTTTCGCTCCCTGGACAATGGCTTAGCAACAGCTAAAATCTGGTATAAAAATAACAAGGCTGCGTTGCTAGTGCACGGGATGAGTTAAATATCTGCACTGCTCCAACATATGATTTTCCGGTAAGAGTGTGTCTGTCTCACTCATGTCACCGTTTCGGCCTGCCGAGCTGCTGTCTCGTTACTGCCCGTTGTATGAAAAACCAAAATTTTGTGCACATTGGGATATGCACGTCTCGAGAGCGCTTGAATAATATCCTTGCGGGAATTATGACTGGAATTATCGATATACTTTCGTATATCGATAACTTGGGCATAGATGTAGTTGTAAGTTATGTGAAGGCTGAAGACAATCAATGCAATGCACGAAGGAACCGCTGATACTTGTACCAAGTTTTACTTTTCGCAAATTTGCTATAATAATAATGCTCTAAAAAAAATAATTATTCTTACGTATTGCATTTTCCTAAAGATGCCTTAAAAATATTGTTGATCTGCATGAAAAATATATGTTTTAAATGGCTTTAAATTGTTTTAAAATGCTTGTTCCCAATTGATTTATTTTTTTAATAAATTAGCATCTGGTTTGAAACCACTGACATTTTTTGTTGGTAAGTGGTTTAATACAGAAATAACTTTGTTTAGAAAACAGTTAAGTGCCTTCATCCATCCGATCTAGTCGCCAGTATTGAAACACACAGCGAATCTAAAGTAAGTAGAGAAATAATACAGGCCTTTGAGAAATATTATACTAATCACTTTATTATCTTAAATAAGCGTTACCAAGTTAAATAATTAGAGTTCGTTATCAAATTATTTGTTATTGTACAAAAGGTGATAACACTTTAATTATATTGTATCTTATCAAACATTGAAAACTCTCCTCTTCCATGCTGATTGAATAGGAATAATTAGAAAGAACTCAGTAATGATGTACATTTTGCAATTTTGTTTCGTGGATCGTATCATGAACACTTTTCTATTATTCTGACTTCTGGAGTATTTAGGTGCTTATTACCCTTAAAATTCAATTTACTTCGTTAATCGAATTAAACGATATTTTCGTTCGTACCCATTAAATTTAATTTTTACTGCATTTGGTCAACGATCTTTCTTCATCTACCAGGTCCATGACTTGCTGAAATTCACCAGGATTGTTATCAAAAGTCATCTGATGATTGCTGGATTCTCTGCTTTTAACAACTGTGTCATTTCACAATCAAATACCACAATCAATTGTTATTCTCTTTTTTTGTTTTTTTTAATTATTCCTAATATTTGCTTTTGGTTTTTAATGTGACATATTGTTTATGGTACGTTTACACCGATGAAATTAAATAAATAAATAAACTTTTTATTGGCGACTGATGAAATTAGTCATTCCTGCTGTAACAGTACTGTCAATATTATAAATCAAACTTTCGGTCTTCCGCGAACATAATACTTCCTAAATAAACCAAATCATCCACTTTCTCCAAGGAATCATGGCTCACAATTTCATAACCACTATTTGAACTACCGTGCATCATGTGATCAATTAATCAACGTTAATCCTAGGTACAAGAGACAGTAAATTTTCCATACCTACAGTTAGAAAAACACTATTCATATCTCTTATGAACAAACAAAGACGTACCCTTTATAATCATTTACATATGTAATATTTATTTTGAAGTATTTATTTACAGGCTCTGAGAAAATAGAAGTTAGCTTGCATACGAGTATGTTGTTCATGAATTTATCTTCTGTTTTAGATTACCTGCTGTAACAATGACGGATTCAAAATTCAAGTTGACATATTTTACCGTGAAAGGGTTGGGAGAGGCCATCAGGTATTTGTTCGCTTACGCTGATGTAGATTTCGAAGATAACAGGATAACGCAGGACGACTGGCCAGCAGTAAAAGAAAGTAAGTGGTTTTTTGCAAACCATTTTCTGTGATCCTAGTACCTACGTATCTAGTAACAACTTTTTTACTTGATTCTTATTAGTTTTATTAGAGTCCAGTTTTCTAACTAAAGCGTATAAAAAAATTGAAATTAATCTAACTAAATGATTATGGGGTGTATGTAAAACAAACAACGAAAATGCTTTTGGCCATGAAAATCAACATTATTCAAAAACAAAGTTGCGAAAAGAAAAAAAAAATATTATGGATCGCTTTGGTTTGTACACACGGAGAAAAATGTTATTCTAAAATACGATCATTTTATTCGTAAAAACGGTTAAAAACGGGACTGAAGTTCTTACGAACAAATTAACAGGGTTTCAATATTTATTCTTATATTTTCCCGCCAATAAACATTGAAACACTGTTAATTTGTTCGTAAGAACTTCAGTCCCATTTTTAACCGTTTTTACGAATAAAATGATCGTATTTTAGAATAAAAATTTTCTCCGTGCACTTATAGAAATCATTCAATTATTTATTATTATTAATTTTTATTATTTACAAGTAATGTATTATGTTTTTGTCAGGTTACGAGTACCGCCAGTTGCCAGTGCTGGAGGTAGATGGAAAGACTCTCAACCAATCTGTAGCCATCACCAGATATCTGGGGAAGAGGTTTGGTCTGGTGGCTTCAGATCCCTTGACAGATGCCCTTCTCGAAGCCCTAATAGACAACCTTAGGGATGTACAAATAAGTAAGTTCAAAAATAACAATTTTTCATACACCTTTACCTGAACAAGCTAATCGAACCGCCATTTTTTTTAATGATAAATGCCTCATTTATTAGACGCCGTAAACTATCTAAGTTCTTATGTTTTTTATGACGTTGAATAATTTTTGGTAGGAATGTTGTAAATTTGCATATTTGGAATATTATATTATATTGGACTGAACGGAGAACGGAGATTATTTTTATTGCATAACTTGTTGGAACACGAATTAAATACACCGAAATGTATTTATCTGAAAAAGATCATCATCAGCTTGCCTGATATTATTATTCACTGGAGCGACAGAGCAATTTAAAACATTTTTTTCGGATTGCTATAGGTAATTTTTCCGCCCACATTAAAAAAATCATATCTCCGAATTTGAATGTGGAGACATACAAACTGATTACAGTTCTATATAGCCAATGCATTCACCTATCGTTTTGACTATTATCACATAGTCGTAGGATTTATAAAAAAAAATATTTGTAAATCGTTAACTTTAAAACAGTTTAAAGAATTTAGAAAATATTTGCCACATTGTGGCAGCAAAGCAATTCGAAGCTTTGGAAATAGTGCCATTATGTGTGAAAAAGCGTTCGAGTGGATATACACTGTTGCAAGTAAACTATGTGACTATAGAATAATCGTGAACTGTCGATTATCTAGTTGATTAAGTCAGACATCTCCCAAAAAAATTAATTTTAAGTTGAGTATGCAGTAATACATAAAAGTGTACCCTCTATCTGGTACAATACTCAGATTACTCAATAATACCACCAAATCAATTATAATGCAGAAAAATTTGTAGTTAAAATAAATTTAAAAAGATGATGTTTTCTGGGTCAATAGAACGATATTTTAAAGAGTCATATTAATGTACTTTACCCTCATACCTCCCGGTGTTATTTAATAGCTTTTGTAATGTGTATAACTCAGACATGTGTAAATAAATGATTTATTTATGATGAAAATTCCGATATTGCCTTCCTCATTATCTCAAAACTTAGTATTTGGAGATTGCTGACTAATTGACAAGACAATCAATATATATATATATATATATATATTTTGCTGCTTGATAACAGATATCAGTTAGTTAGTAGAATTATTTGAAAATTTATGGTGTTTATAATTAGAATAGGTATTGCTAATTTCATTGAGGTCTTTAAGAGCGTGTTTCAGATAAAATGACAAATCATCCACTGTGTACACAAATATAATATGTTGTTCAATTTAAAAAAAAATGGTAAAAATACATTTTTAAAATACCTACAAATCGGGGAAAAAGCGTTCGAAATTGAACACAGAAATCAGTTTCAAAATTTAAACATGCATACCGCCTAAGCTAGCTAAAATCCAACAAAAAATTGTTAGCAAAGACAGTTGCACGAGCAGTTGAAAAACGCAAACCGCTATTTTTTATTCATTCTAGATAGCGATGAAAAAATTCTTTAATATATTTTGAAATTTACACACGGTCCGAATAAAATTAAAGATTAACTATTTAATTCTTTCTTTTCAGAGTTCAGAGAGTCATTTATGAAGAAGACCCCTGAAGCTAAAAAAGAACTCGACGATGCCATGGAATTTTTTTTGAAAAAAACAGAACCACTAGCAGCTGATGGGTTCTTTTATGGAGAAAAAAATGTGAGTAAAGCTTACTTCTTATTTAAATGAAAACAAATTACTTCGTATTCACTACATATATAATCACAATTATCATCTTGACAAAGAAACCAAAGGTTTCCTGTTCTGGTTTGACTCAATCAAATCAACGATCACCACAGTTACTATTCTCGGTTCGTTTCAGATTTTGATCAATTTGTGACCAGCTAATCAGTTGTATTCAGCTGTCAGGTACAACGGTCATGTTGTTATTTATAATTGTTTTATATGATATTGCCAACTGATCCCGACTGTATGGATCCAGTGAGACTATGGCATTCCCTATGGGGAATGTTGTAAGGCTGAATATCGCGGGAGAGAAAGGATATGGAAAAAGGAAGGAGGGGAAGAATCTGGCAATTCAGATCTTGTCACCAAACATAGGTAAAGCTATTTCAAGCAACGTTGCAAAACAAAATTGTCAAACTTCAATCAATTCTGAATGGTGGTCACGAACGAGGGCATCTTCCACTTTGGAACGTGCCACAAATACTATGTATAATTTTTAGTAAATTTATTGTGAATTAACATAAATAAATTAAATAAATTTACTTGCGCATGTCGATCTTAGGATTACTAGTCGAGAGAATTACCCTTCGACCACGGAGGCCGTCAAGTATAATGCTCGTCATATCCTATGCGGATGTCATCCTTTTTACACTGAACATTACAACTAAACTAGTCCAGCGAGAGCTCATACAGGTGTCATCGACGTTTATCCTCTTCCTTCTCAAGCGTCTTATTTGAAAACGAAAAAGACAGAAGATATTAAATGGATGATGTCACGAACGTTTTGTCTCTGGGGTGCTAGCATGGTCCATCGACATGAAGTTACCGACTGATTGTCGGTAACTTCTAATCGTTCCCTAGGACAACTGCAGATCGCAAACGAATAGGTGACAGTTCACAATGACTAAGTGTCCTTAATATATTCGATATCAACTGTCGTTTGTACGTTAGCGATCTGCAGTTGTCCTAGGGAACGAAGAAAAGTTACCGACAATCGGTCGGTAACTTCACATCGATCGACCGTGCTAGCGCCCCCGGCTAGTTTAACAAAAGTCAAAAGTACTGAGATTTTGTTGACTATATAATGATATTTATCTATGATTTTTTGTTCAGTTTAATAATTCATTTTGTTTTTTTCTCAGGCTACATGGACAGACATCTACTTTACTGGATTTACAGAAATGATGGCCAAATTCCTTCCTGGTGTTCTGGAAGCCTACCCCAACCTGACAGCCCTCACGGAAAAGGTGAAAAGCAAGGACAGTGTGAAGAAGTACATCGAGAACAGACCTGAAGACAACTGGGTTATGTCGCAATAACGTAGTCCATTACACATAATGAAAGATTTATTTGTAAGCAGTTGATGAGTAATTCTATAATAAATATATATTTTTTAAAATAAAGAAAATGTTTTATTTCTTCCAATTTTTATTTTGAATTTTGGTTATTTTATTGTTATTTTAATTTAGTTATTTATCATGTATAAATATGATTCCATGACAGTAGATCCCCCAACAGTTACCCCCCGGTTAATTATACGCAAAATGCAGTCGGTATAGGGAAAATAAGGTATAACGCAAAATATAACTTGGTGTCCCCGAAGGGGTTTGCAGAGAGGATATACCGCCAAATAATAATAGTATAAACCATATTTTCATTCAAACGCATCAAGGAAAAAACAAATTTTCTATAATATCTTACTAATATTATAAACGCGAAAGTTTGTATGGATGTATGTATGTTTGTTACTCTTTGACGCAAAATTTACTGAATGGATTTTAATGAAAATTTACAATAATATATCATAGCTCATACATCAGAAGTACATATAGGCTATAATTTATAAAGCTAGCTATTTATTTTCAATATATTAATACTAATAATTATTGTTTAATAGAAAATGTCAAAATTTGAGAATGACATTTTGCAAAACAATGATTGCTAAATCAAAATTCTATTTTAGAAAATATTTAAATTAGTGAATTTATTTTAAGTACTCGCCTAATACTTTGAATCGAATGAAGAATCATAGATATTTTTAAAAAATGGGTTAAGAATTTTTGTATAAACATAGATACTGCGCAGACGAAGTCGCGGGCAGAAGCTTATTACTGTATAAACCAGCGAATAAGTACAAAAAATTGTCACTGTAAATACATTCGATTGATACTAACTTATTACTAAAGGTGGATACTACTCCAGTGATGATGATAATGGATAGGCGATAACAAATTGATGACATTAATAACATAATCAGTCATCAGTTATCTTTATTTTAAATCGTCATTAATCAACGCCCTAATATAATCTTAGATACCTACATCGTTTTCTACGCTCAAACCGTGAAATTCTTTATTATAAAATTTAAATTAATTTTAAACCATAAACAATATTTAATATAATGCAAACTTTTTTTATTAGTTCACATGTAAAAAGTTTTTATTACTGATTTTTATTTTATTTATTTAAGTTTATTTAGGATACATACAGTTGTATATAAAATCATTGACATTTATAATGATACGTTTTTAGATTTTCACGGCCAAAAGCATTTTCGTTGTTTGTTTTTGGTGTGTTATGCCGTGTTGCGCTACCACCATCTTTAGCCGACATTTATAATATTTTGTTATGGTTAAAAGTTATAATAGTATCTACATAGTGTGAGTAAAAAATTATTAAAAATAAAATAATAACAATACAGAAATAATAGTTTTGATTTAAATATATTGTAAGGTGAGGTGTTTTCGTCACAAAACACGTTCTCGGATTTATTTTTTAATGTATTTTATTGAACAAAAATTAAAATACTGAAAAGCGCATTTACTAGATTTTTTTTACGCACCAGATTTTCAGGAACGGGTTTAGTTTTTCCCATAGGAAAAACTAAACCCTTTCATACACTTTTCCATATAAATGATCATCTAGTAAATCCACGTTATGCAAGTGTATTATATAAGTATAATTAATACAAAACAATACAAGAACAACACGTTAATTTACCAAACTATGAAATGGGAATATAATTCACCGTCTCCAGATATTTTCATATCAGAGGGTTCGGCTCTGTGGAATTCCTAATTTGACCGATAAATCCTACTGATCCCTCAATATAAATATTTTAAAAATCTTTCGTAATTCTACGTGTATTTAAAATGACCGATTTTTGCATTTTTATAAACAAATTCTTTGACAAATCTAATATGCCTAAATTTTTAATAAGAGAGCTAGGTATAATGCCAGTAGCCGAAATAACAAAAGGTAATATTTTTATAGTCTGAGAATGCCAAATTCTTTTAATTTCATTTCCTAAATCTGTATACTTTCTTATTTTTTCAGAAACAGATTTTTGAATATTACAGGAATTTGAAATAGCTACATTTAAATAGCTGTATTGATTTATTTTGCTGTATGATTATATGATTTGAAATTTGTGTTATATAATACAATATTTCGTTTGAAAATTTTACAAATCCGCCAATGACCAACGGTGTAACCTTAGTATATTAAAAATAAACTTAGTTTTTCATAATTTAAAAATAGAGCTCCTGACCGGAAATCACAGGGGCGCGGGTTCGAGTACCGTCGGCGGCATGTATCTTTTCTCGGGAGGTTTTTTCAATATGGATGAGTGTTTCAGGCTAATAATTATTGCTTTTTTTTATTTATTTAGTAAAATCTTATTCATATTTTATTATGAATTATTTAAATGTTTTTAATATGATTATGCTTATAATAATTGTTGCGTTTACCAGAGAAAATAACAATCTTTCAAAATCAATTTATGTTTTTTTTTTTGTAAAAAAGAGCCAATACGTCTAGAATTTGATTTAAAAAGGACAAATTTCCGGTATTGTCTGGTTATACTCTCTTAAGGGTACAGTGGAAAATGTCAATATCGCTTAAGGCAAGGCGCCCGAGGAAGGAGTTTTGTGCGTACTTCGATTTGAAATGTTGTATACAAAATAAGGTATTCGATCTGGTATTGCGTTCAGGGCTACGAAATGCAATCTTTTCTAACAGGGCTGGGGAGTCAATAAGGCAGTTCACAATTTTGCACAGAAACAGTACGTTTAAAAAATTTCTCCGTTTGTAAAGAGCAATAGGATTACACTGATGATCTTCAAAACGATACGACAGGTGTTTCAGGAATGTGATGAATTTATATTATTTATTTATAGTATACAGGATGTGACAGTACTTACCCGAAGGATTTTATTATTAAATTAAATTTCAAGTACTAAAAGTAGATGTGAATTGCTATCGGTTGACTTTTTTTATCTATTGAAACAAAAACAAAAATCAATCGCACATCGCCTATAATAAATCTGCAAGTAAACCTGCCATAAACCATAATTTTTAAAACTTTAGATCAAATTCACCAGAATAAAGGTAAATTTGAGCTTACAACAGACAGAAACGTTATGTTGTTATGCTACGTTTAAATGCACGAATATGATCACGAGCCGATCCAAAAATTATGGGAAAGGAACGAAACAACAGCAAACAGCACGAAACGCAGCTTGCGGTTGCTTCATTCCATTCCCGTAATTCGTGGTTCGGCTGGCGGAAACACTTACCCATTTATACACAACATTGCATGTTATTAAGGTTGGCTGACGAACAAAGCACACCTACTGATTTCGAATGAATGACAGTCACCATGAATCGATAAAACACAAACATTGAGTAAGGCAAGTTCAAGTCAAACGCTAAAATTGATGTTTATGAGGAGAATACCATAATTTTGCTTGTCATTCTTACGAAAATTATCTACATCATATATAATACGTTATTGCCCGGAGGAAGGCGTCACAAACTAATGGTTTTTTTTTTTTTTTTTTTTTTTTTTTTTTTATAATTGTACGACAGACAGGTAAGTCCAATTATGGTACAATTTTCTTACAACTAACAATACATAATTTTTTTTAAACATGCTATAGTTATGTTAAACACATCTATATCCGCTGGTAGAGCATTAAGCAATGTCATACCTCTTGTCATGCTATGTTGAGCCATGACATCTGTCCGCCCCTGCGGTATGTAGAATAGGGCGTGGCTCCGAGTTCGACAGTATTTGTCAGGAACGAATAAGCCACAGCATGACAGGAGATATGGACAATCGATGAAGTTTTTTATTAACTTTAATTCAAATACCATGAGACCGGCATTACGCCTGGTCTCCAGGCTTTGATAATTTGTCTCCTTTAGCAGTTCCACGTGATGCATGAATTTCGGATATATTCCGTGTGATCGCATGTAAACATACCTTAGGAATTTTTTTTGAATTTGTTCAATCATATTTATGTATTTAACTTGATAAGGTATCCAGACAGTACTAGCGTACTCCAGCTTGCTTCTGACCACTCCGTTGAACATGGCGGTCATTGCTTCTATATTATTGAATTGTTTGCAAGTTCTAATTACAAAACCAAGAATTTTGTAGCAAGCCGAAGTAAGCTGCACTATATGATTTGAAAATGTCAGCCTGGGATCAAAGATCACCCCAAGATCCTTGATGGTATTTACTCGTGTTAGTACTTCTCCATTCATTCTATACTGGTAGAATAACGGATTTTGTGAACGACTATAAGTCATAACGACGCATTTTTTTGTATTAAAATTAAGTTTGTTATTTAACGACCATTTCATGATTGAATCTATGTCAGCCTGCAGTTTGGAATAATCGTCATCTGTTTCGATTTCCATCATCAGTTTCATGTCATCCGCGAATAGGAGACATGTGCTATGACGTATGCAGTCCTGAATGTCATCTATCAGAATAAGGAATAACATGGGACCAAGATTCGATCCCTGAGGAATTCCTGACAGAGCTACGAACTCGTGGGAGTTGTATCCATTTACATTTACGTACTGGCTTCTATCTTTTAAATATGATGCAAAAAATATCAGTAGGGGTTGATTAAAACCTATTTTGGGCATTTTTCTTAACAGAACATCGTGATCTACTCGGTCAAACGCCTTTGCGAAATCCGTGTAGATTACGTCCGTCTGATGCCTACAGTCCACGCCTTTTGCTACCCGTCGAGAGAAAGAGAGTAAGTTGGTTACCGTTGATTAGAACTTAGATCTTAGATCTTAGATCTTAGATCTTAGATCTTATTAGAACCTAGATCTTATTACAAATTTAGTCCATGATTATATGTACTAAATTTTATGTACTAAAAATCATATTTTATATACAAAACACTAAATTTATGTACTAAACTTTATACTATACTTATTATATAAAAAAACTCTAGAATAAAAAAAAACAATAAAATAAGCATATGTGGGTATTAATTTGGGAGGCGGGTATGGGTACCGCCGCCCCGGGAACCATTTATTGGACAACCAACATTTCTGCCATAGGTTACCCCAAGTGGTTCGCTACGTTTGGTTACTTAGCCGGGGTGAGTGGGGTGGGGTTTGTCTAGGTCTTGGCGGCAGATTATCTGGATACAATGGACCCCAGATTCCTACCTAACCTTCATACCTTTTTCCTTACCAGAACTTCCACTCCTTCCTTTCCTTAAAAATACCCTCCACACAGCATCCCAAAAGATAACATAGGCCCTGAGGGAAATTATTTTCCTCAGGGCATCCTGATCGATTTGCCCTACGTAGATACTTATCATCAAAAATACTAATTTCAGTTGTCTGTGTGTCCTGCGTAAATACTAGTTTCCGTTGTCTGTGTGTCCTGCGTAAATACTAGTTTCCGTTGTCTGTGTGTCCTGCGTAAATACTAGTTTCCGTTGTCTGTGTGTCCTGCGTAAATACTAGTTTCCGTTGTCTGTGTGTCCTGCGTAAATACTAGTTTCCGTTGTCTGTGTGTCCTGCGTAAATACTAGTTTCCGTTGTCTGTGTGTCCTGCGTAAATACTAGTTTCCGTTGTCTGTGTGTCCTGCGTAAATACTAGTTTCCGTTGTCTGTGTGTCCTGCGTAAATACTAGTTTCCGTTGTCTGTGTGTCCTGCGTAAATACTAGTTTCCATTGTCTGTGTGTCCTGCGTAAATACTAGTTTCCGTTGTCTGTGTGTCCTGCGTAAATACTAGTTTCCGTTGTCTGTGTGTCCTGCGTAAATACTAGTTTCCGTTGTCTGTGTGTCCTGCGTAAATACTAGTTTCCGTTGTCTGTGTGTCCTGCGTAAATACTAGTTTCCATTGTCTGTGTGTCCTGCGTAAATACTTGTTTCCGTTGTCTGTGTGTCCTGCGTAAATACTAGTTTCCGTTGTCTGTGTGTCCTGCGTAAATACTAGTTTCCGTTGTCTGTGTGTCCTGCGTAAATACTAGTTTCCGTTGTCTGTGTGTCCTGCGTAAATACTAGTTTCGGTTGTCTGTGTGTCCTGCGTAAATACTAGTTTCGGTTGTCTGTGTGTCCTGCGTAAATACTAGTTTCGGTTGTCTGTGTGTCCTGCGTAAATACTAGTTTCGGTTGTCTGTGTGTCCTGCGTAAATACTAGTTTCCGTTGTCTGTGTGTCCTGCGTAAATACTAGTTTCCGTTGTCTGTGTGTCCTGCGTAAATACTAGTTTCCGTTGTCTGTGTGTCCTGCGTAAATACTAGTTTCGGTTGTCTGTGTGTCCTGCGTAAATACTAGTTTCGGTTGACTGTGTGTCCTGCGTAAATACTAGTTTCGGTTGTCTGTGTGTCCTGCGTAAATGCTAGTTTCGGCTGTCTGTGTGTCCTGCGTATATACTAGTTTCCGTTGTCTGTGTGTCCTGCGTAAATACTAGTTTCCGTTGTTTGTGTGTCCTGCGTAAATACTAGTTTCGGTTGTCTGTGTGTCCTGCGTAAATACTAGTTTCGGTTGTCTGTGTGTCCTGCGTAAATACTAGTTTCGGTTGTCTGTGTGTCCTGCGTAAATACTAGTTTCGGTTGTCTGTGTGTCCTGCGTAAATACTAGTTTCGGTTGTCTGTGTGTCCTGCGTAAATGCTAGTTTCGGCTGTCTGTGTGTCCTGCGTAAATACTAGTTTCCGTTGTCTGTGTGTCCTGCGTAAATACTAGTTTCCGTTGTCTGTGTGTCCTGCGTAAATACTAGTTTCGGTTGTCTGTGTGTCCTGCGTAAATACTAGTTTCGGTTGTCTGTGTGTCCTGCGTAAATACTAGTTTCGGTTGTCTGTGTGTCCTGCGTAAATACTAGTTTCGGTTGTCTGTGTGTCCTGCGTAAATGCTAGTTTCGGCTGTCTGTGTGTCCTGCGTAAATACTAGTTTCCGTTGTCTGTGTGTCCTGCGTAAATACTAGTTTCCGTTGTCTGTGTGTCCTGCGTAAATACTAGTTTCGGTTGTCTGTGTGTCCTGCGTAAATACTAGTTTCGGTTGTCTGTGTGTCCTGCGTAAATACTAGTTTCGGTTAGGACAGACAGACGTCCTGCGTAACTCTGCTTTAATGAAACATTTGTGTCATTTTCAAAATTGGAACTGATTATGTGAAAAATTCGGACTATCCGTCATTTTTCACAGACCTATGCCGGGGGTTTTTTTTTTTTATAGAGAAACCTCACAAGAATCCCAACTGCTCCCTTCTGGAGCCAGTGAGACTATGGCATCCCCAATTGGAGTATGTTGTGAGGCTGAAGGTAAGTGGGGAAGGGAAGGAGATGGGGAAGAGGAAGGTGGGAAAGTACCTGGCTATTCAGATCTAGTCACTAAACACGGCTAGAGCCATTATTAAGCAACGTTTCAATTCTGAATGGTGGTCTTACACCAGGGCGATACTGAGAGTATCTTCCACTCTGGAACGTGCCGCAAATATAATATATATTATTTTTATTAATTAATTGTGAAATAACACAAATTAATCAAATAAAATTTATTTGCGCACGCCGGGTTCGAACCCGCAACCTTCCGATTGGGAGTCAAGTGTCTTACCACTCGACCACGGACGGTCGTCATAAGAATAATAAGAATAATACGTTCATAAGAATAATAAGTTTTTGTTTTGAAAATTTTGTAAAAACCAAAATTTATAAAAAGTCGTGATTTTAAATCATGTTCAAAAATTGATCGAAATTCAACTAGCACTAATAATTCGTAATCCTTTCTGATGCTCGACTATAAAGCGTAATGATAATATTCTAGTATTATGTTTTAACGATTGTGCAATGAAAATTAAACATATCTATAAAAAAAGGACCATAACAATAAGTAGGCTAAATAGACCGAGTAAATAATATGAATACCTACAATTGGAACTAATATATATGGAAGAAGAAAATGCCTTGTGTTATTTCTAGTATTTCTGTGAACAGTTGACCTCGCGTCCAAAAGAATATGTATCTAGTGTTATCTTATTTTATAAATCAAAACCAACATTTGCTCTGAAATAATAAGATTTTTATAATCATAATTCCATAAACAATATTTTATGTAAGTAACTTTTATTTCATTTCAAATAAAGAATTATTCAATTTGTTCAAACAAACGCCAATACCTCCATGACAATTCTTTTTTCAAACTTTCAAAACACTTAAATGAAAAATCTCAGTCAATGTTAACCACCCAGTCAAAGTTAGCTATCAAGTAAAAGTGAAGCTTGCTTGAATAATACAGTGGATGCAGCAGATTTTAGAAACCAGAAAAAGAAGGCATACATAAATTTACACACAAATAAAATGACAAACGGGGGAGTTTAAACAGGACAGGAGAAAACACAACCATAATATTGTGAGGTACAATATATACAATATTAGGTAACTCCAAAATCAGCGTTTTTGAGTTAAACTAAAATAATAACTCATTTCCTCGTCATTGAATGCGACAAACAGAAAAGTCTTAAAGCATTGGGATCATTAAGTTATTTGAATATGTTTTATGAGTTACCATGAGTGTTTTTCAATGTTTCGATTGGGAAACTAGCCTAGCTAATTTTTGGCATTGCTTTGGTTGCAATTTTGTGTGTAACAACTAGGTAAGTCAATCCATTTTTGTGAATAAATACTCTAAAAAATGATTAGCCATTTTCTTAATTCCAAAATGTTAGTATTACGGCTGCCAACACATTAATCTACGATTTAACAATACTTATCAATATAAATATACAACATTTCATTTTCCCAACAAAGCTGATTTCCGAGTTACCTCGTTGTAGTAATTTACCAATAAAAAGGCCCGATAAAGTTTCGAACTCGAAACCAATCACCCCGTAGCAAAGAAAATACCATATATTTTACGTCTATAAAATTACCATTTCACCTGGATTTATAAGTAATTCATTTTCAAGCAAAACTTTAATTCGTGATATAACGAAATGGTTTAGAACGCCTGATGATTTTTGTTTGTTTGAAAAGCCTTAAATAGATTCAATGTTGTTTTCAATTCAGTCGAGTGCCTTCAACCGGTCGTGTTGGTCGTCAGTAATGCAAACGAACGGAAGAAGTGAGTACAAAAGTAAATATTGTATGAATAATTTAATCCACCAATCACAACGTGTATTTATATTTAAAATGGGGATGTTGTCCTTGTCTACCGGTGTTTCAAATTTCAATGGTAGATGCTTCGAGGACTCCGGCACCGGTGCAGGGTCGGGAAACATGCCAAACGCGCGCCGGATATTTGTTCACAGTTTTCACAAGAATGAGAACGTTCTAATCGTCTAACTAGTTTTTCAGTTCAACAGCTCGACTGTGGAAAATGTTTCCTTCCTCAAAAAGCCTCTCCACAAAGTATCCTTTAAGGATATTAGATGTCCCTTTTCGCTCTTCTTCTTTTTTCTGATCTCTATCATATCTATTTGTTACATTTTTTATCGTTCTCTTATTGAGCTTTGCTCTAAAAATAGTGTAATATGATTTCTGTTATATATAAAAATAAAAACTTTTTAAAATGGATATACATAATAATAATATATGTATTTGGCTTACTTATTTATATAGCACCGTTTCTGTGAAAAATCACATCAAAGCGCTATACAAATAAATATATAATAGAATTTATTTACCTGGCTTACAACTAAGATTTATATGTCATTTGTCGCACTGAGATTTTTTGTTTTTTAAATATGTATAATTGTATAGGTTTAAATAAAAAATAACTTTAAAAAACCATCTGAAGTTTTATTCTGCTTTAAGGGGTAGGCAAAGGGGATGGGGTCATTTTTCTTCTCAAATATCATACAAACAGCGATCTTCATCGTGTTTTAAAGGTCATGTGTGCAAAATTTTATCAAACTCTGAATAAAGCTGTAGATTTTTATGACAAACAAATTCACACCGGGAACTCTTCTTTGATATGATAGATAATTCTCTAGGTGATTGTATTGCTTCAAATATACATCGAGTTTGTTATCACATTATTTGTGATTGTGTATGCATATGACACCGAACATATAATAATGTATTTTATCATTACGGCAGATAATAAGGAATCTTATCATTTTATAAAGACAGTGGTACCGCAGATATGTGCTAATTTTTTAATATATATTCTTCTAGACTGCCGTAAACATGACTGATTCAAAGTTTAAGTTGACATACTTCACCCTGAAGGGGCTGGGAGAGTCCATCAGATACCTGTTCGCCTATGCTGACGTGGACTTTGAGGATAAGAGAATCGCCCAGGAGGATTGGCCAGCACTTAAAGAAAGTAAGTATAATTAATAATTCTGTGTGCCTAGTATGTAATATGTGAATCATTGACATCTGGTGGGAACATATTGTAAATTTGATTTTTTTAATTCATTACTTAACAATTCAAATTTATTATTTTCCACGCAATTATATCATTAATGATTTATTAAAAAATTTAAATAAACAAATAAATTTGTTTGTAACGACTTTAGGTAAAGTTTTAGGATAGCTGGATACGTTATCATGATTATTTTTCAAAATAATGTTAAATTCAACTTAATTCCTATAAAAGACAACTAAAGTCGGGGGAGATGGAACATACTGCATTATAATACCAAGTTATTTCGATAACCTTAAAGTTGGTGGCCAGTATTTTGAAGTGACTTTTTTTAATAATAGGTTTTATTATCTTATTTTATTTAATCCAATCTAAGAATACAAAATACATTATTAGGTTCTTCTTTTGGGATTAATTAAAAAGGAAGAAAAAACCAGCCAACTAAACATACTTTTATATTTGAAAACGCGGGGGGATCAAAAGACATCAAATTATCCGTATTTAAAAAAAAAATCAATTTTCCCTGACGTAAATAGTTGTATTTTGTAGTAATTAATGTGAACCAAATTTGTTGGAAAAATATTTTCGTATTAAGCATAATTTACAGAAATACTAAAAGATTACTTTACTTTATTTCAATTGCTTTTCATTTTTATTGATCTTAGGTACCTTTTTTACATTAGCTCCACACAGGAGGCCCTGAGTAAAATAATTTCCCTCAGGGCCTACATCATCTTTGGGGATGCTGTGTGGAGGGTGTTTTTTAGGAAAGGAAGTTCTGGGAAGGAAAATAGTATAAGGGTTGGGTAGGAATCTGGGGTTCAGTGTGTCCAGATCATCCGCCGCCAAGACCTAGACAAACCTCACCCTATAAACCCGGGCACCCATGCTAAGTCACCAAACGTAGCCAACCACTTGGGGTGACCTATGACATAAGTGTTGGTTATCCAATAAATGGTTCCCAGGGCGGCGGTACCCATTCTCGCCTCCCAAGTGAAAAATCCCACTTCCCCTGAATAAAAGTATTCCCTTCCGAAACAGGGACGTTCCTTCTTCAGGGGAATATTATTATATCCTGTTTTAATATGGAATGTTATTATCGCAACTATTTACGACTAGCAGCCGGCGTTTTTCCTTCGCCATGATTACTGACTGCACCTTATCTTGTTGATATATTAATAATATTTTTTGTCAGGTTACGAATACCGCCAGTTGCCAGTGCTGGAGGTAGATGGAAAGATCCTCAACCAATCTGTGGCCATCATCAGGTACCTGGGGAAGAGGTTTGGTCTGGTGGCTTCAGATCCCTTAAAAGATGCTCTTCTTGAAGCCCTCACAGACAACCTTAGGGATGCCCAAACAAGTAAGTTCAAAAATAACAATTTTTCAACGAGCTAATCAAACCGCCCATATTTTTTTATGAACTTGAAATTTAAATCTGTTGGAAAATCAGTAATACTTACATCTTATGAGGTCAGAATTCTCATTTACTCGCTTGACCACAGAAAGATCTACGTGGAAAAAACTGAAGAGAGGTATACGTTTGCATGTGAAACGTGAAGTGATGTTTGGTAGGTTTTTGTGGACCTTATGTTTACCCTAGGATATGATTTTTTCTAATTTAAACTAATTTAATTTTTTCAGAACTCAGAGAAGCAGTTATGAAAAAGACACCTGAAGCTAAAAAGGAGGGTGAGGAGGCCATGGCATTCTTTTTGACAAAAATAGAGCCTCTTGCAGCTAATGGGTTCTTGTACGGAGAAAAGAGCGTAAGTAAAGATGTAAACCAAGAAAGAATTTATTATCTCTTTGTTCTCGTAAAGCAATAGATGTCTACGGTCATCGATAGGAATGTGAAAGAAACATTATGTAGCTAATTTTCATTAGACCTGTCAATTCTTAGACCCAATCCAACAAAAGAAATTGATTATACTGTTCGAGAAAGAATTTCGATATTTGAAATATTTTGGAGAAAAATAAAATATTGATTTTATTTCTTTAATGTTTCCTTGTTATGGAAGATATCCGAGTAATTTTGAAGCTTTTAGGCGTTAAGAATATTAGACAACGCTTAACCCGTCGCAGGCCGCAGTCCCCCCGGCGGTTCCGGATTTTAGAAGCGATTTTGTCCCTTATGTACAAAGAAATTGTATGAAGAACAAGGTAATAATCGCTTTGGCCATTCTCGTTCTTGACGTAACGAAATACTGGATAGCGTCTAGCTACTCCGAATAATTCAAATTAATTCCCAATGACGCGCCGGGCATCAAAGATGGCGAACAAAATGGCTGCCGCTTAATAATATAAACGGAGTCGTATTCGACGTCTATATTTTTTCCTTGTTTTTTTACATAAATCCATCGTGGAAAGCATATATTTGAGTGATTATTAGGAAGTTGATTTTGTCGACATTATTTTGATGTAATTTTTGTAATATATCATAACAGAAATATAATAAAAATTGAGTTCGTAAGAAAGGTGAGAACTGTCAAATGTTTTACGTCGTATTGAAAAAGTATATTTTTCCTTTGCTGGCTTTCAACAAGTTAATCCAATCTCCGTGTTTCCTTACTGTATCAATAAACTATAATAACTAAACTTCAAAAAAACTAAGACATTAAAGTACAACACAATTTAACTCTATAATCCCAAGCCTATATCGTCAACGATTCAACATAATTTCAAACATAATATTTCGGTCTGGATAAAAAACAAAAGGTACATATTTTTTCATAAATTCCTAATACCATATCAAACATTACACAATAACTGTAATTATAATTATTATTTGTACTTTATTTTGTCTCATACTGTTTTATATTGTTATTTAACATAATAATATGATAAATTCACAACAATTGTACATCAAAAACAAAAACACATGGAGTTCTCACTACAGGTTTATCTATTGAGGTGTTCATGAAACACTATAAACATAAATAATTCACAGTAGATACCTATATAACGTAATTTTTACTTGACGCTATATAATATTTTACACATTCTATGTAGGTAAAATGTCGCACGCTCTGGCGGAATAAAAATGTAATATCAAACACGGCTACACACGGACACGTAACACACAACCAAATTTACAGATATGCTGATTCTGAATATATAAGTTTTATTATATTTATATTATTATGCTTAGAATTTATAAATCGTCATTTTAAAGTGAATAAAACATCATTGCATTAAAACATTTCGTTTCTTTGGTAATAATCATATAAGTGGTCGAGCTACGCTCATTAAGTCATTAATCGATGATCGATTTTGGTGTCACTTATGCCTTGTTCTGACGAGGAGAGTATTTTAGTCGAGTAGCTAATATATTAGTAACTAAACGTGTCAGAACACCACAATATTAGTAGAGTAGCTAGTCAGTTCTTTAGTAGATTGAATCCATTTGGTTCTATTTTTTCGGCGAGTAGAGTCCCCTTCCACGCGTCCCTGCGCACTGACATGCGCAGTTCATTTGTAAACAGACGCGCGTTAGAGCGAAAATATTACTCTAAAATTGTTTATTTTTGCGGCTATTAATCTATTTTCGTGGCCATAGTTTATTTATTTTCATCTCACTAATTTATTATTCCACCTCTTCTAAAATAAGCATTACAATCAGCTCAATTAGCGTATTTACTTCATTGCATTGCATCCCGTCATGTCGCGATGCGTTGCCTACTAATTATTAACTTACTAACTCTACTTGACAGCAGTGCGAACACTTTATTTGTGAGTCAAGTAGCGAGTTACTCGCCACTCGACTTACTACTTATCAGGTCAGAACAAGGCATTGCGGTTTACGGTGCGCCGGTTTTCATACTTATAATAAAGGTACACGGCAAATCTGCCTTTTTTCTATTAAGTAGCTAAAAGCAGTCAAATTAATCAATTTATTTTATTTTAGGCTACCTGGACGGACATCCACTTTTTCGCAATCGCTGAGCTGATGGAACAACATTTCCCTGGCACTCTGAAACCATTCCCAAACCTGACCGCCCTCACTGACAAGATCAGAAGCAAGCCAAGTGTCCAGAATTATATCAAAAGCAGACCTGAAGACAACTGGGTCCATGTTGGAATAACTCATCATGAAAAAGAAAAACAATGATTTAGAAAAAGAAAAAAAAAAAATTATTTACACTTTTTTTGATTCGTTAATGAGATGTAGGCAATGAGTCAAACAATAATTGAAAAAAAATAGATGAATATCATATATAATTTTTTTTAAATGTTGATAATTAAAGACATTTAATAATTATTGTTCTTCAATGTTCTTTAATCAATAATTTCCTTATTCCTTTGGAGGTTTCGTATGATCTTATAAAACTAATATTGTAAATACTGCGCCAGAGACCCAACTGCCTAACCGTCTGCGAGATAATGGCATTCCCAATTGGGGTGTGTTGTGAAGCTGAAGGTAGCGGAAAGGGGAAGGAGATGGAGTAGAGAAAGGTGCGGAAGTATCTGGCTATTCAGATCTGGCCCCCTAGCACACTCAATCGATACGGAAAACACACGCACACAAAAATGTCATTCAATATCAAAATTTTATCACCAGTTTTTTTTTTTGTTAATTTGGAGTAAAAATTATACAACCGATAGACCCTTACCTGCAATCCGATGCCTACTGATATTTTGAATGTTTTTAGTCGAAAAAAAACACACACACAAAAAATTTTCGGAGATATAAATTTCATTAACAGTTTTTACTCCAAATAATGTCAGGAATCACTGTTTAACCCGGCGTCATGGAGGATGGGTCAAAATGACCCGCCATGTTTTAAATTGCTTGTGGTTTTATAACTACACGTGCGATGTTGCCACTCTTCTCAATAGCTGGAGATGTTGACTTTCTTGAGGTAGCGACAGACTCGCAGCTCACATCAAAAAGATACTTATAACACAATATCGCTCGCCATACAATCCCATACAAACCCGCCAGGCGTAAAAATATGATGTGCTGTGATCGCGGTTTGAATCTTCGCTAATTCGCGTTATTTTTCGTGACCGCTACGATCGCGAATATCAGAAAAGTTATGCGACCCCCCCTTCGCTGTAAACAGGAGAGGGGGTCATTTTTAATACACGGAGCATGCACGGAGCTGTCAAGTTGACATATCCAGTACAAAGAAATGATATTCTCTCGACCGCTTCCGATTTCAACTGACCCCTTCTTCTGCCGTAGGAAGGAATATTTTATAACGTAGTGTGTCGGTAGAAAAGATAATTATAACGCAGTATCTTTTCTAGTAATTATAACGCAGTATCTTTTCTACCGACACACTACGTTATAAAATATTCCTTCCTACGGCAGGAGAAGGGATCAGTTGAAATCGGAAGCGGTCGAGAGAATATCATTTCTTTGTACTGTATATGTTAACTTGACAGCTCCGTGCATGCTCCGTGTATTAAAAATGACAACCTCTCCTGTTTGCGGTAGAGAGGGGGTCGCATAACTTTTCTGATAGCGCCACTGTAGCGAATACGAAAAATAATTCCGATTAGCGAAGATTCAAACCGCGATCATCATCTTTTTAAGTCTGGCGGGTCTCATGGGATTGTATGGCGAGCTCTATTGTGTTATAAATAACTTTTTGATGTGAGCTGCGAGTCTGTCGCTACCCTAAACGTTTCGAATTTTTAATAAGATATCAGTCGGACGGCGATCGACAGTATCGACACGAGTTACACGTGTTGAGTTGAAAGCTGAACAGGGTAAATATGACCCTTCCCCGTCGACCCCTTTTTGATCCGACTGCATTCATAATGATGATTCCAATTAAATTTTTGTAATTTTTTCCAAAGATTGGTTTGTAAAATTCAGTGCCATTTAAATTAAAAGAATGATAAAAAAATTGTGTTCAGTATGATTACGCAAGAGGAAGCTAATTTTGTTAACTTTTATTAAATAGTAGAAATGTTTATTAGTTTAAAAAAAAAATACATTTTTATATATACATTTTTTCCAAAATAATGACATTTTTTGAATTCCTTAATAAAGTGCAATATAGCTATAAGAAAAAAAGCATAAATATAATGAAATACCTGTGTTGAAAACAATTTATCGAGCCCTCTAGCACAGTCGATCGATAAGGATTTTTATCGGTAACTTTTGGTTACTTTTCATCGTTCCTTAGCATGACTGCACATCGCTAACGAATAAGTAACAGTTCACAATGTCTAAGTGTCCTTAATGTGTTCTATATCCATTGTTATTGTTTTTTTTTAATATAAGTAATAATCTTACAATATTTGAAAATTTTCTACTACCACAACTGTAAGCGGAAAATGTTGCATGTGTCATGGTGGAGGAGTTTGCTATCCGAGGAATTGAAAAAGGGACGTCTGGGTGGGACGCAAACGCGATGCCAACTATGCCACTGGCCGTTTGTAAGTTAGCGATTTGCAGTCGTTATCGAAATCAAAAGTTATCGAAAGTTATCCTATCAATCCTTATCGATCGACCGTGCCAGGAGGCCTGGTGGTACTTATGTGGTTATGATTATCATATAAATAATCAATATCCAAGAAAATTATATGAGTACCAAAGTACCTATTCAGAAATAGATAATTACAGTAGCTATGGGCGTAATCAAAACATACGACTTTAATAATCAGTGTATCGAATATTTCGACGATGATGGAAAAATATTGATTCTGGAAAAAAGCATGCCTAAATACCAATGATTTTTTTATGTTTAAATTAAATGAACACAAATCACTTGGTATACACCACGTATACAGGGTGTTTAGTTGACTTACTTTAATCAGTGAATCCTGAATTTATTTAAAGTAATAAATGTGAATGAAATTTTAGTCGAATATATTAAGGACACTTAATCATTGTGAACTGTCACTTATTCGTTGGCGATTTGCAGTCATGCTAGGGAACGGAGAGAAGTTACCGAAAGTTATCCTATCAATCCTTATCGATCAAGTGTGCTAGGGTTACCGACCGATTGTCGGTAACTTCTCATAGTTCCCTAGGACAACTGCAGATCGCTAACGTACAAACGACAGTTGATATCGAATATATTAAGGGCACTTAGTCATTGTGAACTGTCAACTATTCGTTTGCGATCTGCAGTTGTCCTAGGGAACGATGAGAAGTTACCGACAATCGGTCGGTAACTTCATATCAATCGACCATGCTAGCACACCTGACGCCCTAGCACGCTTGCTCTATAACAATCGATAGGATAACTATCGGTAACTTCTCATCGTTCCCTACGACAACTGCAGATCGCAAACGAATAGGTGTCAGTTCACAATGACTAAATGTCCTTAATATATTCGATATCAACTGTCGTTTGTACGTTTGAGATCTGCAGTTGTCCTAGGGAACGATGAGAAGTTACCGACAATCGGTCGGTAACTTCATATCGAGCGACCGTGCTAGCACACCTGAGGCCCTAGCACGCTTGCTCTATAACGATCGATAGGATAACTATCGGTAACTTCTCATCGTTCCCTACGATAACTGCAGATCGTAAACGAATAGGTGACAGTTCACAATGACTAAGTGTCCTTAATATATTCTATATCAACTGTCGTTTGTACGTTTGAGATCTGCAGTTGTCCTAGGGAACGATAAGAAGTTACCGACAATCGGTCGGTAACTTTATATCGAGCGACCGTGCTAGCACACCTGGTGTGATCGATATGAAGCTACCGACAATCTGTCGGTAACTTCATATCGATCCCTAGGACAACTGCAGATCGCAAATGAATAGTTGACAGTTCACAATGACTAAGTGCCCTTAATATATTCGATATCAACTGTCGTTTGTACGTTAGCGATCTGCAGTTGTCCTAGGGAACGATGAGAAGTTACCGACAATCGGTCGGTAACTTCATATCGATTGACCATGCTAGCACACCTGGAGGTCTGGTTCGGTGAAATCGACAACTTTACAATGTCGGATCGATCGAACTTCCGATGATTTTATTTCCTAGTACGCTTTCACCGATGACAGCCGAACCGATATTAACAGGGAATAAATAAGAAATCGGTACCTAGGCGCCAGCAACACTGAAGATATTTTCTATGAATTGACAATACGAAATGTCAGACGCCAAGTAATTACGTAAAAATATTAATAATTTGACAATGTTGAATTAAAATATTAATCTAAATATTCTTAAGCACTTGTTGACACTAAACAAGAGTTAATTAATTAATGAGGTCTTTATTATATTTCAACCATTTTCATTTCTCAAACATCGAACTGTATAATTTGACTGTGTCTTAGATGTCTGTATTTAAATCTCTGGATCGCGTATGAGACTTCTTTCTTTTCTAAGAGCTTCGTTAGTTCAATACCTTCATTAATAAGCCAGTAATTTTGTGTAAATTGATTGTTAACCGAAACATATCTGATGCTATGAAGACCGTGCTGAAAGTTATCAATCGTAGGTTAGAATATCTCATACCAATTGTTGACCGTGCTCGCAAATATTGATAACCGACCAAAGATGACGGATTTGGTCAATGTCGGATAGATATTTTATGTTTTATCGATCGTCCATGCTAGGTACCCAGGAAACTTTACCAACGCATCAAAAGAACTTGTCCTTAAACTTAACCAAAGAATTTTGCAAAGATTGAAGAAAGAATGTTTGGCAAGGTTTTGATTTTACAAACTTTTGAATTACCTAGAAGCCAAAAAATGTTTATACACAAACAATATCATTAGAGCTCGCCGTTCAAGAGTATTCGCTGCTCCAGAAACATTTGTAAAGAGTTGCCTTGTTCATAAAACTAATTATATTTCTTTATACCTCATCTTGGAAAAGTAATCCCATATCCATACAAGTAACCTTTAGTTTTTAGACTTACAAACGAAGTCATTTGAATTTAATTATTTCCAAGAAAACCCTATTATAATTTCATTTTTAAGGCAAATTTCAAAGAAATTTTATTATACTGAAGCAATATTATGCTTTGGATAACATTGTTAACTACTTTATTTTATTCCATTGAAATATGAATGAATGTCTTAAAACAAATAATTTTCGAAAAACTTTTAGGACTGGAAAAAAAATAACGGTATGTTTTTTTTACATTCTCCATGAATACTGATTTTAAATGTGGTTAGTTATTTTGTTTTTTTAAGTGAGGTTACGAATACCACCAGTTGCCAGTACTGTAACTATATGGAGAGACCCTCAACCAATCTGTGGATGTGTGGAAGATGTTTAGTCTGGTCGCTTCAGACCTCTTAACAGATGACTGTCTTGAAGCCTTTGCTGACAACATAAGAGATCTCTAACCAAGTAAATAAACAATAATCAGTTTTTTGTCACCTGATCATCACCGAGATGAGCCGACAAGGATGAAAATTAGAAAGAAGGTGCAATAAGAACAAAGGTGAGTTAAAAAAAAGCCAACAATGGACAAGAAGGGATAAGATGTAGCGAAAAGAACCGAAAAGAGATGAGAAGATTTAAGAAGAGCCAAGAAGAGACAACAACCAAGAAGAAGCAAGAAGAGACGAGAAGATCCAAGAAGAGATAAACAAAGATAATAACAGACTAGAAGAGTCAAGGAGAGATGAGAAGAGGCAATAAGAGACAAGAAGAGCCAATAAGAGACTAGAAGGTCAAGAAGAAGCAAGAAAAGTCAACAAGAGCCAAAAAGAGGCAACCCCTTTATGGCTAAGATTATTTTTGACTATTTCCATTGACTAACTTTTTCTCGTTCTTGTAAAATTATTCATAATAATTAAAAACAACATTGGCGCTATTTTCCTTGCGCAGATAATACAAAAAATCAAATATTCTTAAGAGGCTAGACTTTGCACCACACGCGTAACAAACGCGCCTGTCATTCTGTCGCGTTCACATAAACTCACACACTTACGATATATGCGAATGCAAAATGTGCGAATGGGACAACGCTCATATTTACCTACAGAAATCGCTCGAAAAAGGTTTTCTGGAGAAAACATTTTCCTACGCCCAAACATTCACGAAATTTTAATTTAAAAACAAAAATTTATTTTCGAAAGAAGAAGCTATGTTGGTATTTTTTTTTTAAATTTTGTAATTATATTTGAGAATTAAGTTAGCAGCACTTTTTCCTTAAGTCATATTTTCCGATAAATTATACATGTTTGACAGTGAAGGTTTACGTTACTACGAATTGCATCGAAAATTTAAAAACATACCGACATAGCTTTCGCCTAGAAGGCGATTCAAAAAAAGAAATTCATTTCGTACAATTTTCGATGTAGAAAAGTGTTTTTTTCCGGGGCGTCTTTTTGTATGGGCTGAAAAGCGAAGTCTATCGTCTTAATTTATGACTTATCACTCTTATCAATGTCTCGCCTTCCAAGACCGGCATGTTAAAAAAATTATTGATTTAAAACTGAGATATGAGTAAAGTTAAGTTTGTGTAAAATTAGATATTCGCAGGTCGATATCAGATAATATATTAAAAAGACTACGTAAGGAAAGGCATCACAAACAAGTGGTTTTACAACGAACATCTTATTCTTACCGCACAAGAGTCCCAACTGCTCCCGTCTAAATGAGTGAGACTTTGGCATCCCCAATAGAAGTATGTTGTGAGGCTGGAGGTAGTGATGAGGGGAAGAAGATGGGGAAGAGAAAATATTATTACCGCACAAGAGTCCCAACTGCTCCCGTCTAAATGAGCGAGACTTTGGCATCCCCAATAGAAGTATGTTGTGCGGCTGGAGGTAGTGATGAGGGGAAGAAGATGGGGAAGAGAAAGGTGGGTAAGTACCTGGCTATTCAGATCTGGTCACTAAACATGACTAAAGCCATTTCAAGCAACAAAACAAGAATACTCCCAGTATCGCCCTTGCGATACTGGGAGGATCTTCCACTCTGAAACGTGCCGCAAATATACCTACTATATATTATTTTTAATTAAATAATTGTGAAATAACACAAATTAATCAAATAAAATGCATAACCTAAACAACATAATTATTCCGAATATCAACAAAATAGCGATCAGCAACTTAGAGTAATTGATGAATTCTGCGCTTGCGAATTGGTAGTCGTGCGGTAAATGAGGGGCTACAAAAAACATCTACGGGTATACAAGTTGGTACCTACCTACTACAAACGATACGAAAAATGTGCTGCATCACGCTATGATGACATCATAGATTGGTTCCTACTGTTCCTCGCCATTAGCGTCAACCTTTTCTGCATACATGCGTTTCAAGCAAACACATTATTATTAATTAAATTAAACAAATAACTTTGTATTAAACCACTATTAACATTAATATAATTATTAATTAATTTTAAATAATAATTATAAAATTTAATTAATTATTATTATAATAGCGGTTTAATACAAAGTTATTTGTTTAATTTAATTCAAAATGACGCCACAAAGTGATTTTGCGAAGTTTGAAGAAATATTATTATTAATTGAAAACTATTAACTAAATTCAAATCGAACTCTCGCATGACTATTTTTTGTGCCTAGTGTTTAGGTTCACGAAATAAGTTATTTTTAATGTTTTTTTTATTGCTCAAAAAAATTACGATTATGGCATTTTCATTTTATTTTTATGTTGACGAATTTTGAGGTGATGCAGTAAAAAATTACAATTTCAATTTGAGTGGCGAGTATGGGTAACGCCGCCGCCCCGGGAACCATTTATTGGAAAACCAGCACCTCTGCCATAGGTCAACCCAAGTGGAAATCTCTTTTGGGTTAGGCTATGTTAGGTTAGGTGAGATTAGGCTAAGTTTATTTAGGTGTCTGGGCCTTAGCGGCGGATGCGTAGGCCAACATACAGGGTAAGCAGTTGTGTACAATTAAAGTATCTGCGGGCCCTGTACAAAACGCCCAGCTTTCGATAGACTCTGTTTTCGACGGAACCCTCGTATCTGAGATGGTCGCTTAGAATTACACCAAACATATCAATGGAGGCCTGTTCGGAAGATAGCTGAAAATTTTTATTTCAATCCCTTTTAGACGTATCAGATTATTACATTATTGGGTATATGAATCATAAAATTTCAGTGTTTTTGAATATGTTTGAAATCGTTTATTTTCAAGTGTATCTTTAATTCATGAATCAACCCGATGCGCGATGGTTCAGAACGCCTGAGAGAAGTTTGAAGTGCTTTAAAAATAGATTCAACATGGTCTTTTTTCAAAAATTTCAATTCAGTCGAGTTCTTTCAACCATACGTGTTGGTCTTCAGTGTTGAAAACGTAGAGAGAAAAAAGTGAGTATGGAAGATTAAACTTTTAGAAATGTACTAACCACAGTGGTATTTACACTTCAAATATATACTAGATACTTAAAATGAAACCTAACGCTGATTTATTGAATTAGTTAGTTTAAGAAATCATTTAACTGAACCTTTTTGACTAAATTATTTATTTAAAATCATATTAGTTATGTACACACTCGATTTTTTTTTAAATACAAACAATGGATTTACTATTTCACGGAAATTGAACGATTCACCCAACAGAGCTGAATATAACATTCACAAAACTTGATAACTGATTGTGATTAACTTTTAAATTTGATGAATTGTTCAAATTCTGTGAAAATTCATTCAAATTCTCGTAACGGCCTGCCATATAAAAAGTCGGTTAGAAACTAGCTTTGGAAATATTAAAAATATAAAAATTGCGTTTATTTCCGAAATGACTACACATTTCCATGGTGTATAATGCAATGTTCATCTGTTATATTAGCCAAACTACTTTATGTGTGTAAAGTTGACAATTTATGTACATATTATATTTATAAATAAAAATCTTGCGTCACGATGTTAGTCCAAGATAAACTCCGAAACTACTAAACCGATTTTGATGAAATTTGGCTTACTGTGTGTAATTTGGTCCAACTTAAAAGATATGATAGTTTGTATCTCGATTATTGACCTCAATATTTTTTATTACGAATTAAATGTTTTTTATGGGACTTTGAAATTATTTGTAAGTTGCATAAGTTTCTGACATATGGCGGTGTGAGTTAATATGATTTTTTTGGTTACCTAGGTAATAGCGTTGGTTGCATAGGGAATGGCGTTGTGTTTCACGTCAGTCTATTCCACGTTACTGCGTTGTGTTTCGTTATTAAAATAATATATATATATATATTAATGCTCTAAACGACCATATTTTAAGACAAGCCCTGCAGGCGAAAAACGACCACTCTCCCCCTTAAGTTTAACCGACCCGAAAGCTGATTATCGCGAGACAGGGACCGTGGATGAAATCACATACGATTTTTTCAGACCTGATTTGTATGGGAAAAATTCAGCCAGAAGTTTTACCAATTGCAAATTTTCATATAAAAAAACGGATGCAAAAAAAAAAACTGCTAAAAAAACTGATGTATTAAAACCTAGCGGCGAAAACTAGAAGCGCTCATTATTCGACGAAGAAATTCAAAGTTATATTGCCAGCCGCCAGGTTCGCCCCTCAAAAAAGGAATAATTTATCGTCAGACCTTCACGAAAAATTTCTGAAAGAGCCTCAGTACTGAAATCGTAAAGTGTATATTTTTTTAAATATAAGGCGTCTCACCTCAAAATTTAACATTTCGACGAGCCTCGAGGTAAATCAAAATTGCGACTTAAAAAAGATTCCCGGCTTAGATGTTTTTATATTATTGCGACTACGACAGGTTTCGGAACATTAATAATATATTATATTTGTGACTTTTCATGGAAATTTTGTCAGGATTCGTTTTCAAACGTCGGTAATTTCTGACGTTTACGAAAAAAATTCCGAGTTAAAAACTGTTAAAATGTTCGTAGACAGTAAAAAAAAAGCTTTATTAAGGAAAAATTTATCGTCAGACCTTCAAAGTACTGAAATGTTGGGGCATTTTTGAAAATTATTCTATGGCGTCTCGCATGTAAATTTCACATTTCGACGAGTCTCATGTATATCAATATTACGTCAAAAATAGCATATGTGGATAAGATGTTTTTCTATAATTTTGAAAACCATAGATTTCCGAACTCCAATAATACATTACATTTACCACATTTCATGTAAATTATTTCAGGATACATCTTCAAAAGTTGAAAAAATTCTGACGTTTATGAAGGAAAGGAAAATTGAAAACAGGTTAAATGTTACCGGCCAGCTACACAACATTTATTTTAATTGCTGTGTAGGTACTTTTGTACAGACAAATAAAATTCGAACGGTTCAGGCTGCTGAGATCATAGAAAATAATTTACCAGTGGGTAGGTACCTAATTGGGTGGGAACGTTATTTTTCAAATATTGAGAATTTAACATGATGAATAAAACTGTTTAAATAACTCAGGATAATCCATTTTTTTTTGCCAAATGGCGTAGGTACTTTTTTAAATAGTGCACAATAGTGTTATTCTAATATCATTCGGCGTGGGTGGTGTGCATTGGTACTGCCACCCCGTGAATCATTTATTGGATGACCAAACCCTTTATAACCGGTTAATCTGAGTCGATTTAAGAATATCTAAATATATTCAGGTTGGCAAAAAGATGTATCTCAGTGACGTTTTGCATCGTTATATGCACCAATACACACAATCCTAAGGGCGGGCTTTTTCGTGTGAATGTTTATGCATTTTTTATACACAAACTATGGATCTTACTCGACTAATTTAAAACAAAATTAGGAAAATCTACCGGGAAAAGAGAAGTTTATTTAATTTTTATAATAGCTCTACACAGGAGGCCTTGAAGAAAATAATTCCTCTCAGGGCCTATGTTATCTTTGGGGATGCTGTGTGAAGGGTTCTTTTTAGGAAAGTAAGGAGATGATGTTCTGGTAAGGAAAAAGTTATGAGGGGTGGGTAGGAATCTGGGGATCAGTGTGTGGAGTGACGGACGAAAATAATTCCTCTCAGGGTCTATGTCATCTTTGGGGATGCTGTGTGAAGGGTTCTTTTTAGGAAAGTAAGGAGATGATGTTCTGGTAAGGAAAAAGTTATGAGGGGTGGGTAGGAATCTGGGGATCAGTGTGTGGAGTGACGGACGAATGATTTTATCCCTCCCACTGCGGTGCAAGGTGATGTTCCGAGAGAGCTTTGCTGAAGAAGCCAAAAAGTCTCCCTAAACCAGTCTCTTCCGATCTGGTCTGCCACGAAATTGGTGGGCAGACGAATCCACCGCCAAGACCAAGACAAACCTCATGAACCCATGCACCACTTCTAAATCAACAAACATAGCGAACCACTTGAAATGACCTATTGCAGAGGCGTTGGCCTACCCACCCAGCGAATTTTTTTAGCGTAAGATCCTCACGGCTTTTGCGGTAGGTCAGAGGCCCTAGCACGCTCGCTCTATAACGATCGATAGGATAACTATCGGTAACTTCTCATCGTTCCCTAGCATGACTTCAGATCGCCAACGAATAAGTGACAGTTCACAATGACTAAGTGTCCTTAACATATTCGACATCAACTGTTGTTTGTTCGTTAGCGATGTGCAGTTGTCCTAGGGAACGATGAGAAGTTACCGATAGTTATCCTACCGATCGTTATAGAGCAAGCGTGCTAGGGCCTGAACAAAAAAATTAGACTTTAGCCTTTAAAAAAATTGAGCTTTGGCGTATTTGAGAATCCTTCATTTGCAAACGAAATTGCGTCAAAATGACGGCCTCTGGCGTAAATGTTTTTTGATATATTCAATGGCAAAAGGTTTCGAAAACTTATTCAACCGTTTTTTTAGTGGCATTCCATTGAAAATATTCCACAATATCGAGCTAAAAATTTGATATTTTACAAAAAAATCCATGAAAAATCCGCTAACAAATTTTACAAGATTTAAAAATATTACTGGTCAGGTGGATTGGTATAATAATAATCACTGGGTAGGTACCTACTTTGCTCCATCGAATTACAAATAAATGGTTTGAAATTAAGAGAAATCACCAAAGATGGTAGGTACTAAACGCGTTTCTTCTGGAAAAATGCCGATTGCAGTTTGTCGGTCTTTTAATTCAAATTCAGAAACAGGGTGGTAAAAAAAATTCCGCTCGAAATATACTGATTAATTTTTTTATTAAAACTCATGATTTTTTCCTTAATTTTTTTTGTTTAGAAAATATTGTCGTGCGTTTGCGACCAACGTTTTTGCGGCGCATTAAAATTTATCTAAATAAGATGCAAAGTTTTTTTTCTAATTTTCTATACATTTATCGTTATTAATAATTATTGATTACGAAAAGAGTTATGGCGTCCGTGACATCAAAAGGTGGACACTTGAAAGATGTCATTTCCATAAAAAAATATTAAAGAGTCGATTTTAAAAAAAAGTAATTTTTTTAATCGATTGGTTTTTGTAATAATGAGTGAGGAAATTTTGCCGGACCCTGTCGTTCATTTTGACTGACCAATCAGGGAGGTGGTATTAGGTGGAGGTGGAATACACTAGACATGGTATTCCATTGAATTCAAATATCGATATTTACTGTAAGTAAGAACTTCTTTCCTTTAAATCACAAAAAAATTATGATATAAAATAAAAATAAGTAACCAAAGATGGATATTTCCAAAGAAATGTAGGTGTACACGGGGGTAGGTAGATATGCAGGTAGGTAGGAACTAAGTACTGAACAGGTACTCTGGGTAGGTAGGTATGTATGAAGGTACTTTTTATAAATTAGGTGGGTTCGATGCAGTGCTACAGATTTTTTATATGCATATAAATCGAAAAATAGATCGGACAGGATTCGTTCGTTTACTTTGGACATTATTAAATTTTAAAATAAAAATAATTATACGTGTGCACGGGTACCCGGATATTGTTAAAGAATTTCTTTGTGTAATTTTTTTGCTGCAGTAAAATTGAGTTTGATAAGATGGTTTTTTTGATAAGTAATAAAATTGCAATGTTTTTTTTTTTAGAAATTACGTAGGTAAATGAACAAATATTTTTTGTTTGAGGGTTAGGTAGGTTTTTTTCCAATACTATTCATCTGATGGCGACAAAACTTTTGGGATTTGATGTGTGCATGCCCGGGTTGGTTTCTACGCATAATAGTAAGCTCTGGCTTTATGAAATTATTTTATATTTTCATTCACCCGATCGAGATGAAACTTTGGGAATTCGATGTTGGCATGCTCGGGATGGTTTCTATGTAAAAGAGTAAGCTCTGGCGTTATGAATTTTTTTCCAATACTATTCATTTGATTGCGACAAAACTTTTGAGCTTTGATGTGTGCATGCCCGGGTTGGTTTCTACGCATAATAGTAAGCTCTGGAATTATGAAATTATTTACGCATAATGGTAAGATCTGGCGTTATGAAATTATTTCCTATACTTTCCATCCGATTGAGATGAAACTTTGGGAATTCGATGTTGGCATGCTCGGGATGGTTTCTATGTAAAAGAGTAAGCTCTGGCGTTATGAAATTTTTTCCAATACTATTCATCTGATTGCGACAAAACTTTTGGGATTTGATGTGTGCATGCCCGGGTTGGTTTCTACGCATAATAGTAAGCTCTGGCTTTTTGAAATTATTTCCTATACTATTCATCCGATTGCGATGAAACTTTGGGGATTTGATGTGTGCATGTCCGGGATGGTTTCTATGCGTAATAGTAAGCTCTGGCGTTATCAAATTATTTCATACACTATTCACCCGATTGAGATGAAACTTTGGAGATTTGATGTGTGCATGCCTGGGATGGTTTTTATGCATAAAAGTAAGCTCTGGCGTAATGAAATTATTTACTTTACTTTTCATCCGATTGAGATGAAACTTTGGGAATTCGATGTTGGCATGCTATGGATGGTTTCTATATATAAGAATAAGCTCTGGCATTATGAACTTATTTCCAATACTATTCATCCGATTGCGATGAAACTTTGGGGATATGATGTGTGCATGCTCGAAATGGTTTTAAAATATAATAATGAGCTCTAGCGTAATGAAATTATCTACAATAATATTCATCCGATTGCGATGAAACTTTGGTGAGTTATTGTGCGCAAGCCCGCGAAGTTTTTTTTATATAATGCAGAGCTTTGACGTTATCAAATTTGTACAAAAAATTTAAATAGGTGTAACGGGAGTTATTAGAAAAGTGAGTGCATATCATATAATTTAGAAACAATTTATTAGTGAAAAAATTGAACCGTAAACTTCTAGGCCCCTTTTTGCGAGAAAAGGCCCATACTGAACGCCTTAACCAGGGCGACCAAAGTGGCTAAGTAGCGGGTGTACAAAATTGAGCGATTAACTCACAAGACCCTTTGAGTAGTTCTCAAAATCCTTGCTTCATCCACATTCAAACATCGATTTTTTTTTTCAAATATTTAATTTTTAAAAAATTTAGACACACACACTTCTTGCTTCATCCACATTCAAACGTCAAATCGCTTAGTGCTTTAACCAATTAGTTGCCTTGCAACGGGCAAAAGCTAGTATATATTAATGCTCGTAACCACCAGATTTTAAGTCAATCGCAGTCTCGCGAAAAACGACCACTCTGCCCCTCAAGTTTGACCGACCTCAAAGCTGATTTTCGCGAGACATCGACCGTGGATAAAAATACATACGATTTTTTCAGACCTGATTTGTATGGGAAAAATTCAGCCAGAATTTTACCAATTGCAAATTTTCATATAAAAAAACTGATGCAAAAAAAATAAACTGCTAATAAAACTGATGTATGAAAACCTAGCGGCGAAAACTAGAAGCGCTCATTATTCGACGAAGAAATTCAAAGTTGTATTTCCAGCCGCCAGGTTCGCCCATCAAAAAAGGAAAAATTTATCGTCAGACCTTCACGAAAAATTTGTGAAAGAGCCTCAGTACTAAAATCGTAAAGTGTATATTTTTTTAAATATAAGGCGTCTCACCTCAAAACTTTACATTCCGACGAGCCTCGAGGTAAATCAAAATTGCGACTTAAAAAAGATACCTGGCTTAGATGTTTTTGTATTATTTCGACTACGACAGGTTTTGGAACATAAATAATATATTATATTTATGACTTTTCATGGAAATTTTGTCAGGATTCGTTTTCAAACGTCGGTAATTTCTGACGTTTACGAAAAAAATTCCGAGTTAAAAACTGTTAAAATGTTCGTAGCCAGTAAAAAAATGCTTTATTAAGGAAAAATTTATCGTCAGACCTTCAAAGTACTGAAATGTTGGGGCATTTTTGAAAATTATTCTATGGCGTCTCGCATGTTAATTTGACATTTCGACGAGTCTCATGTATATCAATATTACGTCAAAAATAGCATATGTGGATAAGATGTTTTTCTATAATTTTGAAAACCATAGATTTCCGAACTCCAATAATACATTACATTTACCACATTTCATGTAAATTATTTCAGGATACATCTTCAAAAGTTGAAAAAATTCTGACGTTTAGGAAGAAATGCAAAATAAAAACAGGTTAAACGTTACCGGCCAGCTACATAACGTTGATTTTAATTGCTGGGTTGGTACTTTTGTAAAGACAAATAAAATTCGAACGGTTCAGGCTGCCGAGATCATAGAAAATAATTTACCAGTGGGTAGGTACCTACTTGGGTGGGAACGTTATTTTTCAAATATTGAGAATTTAACATGATGAATAAAACTGTTTAAATAACTCAGGATAATCCATTTTTTTTGCCTAATGGTGTAGGTACTTCTTTAATAGTGCACAATAGTGTTATTATAATATCATTCGGCGTGTGTGGTGTGCATTGGTACTGCCACCCCGTGAATCATTTGTTGGATGACCAAACCCTTTATAACCGGTTAATCTGAGTCGATTTAAGAATATCTAAATATATTCAGGTTGGCAAAAAGATGTATCTCAGTGACGTTTTGCATCGTTATATGCACCAATACACACAATCCTAAGGGCGGGCTTTTTCGTGTGAATGTTTATGCATAAACTATGGATCTTACTCGACTAATTTAAAACAAAATTAGGAAAATCTACCGGGAAAAGAGAAGTTTATTTAATTTTTATAATAGCTCTACACAGGAGGCCTTGAAGAAAATAATTCCTCTCAGGGCCTATGTCATCTTTGGGGATGCTGTGTGAAGGGTTATTTTTAGGAAAGTAAGGAGATGATGTTCTGGTAAGGAAAAAGTTATGAGGGGTGGGTAGGAATCTGGGGATCAGTGTGTGGAGTGACGGACGAAAATAATTCCTCTCAGGGCCTATGTCATCTTTGGGGATGCTGTGTGAAGGGTTCTTTTTAGGAAGGTAAGGAGATGATGTTCTGGTAAGGAAAAAGTTATGAGGGGTGGGTAGGAATCTGGGGATCAGTGTGTGGAGTGACGGACGAATGATTTTATCCCTCCCACTGCGGTGCAAGGTGATGTTCCGAGAGAGCTTTGCTGAAGAACCCAAAAAGTCTCCCTAAACCAGTCTCTTCCGATCTGGTCTGCCACGAAATTGGTGGGCAGACGAATCCACCGCCAAGACCAGAACAAACCTCATGAACCCAGGCACCACTTCTAAATCAACAAACATAGCGAACCACTTGAAATGACCTATTGCAGAGGCGTTGGCCTACCCACCCAGCGAATTTTTTTAGCGTAAGATCCTCACGGCTTTTGCGGTAGGTCAGAGGCCCTAGCACGCTCGCTCTATAACGATCGATAGGATAACTATCGGTAACTTCTCATCGTTCCCTAGCATGACTTCAGATCGCCAACGAATAAGTGACAGTTCACAATGACTAAGTGTCCTTAACATATTCGACATCAACTGTTGTTTGTTCGTTAGCGATGTGCAGTTGTCCTAGGGAACGATGAGAAGTTACCGATAGTTATCCTACCGATCGTTATAGAGCAAGCGTGCTAGGGCCTGAACAAAAAAATTAGACTTTAGCCTTTAAAAAAATTGAGCTTTGGCGTATTTGAGAATCCTTCATTTGCAAACGAAATTGCGTCAAAATGACGGCCTCTGGCGTAAATGTTTTTTGATATATTCAATGGCAAAAGGTTTCGAAAACTTATTCAACCGTTTTTTTAGTGGCATTCCATTGAAAATATTCCACAATATCGAGCTAAAAATTTGATATTTTACAAAAAAATCCATGAAAAATCCGCTAACAAATTTTACAAGATTTAAAAATATTACTGGTCAGGTGGATTGGTATAATAATAATCACTGGGTAGGTACCTACTTTGCTCCATCGAATTACAAATAAATGGTTTGAAATTAAGAGAAATCACCAAAGATGGTAGGTACTAAATGCGTTTCTTCTGGAAAAATGCCGATTGCAGTTTGTCGGTCTTTTAATTCAAATTCAGAAACAGGGTGGTAAAAAAAATTCCGCTCGAAATATACTGATTAATTTTTTTATTAAAACTCATGATTTTTTCCTTAATTTTTTTTGTTTAGAATATATTGTCTTGCGTTTGCGACCAACGTTTTTGCGGCGCATTAAAATTTATCTAAATAAGATGCAAAGTTTTTTTTCTAATTTTCTATACATTTATCGTTATTAATAATTATTGATTACGAAAAGAGTTATGGCGTCCGTGACATCAAAAGGTGGATACTTGAAAGATGTCATTTCCATAAAAAAATATTAAAGAGTCGATTTAAAAAAAAATCATTTTTTTAATCGATTGGTTTTTGTAATAATGAGTGAGGAAATTTTGCCGGACCCTGTCGTTCATTTCGACTGTCCAATCAGGGAGTTCAGTAGGCATGCGGATTGCATTGAATTCAAATATCGATATTTACTCTAAGTAAGAACTTCTTTCCTTTAAATCACAAAAAAAATATGATATAAAATAAAAAAAAGTAACCAAAGATGGATATTTCCAAAAAAATGTAGGTGTACACGGGGGTAGGTAGATATGCAGGTAGGTAGGAACTAAGTACTGAACAGGTACTCTGGGTAGGTAGGTATGTATGAAGGTACTTTTTATAAATTAGGTGGGTTCGATGCAGTGCTACAGATTTTTTATATGCATATAAATCGAAAAATAGATCGGTCAGGATTCGTTCGTTTACTTTGGACATTATTCAATTTTAAAATAAAAATAATTATACGTGTGCACGGGTAGCCGGATATTATTAAAGAATTTCTTTGTGTAATTTTTTTGCTGCAGTAAAATTGAGTTTGATAAGATGGTTTTTTGTTGAACAAATATTTTTTGTTTGAGGGTTAGGTAGGTTTTTTTTCCAATACTATTCATCTGATGGCGACAAAACTTTTGGGATTTGATGTGTGCATGCCCGGGTTGGTTTCTACGCATAATAGTAAGCTCTGGCTTTATGAAATTATTTTATATACTATTCACCCGATCGAGATGAAACTTTGGAAATTTGATGTGTGCATGCCTGGGATGGTTTTTTTGCATAAAAGTAAGCTCTGGCGTTATGAAAATATTTCCTTTAATTTTCATCCGATTGAGATGAAACTTTGGGAATTCGATGTTGACATGCTCGGGATGGTTTCTATGTAAAAGAGTAAGCTCTGGCGTTATGAAATTTTTTCCAATACTATTCATTTGATTGCGACAAAACTTTTGAGCTTTGATGTGTGCATGCCCGGGTTGGTTTCTACGCATAATAGTAAGCTCTGGAATTATGAAATTATTTACGCATAATGGTAAGATCTGGCGTTATGAAATTATTTCCTATACTTTCCATCCGATTGAGATGAAACTTTGGGAATTTGATGTTGGATACTCGGGATGGTTTGAACATAAAAGAGTAAGCTCTGGCGTTATGATTTTTTTTCCAATACTTTTCATCTGATTGCGACAAAACTTTTGGTATTTGATGTGTGCATGCCCGGGTTGGTTTCTACGCATAATAGTAAGCTCTGGCTCTATGAAATTATTTCCTATACTATTCATCTGATTGCGATGAAACTTTGGGGATTTGATGTGTGCATGTCGGGGATGGTTTCTATGCGTAATAATAAGCTCTGGCGTTATCAAATTATTTCATATACTATTCACCCGATTGAGATGAAACTTTGGAGATTTGATGTGTGCATGCCTGGGATGGTTTTTATGCATAAAAGTAAGCTCTGGCGTAATGAAATTATTTCCTTTACTTTTCATCCGATTGAGATGAAACTTTGGGAATTCGATGTTGGCATGCTAGGGATGGTTTCTATATATAAGAATAAGCTCTGGCATTATGAAATTATTTCCAATACTATTCATCCGATTGCGATGAAACTTTGGGGATATGATGTGTGCATGCTCGAAATGGTTTTAAAATATAATAATGAGCTCTAGCGTAATGAAATTATCTACAATAATATTCTTCCGATTGCGATGAAACTTTGGTGAGTTATTGTGCGCAAGCCCGCGAAGTTTTCTTTATATAATGCAGAGATTTGGCGTTATCAAATTCATACAAAAAATTTAAATAGGTGTAACGGGAGTTATTAGAAAATTGAGTGCATATCATATAATTTAGAAACAATTTATTAGTGAAAAAATTGAGCCGTAAACTTCTAGGCCCCTTTTTGCGAGAAAAGGCCCATACTGAACGCCTTAACCAGGGCGACCAAAGTGGCTAAGTAGCGGGTGTACAAAATTGAGCGATTAACTCACAGGACCCTTTGAGTAGTTCTCACAATCCTTGCTTCATCCACATTCAAACATCGATTTTTTTTTTCAAATATTTAATTTTTAAAAAATGTAGACACACACACTTCTTGCTTCATCCACATTCAAACGTCAAATCGCTTGGTGCTTTAACCAATTAGTTGCCTTGCAACGGGCAAAAGCTAGTATATATATTAATGCTCGTAACCACCAGATTTTAAGACAATCGCAGTCTCGCGAAAAACGACCACTCTGCCCCTCGAGTTTAACCGACCTCAAAGCTGATTTTCGCGAGACATCGACCGTGGATAAAAATACATACGATTTTTTCAGACCTGATTTGTATGGGAAAAATTCAGCCAGA
This sequence comes from Limnephilus auricula, assembly GCA_951813805.1. Taxonomy (NCBI): domain Eukaryota; kingdom Metazoa; phylum Arthropoda; class Insecta; order Trichoptera; family Limnephilidae; genus Limnephilus; species Limnephilus auricula. The sequence continues at coordinate 1,853,938 of OX638403.1, forward strand.
ATTTTACCAATTGCAAATTTTCATATAAAAAAACTGATGCAAAAAAAATAAACTGCTAATAAAACTGATGTATGAAAACCTAGCGGCGAAAACTAGAAGCGCTCATTATTCGACGAAGAAATTCAAAGTTGTATTTCCAGCCGCCAGGTTCGCCCATCAAAAAAGGAAAAATTTATCGTCAGACCTTCACGAAAAATTTGTGAAAGAGCCTCAGTACTAAAATCGTAAAGTGTATATTTTTTTAAATATAAGGCGTCTCACCTCAAAACTTTACATTCCGACGAGCCTCGAGGTAAATCAAAATTGCGACTTAAAAAAGATACCTGGCTTAGATGTTTTTGTATTATTTCGACTACGACAGGTTTTGGAACATAAATAATATATTATATTTATGACTTTTCATGGAAATTTTGTCAGGATTCGTTTACAAACGTCGGTAATTTCTGACGTTTACGAAAAAAATTCCGAGTTAAAAACTGTTAAAATGTTCGTAGCCAGTAAAAAAATGCTTTATTAAGGAAAAAATTATCGTCAGACCTTCAAAGTACTGAAATGTTGGGGCATTTTTGAAAATTATTCTATGGCGTCTCGCATGTTAATTTGACATTTCGACGAGTCTCATGTGTATCAATATTACGTCAAAAATAGCATATGTGGATAAGATGTTTTTCTATAATTTTGAAAACCATAGATTTCCGAACTCCAATAATACATTACATTTACCACATTTCATGTAAATTATTTCAGGATACATCTTCAAAAGTTGAAAAAATTCTGACGTTTATGAAGAAATGCAAAATAAAAACAGGTTAAACGTTACCGGCCAGCTACATAACGTTGATTTTAATTGCTGGGTTGGTACTTTTGTAAAGACAAATAAAATTCGAACGGTTCAGGCTGCCGAGATCATAGAAAATAATTTACCAGTGGGTAGGTACCTACTTGGGTGGGAACGTTATTTTTCAAATATTGAGAATTTAACATGATGAATAAAACTGTTTAAATAACTCAGGATAATCCATTTTTTTTGCCTAATGGTGTAGGTACTTCTTTAAATAGTGCACAATAGTGTTATTATAATATCATTCGGCGTGGGTGGTGTGCATTGGTACTGCCACCCCGTGAATCATTTGTTGGATGACCAAACCCTTTATAACCGGTTAATCTGAGTCGATTTAAGAATATCTAAATATATTCAGGTTGGCAAAAAGATGTATCTCAGTGACGTTTTGCATCGTTATATGCACCAATACACACAATCCTAAGGGCGGGCTTTTTCGTGTGAATGTTTATGCATAAACTATGGATCTTACTCGACTAATTTAAAACAAAATTAGGAAAATCTACCGGGAAAAGAGAAGTTTATTTAATTTTTATAATAGCTCTACACAGGAGGCCTCGAAGAAAATAATTCCTCTCAGGGCCTATGTCATCTTTGGGGATGCTGTGTGAAGGGTTATTTTTAGGAAAGTAAGGAGATGATGTTCTGGTAAGGAAAAAGTTATGAGGGGTGGGTAGGAATCTGGGGATCATTGTGTGGAGTGACGGACGAAAATAATTCCTCTCAGGGCCTATGTCATCTTTGGGGATGCTGTGTGAAGGGTTCTTTTTAGGAAGGTAAGGAGATGATGTTCTGGTAAGGAAAAAGTTATGAGGGGTGGGTAGGAATCTGGGGATCAGTGTGTGGAGTGACGGACGAATGATTTTATCCCTCCCACTGCGGTGCAAGGTGATGTTCCGAGAGAGCTTTGCTGAAGAACCCAAAAAGTCTCCCTAAACCAGTCTCTTCCGATCTGGTCTGCCACGAAATTGGTGGGCAGACGAATCCACCGCCAAGACCAGAACAAACCTCATGAACCCAGGCACCACTTCTAAATCAACAAACATAGCGAACCACTTGAAATGACCTATTGCAGAGGCGTTGGCCTACCCACCCAGCGAATTTTTTTAGCGTAAGATCCTCACGGCTTTTGCGGTAGGTCAGAGGCCCTAGCACGCTCGCTCTATAACGATCGATAGGATAACTATCGGTAACTTCTCATCGTTCCCTAGCATGACTACAGATCGCCAACGAATAAGTGACAGTTCACAATGACTAAGTGTCCTTAACATATTCGACATCAACTGTTGTTTGTTCGTTAGCGATGTGCAGTTGTCCTAGGGAACGATGAGAAGTTACCGATAGTTATCCTACCGATCGTTATAGAGCAAGCGTGCTAGGGCCTGAACAAAAAATTAGACTTTAGCCTTTAAAAAAATTGAGCTTTGGCGTATTTGAGAATCCTTCATTTGCAAACGAAATTGCGTCAAAATGACGGCCTCTGGCGTAAATGTTTTTTGATATATTCAATGGCAAAAAGTTTCGAAAACTTATTCAACCGTTTTTTTAGTGGCATTCCATTGAAAATATTCCACAATATCGAGCTAAAAATTTGACATTTTACAAAAAAATCCATGAAAAATCCGCTAACAAATTATACAAGATTTAAAAATATTACTGGTCAGGTGGATTGGTATAATAATAATCACTGGGTAGGTACCTACTTTGCTCCATCGAATTACAAATAAATGGTTTGAAATTAAGAGAAATCACCAAAGATGGTAGGTACTAAATGCGTTTCTTCTGGAAAAATGCCGATTGCAGTTTGTCGGTCTTTTAATTCAAATTCAGAAACAGGGTGGTAAAAAAAATTCCGCTCGAAATATACTGATTAATTTTTTTATTAAAACTCATGATTTTTTCCTTAATTTTTTTTGTTTAGAAAATATTGTCTTGCGTTTGCGACCAACGTTTTTGCGGCGCATTAAAATTTATCTAAATAAGATGCAAAGTTTTTTTTCTAATTTTCTATACATTTATCGTTATTAATAATTATTGATTACGAAAAGAGTTATGGCGTCCGTGACATCAAAAGGTGGATACTTGAAAGATGTCATTTCCATAAAAAAATATTAAAGATTCGATTAAAAAAAAAAAGTCAATTTTTTAATCGATTGGTTTTTGTAATAATGAGTGAGGAAATTTTGCCGGACCCTGTCGTTCATTTCGACTGTCCAATCAGGAGTTCACTAGGCATGCGGATTGCATTGAATTCAAATATCGATATTTACTCTAAGTAAGAACTTCTTTCCTTTAAATCACAAAAAAATTATGATATAAAATTTAAAAAAAAGTAACCAAAGATGGATATTTCCAAAAAAATGTAGGTGTACACGGGGGTAGGTAGATATGCAGGTAGGTAGGAACTAAGTACTGAACAGGTACTCTGGGTAGGTAGGTATGCATGAAGGTACTTTTTATAAATTAGGTGGGTTCGATGCAGTGCTACAGATTTTTTATATGCATATAAATCGAAAAATAGATCGGTCAGGATTCGTTCGTTTACTTTGGACATTATTAAATTTTAAAATAAAAATAATTATACGTGTGCACGGGTACCCGGATATTGTTAAAGAATTTCTTTGTGTAATTTTTTTGCTGCAGTAAAATTGAGTTTGATAAGATGGTTTTTTTGATAAGTAATAAAATTGCAATGTTTTTTTTTTTTTTAGAAATTACGTAGGTAAATGAACAAATATTTTTAGTTTGACTAACCCTCAAGGTTTAGTAGGTAGGTTTTTTTCCAATACTATTCATCTGATGGCGACAAAACTTTTGGGATTTGATGTGTGCATGCTCGGGTTGGTTTCTACGCATCCGATCGAGATGAAACTTTGGAGATTTGATGTGTGCATGCCTGGGATGGTTTTTATGCATAAAAGTAAGCTCTGGCGTTATGAAAATATTTCCTTTAATTTTCATCCGATTGAGATGAAACTTTGGGAATTCGATGTTGGCATGCTCGGGATGGTTTCTATGTAAAAGAGTAAGCTCTGGCGTTATGAAATTTTTTCCAATACTATTCATTTGATTGCGACAAAACTTTTGGGATTTGATGTGTGCATGCCCGGGTTAGTTTCTACGCATAATAGTAAGCTCTGGAATTATGAAATTATTTACGCATAATGGTAAGATGTGGCGTTATGAAATTATGTCCTATACTTTCCATCCGATTGAGATGAAACTTTGGGAATTCGATGTTGGCATGCTCGGGATGGTTTCTATGTAAAAGAGTAAGCTCTGGCGTTATGAAATTTTTTCCAATACTATTCATTTGATTGCGACAAAACTTTTGGGATTTGATGTGTGCATGCCCGGGTTAGTTTCTACGCATAATAGTAAGCTCTGGAATTATGAAATTATTTACGCATAATGGTAAGATCTGGCGTTATGAAATTATGTCCTATACTTTCCATCCGATTGAGATGAAACTTTGGGAATTCGATGTTGGCATGCTCGGGATGGTTTCTATGTAAAAGAGTAAGCTCTGGCGTTATGAAATTTTTTCCAATACTATTCATCTGATTGCGACAAAACTTTTGGGATTTGATGTGTGCATGCCCGGGTTGGTTTCTACGCATAATAGTAAGCTCTGGCTTTATGAAATTATTTCCTATACTATTCATCCGATTGCGATGAAACTTTGGGGATTTGATGTGTGCATGTCCGGGATGGTTTCAATGCGTAATAGTAAGCTCTGGCGTTATCAAATTATTTCATATACTATTCACCCGATTGAGATGAAACTTTGGAGATTTGATGTGTACATGCCTGGGATGGTTTTTATGCATAAAAGTAAGCTCTGGCGTAATGAAATTATTTCCTTTACTTTTCATCCGATTGAGATGAAACTTTGGGAATTCGATGTTGGCATGCTAGGGATGGTTTCTATATATAAGAATAAGCTCTGGCATTATGAAATTATTTCCAATACTATTCATCCGATTGCGATGAAACTTTGGGGATATGATGTGTGCATGCTCGAAATGGTTTTAAAATATAATAATGAGCTCTAGCGTAATGAAATTATCTACAATAATATTCATCCGATTGCGATGAAACTTTGGTGAGTTATTGTGCGCAAGCCCGCGAAGTTTTCTTTATATAATGCAGAGCTTTGGCGTTATCAAATTTGTACAAAAAATTTAAATAGGTGTAACGGGAGTTATTAGAAAAGTGAGTGCATATCATATAATTTAGAAACAATTTATTAGTGAAAAAATTGAGCCGTGAACTTCTAGGCCCCTTTTTGCGAGAAAAGGCCCATACTGAACGCCTTAACCAGGGCGACCAAAGTGGCTAAGTAGCGGGTGTACAAAATTGAGCGATTAACTCACAGGACCCTTTGAGTAGTTCTCACAATCCTTGCTTCATCCACATTCAAACATCGATTTTTTTTTTTTCAAATATTTAATTTTTAAAAAATGTAGACACACACACTTCTTGCTTCATCCACATTCAAACGTCAAATCGCTTAGTGCTTTAACCAATTAGTTGCCTTGCAACGGGCAAAAGCTAGTATATATTAATGCTCGTAACCACCAGATTTTAAGACAATCGCAGTCTTGCGAAAAACGACCACTCTGCCCCTCAAGTTTAACCGACCTCAAAGCTGATTTTCGCGAGAAAGCGACCGTGGATGAAAATACATACGATTTTTTCAGACCTGATTTGTATGGGAAAAATTCAGCCAGAATTTTACCAATTGCAAATTTTCATATAAAAAAACTGATGCAAAAAAAATAAACTGCTAATAAAACTGATGTATGAAAACCTAGCGGCGAAAACTAGAAGCGCTCATTATTCGACGAAGAAATTCAAAGTTATATTTCCAGCCGCCAGGTTCGCCCATCAAAAAAGGAAAAATTTATCGTCAGACCTTCACGACAAATTTGAGTACAAAACAGTATCTTGAGGTGTGTTTTTAAATTTTCTTAGGCGACTCGCTTGAAAATTTTACATATGGGAGGGTTCCACGGCATTCGAGATTGGGTCGTAAAAAATCATTCTGGTGGCAATGTTTTTGAATAGGATCGTAGACGAGAGGATTAGCCATCTTATTCAGGCAAAACATCTAACCCTCTTCATTATAAATTTGCCGCTAAACTTTGCCAAACTTTTGACATCTAGCGAAAAAATTGTGTAAAAAACGTTTCGTCATGAATGAAAATTTTTTGCGGCCAGTAGAAGTGCGAACACTCTAGCCACCGGGTAGGTACTTTATTGCTTGCGACTAACTTCACGACTGATCACTGCGAGTATAGTGACCTAGCCTGTATCAAAACTTCCGCAACATTATCCGTGTAGGTTTTGTATGAAAATGTTTTTAAAAAGATGGCGGAATTCGATTTTCAGGCTTTTATTGAAGGAGGTTATGCTAATTTTTATGGTTCAGTCTTGCCCTTATAAAAAATATGTAGAACATTATAACTGGGTAGGTACTGTATGTATGAACTGAAGATAAAACTTTTTCCACCGTATTTCAAATTAATGATTTGAAATAAAAAAGGCACCAAAGATGGTAGGTACTTTTATCCATCGTATTACAAATTAATGAAATGATTTTTTTCTTTAAATTACCAAAGATGGTAGATAATTGTTGGTTTTTCTATAGACATTTATTTTTATTAACAGGTTTTTGAAAGATTTTTTCGCTTATTTTTTTATTGCAACGAAATATATTTTGATTTAATATTTTTTGCTCAGTAATAAAAAATTGTAGAGCGCCGTTTCTGATGCCCGTCATCGATGCTCGGCATGGTTTCTAAATATGATAGTGAGAACTGGTGTTATGAAATTATTTGATATACTATTCATCCGATTGAGATAAAACATTGGGAATTTGATGTGTGCATACTCAGGATGGGTTCTATATATACCTAATAGAAAGCTCTGGCGTAATGAAATTATTTCCAATACTATTCATCCGATTGAGATAAAACTTTGGGGATTTTATGCATGGCTTTTTTATATAATAATAAGCTCTGGCGTACTGAAATTATTTCCTATACTATTCATCCGATTGCGATGAAACTTTGGGAATTTGATGTGTGCATGCCCGGGGTGGTTTCTACGCATAATAGTAAGATCTGGCATTATGAAATTATTTCATCTACTATCCATCCGATTGCGATGGAACTTAGGTCTGTCATGTGATATATCGATTCTGATAAAGCGAGGGTGGGGATTTTATATTAGTCAAAATTACGGTCGCCATTTTGTTTTTTAAGACTTTACTTAGGTTAATCATGTGACATATCGATTCTGACAAAGCGAGGATGGGGATATCATATTAGTCAAAATTACGGTCGCCATTTTGTTTTTTAAGACTTTACTTAGGTTAATCATGTGACATATCGATTCAGACAAAGCTAGGATGGGGATTTCATATTAGTTAAAATTACAATCGCCATTTTGTTTTTTAAGACTTTACTTAGGTTAATCATGTGACATATCGATTCTGACAAAGCGAGGATGGGGATTTCATATTAGTTAAAATTACGGTCGCCATTTTGTTTTTTCAGACTTTACTTAGGTTAATCATGTGACATATCGATTCTGACAAAGCGACGATGGGGATATCACATTAGTCAAAATTACGGTCGCCATTTTGTTTTTTAAGACTTTTCTTAGGTAAGTCATGTGACATATCGATTCAGACAAAGCTAGGATGGGGATTTCATATTAGTTAAAAATTACAATCGCCATTTTGTTTTTTAAGACTTTACTTAGGTTAATCATGTGACATATCGATTCTGACAAAGCGAGGATGGGGATTTCATATTAGTTAAAATTACGGTCGCCATTTTGTTTTTTAAGACTTTACTTAGGTTAATCATGTGACATATCGATTCTGACAAAGCGAGGATGGGGATATCATATTAGTCAAAATTACCTTCGCCATTTTGTTTTTTAAGACTTTTCTTAGGTAAGTCATGTGACATATCGATTCAGACAAAGCTAGGATGGGGATTTCATATTAGTTAAAATTACAATCGCCATTTTGTTTTTTAAGACTTTACTTAGGTTAATCATGTGACATATCGATTCAGACAAAGCTAGGATGGGGATTTCATATTAGTTAAAATTACAATCGCCATTTTGTTTTTTAAGACTTTACTTAGGTTAATCATGTGACATATCGATTCTGACAAAGCGAGGATGGGGATTTCATATTAGTTAAAATTACGGTCGCCATTTTGTTTTTTAAGACTTTACTTAGGTTAATCATGTGACATATCGATTCTGACAAAGCGACGATGGGGATATCATATTAGTCAAAATTACGGTCGCCATTTTGTTTTTTAAGACTTTTCTTAGGTAAGTCGTGTGACATATCGATTCAGACAAAGCTAGGATGGGGATTTCATATTAGTTAAAAATTACAATCGCCATTTTGTTTTTTAAGACTTTAATTAGGTTAATCATGTGACATATCGATTCTGACAAAGCGAGGATGGGGATTTCATATTAGTTAAAATTACGGTCGCCATTTTGTTTTTTAAGACTTTACTTAGGTTAATCATGTGACATATCGATTCTGACAAAGCGAGGATGGGGATATCATATTAGTCAAAATTACCGTCGCCATTTTGTTTTTTAAGACTTTTCTTAGGTAAGTCATGTGACATATCGATTCAGACAAAGCGAGGATGGGGATTTCATATTAGTTAAAATTACGGTCGCCATTTTGTTTTTAAAGACTTTACTTAGGTTAGTCATGTGACATATCGATTCTGACAAAGAGAGGATGGGAATTTCATACTATACTATTCATCCGATTGCGATAAAACTTTGGGGATTTCATGTGTGCATGCCCGGGGTGGTTTCTACGCATAACATTAAGTAAGCTCTGGCGTTATGAAATTATTTCATCTACTATCCATCCGATTGCGATGAAACTTAGGTTTGTCATATCGATTCAGACAAAGCGAGAATGGGGATTTCATATTAGTTAAAATCACGGGCGCCATTTTGTATTTGAAGACTTTACTTAGGTTAGTCATGTGACATATCGATTCTGACAAACCGAGGATGGGGATTTCATATTAGTCAAAATTTCGGTCGCCATGTTGTTTTTTAAGACTTTTCTTAGGTTAGTCATGTGACATATCGATTCTGACAAAGCGAGGAAGGGGATTTTATTTTAGTTAAATTTATGGTTACCATGTAGATTTAAAAAAACCCAAAATTTCTAAATATTCAAATTTCAAAATTCTTTAATTTTAAAAATACTTCATATTTTAAAAATATTCAATTTCCACAAACCCTGTGAAGGCTCACAAGCCTTGCTTCATCCACATTCATACATAGTTTTTTTTTCTCCAAATATTTAATATGAAAAAAAATGTACGCACACACTTTTTATTTCATCCACCTTCAAACGTCAAATCGCGTAGTGCTTTAACCAATTAGTTGCGTTGCAACGGGCAAAAGCTAGTATATATATTAATGCTCGTAACCACCAGATTTTAAGTCAATCGCAGTCTCGCGAAAAACGACCACTCTGCCCCTCAAGTTTAACCGACCTCAAAGCTGATTTTCGCGAGACATCGACCGTGGATAAAAATACATACGATTTTTTCAGACCTGATTTGTATGGGAAAAATTCAGCCAGAATTTTACCAATTGCAAATTTTCATATAAAAAAACTGATGCAAAAAAAATAAACTGCTAATAAAACTGATGTATGAAAACCTAGCGGCGAAAACTAGAAGCGCTCATTATTCGACGAAGAAATTCAAAGTTGTATTTCCAGCCGCCAGGTTCGCCCATCAAAAAAGGAAAAATTTATCGTCAGACCTTCACGAAAAATTTGTGAAAGAGCCTCAGTACTAAAATCGTAAAGTGTATATTTTTTTAAATATAAGGCGTCTCACCTCAAAACTTTACATTCCGACGAGCCACGAGGTAAATCAAAATTGCGACTTAAAAAAGATACCTGGCTTAGATGTTTTTGTATTATTTCGACTACGACAGGTTTTGGAACATAAATAATATATTATATTTATGACTTTTCATGGAAATTTTGTCAGGATTCGTTTTCAAACGTCGGTAATTTCTGACGTTTACGAAAAAAATTCCGAGTTAAAAACTGTTAAAATGTTCGTAGCCAGTAAAAAAATGCTTTATTAAGGAAAAAATTATCGTCAGACCTTCAAAGTACTGAAATGTTGGGGCATTTTTGAAAATTATTCTATGGCGTCTCGCATGTTAATTTGACATTTCGACGAGTCTCATGTGTATCAATATTACGTCAAAAATAGCATATGTGGATAAGATGTTTTTCTATAATTTTGAAAACCATAGATTTCCGAACTCCAATAATACATTACATTTACCACATTTCATGTAAATTATTTCAGGATACATCTTCAAAAGTTGAAAAAATTCTGACGTTTATGAAGAAATGCAAAATAAAAACAGGTTAAACGTTACCGGCCAGCTACATAACGTTGATTTTAATTGCTGGGTTGGTACTTTTGTAAAGACAAATAAAATTCGAACGGTTCAGGCTGCCGAGATCATAGAAAATAATTTACCAGTGGGTAGGTACCTACTTGGGTGGGAACGTTATTTTTCAAATATTGAGAATTTAACATGATGAATAAAACTGTTTAAATAACTCAGGATAATCCATTTTTTTTGCCTAATGGTGTAGGTACTTATTTAAATAGTGCACAATAGTGTTATTATAATATCATTCGGCGTGGGTGGTGTGCATTGGTACTGCCACCCCGTGAATCATTTGTTGGATGACCAAACCCTTTATAACCGGTTAATCTGAGTCGATTTAAGAATATCTAAATATATTCAGGTTGGCAAAAAGATGTATCTCAGTGACGTTTTGCATCGTTATATGCACCAATACACACAATCCTAAGGGCGGGCTTTTTCGTGTGAATGTTTATGCATAAACTATGGATCTTACTCGACTAATTTAAAACAAAATTAGGAAAATCTACCGGGAAAAGAGAAGTTTATTTAATTTTTATAATAGCTCTACACAGGAGGCCTTGAAGAAAATAATTCCTCTCAGGGCCTATGTCATCTTTGGGGATGCTGTGTGAAGGGTTATTTTTAGGAAAGTAAGGAGATGATGTTCTGGTAAGGAAAAAGTTATGAGGGGTGGGTAGGAATCTGGGGATCAGTGTGTGGAGTGACGGACGAATGATTTTATCCCTCCCACTGCGGTGCAAGGTGATGTTCCGAGAGAGCTTTGCTGAAGAACCCAAAAAGTCTCCCTAAACCAGTCTCTTCCGATCTGGTCTGCCACGAAATTGGTGGGCAGACGAATCCACCGCCAAGACCAGAACAAACCTCATGAACCCAGGCACCACTTCTAAATCAACAAACATAGCGAACCACTTGAAATGACCTATTGCAGAGGCGTTGGCCTACCCACCCAGCGAATTTTTTTAGCGTAAGATCCTCACGGCTTTTGCGGTAGGTCAGAGGCCCTAGCACGCTCGCTCTATAACGATCGATAGGATAACTATCGGTAACTTCTCATCGTTCCCTAGCATGACTACAGATCGCCAACGAATAAGTGACAGTTCACAATGACTAAGTGTCCTTAACATATTCGACATCAACTGTTGTTTGTTCGTTAGCGATGTGCAGTTGTCCTAGGGAACGATGAGAAGTTACCGATAGTTATCCTACCGATCGTTATAGAGCAAGCGTGCTAGGGCCTGAACAAAAAAATTGACTTTAGCCTTTAAAAAAATTGAGCTTTGGCGTATTTGAGAATCCTTCATTTGCAAACGAAATTGCGTCAAAATGACGGCCTCTGGCGTAAATGTTTTTTGATATATTCAATGGCAAAAGGTTTCGAAAACTTATTCAACCGTTTTTTTAGTGGCATTCCATTGAAAATATTCCACAATATCGAGCTAAAAATTTGACATTTTACAAAAAAATCCATGAAAAATCCGCTAACAAATTATACAAGATTTAAAAATATTACTGGTCAGGTGGATTGGTATAATAATAATCACTGGGTAGGTACCTACTTTGCTCCATCGAATTACAAATAAATGGTTTGAAATTAAGAGAAATCACCAAAGATGGTAGGTACTAAATGCGTTTCTTCTGGAAAAATGCCGATTGCAGTTTGTCGGTCTTTTAATTCAAATTCAGAAACAGGGTGGTAAAAAAAATTCCGCTCGAAATATACTGATTAATTTTTTTATTAAAACTCATGATTTTTTCCTTAATTTTTTTTGTTTTGAAAATATTGTCTTGCGTTTGCGACCAACGTTTTTGCGGCGCATTAAAATTTATCTAAATAAGATGCAAAGTTTTTTTTCTAATTTTCTATACATTTATCGTTATTAATAATTATTGATTACGAAAAGAGTTATGGCGTCCGTGACATCAAAAGGTGGATACTTGAAAGATGTCATTTCCATAAAAAAATATTAAAGAGTCGATTTAAAAAAAAAAACATTTTTTTAATCGATTGGTTTTTGTAATAATGAGTGAGGAAATTTTGCCGGACCCTGTCGTTCATTTCGACTGTCCAATCAGGGAGTTCAGTAGGCATGCGGATTGCATTGAATTCAAATATCGATATTTACTCTAAGTAAGAACTTCTTTCCTTTAAATCACAAAAAAAATATGATATAAAATAAAAAAAAGTAACCAAAGATGGATATTTCCAAAAAAATGTAGGTGTACACGGGGGTAGGTAGATATGCAGGTAGGTAGGAACTAAGTACTGAACAGGTACTCTGGGTAGGTAGGTATGTATGAAGGTACTTTTTATAAATTAGGTGGGTTCGATGCAGTGCTACAGATTTTTTATATGCATATAAATCGAAAAATAGATCTGTCAGGATTCGTTCGTTTACTTTGGACATTATTCAATTTTAAAATAAAAATAATTATACGTGTGCACGGGTAGCCGGATATTGTTAAAGAATTTCTTTGTGTAATTTTTTTGCTGCAGTAAAATTGAGTTTGATAAGATGGTTTTTTGTTGAACAAATATTTTTTGTTTGAGGGTTAGGTAGGTTTTTTTTCCAATACTATTCATCTGATGGCGACAAAACTTTTGGGATTTGATGTGTGCATGCCCGGGTTGGTTTCTACGCATAATAGTAAGCTCTGGCTTTATGAAATTATTTTATATACTATTCACCCGATCGAGATGAAACTTTGGAAATTTGATGTGTGCATGCCTGGGATGGTTTTTATGCATAAAAGTAAGCTCTGGCGTTATGAAAATATTTCCTTTAATTTTCATCCGATTGAGATGAAACTTTGGGAATTCGATGTTGACATGCTCGGGATGGTTTCTATGTAAAAGAGTAAGCTCTGGCGTTATGAAATTTTTTCCAATACTATTCATTTGATTGCGACAAAACTTTTGAGCTTTGATGTGTGCATGCCCGGGTTGGTTTCTACGCATAATAGTAAGCTCTGGAATTATGAAATTATTTACGCATAATGGTAAGATCTGGCGTTATGAAATTATTTCCTATACTTTCCATCCGATTGAGATGAAACTTTGGGAATTTGATGTTGGATACTCGGGATGGTTTGAACATAAAAGAGTAAGCTCTGGCGTTATGATTTTTTTTCCAATACTTTTCATCTGATTGCGACAAAACTTTTGGTATTTGATGTGTGCATGCCCGGGTTGGTTTCTACGCATAATAGTAAGCTCTGGCTCTATGAAATTATTTCCTATACTATTCATCTGATTGCGATGAAACTTTGGGGATTTGATGTGTGCATGTCCGGGATGGTTTCTATGCGTAATAATAAGCTCTGGCGTTATCAAATTATTTCATATACTATTCACCCGATTGAGATGAAACTTTGGAGATTTGATGTGTGCATGCCTGGGATGGTTTTTATGCATAAAAGTAAGCTCTGGCGTAATGAAATTATTTCCTTTACTTTTCATCCGATTGAGATGAAACTTTGGGAATTCGATGTTGGCATGCTAGGGATGGTTTCTATATATAAGAATAAGCTCTGGCATTATGAAATTATTTCCAATACTATTCATCCGATTGCGATGAAACTTTGGGGATATGATGTGTGCATGCTCGAAATGGTTTTAAAATATAATAATGAGCTCTAGCGTAATGAAATTATCTACAATAATATTCATCCGATTGCGATGAAACTTTGGTGAGTTATTGTGCGCAAGCCCGCGAAGTTTTCTTTATATAATGCAGAGATTTGGCGTTATCAAATTCATACAAAAAATTTAAATAGGTGTAACGGGAGTTATTAGAAAAGTGAGTGCATATCATATAATTTAGAAACAATTTATTAGTGAAAAAATTGAGCCGTAAACTTCTAGGCCCCTTTTTGCGAGAAAAGGCCCATACTGAACGCCTTAACCAGGGCGACCAAAGTGGCTAAGTAGCGGGTGTACAAAATTGAGCGATTAACTCACAGGACCCTTTGAGTAGTTCTCACAATCCTTGCTTCATCCACATTCAAACATCGATTTTTTTTTCAAATATTTAATTTTTAAAAAATGTAGACACACACACTTCTTGCTTCATCCACATTCAAACGTCAAATCGCTTAGTGCTTTAACCAATTAGTTGCCTTGCAACGGGCAAAAGCTAGTATATATATTAATGCTCGTAACCACCAGATTTTAAGTCAATCGCAGTCTCGCGAAAAACGACCACTCTGCCCCTCAAGTTTAACCGACCTCAAAGCTGATTTTCGCGAGACATCGACCGTGGATAAAAATACATACGATTTTTTCAGACCTGATTTGTATGGGAAAAATTCAGCCAGAATTTTACCAATTGCAAATTTTCATATAAAAAAACTGATGCAAAAAAAATAAACTGCTAATAAAACTGATGTATGAAAACCTAGCGGCGAAAACTAGAAGCGCTCATTATTCGACGAAGAAATTCAAAGTTGTATTTCCAGCCGCCAGGTTCGCCCATCAAAAAAGGAAAAATTTATCGTCAGACCTTCACGAAAAATTTGTGAAAGAGCCTCAGTACTAAAATCGTAAAGTGTATATTTTTTTAAATATAAGGCGTCTCACCTCAAAACTTTACATTCCGACGAGCCTCGAGGTAAATCAAAATTGCGACTTAAAAAAGATACCTGGCTTAGATGTTTTTGTATTATTTCGACTACGACAGGTTTTGGAACATAAATAATATATTATATTTATGACTTTTTATGGAAATTTTGTCAGGATTCGTTTTCAAACGTCGGTAATTTCTGACGTTTACGAAAAAAATTCCGAGTTAAAAACTGTTAAAATGTTCGTAGCCAGTAAAAAAATGCTTTATTAAGGAAAAATTTATCGTCAGACCTTCAAAGTACTGAAATGTTGGGGCATTTTTGAAAATTATTCTATGGCGTCTCGCATGTTAATTTGACATTTCGACGAGTCTCATGTGTATCAATATTACGTCAAAAATAGCATATGTGGATAAGATGTTTTTCTATAATTTTGAAAACCATACATTTCCGAACTCCAATAATACATTACATTTACCACATTTCATGTAAATTATTTCAGGATACATCTTCAAAAGTTGAAAAAATTCTGACGTTTATGAAGAAATGCAAAATAAAAACAGGTTAAACGTTACCGGCCAGCTACATAACGTTGATTTTAATTGCTGGGTTGGTACTTTTGTAAAGACAAATAAAATTCGAACGGTTCAGGCTGCCGAGATCATAGAAAATAATTTACCAGTGGGTAGGTACCTACTTGGGTGGGAACGTTATTTTTCAAATATTGAGAATTTAACATGATGAATAAAACTGTTTAAATAACTCAGGATAATCCATTTTTTTTGCCTAATGGTGTAGGTACTTCTTTAAATAGTGCACAATAGTGTTATTATAATATCATTCGGCGTGGGTGGTGTGCATTGGTACTGCCACCCCGTGAATCATTTGTTGGATGACCAAACCCTTTATAACCGGTTAATCTGAGTCGATTTAAGAATATCTAAATATATTCAGGTTGGCAAAAAGATGTATCTCAGTGACGTTTTGCATCGTTATATGCACCAATACACACAATCCTAAGGGCGGGCTTTTTCGTGTGAATGTTTATGCATAAACTATGGATCTTACTCGACTAATTTAAAACAAAATTAGGAAAATCTACCGGGAAAAGAGAAGTTTATTTAATTTTTATAATAGCTCTACACAGGAGGCCTTGAAGAAAATAATTCCTCTCAGGGCCTATGTCATCTTTGGGGATGCTGTGTGAAGGGTTATTTTTAGGAAAGTAAGGAGATGATGTTCTGGTAAGGAAAAAGTTATGAGGGGTGGGTAGGAATCTGGGGATCAGTGTGTGGAGTGACGGACGAAAATAATTCCTCTCAGGGCCTATGTCATCTTTGGGGATGCTGTGTGAAGGGTTCTTTTTAGGAAGGTAAGGAGATGATGTTCTGGTAAGGAAAAAGTTATGAGGGGTGGGTAGGAATCTGGGGATCAGTGTGTGGAGTGACGGACGAATGATTTTATCCCTCCCACTGCGGTGCAAGGTGATGTTCCGAGAGAGCTTTGCTGAAGAACCCAAAAAGTCTCCCTAAACCAGTCTCTTCCGATCTGGTCTGCCACGAAATTGGTGGGCAGACGAATCCACCGCCAAGACCAGAACAAACCTCATGAACCCAGGCACCACTTCTAAATCAACAAACATAGCGAACCACTTGAAATGACCTATTGCAGAGGCGTTGGCCTACCCACCCAGCGAATTTTTTTAGCGTAAGATCCTCACGGCTTTTGCGGTAGGTCAGAGGCCCTAGCACGCTCGCTCTATAACGATCGATAGGATAACTATCGGTAACTTCTCATCGTTCCCTAGCATGACTACAGATCGCCAACGAATAAGTGACAGTTCACAATGACTAAGTGTCCTTAACATATTCGACATCAACTGTTGTTTGTTCGTTAGCGATGTGCAGTTGTCCTAGGGAACGATGAGAAGTTACCGATAGTTATCCTACCGATCGTTATAGAGCAAGCGTGCTAGGGCCTGAACAAAAAATTAGACTTTAGCCTTTAAAAAAATTGAGCTTTGGCGTATTTGAGAATCCTTCATTTGCAAACGAAATTGCGTCAAAATGACGGCCTCTGGCGTAAATGTTTTTTGATATATTCAATGGCAAAAGGTTTCGAAAACTTATTCAACCGTTTTTTTAGTGGCATTCCATTGAAAATATTCCACAATATCGAGCTAAAAATTTGACATTTTACAAAAAAATCCATGAAAAATCCGCTAACAAATTATACAAGATTTAAAAATATTACTGGTCAGGTGGATTGGTATAATAATAATCACTGGGTAGGTACCTACTTTGCTCCATCGAATTACAAATAAATGGTTTGAAATTAAGAGAAATCACCAAAGATGGTAGGTACTAAATGCGATTCTTCTGGAAAAATGCCGATTGCAGTTTGTCGGTCTTTTAATTCAAATTCAGAAACAGGGTGGTAAAAAAAAATTCCGCTCGAAATATACTGATTAATTTTTTTATTAAAACTCATGATTTTTTCCTTAATTTTTTTTGTTTTGAAAATATTGTCTTGCGTTTGCGACCAACGTTTTTGCGGCGCATTAAAATTTATCTAAATAAGATGCAAAGTTTTTTTTCTAATTTTCTATACATTTATCGTTATTAATAATTATTGATTACGAAAAGAGTTATGGCGTCCGTGACATCAAAAGGTGGATACTTGAAAGATGTCATTTCCATAAAAAAATATTAAAGAGTCGATTTAAAAAAAAAAACATTTTTTTAATCGATTGGTTTTTGTAATAATGAGTGAGGAAATTTTGCCGGACCCTGTCGTTCATTTCGACTGTCCAATCAGGGAGTTCAGTAGGCATGCGGATTGCATTGAATTCAAATATCGATATTTACTCTAAGTAAGAACTTCTTTCCTTTAAATCACAAAAAAAATATGATATAAAATAAAAAAAAAGTAACCAAAGATGGATATTTCCAAAAAAATGTAGGTGTACACGGGGGTAGGTAGATATGCAGGTAGGTAGGAACTAAGTACTGAACAGGTACTCTGGGTAGGTAGGTATGTATGAAGGTACTTTTTATAAATTAGGTGGGTTCGATGCAGTGCTACAGATTTTTTATATGCATATAAATCGAAAAATAGATCGGTCAGGATTCGTTCGTTTACTTTGGACATTATTCAATTTTAAAATAAAAATAATTATACGTGTGCACGGGTAGCCGGATATTGTTAAAGAATTTCTTTGTGTAATTTTTTTGCTGCAGTAAAATTGAGTTTGATAAGATGGTTTTTTGTTGAACAAATATTTTTTGTTTGAGGGTTAGGTAGGTTTTTTTTCCAATACTATTCATCTGATGGCGACAAAACTTTTGGGATTTGATGTGTGCATGCCCGGGTTGGTTTCTACGCATAATAGTAAGCTCTGGCTTTATGAAATTATTTTATATACTATTCACCCGATCGAGATGAAACTTTGGAAATTTGATGTGTGCATGCCTGGGATGGTTTTTATGCATAAAAGTAAGCTCTGGCGTTATGAAAATATTTCCTTTAATTTTCATCCGATTGAGATGAAACTTTGGGAATTCGATGTTGACATGCTCGGGATGGTTTCTATGTAAAAGAGTAAGCTCTGGCGTTATGAAATTTTTTCCAATACTATTCATTTGATTGCGACAAAACTTTTGAGCTTTGATGTGTGCATGCCCGGGTTGGTTTCTACGCATAATAGTAAGCTCTGGAATTATGAAATTATTTACGCATAATGGTAAGATCTGGCGTTATGAAATTATTTCCTATACTTTCCATCCGATTGAGATGAAACTTTGGGAATTTGATGTTGGATACTCGGGATGGTTTGAACATAAAAGAGTAAGCTCTGGCGTTATGATTTTTTTTCCAATACTTTTCATCTGATTGCGACAAAACTTTTGGTATTTGATGTGTGCATGCCCGGGTTGGTTTCTACGCATAATAGTAAGCTCTGGCTCTATGAAATTATTTCCTATACTATTCATCTGATTGCGATGAAACTTTGGGGATTTGATGTGTGCATGTCCGGGATGGTTTCTATGCGTAATAATAAGCTCTGGCGTTATCAAATTATTTCATATACTATTCACCCGATTGAGATGAAACTTTGGAGATTTGATGTGTGCATGCCTGGGATGGTTTTTATGCATAAAAGTAAGCTCTGGCGTAATGAAATTATTTCCTTTACTTTTCATCCGATTGAGATGAAACTTTGGGAATTCGATGTTGGCATGCTAGGGATGGTTTCTATATATAAGAATAAGCTCTGGCATTATGAAATTATTTCCAATACTATTCATCCGATTGCGATGAAACTTTGGGGATATGATGTGTGCATGCTCGAAATGGTTTTAAAATATAATAATGAGCTCTAGCGTAATGAAATTATCTACAATAATATTCATCCGATTGCGATGAAACTTTGGTGAGTTATTGTGCGCAAGCCCGCGAAGTTTTCTTTATATAATGCAGAGATTTGGCGTTATCAAATTCATACAAAAAATTTAAATAGGTGTAACGGGAGTTATTAGAAAAGTGAGTGCATATCATATAATTTAGAAACAATTTATTAGTGAAAAAATTGAGCCGTAAACTTCTAGGCCCCTTTTTGCGAGAAAAGGCCCATACTGAACGCCTTAACCAGGGCGACCAAAGTGGCTAAGTAGCGGGTGTACAAAATTGAGCGATTAACTCACAGGACCCTTTGAGTAGTTCTCACAATCCTTGCTTCATCCACATTCAAACATCGATTTTTTTTTCAAATATTTAATTTTTAAAAAATGTAGACACACACACTTCTTGCTTCATCCACATTCAAACGTCAAATCGCTTAGTGCTTTAACCAATTAGTTGCCTTGCAACGGGCAAAAGCTAGTATAATATAATTCCGTAATGAGTTCGAAGATCTCCTGGTAATACGAATCAACAAATCGTACATATATTATATTTTCCAAATTAAATAATAAAATATTTTATAAACCCTACTGAAAAATAATATTATCTAAGATGCTAAATATTGTAATTTTACCATGTTGGGCATAAACGTATGTTTTGCATAATCTAGATAAGAAAACTGGTTGTTCATATTTGGCATAGAGTTCGAGTGGCTATTCGGGTAATACTTGAGGGTAACGAATTATCGTTACCTAACTTTAAAACTAACAAATTTTTGGCCGTCATCCGAGATAACTGGAATCGCAGTTAATGTAAAAGTCGTTAATAATTTTAAGGTTAAAGACAATTCTTCAACCTTAAGTAGAACCGGAATCTCGCTTCTGGCCACCTCTAGGAAACTTCTGCCTGTCTCCTGTTTTCTCCCTCAGTTCCTTACAATATAAGGCTGCTGCTTCTGCATCTATAATCTACTTCGTCAAGCCATCTAAGTTAATATTCTCAATCTAATGTAGTGAACCATTTTGTGTTGTATACTATCTTCCATCCTTAATACATGTTCTGCTCAACGGTACCGTCCCATGTACATACGTGTATATTTTCTTATTTATTCTTCTAGGCTGCAGTAAACATGACTGATTCAAAGTTTAAGCTGACATATTTCACCATGAAGGGGCTGGGAGAGTCCATCAGATTACTGTTTGCCTATGCTGACGTAGACTTTGAGGATAAGAGGATCGCACAAGAGGATTGGCCAGCACTCAAAGAAAGTGAGTGTTTTTAAACAATCTTCTATAAACCTGGTAATGCATAGCTGACGTTCGGTGGGAATATTGTGTTTGATCTAAAGGTATATCTAGAGCTTTATTTATATCATATCTCGGAAAAATAATCTCAAGCCATATTATCTAATATACCTACAAACATCTGCAAGTACTTATATACCTGTAGTTTTTTTATCTCACCAAAGAAATCTTTGAATTTAATTATTTCTAAGTAAACCCCACTTCATTTTCAATTTTCAAGAAAAAAAAATGATTATACTAATACAATATTAAAACACAATTAACTAATTCCTTTAAAACGTGAAATATTATAAAACTTTTTTTTTTATTCATCAAGCTACCTCCTATAGAATTACCATATGTTGACGGTAAAATAGAGAATTGGCCTAAGTTTTATGAATCCAAAATACCCACAATATCGTACAGCTGACTGACTCTTCGAAAAGTTGAGCTGAGTTCAACTTTTACCCACGTACTGAAGGTTACCGCGGGTATTGTACCTACGGGAGATACCTATAAAATTTTGAAAATATAGAGATAAACGTGCACCAAGCATGTATTATTTAAATAAAATCACAATTCTAAATTTTGATTATGAGATCGACCAAAATTATGTTAAATGAATTGGTTCCAATATCCGATCCGGTAAGACAAGAAATCCTGAGTTCGATTCCCTGGTGGGACCGTTAATTTTTCTGTGTTTTGTTGTTTCATGTTTCGTTTTTATTTTCGTTTATTAGATTTATCATCTTCAATGATTTTTTTTTCATTCACTCTAAACTCAATATGTGCTAGGTTTGTAAACATTTTTTTGTTTCAGGTTACGAATACCGCCAGTTACCAGTGCTGGAGGTAGATGGAAAGACCCTCAACCAATCTGTGGCCATCACCAGATATCTGGGGAACAGGTTTGGTCTGGTCGCTTCAGATCCCTTGACAAATGCCCTTCTTGAAGCCCTTACAGACAACCTTAGAGATACCTTTGCAAGTAAGTTAAATATAATCGTTTTTTGAGGGAAGCGTATTAAACTGTTCGATAATGATTTCAGCAAAAATTGAGGCTAGGAATGCTTCAACTTGATTATCACATCTTTTGAAGATAAGAATCTTATTATTAGAGACTAACGGAACTGGAAACGCTGCAGAAGAGTGTAAATATTTAGATGTGCTTACTTACTGGGTAATGTTGATATCGACTGAAATGTATTCACCAGAAGAGTGCTGATGTAACAATATTTACGTATAAAATACCAGTCTAATGTTTACTCGATTGGCTTAGCTTTGAATTACAATCACATCTAGGTAAATAAAAACCATTTTACAATAAAAATATATAAATTTGTTTCAGACCATATTAAATTTTAATTAAACTCTACCGGTTTCGGAGAACCCTTCCTTCGTCAGGAGAATATTAAAACTAACCTATGATACAAAATATCGACAGACATATGTCAGGTGGTTGAGTGGGAGGTTAAAAAAGGGTAAGGGGTAATTGCGGGAATTACGGCAAAAAACAGAGCGGTTTATTGGAAACATATCTAGAATGGGACTAAACGATAAATTCATTTGGTTTCTTACTTTATTATTTAGGGATTTTTTGAATTTCAAGTACTTCCACGATATCTAATTTTTTGCTTTTATTATTACGATGAAGAATTTTGACCCCTGTGTCCTAAAGTGGTCTAAAATAAATTTATATATTTTTATTGTAAATTATGGCGAGCCACGTAGTTAATGCTCATTACGAATATGAAAAACCATTTTGTTTAGTTCGGTTCACGAATTTATAAGAAGTTAGTTAGATTGAAGAAAGAAGAATTAGACTGAATGATTCGGTTTGACTTTGAGCCTTTTCCTAAAATTGTTATTGAGAGTGTATTACGGTGAATTATTGTTAATCTAAGATACAAAGAGTTCTATAAAAGTCGAATTTTACCAATGTTTTCGTCAAAAAATTAACAATCCGTTCAATTTCGTATGTCACTAGAAACTAGTATATAGTTGACCAATTAAGTCGCTAATACAATACGTACAAATAATTTGTTTCAGAATTCAAGGAATCTATTATAAAGAAGACCCCTGAAACACAGAAAGAAGCTCAGGAGGCCGTGGCATACTTTTTGACCAAAATCGAACCACTTGCAGCTGATGGGTTTCTTTATGGAGAAAAAGGCGTAAGTGAAGAAGTAGATTAAGAAATTATAAGTCTCATATTGAATAGATAAAACGATAAACGTATACGTAACCGTTGCCGATTGAATGAAACCTGGTAATGTCAATTAACATGCCTATTATTAGTATAAAATCTCAAGACTCCAAGACCTACGGTCGATCGATAAGGATTGTACCGATAACTTGTTATACAATATATATTACCTGATAACTTCTCATTGTTTCCTAGCTTTCATAGCTTTCCTTGTTTCCTAGTTTCAGATCGCCAACGAAAAAATAACAGTTCACAACGACTACGTGTTCTTGATATATTCGATGTCATCTGTTGTTTGTAAGTTAGCGATCTGCAATAATTGTCCCAGGGAACGATGAGAAAATACCGAAAGTTGTCAATACAATCCTTATACCCCATACAGACCAATGAAATTCTTTAAGAAAGAATTTCGATATTTGAAAATGTTTCCACAATATACCTTTATTGGTCCTTCTCAAGATGTGTTCTTGTTATGAAAGTAGTAACCCAAACCTTGGATGTTCTTCTAAACGAGCAACTTTTTACAACAAATTCCTGCCGGCAAGGGGTTTTTGCCAAGATTTCCGCATTGTAGGTCAAGCTTCGTCATACTTTTATGTGTATCGTCTATTATTGCTAATTTATTGCCCTGTCTTGACGGAAACTTCTCCCAACTACCGATCATACGACAACATCACTCCATTACTCGGCCAAATTTAATGCGTTAGGCTAATGAAATTGTTTTACACCCAAATTACGACAATCTTGACGGGACACACCAAGACTATTAGCGGCTTAGACAATTGTTCGGCAATAGGCAATAATAGTCCATTTGTCTTCCTCGTTTACCATCAGCACCTTTAAAAAATTTTGAAAATTTCTCATATTGTGTAGTTAAATTTTTTTGATTTTACAGGCCACCTGGACAGACATCCACTTTTTCGCAATCTCTGAAATACTGAACCAATTCTACCCCGGCACTCTGGATAACTTCCCTAACCTGATTGCTCTTACCGACAAGATCAGAAGCAAGCCAAGTGTGCAGAAATACATCGCGAATAGACCTGCAGACAACTGGGTCATGCCGCAATAGAAAACTTATACATAATATGGTTTTCTTTAATGTTAATTTGATTTTTGATGAACGCTCTTGTGAGATGGATCAAGTATTTTTTTTTTAAATGTAATAAATATAATTTAAAAATATTCTATTTTTGTGTTTCACCTAATCCATAGGACAAGAGGTTCGCTACGTTTGGGGACTTAGGAGAGGTGACTGGTTTTGATGGCGAATGCGCCTGCCTGCCATCTGCGTTGCTTGCCGGACTTTGAGAGACCGGTTTAGGAATGGATTCATGCTTCCAGTGCTCCTGGACACACTGACCTAGATTCCTACCCAGTCTTCATACCTTTTTCCTTTTCAGAACGCCCTCTCCTTACGTTCCTTAAAAAGACCTTCCACATAACATCCGAAAATATGACACAAGCCCTGAAGGAAAATATTTTCGTAGTGGGGTTCCTCTGTGGAGTTAATATAAAAAATAAAATAAAAAACTTACTTTTTTCTTTTATAATTTTCGCATTATTTTATGACTTTATTAAAAGAACCTCAGTCCCTCTTCTCGGTCGCTTGTGTTATCCACATACATAAATATTCCGAATAACAACAAAATAGCGAGCAACAGCTTCGGGTAATTGACGAAAACTGCGCATGCGCTAAATTGGTAGACGTGCGGCTAATGAGGGGCTACACGAAACATCTATGAAAGTATACAAAAGTAGGTACAATCCTACTACAAATGATGCAAAAAAATTTGCTTTATCACGCTTTGATGACATCATAGATTGGTACCTACCTACATATTATATTATTCTGTAGCTAAAAACCAGGAAAGCCTTGGATCTCCATGGTTCACCGAGTGCCAAGTAGGTACCTAGGTAGTTAGGTCGGTTCAAGGACAATAAACCGTCATTAATATAAAGAGTTATCATTAATTTTCTATTCCAAAAATTACAATAAATACAGGAAACGATATACCTACTGTTTTGATTAAGATGCCAATGCAAGCGCATATTTTTATTTTATTAGTATTTTTTTGTACTTTAGCAACACACAGGCAGTGCATTTAGTGGGTTCGTATAAGGCAGCGTATAGATGCATGCTTTGATTATATAAATGTCTGTATAATCAAAAGATGCATGTAACGTGGCGTGAACCCAACCACTAGTCCAATCCCAGTCAAGTTAGCTCAAAAAATAGGGGTAAGCATACAATAATTCTAATAAAGCTTAAAATTGGTACGAATGTTGGAAACACCATTATAAATGAAATGTGAAAATTCCCCATCGATACCACACGAGCAAAAAAAAAATTTCGCAAATATATGTTTTTTGCGAAATTCAGATGTTTTTCAGATTTCGGTACAATTACTGCCATCTGTGTTTGTTTTTATTTTTAAAGGGTTCTCGCCTTCGCTAGAATAAATTTTATTCTTTTCCGAATTCGTGAAAAATTAAGAGCAAAATGTCTTCAAATGAATGAAAATAGTAAAAATATTCTAGAGAAGGCGAGAACCCTTTAAATAAAAATAAACGCATATGTAATTGTACCGTTTTAGTAATACCTGCCACAACTGTCAAATAAGTTTTACTTCGCGTAAAGGTTAGAAACACTATTTTTTCCTTCTTTTTTTATTAACGACAATACACATTAAAATACAATATTAAGTAAATTTAATTATTATCAGTTATGAGGGGGGCAATTTATATAATTGCCTTCCAGTTGATATTAAAAACGAAAAAAGTGGCTGTAAATTTAAAAAAAATTATTCATTTTTATTTACAAAATCAATGTAGTGAAAATGAATAATATTGAAAGTGAATGAATAGTATTGTAATATATTGTATGATAATATGTTGTATGATAATATAATGTTATGCAAATTCTAGTTAAGTAAGTGAAAATGTTATTTTCTTTTTTTCTGGAATAAAAAAAAATAAAATAAAAAAATACAAAGTGAAGTATTTTGTCCTCAGTCCTCCTCACTAGGTATTGCTGTTCCGAGGCGGACTGCAGGTTGTTGTATGGTGTTGATCATGATTACCTCATCATTGTTGTTGGTTTGTTGGTTTTCGTTGGTTTCCATGAAATAAAAATAAATAAAGCAAAAAGTATTTATGTCTGTTGTCTATAGGTTGCGTTGGGGTTACTTAATAAATTTAATGAGTTCCTCATCTTCATGTTTATTTAGCCATAATGTGATGTCTTTTTTAAACTTTTGTATATCCAGGAGTTTTTAATTTCAATTGTAATAATAAACACACATTATTATAAAAATAAATATATAACAAAGCAAAACAGGAATTTTTCTAGCATCCGGAATTTTAGCTGCCTCTCAGGGAATCAGGGAAAATTACATTTTTTTATAAATATAAGCAAAAGTAAATATATGATTTAAGATTTTCACGGCCAAAAGTATTTTAGTTGTTTATTTTTGAGATATTATGCCGTGTTACGCTAAGTCCTTCTTTAGCCGACGTTTCGGACAACATTACAGTGTCCATCATCAGGGCAGATGTGTACTGATGATGGATACTGTAATGTTGTCCGAAACGTCGGCTAAAGAAGGAGTTTGCGTAACACGGCATAATATCCCAAAAATCAAATAAAAAAAAAAAAAGTAAATATCTATAATTGAATTTTGTGTGCAACCGAAATTAAAGGATGGCGGATTTCCTGGCAGAATCGAATAAAATTACAAAAAACATGATTTTATAGGCGAAAATACCCGAAAAATTCACAATCTGAAACTCTCAACCTTTGTACATACCTTTTGATATCCCGTTACTGAATATTAACTTTTTTGTAAACCATTGTAATTATTTGTTAAGTGGATGTGCATAAATAGAAATAAATTAAATACATTTTAAATTTAATTACCGCACAAGAGTCCCAACTGCTCCCAAGCGTATGGAGCCAGTAGGATTACGGCATCCACAATAATTGCAACATGTGTTGTGAGGCTGAGAGCTCGTTCACACTTTCGTTTTAAAATCGGATGCCCTACGGCCCTTTTCGCACCTCCGCTTTAAAATCGGATCATACTCTACGAGAACAAATAATTGTCGATTCAACCAAAACATTTTATTTGCTCATTCTTCAGTAGACGATCGTGCGCAATGGACGATGAAGAAGCTCTTGTTGTCATAAATAAACAGCAAATTTCTCGCCAAGCCGATAATTTTAATGAATTATTTTTATATCCTTTTGTTGTTTTATCCCACAGCATAACTCTTTCTTCGACCAGTAGGATTAAATTTTCGGGATTTATTTCCTTATTCATTATTACAGTTTTAATTTATGAACTTAACAAAATATCCAGATACAACGGCCACGCAGCTTGCCTGCTTCCTCGCGACTGGGAGCGTGGCGTTCCTTGCGTTGTGGCGGGATCTGCCATCTACCGGAGTGACAAGTGTGAACAGCTCCATATAAACCACTACCTTTCGACTACCACAATACGGACATGTGTCTAGTGTGGTAGTCGAAAAACAAAAAAAAAACTGTATAAAAAAATTGTTACGAATAAATAAAAATAAAATTAATAAAAATAAAAAAACCTGTGAGCGAGCGAGTTCCGACACGATTTTAAATCTGACGCGCTGCGCTAGCGATCCACCCGAGAAAACATGCCGGATCCGTTTTTAAATCGTGTCGGACAGGTGTGAACAGCTCCATATATCCAGTATAGCCGCTAGGGCATCCAATTATAAAACGGGACACGGGAGTGTGAACGGGCTCTGAAAATTATGGGGAGGGGAAAGAGAGGAAGGTGGAGAAGTAACTGGATATTCAGACATGGTCGCCAAACACAGCTAAAACCACTTCAAACAACAATTATTTGTTTCAATTTTGAATGGTGGTCTCTCACGCCAGCGATACTGAGAGTATCTTCCGCTCTGGGTTTGTTGGTCGATGGTTTCGGAACATTTCTTTCCCATGTCTTCAAAAATACTACAACATACGATTTGACGATTGAAATAAACGATGAATCATTTTTGAACAATGACTATTTATTTTACGTCGATATGTCTAAAATTGCGCCATTGTACTCGAAATACTAAGAAAAACTCCCCGGCAGCCAGGGCGTGTTGAGTTTTCATGAGGAGTGAGAAATTAATGCAAGATTGCCGATTTTTTTCTTCTTCTTTCGTATGACGGGGGTATCAGAGGGGGACATTTAGATCTTTATAGATAATTTTCATAAAGGTACTGACACATTTGCTTATTACAAGCCGGCTTATGAGTATGCTCTTTAATGAGCATGCTCACACAACTGTACACACTTGCTCATAAATGAACAGGCTTGGCTTGAGCTTTCTCATGAAAGAGCATGCTCAAAGCCAACAATTGAACACACATGCTCTTTAAAGAGCATGCTCATGTCAAATAACAACTGTCATCGTATCTATAGAGACAATTCCGTTCGCCCAGAACATCTTATTGCTTGCAACGCAATTATTAATTATTGATACGTTAACAAATATTCCATTTATTTGGATTTTATCTCAAAGCGGGAATATTTTTAGCCTCTGACAAAAATCGCCAAATTTTTGAAGGGATAAGAAAATTAAAAGATCGATTTGGGTTCGTAATCGGATCACTAGAAGAGCAAACCTTGGGGCAAGTAATCATTTGTAGTAGAAATGCGAGATGTCAACGGATATAAAAATCATTTACGAATGCTTCCGCAGTATCTGACGAGCTATTCTCTAAAATTGCATACAAAAACGAGATACTCAAATGCGGAATGCTAATCCGAAATGAGATCGGATTGAAATGAGCATGCTCATAAGCCAGCCTGTCCACACATGCTTAGAGGCTTCCCCTTCCATCCGATAATCCAATGAGCATGCTCACAAATCAAACGTCTGTCGATTTGAGAGTATGCTCTTTTGGCTTCAAATGAGCATGCTCATTACTAGCAACGTCACTGACACACATGCTACTAGGTAGCAATTGCTACTATGTAGCATGCTCTTTGGCTTCAAATGAGCAAGTGTGTCCGTAGCATAAGTCATTTTTTTCCGTTTTCATTAAAATAATTTATTTTCAATTATTTTTAATTGTTTTATTAATTTTTCTTAGTTTTCCGTAATTTATTTATTTTTTATAAATATTTGATAATTTTATACTAATTTTCATATAACTGATTATTTTTTTTTTTTTTTTTGTGGGGGTTAAACAATTTTTATAATTTTTATAATTTTTTTATTTTTTATATTCATTTTAATCGATTTTAATTCATTTTAATCGATTTTAATTCTAATTAAACTTATTTAATCTTAATCAACGTTAGTTAATTTTAAATAATATTAATCCATTTTAATTAAATTAATCATTTTCAATTAATTTTAATCAAGTGTAATGATTTTAAATTGATATTAAATTTAATTAAATGCAAATGGAGTTGTATTAAAAAAACTTGCATTTGCGGTCTATGAATAGAAATAAAACGACGTCAGCTAGAATGTTTCACCAAGAACAAATTATCTTTGCAAATGTATTAAAAAAAGCAAGCAAAACAATATCTGCAGTTAAATGGGAAGATTGTACTGATTAAATAAAAAAAAAAAGCTTTAAATTTTTTACACATTTTATGATTGAACCGTACTGGTTTTAGCCTGGCACAACTATCTTCAGAGTCCTTCAAATATCTTCAGAATAAGTATCTACTCATTCTTTAAACCAGTCATATTTTGAAGTTGGCCGTATCAGGTTCACATTGGTACGGTCAATAATTGGTAAAAAAAACTTTAAAATTTGGCTTACTTAATACTTAATAAGTCATTGCAATGTAATGCCGTCATGAATGACTAATGAGCCATCACACGGTTTCTTCAGAGGTGCATGCAGAGAGTATAACTCGCCACACAACTTTGTTGATGCATATACGGGTGTTTCAGGACGAACCCGAGGTATTTTAGCCAGCGATTCCTGAGCATATTTGGAGTAAAAAATGTAGTTGTCATTTTGCTGTCCGATGATATTTTTTTTCTATTAAAATCAAAAAAAAATTTTTTTCAATCACACGTCGCTACTGATCCCATTGGGATGGGATATACCCCGTCGCGATAGGTTTGAGCGATATATGCGCTTTTTCGCAACAACATGAAGCTAGAATGAGACACAACGCGTGGACACGCTAGAATATAAGCGCGACTCTAGTAACTAACCCAGTTGCGACGTGTGGTGGAAAAATATTTTAGGAAATGTTTTTATTAGAAAAAAAATGTCATCGGGCAGCAAAATGATAAAAATATATTTTTTACTTCAAATATGCTCAGGAATCGCTAGTTAAATGCCTCGGGTACGTCCTGTAACATTTTTTTTTATATATGAATACCGCACAAGAGTACTAACTGCTCCCGTCTGGGGCAGTAGGACTACAGCATCCCCGATTGGAGATGTTGTGAGGCTGAAGGTATTGGGGAGGGGAAGGATATGGGGGAGGGATGAAGGTAGGGAAGTACCTGGCTATTCAGATCTGGTCATCAAATACGACTAAACCCATTTCAAGCAACGTTTCAATTCTGAATGGTGGTCTTACAACAGGGCGGTATGTACTGGCAACTGACAACATCATCCATTCTGGAAAGTGCCGCAAATATTCCTAATATTATTTCGATCAAACTGCGCACGCCGGAACCTGAACCCGCGATCTCCGGATAGTCGAGAACCGTGCCCCTCGACCACGGAGGCCTATTAGTATCTATAGTATGCTGAATACGATTACAAACATATATTCAAAAAGATCTGTCAAAGCATTCAAAAATAGGATTTCGGCGAAGTCGATTCGACAAATGTTTGTAATCTAGGCCATCTAGGGTACTAGGCACTCAAAATGAAGAAGAAGGGGAGATAGATAAATAAGAATGTTAGAGGGAGCCCGCTAATATTAAAAACGATATTATTTAAGCGATAATTGTGAAAATGTGTAATGAAATACTATTCGTTTAAAATAGAGCAAAAAATCTCGTATGAAATATCTTAAATAGCATTACACATTGCAATTTTTTTTCATATATGGGTATAACTTGTAAAAAAAACAGTAAAAAAAGCGTGCTAATAATAATTTTCGGAGCATACTTTGCGATTTTTTTTCTAATCGAGGGAATTTCATATAATTACCGTTTCGGCATGGAAAATGTATTTATTTATTAAAAGAATTTTATACATAGTGTAGATATTGTGTTATTTCGCCCGCCATGCTAGGGATGTCCCTGTGTTATGGCGGGTGAAGTATGCAGACTATATAATTTAAGGTAATGAAGTACGTTTACTGATAATATAATAATTAATGATAATGAGGTTTACAGTTAATGCAGCAATGAATTTATGATAATGAAATTTACATATAATATAGTAATTGATGATAATGATGTTTACAGGTAATAAATATAACAAGAAATTTATGACAATGAAATTTACAGATAAAGTACGGATATTATCTTCAAAAATAACTTTTATTTCAAACTTAAAAGACTTCAAGATTATAAAACGGTAGAAATTCGGAATGCTGCGGTACCTGCTAAGAGTATGGATATTAGAGAGACGGCATGTGAAGTGTGCCCGCGCGCTCCAAGTGTGCCTTTTCGAGAATTTTACCCAAACGGCTTACATTGGCTGCTGGTTTTTGGTCGTTTAATACGTTCCGACAGCAGCCATTTACATGGTGACAGCCAATGTCAACCGTGTGGGTAGAATTCTCGAAAAGGCACACTTGGAGCGCGCGGGCACACTTCACATGCCGTCTCTCTAATATCCATACTCTTAGGGTACCTGCCTAACTAAGTACGTGGCCAAATAAATTTCAACAAAAAATTTTCGAATATGGAATAGTCAAGAAGGTAGGTAGATATACTAATCCTAGGTAAATATTGCGTTTGAATATTTAATGTGTGTTGGCCCGTCATTATTGGTGAATATTTTTCTAGGAATCTTGATTTCAGGGTATCGGGTTATATTGTGTGATTATGAGTGGAATGAGGCTTGACGAATTTATTATGGACTTACCGAAATAACTTTCTAACTAAGGCCTCTTTCGAATGTGGAGTCTTTTCGATCGTTGCCCGGACAACTCAGAATTGAGCAAGTTCAACACCTTTGAAAAGTAATTTAAAGTGATAAAAACCATATAAAAAAAATTGTTAAATAGATTACGTTAAGTTGGGTTATGGGCTATTTTTCAATTTTAAACTCCAACTCCAAATTTTCATATTTTTTTAAATCGACACTCGTAGCTCTGTACTCGCTAATATAGATCAAATTTATGAAAAAAATGCGGATTTTAAAAGTGGTTCGTCCGTTCGTTACTTCCTATTTAGTTTTTGGTTACTTGGTGAAAATGTTTACATAGTGAAAGAGCGATAAAAGCACAAAACTAAAAAACACTCCTAAAAACAAAGTTTTGTACTATTATGTATGAATATCTATTTTCAATTTTCGATCTAGGTGTGTCATCTCTTGGAAAGGCTAGTAGCCAATTTCAAAGCTTTTTTTATCTGATGATTGGATATTTCTTTTGCTCTTTTAAACTTAAAAAAAGGTTTTCCCCCCCGGAACTAACTAAAGAGAGCAAGGTATTTCAATGGAAGATGCTCCGAGGAACTAGTATCATTTATCCCCTTGGAACCAGTGCATAGTCGGGAAACACACCAAACGCGCGCCCAACATATGTACACGGTTGACATTTGTCACATGAGAACGGGACGTTTCTACGACTCGTTCTTGAGTTTAACAGCTCGGCTGTGGAACGATTTGCCGGCCTCTGTGTTTCCTCCATCCTACAATATGGGTCTCTTCAAGACCCATGTTCACTCCTTCCTCTCCTCAAATAGACCCTCCACACAGCATCTTAACAGATGACATAGGCCCTGAGGGAAATTATTTTCCTTAGGGCCTCCTGTGTGGATTTAATGTTAAAAAAAAACACCCCTTACGCCTAAGCCAAATTCTTATTGGATAGCACCGAGATTTATTTCGTATACTGCTGTAAATTTTTAAATATAATTTCATTCAATTTCAGAAAAAATCGTGTGTGCCACCAAAAGTTGATAGAATGCATTGTCATCGACAACGAGTCTATCTGCCGAGTTTCAGCTCGATCGGATGTTGGGTTTAATTTCCACTTCCAAGATTTGCATTCATTCATTCGAAATCACAATCGAAATTCAAATAGATCTATTGTAAAACGCGCTAGCTTTTAGTGTGAATGTTCGATCCCTACCCACACCCACACAAAAATCACGCGCTGATTTTTTTATCCTCATGTGAAGGAGGCTTAAATCACTTGACAATATATTGTGTACCTATTTAACTACAAAAGGCGTGGTGTAATCAAAAAGTCGTTTGTGCAGGGGTTACAAAACTAATATAATATAATAATAATAGTATATTTAAAGATACAATAAATTGTCTATTGGTTTGAGCGACTTTCGTGAAGTTTGCGAGCGTATTAAATATAACCGGGTTAATGGGGTAAGATTTGTCTAGGTTTTGGCGGCGAATGTGTTTGCCCATCTACCGCGTGGCGGGTCAGGAGAGACTGGTTCAGACAGACCTAACCTAGACTCTTCTCGATGCACCGCAGTAGGAGGGATGTATTCATGCTCCTGGACACATTGACCCTACAGATTCTTACCCACTCTGCATTCCCAGAACTTCGTCTCCTTCCTTTCCCTAAAAAAACTCTCCACACCGCATCCCCAAAGATGACACAGGCTCTGAGGGAAATTATGTTAAAACAATGAGAAAAAAAAATATTGAGCTTGTTGTCATAGTTGCATAAAAAAAATTTCATGACGAAGTTGGGTCTTCTTTTTTTTCTTCTTCTTCCTTGCACTGTCCCAACTCATTGCCTAGGTAGGCTGTTGGGGTCGGCTCTCCTCGTTCTCAGGTTGTAGCTTCTTCGGTTCTGGGTATCGTTCTCTTCCAGGCCGTGTCTACTTAGGATTTTAGAGCATTGAGTCATCCAGGAGTTCTTTGGTCTTCCTCTGGATGACTGTCGATGAAGCTCCATAAAAGTTGCCTGCTTCACTGTGTGGTCTGGTGGTATCCGTTTTATGTGACCATACCATCTCAACTGTCGTTCCTCTAGCTTATTGTTTATGTACGTGACACCCAGGCTACCACGAATGCGTGAACTTTTAATTTTATCTTTAGTGACACTCCTGCCGACCATCTAAGCATTCGCATTTCTGCTGATTTAAGTTGCCTGGTGTAGGAGTTGTACATGGTCCAGCATTCGGAGCCATACATTATCGTGGGTCTAACAATAGTCTGGTATACCTTTCCTTTTAGTTTTATAGGCATTTTATGTCTATACTTAATGACGAAGTTGGGTATTGACATAGTATTACTAATATCAAAATTTTGTCAACGCTTAAAAGGAAAAACGGTTAAAGTTTTAAACAGTTCATCTTTAATGTCTTACGGCTAATCGTTGGCCATTTTTCCTTTCCGACTTCGATATTATCACATAAGTCGCATAAGTAAGGCGCTCCGCTGACGAGGCAACTGAAAACCAACTAAAACCGGCTGTTTTCTCTGTTTTGATTGGTCAAAAAGCTTGTTTAACCATAGACGAAGAACAATCAGCAGACAGCTGGCAACTAGCAACGGCCGGCCAGGGCAATCAGCAGTGCAAGTCGCAAGTCACCGTTTGCGTTACCATTGACAACGGGTGTTTGAGTGATTGTGTAGTGTGCGGGCCATCACATTGTCATTCAAAGACAGTTGGCAGTTGAGAGTGTTCAGTTGCCTCAGTGGGCGGAGGCGCTTAAACTCACATAAGTAAAATTTTGTGGGGGAAAAAAATTATAGCATTTTAATAAATAAGTACTTCCCTTGTATTAACATTATATTGATTAGTTTATTAGTGGTTACTTGGTAAGTTGGTATACCTATTTAATATGGTTATAATTGAAGTTACATTAATAATACTGGACACTACAACGGCTCATCTCGTGTTATGAGTCATAATTTATAACATAATAACTAATAACTAATGATCCCATCACGGCGGGAGTTTGTCTTATACGTTGCAATTACTTGAATTAATATTATTGAATTTAAAAATAATCTGACAGGAGTACTCGCACGGAACTTACACTTAACACATATATAGATATTTTAGGCTAGAAATCAAAATATTTTTTTAGTTTTTTGGAGTGTTTTTTTTTTCTACTTGGATTTTCAAGATGTCGCATCAATTTTCGATTCGTATCGTCATTTTCGTCATAACCTGTGGTGTGAAGCTACGACATTCCCAACTCTGGCTGATCTTGTCTGTTCCATGTTCCATGTTCCAAGTATTTTTCGAAAGAAGAAGAAAGATTTTGAAAAATGTTGAATCTCGAGTCAAACCGAGTCTCGACGGCTATATTTTGAGGGAGGAATAATTTATCAATATTAAATTATGGTAAGTATCTGTATATTATTATTCTTCTTCCAATGACTGTAGGTAGGTTCCTATGCACAAAAAAAATTCGTGAAGTTCGAAACAATTTGAATTAATTTTATATTTTTTAAATTGAATGAGGCACTGAAACCAGCTGGATTCCGAGAGAAAATCGGAATGTATAGCTGACCAGTGACTTTTCGTCAATAGAATCAATATAATTTATAAAAAAAGGGATATAAAATGACCAAATAAATGTTCTTGAACTAGGTACCTACCTACCTACCTACCGACCTGCCGTCATTTAAAAACAACAGTATCTACCCAAACTACATTAGTAATTTTTTATTCATCAGTGCTTAGGTTCGTAGAAAATGTATTGTTAAATTTTCAACCAACCTTGGGTGCAGTACCCCTGTTTAATGATGACAAAGCATTTTGTGTTTGTGTATATATCCGCTACCAGGCAACACATGAACTATCTTCGAATTTCAAAATCCGATTTCAGTCAAGAATTACGCGGGAACCGTTTCGGGTGTGTCACTTCATTTCTCTTACAAGTAAGTGATTATTTCATCATTTTAGAAGAGATTTAACTAGAATATAATGTTACTCGAATGCTAGATTGTTATTAAAATAGTTACTAAAGTGAATATTGTAATTTCTAACTAGAATACATCTTATTCAATAATATAGAACAATGTTTATTCTTACTACTGTCAGATGGGTGTGATTTTCAAATACGCCATCAGTAACTTTTGCGATTCTGGCGGCGAGATTGAGAACTACAAAAATAAACTGAAGCATAATACAATTCTTGTGTTTTGTTGGTGGATTATTTCGTTAGTGCTCAATTTTTCCGCTAGGATAAAAATCAAATTTTTTTGTCAGTTTTTATATGCTGTATTTTTGTAGTTTCTAGTTGTTTCATCCGTTTTATTCGTTTTTGGAATGAGATAATAACGGGGGATTAATTTACATGATTATGTTTGCCTGGAATCGAGTTATTTGTGGACATTACGACTTACGAAAAAGCCGGCCGGCGTTATATATTTACTTAAAATATACGAAGTACACCAAATAGTGAATTGTTTGTATTTTTGTCTTCTCTTTGCATAAAATATGCTACGTAATATTTCAGATTCTTTTCCAATTATCTTTTTAAAATATTTATGCTTGGTGTTATTATTAATAATTCAATTCAATAACTATTATTATATTATATGTACCAATTACCATTTTGAAAGTAATCAGTATTCAGTTTTTAGTAAGAATCAGATATAATAATCTAGAAATATAATATAGAAAGAATTTTTACTTGCTTCATAAAGATAGTAGACCAAGAAATAGATGACTTGAACAATTATGACTAATGACTATAAAATTGGTTTAAATACTACCATATTATTACTGACTTCTTACTTATTATACATTACCAAATTACTACGGGAAAAATCTTCCTATTTGGACAGTCAAAAATTGTAATAATAATGTAATGCTTTCTAAATAAACTATACTGATGTATAAATTGTTTATCTGATCTGGCCCCCTAGCGCACTCGATCGATAAGGATTGATAGGATAACTTTCGGTATCTTCTCATCGTTCCCTAGCATGACTGCAGATCGCCAACAAATAAGTGACGTTACAAGTGTCCTTAAATATCCTTAATATAAACTGTTGTTTGTACGTTAGCGAGCTGCAGTTGTACTAGGGAACGATGAGAAGTTACCGATAGTTAGCCTATCAATTGAGTGTGCTAGGGGGCCTGAACATGATAAAAATAATTATAATTCTCATTAGTCGCGGCAGCCCGAGGAAGACATGGCACTATCAAGTAAATTGGAACCTTAGTTGGGCCATGTAAAGAGTCATAATAACCACTAGAGCGACCATGCGAAATTAATAAATTTGCCCCGTGATTGCTCAAGATTTCGAGACGATCTTTTTTTTAATTTTATGCCAACATTAAGAAAATTATATGGCAATAATTATCAAAATAACATGAAGAAATAAAAAACTTATTAAAGTGCCATATAGCTAATGAATTAACCTGTGTTTTACCGTTTATCTCATATTTATAAAAAAAATATAAAAAAATCGTAAAGTTTATAACCGCGCAAAATACTTTGAAACTGTCGTCAGAGGTACTTATTCGAGACAACATAGAATATTTTCGATTTATGTATGTTGTCTTTGGTATACATGATAATGAAAGGAACCTAAGCGCCTCCGCCCACCGAGGCAATTGAAAACTCTCAACTGCCAACTGTCTTTGTATGACAAATGTGATGGCCCGCACACTACACAATCACTCAAACACCCGTTGTCAATGGTAACGCAAGCGGTGACTTGCGACTTGCACTGCTGATTGCCCTGGCCGGCCGTTGCTAGTTGCCAGCTGTCAGCTGATTGTTCTTCGTTTATGGTTAAACAAGCTTTTTGACCAATCAAGACAGAGAAAACAGCCGGTTTTAGTTGGTTTTCAGTTGCCTCGTCAGCGGAGCGCCTAACTTTGGAAAAATAACTTAATTTTAACCGTAAACAACTGATCAGAAAATCTGCGCGAAAAAAATATTTAAAAAGATTATTTTTAACATCATTCTAAAATAGTCTACGAAGTTCGGATTTGCGACATCTATGCTTATAATAGATGAAGCATTTAGCTTCGTTTAAAGACCAAAATAACAAACATGGGAGCTACAAATATTTAAATAAACAAAAAAACTCTTGCCGATTAGTTAGTTAGTCTCATTTAGTAGGTAAGTTCAATTATGTGACTTTCCATCCTCTCTGCCTACCCCTGCGTGTATGAAGGTTTGGTTATTAAGTTAATTATCCTCCAGTCATGGGTGTTTGGTTTTCGATCTTGCCATTCGATTTAATTAATATCATTCCTCAAAATATTAATGTAGAAACATATAAATTGCTTTCTGCAGTTTAAAGCCAATAAATCCACCCAGATTTCATCGTTTAACCCATATTTTTAGGTTCTAGAAGTATTCTAGATTAGTACCTGAAGTACTTCTTACGCACGTTATTCCCAACTTTTCGATGGATCAATCTTAGTCTCCGATCAGCTAAGTAATTTGTTTAGTAACGTTCAATTTGCCTGTTGGTCGGAAAGTTGCATTGGGAAGAGCGTATTTGTGCATTTGAGGAGTGTTGAGCCAAAAGTTCGGCTCAACAGTTGATCAGTAGGATTGGGAACAAAGGCCATTAGACATTCTGAAAACTTGGTATAATATTTCAAAAATTGCTCATTATTATAGTTCATCAATAACATAATCACATCAATCTACCACTATCAGAAAAAAATCAAGATTAAAACTTATAACTACTGACATACAGAGTAAACACTTATTATCTTGAATGTTGACTCAATTACTATTAAAAATTGTGATGGCGGTGTCTATCAATATTAATAATTATTACAATATTGATGGAGGTATAGTGGAAGATACTCTTAGTATCGCCCTGGTGTAAGACCACCATTCAGAATTGAAACGTTGCTTGAAATGGCTTTAGCCGTGAATAGTGACTAGATCTAAATAGCCAGGTACTTCCCCACCTTCCTCTTCCTCGTCTTCTTCCCTTCCCCACTTATCTTCAGCCTCATAACATTCACCAATTGGGGATGCCATGGTCTCACTGGCTCCAGACGGGAGCAGTTAGGGCTCTTGTGAGGTATTCACTATAAAAAATAAAAAGGGGTACCTACGTAATATGTTTTTGAGGAACTATATTCAACTTCACTTCTGTTAAAAGAACATTACAGTTTCGGTTTTTTTTTTGTATTTATTTTGCCTGTAACATTATTTGGTTTACATATCGCTGGAAATGAAAAATGGCCAAAGCGCCGTACAGCTGTGACATTAAAGATGATCCTACAAATTTAGCTATGTTGTTGGTTTATGCTTGTGTTCAGTTTTCTGGAGTTTCCCAGAGCATGGGAAAATTAGTGATCGGAGAAAATTAAATATAAAAATAACGGCCTATTTATTTTTAATTGCAGATTCTCTATCAAACTCACGATGGCCGACTCTAAATTGAAGCTCACATATTTCAACGTGAAGGGATTAGCAGAATCCATCCGATTCATCTTGGCTTATGCTGATGTGGACTACGAAGATGTAAGGCTCCCCAAGGCTGACTGGCCTGCAGTTAAAGAAAGTAAGCATCCTCAACTTCTTGTTATTCTAGTGTTGATATCCATCTTACCAAACTACTTCTCTCCGTCCCAGAAAATTAACATAACAGTACATAATTTCATAGAAGAAAATAGTTATAAAGTTATAGAAATTAATACAATAATTGGTACCAATGACATGTCGCTGTTATACATATATATATGTGCACATAGAATCAACGCTATCTGAATAAAGATATCGATTAATTGATTTACTGATAAATGTGTTTGTAAAATGACTGCCGCTGTTTGTTCCAAATGATAAGATTGATATTTCTATTGACATTTCAAGTTGAAAATTTTCAACTTGGTTGATATTGATTGCACGATGTTTTCTTCTCTAACAATAAAATTAATGTTCTTGCTACTGTAAAAAAAAAATGTTTTGTTGTCCTGCGGGAAGACGGGAATTTGTAGCTTAACGCTATGTTGATGAAATTATTCAGAGACTTTGAATTCAACAAAGTTAACCATCATTTTTCAATTAGTGGTCGCGGTCTATCACAGAGCACACTTTGTACATATTATGATTTTTATACATAGTCAATATGGTGTACGACAGGGGAACTATATCGCCACGAGCCTTGGCAGCATTTTGGGCTGCAGGAAGGGATATGATTTGTTAATGGGGGTCTTGAAAAGACACATTTTATATGAAAGAGAAAAATTAGATGCCGGTAGCTCATTCCACATGCAAGCAAAGTAACACAAAAACTAGTCGGATAAATGACCCATTCTCATAAGCCGACATCTACTGTTAATGAGAGTTTCTTTTGCCATTATCACCACAAAAACAACCACCTCCCTCCGTGGTCTCATAAAGTCTTCCATTGCAGCTTACCCATTCCACAAGCTACCCGTTTTGGAGGTTGATGGAAAGGTCCTCAACCAATCTGTGGCCATCGCCCGCTACCTTGGCAAGAGGTTTGAGCTGGTCACCGACGATCCCCTGAGGGACGCACTCCTCGAAGCTCTGGTTGACAACCTCAGAGATCTCCAGGGAAGTGAGTATTGAACAATTCCTAAATACTGCGAGATAAGATCTCTTGGCTGATAAAACCTAGAACCTTCTTCTTCACGTTTTTCAATTTCTAACAAAGCAGTGCCTCCTGGCCCCATAGTACAGTCGATCAATAAGGTTTGATAGAATAACTTTCGGTAACTTCTCGTCGTTCCCTAGCACCCCTGCAGATCGCAAACGAATAAGTAACAGTTCACAATGACTAACAGCCGTTGTGTCCAATCGTAATAATCAACTACTGAGTAGAAATCTCGGCTCAACCCTACTCAAATGCATAAATATATTCTTTCCAAACCACAATCATTGCCATACACTACTCAACGTAAGGAAGCTACCCTGGTGGATTGGGGTTTCCTGAGGATGCCGTACTTATAAAAACTGCCAACAGAGTCTGACATCTGTCATCTCATTTACACCAATTCACACTCCTGCCGGTTTTTTAGAATTGCGTTTTTTAATTTGAATTATGGACATATTGACTACAGTAGATATTGTGGGATGGACGAAAATGCATGTTGATTATATTATAGGGTCACACAAGAGGCAATAATAGGCAGATATTAATTATATCGAAATAAATAATGGGAGGATTTTCCAACCGTTTTAAGATGACATAAAATGTGTTTTTTATATGTTTTGCGCCCAATTTTGTCATGAAATCGATGGCTTGTAGCTTTATGATTCTCTGCAACTGGAAATGTTCACATTAGAAATCGAAACTGTGTCAAAATTTGCCCATCCGCATCCAACAAAATCGTAATAGAACAGCTGTTAAACGTCAGACTATGGTCAAACTGTAAAATAAATAAAAAAGAAAGTCAAGCCAACACTTTATTTTCAACATATTAAATACGTTTGTTTAAAAAAATATAAAATGTCAGTTTATGTATTACACTATTTAAAAGAAATAATTTATGTAAATAATAAATACAATTATTAACGTTTTAATATTAATTTAACATGAAAAGTGTTTACTTTGACGTCATTTTATTCTCTATTATAAACTGGAAGGTCCCACACACGAGTAGTCAAAGTTATTACGTTGGACACAGGCAAATAGGAGCGTTTCCTTAGGATCTCTATAGGATCACTTGACTGAGTGGCGCTTCTCGGTATACTCAGATTTATCAATTGAAAAGTTGGTCACAACGGCTGTAAGCGTCCTTAATATATTCAAAGTCAACTGTTGTTTGTGTGCTAGCAATCTGCAGTTAAGTATAAAGTATAAAGTATTTATTTATCAAAAAGAACAGGAATACATTATTATATAAACTATTACATATTTATTACATCCAGAAAATAACATGAATATATAATATATATAATATAATATAGTATTGGTTACTTTTTATATTTTTCCTTTTTACCTTTTATTTTACACAGTAAAGTTAATAATATATTTTAGTGACAATAACATTCAATTAAAAAGTAAATAACATATTCATTAGTCAGTTAATAACTATAAGTTAATAACAATAAGATTGTTACAGGAATAATGTTATAATAATTGATGTCACTAGATCAGTATCTAATAGGAGAAAAAAAATAAATATGTATGTAAGAACGGTCATATAGAAATAGAACAATTATAATAAATATATTTGATGTTGTGCATAGCCTGCCTCACTAGGCGAACCTGTATTGAGGCAGAATTTTTAGTAAATTGTTTCTCGCATTTTGTCTACAGTTTACTTATAATGTATGGTTCCTATAGTATAGAGCAATACATTATATTAGTTACGATATTCATATTAGTTGTCCTAGGGAACGATGAGAAGTTACCGAAAGTTATCTATTATAATGAAACATTCTTAATTTTTATACATTTCAATTTATTTTATTTCTTTTTGTCATTTTCTAGACTTGTTTCTATTGCAAAATAATATTTCTAAGAGCCAAAACATTTTAGCCTACATTTTTTTTCAAAGAAGTACTTGATAATATCTGTACTGTCGCTATGACCATGTAACTGTGAGAACAGATGCAATTTCATTGCCGGCAATCCATAATATATAAGTGTTCTATCTCTTAATTTCCAATATTAATACAGCTTAAGATGTGTTGGGTGTCTTACAAATAAGTATGAAGTTTGTGTGATTACTAGTTGATTTATTTAGTTATCGTAAATATTTACAATGAATATTAAACTGGACAGACGTCCTTACTAGCCTAGGCTCTAAGTAGCTCCGCTCCTCCAACGGGTGCCCTAGAAGTGCCCGCCCAACTTGCCGATGCCTTCAGCAATCATCGTAACCATTCATACCTAAGATAAAAATAAAGATAGATCGTACACTTTTTTTTTTATTTTTTTTTATTTACAGATTAATAACATTACATGCATAAAAGAAAACAATAGATTGTAATAATTAGGTTACAACCCAATAACAAATGTTCACATCATGCCCAAATAATAAATAAAAAAGTCAATCATTATTAACTTATTCTGTTCTTCTGATATCATACTCAACTGCCATCTTTTGGGATATAGCAAAACTAACTAAGCTACCGACATCTATTAAAGGAAGCTGAAACTCCACAAATAAATAATCAATGGAGGTAGCACAACACGGCATAACACCCTAAAAACAAACAACGAAAATGCTTTTGGCCGTGAAAATCTAAAAACGTATCTAATAGTTTACCATTTCGCTATACAATATCTGTTCTAAGTTGATGTTTATTTCAATTAATACCTCATATTAGTTAGTAAAATGTATTTTGTTACCCCTAATTTAAATGACAACACTTGTTTTGTTTGTTTATTATTTACTTAATGGCAGTCAGTCATTGACATGATTTCTTTTCTTTAATCTTTGCAAAATTGAATTCAGACTCATAAGAAATTTGCTACTAAGAAAGTAATTTGATATTTGTTTGTCAAGAATGCAATAACATTGTTCCATTGTGATTGTGAAAAAGTCCTACAGTAGCCGGAATCGCTAATTACATATCAGAAATGTTGACTCAACAAGCGGGTACTTTCAGAATTCCGAGACGTGATGCAGCTGAAGACTCCCGAAGCCAAGAAGGACTGTGATGAAGCTCTGGAATTCTTCCTAAACAGAATAGAGCCCATTGCATCTGAAGGATACTTCTATGGATCTAAGGTAAGTTTTTATAAACAATAGGTACAATAATTTACGATGTTTCAGCATTATTTCTCTCACCCCATTTTTTCAATAATAGATTGTGTTTATGGTGTTTTTTTTTTTTGAGGTGATGCACTACCAAAATCATGTGTTCTGGTTTGAAAATTAGATCGCTTAGAAATACTTTCAACTTTCAATGCTTTAATTAAATATTGCGCGTAGAACACATACATATTTGCGTCTGAAATTTAGTATTTTTTTTTTTGTAATATTCTTTTTATAAGCCTAGAATTTTTTATCAGGCTGTTAAAAGTTCAAAATCCCCTGCTTACGAACCCCTTTTCGGTTGTGGTATCATCGTATAATGTGGAATATTAATAACCATAAAAAATTTAAATATTTTAGCCTGAACTTCTCAAAATGAAATAAAATGATTTTGGCGATGTTTTTTTCTTGAATAAATCTAAACAGGCTGCATTTGTTAAACGGAAATTTAAACCTAATCGCCCCATACGTAAGGAGTGTTATTGTTATTGCATCGCCTTAAAAGCATATTTTATGAATTTGGCTGTTTTTACTAATCAGCTTCACTGAATTAAACTTTTCTTATTGAAGACCTTAAATTGAGGTGATTTTTCACATAATATGCTGTACAAATCATCCCAATATTAAATTTATTAAGTTTATCAACCTATTAAAGTTAAGCTTATGGAACTCATTATTATTTTTAATTATTGAAGAAGATAATGAGCGCTTTTGGTATTCCTACGGCGATGGCACAAAAAAGGCAAAAAAAGTACATTCCTT
Organism: Limnephilus auricula; assembly: GCA_951813805.1. Classification (NCBI taxonomy): domain Eukaryota; kingdom Metazoa; phylum Arthropoda; class Insecta; order Trichoptera; family Limnephilidae; genus Limnephilus; species Limnephilus auricula. The sequence continues at coordinate 1,898,272 of OX638403.1, forward strand.
ATCACAATAATGCTGCAGCTCTTTCTTACACACTAAATAATAGTGAGACAAACGATGTGTAATATACCTGCTTCCTCCAAAAAGAAAAGATCCTTTTCTTGCAACTCCCTTACTCTTATTAAAGAAATGAGTTGCCCGAGCCGTTGCCGTCGCCGTGCCGTTGCCATGGGAATTATAAAGGCAGGCAAAATCAGAAACCCTCATTGAAAATATGAAAGCGATAAAGACACAGAAAATAAAAAGATAACACTAAGATAAAAATCCCAGTTGCAACACCTGCAACTGGGACTCGAACTCAGATCTCCTAGTCTTACCTGGACTCTACCAATTGAGTTATTACCCCCTAGGATGATGGAATGTGCTTAGGTGGCAATGGTTCGAGTTACAGTTGCGACCATTACCTTCTTATTTTCTGTCTCTATATCTTTCATATTTTCATTGATAGTTATTCTTCTTCATTATGATTATTATTCCGAAATTGGTAACAAACAAACAAACTTGTATTATTCTTTGGGAAAACTAATGATGAAAACATTAATTTGTGACATGGAAACATTTAGACAAAAATGTTTTGCATTCTCATGGTGCTGGAGTTAACCTGTTGTGAGTTTTCCTGCTTTAGCATGCAAAGATTGTGACTTAAATATTGACTTTAAAAAACAACAGACGTGACACATGACGTGATAACAAAATGTTCTATATTGTAATAATTCAGACTCTATCTAAGTGTTTGTAAATTATCAATGATTATTTTGTTGTAGCCAACCTGGGTGGATGTCTACTTCGCAGGCTTCTACGACACGGTGGAGTCTTTCATCGGAAATTTCCTCAAGCCCTACCCCAACCTGACCTCCCTGGTAGAGAAGGTCAAGAGCAAGGACAGTGTCAAGCGATACATCGAGAAGAGACCCGAGAATGAGGCCTCTTAACTCAACACTCCCCATTATACTATTCTCTCAAAGTCACAGCCCAACTGGAATATAGTGACAACCGTTGTCAAACTCTAGCTCTACCTCTGCAGTGAAAAATTTCCAACATGTCACTATAACCTTTTATCAATGCCACAGAGCAACTAAGATACATAGTGACAACCGTTGCCAAACTCTAGTTCTGCCTCAACACGTTAACTTTGCTAGCATTCGTTGTAATCTTATATTAATGTCATAGCACAATTGGGATATTATTATAGTGACAGTCGTTGTCAAACTCTAGGTCTACCTCAATAGGGAAACTTTGCCATCATGTCACTATATTCTTATATAGTGGCACAGTATAACCTGGATACAGTGATAAGCGTTGTCAAACTCAAAGTCTGCTTTGACAACTGGAAAGCTTTGCTAACATGTCACTATATACTTAAATGATGGCACAGCATAACTGGGATACAGTGATGAGCGTTGTCAAAAAGAGTACCTTTACAACAGGAAAAATTTGCCATCAAAGTCACAACATTTGTCTCTATATTCAAGTCAGTTGTTCTTATCTTATGATTACAAGTGCCCGTTATATGTGTACAACAATAATAGAGCAGGTTTAACTTTATTATTTGACCTATGTATTGGGTGTATTCCTGTATTCCTAGATACCATTGCTTTTAACAGAGGATATTATTATAATTTCTTGAATATTTTAAATATATCTAAGTATATGTAAACTTTACGTTAGTTATTTTCGATTCGTTTGGTGTGGATATTTTAGTAGTTACACAGAACAGTATTAAAGGTCTTAATTTTTCAAACAAAATGCATTCCTCTGATCAAAGTATTTTTTAATCGACCAAAAAACCTCAATTATAAGTAATATAAAGGTTTCTGTATTTTCAAATTCTGTTATTGTTTTTCTTTATAGATTTATTGTAGATATTTTTTACTGTCCCGGTGATTAAACTATATTCTATACAAATAAAAGTGTTTTTATTCTAATATGACTAAATATGTAAATACTTTAAAATAACAAATTAATAACATTTGATGATATTTTCAAGATTTCATCTAATCAATTGATTTCAATTCATTTATAAATTGACTAGCTTCTGCTCACGACTTTGTCTGCGTATAGGATTAGTACTTAGCGTAATCTATTTTCTTTGCCTAGGTCCCACCTGCGTTTATACCAAAATTCTTAACCTATTTATTTAAAATATGTATAATTCTTGATTCGATTCAAAGTATTAGGCAAGTACTTCAAATAAATTCACTAATTTAAATATTTTCCAAAATAGGATTTTGATTTAACAATCATTGTTTTGCAAAAAGTCATTCTCAAATTTTGACATTTTCTATTGAACAATTTTTATTAATAAATATATCAATTATATCAATACATTTAAAATAAATAGCTAACTTTATAAATTATAGCCAATATGTTCTTCTGATATATGAGCTATATTTTTGGAAAGTTTCATTAAAATCCATTCAGTAAATTTTGCATGAAAAAGTAACAAACATACATACATCCATACATACTTTCGCGTTTATAATATTAGTAAGATTGTTGTCATATTTAGCAAAAGCAGATCACACTCCCCAAAGAAGCAGTGTAACTCCTAAAGGCTCAATCATTACAGCTGACAAGACAAAATTATCTAAGTACTCGGTAAGATGGTGATAAAATGTCAGATGAAGAGAATTAAAAATATTTTTTTTTATTAGTTATTTGTGCAATGAAAATTAACATTAGTGTGTATGTGTACAATGAAAATTAACCACGTTTTTGGTTATCTGATCAATTCGGAACGTCTAACGATGGAATTTCACAATATAAACTCTCTGAAAGCGAGATGTAAACTTTCTAATTATATTACTTCTACACAAAATTAAGCGAAAATCAGTATGTTGATATACACCAAACATTATACAGGGTTGTCCGGGGGTAAAGTGCATTAACTTCGGGAGTTGATACTAAATGATGGAAGGAGTAAAAAAGATTGACAACTTTTTCCAAAATTCCAAAAATTTTTTCCCATACAAAATGACATACCTATTAAAAATCCTTAGTGTAAGCAGGGTTAGGCAGTATTTGAATTACTTGCATTTCAATTACTTCCTAAAAATGTAATTTGTATTTGGTATTTCAAATGCCCGATGCTGAAGTATTTTGTAATTAGTATTTCAAATACTCGTGGCTTCAAAATACATTTAGCGATCTTATGATAATGAAAAATAAGATAACTCATACATAAGATTCCAGTGTTTTAAGTCATAAATAAGATGACTTAAAACATTAGAGTCCAGAGGCCCTAGCACGCTTGTTCTATAACGATCGATAGGATAACTATCGGTAACTTCTCATCGTTCCCTACGACAACTGCAGATCGCAAACGAATAGGTGACAGTTCACAATGACTAAGTGTCCTTAATATATTCGATATCAACTGTCGTTTGTACGTTTGAGATCTGCAGTTGTCCTAGGGAACGATGAGAAGTTAACGACAATCGGTCGGTAACTTCATATCGAGCGACCGTGCTAGCACATCAGAGCAAAATATATTAATCTTTAGAGTTGGCTACTTTATTGTGCCACAACTAAAAGAGTGCTTAGAAAGAAGATTTGATAAGTATTTTAAACTGTCGCTCGCCTAAAATAAATGGAGCCATTTTGGCGTCATGTTACCACCCTGGTTACAAAATGCCTTGGCTGCCAGAAAGCATCAAACGAAAGGCAAAGAATTCAAAATCTTGCAATTGCAAAGATAAATTGGCTGGGCTGGATTAGTTTCTATTTACATTACCTAACACCTGGGTCCTATACCCCCAAAACTTTACAAGTCTACGAAGTATGCAGAGATGAGACATGTCTTTTGAGCAATATGATTAGTCAATTTGGTCTGCTTCGTTCAAAAAGGCACTCGAAACGCACTCTTAGAAAAGGGTACTTACGACAATTTATTGCAATCATAGGTTCTGAAAGTATTTTTAATTTTGCATTTTAAATAAAGTATTTCAAATACACGACTTTGGAGTATTTCGTATTTTAAATACACAACTTGGAAGTATTTTGTAATTTGTATTTTAATTACAGCAAAGCATGTATTTTGCCCAACCCTGACAGGCGCGGATCCAGCCCTTGAAAAAGGTTGTGGGCACAGCCACCCGAAAATCGGCCAAGTGCGAGTCGGAGTACGAACTCGCCCATAAACGCCTTTTGAATTTGATTATTTCCTTTTTTCCGCGCATCAGGACTTTGGCCTTAGGAATAGATGTCATCATTGGAGGAAGTCAGACCCGATTTCGTCGATTTCGTCAAACAGTTTGGATTAAATTCCAAACCAATTTCAATCAATAAATTATTCTTTTTTCCAGTAGCCAGTAAGCCAATATACGGACTGGGTAAATAGGTATCTTGACGTTATCTCAGGAGTAGTAAGTTTGACCATCAAGTGAAATGCACCAGCTACCAATACCACTACGCCATTCTTCCATATAGCTATTTTCAAGCGACGCTCGTCTGTACCTTCCATACTAATATTTGTGTTTGGAAACGCCGCTAGGCGCTGCACTAGCAAAATAGTATGACAGGTAGCGGGTAGCGCGAACGAACAACTACTGAACCGATTTTGATACAACTAACTACATCGTCAAAGGATATCAAATCAATTTAAACGCTAGGAAACATTTTACATTAGATAACTTTATTTAAAATTACAATTAAATTACAAATTCAGGCTTACGTTTCTTTTTTTGCGAAAACGTAGATAATTTCATTGATATCCAGGTTCACATCTTTGTATATACAGGGTGTTAAGCATCGTACTTGACTTACTTTAACCAGTGATTCCTGAGATTATTTGAAGTAAAAAATGTTAATTAAATTTTGGTCTCCGGTGACATTTTTGAAGTTTTTTTTTTAAGTAAATACTTCTTTAGGCACGCTTGACTTGAGGGGTGAAATTACGGCGTTACGAGAGGCGTAATATCGGGCGTTACGAACGTTACGGAGGAAATTAAAATTATTTTTTAGGTTCATTCCTCACAATCTAATCGTAACAACAGGGCTCAAATCCATAGTAATGAAGTTTGGAATGGGTGCTGGCATTTATTTTAAACTTTGTAAGAATTAAATCAACAATCCCATTCTAATGCTGGGGCCGCATCTGCGCCTATCGTCCCGAAGTAATGCGTGCCGATACTTCGTACGTTTGAAAATTTGAAAAAAAGAATACGTTTACTTTAATTTGAAAAAAGAATACGTAAATAATATTCGTGACGAGAGCCGATAATGGCCAGTCACGTTTGCGCGTATTGTGTCATAGCACGAAGCTTCGTGACGATAGGCGCAGATGCGGCCCCAGCATAAGCGTAATTCCCATGATAAATTTTTCATTTCCAGTGTGCGAACTCAGTGCATTGAAACAACTGATTTGTCACGATGATTGGTAACAATCCAAACGATTCTTCAATTTAGATTCTTATACAGTGAGGATTTGAATGGTTTTATTCGATGCCAGAAAGAAAATTAGATTGGATTACTAAAGAAGTATTTACTTCAGTCGTGTGGAATAAAGCACACTCGTATTTTTTTTTCTACAAAAACGTAAAAATCATTAGGTATTGGGATGTTAGGGGCGGGGTGAGGGATTGGTTGGTTACCTGGCTTACTGACCAGTGATGACATGTGGAAGTTTTTTTTTCTTTGATTTTGAAGAAAAAGTTTTTTTTAAAAAAGACATCTAAAAAATCACCGGAGTGCGGAACGGAAATCACAAATAAACTCAATGGAAACACTACAGAGCTCATTTATAAAACTATAGTTGCTCCACATTTTGATTATTGCTCCTAGATGTTATATTTGGCCAATGAAGGAAATTTGAACAAGCTAGATGTTATACAGAATAGAGCAATGAGTATATTGGGAAAAGGCAAACATGCAAGGGATAATCAAATGAGAGCGCATCTAAACTGGATTCCAATAAAAAAGAGACTGTTATTTAATAATTTTTGTCCATGAACAACCAAATGCCAAAATATTTTAAGAATGAAATTGTGTTTTAGAGATACGATACGATTGTACCACCCCAGCCAGGAGCAATCCTGTCCCGGTGAGACCGGTACACCAGGGGGCACTGATTTGTTAGGATTAGGAACACGTGCTCTAAGGATAGGAAGGAGGTTGGAGTTTAATCGACCGGTATACATGGCAACCTAATAAGCCAATATTGGAATTTAGGATGGGCAGGAATAAAGGAATTTATTGAGCGTTGTATTTTTTTTCCCTGTTTTATATCTTCCTTCTTCTTGCTTCTTCTTACATTTGTTTGCATCTTTTTGGCGCTTGCTGGTTCTTCTCGCCTCTTCTTGGCTATTCTTCTAGTTTCTCTTGGCTCTTCATGCTGCTTCTTGACTCGCCTTGGTTTTTCTTGCATATTTTCTTTAATTGGCTCTTTTTGCATCTTCTCCCCCCCCCCTCCTCCTTCGTGGCTCACCTTTTCTTTTCTTTGCTCATCTTGTTTTCTTCTTGAATTTTCTTACTTCGTACCTCCTATTATTGGTTGTTAAGGACACTTCTTGGATCTTAACAAGTAGCCACTTCGTCCCGGCATGCAACCCCGCCCCACTCACACCCATACACTGTTTCACTTTTTTTACAAATTAAATCGCAAAGTCCAGCAAATTGTACTGATCGTAACGCGCGTATGTATCATTTTTCGGGGAAATCGGTCCAAGAAAACGCCGGGTAATTTAAAAAGAAACGAGGACCACAAAATTCACGTCCTCACTCGACAAGCACACACTTCAATCGTACATTTATTATAAGCAATAATTATCAGCCTGAAACACACATTGAAAAAATCTTCCCAGAAAAAATACATGCCGCCGACGGGACTCGAACGTGTCCTTCTGATGTCCGGTCAGGTGCTCTAATCCTCTGAGCTACGGCGGCTTACCTCTTACCCGTCAAATGATTCAATATATACTAGTGTTTCATTCAACAACCGCCGAAGATTTTTTCGATGTGTTTCAGGCTGATAATTATTGCCATTTTGTGCTATGCATAAAAATCTTGTCTTAAACATTAGTTTATCAATTAAAAACAATAGAGATGTACGTAATTACGAAACCAGAAGTGTAAATAGAATTAGAATGCCACGTATGAAGAAATCAAAAATCACATAACTGCCTAATGTACAGAGGACTAAAGATGTATGATGAAGCCTGAAAGTCTAAAGAATGAAGGAATAATGAATGTATTTAAAAAGAAATGTTATGTTTACTGTAAAAATATTTAAAGTTACAAAATGAAATTTTATCTTGTTTATATTAGTTTATATTCATGTTTTATAAACTAACTCAATAAATAATAATTAAAAAAATTAAAAACATAATTTTTTCAATACAAGTATTCATGTGCCAAAAAGAAACAGATAATATGTTGTCAAAAATGTGACATAACATGTCAGCATATCGTCTATGGCTCTTTGCTGCGTTTTGATTCACGCACGATTCATGATTCATTGTGTTTTTTTTATTTTATTTTATCAAGGCAAAGCGTTTATTATCATCAGCCTATCGATCTCAATGGACCGTGAAAGTGTGACATTACAAGACCATTAGGGTTGTGGGCATGCCCACCGTGCCCACAACGGTGGATCCGCCCTTGAACCCTGAGTGTATTGTGGCGACGTTACATTGGCCCGTATTGTAACAGCCGAAAATAATAGTGCTGGCCCCAAACGCCACGCTAATTTTATCTTTGTACCAAAAAAGTACCCTTTAAAGTTGGAATTACGAAAAAAGTTATTTATCTTTTTTTACTTATACCCAGTGGTGGCTCGTGACTTTTGGTGAGCCAGAGTGCTAATATTAATAAAAATGGCATTATTGATGTCGTTGTAGCTAAAAAAATATATTTTTTTTTTTTTTTCGAAAATTGGTTTTCGTATGAAGATTTTTTTGGAAATCTGTGCGGCGCACGGCAAAACTAAAATTTCCTGAAAATCTTCATACAAAAAATAAATTTTCGAAAAACAAAAAATTGTTTTCGGCTACAACGACATCAATAATGCCATTTTTGTTAATATTAGCACTCTAGCTCACCAAAAGTCACGAGCCGCCACTGCTTATACCGTCGAGTAGAATCACCTAATGCACTTTACCCCCCGATACCTGTATACTGAATTAACATGCCATCAAGAAAATTAAAAAGGAGGATAAATGCTATTTTTTTATAAAAGCCAACAAAAACTAATTCTTTTTGGTTTTTTGGTTTAGCTCAAATCCCACCCCGTGTCCACTGCACAACCATAGATTTTCGCAGCGCTTCGCTAAATCAGCTGTCAAGCCGCAATTTTTCCAGAAATTTATTTTGTAGTTTACAGGTATCATACCTTACTCTATAGTCTGTCAAATAAGCGTAGAAAACATAGGAGGGCGCCATTGGTGTTCAGATGACAATACTAAATTTATAACACACGGTGGAAATGTAAAGCTGTGTAAGCTACAATTTTATAAAAAACACGAAAACACATAAAAGTGGGAAAAATATTTTTTCATTACAATATATATATATATACACACTGATCTCAAAATTAGAATTGCATTTTTGTATATTATCCGTTTGCAATTTTATGTTAACACAATGAAGAATAACGATATTGTAGTACAATAAAAAGCCGTTTAGAATTTGCTCACATTTATTTAACACTAGCTAAAGTACCCAGCTTTGCCTGGGCTTTAGATCATCCCCCTAAAAAAATGTACCTTATGACGAATAGCACTGAGGTCAAAACTATCCATAGCTTTCGGAGTGCGACCTTTTTTATTTTGTCTGAAGTTTCGAATTTACCCCCATTTGTTTCGCTCTCCTTCGCTCTAATTCGCCTGAAGGTACTTTCTGAATTAACTGCAGAAATAAATACAACTGTGATAGCTAACAATATTTTATATCTGTATATACACGTATGTATGTATGTGTCATACGTAAATGAAATAAAATCATACTTAAAACATGTATCCATGCGTGAAAATATTTATACAAAGCACCTTAAAATTGTTATTATTAAAATTAAAATTAAAATATTTACATTTAAAAAAAAACATTTTTTTAAATGTAAATATTTTAATTTTAATAATAACAATTTTAAGGATTGTAAGCAACGTTTCAATTCTGAATGGTGGTACACGAGAGCGATACTGAGAGTATCTTCCACTCTGCCACAAATATGCTAGGTACATATTATTTTTAATTAATTAATTGTCAAATAACACAAATTAATCAAATAAAATTTATTTGCACACGCCGGGTTCGAACCCGCGACCTTCGGATTGGGAGTCGAGAGCCTTACCACTTGACCACGCCGGCCGACGATAATGCAAATAAAGGTGGGTCATTGGGTATCCTATATATTGGGTAACATAATAATATTATATTTAATCACAGGGACTGAGTGAATAAACCACACAAGAGACCCAACTGCTCCCGTTTCGAGCACCCCCAATTGGGGTGTGTTGTGAGATTGAAGGTAGTGGAGAGGGAAGTAGTTGAAGTAGAAAAAAGTGGGGAAGTACCTGGCTATTCAGATCTGATCACTAAAGCCATTTCAAGCAATGTTTTAATTCTGAATGATATTCTTAGAGTATCTTCCACTCAATCATTGTGTTGTGGGCGTGTGCGTGTTTTCAAAGTAAGCTTATTTTTTCCCAATTTCTTGTAAAATTAAGAGAAAACCAAAAAAATTAAGGAAATTTAAAAAAAAGTTATGTCCATACTATTTTTTTTCTTAAACAGTTGGAAAAAATCTTAAAAATCGGTCCAGTGTTGGAGGAGAATACGAAACCTCAATTTTGATGGTTTTATTTAGATATTATCAGCCTGGAGACGGTTTTGATTTCTTTTTTATGATTTCCACATTTTCGTCTCTTCTAAAAGTCTGGCCTTTCAGTTAGTAAATAATTTAGCGCTGAATTCCCATCCCGCCATCGCTCTGTAAGGGAAGGTTGTTTGCCGAAAGGTTACATTACCTTTCTGCCATGTTATCTACGTTTAATCTATCTATTTGTCTTCAGCTTTGTCTGCGCTTTCATCGGGGGAGAGTTTCTTTATTTTCTTCTTGTGGCTTTGTGTGACTACTCCATATTCACTTTCTATTCTCAAAGGGTTGACAAACAGTGGTCACAACCGGCCATTGTAGTATTAACTGGGTACTTACTCTAAAATACATACTCACCCACCCTGTGTAATCTGTGCATTCAACTAACCATTGAAATAGTTCTGTACCTTCCTCATGGAGAAAAATGTTATTCTAAAATACGATCATTTTATTCGTAAAAACGGTTAAAAACTGGACTGAAGTTCTTACGAACAATTAACAGGGTTTCAATGTTTATTGGCGGGAATATGTAAGAATAATTTGTTGGTATACGTAATTTCGTACGTATACCAATAAATTATTCTTACATTTTCCCGCCAATAAACATTGAAACAATGTTAATTTGTTCGTAAGAACTTCAGTCCCGTTTTTATGAATAAAATGATCGTATTTTAGAATAACATTTTTCTCCGTGCAATACCAATTAATTTTGTAGTGGGTAGCAATTTGAAGATTTCTATCATGATATACAATAAATTATCAATCAGTGTGGCTATATTTCCATCAACAACATTGAATCGACAAATATGTATAAAAAGTCATACCTAGTTTCCTGAATGTTAACGGCATCAATTTGTAATCGTAATTGTTTGATTTTGTTTGATTAATTCCTCATTTCATAATTCGTTTATTAAAAATATCTAATAATTATTGCAGTGTATTTGCGGCACGATTCAGAGTGGTATACCTACTTTCAGTATCGCCCTGGTGAAAGATCAACATTTAGAATTGAAACGTGCGTTGTTATTTTTTCTACATTAGCTCCACATAGGGGACCCTTAACAAAAACAATTTCCCTCGGAGCTATGTCATCTGTGGGATGCTGCATGGGTTTTTAAAAAAAAGTTTGTATGTATTGGGGTAGTTCTGGGAAGGATAAAATGTATGAGGAGTGGATAAGAATCTGGGGGTCAGTGTATGCAGGAGTGACGGACGTTTACATCCACTGCTGTGTAAAGCGATGGGTCGAGAGTGTCCATTAAGGTGGGTCACGAATGTATGGGGAATTTTTTTTTCTTGTTTTGATTTGTCTAATAGTAATAAAAGAGTGTTAAATGAAGATAAAAAAGCGCGTAATTTTTTTGATAATATTTGCATATCATCTTCTTCCTCCGGATTGACTTTGAAATTTCATATATTAGAGAAAAACTCACCCTTATTAAATATTTAAAAAATATTAGATAAAAAAGTAAAAATTATTAATTTTTCAATAAAACGCAAAATAGAGGGAATGTTTCGAATTATTTATTAAAAACATATATGAATATAATTCAAACTATCTCAAGGTAGTGAACTCAAATACCGGCAAAATCCTTCTTGCTCTCAAATTTCGTCATTATTTTGCGAGACTCAATCTTCACCTTAATTAGACTTTCTCTTGCATACATCGTACATAATGTAGTCAAGGCTTCAATAACAGTCGTTACACCTCTTTCAACTGCTTGAGTATGACATGGCAGTCGCAGAAGAGGCAATCTACCTTCTCCCCCTTGAGCTACAAATAATTGAAGATCTTCATCCGATATATGCTTCAGTATTAAGGGTTCGGTTACAATTTTCTTCCAAATAATATGATGCATCGAGGTTTATGTTTGGAAGTTGGAACAGCCCTGTTTTACTTAGTTTCTTACTGCGTGCTTTTAGAACACGACGTGCACGCAGCTAATTCTTGGATATGCTTGTGAGGGTCTGTCAACATTGCAAGCAATAAATTTTCGGGGTGTGCGAAGTATCTGTTTCTTTCTATAACTGAATTAATTATAGTTTTTAGTTCAGCTGATAAGTATCTAGGCGCTGAGATTAACTACCACAGTGACGTGCTCCATCTTTACAGGTGGGATGAGTTTTGATGCTGAACCAAGCGCCGGAGCATAAACTTTAACAACGTACGTTTATAAAATAAAAAGATTCTCTGGAGGAGCTTCCATTGAAACATAAAGACGAAGAATTCGGTTAGCACTGGTAAGCTATTTGGCATGAGACATTTTTCCAGGAGATTTGTGGCATAAATCTTTAGGTAATTCCCCCACCGTAACTGCAGATACTATTTTAAACAAATATAACTGATCTGTATCCACGTCTTTAGTAAGTAATTCATGCAACTCTCCGTCAATTTTCTGAAAATGAATCATAGGCTTTTTTTCACAGTTTTCCAAAGCTAGTCCTATTGTGCCTGAATATGTTTGAGGTCCATATGTCTTATCTTCAAGATGTGCGAACAATGCCGAAATGGTAACTCGTTCATGTGAAGCAAGCAAATTATCAATTGCAATGGTTTGTAACTTTCGAAGTGCCATAGTTTGGTGCAATAAAACCTAAATATATTGAGTCTGGGTCTTTTATCAATGAAATATGCTCTTCAATGCGTCATTCTCTGTATTGCGTCCCCTCCCTTTCCTGATAATTAATGTTTTATCTTTTCGGCCATCAAAATATATTGGGGATTTTTATAAAACTATGAGTTGTGCCCTTAATATTTCCTCTTGTTTTCTTTCCTTCTCTGCAAAGTTTACTCTCGTCAATAACTGGAATATTCGACTTGATGTCATACAGAACTGATGAGGCAATGGCTGCCACTGCCTTATCCAACACACCATATCTATCACAAGTTTTAGACAGTGTGGAATGATCAATATTGACCGCAGCCTGCTTCTGAAGCGTTTGAGGTATAACATTAGGTATGAAAACATCTTTACAATCGGATTCATTTGATGCAGAAGACGTGGAAATATCGAGTAGAGAGGTAGTTGGCTTACCTATGCTTTTCTTTTTAGACGGGCACAAGGATTTTTGCTTCAAAAGTTTCCCTTTCAACGCAGTTTTCATTTATTTTGTTGAAGCGATATCCACGTTTCCTATTATCATTTTTCGTATAGAACGTTGGTCAGTAATGAAACTCTATTCATTTAGAGGTATTTTTTGATCTCTAGGACAGCCACATTTACTGAAATCATTGCATTTGCAAGATGAAATATCAAACAGCACTTTACTTTTGCGGCGGAATTCCTCCATTTTTTCTCCGGTATTAGTGCAATCGGTACTCCCCCCACCCTCACCTCACGCCTTCAACAATCAAAACCGAGACTTTTTGTACATGATTTCGTAAATATATACTACATTAGCTATGGAAGATTACAAAAAATATGATTAAAAAGATTCATAGTAACTTTTATAGACACTAGAAATAACCCCTAAAATTTAAATTTTTCAAAATTTTGAAGTGAATCCGGAGGAAGAAGATCGTATCAGAAAATTTTAAAAATTTTAACACGTCGTTTTGAACCCATTTGGCACCCTTTTATCGCTCTTAGAATTTGAAATTAACACTTTTTTTAAAATGACCCACCTTAGTGTCCATGCCGGAGAGGTCACTCTAGACTCAGCGGGAGGGATGGATTCATACATCCGTGACTCTTGGACACACATTTCTACTCGCCCTTTTTTTTCTTTCCTCTCCTTCCTTTCCTTAAAAAAACTATCCGCACAATATCCCCTAAGATGCCCTGAGAAAAAATTATTTTCTATTTTTAAATAGGGATAATAATGAAAATTTTAAATTAATCTAACGACTTGCAATAGGTTCTTATCAAATGAATACCGTCACGTGCTTAATCTATACGTGTCTCTAGACTCGAACTTTTCCTAGTAGCCCACTGAAGTTAAATTTAAACGATAATCTCATTTTTAAATATCGAACCGTAAATAAAATACAAGATAAATTAGCGATTAAAATTAAACAGGTGATCCGACCTTTTTATCTAAACATTATTATGAAAACGAAAACAATTTTTGGTTATTATGCGTTCAAATTACCGAAGATAACAATAATTTATCAATATTTTCAACTCCTGTTATGTTTAAATGTATTATTTTCACGAATAACGTCATTATAATACTTTTGTTATGTAAGAATCACATCGATGTAGTACTTTACTTTAGTTGTTTCAAAGTTCGAAAAAATTTAAAAGAGAAGGAGGAAATGGCCAACTTTTCTCTAGTCCATCATCCACATAATTGACTGAGCGTTTTATAAATGTTTTGTACGTTCCGGTTCCGTTTTTAAAAATCTGTTGTATTATTCAAGCAAACCTTTCTTTTAATAGATGGCTAACTTTGACTAGGTTACTATCTTTGACTCATTTATCATGCTACCAACCTGACCGTAAAAGATTTAAAAAAAAAAAAAGTTTTAATTTTCATTGTATTTAAAAAATTTAAAAAATTGTCTCGCAAATATATGGCTCATAATTAAGTAGGTAGGTAGGTATTTAAGTACGTACTTACAAATCTAATGATTTAAGTGGAAATGTTTTGTTTTAAATTATTCAATTTGAGAAAATTAGAAAAATACTTTTTAAGGGAGGTCTACTCTTAACATAACTCCTAAAAGTACTGAATAACTGGAACGGGATAAAAATAAAGAACACACACACACACACACACAAACACACATACACACACACACACACATACATACACACAGTCACACACACACACACACACACACACACACACACACAAACACACACACACACACACCCAAATACACACACACACACACCCAAACACACACACACATACACACTCAAACACACACACACACACACACACACACACCCAAACACACAAACACACCCAAACACACACACACCCAAAAATACACACACACACACACACACCCAAACACACACACACACACGCACACACACACACACACACACATACACACACACACCTTCGGGGACACTTAGTTATATTTTGTATGAGTAAGTATACCGTATTTTTCTTAAACCGACTGCATTATTGTATGTGAATATGCCGGGAATAACTGTCGGGGGATCAACCGTCATGGAATCTGTTAAATAATGGTCGTTTTCCTTCTCGTTGATACGGAAAAAAATCATGTCATCCACTCAATAATTATCTTCGTCAAGGTTTACATCTATAACTTCTATTATCAGCGCCAACGCTAAACTTCCAAAAAGCTCATCACTCATTCCTCTTTCCAGTATAACAGCCAGCAATTACAAAAACCTACATTTTCTCACCTCCCTCTGCTTCTCGTTTGTTGACAGATCACAATCACAGTGATATCACTTTACCGCCAGACGCGACGAACGCATGAATTCCTGAGTTGGGTATCTTTAAAAAATCATATTTCACACCGCGGTATCGCCATGTGCTGTCTGGATTGTGCCGTGTGCCTACTCATCCCGGGAAAATAAAGCAATCCTCAATCCCTCTTTTGTTCTGGTTTTTAGGTGTGAAAAGGGGTCCCGAGATCAAAATGAAAAATTATTTTCCCTCTTTTCCACACACGCTCACTCCTCTCTCTATTTACAAACTTGACAACTTGGAACCTGTTTCGGGATTTTGGTACGAAGAAAGAAAGATTCAAAAAAATTTTTATTCATAATTTCAATAATAAATAGTATTTTATTTGTAGGGTTTCCATAGAGTTTTTTTTAAAATCAGAAGTAGACAGTTATTTTCCTCTTATTTTTAACGTAAATTGTGCAAAATATCATCAATTACATCACGCCATTTCCCCGCAAAACAACTCGGTCTTGGCACAAACCCTTTACCTCATTCATGATCTCATACACTCATCTATTATTTATTTATCACGACTTATGTAAAATGTTAACATGTTAACTATCAGAAGGAAATGTATGCTAAAAAATGGTTATGTCAAAGAATTCTAGAACTTCCGAAACCAGAGCAGCATATAACAAATTGGCAAAGGAAAGCAAGAAGATCATAAATAGGTAAAAATTCGATCACGAACTGCAGATCAGCTTGCGGGCTCAATATGTCGCAATTTCTGCAAATCCAGTCTGCCACCTCTTACGAGACCTGATGGCTCACTAGCAAATATCGCCGACGAAAAGGCTAACCTACTAGGCATAATGTTTGCGGAGAACTCAACCATCGATGATCAAGGTGCAGTCCCTACGTCGGTTCCTCACTGCGGTTTTTATATGAAAAAGCTGAGGATCCGGCATCGGGATGTGCTCCAAGTCTTACGAGGGCTTGATGTTAATAAATCTAGTGGGCCTGATGGAATCCCCGCCTTGGTATTGCAGAGGTGCGCTACATAAATATCTTTAATTTTGACGAAGCTTTTTAAAATGTCCCTTAAATCTGGCTCTGTACCCTCTGGTTGGAAAAAAGCGGTTATCCATCCTATTGCAAAGAAGGGTGACCGCTCCAACCCGGCCAACTACCGCCCCATAGCGATCAAATCCAAGGTGATGGAACGTGCGATCAACGACAAACTGCTCACATACCTCCAGAAGAATAAAATTATCAACGACCGTCAGTAAGGATTCCGGCGGAACAGCTCGTGCGGTGATCTTCTCGCGTATGTGACGCATGTTTGGGGGCGTAGAACGTTTCGGTGAGACCCAAACAGTCGCACTGGACATTTCCAAGGCTTTTGACGAGGACTTATCTACAAACAGCCTTCTTACGGACTTCCCGCATCCTTGTGTAATTGGATTGCCGGCTTTTTGAGGGAGAGGTCGATTCAGACGGTTGCTGATGGTTTCACCTCTTCCTCGCATTCGATAAATGCTGAGGTCCCACAGGGATCGGTTCTGTCTCCGACGTTTTTGTTGCACATCAATTACCTTTTGACATGTGCACCAATTCATTGTTACGCGGATGACAGTACAGTCTATGGTAGCTTTTTGTTTGACCCCCAAATTCCCAAAAACCCTTTGAAGCAAAGAATGGGCGGTTACCTCGAGAGTGTTTTCTCTTGGGGTAAGAATAATCTCGTCGAATTTAATGTTTCAAAGACCCAATCATGTCTGATCACGTCTAAAAGGGATCGAAATGGCAATCTGGTCTCCTTCAACGGTAGCATTCTACCAAACAGACCCTCCATTGATATACTCGGAGTAACTCTAAGTGACCAGCTCAAGTACGGGGGCTCCATCGAAGCCAGAGTAAAGTTAGCCTCTCAGAAACTGGGCGTAGGTACTGTACAGTAGTTTACAGGGCCCGCAGATACTTTAATAGTACACAACTCGTCGTTCTAGTTCGTTTTTGTCTAACAGACCATTTTTCGTGAACTTGAGTTAAGTATGCATTTGTTCTCAAAAAGCCTTTATTTATACGATAATCGTTCAAAAAAAATTATAAAAGATTATTTAAGGGGTTTTCAAAACGCACTTTGTCTTACGTCCCCCAAAATGTATGTGCTTTTATCGTAAAAAAAAACATTAAAACGCCATTTCGCCCGATTTACGTTTTGGTCTGTTGGATAAACACGAACTAACTGCTAACCCTGTACAAATCGCAAGTGCGCCCCACGGTTGAATTTGACAGCCACCTCTGGTCAGGAGCCCCAAAGTACCTGAAAAAAACCCTCGACTTTGCGCTGAAACGGGCGGTCCGTTTGATAGATTCTCCAGTCTGAACAAACGGATTGCAATCTTTAGAGCACAGGCGTCGGGTAGGAATGCTATTCTTGTTCTACCGGTATTTCAATGGAATAGATATAACTAGCGTCATTGATCCCCTCGGCACCGGTGCATGTAAATGTAAAAAAAAGTACGCAAATTTTCATCAATCTAGTAATACATAATACTATTTAGATTTTTATAAAAATCTAATTCACGCTGCACGCTATACAAACACTTTTCCTTTATATAAATAGATAGATAGATCGATAACTTCTATGCAGTGTCCCTAGCCAAAAGGGCGTAAGTGACAGATCGAAGCTTTTCCGAAGAAAGTTTCCTGAAATAATTATACTATTTGACCATTCTGAAATATGGAAAAAACATCAATCCATTGGCTCAAAAAAATTGCATTTTCTCCCATTGGTACACTCGGATTCCTAGACATTCGTCGCTAATCATCAGATCTTTCCATCCTGCTCCAAAATTATTCCACTGCCTCTAGGTCGCTTCCTCTGGTACACTCATTTGGCCTTGATTTTCGGTGTCCTATTCCTTCAACATAGCTAACTTATTGAAATCTCTGTGACCTACAAAACCACTCACAGATTCCAGCATTGATTTATAAAAGATATTTACAAACACTTTATTAAAATAATTAGCATTTTTGTTACTCCGAAATATTTGATACAAAATGTAGACACATAATAAATAAATAATTTTACAACATACGAACAAATCATCAACACTTAATGTTTTCAAATTTAAACAGATGACTTGGTGAGTATTTGCGACATTGTAACTCCCATCGGCGATTGAAAACCATTTGTAAAGGTTTCACTCTTTACATGGCCGTCAGAGGTCTTTTTGCCAGGTATTTCTGTAGGGAAGGCTTTTCAAGAATCTTCTGCCTGATGTGATAGAGATTGGGATAATTATGCAATAGTTCTCGCCACAGCTTGGTCTCCATTGTGTCGATGAATCCAGCGAAGTAAATATCTACCCATGTCAACTGGAAACAAAATAAGGCAATATTGATATTGAATCATATTACAGTATTTATTTATTGTTTACGGACAAATTGTCATTAACAATTACCCGTCGAACAATTTTGGGCATGTTTAAGGTTCGTTTTTAACCTTTCAGGCCTCGGATATATTTTGTCAGATTTGCAGGGCATTTCCGCTTTACAATTAAATCCAAATAAATGAAATATTTCCAAACATATCCTAAAACTAAAAACTGTTTTTGAAAGGTGATGAAATATGCTTTCAAATTTTATAATTCGGAATAAACATATATTTTTTTAAATTATAATTTTTGAATTAACTATTTAAGTAAGTTGAATTAGCTATTAAAAGTATACAATTTTGAACATAAATATTAATTACAGTTTCAGTTTTTGACGCTGTTAGTGTAAACCTATATTTTTAAAAGCGTATCTAAAGAATCTCTATCAGTTATTTAGGGCTGGGCAAAGACAAATAAACAGATTTATTTTGTCATAGGTCATTGACCGGCTATTATCATTATTTTGATTTGAAAACAGAAGATATGAAATTGCACAATACCAAAAATGTAAAAACCGTGGAATGAAAATATGTTATCTACTAGGAATATATTGAGCCAAAGATAATTAAACGTTTAGTCGATGCCAGAAAATTTTAACGGTTTATTTTTATAATAACTTTGAAGGGTTTTTCCATCAAAGTAATATATCATGGAAGAAGAAGACAATACTAATAGATCTAAAAGAAAATATGATAAAGAACATGACACAGAAAAATATGAAGGTAACGGTCGCTACCGGACAAGCTCCTCAACCAACTAGGCCATTCTTATATTTCAAATTTATAATTAATAATATTATGACATTTTTTTTACACATTTTTGACAGCTACATTTTTATAAGATCACGATGTTCAATGAATTGGTTTTGTTACCTAGATAGTGTCTCAAATAAACAAATCCGATATTATTTATGTGGGACACCTATTGACCTTTGTCTAAAAGTCTAAAAGAATACTCGGTTTTTAATTGAATCATTTTCTTTTATTATAAATTTTGACGATTATTGAAGAAGAAGACAATACTAATAAATCTAAACGAAAATATGAAGAAAAAAACAAGACACAGTAAAATAAAAAGGTAACGTCCAAGTGTATACCTTTTTCATTTTTCTCTGTATTGCTCTTTTTCATGTTTTCGTTTTGATTTATAATATTTTCTTCATCTTCAATGACTTATTTTTAATCTGTTTCAGAACTATACTTACAGTGTTGCCATAAAACCAGCCTTCAGCTGCAATATTTTCAAATTTATTGAAGTAGAATGGAAGGATGACGCTATCAAACTGTTCAAGTCCTTCGCCTTTCTGAACGGCCTCCGAGTGTTCTAAAAAAAGGGAAAAAATTCAATCATTGGGATATCTTTCGATCATATTTATAGTAAAGAATTTCTTACACTAATTTAATATTGTGCAGTTAATAATTCGTTGTAAGACAGTTTCTTCAAAAATCGTTCGTTGGACATTAGGTTTTGGATAACCAACACCACTGCCATAGGTCACCCCGAGTGATTCTCTATATGTTTGGTGTTTTATCAGGAATTCCCGGGTTCACGCGGTGAGGCTTATCTGAATCTTGGCAGCGGATGAGTTGGCCCACCAATTTCGTGGCGGCCAGATAGGGAGATACTGGTTGAAGGATACCACAGCAGGATTCTCATTCAGGAGGGATGGATTAATACGTCCGTTTCTCCTGGACACACTGACCACCGGATTCCACCCACTCCTCAACCTTTTTCCTTCTCAGAACATCCTTTCCTAAAAATACCCTCTACACGACATCCCAAAGACTATGTAGGCCCTGAGGGGAATTATTTTCCTCGGGGTCTCTGCGTGGAGCTGATATTAAATAAAGGTACTCCCTGAAACTTTGTGGCAAACAACTAGCTTAGGAACTTGTTTGTTTTATTAGATAACCCGTAACATAATATGATTCTCTGATCCTTGCTTCCCTTACAGTTGTTCCCGCGAACGGTTGATCCCCGGATATTTGATCCCCGGAAAGGTGATCCCTTTTCCAGTTGATCCCCAAAGTTACTTCAAATATTTATAATATTTTAATTAATGAAGACGAATATTAGCGAAAGTCAATCGAAAATCCGAAACAGAAAAATCAGAAAAAGATACCGATACATCTGGGACACGAACCCAGGACCTCGTCATTTTTATCGTCGATTTGGTCATTTTTAACTGTATCATACTTCGACTGAGAACCACCAAAAATTTTTTTCATTTTTCTTAACGCATATTTTTATTGGCTGCTATCTTTATGTATGATTGCAAGATTCAACTCGAACTAAATGCCCTCTAGATAGTGTCAGGATAAATTTTATCACTTTTTATTAATATGCGACATCTATTGACCTTATCTGCAAGCTGCAAGTCTAGGATGAAATATTGTATTATTGTTAAACCTCTTTTTTTTTTTTTTTTTTCACCAGATTTACAGGAACGGGTTTAGTTTTTCCCATAGGAAAAACTAAACCCTTTCATACACTTTTCCATATAAATGATCATCTAGTAAATCCACGTTATGCAAGTGTATTATATAAGTATAATTAATACAAAACAATACAAGAACAACACGTTAATCTACCAAACTATTAAATGGGAATATAATTCACCGTCTCCAGATATTTTCATATCAGAGGGTTCGGCTCTGTGGAATTCCTAATTTGACCGATAAATCCTACTGATCCCTCAATATAAATATTTAAAAAATCTTTCGTAATTCTACATGTATTTAAAATGACTGATTTTTGCATTTTTATATACAAATTCTTTGACAAATCTAATATGCCTAAATTTTTAATAAGAGAGCTAGGTATAATGCCAGTAGCCGAAATAACAAAAGGTAATATTTTTATAGTCTGAGAATGCCAAATTCTTTTAATTTCATTTCCTAAATCTGTATACTTTCTTATTTTTGCAGAAACAGATTTTTGAATATTACAGGAATTTGGAATAGCTACATCAATAATATAAGTTTTTTTTTTTTAATTTTGTCATGTAAAACTATATCAGGTCTATTATGACCAATTGGTCTGTCTGTTAGTATAGTTTTATCATAGTAAATTTTAAAGAAATTATTTTCTAAAAATGAATTTGGTTCGTATTCATAATATGGTACTATATTATGACAGTCAATCAAGTTATGTTTAATTACCAAACTTTGGTGAATTATTTTTAAAACCTGATTGTGCCTAAATGTATACTCAGACGGCGCTAATATAGAACATCCTGATATAATGTGTTCTATAGTTTCCTTTTTTCTATAGTTTTTTTTTTTTTGTTAAACCTCAAATTATAATATTTTAATTAATGAGGATAATATTAGCGAAAGTCAATCGAAAATCCGAAACAGAAAAATCATAAAAAGATACGGATACATCTGGGACAAATATTTATTTTCGAATATATTAATTTCGAATATATATCAAATATTTATTTTCGAATATATTAATTTCGAATATATATCAAATATTTATTTTCGTACATACGATTACCATCGTGAATGTCATATTCTTTCACAAATCATTTACAAAATATGATTGATAATATATAAAATCTATTTATTTGTATCGGAACATAGAAATAGATAAAGTACACATGTCATAACATGTGTACTTTAGGTATCGATTGAAAAAAATAAAATGCCGAATGGACCAAAAATTACTTCTTACGAACACCACACTATTTCGTGAAGTGGCCTTTGTTATATAGTCGAATAGGTTCCACGACAACTCAATAAGGTGGCATTTCAACACTCCTTTGAAAAACCATTAATATTTTTGTAAACAAAATAAAAATATACCATAACCTAACCTAACATAACCTATTTAACCATTTTTTTCATCACTTTTAATGACTTTTCAAAGGAGGTTGAGGTTGCATGTTTTAGAATTGAGAATCTATCAAACGGACCGCCCGTTTCTGCACAGAGTCGAGAGTTTTTTTTTTCAAGTATTGTGGGGCTTCAGAACAGAGGTGGCTGGCAAATTTAACCGTGGGGCCTACTCTGTACTTAGTACTTACGTTTCATAACATCGATCATGTGTGCCACCAGCGCTTCCAGTTGAGCGTTCTTCACGTCATCGCTAGAGGTCAATCCAAAGGTCTTCCCGAGGAACCTGGCGATGGCGGTGGACTGGGATATTACCACGGCATCTCCTATTTCCAGGACGGGAACCTGGGCGAAGGGCTGTTCTAGAAAAGAAGGGGTTTATTTATTTTTATTTTGTTTTATTTTTTTATTATTTATTATTTTATATATTTATTTATTTATTCATACATCATTCATTTTTTTTCTAATCTATTAATTTAATTTACTCCCAACTATGCGAAGTATGTTTGCCGGCAAATAAAACAACAAAAATTCCCAATGCTACCTAAACTACAAAAATTTAAACTTAGGTCATCCCACAGTCTCAGAACCAAAGTGAAAAGCATAAAAATTATGAAGTAAAACCATTACAACAACCAGTCAACAAACATGAAGATGAGGAAATCAACACAGTCAACAAACATGAAGATGAGGAAATCAACCCAGTCAACAAACATGAAGATGAGGAAATCAACACAGTCAACAAACATAAAGATGAGGAAATCAACCCAGTCAACAAATATGAAGATGAGGAAATCAACCCAGTCAACAAACATGAAGATGAGGAAATCAACACAGTCAACAAACATGAAGATGAGTAAATCATCAAACGGAATGTGATCCAAATATAAAATAAATCAAATAAAAAATACCGGTTTTCTCGGAGAAGAAACCTTTTACTAACAACTTTTTACTAAGCACTTTTTTTTATTTTAATCGTTGGCGCAAATGTCAATATTAGTAATATTCACGAAATACTACAAACCTGCCAAGAGGGAGCACCATACGGCAAAAAGAATTTAAACAATCGCGATTCATTTTTATTTATTTATATATTTATTGACGCCCTATTGGGCTTTTATACATCAATTACATCATTGCCCAACCTATGTATTCTTTCTATCAAAAAATTCATAGCGAAGTTATTGTTGTGGAATAAGATATTCCGTCTGTCATATTTTGGAGGTATACGTATAGACAGCAAATTTATAGCGTCAGGGCAGTCTAACCTTGAATGAACAAATTTATATAATAAATAGGATATCAAATGTTTTTCGCCTTTCAGATAAGTTCGATAAGTTACTCAATAATAGGAATACCAATTTTGAAATTAATAAAAAGTAAAAATTTATTTTGATTTTTTTCAATTTGTAAACAATGAGACTTGAAATGAGGACACCAAATGCTTGAATTGTATTCAGCCTGACTTCTAACTAGAGACGGGTATAGTAATTGTATGGTTTTTTTATGTTATTAAAGTCTTTGGCGATTATGAGAATAAATCCAAGCATTTGTAATCCCTTAGGTACTGGTGATGCTAATAATGTGATTCAAGAAGCGTAATTTGGAGTCAAAGATAACTCCAATGTCATTGAATTCAAAGACTCTTTTTAGAGTGGCATTGTTAATTGAGTAGTCGAAAAATAAAGCGGTTTTAGATCTATGGAAACTGATCGTTTGGCATTGGTAAGTAAATCAATTTAAACCGAAAATATTAAAAAATCATTTTAAACACCATAAAAATAAAAATAAAATCATATAAATAAGTCGTATCATTGTGGCATAACCACAATTTGATAATGACATTGAACGACGAAACAGCTGTCACAATAATAAAAACTAAAACACCAGCATTTTTTTTAACAATTATGAAATTTTTTTCTTTTAGACGTGTAGATAATACTTGTATTATGAATACAGCTAACATGATAGATAATACTTTTATCTATATATAATGTGCCTTATAATCTTATCTTGACCCGAGTGACCTAGTTATTATTTACAGGTGTTTATTGAAAAATTATTAATATCTACGAATATAAAATCGATTAAATACCAGTTTTTTGTTTTACATACTAAAACTTTCCATATTTTAAAACTCACTGCAAGCTTTACACGTGCTGAGGCCCCAATTTTACAATTTTCAATAAAATATGAAATAATAATTTTTAATAAAATAGATTAAATATATGATTTGAGATTTCTCGCCCAAAAATTACTATCGTAATTTATTTTTGGGGTAATATGCCGTCTTGTGCAATCTTCTTTAGTCAAAGTTTCAGACAGCATTACTGTGTCCACCGTCAGGGCAAATATGGGCCATAATCCGATATGTCACATACCTGCACTAATGATGGACACTGTAATACTGTCAGAAACGTTGGTTTAAGAAGGAGGTAGCGCAACACGACATTATACCCCAAAAATAAAACAATTAAATGAAATAAAGATGGTAATGAAAAAAAAAATTGCTAAATATTATAAGGTACCTACGGTTTTTTATTATACTCATGTGGGTTTTGTAAAGGTATTATGTATTACGTTAATTTTGTATATCTTAATTTGTTTGATTTCCTTTTTTGTATCGATATCGGTGACTTTGTCCAAAGCTTGTGTTTATCGTCGGAGTTTTATGTTTTTTTGTATTCTTAATTTTTTTCACTTTGTTCCACTTGTTCCACAGACCAGTCTGAAAATGTCCGTAGTAGGACGAAACAGGTCCTGGTGTAAATAAACAAGTGGAACAAGGTGAAAAAAATTGTTTAATTTCATATCTTAATTTTTTGTATTTATTAAATAAGCAATAAAGATAAAATGAGCTTATCTACCGTCTTTCAGTTTCAGCCAATCTTCCCTCTCAATCCTGATGTCATTGAACTCCACATCGGCCCAAGCGAAAATGTACCTTATCGACTCACTGAGGCCTTTCACATTGAAATACTTCAAAGTGTATTTGACCATCTTATTGTTTGAACTAACTAAAACTTTAACAAACTGAGCACCTTGCGAATTGGCCAGATCTTTTATAAAACTAACTAAATTAACTTTTCGGAACGGGAGATAATAGAAGATAGAGAAAAGTCATGATTAGATAAGGCAAAACTAAAATAATGTTTACTTTAAATTCACGGCCAGATAACAACTTTCCTCAACTGTGAACTTTGTCAAGATTCATTTTCTCGGAAGGTACAAATTACAGCTGACAATATAAAGTTTCCACCCATTCCAGGGGTAAGGCTCTCGACTAGCTATCCGAAGGTCGTTTTTTCAAATCCCGGCGTGCTCAATTATTTTTTTTTTTACATTTGACACCGTGTAAGAGTCCCAACTGCTCTCAACCGCCTGGAGCCAGTGAGACTATGGCATCCCAAATACGGGTATGTTCGTATGTTGTGAGCCTGCAGCGAGTGGGGAGGGGAATTAGATGGGGATGAGGAAGGTGAGGAAGTACCTTGCTATTCAGATCTAGTCACCAAACACGGCTAAAGCCATTTCAAGCAACGTTTTAATTCTGAATGGTGGTCTTACACTAGAGCGAAACTGAGTATATCCTTCACTCTGGAACGTGCAGCAAATATACTTTTATTTTAATTTTTTTATTTATAGTGAATACCTCACAAGAGTCCCAACTGCTCCCGTCTGGAGCCAGTGAGACTACGGCATCCCCAATGTATGTTAAGAGGCTGAAGGTAAGTGAGGAAGGGAAGGAGACGAGGAAAAGGAAGGTGGGGAAGTACCCAGCTTTTCAGATCTAGCCACTAAACACGGTCAAAGCCATTTCAAGCAACGTTTCAATTCTGAATGGTGGTCTTACACCAGGGCGATACTAAGAGTATCTTCCACTCTGGAACGTGCCGCAAATATACTATACATATATTATTTTAAATAATTAATTGTGAAATAACACAAATCAATTAAATAAAATTTATTTGCGCACGCCGGGTTCTAACCCGCGGTCTTCGGAATGGTAGTCTAACGCCCTACATATTATGTTTAATTAATTAATTGTGAAATATCTCAGATTATTTGCGCACACCGGGATTCGATCCCGCGACCTTCGGATTGCAAGAGCCTTACCCATCGACCACGGAGGATGTCATCGGATTTTTAAAATTGGATTATATATATATATATATATATATATCTTATAATAATTGTTAAAATTTATTATAGTGTGCTTTGATTTCTTTAGCTTTCTAATATTTCTGGTTTTCACCCTGCAAGCGTGTTCTGGGACTATAGTTTCAAAAGATGGAGAAGTAAAGAATTACAAATAAATTTTACATAGAAAACACTCATTTGTTGGAAATCAGTTTATTATAAGTTATTTTTAAAGGAATTATTACTTTTAAAAGAGCATACTGTAGCAAAAATAGGTTGAACATGTCACAAAAAGTAGAAAACATTTAAGACGCACAAATTACGGAAAGATTCTAATAGAAGAGTTGAGATTCAATTAATATCGATTATTGACATTTTTTTGGATGGTGTGAGTTAATTGGAATATTAACATTTTGTTAAATTAGTAGTCGTATTCTGTCCTCTTGCCGATGTAGGTCTTGATGGCTGGCAGGCTGTGGATCTTGTGAACCAGCTGGTAGAGGAAGGTGTACTTGGGCTGGAGGAAATCAACTCCCCACATTCCCAGGGCGGACTCGATCAAGCCGACGAACCAAAAGTCGACCCAAGAGAGCTAGAACAAGAAAAATACATTAGATAAATCCTTCAATCTAACAAACACATGTGCATTCTGGAAGAACTTGACATTTACAATAGGCTCTCAACTATCTGCCTATACAACGTATTTTAAGATACTTTGAACACTTTGCTCGCTAAACTGAGGACTCCAACTTGGAGAAACTCAAAGTCACTGTCAAAGCTGGAGTGACCAAGTATCACTGGCATCTGGAAATAGGGAGTCCTTGGCTCTTCGCGCAGCGCAGAACCGCAAGAATTATAAAACTGAGAATTGCAAAACCTAATGAATCTTCTGTATTTTGATTTTGTAGATCAACGCTACTTTCAGCTCGCAATATCGATCGTTTCATAATTATAAACTTTTGAAAAACCCTTTGACTTTAAAAATATAAGACAAAATATTAAATAGTTTATTCCAATCAATTTTATGATTGGATGAATATGAAAACTGAGTGTTAAAATGACTGAATATATTCAAGGTTTTTCGAGAAAAAACAGAAATGAAGTTACGATTACAAAGTTTGTAAAATTTACTGATTTACAGAAGTTGAAATGAGGTAGTCTCCCAAAGTCACACAATGAAATTTCATATTTTTACAAATGTATCATTTTGATTTCAGCATGTTGAGGATATAAATGTTAGAAATTTTCTAATATATTGAATAGTGCAGAAGATATGTAAGTGTCGAAAAACGCAAAACGTGTGACATAACGGTACAAGCGTGGGGATACTTCAGTACTGCAATTCTAATTATGAATTGTACTGAATAACTTAATATGTATAAAACGCACCTTTCCGAAGAAGAATCCGCTGTTGGTCTCGACCATCTTGTCCATGCGGGACAGGAAAGTGGGGAAGTACTCAGTCTCGAGGGTCTTCTTCATCGCCATCTTCCTGGTGGTATCCTGCTCATAGTAGTACTGGGAGACCTCTGTTAATCGAAACACCAAGTAACATGAGAACATATTTAATATTGTTATATAAGTTGACTAATAAAATGATCAAATATGGTTACTTACTATACCAAAAGTGGTACATGGCCTCTACTACGGCGTCCATCTGTCCGTTGATAAAATCATCAGAGCCGAAGAGGTTAAACTTCTTGCCAAAGAAGCGAGCGATGGCCATGGGCTGGTACAGGACCTTTCCCTCGAATTCCAAAACTGGGAGCCTTCCGAAGGGGAAGTCTGAAAACAATACAATATTTTATAATAATCCAAAGATGGTACAAGCGCCAAACAAGCCAGACAAAGCGCGTAAGGCATTAGAGTAATGCCATCTTAGGAGGCTTTAATCAAATTAAAAGAGTTGACGGAAACATATCTGGAGATGTAAAGAACAATTTTGTTAACTTACTTTGCTTCAGGGTCGGGTACTGGGTCTTGTAGTTGACGGCAACATTCTCGAAGTTGACTCCTCCATAGGTCATCAAGTACCTGATGGACTCTCCAACTCCCATGATGTCAAAGTAGGTGAACTTGTAGACTGGTGCCATTTTGGTTGAGTAGTTTTACAAATCGTTAAAGAAGAGCAAAGCTTGTTCTGAATTAATGGTTTCCACTAACTGACGATACAGAGGCTGAGTGCAGTATTTATAAGGCCTGGTAATCAATTATAGAGAGTTATCTCTATAAAGTCAGACCATTTTGATAAATGCACTATCACCTTTTTCTTATATTTTTGGGAAAAAAAAACAACATTATTTTAACACCTACATACTTGCATCAGCGATATTTGAATTAAGCAATAAAATTTCCTTCTTTCTAAGATCAATTTGGGAGGCGGGTATTGGTACCGCTGCCCGGGAACCATTTATTGGATAACCAACGCCCTTACCGAAGGTAGCGCCAAGTGGTTTGTTACTTTTGGTGACTTAGCTGAGATGCACTCTTAACATATTGCCTTGTACGGCAGTGGGAGGGATGGATTCATAAGTCCGTCACTCCTGGACACATTTACCCCAGATTCCTACCCTTCCCTCATACCTTTCTCCTTCCTAGAACATCCTTTCTATAAAAAGACCCTCCATACAGATCACCAAAGATGAGGGCCTTCTGTGTGGAGCTAATGTAAAAAAGATAATACCAGTACAGTAATTTGAAAATAATTTGCTTTTTAACAAATAAGCCTTAGAATATTAATCTCACTTTTCAAAGTGGTTTGTTCCATATTTAGCACGTAGTCGTTGTCAGTTGTCAGGGTTTTAACAAGATATTTAATTATTTCAATGTTTATTTATTATATTTAACAACAGTAGGACTTTTACAAACATAATGCAAGTCGAAATTTTACATAATGCTGAAATATAATACGAGTATATATCAGGACATAAAATAAATATCAGTAGGTCTCGTACAATAAATAGTTTTCATTTGCATATCGTAGAAATATACTCGTAGATTTTACCAAGTGTATTATTTATTTACTTTTTTATATAGAGAATACCTCACAAGAGTCCCAAATGCTCCCGTCTGGAGCCAGTGAGACTATGGCATCCCCAATTGGGGTATGTTGTGAGGCTGAAGGTAAGTGGGGAAGGGAAGGAGACGGGGAAGAGGAAGGTGGGGAAGTACCTGGTTATTCAGATCTAGTCACTAAACACGGCTGAAGCCGTAATTATTAAGCAACGTTTCAATTCTGAATAGTGGTCTTACACTAGGGCGATACTGAGAGTATCTCCACTCTGGAACGTGCCGCAAATATAGTTTATATATTTTTTTATTTTTTTTTATTATTAATTAATTATGAAATAACACAAATTGATCAAATAAAATTTATTTGCGCACGCCGGGTTCGAACCCGCGACTTTTTATACAATATACCGATGGTCCAGCTTGAACAGTCAGTTATCTCCAAATACTAAGTTTTGAGAAAACGAGGAAAACAATATATTATAATAAAACAAATATTTTTTATTAAATTAAAACATAAATAAATATTTTTTACACTAATCTGTGCTTTACATATTAAATGTGCTATAAAATAATGCCAAATGGCAGAACTGCCCGGTACATTAGTATGACATTTTGAAATATCCAACTAGTGACCTAACATCAACATTTCGTTTAATTCACTACAAGTTTGTATGCATTATAATGATTTTTTGGTTTTTATGAGTAATCTGAGTATTGTACCAGGTTACCGGTACACTTTTACATATAACTGCATACTCAACTCAATTTCCGATTTTTCGGAGATGTCTGACAAATCAACTGGGCATTATGTAATACTAGCTTCTGCCCGCGACTTCGTCTGCGTAGGATTAGTACTTCGAGTAATCTATTTTCTTTTCCTAGGTCCCATCTATGTTGATACCAAAATTCTTAACCTATTTATTTAAAAGATGTATAATTATTGATTCGATTCGAAGTATTAGGCGAGTACTTCAAATAAATTCACTAATTTAAAGATTTTATAAAATAGCATTTTGATTTAACAATCATTGTTTTGCAAAATGTCATTCTCAAATTTTGACATTTTCTATTAAACAATAATTGTTATTTTCAATGTATTGAAAAAAAAATAGCTAGCTTTATAAATTATACCCTATATGTTATTCTGATGTAAGAGCTATATTATTGTAAAGTTTTATTAAAATCCATTCAGTAGTTTTTGCGTGAAAGAGTAACAGACATACGTACATCCATACAAACTTTCGCATTTCTGCTGACAAGATACTTACGCTAGCGGGGTACAATTTACAAATAAAAACGCTCTACAAGAACATGGCCGCTATCAGAGGTAAGATTTTTTTTACATTAACTACACACGGTAGGCCCGGAGGAAAATAATTTCCCCCAGGGCCTGTGTCATCTATAAAGATGCTGTGTGGAGGGTCTTTTTGAGGAGAGGAAGAAGTGAACATGGGTCTTGAAGAGGGTAATAAAATTCTTTATAATCTTACTATCTTGCTAATATTATAAACGCGAAAGTTTGTATGAATATATGTGTGTTTGTTACTCTTTCACGCAAAATTTAGTGAATGGATTTTAATGAAACTTTACAATAATTATAGCTCATACATCAGAATAACATAGAGGCTATAGATTATAAAGCTAGCTTTCAATTTTCAATATATTGAAAATAATAATTATTGTTTAATAGAAAATGTCAAAATTTGAGAATGACGTTTTGCAAAACAATGATTGTTAAATCAAAATTCTATTTTAGAAAATATTTAAATTAGTGAATTTATTTGAAGTACTCGCCTTATACTTTGAATCGAATCAAAATTATAGATATTTTAAATAAATATGTTAAAATTTTTGGTGTAAACGTAGATGGGACTAAGTAAAAGAAAATAGATTATTCGAAGTAAGTACTAATCCTACGCAGACGTAGTCGCGGGCAGAAGCTAGTAAATAATAAAGTAGCAAAAATTTATTATATGCATCAATTAATTTCTCTCAGAAATAATGTTAGATTTGAGATCTTCTTCAACTTAAAAGCTTCTAGACTTCTCATGTAATCGAATTTGTAATTTCTGAAGCTTAGAAGTACATCATCACAAGTTCATATTATTCATTTTTTCACATATTCTGTTCATCGCTCGGGGATAAATTCCTTTCCTTGAGACACGACCAGGAAATTGGTAGATATTTTGGTAATAGAGGATGCGACCTCCGTGGACGAGGGGCAAGGTTCTCTACTAGAAGCCGCGGGTTCAAATCCCGCAAGTGCAAGAAAATTTTATTCTATTGATTTGTGTTTTCACAATTTAATCATAAAAAATGAGGTTAGGTATATTTGCAGCACGTTCTGAAGTGGAAGATACTCTCAGTATTGCCTTGGTGTAAGACTACCATTCAGAATCAAAACGTTGCTTTAAATGGCTTTTGCCGTATTTAGTGACTAGATTTAAATAGCCAGGTACTTCCCCACCGTCCTATTTCTCATCTCCTTCCCCTTCCCACTTACCTTCAGCCTCACAACATATTCCAATCGGGCGTGTGATAGTCTCAGTTGCTCCCGGAGCAGTTGAAAATCTTGTGCGGTATCCACAATAAAAAACTTTAAAAAAACCTACATAATAATATAAAGTCATGTTATTCTATTTACTGTACAATATGATTGCCTGAAGATTCTTCCAATGCAGCAATAATGTTAAAAAAAAAACATTGTTTTTTGCGTTTTGTACTGGCCTTTATACGTGTCAAACATGGTGTCAGCTCGAAGGAAGGAGCCCGGATCTCATATAATAACGCCTGCAGAATTATATTTGGATACAGAAGGTTCAGCAGCGCATCGACAATCTTTACGGAACTAGGCAGGACCGATTGGATTCGCCGGCCTGATGAGACACCGGGTCACTGGAGCCAGGATGCGGCTAATGGCCTCCGACAATACGGTGGTGAACGCAGCCTCACTTAAGAGGCTAGACTTTGAAACACACGCGGAACACCCGCGTCTGTCATTCTGTCCCGCTCACAATAAGCTCACGCACACTTACAATACATGCGAATGCGAAATGTGCGAATGAGACAACGCTCAAATTTACCTACAGAAATCGCTCGAAAAGGGGTTGATGGAGAATACACTTTTCTACACCGAAACTTTCACAAAATTGAAATTTTAAAAAATATATATTTTTTAAAAAGAAGAAGCTACGTCGGTACCTTTTTATAATTTTATAATTCTTTATGAGAGTTGAGCTAGCAGCATTTTTTCCTTAAATAATATTTTTTGATAAATCGTACATGTTTGACAGTGAATGTTTACGTTAATACGAAACGCATCGAAAATTCGAACACATACCAACATAGTTTTCACCCTCTAGAAGGCAGTCTAAAAAAATATATTCATTTTGTGCAATTTTCGATGTAGAAAAGTGTTTTTTCCCGGACGTCCTTTTTGTAAGGGCCGAAAAGCGAAGTCTATCATCTTAAGACTACTTCTTCTTCTTCTTCTTCTCGTACCCGGTCCGTTCAACGGACGTTAGCTATCATGTTGGCTATGCGGATTTTGTTTACTGCGGCCCGGAACAGCTCTACATAGACTGGCCAAACCCACTATCTCAGGTTTTTCAGCCACGATGTCCTCCTTCTTTCAGGGCCCCGTCTTCCGGCAATATTTCCCTGCATTATGAGATGCAAGATCTTAAGACCACGCCGTACATAATTGATTTTTTGTTCACTTATTTTTATTCTTTTCTACTTGTTTCTTTAATAATATCTAATTATTATGCCTACATCTTTTTTCTACGCACGTCTAAATGGTTCACGTTGTTAAGGAGTATGGTTAATGGCAGACACCTCTGGTCTGGAGTCCCAAAATACCTTTAAAAATACTTTGACTCTGTGCAGAAACGGGCGGTCCGTTTGATAGATTCTCCCGTCTTATCAAACGCATTGCAATCTTTAGAGAACGGGCGGCAGGTGGGAATGCTATCCTTGTTCTAAATATATTTCAATAGTAGATACTCCCAGAAACTAGCGTGATTTATCCCCTCGGCACCGGTGCATAATCGGGAAACACGCCTAACGCGCGCCCAACATATGTACAAGGTTGAAATTTGTCACATCGCTGTCACGGGTCGCTTCTACGACTCGTTCTTGAGTTCGAGTACAACGATTTGTCGGCCTCTGTGTTTCCTCCTTCCTACAACATTGGTCCCTTCAAGACACAAGTTCACTCCTTCCTCTCCTCAAAAAGACCCTCCACACAGCATCTTCAAAGATGACATAGGTCTTGAGGGACATTATTTTCCTTTAATAGTTAATGTTAAAAAAAAAACGTAAAAGCTTTTACCATTTTCAAAATGGTGTTAATTACGATGATATTCCTCTGAGCCAGAGAATATTCAGGGTCCATCTATTAATTGACCAAATAAGACATATCCGGTGCTAATACAATTTTGCAGATTAAATACGCCCCGGAAATCGGTCTGAAAACCAATCAGCAGCTTTCCCGCCTAAACGGAAGGGAAAATTCACTGACGTTCCAAATTCAAATCGGCAATTAATATAATGCAGTTAGAAAGGTTTCTCAAATCTTCCAAAATTACCATTTCAGGTATCATTACCGACTTGGAACCAATGTGTGTGTGTTTTTTTTTAATAATATTATTTTCAGGTCTACAGGGTTAAGGGAACATTAAATTTAATGATAAAAAGATTCTAGAAGAATTGAACTCTATGAATTTATTTTTATAATATGATCATCATGAGTGGTTCGCTACGTTTGGTGACTTAGCCGGGGTGACCGGGTTCATGGGGTGAGGTTTGTATAGGTATCGGCGGCATATGCGTTTGCCCATCTACTGCGTGGCGGGCCGAATCGGGAGAAACCGATGAAGGGAGACCTAACCTAACCTAACCTAACCTAGACCTCTCTAGCCAGACTGTCTCGACCCATCGTTTTGCACTGTAGTGGAGGGGTGGGTCCGTCACTCCTGTACACACTGACCCCCAGATTCTACCCACCCCCCCCATACCTCTTTTCTTCCCAGAACTTCCTATCCTTCCTTTCCAAGAAAAATACTATCCACACAGCATCCCCAAAGATGATATATGCACCGAGGGTAATTGTTTTTCCGAGGGCTTCCTGTGTAGAGCTAATGAAAAAAAAACTTGGTACCTACAAATTATTTGTTTTTATAATGTAATTATATTTTGATAAAGATGCTTTGGTTTAATGAGATTATAGAAAACGTCTAAAATAAACACATGAACATATATATTATTATGATTTATTGAGACCATAACTGGTAATAATTTATCATTGAAGAAGAAGATAACAATAATAATCAATTTTTTTTAAATATGAAAATGAACAAGACACAGAAAAATAATAAAAGATAATAATTTATTTATTTTATATCGACTAGGCAAAATATACTATTCTGCAACAATAATTCCGGGACAAACTACCACATACATCCACCTATTTCGCTTTCACACACTTGAAAATACATAAATTAACCTCAAATATCGTCATGTTTAATATGAGTTACTGTTATTTAAGAGAACAACCTTGATGATTTTTATGTAGCATATTTTTATAACGTAGGAGCTATTGCATATATTTTTGTATTTCTTGTTACTCTCTTTTGTTCATCTAGTTTGTGAACTTTTTCATGTACCTATTACTCACCTGTAAATTTCTCATATTAACCTACACTATATTATTATTTTTATGCCATCTGCAATTTAAAAACTGGTTTCAGTTTAAGTTGTTTGTATTTTTTCTCGTTTCTTATAATATAATATTTTTACTTACCTTTATACCTACCAGTTTTATAATGTAAATTATGCTATGAGTTTATCTTTCTTATTTAAACATTATTACATATATATCACTGTATTATATACTTAATATGTAAAAGCCCACCAGGGCGTTGAAAATGAATAGTAAATAAATATCAGAAACAAATAGTACATTTTTGTTACAGTATTTTTTTTTCCCAATATTAAGATGTATTTCATGGACCTATGATATGTTTCTTTGTAATGTCTTATTTGTGGTATGTATAATTAGTGATTACCGGGTGATGTGCGATGTGAGCTGTTAAGAGGCTAGACTTTGAACGACACGCGGAACACCTGCGTCTGTCATTCTGTCCCGCTCACAATAAGCTCACGCACACTTAAAATACATGCAAATGCGAAATGTGCGAATGAGACAACGCTCAAATTTACCTACAGAAATCGCTCGAAAAGGGGTTTATGGAGAATACACTTTTCTACACCGAAACTTTCACGAAATTGAAATTTAAAAATATATATATTTTTTAGAAAGAAGAAGCTACGTCGGTAGCTTTTTATAATTTTATAATTCTTTATGAGAGTTGAGTTAGCAGCACTTTTTCCTTAAATAATATTTTTTGATAAATCGTACATGTTTGACAGTGAATGTTTACGTTAATACGAAAAGAATCGAAAATTCGAAAACATACTGACATAGTTTTCACCCTCTAGAAGGCAGTATAAAAAAATATATTCATTTTGTGCAATTTTCGATGTAGAAAAGTGTTTTTTCCCGGGCGTCCTTTTTGTATGAGCCGAAAAGTGAAGTCTATCGTCTTAAGAGGGTATTACCAGAGAATACCGGAAATTAGTCGTTTTTATATCAAATTCTAGACGTACCGACTCTTTTTTACAAAAACATAAATTGATTTTGAAAGATTGTTATTTTATCTGGTACACGCAGTTTTAAAATTTTGAAAAACGAAGTGTATTTTTAATATACTAAGGTTATACCGTTGGTCGTTGGCAGATTTGTTCAATTTTCAAACGATAGATTCTATTAAACAACACAAATTTCGTATCATACAATCATACAATTAAATAAATCAATACATAATATAGTACCTAAACACAGTTTTCAGCGTTATAAGGTTTGTTTAAATTATTTTTTGCTTATATTAAAAAAAAATAATAATTTAATCCAAGAACGTTTTTTGTGACAAAAATACCTCATTTTCTATTTATTTTAGGTCTTATAAACTAAAATATTTAAAAAAAATTTTACACACTTATTTTTTTTAGTCATTATTGAAAAATCATAAATATTTATGATCAAAAAATACTAAGAAGAAGTACACGATATTTAATAATTTATCATCGTGCGTTTTGAACATTTTTATTGCTTACTTGAATGTGGGTATATATTAAAGCCAGTTTTGAATGAAATAAATCGATATTAATTTTTTTATTTACGAAATTTGATATGGGAATAATCGATATTTCTCATTGGAATCTCCTTATATAGTTGCAAGCATTTTTAAACTTCTATTCTCAGCCGCTGGTAAAGGGATAGATATGTATGCGCATTAAACAGTTAAATAAAAGCATTAAAAGACTGTTTATTTAAAAACATATATTCGCATAAAACAATTGTTTTACATAATTCATTATTTCATATTTTTATTTAACATTTTTCTCTGGGTCTGAATGTAAAGCTTATATCTGCAAAACTTGTATTACAACCTTTTCCAAAACACTAACTTCAAAACACTAGCAACAAAAACACCCATTTTTAAAAATGAACAGAAAATATTACTGAAAACATATGATTAAAACTTAATTGTTGTTATAAAAAACCATCATTAGAAGAAAACATTAATTTTATTTAGGAACAAGTGCCTTATTCCTCCTATTGGCGATGTATTCCCGGATAGCTGGGATCCTGCCCACCTCCTCGATTAGTTTCAGAAGGAATGGAAACCTTCCGTCGATCAGGCCGACCCCAAAGTAAATCTCGAGGACCTCCACAGCACCAAAGAAGAAGATGTCAAGCCAAGAAAGCTGAAACAAAATCAACTACTGTTAGCTACCTATATTAAAATAAATTGACTGGGGTTGAACTCCTAGTGAATCGATATCATGATCTAGGTTCTCCCAGTGAGGTGTTTACAAAATGCTACTACCTACTAATTATTTCCTTAGAATTCGCGTTCTAAGGAAATGGAAAATCATAATATTTTTGTAATACCTCACATAACACTATTGATGTATTTGTTGATAATACCCATTTGTTCATACATTTATTTGTACATTCTTATTATAAACATAAGGCTTATGCTGCTATTTATACTATTCTGTAATTTAACCAATTAATTTAATTATTAATGTATCATCATTACACATATTACAAACCGTTTAAATTGAGATAATTATCATTATGTCCTTGCTGACAAACTACGTAAGTAGTTTAGCGGGTTCGAAAGTTAATAAATAAAATTAATTTAAAAAAACCTTTTCATATACCTTTTTACATCATGTTACTGGATATTAACATTTTTGTACTACTGTGTAAACCACTGTAATCATTTGTAAAATTAATGTTCAAGATTAAATATAAATAAAAGGGAACTTAGGTAAATTATTAAAAAACACTAAAGATAGAGATCATAAATTAAGCCACTCAGGCATTTACCAACTATGTTGCAATGATTGTCCAGCATTCTACACAGGTAAGACAACCAGAAATGTAAATATTAGAATCACGGAACATTTAAGATGTTTAAATAATAATAATTTTTCGGAGTTTGCCAATCATCTTATTTCCACCAATCATACTTTTAATAAGGGCACAGGGGTTAAAATTCTTCACTGTAATAATAAAAGCAAAAAATTAGATAACTTGGAAGCACTTGAAATTTAAAAAATCCCTAAATAATAACGCTAATATATTGAATAACCAAATTAATTTATCGTTTAGTCCCATTCTAGATATGTTTCCAATAAACCGCTCTGTTATTGCTGTATTTCCCGCAACTACCCCCCCCTTCTCCCCCTTTGACCTCCCACTCCAGCACCTAAATGTTTGGTATATATCTATCAATATTTTGTATCATAGGTTAGTTTTAATATTCTCCTGACGAAGGAAGGGTTCTTCCGAAACCGGTAGAGTGTAATTAAAATTAAAGTGGTCTAAAACAAGTTTATATATTTTATTGTAAATTATGGAGAGCCACAAAGCTAATGAATAATTTAATTTATAATTTACGAACCTGTAAAAGGGTAGAAATTTAGATTATTGGCCTGATAAAGGTAAAAACAGATTCAGTCATGATCGAATTGATTTCGTAGAAGAAATAGCCTCTTAATACAATAGACCAGCGGTTGTCAACCTTTTTGAGCCTACGTACCCCTTGACTCTTACTACAAATTTGTTGTACCCTATACCCTCCATCTGTCTTAAGTGCACGTATAATGAGACATGTTTCATTTGTTTTTTTAATACTCTCCTTATTACATGAATTTAACCATTACAGATACAATTAATGCAATTTTATAAAGAGTGTAACACGACTTTGAACATTTTTAACAAATGATTCTACATGCGAAATGGTACATATTTTATTCACCGTCTTTTTACCTTTGTTCCACGTTTTTTCCACGAAAAAAAATCACATTCTCCAAACTCACAAAGTATATTAAGAGGATGATTTTTTTTTAACCTCCATTAATTTTGCAGAAAAAAAATTCTCGCGTATCGTATTCAATGTCACATAATTAATCATACAGGATTAACATACAGTCAATGTGACCCTTGAGTTTTACAAAGTTTTTTTAAATTTCACATTGGTAGAGCCTCAAGTCTGGTTCAGCATTCAGGCGATTTTAACATACCTTGTGTCATTCCAATGTATATTGCAGTCGCAAACTCGTACAACGTAAACTAAAGAGCGTAAACGGCTGAAATTTGAAACCAAAGGGTACGCGTACCACAGGTTGAAAACCGCTACTATAGACTATTGAATTATTATAAGTAGGTATGTTAATTCCATCGATGCTTACCTTCGACGAGAAGTGACCTTCATTATTTTTAACCGCAGTTTCAAAACGGTGCAAATAATATTGAGATATTTCTTTCATCAGCTCGTTTCTCAAAGCTGCCCTTTCTTCTTTATCTGCAGTTTGGTACCAGGCTTCTGATTCTGAAATGGTAAACATGATAAAGGATTGGCGATATAAACAAAAATCTTAATTCTTTGCTTTGTAATTATATAATTCAAAACTAAAAACTGAGTTTAAAATAATAAAAATATACATCTACGTGAAACCAAAATTTCTAACTTTAAAAAAATTTCTAACTAATTTGAATAAAAATTATGAAACTTTGAAAAGTCACAAACGTTCACATCGAACGTTTATAATCAATATCTTTGTCTAATAAAAATGTAGGTGTTTTATTTTTTTTTTCGTTATCAGTAGGTAATTTTATTTAAAAAATATAAGGTAAGCCATTATAAAATTTTTTTAATGTGCACTTCATTCAAACTTTTTATATTTGAAAAAAAAAACATAGCTATTTCGAATAAAAAAATTTTAAAGCTTATATCATCACCTTTCAGAAACAGATTTTAGTTCTCGAATACGTACTGAAATATTTCATTTATTTGGATTTTATTACAAAGAAATATTTTGACCTTCTTACAAAAGCCTCTAAGGGCTTGATATAAAAATAAAAATGTAAAAAACATAAAAGTAAAATATTAAAAACTTGACAAGCACTCACGTGGTAATGGAGGTACCTATCATAAAGCAGATGATGCCTAATCAAGTCCATAAATACCCTTTGTTAATAGTAAAAGATGTATTGGTGGGTACTAACTTTGCAACATTTCGTAGACCAGAAAACCAAGGGTGTCCAGTTGGGCATCAAGCCAGTGATCTCCGGAGATTAGACCTGCTGCAGCACCGATACATCTTCCAACAGCAACGGCATTTTGGAAATCAACAACGCCTTCTTTTTCTGAAAATTAAAATAACATTGCAAATATTCTAGTAAAAGCTGGAGACATATAACAAACCGTAGAAACCATAAAGCACCTTTGGTCAGTCAAATATAACATAAAGACGAGAAAGGAACTAAGTTAGGTCAATATTCAACATTGTGTCCGAAATGCTGTCGATGATGAAATTAGAGCTCCATTTTAGGCTAGTTAACTCATTTATAAATAAGAAAAAGAAACCCAGGCTACCAGGATATGATCACACAAATAAACATCCCTGAAGTAGCGTTTCCATTTCGCTCTTCTGTCATTTATTCAAAATTTATTTTCATCACATAATGTCTGTAGGTAGGTATACTGTGAGCATTGTCTCATCAACGAGTTAAGAGGAAACTCGGTCGACAAATTTGAATAATAGGTATTTTTACAAACTGTTGCTGATCTTGTCATCTTACTCCCCCGAATACTGAGCGAAGGGAACAATTGCACCTCAGGCTAATAATACCTAAATGAAACCTTTGGTTTCGAAACATGTCGATAATTTTGATTATATAAGCGGTGTACATAAAGTTACTTGTTTCATAAAATAATTAAAATGACGCCACAAGGTGATTTTGCGAAGATTGAAGATTTTTTAAATTTTATTTTTGTGTTTTTTTTTTTTTTTTTTAATTTTTTTCTATTATTCAAAGGAAAATTATAAAATTATTGTTTTTAATAAAGCACTATATATTCTTTACTCAGGTAACTTATTTTTTATTTATATTCTCAAATCTTACGAAAAACATGTTTTTTAAGAGGTTGTTTATTTCTTCGAAACATGGTAAAACATTGTATTTTTGGGACATGGCAACACTGGTAGATGAGTACACTGAGCATTATCTCATCAACGACGTTAACATAAACACGTTAACATGAAACAAATACACAATTATTAAATATAAAAATATTGTAATAAACTTGCGTTTTTCTTCTAGCCATTCTTCAACCGAGATCTTAAGTTTTCCCAGCTTCTCTCCTCCGACGTGCATCAACATCATGATACTCTCAGCAGCCCCATGCTTTCCAACATTCACCACGCCAATAGTAGACATTTTGAATAATAGAATAACAACAAAATACACCAGTTATTAGAGCAACACTCCTCCAATCCACAAAGGTAAGAAAATAATGAAACAGCTGTTCAAATTTCAAACTTAAATCGTCATTATTTCCATAATATGAATATTATTATGTCTAGGGTTATCAGTTGTTGGTGACTCAATATGTTTTGTGTTGAATAACAAAGACTTCTTATCGGGCAGATGAACAAAGCATTTAATTATTTTTTTCCACTGAGACAAAATACTAAAAATAATTGTGATATGTGCTTTCTATCTTCTCCCAGTGAACTTGCTCATTATTTTTTACAGTATCTTGCTTGACCTAGGTCAGACAAATAATAAGGATTATGCTTGTATGCGTAATTGTGCAATGTTTATCACCTGTATTTTATCGCTTTTAATGCATTAAAATTCAATAAATGAATATAATCGTTAATTGAATTTTAATAACTACTGTACGTGTATATATTCATTCCTGCTTAGAGTCATTCAATGAAATAAATTATTCACATCCGTCCCCGTTCCCGCCCTCGTACCCTTCCGCGTTCCTTAAATCTTTCCACCTTTTCCCCCTCCGACGTACCCATTTGTGCGTCCCCCTCCCAATTTTCCCCCTCCGTCGTTCCCCTCCCCGCCTTCCGGATTCACTATATATGCTTCCTCCTTCCCTGCAGCTAAACTATATGAAATACAAACATTGTTAAAAAAAACGTGCATAAAATATTTACACAAATTTTATAATTCCAGAGCTCACCATTATATATTTATATATAAACCTTTCGCGGGCGTGCGCACAACGCGAAGGTTTGGTATAAGTAAACGGTGAACGGTGCACGAAATAATAAGAAACAATCAAAGAAAGATTCATTTTTATAAATACGTATAATAATAATAACATTTGGATGACTTGTATAGCGCCGTTTTTATGAAAAAATCACCTCAAGGGCGCAGTACAAATTTCAATATATTACCACAATCTTACTTACAAACAGAATAACAACAAAGTTACTAGACAAACATTAGAAAAACTTGTGGCTAAAACATTGCATCCTACGGTTCTTTTGTACATATGTACATACAATGCACCTCTACGAATTTACGCGATGCTGCTTAAAAATGTACATGTATTTTTTATTTGTTTTTTTTTTATTAAGAAAATATTCAGGACCATACTTACCTGATAGATACACTTGAGATTAACACTGTTTATTTCAGAAATTTAGATACAGTTTGCGCGCAGAGGACATAATAGCGAACACATGTTACTGGAAAAGTCATTATTTAATAATACTAATATATAATATTTATGTTATTTAGTGATCGTGTTTGGGAAAAGCAAAATTTTATGATGGGCGGTACAGAATTCAATTAGAATATTAGTTTATTTTCTTAAATGAAGTCTCTTGGTAATAGACTTATTGCTGTGTAAGGCTTCGAATGATGTTAATCTAATAATAATTTTTTTATACAAATATAGATTAGACATCTTAATATAGGTTTACACGTATATTTACTGCGCCAGTCTCACTAGGGAGATCCTGTGTCGAGACACGCTAGTGTACAATTTATTATTATTTTTATTATTAATAGGTACATGTAAGGTTAATTTCGACAGATGCGTAATAGTATATGGTTAGAATAATGGGATTAGAAAACTTTTAATTTAGATTTAGATTTTTTTTTTATTTATTTGTAAGAAAAAAACATCTTATGTACAGAATGCAATGCTAAATATACAATGTTCATTGAAAGCCAAAAATGTTCTTATGCCAAAGTTGCTAGATGGAGTTTTATTGTGTTTTAAAACTAATTTTAGGTAAGGGGAAGAAAGAGGAATATACGATAAGGATAGGAGATGCTCCCGATTCCTTTCATAATCATAATCACGTTTTAATTTACGACTGTTCGATATTTCTGAAGGTTATTGCTAAGAATGTCTACATTGTGAAATGTGTTATATTGAGCACATATTCGGGAATGTGGGGAATTTTTTCTAGTGTTGGTTCTATATGTGGGCAAATAAAATAAATTGGTTTGTCGTGTATGTAGATCTTGATCGAATATGAATTTTGAATTGGGTGAGTACAACCTTTATTGATGATCCAATGTTTAGCCAAGTTTTTAAATTTGTTTATTTTTTTAATTATCATGTCAAAAAAAAAAAA
Source organism: Limnephilus auricula (assembly GCA_951813805.1). Taxonomy (NCBI): domain Eukaryota; kingdom Metazoa; phylum Arthropoda; class Insecta; order Trichoptera; family Limnephilidae; genus Limnephilus; species Limnephilus auricula. The sequence continues at coordinate 1,941,861 of OX638403.1, forward strand.
ATCATGGGGAGTGAAATAATACTAAAAAATATAACAAATGTACAACAATTTAATTGCATGAAATACATTAAAAAAAAATTACAATGAAAATATAATGTTGTTCAGCGAAATAATGCAAAAGTTGCGATAACCATGGAAAAATGCATGTTTTACGAAAAACACAAAAATGGCGCAAATTTAAGTTGTGTTTTTTCGGTCTCTAGTTATAATATTGAGCTCAATTATACATTAAACGTTACAATTACAATAATCTACAATGCATAAAGCTTCCCCCATATTGACACCACTACCAGGAGAACAATGTGTGAGGGTTGAGGGGGTGGGGGTGAGTGGGTTGAGTAGGGTGACCGGGGTGACCTAGTGACCTTGCACTGCCCTAACCCAGTTAGGGGCTGCAGGTTCTGTAGTGTGGGATTTCAATGCATTCCAGTCCCACGTGATTCCACTAATCCACTTTGCGTTTCACCTGCGGCGTAGGAGATATTAATGATATAATTATATTGTCCTATTCTCGTGCAAGTGGTACGTGCCCGAGGTTGCCCGGACATATTTTAGTTTTTTCTGTCATATTGGTAGTATGTTGGTTTAAACCAGTCATTCCCAAAGTGGTCTATATCGACCTCCAGGGGTCGACCTTGATCTGCAGGGGGTCCATGTCAATGAAAAAAAATTGGCGGGTGAATGAGATGTAAATGGGGGTTCCACGAGAGCAGACCCATATTTTATGTGATACACACGGAGAAAATTTTTATTCTAAAATACGATCATTTTATTCGTAAAAACGGTTAAAAACGGGACTGATGTTCTTACGAACAAATTAACAGTTTTTCAATGTTTATTGGCGGGAAAATGTAAGAATAATTTGTTGGTATACGTACGAAATTACGTTTACCAATAAATTATTCTTACATTTTCGCGCCAATAAACAGTAAGAACTTCTTACTTCAAACAGTAAGAACTAAGTTTTTACGAATAAAATGATCGTATTTTAGAATAACATTTTTCTCCATGTATAAGGATACCACAGTGGCTTATCAATCCATATGATTAAATTGAAGAAACGGATGTCTTGTTATAAGAAGAGCTGATTGGATTAATCACCAACGAAAAATTTAAGGCGTAGTTTTGCAAAAAATTACAGTGCATCAAAAGAATTTCAGCAATTCTTCTGGCTTAAGAGAGAAATACCAGTTATATATCCCGCATTATGGACTAGCGTGAGAAAGTTGTTGATAGATTTTCCATCTTTGTATCTCATGAAAAGGGTTTCATCGCAGTTGCCAATCTCCTTTCAAAAAAGAGAAAGTTTGGAAACCACTCGCCGAGGAGTTTTAATGTTAAACCTGACTAATTTGAAGCCAACCATTAAAATATTGATATACAAGCATCAGACTTATCCGTCTTATAAACAAAAATGAGTGCGTCTAACCTTTACGCGCGGTTGAAGAAAAACTTCTTTGACTAAAAACTAAAAACAAAATAAAAATTAACATTTTTTAGGGGGCGGAACATGATTAGGTTGTTGATTTTTTCGCTTATAATTATTTATAGACGAAGGGGTAAAATTTTTCTGCGATTCAGCCATTTGCATTCTAAACAACACTATTTTTATTGTCACACTGCTACTATTTTTTACTTCAATAGCTAGAATTCACAAGAATCAGAGAGAGAAAAAAGGGTAAATATTCTTCGTAAAAAATAATACAAATCAAAAGGTTCAACTAAATCTTTAGTTAAATCATATAATAATCAACAAAACATAACAAAAACCTGTTGAACTTACCTTATACATTAGTAAACAAAAATAAACGGTGAGGTCTGACGCTTGTGTTTGCTTTGACGTTTTGTTATTCGTTGCTAGGCTTCGCACTCATGGTTGCCATGCCTACGAAGTTAATATGATGAAATATAAATCGAAGGTCATTTCCGTTATAAAATGTTACTTCCGTCCAAAAAAGATTTGATTTACCCGTCGTAATGCCCCTAAGGAAGTCTTACTTCAAAAACGTTTTTTTTGTTTATTATAGTGTTGCCAGATTTGTATTGTGTGTTTTAATTAATACATGTTTAACTATAACACAATATTTTGTATCAGCTTTCAAACCACATTTAAGTTGATGAATTTGTAAAAAATCGATGGCGCGCGTATAGCATTTTTACTTATAAACGCTTTTGACAAGTTATGCTTTGAAATATTAAGAAAAAATTATTGTTCGCGAAAGTATGAATATTAACAAAAAGTTTTGTTAATTAAAAAACATTAATCTTTGAAGAAAGGTTACCAAATACAATATTGGATTGAATCACCGATGAAATATTGCATATGTTAGCTTTTCTTGAAAGACGAGCGCCTTCTAAGAAAGCGTATATAGAATATGAATTCTTTTGACATTATCATCTTAAAACAAAATTATCATCTTAAAGCTGTAATCTGTGGATTAATTCACAATTAGTGTTTACAGTATTATTTTTTGCAACAATGCATATGATTTTGTTTGGGTCAATGTTGGGAACAAAATAGTTGGCACAGAATGACAGGTGACATCTTTCAGAAATTTGTCGAGATAGAATGACAGGAGGATTTACAAGAGGCATCTATTCTGAGATGTGATGTCATTTTCGGCAAAAATGAATTTGTACTTATTAAAAGTTATTAGTTATTACACATTGCAAAAGTGCACAAATGATAAATATGAAGTCAAATATTATCCGTTCAATAATTCGCTAGAGTTGATGTTTTTTATCTGAATTTCGGTCATAATCAGTTTTAAAAGTGGCTCTCAACCTAAAAAGGTCAAACCAATTGAATATACGATACTCTGGGAGTATCGTTCAGGTACCTACTGCATAGAAGACAAATAACAATATAAAAACACAAACAGATTAGAACTTAGTATTCCGATTACCTTCTGGTATAAATAGTGCATTCAAACAATGCATCTTTAGTTAGTGGAAAACCATTAATTCAAAACAAGCTTCGCTCTTCTTGAACGATTTGAAAAACTTCCAAAAATGGCCCCAATCTACAAGTTCACCTACTTCGACATGAAGGGAGTGGGAGAGTCTATCAGGTACCTGATGACCTACGGGGGAGTCAAATTTGAAGATATTGTTGTCAACTACAATACCCAGTATCCAACCCTGAAGCAGAGTAAGTAATCAAAACTTTACTGACATTCTCAGAACTTGTACAGTTTTCTCCTTGACTGATCAAGGCTGCATTAGCTTTTTAGAACAATTAAAAAAAAAATCTTTTTCAATTTTTTTTTTCTTGTGTTTATTTCAGCCGTTCCCTTCGGAAAGCTCCCAGTGTTGGAATTTGAGGGAAAGGTCCTGTACCAGCCCTTGGCCATCGCCCGTTTCTTCGGCAGGAAATTCAACCTGATGGGATCTGATGATATCATCAATGGACAAATGGATGCCCTTGCTGAGTCCATCTATTTCTTCTGGCGCAGTGAGAATTCCCGCTTAGAATAATAACTTACTTACATCACCCTATTATATAAAACAACTGAATTTTTACCATTTTGGCTGTCTCACGAATATCATAATCTGAACAATACCTTATTAGCTTCCTTGTCATACCAATTTACGTCACTCCTATACACAAACATTTATTATTGAGGTAGATCTCTGACCATCCCTGGCTGATCTCTGGCTGTTAGAATTTCTCACATATTCCCCTGTTTATAACTTCATTTTGGAACCATTAATTGGATTGCAACACCTCTGCCATAGGTCACGCCCGGTGGTTTTTTTTTTAAATTTTTGTTATTCATTAAATTGTCAGTTACATGATTTGAGGATTTTTCGACCACCATACTAGGCACATGCTCGTGTTGTCGTGTTCGAATTTGTTTTCGACTTTGACTTCTTTAGCTGGACTCTATCGACCCATCACCCACCCACATCTTGCACCGAAGTGGGAGTGGGATTCATACATCCGTTGCTCTGACTCACTCATACCTCATACCTTTTCATTCCCCGAGCTTCCTCTTCTTCTTTCCTTCATTTCTTTAAAAAGATCCTTCATACAGTATCTCTAATATTGTTTTGATGCATCAATCATCAGAGGTCTCCGAGTACTACTACGAGAAGGATGTCACGAGAAAGATGATGTACAAGAAGACCCTTGAGACTGAATACTGCCCAATTTTCCTGACCCGCATGGACAAGATGGTCGATACCAACAGCGGATACTTCTTTGAAAAGGTTCGTCTTATTCCCTTAATTAATCATCTATCCCTGGTCGTAATCATTTGCACATGACTGAAATTTCTGAATATCCTTTTAAATCGATCTTATGGGGTTCTTGACCCACAATGTTTCAGTTGGTAATTTCCAGACGATTAAGTATTTCTATCAATTCTGTATAACAATCTTATGTATCCTTTAATTCCAGCTCTCCTGGGTCGACTTCTTCTTTGTTGGCACGATCGAGTCCGTCTTAGGAATGTGGGGAGTTGACTTCCTCCAGGGCAAGTACGTCAACCTTTACCAACTGGTTCACAAGATCCACAGCCTTCCAGCCATCAAGACCTACATTGGCAAGAGGACAGAATACGACTACTAATTCGTTTTCATAGTTAAAAACAGTTATGTAATTTCATAAAACTTTACAACACTCTTGTTTTACATCCTACTTTTGGCAAAAACACACAATTTTAATGATATTTATTGAGGATCTCGAGTGAAACAATATCTGTTCATTGTAAAATAAATAAATTCCGAAAATTTGATCACTATAATTTGTATTACTTATTTATTACTATTATTTATTTCTCTAAATTATTTATTGTAAATATAGATATCATAAATATCGATGGGCGCCAAAAATTTGTATAAATGAGGGTTGAAGAATGGGGGTTGGATATCTTGAGTAGAGCGTAAGACAAAAATGAGATTATTGTATAGATATTCAAACTATAACTCAGGTGTTAACCTTTTGTAGGCGGCCGATAACTTGGATTAGTGGGGTTATTAAATTAAATAATGAAGTGCTTTAACCCTGAAAACTTTATCTATTTAGCACTTAAGTAAATAGACAAATAAAATAATATTATAAATCTCAAAGTCTGAAGCTATATCGGCATAATTCAGATTAGGTTTAAAAATAAGGTAATGGTAATGACTTAATCGTATTGAAGGCAAACTAGTGTAGGTACGAAGCGTTGATGATTTAATTTGAAGCGATTGAAGATGAAATGGTGTGCCGGAACGAAGCGTCATGCTCCTCTAATGCCCTCACCGAGCTGCTGACGGATGTTTTTTTTTTTTTTTTTTTATTTATTTGTTAGATACAATTTTCTTTTACGTACACATAGCTTTGACTGTCCAACTAGGAAAGTTTCCCATTGAAACGGGGACTGAATCAACTTTTTTTATAGAGAATACCTCACAAGAATCCCAACTGCTCCCGTCTGGAACCAGTGAGACTATGGCTTCCCCAATTGGGGCATGTTGTGAGGTTAAAGGTAAGTGGGGAAGGGAAGGAGATGGGGAAAAAGAAGGTGGAGAAGTACCTGGCTATTCAGATCTAGTCACTAAACACGGATAAAGCCATTTCATAAAACGTTTCAATTCAGATGATCGTCTTACACCAGGGCGATACTAGAGTATTATCCACTCTGGAACGTGCCGCAAATATACTATTTATTATTTTTTATTAATTAATTGTGAAATGACACAAATTAATCAAATAAAATTTATTTGCGCACGCCGGGTTTGAATCCGCGATCTTCGGAATGGGAGTCCAAAGCCTTGCCCCTGGGTTACGCCGGCCGTCAATCATCCTGCCAAACAACTGCCAGACATCCAGCACTGCGGTTTCTGGTGAGGTCCGAATCGAGTCGTCAAAGTGGTGGTGTCAGCCAGCCGACGGGCCCCACGATATTGTCGGGTGGAACAGACGTTCAATATTCATCCCAAGCAGGCGCATGGCTCCAATTGGTTCGGTTTCCCAAACCCAAACCAAGAATATTTATCCATAAATAAAATCCTCCACGCTCTGATAATCAAAAGTACAAAAGAGTGGTGAAGTTATTACGTGGACCAGTCTCGGGGATGGTGGTCGGAGTCTCCCGTGGCTTGACAAAGAATGAAGCTCAAGGTCAAACTTACCTTAGTAACTCCTCTGCACACGCACATGTGGTCAGTCTATCCAACTGTGCAGAATAATATGAATTTTACCAATATAACAATTCCAAATCAATATTATTACCATCGCCCGTAGGAGAAATTGTGGATTTCAATTTCTGTTTTTATCATTGGCACGGCAAAAAAGAAAGAAGCGATAAGATGTGACTTTTAACTTCCAACCTTTCGCGGAAAAGATTTATTTTAGTAGATGTACACTAATTTACAGCATAACCGAACCGAACTAAAATCAATACACATGTATCAATGTAATATTATAATGCGATTAGCTCATTCTCTAGCCTTTCACGATTTTACCATTACATTATTTTTTGTTCCGTGTGTTTTTTTTTATTACCACTCGTATTCAAATATATTCAAATTTTGAAATATATTTTTTTAAGTAATTTTCACGGATTGCGTCGTAATGACCTAGAAAGTTACGCAATTCTAATTCGACTGCAATCTTGTGAGCAATCTTTTGAACAATAGAAATAAATTTAGATAGATCAAGGAAGAATTGAGACATATGTTGTTCAGAAATACAAATTATTTGCTAAGCTAGTACTGTTTTTTTGGTTTACTATAGTGGGACAGTAGCAATGGATAGTGACTAAATTAGAGGAACTGGTGTTAAAATTTTGAGGTTTTGTAGTCTCCATGAGAATCAAAGACTCGAAAGACTCAAGCAGATGGTAGGATTATAATCAGAGTTGAAAAAAATTATTCCAACTATGTTAATAATTCTTTATTTATTTATTTATAAACAAACGGTTCCATATCAACTCAGAATCAACTCAACTCAACAACTCTTTAAAAAGTTGTTAAAAGCTATGAAAACCAATAATTTAATAATTGCCCTTACCCTAACCTAACATAACCTATTTAAGCATTTTTTTTTTTCATAAATTTTAATGATTTTTCAAAACCACCGAAACGAACACTACTGATCTCAAAGATTTTCAGTCTTCTTAATTTAAAAATCCATCACATGAAATCATTTTTTATTACAATGATGGTATATATTATATTAATTAAATTATTTAATTATCAATCATTTATACGATGGGGCAGTATATATACAAATCAAACACAAACCATTTACATATCACCAACACTAATAATAAAAACAATTTAAAAAAAAAACATCCTATTCGTCAGAACTCTTATTCAAAAAATTTTAGGTCAGAAAATTAATTGCATTATACTTCTACCATGCAACATTACAAATTTATAAAGATAATATTCAAAATAAAGCTGCACCCTTTATATATCTCGGAGTAATTTTTTTTAATCCATTTCCAGAAAAAAAATAGAAAAATGAATACCAATACAGGGTGTTAAGGTACGTACTTGAGTTACTTTAACCAGTGATTCCTGACATTATTTGAAGTAAAAAATGTAAATGAAATTTTGGTCTCCGGTGACATTTTTGATGTTTTTTTTTTTTTTTTTTTCTACAAAAACATAAATAATGGTAGGTGTTGGGTAGTTGGGGGCGGGGTAAGTGGTGGGCGGTAACTCGGCTGAGTGACCAATAAGGTCATGTGAAAAAAAAAAAATTTTGTTTGATTTTGAAGAAAAAATATTTTGAAAAAAAAAAATTTTTACATAAAAAAAGTCACCGGAGACCAAAATTTCATTTACATTTTTTACTCCAAATAATATCAGGAATCACTGGTTAAAGTAACTCAAGTACGTACCTTAACACCCTGTATAAAGGAATTTAAAACTCACCTTAAAAATTATACTAAAAACTTGGACTGAATCATATTAAATAAAACAAATCCCACCCCACTAATTTGTATTGTATGTATTTATTTAAAAAAAAAAAAAAATATTTTTATTTTCTAGTGCTAGAGCAGTAGTCGGCATTTTATGTGATCCGTTTCCCATTTGGCTAAATAAAATATGAAAAAAAAAATTGTCTTTCTTCAAAGTTTCGAATAAGCCGCCCAAAATAAAAATATTGTTCTTATACTACAGTCCAGAAACGTTGTCGCCTGAAATTATGGGGTAGTATGCGTCAAACCCGGTAGTTCTGATTTTTTGCAGACTTGTTTATGATGTTGGCCTAATGAATAATCCGTTTTTTTTTTTTATATTTTGACCTCGAGCGCCGAAGGCAACTTTGTCAAAAATCGAAAAAACCGCGAAAAAATCGTTATTTTTTTCACATTTTGGTGATTATAACCCTAATGTACTGTTAAAGTTTTTTTAATCTTTTTAAGACGTTTTAGACGTTAAGAAAGTGGACTAAATTTGCTAGAGTTGTCTCTGTAGACCCAAAAATTTATTTATTTAAATAATAATAAAAAAAATTAATAATAATAATAAAAAATTAAAAATAAATAGAAAGATTAAAAAAAAAACTGCTGTTAAAAACATGGCTATTGGAATCAGATTTTCTACGAGTATATTGACTGACTGTACTGATTTGTGCACTTTCATATTTTTTAGACGTATTCAATTATTTTTTATACTTATTTATCTTTTTATTATGTATTTTATTAAATTGCATTTTTTCCCTATTGTATTATACTTGAGACATTTTAATTGTACAATGTTTTGTTCACACTGTTTTCCTGTAGACAAGCTACTTGCAGTAGCTTTGCAGGTATAACGTTAACATGAAAAAAAATCTGTTTTTTCTATAATAAAAAATAAAAAAAAAATAAAAAATTACGAAGCAGAACTTGTTTATAATAAACTGTTTTTTATATATGAAATAATAAAATTATTGAATATATAAAAGAAATAAAAAATTAAAATGGAGTTCTATAAAATAAACTTAATAACAATAAATGAAATTTTGACAATCAAAAATATTACTTATTCGTTTCGGACAGCATTACGGTGTTCGTCATCAGGACAGATGTGCCCACATAAACAAGGCGAGTTCCAAGGATTAAAGATAACCGAACACCATAAGAGTTTCTACAATAAGAAATCTTCAGCATCTTAAAAAAATTTAATTGAGGTGGCTGGACGGTGAGAAGATAAAGACGGGATTCTGGACGGGAAAAATGCAGGAGATTGACTGGAGTGGATACTTATTTATTTTATTAGTTTATTATTTAACTAACTAACTAACTAACTAACCATCACGCCGTTTCCCCGCAGGGGTAGGCAGAGAGGACGGACCGCCAAACACCTCGGTCTTGGCACACACTCTTTGCCTCATCCACATTCATACATCGTCTCATACATACTCTTCTATTTTTCTGACTCTTGACATGACCCGACTCAAGTATCTGATTCACTTGATCGTGCCATGTCTTTCTCGGACGTCCCCTACTTCTTATACCATTCACACTTGCATCATATATTCTCCTTACGCTCCTTTCTTTGTTCATTCGCTCTACATGCCCAAACCATCTGAGGGTTCCTTTCTTAATTTTACTCATTACGCTTACATCAGCCTTGCATTCTTTTCGAATCTCCACATTTCTCACACGATCATACATGGTTTTACCACACATACGCCTCAGGGATCTCATTTCAACAGCATTCAGTCTACTTTCATCCTTCCTCTGCCAGTTCCATGCCTCACTGCTATACATCAGGGTAGGTACAAGCACTCCATTGTGGACTGCTAACTTCGCTTCTTTGGACAGCTTTTTGTTAGCGCCAACAGCATTCAGTCCTCCATTAATGGAGTTACCTGCATTTACCCTCCTTTCAATGTCTCTATCAGCCTTCCCATCTCTCGTAAACATACTACCCAAATACACAAACTCATCCACCTGCTCCAAGTATTCATCATTCACAACTATATTGCACACCGTTTTTGGACTCTCTCTTTCAAACACCATGACTTTAGACTTACTTACATTCATCATTAACTCATTCTTCATACATACTTCGTTCATTCTAGACACGAGCGACTGCAGATCTTCCATACTGTTAGAAATCAACACCGCATCATCAGCATACAACAGGCAACATACTTTCAGATTACTCAATTTCGCGCCTAACCCTACCTCTTTCAATTCTTGCATACAATTATCCATGTATAGATTGAATAACCACGGTGACATTACGCAGCCTTGCTTAACACCTTTTGTGATGTCAAACCACCCCGTTGATGTATAATCGTTGATTCGATATGATGATTGATTATAAGTTAAAAGCAGTTGTAGTAATTGTAAGAAAACAACACATACCTATTTATATACATAATAAAATTTAGTGCAAATTAGCTAAATACTAAAACGATAATCAATATGCCTGAAATAGTAGATATAACATAAGGAGTTTGTTCGTTTATTCACAATATTAATTTTATTATGTAAGTATGTTACAAAACAAATGATAATGTAATTTACTCGTTAGGTATAGAACATTATTGCAGAGATTTAAAAACAAAACAATAAGAGTTGTACATATAAAAAATATATATATTTTAGCAAAATATATGTTGATATAATTAAATAATAAGATCTGAAATAAACCAAAGTGTAATGTATAAAAGCTGGTTAGTAGGTATAAGCATACAATTAATATTTCTGTACATTACAGCAAATATAAGGATACAATTTACAGCAAATACAAGGATACAATCGTAAGGTTTAGAATGAGAGAAGATGTTATAAAAAGAATAAAAATAATTTAGGAGGCTGGACGAAGAGAATAAATACGGGATCCTAATGATTGCTTGGAGATTAGACTTATCCAGAGGAGAGATTTGATAGCACATATCGAATTAATATTATTATTCAATAACTCATTAATTTTATTAGAGCACCTCACTAATTACTGAATTACAAAACGCAAACATTATCACTTTTTTCTTATTTGATTGATAAAGCTTTCTTTATTTGCAATCAACAAAACTGGCCCGACGACCAAGCGATAAGTCTGATATTTGAAATTATTGCAGCGTATAAATACTGCACTCTGCCTCTGTATCTTCAGTTAGTGGAAGACCATTAATTCGATACTCAAGTTTGCTCTTCTTGAACGATTTGAATAACTCAACCAAAATGGCACCAGTCTACAAGTTCACATACTTTGACCTGATGGGAGTTGGAGAATCCATCAGGTACATGATGACCTTTGGAGGAGTGACCTTTGAGGATATCGTCGTTAACTACAAGAGCCAATTCCCAACCTTGAAGCAGAGTAAGTTACCAACAGTTAACAATTATTGCAGAACTATTTTGCTCATTTTCAAATCCTAATATAGCATATTTGCAATTACGATTATGGTTTCCAATTATTTCATCAGCTACTTTTAAATTCCTACAATTCAATCATGTGAATATCGTAGACACGGTATGCATCTCACTCACGTAAAACTCGCATGTTTTACGTCATTCACATGACAAGATTCCCTCATCTTTAATCAATTCACAAAATTATGAAACAGCTGTATAAAATAACCCTAAGACGAAAAACATGTGGATTTGTGTCTAATAATATAATATTTATTTCAGACTACCCCTTCGGAATGCTCCCAGTGCTGGAGTTCGAAGGAAAGGTTCTGTACCAGCCCATGGCCATCGCCCGCTTCTTCGGCAAGAAGTTCAACCTCTTCGGAACTGATGACATCATCAACGGACAGATTGATTCTCTTGCAGAAATCATCTACAACTTCTGGCACAGTGAGTTTATTATTTACTTTTACAAATCTACAAAATAATAGCTTTTTTCAAATAATGATATTTTGACCATTCCAAATCTTTACAATTGTTATGACTTTGCAGAGGTCTACGAATGGTACAGCGAGACCGACGCCACCAGGAAGCTGATGTACAAGAAGACCCTTGAGACTGAATATTTCCCCACCTTCCTGTCTCGCATGAGCAAGATGGTTGAGACAAACAGCGGATACTTCTTCGGAAAGGTTTGTCTTAAATATCATAATTATCCATTATTAAATATCCATAAACACCAATAATTATCCATAAACGACCTCCTGTAATGTCCGAATAGTTGGCAGTAGTGGCACAGTTGCTTTAAAATACAAAGTCTCTCTGGGTCTTTTATGCATTTAATAAAGCGGAGAAGACTACGCACAGTTTCCGTAAGCACTTAGGTCATGGATCTATTGTTCCATTTCCCACCTCATTTCATTTCTAAAAAAACATGCTCCCTTTAAAAAAGTACACAGGGGTTGTGGATATTTGGCTACATCTTCTGGTTCCACAGTGTGTCTTGTTCGCATCAGGGCGGGACAATGGAATCGTAGGTGAAATGGGATATCTTCATCCTCTTCACATTTTCTGCATCTATTGATGCTTTCCAGTCCCAATAGCCGCATATATCTCCTGAGTTTCCCGTTACTAGTCCTACCAGTTCTCATCAGGCCACACTGGGTACTCTGTCCAAGCTGACATTCCCATTTTACACATGCGCATGGTCGTGGTGTTTGTTTAGGTTAGTTAGAGTAGGGTTTAGGTTGTGTATGTATTAGGTACTATTCCTTACAAAGTTTTTTTTTAAATATCTTCATGTTCGTCTGGTGCCTTCTTTATCAGAGGCAGCCTATCAACAGACCAATCGTCACCCTGATTGATGGATCCCAGAACAACTCAACATTTAATATTATGTGCTTTGTTAAAAAAAACAATTAGCAAGAAATGATTAACTATTGTTAATAATATTTCTCGTTCCAGCTCACATGGGTTGACTTCTGGTTTGTTGGCATCATGGAGTCCACCATCGCCATGTGGGGAGCGGACTTCCTCCAGCCCAAGTACACCCCCCTGTACCAGCTGGTGCACAAGGTCCACACCCTCCCAGCCATCAAGGCTTTCATCAGCAAGAGGACAGAATACGAATACTAATTTTATTCGATCCTATTAGATGACACCATCGAACTGAACATCATCCAAATCAAAATGGAATTATACAAACGTGTTTAGAATTTGACTTCCTTAGATCTAACGAGCCAACACCACTTAGTGCACGAACTGTATAATTTTTTATGAATATCTCAAAATAAACTGATTTCAACCTAAGTTTGTGAATTTGACTTATTTTAATATTTTCAATTTGGGAGCGGTTATGGGTACTGCAACCTCGAAAACCATTTCTTAGATAACAACACCCCTCCTCATTTCTCTCCTCCCTTTTCCTCCTCACAGCATTCCCAAAGATGCTACAGGCCCCACGGAAAATTGTTTTCCTTGGGGCTACCTGTGTGGAGCTAAAGTAAATATTTTTTTAAAAAGACGGACGAAACCAACACAAATTTACTGGATATCAATTTTTTTCTTAAATTTTTTATAGAAGAATTTTTTAATATTTCTATTTTTGAAAGTGATAATTCGTGGTGTTATTAATTATAATAGTATAATAAAACAACGGTCAATAAGTTAAAAGTGGAAAAAGTTTTAATTTTTTTATTATTATACTATCATAGAAGAATTGGTTGGTACCATATCACTAGAAATTATCTTATTTAATCTAGTCTGGTAAGTTATTTACAGATCTAAGTCTAGCTTTACACTTGTAAGTTTTTTCGTAAATTTACAAGTGTAACCCTAGCCTTATAAATAATTAAAAAAAAAGGATACAAAAATGTTTTTCAAATTGAGAAAATAGGAAACATCCGCACATTCACACGACGGGAGTGTTGGATTTTTTAAAAATTCATTATCACATTTCATAACTCGTAAATAGTTGACAAAAAGTCCAATAAAGATTTTTAAAGATTTCTTCAGTTTATGAAAATGGAATTCTTTCATGGAACATGATTTTTTGGTCATCAAAATTGTAGGGGGAGGTGTAATTTTGTTTATTCTCTTGGAATTATTATAATTTTTTTGTTGTGTAAAAGAGATAAAAAGTGAAGTAACACTTTTCTTGCAAATTCCCTAAATAATAGGAAAGTGTTTTCTAAATATCGTAATATCTAGGTACAGTTGTTTAACGTTTGGAGTATAAATACATACAATTTTTTTTTAAATTCCTGTTTGAAATTTAAATAGTTCAATTTTGAAAAATTTTGGTATATTTCAAATACTCACATCTAAAGGTAATTTTATCAGTTTCAATAAAATGGAATTTGTTTTAATGACATCTTCAAAAGGAAAAAACAGAAGAATATTTATTTAAAATACGTTGTAAATTTTACGAAAATATGTGTAAAATTTCAAAATTTTATTACTGAAGACAATATTAGCGACACTCAACCGAAAATATGTAACAAAGAAATCTGAAAAAGATACATCTAGGAATTGAATCCAGGACTTAAGCCTTGCCGGGGCGATGCTTTAATGGGACCCTATCCCCTTCGGTCATATTCACTTCGGTCATATCACTTCGACTAAGAACTACCAAAGTTATCTTCTTCTGTATCACTTCTTCTAAGAACTACCAAAGTTATCTTCTTCTGTATCATTTCTTCTAAGAACTACCAACGTTATCTTCATTTTCTTAACGCATGTTTTATTGGCCGCTATCTTTATGAATGATTGCAACATGCTGTCTAGATATTAGATTGACAGTCGCTAAAAGTACCTTCATTGATTAAATATTGCAATTTGAGGTTTTTCTCATAAAGAGAAATGAAAAGCTTATACAACAGATAAACTAATACCCTCTTAGGCAATCTTTCCATAAACTTTAAATAACTGTTAATGTCGGTTTTTATTTTACGTGTCTATTAGTAAATCTCTTACATACTCAATTGTTTATCGATTGTATAAAATTTAGACCAAATTTATTATATAATACGTTTCATTTCAAACTTTAAGAAAAACGGTTCAATTTATTACATAACTTAGTTTACCAACGCTTTGATTTCATAGATTATATAGATATCTAATCACTCTCATCCCATTAAACATTTATTCATTGCGGCATGTTCTAGAAAAAACGTTTATTCATAATCTTATCACCACTTTTCCTTATCACTCTTTATCTATTCAGCCTCTGTTTCCATTAAATTAATTTATAAAACGCCGGTCAAAATGGGAACGAGTTCAGTTTGCGTTTAGTAACTCCATTCAAACAAGATGGCTAAGTACACTCTGAAATATTTTAACGTCAAGGGATTGAGTGAACCAATTAGGTTCATTTTCGCCTACGCCGATGTGCCTTTCAATGATGTCAGGGTTGATAAGAATAATTGGTTGAATATCAAGAAAGGTGAGAAAATTTTATGTAACTATTACGCCTAAAATTTGTAATGTTTAATACTGCAGTGTCATGCTGTGAGGGCTAAAATTTAATTGTTTGGTGATGATTAGTTATAATATTTATACCTTTATTTCAATGTGAATTTCTATATGAAATGATTTTTAATGGATTAATATAGTAATATCTTTATACTTTCTTTCTCTTCTTCCACTTGTTTACGATAACTATAAAAGTGTAAGAAATTTAATATATAAGTTTAAATCTACACGGAGTGCATCTCTCGTTGATTTTAATTTATATTTTGTACTGTTTTTTTTTTTAAATTATAATTTGGCGAATTTAAAAAATTTATATGGTAGTAAGTCTAAAATTTCTGTATTATAAAATTCATCCTAAAATATGTTATATATAAATATTTATTTATATTAAAAAAAAGTAAATTCTTTAAGAAAATTAAGATAATGTTGGTAGTTCTCAGTCGATACAGTTAAATATGACCGAATCTGATAGGGACACATTAGCCCAGTGGTCAGAGCAGCAGCCCGGAAAGCCGAAGGTCCTGGGTTCGAGTCCCAGATGTGACCCATCTTTTTCTGTTTTAGATATTCAATTGAGTTTTGCCAATATTGTCTTTAGTAATTAAAATTTGAGGTTTAACTCAGTTAAAATTAAAATAAATAGAATTTTAATTTTAATCTCTGAATATTAAAGTGATTGCAATAACGATAACCTATAATATGCGCAACGAAGACCGTATTTAAGTTAGTTTACTCTATCTCCGCGATATGTCGCTAGTGTTTTTTTTAGACGGGACCGCTTGTTTCATAAATCATCATTTGTTTTCACTCTTCTGTGAAATATAGATACTTTTTTGACTTACGATCCATTTCTACGGGATATGCGATATAAGTAACTGACGTATACTTCTCAGCAGTTATTACCTACTTGATTTACTTTAACCAGTGATTCCTGACATTATTTGGAATAAAAAATGTTAATTATTATTTTTTAATTGATAAACTAATATTTAAGACAAGAATTTTTATGCATAGCACAAAGGGTAACAATTATTATAAGCAATAATTATTAGCCTGAAACACTCATCAATATTGAAAGAATCTTCCGAGAAAAGATACATATCGCCGACGGGACTCGACCCCCACCCTTTTAATTGCCGGTCAAGTGGGAATGTTAGCACTTACATCCCTTTCCCATATAAAAATAAAGTTGGTTGTTTGCAGGTGAAAAAATGTAATAAGCAGTAATTGTTGAATGAAACACTAGGTATATATTGAATCATTTGGCGGGTAGGAGGTAACCCGCCGTAGCTTAAGACGATAGACTTCGCTTTTCGGCCCATACAAGAAGGACGCCTGGGAAAAAACACTTTTCTACATCGAAAATTGCACAAAATGAATATATTTTTTTATGCTACCTTCTAGAGGGTGAAAACTATGTCGGTATGTTTTCGAATTTTCGATGCGTTTCGTATTAACGTAAACATTCACTGTCAAATATGTACAATTTATCAAAAAATGTTATTTAAGGAAAAAATGCTGCTAACTCAACTCTCATAAAGAATTATAAAATTATAAAAAGCTACCGACGTAGCTTCTTCTTTCTAAAGAATATATATTTTTAAAAATTTCAATTTCGTGAAAGTTTCGGTGTAGAAAAGTGTATTCTTCATAAACCCCTTTTCGAGCAATTTCTGTAGGTAAATTTGAGCGTTGTCTCATTCGCACATTTCGCATTCGCATGTATTGTAAGTGCACGTGAGCTTATTGTGAGCGGGACAGAATGACAGACGCGGGTGTTCCGCGTGTCGTTCAAAGTCTAGCCTCTTAATGGTAGAGCACTTGACCGGCAATCAAAAGGGTGCGGGTTCGAGTCCCGTCGGCGATATGAATCTTTTCTCGGAAGATTCTTTCAATATTGATGAGTTTTTCAGGCTAATAATTATTGCTTATAAAAAATGTTGATTGAATTTTGATCTCCGGTGAAATTTAAACTTATTTTTCTTTTTCTTTTTCTTCAAAATCAAATAACAACAAAAAATTATTCCACATGTCATTACTGGTCACTCAGCCGAGTAACCGATCAACTCCTCACCCTGACCCCAACTGTCTAATATATACTGATTTATATTTAAAAAAAAAACGTTATTGTCACCGGAGACCAAAATTTCATTGTCATTTTTTACTCCAAATAATGTCAGGAATCACTGGTTAAAGAAAGTCACATATGTACGTCCCATAACAATAATAAAATCCTGAGATTCCGCGGATGAACATACACGTCATTTTAAAAAATAAATATGAATGTATGTCTACCTCGATGTTGAGTTTGTAAACATACTCTTCTACCTATATGTGTATATCAAATCATGTAAATTTTTTTATATTTATTGTTTGTAAAATTATTAGTATATACGATGATGTAAACTAACTATTAAAATTAATAATATTGAGCCTCTACAAAATAGGTCTTGATAATTGATAATAATTGATAATTGATACCACAGAAGATTTTTGTGATTAATGTCCTAAACTTTTTTACTTGTATCCTCCTTACATCTAATATCAGAATAATAGATTCTCATTGTAGTTTCTTTTAATGACACGTAGTTTCAGCTTATGCGAAGTTCCGATAGATGTCCAGTAGTAAGAATAGGTAAACTCAGGCAGTAAGCTCAGTTTCAATTCCTAGACAGTTAAAGTCGGTCGTGAGACCCAGAAGTATAATACATTGCAAACACATAAAGATAAAACAAACCAGTTTGTTACAAGGGTCATTATTCTTGAAGAGCCCCAACACAATTATTTTTGTCTGAATGTGGATAAGACTCTATGTGAGAGCTTTTTGCTTATCGTGTTAATCTAATCTCTTTTATGAAACATTATTTCTTCTCAGACTTGCCCTTCGCACAGGTGCCCGTCCTGGAAACTGGAGACCTCGTCCTCACCCAGTCCACTGCCATCGCCAGGTACCTCGGCAAGACCTTCGGGCTGGTCCCAACTGATGATCTGAAGAACGCTCAACTGGATGCCCTTGTTGCGCACATGGTTGACTTGATGAAGAGTAAGAATCAATATTTTAATTAGAAAATTTGAAGGCATAAGGGCCACAGATCAGAAGAGGGTGAAGAAAAAAGACAAAGACAAAAAAGGCCACCTCTTACAAGTTACGCCAGATCTATGGTTGATTCACAAACTTAACTACTATTCAGAATTTATGAAGAGCTGCTCTCCATGATCTTAGGAGGGCAAATCGGCGATACGATTTAGGTACTCCCTACACCTTCGCGCCTATTTTTTATGCAATATTTTGTACATCATGAATCGTCCGAAATAATGGCTAAATAATTATGTTTCATGATGAGCACTGTTAGACTAGCCAAAATCCTGGCACGAGAAGGAAGAAGCAGTACAACATGTCTAGTCAAGCACATCGAACGTAATACATCAAAATCCTACGAAGTGCTAGGTTTTCTAAAGAATATGTAAAGTTTTTAAAAGTGTGAGTTTAGAAATGTTGTTTTGTTCAGTTTATCCGTCGTTGGTTTAAATGTTCCAATGAGGCATACCAGACACACTTCGCTTTTTCATATGGAAGCCAATAACAATAATGCAGCAAATAGCTCACCAAGTACTTGCGTAATCACATCTTATACCCTATTATCAAAAATTACTCATGATTTCTTGTAAACATCCAAAACTAGTTTATTAAAATGTCTTAGCGACACTAAATAATTTTAAAATACTTACACTTAATTATTCATTAAACTTTTATTAACAGTCAATTACATTTGGTGAGCATATAATTCTTGATTTGAAAATTTTTATCTCTTCACACACTTTATTCCTTTTTATTACTATTACTTATACATTCATTAGTTGTTTGTTATTAAGAACCGTTCTCATCTCAGGCAAAATTACGTACTGATATTCCATGGACTTAGGTAATAGGTAGATACTATATCCATGTTATAATTTTATTTTATATATCTTATAACTTAAGTCTTAATAAAAAAATAATTTAAAATGTCCCGTCACCCCAAAAATAAAACTGTTTCTGATATACTCGTATCTATCTGAGACCGGAACAGGGGGACACGTGCTTTGAGAAGATGGATGTGAGAATCGGTACACAACCAAGGTTTATTTCCAGCTCTCACGATGAACACTGGTGAATAAGCTACATAAGGTTATAAAGAGTGTATTTTATATCTTCACTAATGAATTTCCACTTTTTTTTCAGAACACTCTGAGACCGTTCAGAAAGGCGAAGGACTCGAGGAGTACGAAGCTACCGTTGTTCCATTTTACCTTCAGAAGTTTGAGTCACTCGCAAGTGAAGGCTGGTTCTATGGAACAACTGTAAGTATTATTTTTTTTACCATAAGAGTTATTATTGTACCCACTTGTCAGTATTTCGCCTCAGCAATTACTGATCAGTACACTGACAACAGCCATCGGTATTTGTATGCCATTAGACGATCTCTACTGTCATGTAATGTTGTCAGTACGTCAGTATTTGCCGTCTGTATTAAAATACTGTTGCGAATAATGACTCATGTAATGGTACGATAGAGAAATACAAATGATTAGAAAAATTACATTATTTTTTCGTATTGTCGTCTTGTGCTATCTCCTCCCTTGTTAGCCAGTCTTGTGGTGTTCATCATGATGCCAGATGTGAAGATCTTAATCGTACTTCGGTGATAACGTCTCGTGTTCAATTCAAGTAAATGTGGACTATACCTGCTGTATTGGACTATATTATAACCCGTCTTCCGTGTAATTTTAACTTCATCTGTAATAAGATTAGCCTGATGTATTTTACTCTACATCCTAACATAATATCAACAATAAAACAAAACATGAACATATTTGCAAATTCCAGATTTAAGTTTTCGTATCTTTTAAAACGCCAAAATAAAAACGTACTTCAAATCGAGAGTAGGTGTTTCAATCGTTTATATCAGTGAGCAAAAATAACAGCCTTATCCATTTATTTTTGGCCTCAAGACCTTACAAGAATTTAAATAGCTTGATTGTTTTGACGAGTGTCCTTATCCAATATGAAAATAGGTATTCTACCTACCAATATTCTTATTTTATTCTTGACAAAGACAAACAGATGGATAGGAAATTAATCATCATTTTGGATTGTCACAATTCCTCATCCTTTCAAGACCTTACAAGAATTTAAATAGCTTGATTGTTTTGACGAGTGTCCTTATCCAATATTGAAATACGTATTGTAAATATCTACCTACAAATATTCTTATTTTATTCTTGACAAAGACAAGCAGATGGATAGGAAATTAATCATAATTTTGGATTGTCACAATTCCTCATCCTTTCTATTACTATTTTATTTTAATTTTTTTTTTTAAATAGCCAATTAACCCTAAAAAGAGTGCTTTGTGCCATTAAAGTTAAGAAAGATAAGTTAGTACGAGAAATGTTGAGAGACTGCAAATACGGAATACTAATGGGAGAATGGTAGGTGCTTATTAAAATCATATCGTTTGCTTATTAATTTCACCCACCATAAGTATATTTGCTTTTGAAGGAGGAATGATTTTTACAATTGAAGAAGCGATGGTTAATGGTCTCCTCCCCCACACCCCACTGGCAGAGTGGGCTATCAAGGACTCGGATTTTAAATAAATGAGCTGCAATAGAGCAGTGACCAATTCTAATTCTCGAAATGCAGGAAATAAATCTTTTGGATTTCTTTTTGACGTGGAACCAAGGTTTACTTGGAATATGCTTAAAATAAGTCATTATTAAAGTCAAATTAAATGGTTAGATCATTATTATATTAATAGTACTCCTCATTAGGGATTCCTGTTCCGAGGCAGACTATAGGTTGTTGTGTTGGTGTTAAATCTTTTTGGTTTGTTTATAACTTCATCTGTATATTTCTAGATCTCATCTTTACATATGTTAATTTTTTCGGCTTCGTGCTTCTAGACTTCATAGTAATGTTTATTTATTTCCTCATCTTTTTGTTTCTTGGCTGTAGATTGTTGTGTTGATGTTACTTCATATTTTTTATGATTACTTAAGGATATTCTGATGTTGTTTTTTTTATCTTAAACCAATCCTTTGTCTGCAGATTTCTTGGGTGGACGTGTACTTCGCGGGCTTCATCGACTCCATGGAGACCAAACTGAAGAAGGAGCTTCTGGCCAGCTACCCTAACCTCAACCAACTTAGGCAGAAGGTGCAGCAGAAGAGCTCAGTGCAGAAATACCTAGAAAAGAGACCTGTGACTGCGTGAACACGATAACCAATGATCATGATAAATTGTTGATTATTTTCGAATATATTATTGATTTATGTCAAACTTGCTTTCTCACTGGCATTAGACACACTTTAGAAGTAAAACAGCAAATAAAAAATACACAATAACTGAAATTTAAACCAATTAACCATTTTTTTCTTTTTTTTTATAAGTGTAGTATGCCTTATCCACAAGCAGACATTGTGTTGGACTCTTCAATAATAATTATAAGGTCCTTGTAGAATAATGGTTTGTTCTGGGTTTTTCGACATCTATCAAAAATAACTGAAACTAAGTCATTCACGGTATATAATTGAATGCGTTATAGAATTAGCGGTTCCAGAAGGAGGTGGGACGTGGCCAATGTACTGAGAATCTGGCTCGGAAAGCAAAACAATATGTTATTCTGTAATTATTGTTTTCCTGTGGTGCCTGTTATCATGTTTTTTCTTGCATTATCAAAATATAACCCACTTATTTACCGTCAGAGCTCCTGAAACTCGAAATCTGCATTCTCTGCAACTCTTCTCGAACTTTTCAGCGCTCGCGTCGTAATTTACTTCTATTTTTAAGGGGCCTTGCTTAGAAATAAAACCAACATATTAAAGAACTGCCCTGGCGATGGTTGATGCTAATCTGTCGGAGACACCCAGTCCTGTCACAGGCGATGGCAGGATTTTTAATTGATGTCTCATTTGATTTGTTAGTCCTTTCGATGAAGATGGCGTGGAGTATACCGGCAAAAGTGTAGGAAAATCTGGATTGCTGTCTGACAATCTTACACTATCATTCGAGGTCTCTGCAGTCAATGTAGTATCTGGTGAGGGTCTCAGAGGTTTCTCAACAATTGTTTTTGAAGTAATTTATTTTGCCTGATCAGCCGTAATGGCCTACGCTCAAAAGCCTTGGTTGCCACTATATCTTCTGAGCAGATATACATTCCGCGACTACCTCTCTGATCTTGCAGGAATTCCAGCTCTTTTTTGGGTATTTTTACTACACATCTACAAAAATCGACATAAACGCACTGGCCCACAACAATATAAAAAGAGTTTTTTTGTTGCATCTTCATAAATTTCAGTTTTTGTGTCATCAAAATTGTAGGGCGAGGTGGGTTATAATTTTTTGTTGTTTAAAAGAGATAAAAAATTAAGTAAAGATTTTGTAGCAAATCCCACAAATTAAAGGAAAGTGTTTTCTAAATATCGTAATATCTACAGTTGTTCAACATTTATATGTTCACATAGTATAATTGCCTTAGTATATAACCTTAGCCTAATCGGTCGGGTAACACAAGGCTCCTCGATACATCCCTGTCTTACGCTGATTGTTCAAGGTACAAACTTACCCTATAAATTTGTTATGAGGTCGCCGGGCGCAGTAGTAGCGACGTTGGATAGTTGTGAAAAATAAAGTGCTGGCCGCACACGCCGGACTAAATAAAACGAACTAAAAACATTTTACAAAAAAAGTTGGAATTTCGAAAAAAGTAATTTATCTTTTTTACTTATATCTACTATCATGTATATTCGCTTAGTTAATGCACTTTACCCCCGGACACCCTGTATAATTTTTTTTTTTTTTAATTATTTTTTTTAATTAATATATTCCAATTTTGAAATATTTGGGTGTATTTCAAATATACAAATCTATTTTATCAGTTTATAAAATGGTACCTGTTTGAATGACATCTTCAACAGGAAGAAACAGAAGCATATTAATTTAAAATATCTTGGAAATATTACGAAAATCGGTGTAAAATTTCAAAATTTAATCACTGAAGACAAAATTAGCAACTCTCATTTCTCAATCGAAAATTTGAAACAAAAAAATCAGAAAAAGATACGGTCGCATCTAGGAATTAAACCCAGGACTTTAGTCTTGCCGGGGCGATGCTCTACCACTGAGCTAATGGGACCCTGAGTGATGGAGGACTTAGCCAGCCGAGGAATCGAACACAAACGTGATGCTAACTGTAACATACTTTGACTAATGGCTTGTTCGCACCTGGCAAGTATTTTAACCGATTGGCGAGTAACTCGCTACTGACTGATCAAATTTAATAGTGTTTGCACTACGATCGAGGAGAGTTCATTAGTAAGCGGCGCGTTGCAAGATGAACGGGCTGCAACGCAACAAAGTAAATACGCTAATTAAGCCGATTGTATTGCTTATTTTAGAATATGTGAATGAATAAATTAGAGGGATGAAAATAAAGCAAGAAAAATGAAGAATTTGTGAGAGTCTGGATTGTCTACTAATGAACGCTACTAAAACGATGCTACTAAGCAGAGACACGTGGTGGGGGTCACTACTTGCCTGAAAAAATAGAACGAAATAGATTTACTCTTTTAAAGAGCTGACTAAACTACTCTACTAAAATTGTGGTATTCAGCTGCGTTTAGTTAATAATATACCTACTCGCTACTTGACTAATCTACTTGTCAATGCGAACGGCTCTTAAAGCCCTCTACTGACGATGCTGCAATTACTACAAATCGCAAAGGATTCGGCAGCCAGTTGTGCCTACTAACGATGCAATTTTCCAAACAGCCCGACATGTCGGACTGTTTGCAGCATGGTCAGTAGAGCGTTTAAGGCCGCGCTTACCCGATCAAAAATAAGAAGAAAGAGAGATACGACAATACCAAGGATATAGAAGATATGGAACGACAAAGAAGAGCAATTAACATACGGGCTGCAATGCTCTCAAGGCGATTCTTCCACTGTAACGACGATGTCAGAAAATTTCTATTCAAGGCTAATTTTAAAAACGATAAAACTTAAACGAAAATTGTGAAAATGTTCAATAAAGCACGACTCGTTTAAAAAAGAGAAAAAATCTCGTTGGGGTTGTGTTAAGTAGCATTCACAGACACATTGTGAATTTTTTCATATACATAATATATAACTTGCACAATAACATAACAAACGTGTAAATAATAATTTTCGGAGCGTACTTTGCGATTTATTTCTATCGAGGTAATTTCAAATAATTACAGTTTTGGTGTAAGGAATGTATAGATACTATCTTATAGAATAATATATCATTTTTTAAGAGCTTAAACTTCAAACGTTTTTGTAGAATATGAAAGAAATTTGTAGAAAATCGGAGAGCCGCCTCTTAAGGACCAACTACCAACGTTATCTTCATTTTCTTAAGGAAGTTTTTATTGGCTGCTATCTTTATGGATGATTGCAAGATTAATATCGCATTACATGCTGTCTAGATAGTGTCTTCGATTAAGAGTCGCAAAGTCGCTAAAATCTTCAGTTATTAAATATTGCAATTTGAAATTTCAAGTTTATACAACAAAACTACAGTAAAAAAAACAGTACAATAAGTTAGTTTACCAACGCTTTGATTTCATAGATTAGATATCTGATCACTCTCCCCTTACCAAGCATTTTTCAATGCGGCATGTTCCAGAAAAAGCGTTTATTCATAATCTTATCAGCACGTTTTTTATCTTTCTCTGTGCATTCGGCCTCTGATAAATTAAATTAATTTTATAAAATGCCGGTCAAAGTAGGAACGCGTTCAGTTTGCGTTTAGTAACTCCATTCAAACAAGATGGCCAAGTACACTCTGAAATATTTAAATGTCAAGGGATTGAGTGAACCAATTAGGTTTCTTTTTGCCTACGCTGATGTGCCATTCAATGATGTCAGGGTAGAGAATAATAATGATTGGTTGAACTTCAAGAAAGGTGAGAAATTTTAATCTAAACTGTTTCTATCAACTGTGCCTAAATTTTCATCTTTAATTGTGCAGTATTTTACGCTGCGAGGTCTAAAATGTAAGAGTTTTGGAAGAATGTATTATTTTTATACCTTTATTTCTTGGTGGATTTCTATTTTAATATGAATTAATTTAAATATCTTTATAGTTTCTTTCACTTCTTTAAGTTATATTATAACGTTACTTCTTTACGATAACTATAAAATTGTAAGAAAGTTAATAAATATGTTTTAATCCATGTTTTGTATTATTTTATTATTATTATTTAGCATATTAAAAAAAAAATGGTGTCGTACATTCCGTAGAAAATGGTTGAAGTCAAAATTTTCTGTTTTATAAAATTGTATTTTTATCTGTGTGATTTAAAGTGATCGTGATAGCATATGCCCGGCGAACGTCGTATTTGATTTAGATCACTCTATCTCCGCGAGATGTCGCTAGTGTCTCTTTTCGACGCGACCGCATGTTTCATCAATCGTCATTTGTTTTCGCTTTTCCGAAAAATTTACTTTTTGACTTACAGCCCTTTTCTACGGGATGTGCTATTATATAGGTAACTGATGATTATTTCTCGGTGTTTTTTAAATATATACACGGTGTTAAGGGACGTACTTAATTTGCTTTTACCAGTGATTCCTGACAATTTTTGACAATTAGACCGAAATTTCATTTTTCTTTTATTACTCCAAATAATGTCAGGAATCACTGGTTGAAGCAAGTCAAATTCGTCCCTTAACAAGTATAATAAAATTCTGAGATTCCGCGAATGAACATGCACTTTATTTTAAAAAAGAAATAACAAAGTATGTTGAGTTTGTTATAAACCTTTTGGTTATATTTTTTGTTTTATTTTGTTTTTCTATTGTTAAACAATGATTAAAATTGTAAAAAATGTCATTTATCGTGTATTTAAGATTGTAAAATTATTAGCACTCACAATGATGTGAGCCCACTTAATATTAAAATTTATAAAACAAAGTCAAGTTAGTTACACCATTTATAACTCAAGAACGGCTGAACCGATTTTTATGATCTTTTATTTGTTGGATTTGTCTCCGTTCCGATTAACAGAATAACTATTAAAACATCTGAAAAAATCACGGGAAAAATAATTATGAAGAAAATTATTTTTTTCATATATATTTTTTATGGAACGGCTTTTCAAATAATGTGCGTTGGTCGACATAATTTGAATCAATTCGAACTGTCAATGGTGTAGTGTTCCGAACATTTCGTGCTTAGTCAACCGCTCAATTTCATTTTTTGAAATTAGAGTAGGTACCTATTTATTTTAAGTTAAAAAAAAACTTAATTTATTTCAGCTAATAAATTAAACACAACATTTATGGATTCTGAGGTGGTACGAAGTTTGCCGGGTCAGCTAGTATTAAAATGAATTATATCGAGCCTCACATTGGTCTTTCTTGGTACCACAGAACGATTTTATCCAGTTGATTGAAATAACGTCCTGATATTTTTGACTTGTATACTCTTTACACCTAATATCAGAATTATAGACACCAACCATATAATAACTTTTTGTGTTAATCTAATCTCTTTAATGAAAATTATTCCTTCTCAGACTTGCCCTTCGCACAGGTGCCCGTCCTGGAAATCGGAGACCTCGTGCTTACCCAGTCAACAGCCATCGCAAGGTACCTCGGCAAGACCTTTGGGCTGGTCCCAACTGATGACCTGAAGAACGCTCAATTGGACGCACTCGTTGCACATATGGTTGACATGTTGATGAGTAAGAATCAATATTTAGTTAAGACTTTTTTGTTTTGTTTAGTTTAATACAAAAATTTAAAAAAACTTTAGTGAGACGAATGCAATGCTATTTGTGTTGGACAAACTGGCCGGTACTTTAAGAGCGCTTTACCAGAGATTACCGGAAATTAGACATTTTTAAATCAAATTCTAGATTGATCTACTAATCTATTGACTCTTTTTTACAAAAAAAAAAATATTGGTTTTGAAAGATTATTTCATCTGGTACACGCAGTTTTAAAATTTTGAATAACTAAGTGCATTTATAATATACTAAGGTTATACCGTTGGTCGTTGCCAGATTTTACAACCATGAAGCTAAACGGTATTTAATGTTGAATAATTAATAATTTTAAATTTAATGCAAAATGTTGTCAAAATGAGCAGCTCGAACAGAAAACCTCACATGGCCGCATCTCGGCGGCTAATGAATCGGGAGAATTAATGTCTCGAACTGCCATCAAAATGATCAAACGGGAGATGGTAAATGAATGAAAATTATATGCTTCTTAAAATTAATTTTTGATCAAAATAATTTATAATTTTTCAATAATATCTAAGCAAAATAAGTTTGTAAAAAAAATCTGAAATATTTTAGTTTGTAAGACCTTAAACAAATAGAAAAACTGAGGTATTTTTGTCACAAAACACGTTCTCGGATTTATTTTTTAATGATTTTAATATATCTAAAATGTAATTTTTTAAAACTGTGTTGACTAGATTATATATTTATTTATTTTGTTGTATGATTATATGATTTGAAATTTGTGTTGTTTAATAGAATCTCTCGTTTAAAAATTGAACAAATCTGCCAACGACCAACTTTAGTATATTAAAAATATACTTAGTTTTTTAAGATTTTAAAACTGCGTGTACCAGATGAAATAACAATCTTTCAAAATCAATTTATGTTTTTTTTGTAAAAAAGAGTCAATACGTCTAGAATTTGATTTAAAAAGGACTAATTTGCGGTATTCTCTGGAAATACCCTCTTAATGTCTATACCGACCTTCAGCCAAAATTAAACAATGCAGTAATTGGGGAAACTTTTAAAAGCTAATATCCACAAATCATTTCTGAAATTTTACTCGGTAATCAAAAAGTTTTTCATCATAAGTAGCTATCAAGAAATAATATAAATGTTTCACTTGTATGGGGTAACCTGAGTTTTAAAATGTACTGTGTATGTCGTAATTAATAATCAAATTTAAAAATACATAAATTAAAAAATGTTCTCCAAAAGTAAAACTATTTCTGATGTGCCACTCCTGAAGACCGAAAAAACTATTTTTTAATATTTTAGGAGACACAAGCTTTGAGAAGATGGATCTTAGAATCAGTACACAACGAAGGTTTTTTTTTCTCACCTCCATCTTCCAATACTCTCTCTCTCTCATACTATCTCATCGATACTAACGAATTTCCACTTTTTTTAGAACACTTTGAGATCGCTCAGAAAGGCGAAGGACTCGAGGAGTACGAAGCCACCGTTGTTCCATTTTACCTTCAGAGGTTTGAATCATTCGCAAGTGAAGGCTGGTTCTGTGGAAAAACTGTAAGTATTATTTATTTTGCCATAAGAGTTATTAGAGAAATACAAATGTTAGAAAAATGACATTGGTTCGTATTGTCGTCTTGTGCTATCTCCTTTTTTTAGCCAGCCTTTTGGTATCCATCATGAAGGCAATTGTGTGGGGTTCAAAAACTGTATGCTTAATCGTGCTTTGGAGATAACGTCTCGTGTTCAAATCCAATAAATGTAGACTATACCGTTACTTCGTTCAACTTTCTTCCGTATAATTTTAGCTTCTTATGTAATAAGATAAGCCCGTATATATTTACTTTACACCCTAACATAATATCTGCAATCAAACAAAACATGAACATATTTGATCATGCAATTCCAGATTTAGGTTTTCGTATCTTTAAACATTGTTTTTCTCGAGTGCCAAAATAAAAGTTTTTATCAGTGAGCAAAAATAACAGCCTTATCCATTTATTTTTGGCATCAAGATCTTACCAAGAATTTGTTTGATATTTAGCCTGTTTGTTTTGGACGATTCACCTTATCGAATTTGATAATACTAATTGTAAATATGTGCTTAGCAATATTTTTGTTCGTTTCAAATCTCTGTAAACATGAAATGAGTTATTAAAGGAGTGGCCTTTTACTTCTTTGTAAATGCCTACAAAGGTCATAACTGATTTCTTGCAGAGTTCAACATGAATCGTGAATATCTTGTGTATAATATAATCAATTTTGGTGACATTTAGAATACGTATATTCTTGACAAAGACAGGCAGATGGATGGGGCCAAAAAATCTTAAATCTTAGAGTCGTTATGAAATTTATCAAATTTCTGGATTGTCACAATTCCTTATCATTAATTATTTTGAATGAATCATTATTATATTTGACTGGTATGGTACTCGTACATCATTAGTATGTTAACAGTTCTTTTCACTATAGTTTCCTCTTTCGAGGCAGACTATAGGTTGTTAAGGTGGTTTTAATTATTTTGTTTTTTGTTTATGACTTCATCTTTATGTTTCTAGGCCTCATCTTTATGTATAATGATTTCTTCATCTTCATGCTTCTATACTTCATATAATTGTTTGTTGATTAACTTATCTTCATGTTTGTTTACTGTAGGTTGTTGTTACTTCGCAATATTTATGATTTTCTCATCGTCATGTTTACTTGGCCATATTTTGATGTTGTTTTTTATTTTATTTAAACCAATCCTTTGTCTGCAGATTTCTTGGGTGGACGTGTATTTCGCGGGCTTCATCGACTCCATGGAGACCAAACTGAAGAAGGAGCTTCTGGCCAGTTACCCTAACCTCAACCAGATCAGGCAGAAGGTGCAGCAAAATAGCTCCTTACAGAAATACATCGCGAAGAGACCTGTGACTGCGTGAACACGATAACCCATGATCATGATAAATTCCTCATTATTTATGGAATGCATTGTTTGTTTATGTTAAACTTGCTCTCTTGCTGTCAGTAGATTCGCTTCAGAAATAAAACAGTTGATATTGAAATTAAACAGTTAAAATCGAGCTGTTACTCGGCTGAGTGACCAGTAACAACGAGCCGGGAATTGTCTTATGGACGATTTTTTTGTATTATAAAAAAAATTAATTTAAAAGAACAACATTGAATCACTGACAGTATTGTACTTATGTGCCTTTTTGAAAGATTTGAGTTTTTATATGGACAAAACTATTTATTCGTATTCATTTTTAGTATGTAGGTACAGGTGCAAAAAAAATCATCAAGCACTTGCAAAAAACGTATTTTTTCTAAACAATTAAATTAGCGCCATCTATGAAGAAGCAGAACATGAATTGTATTTTCTTGTCTTGTATTATTTATAACTCACCTATGTTTTTATTACATTCGATGAATTTTCTTACAAAATAACTAATAGTTTTTATAATAATATTTGTAATTTAAATAGATGTAAAAATATATAGTTGTCCTCTCTTAAACACAAGCAACTGCTTTATTAGGAGAGTGATTCAAATGTTTTATCTATATTAAGTTATTATTATTACGTTAATAGCTCCAATTATCGTTACACAGGTGGCGCTAATAATATTATTAAAATAGTATCAGTAAAACAAATAGACCGAGAAATAATGTTATCGAAGGAAAATGTTTAACCAGTCTGCAAGCAAACAAAGCTGAAAACAAAATCTTAAAATACCTGTTATCTGTAAATGTATTAAATTATGTTGACTTGTATGAAATTAGCATTTATTTTGAGCTTTTTTTACATTAGCTCTACACAGATCTTGAAGAAAATAATTTCCCTCGGGGCCTACGCCATCTTTGGTGATGCTGTGTGGTGGTATTTTTATAAAGGGGAGGAGAGGAAGTAGTTCTGGGAAGTTCTAGGAAGGAAAAAGGAAGGTATGATGGATGAGTAAGAATCTAAGGGGTTGGGAGTAAAGGACGTATGAAACCAACCCTCCCCTCCCACTGCGTGCAAGGCGAGAGAGTACGGCCGGAGAGGCGAAAAGGTCTCCGTCAGCCATTCTCTCCTGACCCGACACATCCACCGCCAAGACCAAGTTAAACTTCACCCCCATGAACCCTGCTGTCACCCCTGCTAAGTCGCCGAACGTATCGAACTACTTGGGGCGACCTATGTTTGTTATCCAATTAATTACCCAAACTTGCCTCACAATATACATATGTAATATGTGTAATCAGAGTGTGTTTTAATTTAAAGTACATGCTGGATTCACAAAAGTAGTACCTATTTACATAATTAACATGTCGTGTATTTGTTTAGCTTTCATCGGAAACATATTTTTGGCAAAGTAACTCAAGGTATTCTGTATCATATTTTCCAGTATCGTAATTACGTACCCCAGCAACAATCCTTTACCTTTATCATGTTTTCATTTAACGGCTCGCTCTCCTGATATCATTGTTTTATTGGTCACATCGAAATAAACCATTGAAACACATTATGGACATAATGGGAAAGGATAACAAAGCAAGCGGTACAATAGTGAAACAAGGCCAATGTGATAAATACCCATCTCGGACACGACCCCACTGGTAGATAGCCTGGGTCAATGACGGTTCTTCACAGGGGGACAGTGGGCACAGTCCCCATCAGTCGTACTCGAAACCTACTAAAAGAAATAACAGTCTTCACCAAAATTAATTAATTACTTAAACATAAAAGCAACTAACATTTAGCAGAAATAAAATACGACAATTAAAGCGACCTGCGACCACACATGGTGACCAGCGGAACAGCCTGGGACAGCCGATCAGCGCACGAACCATCAGAGTGGATTTCTCAATGCGTAGAACCTAATGCGCACTCGGGGACAATCAGAATTGTCCCTTTAAGATTTTGGTTCATTCTTTTTCATTCGCGATCGTATGCAATCTGAGACTCGTGCATGCGCACTTGTATGTGAATTTCAAATACCGCGGGGATAATTCGACGAATCCCCACATAACAAAAGTTGCGTACTTTCAGGCGGGAATTGCTCGCGTTCAAATTAACTTCGATGATAATCTTGCAAGACAGCGTTATTTTTATTATACAGTATTGTAAAATTGTATATCTACAGACATTTTTTGTTTTGTTTTTTTTTTTGTTTTTAGACATCTGATTAGCATGATTTGAGCAAGAAAAATTATGTTCGAGAAATTGTATATTATATTCTCCGGGTAGTGAGATTACAATACTGTAGGTAGTAATTATATGTAAAAATATCGGTCAACACCATCAAAGAAGTGCTCGAGCCGGTACTGGCCTGGGTTGTCACTGCATCATAAATTCGATCAATAGGATAAGATGTTCCCATAGCCGCTGTGCCCACATGATATCAGCAACTGGTGAATGCGGTGCAGTACAGACCACCGAACATGTGGTCAACGAATGCCCCCTCCATTCATATCCCCGGCGATATGAGGTCCACAGGGTGACGAAAGGAGAAGAAGACGTGTCGACACCAAGTGTACACCGCTGTTCCCTGGACCTGGTGTCCTCTTCGTGGCACCTCAATTCTGTGATAGACACATCGATTAAAGATAGGAATATTATCACTGGTTGCTTCCACCGGGCACCCCTTTCCTCAAGCGCTCACCATTTCAGCTTCGATAAAGTTTCCAACTGATAACCCAACTGCTGGTGACACCAAGGTATGTGAAATACGGCCCTTATAATATTAAGGCTATGGTAGAAGTAGGTTTCTGACGTACAATATATAATCTGCATATGAGGACTTGCACAGCAAGACGTAAACACATTTTTCTTTTAACTTAAAAATAATTTATGATGATCACAGTTATATCACGAAATTTAACTGTTTGGTGTAAATTATTACGTTTCCTTATCCTACAAAAAATACAGTTATATTGACAGGCAATGGATAGACAAGCAGATACGGTATATTGACAGGCCATGCAGGTATATTGTTACGAAAGATCATCATCCAGTCACGCCTATCTAATCTAATCATGCGAATGTGCGATTATCGAGCACGATTTTGATATTATCACTTAATTAGATCGATCTATATCCTTTCGTGTACATATAAATACGTAGGAAATATTTTTGATTTGTTGATCTTCACTCATAGCTAAATGGGATTTTTAACGAAGTCCAAATTTCTTTTCAACTTCTCATTGGATAGCTTTCCTTCCTCTGACTGACTAAACTACCACCAAATGAAAATTTGCCACTTTGCACAAATTTTTAAATTTTGCAATTTCTTACAAGCTATTCCTATCAAGTCAGGTCACCTGTTCGTCGTGAATTTTGTGATCACTTTAATAGTCCCTTTATCAGGCATCTTTTCGCACGCTAGTAGTTTTTTATCCACTGTTGGATGAACGTCACTCCAAGCCGCTTTAAAAATTCATAGTTTTGCTTTTTTCGTGTTTCGTTCTGAATCTTTTATTATTATCTTCTGCAATGATTCAATTATTGATAACATCACTAAGAGTACCTACCTGCCGTGCAATCAAAGGTTTTTTCGGGCCCGGAGTGTCACAGAAAATATAATTTGTTTACACGACGTAATAATTGCAGTAATTAGGTATTATTACAACATCGATACATTACTCGACGAGTCTCAATGGAAAAATTCTAACGGTCAACCTTTGTAGTAATTATAATCAGAAATGTCATCATTAATAGATATTAATGATATTGTTTGTCTCTGGGCAAATCACGTGACTGGAAAATACCTAGACGAAAACACACATATTATAATCGAATATAATATATTTATGGATACCTGTAATGTTCATAATATAGTTAAGAAAGCCTGTCCTTGTGACTAGATCAATAGTATCTACATCAATAACTCGTTTTTCGTCTAAATATCAAATATTGTATATATTTTTCGGAACACCAGTAATATATTTGATGGCCTAATTACCTACCTCCTAATATTGATTATTTTATTTGTTATATATTTTTGCTGTATATAATGTGTCTTAAATTATTAGGTATTTTAAGTAATTTCCGAGGGAAATTTTATTTAATTTCTTATTAAAAAATAACAATTGTTTCTGAATTGCTGTCATAGTTTATTAAAAAAATAGAAGGTAGGTTCATTATTCCATGAAGGTAGATGGGTACGGTAGGTTCGGCGGTTTTTTCAAGATTTAATATAAGGTATATTTGCAGCACGTTCCAGAGTGGAAGATACTCTCAGTATCGCCCTGCTGTAAGACAACCATTCAGAATTTAGCCGTGTTTGGTGACTAGATTTGATGGTGGTATCACGTTAAAGAAAGATGCATCTGTGAGCGATAAAATAAATGTGTATCTAGGTATTGTACAATTATCAGCATCTTGTATATATATATGTATATACTACCTAACGCTTTGTTTTTTTTTGTTAATAATCAAAATGGCGTAATTCTTTTTGAATGCATGTAAATACTGTAATCGTGAAATTCTTCTGTTATCTATACGTTCGTTAATCCGATATACTTCTAATACTTACCAAACCGCACCCCTTAAAATACGTAAACTTTACACACATCCAAATAAAATATTCACAGTTAAAGTAACATACTCTACATTCTACATATTATATACTATAGGTATGGGGAAAGACAAGAACCATTTATTGGATAACCTTTGTACCCCAAATGGTTCGTTACGTTTGATCTCTTAGCAAGGTGAGGATTGTCTAGGTCTTGGCGGCCTATGCATTTGCTTACACACTGCGTGGCGGTCCGAATCGGGAGACCTAACTAAAACCACTCCAGCCGGACTCTCTCGACGCATCGCCTTGCACCGCAGTGGGAGGGATGGATTCATACCTCTGTCACTCCTGGACACATTGACCGTCAGATTCATACCTACCCCTCATACATTTTTCCTTCCCGGAACTTCCTCTCCTTCCTTTCCTTAAAAACACCCCCCTTACCTATTTTTTTTAATGTTTAAAAAAAATAACATATCGATCAAATTATTTTTTCATTATTCTAGAGGCAACTTCGGAAATTATTAAAAAAAGTTTTATTCGCGAGTTTATGATAAATTTTTTTTAAATGTGTATTTTATCATATTTAGGTACTGACAAAAAATCTTTAAAACGGGTCTCTTTTAACGAGTTTCGGGTCGATATTTAAAATTATACACCTAAGTACTACAAATTTTGTGTTCTCACGTAATTTGGTGATGTTTAATTTAAATTTAAGCCCATCATCAATAATGCTTTTTCAACAATTTTTTTTTATTTTTTATATGGTATATTTACTATTGACTCAAATAATTACCAAAGTTATTCCTGAAATCATGAAAATCGATTATAATCAAGAGAGATAAAAAATAAAAACTTTTGAACACCACTGGATAACATAAAAAATCGACAATGATTCGTTTGATATCCATACCAACTTATGTTACTTTTGAAGTCGATTTTAGGTTTGAAATTATTAAATAATGCACAAAAATATAATATTTTATATTAATTATAATTTCAGGGGACCAAATGTCTGGGGATCAACTGTCAGGTCACCACTTACGATGCGTCGTAGTATTCCTTACTGACTTATATGATTTTTATTTGAAAGCAGTATATCTAATGGTATTGGGATAGAAAGAAATATTTTCTTTACATTACTATCCTTTCTTTGATTTGCGTTGTGCAACTAATCACATTTATAAGTTAAATATAGCTTATTTAGCCGCAACATGGCATTACTGAGTTGCGAGGCTTCTTCGTCGTAAGGCTGTATTCTATGTCTGTAAGTGTGGAAGGCATTTAGTCACTGGCTGTGTGTTACCTGTTACCTCTACCATCACCACAACAGAACACCAAGCAATAACTCCTCAATACTCCAAACCTTACCCCAGTCAGTCACTAACAATACTTCACAAGTGTCAGTACTTCTGCGCGATAATATCTAACATTCAAAACAGATCTCAATTTCCATTAACACTTTCTTATACAAAAAACAATAATATAATATTAACTATCCTAACACTAATGGTTTAGGTTATGTAATAGTAATATTTAATTGTTTTCTATGAGATTTTCAACGTAATTTGATGACGATAAGTTTTGTAAGAAATTTCGTTGGGTGATTTGTTTCATAGTTTTTCTTTCGATGTTTTAATTTGAATATTGATAAGTGAGTGTTATTGATCTAGGCAAACTATGGACGCAACAGAAATCTGAGTAAGTATTTAATGATTTTTTTTTTATTGTTTGTTTTGTATTGCGATGTATTTCGTTAGTATGGGACCTGAAATATACGAACACTTTCGCAACATGAGGAACAAAGGTAAAAGATTCAATATTAAGCCAGTGTAAAAAAATAACACTGAAAAAGTCGGTACCTATTTATGTAGATATTATTTCGTAATTTTGGCTGAACAGGGTTGTATCTTAACTTCACCTTATTCTGAAATATAAAGTGTCAAAGTTGGCAAATATATATCTCGTGATATACAAGTAGGTATTTATCGGTTTCTGATTTTGAGGTAAATATGTTTAATTTTACATATTTTAAAAGAAAACTTACTAATTTATAACATACCTAATGTGCAGATAGAACCATTTGCTACCAGCTAAAGCATAATAATTCATTGAATAAGGTTCTAACTCAATTCCCTAATGCCATTCATTGATAAGGCCACGTTCTCATAAAAAATTTTTATTAAAAATATGTTCAATTAAAATAATCGTACTTTTTACAAGATTTACCTCAAACTCATAAAATGTTAACTAAATAATGAGAATTCGTCTTTGCAAACTTTGACACCCCAAAACATGGTAATGCGTCCCGTAAAAACTATCAACTGTCAGCTACAAACAAAATGGCATCTGCAAATGATTCAAAGTGATGTTAGAACCTTGTAACCGCCACCTTATTTGGAGCTTAAATGAAAAATAAAAAAACTTAATGTTAAAACTTTGTCACACAATTATTCATGGAAATACAAGACTGATGGCTCTGAAAATTATTTCTATCTATCTATATATATAAAAATGAATCCCTGTTTCCCTTGGTCACGCCATATCTTCAGAACGACTTTACCTATTTCATTCATCTTTTTTAAAAATGTTTTCTAATACTTTAAGGTTCTTACGGAAAGAAAAATTAAGAAAATTGCGCAGAAAAATCGATAATTTCAGAAACTGACTGTTTTAATTTCAGGAGACTATCTTCCACTATGGAACGTGCCGCAAATAAATATTATTTTCAATTGAATTAAAAGTGAATTATGATAAAATAATCCAATAAAATTTACTTGTGCATGCCGGGAATTCAACCCGCGAATTTGGGATTCATAGTCGATAGCCTTACCCCTCGACCACGGAAAAGTCAAATACCTTTCCATGGCCGTTCGATCACCGGTTATCACAGCAACAACTTTGAAAAAAAAAATTTTGAAGCAATTTTGTCCCTTATGTATAAATAAATTGTATCAAGAGCAAGGTCAGAATCGCTTGGGCCGTTCTCGTTCTCGACGTAACAAAAGGCCGCATAGCGTCTAGCTTCTCGGAATAACTTACTAAAAATGTGTACTTTGGCGTCACTTTGACAGTCATTTTTGGACGGACGGACATAACATGGTCGGAGTTTCATTGTTTTTTTTTTTTTTTTTTAATATAAATGAATCGTGGAAAGAATAGATTTGAGGTATTATCAGGAAGATCGTTTTATCTATATTATTTTCATGTAATCTTTGTAATACTTCACAAAAGAAATGTCATAAATATTGAGTTTGTAAGAAATGTTAATTTTTTTACGTCGTAATGAATAATTATATTTTTAGCATAATTTGTTTACGAATTTCTATTACAAAATAATATTATTAGTAACAACAGTTGTATAAACTACCAAAATCTGAAAGAATTGTTACTGTAATACAATTTGACACAAAAAAATTCGGAAGTGCACATTTGACATTTGAATTTTTTTTTTGGCTTTTTTTTTTCTTCGGAAGGTTAACAATCAACTTAAACCAATGTTAAGTAATGAATGACCTAATTATTAACTAAAGTCACAGCACGCAATTTTCCAACAATTAGCGAGTAGGTATAGATACCATAAGTAAATGGTACAAGTCTTGCTAGTAAGTATCTACATTATACACAATTTTCATTTGAACATATTCAAATAAAGCAACAATAGCATTATGCAAGTATTATAAATAATTATTATTAAACATTCACGTTTGCGTGTCTGTTCAAATAAAATCTCGGATTTACCGAGAAATTTCCCGCTGTCGATGTAAACAATTAAAACTTGTACTTACATGATTGCACAAGTACTCTGAACCCTGTCTGAAAATAATCGGTTTATAATTATTACGTTGTTGTTCATTTTTACTGCCTAATTATTTGAGCAAGCAGCAATAATGAAATAAAAAATCAATGATTTACCTTCGATATTTCCACACTGGTTGTGCGACTTATTCTAATATTTTCCATCGCTGCGAATTGCGTCGAAAAATATAAACATATATTAAATTGAATGGCTATTGTGCGCAACGAGAGTAAATAATGAAAAATATGCCACAGACTCACCCGGAGATCTAGCATGGTCGATCGATAAAACCCTATATCAATACGATATTGACCAAATCATGTCAAATATGGTTATTTATCATTACTTGCGAACACGGTCTACGACTGTTAACACATATTACGACCAACGATTGATAAATTTAAACGCGGTATATATATATTATTTTAAAGTATATATCTACCTCACAAAAGTCCCAACTGCCCCCGTTTGGAGCCAGTGAGACTATGGCATTCCCAATTGGGGTATGTTGTGAGGCCGAAGGTGGATGGGGAAGGAGATGGGGAAGAGGAAGGTGGGGGTTATTCAGATCTAGTCACGAAACAGGGCTTAAGTCATTTTTAAGCAAAGTATCAATTTTAAATGGTGGTCTTGCACCAGGGCGATACTGAGAGTATCTTCCACTTTGGAACGTGCCGCAAATATTCCTTTTATTATTTTAAATTAATAATTTGTGAAAACACAAATCAATGAATTTAAATTTACTGGATAAGTTTCGGTTAACTATCAATAAACACGTATTTTTTTTTTTAAATTATGTCGTTCGTTATGCAAAATTACTGGCTTATTTAATAAACGTATTGAACTAACGACGCTCTTAGAAATGAAAGAAGTCTTATACGCTATCTAAGACGCAACGAATTTATTCCGTTCGATCTTTGAGAAACGAAAATGGCTGAAATATGAATAAAGACCTCATTAACTAAATAAATTCCATCTAGTGTCAAAAATGTAAATGCGGACTGCCAATATATATTTAGGTTAGTAGTTCAATTTAACATTGCCAAATTATTAATATTTTTACGTAATTGCTTGGCGTCTGACATTTCGTAGAAAATACCTTATATCGATTTCTTAATAATTATTCCCTATCAATATCGGTTCGGCTATCAACAGTGAAAGCGTGTTCGGGCTATCGATAAAAAATCATCGAAAGTTACACCTATCGATTCGATATCGTAAAGTTATCGATTTCACCGTACTAGAACTCCTGGTTTCTTCTTAATACTATCTACACACCATGCTGCGAACAGCAGCTTTTGGCAGCTGGCTAAAAATCGAAGGTTGGAGGATGTCTCCCGTCTCTTTTTTTCCCATGCGAACCCGTAACACTCTGTTTCACGTTGACTGCAAATTGGAAGAAACCGTCTGCCGTTAGTACCAACCGAGGAAATGAGATGGTGATATTGAATTTGTTGTGTTAATAAAAGAGACAGAAGACAACGTGAAACAGAATGTTACGGGTTCGCACGAGGAAAAGGGAGACAGGAGACAATAGCCAGCTGCTAACAGCCGGCTGTTCGCAGCACCGTGTGTAGAGCCCATTAGCCTGTTTCCAAGGGTCCCAGTCGCTGGTCACACTTGTTACAATAATTGTCTCTCATTAAAACACTGTCTGTTTGGAGTTAATGTAAAAAAAATGTGATTCAATCCTCGTATTTCAATATCTGATTTTTCATGCACATGGCAGATAGAACTTTGCTGTCCCAAATGCACGTAATAACAAATCTTTTTGATAAAGACTGCGGATGCATCAAGATTAACCCAAATCATAAGTACAAAAAGTGGTACTCATAGACGTGTGCTAAAACATTTTTATTTGTTTTTAGAGTGCGTAGTTATGCGTTGCAATACCACATAAATAAATAAATCGTTTCTCCTTGCGTGTCATTTCCCATTCAACCCCGTTCCCCTTCCATCTCTCGTTGCTTACCCGCTTCTCAACTTCCCTTTTTCCGGATTCCCACC
The DNA here is from genome assembly GCA_951813805.1 of Limnephilus auricula. NCBI lineage: Eukaryota > Metazoa > Arthropoda > Insecta > Trichoptera > Limnephilidae > Limnephilus > Limnephilus auricula. The sequence continues at coordinate 1,982,180 of OX638403.1, forward strand.
ACCTTTCCTCCTTTCTTTCACATAATATACATGGTGTCCGGAAACTCGTAGTACAAGCGGGAAACTGGTAAATCTACATCAAATTTAGAGTCGATTTTGTGGTATAACTTTTTTTCATTTGAGCTTTCGTTTTCGAATAAATCGAGACCAAAGTTGGATTTTTTTAGGTCAAATCTGAATGTCGAATGGTCAAAATGGTTGTTACGGGGTTAATATCAGCTGTTTAACGTATTTTAAAGTGTGTAGAAGCATCGACCCTGCTTAAAAGTTTTTTTTAACCCTCCGGTTGCCGAAATTTTAAATTTTTTTAAATTTTCCAAAATTTTCAAATCGAAAAAATAAAGTATTTTTTGGGTTCACTATGTGATATAGACTCACCAGTTTCTTGCTTGTACTACGAGTTTCCGAACACCGTGTATAATCACAATAATCGACTTGTTTCGAAACCGAAAGTTTCTTATTTTTATTTTTAACTTAAAGAGTTAAACCTCAAATTATAATATTTTTAATTAATGAAGATACAGTTGAATCTTGCAATCATACATAAAGATAGCAGCCAACAAAAATATGCGTTAAGATAAAATTAAAATAATGTTGGCGGTTCTCAGTCGAAGTATGATACAGTTAAAAATGAGCGAATCGGATAGGGATACGTTGGCGCACGTGGATAGCACGTTGGCACGGATTGCCAGAGGTCCTGGGTTCGAGTCCCAGATGTATCCGTATCTTTTTCTGATTTTTCTGTTTCGGATTTTTGATTGACTTTCGCTAATATTATCTTGATTAATTAAAAATATTGTAATCGAAGGTTTCTTCATCAGGATAATAAGAACATGAATTTATTTTAAACACTTATTTTTTTTATATATTAAGATTATTTAATCCATTATTGATAAATTTAAATAACATTATCATCATATTGTTTATCATTATAATTGTCTTTATAGTAGGAAGGCGATAATATCGGTGACATACTTCGCCATATTATGTAAATAAAGGTTTATTCATTTTCATTATTTAAATTTACTGCCGGTATGGGTACATCACCTTGACTGATGTGAGAAATATGAGAACACGATTAATATACAATATGTTTGAATAATAATTAGGTGTCACCTGCCAAATCATTTTACATCTTAATAGGAAATAATATATATTTCGTGAAGAAATTCCTAATTCAACGAGTAAATAAAATAAATCTTCTGTTTATTTTTCACTATCACATTATCCAAGATTAGCGACTGTGACACTGTATCAATGCAATTCAATAATTAATGTACGTATGATATTAATATAAATGATCTACATTTTTACTTCAAATAATATGCTCAAGAATCATTGCTTAAAATCCTTCGGGTACGTAATGTTACACCTCGTGTAAATTATGTTAAGGGGATACCAGGCGGTGATTTTTCCATACAAACGTATTACCTATTTATCTCTCTGGATTTTAACTATAGAGAAAATATTGTTTTTACATAAAATAGATAGCAACTACTAGCGTGTCGGTACTTTTTGTGTTTTTTTATAAGTTACTTTTTATAGAAGTTATGACCTTCCAAAAATCAATAAAATTGACTGGTTTAAACGCCGTCAAAAGACGTTCAGTATACAAACTAGACAATGTTTTTTTTTTAAAGCAAAACGTACAGACATAAAATAGTTTTTTCTTATGTAGTTGGTAAAAAAAAAAGAAAATCAGTCCATTTTTGGAGGAGAAAAGTGGGGAATACAAAACCTCGATTTTAGTTAGGTATTAGTAGCCCGAGGTGCATTGTCCCTTTCGCTCAATATCCGGTGGAGTAAGAGCAACAGTGTCAGCAACAATTTAGTAAATCTATTTTTCAAATTTCTCCACCACCCGGGTATTATCTTAAGGGACATACTTGACTTACTTTAAGCAGTGATTCCTTTGGTCTCTAATGACTTTTTTTAATGTTTTTTGTTACTAAATACTAGTCAGTTTCGGAGTGAGGGATTTAGTGGTTACTTGGCTAAGTGACAGGCTGTTTTAGCAGATGATGGACACAGCAGAGCTCTACGAAAGGTTCAGTACACCAGAAGTCAAGTTCATGGTTAAGTTGAGTGAGAATTAAGTGAATTTTAATTTTAAGCGACCATAAAATTGTAATAAATTTAAAGAGATTTTTATTAGTCAAATTTGGGAATACAAATGAAACAAGGAAAAAACCTAACATGTTAGCTAATGTGTATTTTGTAAGTCATAGGTATAAAAAAGTACAAGTTGTATCAATGGTACAGTGAGTACTCGTTCTAAAGGCCGTTGTTCCCAATCCTACTGATCAACTGTTGAGCCGAAGATATGGCTCAACACTCCTCAAATTCGCAAATACGCTCTTCCCAATGCAACTTTCCGACCAGGAGGCGAGGCAAAAAAATATTTTTCCAAACAATATTTAAAGCAAATATCTGTAGATATCTAAAGATGGAAGAGCAAAATCATTTTTTAAACTAATTATCATTTACTTCCAACTCTTGCCAAAGTTACCTCTAAAATCGTGAAAAATTGTATTATTTCTTCAATCTTCGCAAAATTACTTGGTGGCATCATTTTAATTAAATAAAACAAATTACTTTGTGTAAACCACTATAATCACATGTTATAATATCTACATGTTTCAAAACTGATGGTTTCTTCGTCAGGATAATAACATGAATAAAAATAACAAAAGAAACAAACAAGTACAGACAAAAAGAACAATTATCAAAATATATTACAGAGAGAGGTGACTAATTACCTAAAAATATCATAAAAAATAATTATATAAATTATTTTAGATTATGTAAACATTATATTACGTATTTAAAAATTAACAAAACATAATTAGTTTGTTTAAACAACAAAAATAAGTTATTATAAATACAAGTATTAATATGAAAATAAATTTAAGAGATAACTATTAAATAAAAAAATATTCGGTTTTGAAATGTACGATTTTTATAACATGTGATTATAGTGGTTTACACAAAGTAATTTGTTTCAAATTAATAAAAATTGAATGGTTTAAAGGTTCTATATACGAGTATATACATATACGAGTATAGCGTCAAATCCAAATGTTTATGAAAAAGGCAGCCAAAAGTAACAGCTGGAAAAACATGGAAGGTACGGAAAATTCTCATTGTTGCATGACTTGCTAAATACTCAAATGCTTTTAATAGTAGGCAAACGAAACGTGAAATTCCGCCTGAAGCGTTTATTCTTCCTAAATGTCTAAAATTAAATTATTACGAATGCATTTTGATAAAAGTTGATAGGAAACAGATTATAATTAATAGTATAATTAATATAATTAGCAGGTTAGCAGGTAGGTACTAGGTATCATAAGTTTCGATAAACATCGCCCGTGACTGTGTAATACGAATATGGTGTATAAAGTTCAAGGTATATGTTTTTTTTCTAAACTTTAAATGGAGATTTTTTTTATAAACTCATCTAATCTCGTACCTGTGATGTGGAAATAAATATGTTACTTAAAAAAACTAACTAACTAACGCAGGGGTAGGCAGAGAGGACGGACCGCCAAACAACTCGGCCTTGGCACACACTCCTTGCCTCATTCACATTCATACATCTTCTCATACATACTCTTCTATTATTCTGACTCTCGACATGAAAATAAATTGACATGTTACTTAAAAGTGATCAATAATACTCTTAAGTTAACTTAAATTTTTTTTATTATTATCTACTACACATGTTTTGGCATTTGCTAAATAAATATTTTAGATTTATCTTTACTACGAATCGCTTTATATTTAGGAATACCAAAAAATATGCTTCAGATAAATTGAAATAATTTCTATCTTCAAATTTCGCAAAATCACTTTGTGGCGTCATTTTGAATTAAATTAAACAAATAACTTTGTATCAACCACTATTATATAATCACAATTACCTACATGTTTCGAAACCGATGGTTTCTTCGTCAGGGTAGTAATGACATTAAATAACAAAATACATGATGTATTTTCACAACTCGATATGGAGTTACAGAATTTATTGGATTCAGAATTTGAAAATGCCTTAAAAGGATACATTTTAAAAAAAAACTTAGCTGGTAATAACCTATGTACACAAAGTAAAACATTTTCCAACAAAAACATTTCTATTTATACTACGTGTAAAAAAGACTGGCCTAGGGGTTCATTCGCTACACTTTGGCGTTGCTCTGCGAAGTAATGCAAAAACATATGTTTTTGGTTTGAAAGTGAAATCGCTTACTAATTATAGATGCTTTAATTAAATACTGCCAGTAGCCACTCGAGCGCTTTTTGCCACATTATGGCACTATTTCCAAAACCTCGGATTGCTTTGTTACCAAAGTGTGGCAAATTTCCAAAAAAAAATTTTTTTATTAAAACGACTATATTAGTATATTCTACGTTCAAAATATAACATAATAAATATTCTCTAGATTCTATAATTGTTTTAAGGTTAAAGATTTAATTATATTTTTTTAATAAATCCTACAAATATGTGATAATAGACAAAAGATAGGGGAATTAATCGGCTACATAGAACTATAATAAGTATGTATGTCTCCATAATCAAATTCGGAGGTATGATTTTTTTAATGTGGGCGGAAAAATTTCCTTTAGCAATCCGAGAAAAAATATGTTAATTGCTCTGTCGCTCCAGTGGATAAAAGACATCTTGGCATTTGTTATGGTGGAGCATTTTTTGAGAAATCTTTTTATAAGCCTAGAAAATATAATCAATCATGCGCCCATAAAAAAGTGCATATCATCTATTTTTTTATATGGTTTATTCAAGTTTACTGGAATTTTATGGAAATATTTTATGGAAAATGAAGAATTTTAGATAATGATCTGAAAACCACGACTGTCACAAAATAAAATAAAACATGAATTTTGGGGTTTGTTTTTTGCGAAAATCAAAAAAGGCCATCGCCATCTGCGTAAGGAGTGTGTGATTTCGCACGATTGCGAATGTTATGCTGCGTATAAACATGTTGAACTATTTTAATGAATGCAATAAATTATTCTTACCGAACAGCTTCTGCTAGTGTCGACACCACGACTTGCTTTGTATTCCACGTGGCATAACGGACGTTTTGGCCCGGCATAGCATGACAAAAGGTATAGCAGTGCAAAATAATATATCTAGGTCTATTACGATTTTCAACATTGGCCTTGAAGTTTTCAAGATTCATTTTAGGCAAGAACTTCAAAATACATTAATGTAAAAATTTTCATTTTTTATTTATAAGCTTTGTAAATTATGTCATGTGTATTGTAATCGGAATACATCAATCTCTAATACACACCAGTAAATTTAAAATGCGTGAGTTGAACCACAAATTATGGGAAAGGAACGAAACAACCGCAAGTTTTTCTTATGTGCATACGCACCTTTCTTACATTTTTTAGCAAGCGGATTGCAATCTTTAGAGCACAGGCGTCAGGTATGTATGCTGTCCTTGTTCTACCGGTATTACAATGAATGATGCTCTGAGGAACTAGCGTCATTGATCCCTTCGCCATCGATGCAAAGCCGGAAAACACGCCAAACACGCGCCCAACATGTGTATAATACACGCACAACTTTAATTCTGGCCAGAACTTGGTACGATCCATTCTCGCGCAGTTACTGACTTCACAATGAACGAAAGCGAAAGAGAAATATGCAAAAAAACACACGTGCGACAGAGAAAGGCGTGTGCAAGGAGGCATCCCACTTTTCTAATCTATAACTAGACTATCGCGACGATTTCTGTACCAACGTCAGACCAATATTAAAGTTTGGCGTCTACTATACACGGTTGACATTTGTCACATGAAAACGGGTTGCTTTTACGACTCGTTCTTGAGTTTAACAGCTCGACTACGAAATGATTTGCTGGCTCCTGTGTTTCCTCCCTCACACAACATGGGTCTCTTCAAGACCTGTGTTTACTCCTACCACTCCCCAAAAAGACCATTCACACAGCATCTTCATAGACCCAGAAGGAAATTATTTTCCTAGTTAGGTTGGTTTTACACATCGAACTGCATCGCCAATTGCTCAAATTGAATCTTACCTACATTATAAAAACGCATTATTTAATACAAATTAATAAAACAGAACTTAGACAGGTATTAGTAACGCAGGTAGTATCTACTAGAAACACGATATCATCAAACCTTATTGTGCAACCTGAATGAGCGCCAATGGGTAACCTTCGATAGAGGTTATAATACTTATTATATTCCTGAATGAAGTCTACGGTTACAATTCGCGAATAACATTTCAGAAACCTCAGAAGTTCATGACTGCGTAATTGCTTACGTATCTACGTAATGTTTAACCCTATTTCCCAGTATGGCTTATGAAGGCTTACGTGGAAGGTTCTAGTTACGTACGTAAATTAATTAAGTACCTACCTATAATATTATTTCTTGGTAGTAGTTGATAACTAGTCCGGGAAACTATATTATAATTTTACGTTAACTCCGAACACAGGGTCCTGAGAAAAATATTTTTTATTAATTATAAATTATCAGGGACCATGAAACAAATAATTTCTTTCAGAGCCTATGTCATCTTTGAGAGCCGAACAACTCAACGAAGTGGCATTTCATCACTCGTTTGAAAAGTCGTTAAAAGTGAAGACAAAAAACTTGGTTAAATAGGTTAGGTTATGGGCTTTTTTCATCATATTTAATGACTAATGACTTTTTAAATGGGTGTTGAAATCCCACATTGTTCAGTTGTCATAGAACCATCTTTAAGGATGCTAATTGAAGGATTTTTTTGAGGAGGGGAAGGAGTGTTCATCGGTCTTGAAAAAACTTATGTCGTAGGAGGGAGGAAAAAGAACGCCGAGCTAACTCAAGAACGAGTCATTGACGACGAACGACCCTTTCTCGTGTGACAAATGTCAATAAGGATATTGAGTCCTTTTTTTTATTTTATTTTATCAATGTTCACATGCAAACTTAAATAGTAGTATTTTTTTTTTAAAGTTCGTTTTCATAATTAAATTAATTCTACAAGTTTGAATTTTATTGAGCCCGCGAAAACGCCAGCTAAGAGTATAATACCGTGCGGGAGAGTTCGTGACGTCATCTGGTCCCTTGTTTGTGTGAAATAAAAGGTAAAATATTTACAAAACCGGGTCACGCTTAATATGGACGAAAAAAATAATTTTAAAAAGTTGTAGTAGTTAGATATTGACCAGTACTAATCAATTCGGTTACCGGAATTTCGAAAAAAGTGCTTTTTAATGGTTATTTTTAAAATTTAAAAACACGAAATGTCATTTTTCACCGAAACTTGCAACAGTTCCTAACATAGCGGTCGGTGGGAAGGGGAAGGGACCAGATGACGTGAGACGACCTCACACACTCTTCCGTTTCTTACGGGCCGTTTTCGCGGGCTTTAATAAAATTCAAACTTGTAGAATTAATTTAAGTATTTTAAAAATAAAAAATACTGGTATTTAAGTTTGCATGTCATCTACATGAACATATTTAAAAAATAAAATATTTTTCACTCAACTTCCCTATTGTGTACAAATGTTGGGCGCCCTTTTGGCGTGTTTCCCGATTATGCCCTGGTGCCGAAGGGACCAATGATGCTAGTTCGTCAGAGTATGTTCTATTAAAATACCGGTCGAACAATAACAGCTTTCCCACCTGACGTTTGTGCTATAAAGATTGTAATCAGGGGGATCTATCAAACGACCCGCCCGTGTCTGCAGTGTCACGGTTTTTTTTAAGTATTATTCTATTATAAGTAAACATATTCAGCCGAACTCTCTCGATCCATCGAGCTCTCAACACTAAACCCGTCTAAAGCCAATTAAAGATTTGACGATACTGAAAGTATCTAACACTTCGAAATACACCTTTGTACTTATCTACCAATAATTTAACATGTATTTTTATTAGGATAAATTATTTTACCTGTTAAATTAAGTAGTTTTAACAGGTAAAAGTAAAAATAATTTCGATTGTTTTACGTGATCTGTTGTAGTTCTCAAAAAAACATCCCAAAAAACATGAAGATAATGCACGATTAAATATGTAAAATGATGTTTTTGTTATCTAAATAACTATTGGTGAAATAGGTATCATGTTATTGTAATAGGACAAGATAAAACGTAACTAATTGCCTTTATCGTGTGCGTGTTTAACGCCCATTGCGGGCAATCAATAATTATTAGAAATGACTGTAACATTTCCTTGAAGAACACTTGTAATTACAATATGTTTCGAAAGTAAAACGAAGGAAATAAAGAAAAGGGGGGATTATACTTTAGTTTAATTCAATTCCATCTAAATTATCTCATAGAAACATGGGGAAACACAAATATCACATATTTAAAAGAAATTCAAATAATACAGAATATAGTTATAAAAAAACTTTTTAACTACAGACCAGATACTCCTACCAAAAGAATATACCAAGAAACGAACTTACTGAATATCAAAAAACTGTACGAATACAACATATACCTACACGGAGAAAAACGTTATTCTAAAATACGATCATTTTAAACGGGACTGAAGTTCTTATAAACAATTTAACGGGGTTTCAATGTTTAGTGGAGGGAAAATGTAATTTAATACATGTGTCCCTCCTGGAGGCACTGACCCCCAGATTCCATCCCACCCCTCATACATTTTTCTTTCCCAGAATTTCCTCCCCTTACTTTCCCTAAAAGGACCCTCCATACAACACCCCCAAAAATGACGTAGGCATTGTGGGACATTTTCCTTGGGGCCTACTGTGTGGAGCTAAAGTAAATAAAGGTTAAACCTTTTATTATTGTTCTAATAAAAAATAATGTAATGTAAGAAAATAGATTCATGAAAATCCTATCTAGAAAAGTCTAGTATAGTCTTAAAGGTGTTTTTTAATTAATTACTTGGGATATCTACAGGAAGGCGCAAAAGTTGTCACCTGGTGTTCTTTGGCTGTAATTTTTTTTATAAATAAAACACCGATCGCAGAGTTAATTTTTTTAATTTGATTTATGGCATTTTCCATCACCCTTCCGGCGATAAGTTCTCGCATTCTTGATAGATATTCTTTTTGAGGGCTTCAAGAGTCTGAAGCTGGTTGACATAGACATAAAAACCATGTAAAAAATTATGTAAAAACAATGTTTTCTAGAAAAAAAAACCTTTACTACTGTTCAGTGATTGCGTAGAAAGTAGTACGTACAATGTACAAAGTGTACCTTCTTCGAAAACACTTTCTGCGGTTTCATGCCTGCATGTTCAATAAATTTAATTCATTTGATTATATCAAGAGTGCCATTTTTAAAGCTTTTTTTTTAATAAGTTTATTATTATAGTAAAATTACATAAACATAATTAAATGTATCGAAAAAAACCTAGGTATCAACTATACCAGCAGCAATTTAATTTTTCTTTTATCTTTTTATAAAAACATTATACTTCTGTAAAAAAAATTAACTATTTCATCAATATGATAAGATCTTTATTGTAAAGAACCCGTTAGACAAACTACTAAAAAGTAGTTTATCGGGACTTTTTGTCTTATATGTGTAAAGTGTATAAAATAAATAACTAAAAAAAAAACAATGTTTGTTGTTTAAAAGCCTTACTAGTGTGGCTAGTGGCTAGTATGGATAGTATTGCTAATGTTGCTGTTATGAGTAATGTTGCTTATATTGTTAGTGTTGCTAGTGTTGTTAGCGTTGCTAGTGTTGTTAGTATGAGTGTGGATAGTGTTGTTAGCGTTGCTAGTGTTGCTAGTATTGCCAGTGTTGTTATTGTTGTCGTTAGTGTGATCAGTGTGGTTAGTGCGGTTAGTGGCAAGTGATTACAAGACTTAGGGTTAAGCATTGTATGTCGCGTGATAAAGTTAATGTCAAGGTAATAATTATTGATGCCGTAACGTTGTAATCTTGGGTTTATTAGCGCCCTCTTTACGCGTGTTATATTTTCTTTGATGGCGTAGTCATTCCTAAAAAAATTGGCGTATTTTGTCAGAGGCAAAAAATATTCCCGCTTTGCAATAAAATCTAAATAAATGGAACATTTGTTAACGTATTGGTTATGAAAAAGGCTTTCAAATTTCTATATTAAAAATTACTATGTATTTTTTTAAATATACATTTTTTTTGCGAAAACTTTAAAAAGTTTTAAAAATGGCTCACTTTACTTTTTTTTTTAACTAAAATTACTGATAATGAAAAAAAATAAAACACATACTTATTTCATTAGATAAATGAATTTGAAACCTTACTGTCACCTCACTTTTTTTCGTTTCATGTAAAAAAAAAATCTTAAAAAATTCACAAAGTTCCATAATATTTTTTCAAATTGCGATCGAAAACTTTGGTTTCAGAAAGGGGTAAATTTTAATTTTTTTTGTTATTTTCTTTTAGATTTGAATATATAGTTTGTTGTATTATCTTTCCAATACCGTTTAGATCACATTTCTGACTATGATAGTAAGGGAAAAACAACGATTTCTGTGAGACCTATGTGAGCTGGGACAAATATGGTCTCCTGTGATTAAACGGGTTAAGCACAACCGGGAAGGAAATCCCGTCATATTAGCTTTACGACTTTTGGTGTTTTTTTTATTAATTTTCATTAATTTTATTAAATTCATTAATTATTTTCTACGACATTTCATGTCAAGGAACAAACTAACGAAATTAAAAATATTTTCAGTGGGTAACCTACCTTAGGGCCTATAAATAATTACTCCAAATTTTTCATTACATCCCTTCAAAAATTTGTATTTTGTCAGAGGTTAAAAATATTCCCGCTTTGCAATAAATTCCAAATAAATGGAATATTTGTTAACGTATCCAAAAACTAAAAACTGTTTTTGAAAGGTGATGAAATAGGCTTTCAAATTTTATTATTAGAAATAACCATGTAATTTTTTTTAATATAAAAATTTTGGATGAAAACTTTAAAAGTTATAAAAATAGCACACTTTACGTTTTTCCTAATAAAATTACTGATAATGAAAAAAAAAATACTTACACATTTCGTTGGATAAATGAATTATAAACGTTACAGTCACTTCACTTTTTTGTCGTTAATTTCATATAAAAAAAATCTTTAAAAATTCACAAAGTTTCATTTTTTTTCAATTACGATCGGAATTTTTTTTTTCATAAAGGTGTACATTTTAATTTTTTGTGGTTATCTCTTAGATTTAAATATTTAGATTTGTATTCTCTTTACAATACCGTTTAGATCATACTTCTCACTATGATAGTAAGGGAGACACAACGTTTTCTAGGAGAGCTGGGACAAATATGGTTTCCAGTGATTAAACAGATTAGTCTTAGATATAGTGAAAATATGAATCGGTCAAAGCATATAAGATTCGGTCATAGAATCGATAAAATCTTTTAGAAACGACCATTAAAATAAAAGTATTGAGTGGTTTGCTTCGAAAATTTAATGAGACAGAACGAATCGTGAGTAAAACGTCGATTAGCGCGTATTCACTTGCAAGCCGAACCAAGAATTATGGAAAAGGAACGAACCAACGGCAAACAGCGCGAACCGCGAAACAAAATTGAATTTTGTTTACCAATGGAAAAGCAATCTTTTTAACAATGTTCAATTTCGGTTTTTTCCGTGACAAAACAAAAAAGTTACATTTCAATTATTATGCAAGATAAAATCATGATTATATTAGGTCATTAGTCATTACATATGAAATTGGTGTTTTGTCGTACTGACAACTTTGATCTCAAATATCTTCTCTTTGGTTAGGAATTCCAAATTCAAATTTATACAGCTATTTACTCATGTATTTGTGTTTCTAAAATTATAATTCATTTGTTTTTTCCTTAATTGTTTTTTGCCCTAGCACACTCGCTCGATAACGATCGATAGGATAACTATTGGTTAACTTCTCATCATTCCCTAGCATGACTACATATCCCCAACGAATAAGTGACAGTTCACAATGACTAAGTGTCCTTAACATATTCGACATCAAATGTTTTTTATACGTTAGCGATGTGCAGTTGTCCTAGGGAACGATGAGAAGTTTCCAATAGTTATCCTATCGATCGTTATCGAGCGAGTGTGCTAGGGCCTCTGGCATGAAACACGCTTGCGAACCGAACCTCGATTCGAATCACGAATCATAGAATAGGAACGAACTAGAACGTATCGCTGTTCGCGATCCGCGGGTTGCCATTGGTTCATTCCGTTCTCGTGATTCGTGGTTCGGCTCGCGGTTCGGCTCGCGATTCTAAACGCGAAATAACAAAGCGTATAAAAACACAACAAATGAAAGTAGTAACTGAAACCTCTGCCTTGGAAATTATTACCTATCTTTAATTCAACAGTGTTTTCAAAATACACAAGGTAATTAAATCCGATTCGCAATTAAACTAGTTAAAGACAGTCATGCACAGATTAAACGAGTTATTTCATTCTTGTAGGTACCATAAATTGTACACACATTACCAGAGATAAGGATTAGATTACAGAAATCAAACACTGAGATATCATAACATTTACAAATGTAAAAAAAACATATCCATTGCCTTTTAAGGTTATTTGGGATGCGTTTTATGTAATAAAGATATTATATATCTTTTCGAATTCTTCAAATAAAATAATATTCATCTATTCAAATTAGAAAATATATAATCTTAATACATAATAAAGGTTTCCTTGTTTGTCGTTGTTTCTTGTGCGTTCGAATAGCAGTCGTCCAATTGCGATGAAACTCTGGTGATTTTTTGTGCGCACGCATGTGAAAAGGGGTGATTTTCTTAGTACTTTTACTTAGGTATCGTGAAAAAAACGGACTGATGGATGTAAAGGTAAAACCGAACGACTTAACATGACTGACTGATGATGTCTGTATTTAGTCCCATTTTTTTTCAGCAGGATAACAACATATTGAAGCATTTTTTCCCTCTGACGGAAAACATGCAACTCTGTAACTAGAAAATTTACAAAATACACAAAATAAAGGTTAGGTTAGGTTAGGTTGAAATTTAGTTAGTTGAACTCGTTTTCGATGAACTCGCCGTGAACCATGCAACTCACATTGTAATAATACCATTATATCCTCAAAAATATAATCTGTTTACGATTTACTAGTCCTTTTCACAATGGCGCTCAAATTGCTGACTGCGTTAAAAAAAATAACATAACATCAGATCCTCCGCAGAAAAGTCCCACATTGGACTGAGGTGCAAACCTTTGTCGAACTTTACTTTTCTGCGCAGGATATGGGTACTTCAATGTGCGCTCTTCGCTGACCAGTGTACGAGTGATATCATAATTTATTCAAACAATTCTCAAACCCTTCTGGTTCCAAAAATATGGTCGAGTGATTTGCCTCCAAAGCCCGTCGAAATGATTCCATGATATCATGTTAGGGAAATTCGGACTCGAACAATTAGAAATCAATGAACGAACCAATTACCCTAATTTAACATCTTACTATCTTACTAATATTATAAACGCGAAAGTTTGTATGGATGTATGTAGTTTGTTACTCTTTCACGCAATCTTACTAATATTATAAAATCGAAAGTTTGTATGGATGTATGTATGTTTGTTACTCTTTCACGCAAAATTTACTGAATGGATTTTAATGAAACTTTACAATAATATAGCTCATACATCAGAGGAACGTATAGGCTATAATTTATAAAAATAGCTATTTATTTTCAATGTATAGAAAATAATAATTATTGTTTAATAGAAAATGTCAAAATAAATAAATACAAGTAATAATGTTATATTAGATGAATTGAATGTAGATAGCTTAGATAATAATCTAGTAGACATGACCAATGATATTACAGTAGATTCAAATAACGAAGATGTTATTTATAATCTTAGGGAAATCAATATTGCAAATTTAAACTTAGTAGATGATAATGTAGTAAATAAATATTTAGTTTTTCCTATGGGAAAAACTAAACCCGTTCCTGTAAATCTGGGACAAAGAAAAAAAAAAAAAAAAAATAGAATGACATTTTGCAAAACAATGATTGTTAAATCAAAATTCTGTTTTAGAAAATTTTTAAATTAGTGAATTTATTTGAAGTACTCGCCTAATACTTCGAATCGAATCAAGAATTATAGATATTTTAAATAAATAGGTTAAGAATTTTGGTATAAACGTAGTTGGGACCTAGGAAAAGAAAATAGATTACTCTAAGTACTAATATTATACGTATACGCAGAAGAAGTCGCGGGCAGAAGCTAGTTAATTAATAAAGTAAGGAAATAATCTATTCCCCCCTTAGTATATTCACAAAACCTTTGGATTGGATATGCAGCAGATGAAAAACTTCATATTTGTAAAAAGTGTATCTATCGAGTATAAAATACGTTGGGGTTAAAAATAAACTGTGACTATATTCAGAGAAGAAAATTATTTTCGGGATGTTCCTTAAATAAGGCTTCGAATGTGTGTAGCGTTATTGTGTAAAAGTAATGAGCCAATATTTATAATATCGTTAATGTATTGTGTGATTTGCGATAAGCCGACTTGCCTTATCAACCTGTAGTTGTATGCTGTAGCTATATTTTTCCAGGGGAGGATTGGCTGAGTAATATTGAAACACAATTTATGATTTCATATTGTCTAAATATTTCACGAATGAAAGCAATTTTAAGGCACAATACAAGACGTACAACCTGAAATCTACTCGACATTAATCCTTATTCGTTATGTTAAAATTTAATATTGCGTCTCAGCTATTGATATTAAATATGTTTTGATCATGAAATAAAGAAAATCTGTGGAAAAATAGAGTCACCAGTAATAAATAATACAAAATTGGCCCCCCGAAACGATATTTTCTATTATTTTTTTATTAAATTATCTACCAATTTCAAACCTAAAATAGACTTAGAAACTTACTTTAATAATAATTTGGAATGAATAAAATCAAAACAAAATTTCATGGAATGATTTAAAATTACACGTGTTTATAATTTTTGAATTTATATTTTATTTCTACTCTTTCTTTTTCTCTTTTAGATATTTTTTATTCTTTTGTTCTACATCAAAAGTAAAATTTCATGGAATGGTTGAAAAATATACATGTTTATAATTTTTACTTTATTTTATTGTAGGTATATTTCATTTTTTTATTATTGAATTTTCTTTTTTTTTCTCTTCTCTACATTTATATTATTTAAAAAATATTTATTTACATTCATAAGCAACTTCTTGTATTAACCATTAAAACTTTTAATTTTTTTTATAAAGTGTAATCTAAGTAAAAGTAATACATTACAATATATTAGATAAAACAATAATTAGGTACATTCAATAAATATGTTCATTTTGACTGACCTGAAACAGGTAAATTTTCTAGTTGGACAGCCAAAGATCATTGGTAAATATGTAATACTTTTTTGTAATAAAGTATGTATGTGTTTTTATTTATTTTTTCATTAACAGTAATTTTAGTTAATAAAAACGTAAGGTGATCGATTTTTAAAACATTTTTATGTTTGCACGCTAACTTTTTATATTTCAAATTTTATAAGTTTATTTTGAATTGAAAAATTTAAAAGCGTATTTTATCACTTTTCCAAAAGAGTTTTTAGTTTTCGGATACATTCATAAATATTCCATTTATTTAGATTTTATTGCAAAACGGTAATATTTCGAAGCTCTGTAAAAATACGGTCGAGGCCTGAGGGGTAATAATTGTTGAAATCTGTGTTTACCGCGTTCCAATGTTCAAACAAACGCAGGAGACGACAATGTTTTTACGGGGAAAAAACAAAAAATGTTCTTTAAATGTTGAAAGCGAAGTCAAAGGTTTTGTTGAAGCTGGAGATCCGACTTTAATTATATTTTGTCGGGGATCAACGGACATGGAATCATTTAACCTGTGTGGCAATAAACAGTTTATTTCATTTTGGTCTTAATTGGGTAGCATTTCATGGCTCCTTGTTATTGTCTTTGATTATTTACTTTATAGTGCATGCGCTCGATGGAGTTGAGTTTTTTGTATTTTTTTTTTGTATTAAATAATTTTTTTATTAATAATTCTTATTTTTATTTTAAACTTTTTTTCAAGTTGTCAAGCTGTAAGTATCTTTAATCATACGAAAAAAATGGATATTGTCTCTAAAACAATCATTAAAATGCTTCTAAAGCATTTGTTCAGTACATTTACTTGGCAGCTAAGGGGATGGGATGTAAAAAAGGGACCAATAACCCTCCTGGCATCACCCAGAATCATAATCGGCGAGCTTTTCTGAGTTCTAAACTATGTTCAAAATTCGGCACTCTAATTTTGCACACTCAACTCCATCCAGCGCCCGGTCTATTAGTTATGTCAATTAATTCCTGTATTTTCTTCCGATGCCACCCTGCGCAATGATTATATTCGCAGAATGAATATCGGATCTAATCAGTACCTGTAGAAATATTATTAGTCGCACTCGAGACTAGACGAGATTATTAGCATCAAGACAAAGGGCTTACATATTACTTGTATGCCTGAATAAAACTAGTTGAAATAATCGAAAAAATCCCTCATTTTCAACAGCAACTAATGGTAAATTATAAGTTCGCCCCCTGTGTATTTTTTTAGAATCAGTGCTGTTTACAGTGAGAAATAATGTTTTAAAAGTGTTTCAAGGTTTTCAGTATCAGAATCGTTCTAACAATTGAAAGAAAATCGTGTACTTTAAGCCTGTTATAAAAACAATAAAGTGGTTCACGAAATAAGAAATACGTTCAATACTTGTATTTTACTCGTATTTACGTAAAGTGTAAAAGTCTATAATCCTGTTCCTTTTTACATTCGGGTCGGGAGTATAATTTTCAATTCATTTTCAGGAAGTTTTTTAAAAATGTGATATAAAATCTGATGAAGTTTTACATACATTATAGCATTTATAGAATTAATGATCAATCAATGAATTAGAATTGTTTTTATTTTTTATTGATAACATAAATATTAATAATATGATATTTGAAGTAGGTGCGCTAACATTGTAAACAAAGTTGTGATAACAATAATATGTTTAATGTATTTTTAAATCTTTCTGTGTGTATTTTTTAAATATTTTTAAACACATCTATTTGAATATCACTTTGGTTTGTTTGAATGATGCGGAATCTTGAAAGTGGAAATTAACACACTTGCCGATATCCGATCGAGCTTAAAACTCGGCAGATAGTCTCGCTTTCAAAGGCAATGCATGTCAACTTTTGATGGCAATCATCCTTAGACACGCGGGCATGTCAGCATTTTTTCTGAAATTCGAAGAAATTATAGCATTTGATATATTAGAAATAAATGTCAGTCTTCCCAACTCGGGATTTGCCCGGCTGGTAGCGCGGTTGATTCCGATAACTGGGTACCTAACTAGGTTCAACTATCAGTAAAAAAAAGTTTTAAAGGACATTTAAACAATAAAATTAAAATTAAAATTAAAATTATTATTGTTTTTAATTAATGAAAACAATATAAGCGAAACTCAATCTAAATCTGAAAAAGATCGGGTCACATCTGGGAATCGAACCCAGGACCTTCGGCTTTCCGGGCAGATGTTCTAACCACTGAGCTAATGTGTCCCTATCCGATTCGGTCATATTTAACTGTATCGCACATACTTTGGACTGAGAACTACCAAACCTTCTTGATTCTCAAAATAAAACACCGAAAATCACATTAATTTAACTAATTATTAATATACTGAAATAACGGCCCTAATGTGAGCTGAACCATGATTCATGTGAATGGAACAGAGCAATCGCGAGCGGTTTTTTTCGCGCTATTGCGGTTGCTTAGTTCGACTCGCGTGTGTATACGCAGCCTAAGAGGATGAATGAATATATTAACACACACTTCACTACAATCTACAAATGCCCTGATGGTGGTCGAGTTAACGCTGTCCTAAACGTTGGCTAAATTAGCAGGAACACCAACACCACAAAATAACCCAAAAATCGATCACGATAATACTTTTGGCCGCGAAAATCTCAAAATAACAATGGCTTTTTCTTCATTATTGGGCTTACCAACATTTACAGCAGAAATTTTCCAACATAATTGTTTTTTTACTGCATATAAGAGTTTTTTACGTGTGTTGTTCGTTTTCGTAATTCACTTATAATCTCGTTAGCCATTCGCTGACACTTTTGATTTATTATCGTAAGTATTTACAAGTTAGCCAGCCAAGAAAATCGTGTTAAAAGGAAACCGGACGGCGAAAACGCATAAAGTATTTTCTTCTAATAATTAAAAGAATATATAAAAATCGGTCCAGTTTTTGAGGAGAAGTTTTTGTTTTTATTTAGGTATTATCGTTTGTCAGATAGATAAGAGCCAGACAGTGACAGCGACAGTTCGTTAAAATACCTATTGTTCAAATTTCTCGACGACCAGGCCCCCTAGCACAGGCGATCAATAAGGATTAATGGGATAACTTTCGTTAATTTCTCTATCTAGCTAGCATGACTGCAAATCGCCAACGAATAAATAGCAGTTAACAATGACTAAGTGTTCATTCGACGTCAACTGTTATTTGTACTTTAGCGATCTGCAGTTGTCCTAGGGAACGATGATAAGTTATTGAAAGTTATCATATCAATCCTTATCGATGGACCATGCTAGGGGGCCAGGTACCCTCTTAATACTCGTACAAAGTTAAATGTAAAGTTGCCGGATTTAATGGGATGCTGTTTTAGGATGAAATTAAAAAACTTTTTATCTCGTTCAAAAGTTAAAAATGAATAATTACAAAGGGAAACATTTTAAATCTTCGTATTAAAGAAACTTTACGCACTTCTTCCGCGTTATCTTTTTGAGATAAATAATTTAATAATGTGATCCGACATTTTATAAAAGAATTCCTTTTATGATCCACACTAATTACTACGTATTTGAGATTATAAAGTAATTTGACGTATATTATCATAATTTTGTATTATCTCGATATTTCAAGTGTCAGTGGATTTAGATATATCTTTTTTGCAAGGGGTGTAAATTACACATACCAATATTCTTATTTATATTTTTTCTTAATTATGTATATTTTGTATCTACATATCAAATTACTGTAATTTCCATGTAAAAGCCGTCAATCGGCGTTAATAAATAAATTACACTGCTTGAATTACGCACGAATAGAATAATCATGCGTAACGCCCATCTTTCACGTAGCTACTTACAAGCGACGCTACCGTTACCTGTCATGCTATTTTGCTAGTGTAGCGCCTAGTGGCGTTTTCAAACACTAATACTAGAATAGAAAATACAGACGAGCGGCGATCGCGTCGCTTGAACGTATAGCTCCATGGAAGAACGGCCTAATTCCCAACTGCTCCCGTCCCGTCTGGAGTTAGTACGACTATGGTATTGGGGTATGTCGAGAGGCTGAAGATTTTGTTTTTGTTATGTTTATTTAGATGTATGCACATTTATGAGAAATGAGATAGGGTAGAGGAAGGTGGGGAAGTACCTAGCTATTCAGATCTGGCCACCAAATACTGCTGAAGCACCAAGGCGATACTGATAGTATTTTCGGTGAGCGGATTACTCAAAAATAAGCAACTTCAACACTTCCTTTTATTATCTCCACTTCCAGTTATTAAAAGTGATGAAATTTAAAAAAAATGGTTTGATAGGTTACATTAGGTGAGGTTAGGTTAGGTAAGGTTAGGTATGATCAATTTTTCTTTTTTTCATATATTTTAATGAATTTTCATGGGGTGATGAAATGCCACTCTGTGGCACCACAAAGGGTGGTCTTACACCAGGTCGATACTGAAATTATCTTCCACTATGGAACATATATTATTTCTATTTAATTGATTGTAAAATAATACACATTAATCAAATAAAATGTATTAGCGCACGCCGGGATTTATACTCACGACTTTCGAATTGAGAGTCGAGAGCCTTACCCCTCGACCGTGGAGGTCGTTATTCTTCCCATCATGACTTACATTGACATGCTTGGTGTAACTCTAAGTGCTCAGCTCAGGTACGGGGGCTCCATCGAAGCCAGAGTTAAGCTAGCCGCTCAGAAACTAATAAACATAGTAAACAATGGCTAACCCTGTACTAATCGCAAGTGCGCCCCACTGCTCAATTTGGCAGCCATCTCTGATCTGGAGCCCAAAATACCTTTAAAAACCCTTGACTTTCTACAAAAATACCCTCCACACAGCATTCCAAAGATGATATTGGTGGAGTTTCTGTGTGTAGTTAATACAAAAAAAAAACACGTAAGATATTCGGTGTTTCAGTGTTTACTTAATATATTTCACATTGAAAAAAAAAAGTTAGTTTAGATTTTTTTGAAATGTGTAATTCCAATAAGTTTAAGTATATCCTTGTGTAATTGTATCCATATGTAATTCTGGCAGTGTACGCCATTGATACGTGAAATTCGCACCTTGTAATTTCATCGTGTAACCGTGTTAACCTAAAAATGTACTTGGAAAAACAATGCTAGCTAATTGAATTATATTTTGTACAATCTACGTCATTCCATGATCCATATAATAAAGAAAACATAACAAGTGTGGGGTATGACATCACTCGACGACTGAATAATTCAAACATGTGATAGTCTATAGCAGAAATTCCGATCGCTTTGTAGGAACTACTCATAATTCGATTTTACATACTGGCATTATGTATTAAGTTGCCACGCTGGAAAGCATAAGTATTGCGTTGGTTCGAAAACATTAATGCTTCCATTACCGGCAAATGAAAAAAAAAGTTTCAGTTTTCAACTCAACTTGCTATCCTTTGTATGCCAATGTGATGGCCCGCACACTACACAATTTGGCAACCCAAGCAGTGACTCGCAACTCACCGTGCTAGTTGCCGTGACCCGGTCGTTACCAGTTTGCCCGGTTGCCACGATTACGCCAGTTTTGTTGTCGGTTTTCTAGTTTTTTTTTTTTTGATTTTAGTCGCCAGTGCCAATTTGACAGCTACAGATGACAGCTGATTGTTCTTCGTCTATGGTTGAACAAGCCGAGACAATTTAGCTGAGATAGAAGTTTGGTTGGAAACCATAGCAACCAGCCAGTTATAGTTTGGTTTTAGTTTCTCCGACGTAGGCGATCCGCTCTCTGAGTAAACTGAAAACTGTCAACTGCCAACTATCTTTGTATGACAATGTGATGGCCCGCACACTTCACAATCACACAAACACCCGTTGTCAATGATAACGCAAGCGGTGACTCGCGACTCGCACTGCTGATTGCCGTGGCCGGCCGTTGCCAGCTGTCAGCTAATTGTTCTTCGTCTATGGTTAAACAAGCTTTTTGACCAATCAAGACATAGAAACCAGCCGTTTTTAGTTTGTTTTAAGCTGCCTCGTCAGCGGAGCGCCTTTATCTTTCACCATAATAGACAAGCTGCAGAACGTATTGGAACTGTTTTTTCCTGTTAAAGCTATTTATTAAATTAAACAAAAAATATTGACAATACATGACGTTTTCAATGAAATCACTAATTCGAACACGTTGGCTGGTGTAACAAATTCCACATTTATAATGCATTTTTTTAATTGGCTCCACACATTAGACCTTGAGGAAAAATATCCCTCAGGGCATATTTCATCTTTGGGGATACTGTGTGGAGGGTATTTTTAGGAAAAGGAAGGAAGGGAAGTTCTGTGAAGTAAAAAAGTATGAGGAGTGGGTAGGAATCAGAGGGTCAATGTGCTTAGGAGTGAATGAGGTTAGATCTCCCTCAACCAATCTCACCCGATCCGGCCAACCGCGCACTAGACAAACAAACATTCCTAGATAGACAAACCTCATTCCATGATCCCGGGCGCCCCTGCGAAGTCACCAAATGTTGCGAATCACTTGGGGTGACCTATGGCAGGGGTAAAAATCAATAACCAATAAATGGTTACCGAGGCGGCGGCGGTTCCCACATCCCCCTCCCAAATTGATAATCTGCTATTTGTAAAAGAAAATGCCTTCATTTTTATTTTATCGTCATTTTATTTTTCCAAAATACTCTTTTGACAGAATTTTGTATCTACTACCTCTACAATCGGTATTTATATATAATCATTTCATTTTAATATTTTAATAGGTAATTAATTGTGAAGTGAAATTAAGTGAATTGTGAAAATTTGTGAATGGCATAGAAATGTTAGAGGAACTGATGAAAACTAAATTAGACGATATAGAAATAGAGTCAGCGGAGAGTTCTGACGAAGACGCCCCGGAACCGTATAATCCCCTCGACGATGTCCTCCAGTACAGATTACTATACGAAAAGGGACAAGGTAAATGTTTTTTTTTTATTAAATCTATCACAAATCAGTGAATAATTAAATAAATATGTACATAAGTTGCATGTTTTCGGAAATCCTTTTTCCTTTTTCTAGCTGAGTTTATTACCTGAAAATACCGGAAATTAGTCGTTTTTAAATAAAATTCTAGACGTACCGACTCTTTTTTACAAAAAAACATAAATTTATTTTGGAAGATTGTTATTTTATCTGGTAAACGCAATTTTTAAATTTTGAAAAACTAAGTATATTTCTAATATACGAAGGTTATACCGTTGGTGGTTGGCAGATTTGTTCAATTTTCAAACGAAATATTGTATTATGCCACACAAATTTCAAATCACATAATCATACAGTAAAATAAATCAATACATAATCTAGTAAGGACACTTTTTAGCAGTTTAATTTTAGTTCAATTAAAATCTTTAAAAATAAATCCGAGAACGTGTTTTTGACAAAAATACCTCAGTTTTTCTATTTATTTTAGGTCTTATAAAAACTGAAATAATTCAGATTTTTTTTCCCTTTTTGCCCTCCCCCTCCCCCCTGCTATCATACCGCAAAATAGTCCTAACCGCATCCCCAATTGGGGTATGTTGTGAGGCTAACGGTAGTAAAGAGGGGAAGTAGATGGAGAAGAGGGAGGTAGAAAAGTACATTCAGATCTGGTCACCAAAAACGGCTAATGCCAATTCAAGCAACGTTTCAATTCTGAATGCTAATTTTAAACCAGGGCGATACTGAGAGTATCTTCCATTCTGGAGAACGTGCCACAATTAAACTACATATTATTTTGAATGAATAAATTGTGAAATAACACAGAACAATAAAAAATAAAAATTATTTGCTCACGCCGGGATTTAAAGCCGCGACCTATGGATCGCGAGGCGAGAGCCTGACCCCTCGACTACGGACCCCGTCAATATTTGTAATTATTTGATGCATTAGCTGCATTGATATTGATTTATTATTTTTTAATTTAAAATATTCATATTTATAAAAAAAAAACTGTTTAACAATTCCTTCCAAAGATAACATAACCCAGATTTCGAAACACTCTGTGCTGTTTTAGCTGATGATTTAGCAAAAACATACGAAAAGCGTTTATACGTGTTTAGAAATTGTCCCCTTTTGGGTTGCGCCACTCACTCTCCATTTTCATTCATGTAGTCTTGTTGTGACATATTGTTATCTGAAAGAAAGAATTTCCACATAAAAGGTATTTTATCACTTAGAATGTATTATTTCACAATTCTGCGTATCAATAGAGGATTATTGACACTGTCTTGAAATGTAATTATTATTATATCTTTCCCAAGGCCATCTATTGTGACGTAAAGTATTATTATCATTAATTTTTTAGTACTTCAAGAAAATATACAAACGTGAAAAAACCAAAAAATGGGTTATTCTAAACACGTTCATAATGATATAGTTTTCCGGGTTCCACCGCTCATAGAATTGTTCAACTAAACTAAAAAAAAATTATTTTAAATTGGTAGGTACCTACTGACTTATCATACCTTCCCGTTTTTTTGACAGTTTTCATTTAAGCGATTGCAAAATATCACTGAAATTCCAATAAATTCAAAAATAATTATTAATTATATGTCGTCGTGAAAACAACAGTTACATTTGTACAGTTAGTATATACCTAATGTGACCAGACGTCCCGTTTTCGGGACGGTCCCGCTTTCAGGCAGCGTGTTCCGGTGTCCAAGAACACAGCTTCGGGACTCCAAAATGTCCCGTTTTCGAAAAGAAACTCCCCGTAGAATTTAAAAATATACAAAAAAGGGTGCAAATAAGAATCCTGACCGTAGAATAAAGACGAGTTGTGATCTAGCCTCCTATTTAGTAAAGTAAATTTTATCATAAAATCCATGCTATGTAATTTTAGTAAAAAAAAAAAAACATTTTTACTGTAGTAAATTGCTTTTTTTCGTTTAGTAAAAAAATCTCTGTTTGTTTTTAATAAGGGTTTAAATTTCAATCGTCGACGCGATTGGTAGCTGCAAGATAAATTGTAATCTAGTCTCTTTCGTACACTCTTGAGTAGGGTTAAGATTACCAGGATTTTTTCTGACATCCGTAATTTTAGCTGCCTGTCAGGGAAACAGGAAAAATTAGAAATGGTCAGGAATTTTTAAAAATAAATTTTGTGTGCAACCAAAATTAAAGGATGACGGATTTCCTGGCAGAATCGAATAAAATGACAAAAAAACATGATTTTATAGGCGAAAATAACCGAAAAATTAACAACCTAAAAATCCGGCTTACACTGGGACTGGGAGGGGGAAAAAATGATCACGTTATATATACCCCAAAAAAACATATATTGATTTTCAATTTTTAAAAATGAAATACTATTGCAATATATCTAATAATTAACTTTATAATGACAAATTGAATTAATAACGGAATTATCTAAAACAGCAACAGAAAAGTTACTCATTACAGTCATTCTTTTTTTTTTTTAATCTATATGGAGTATAATTACAATGAGACAGGCATTGAATTTTTTTTCAAAGCATGTCTCCCTATGATACGTCTGTGTCGAGACAGACTTAGAGGTACATACATGTAAACAAACATGGTTACTTTTAATTACTTAGTTAATTACTTTTAAGTTCAATACAACAAAAAAGGAAGTTAATTGGAACTGTGAATTAGTCCTAAAGGGTGATCTTCCAAATCACAGAAAAAGTTCTATTTATTAAAATGATATATATTCAAATAAAATAGATATGGAATAATTACTTCACAAATAACATTTATGCATTTTAAGATATATAATTTTATTTACCCCTGCCCTATTTTTTAATTATGTTTCAAAAATGATTGTATTTCTTCGGTAATAAGATTAACTAAAAAAAATCAATTGTGTGAAGCACTACTGTATTTTTTTTCTTTTGATCTTCTCCCTTTTTTAGAAAAAGGATCTTCAACTCATTTCGAATGCAAATAAACACATTGTAGTTATCAATGACATCATCATGACAATAAAATAACTTTGTTTTAATTCCACTTTAAGCAACCGGTTTCGGTTCGAACTGAACCTTCATCAGGGGTGAATGAGGGAGAGAGATCATCAACGTAGGTAGAGGGCGAGTGGAAGGTATATTAGGGGCATACATTAATTACGTGAACAAAAAATGGGGGGGGGGTCCAGTAAAATCTCAACAAATCTCATTATACCTAGGGGGGGGGGGTCAATAAAAATCTGACTTCTACTTTAAAAGATTATATATTATTATAGAAATAATAAAAATAAAACAATTGTTTCACTTCTTTTGAATAAACCCATTTTGTCCGTAAAAAAATGGCCTAAGGAGGGGAGGGGTCTAAATTTTTTTTTAAAACAGCTCACTTAATTAATGTATGTCCCCTACGAGGGAGTGGGTAAAAGTAGGCGTAGGGAAGGGGAAAATGTTAATTATCAAATCCCTCATCTATTTTTAATTTAAATACCCTGTAACTTGTTTTAACTTGTAACTTTTAAATTCCACAATGTTATATTTACTATTCAAAAAATAAAGAAACATTGAAAAAAAAAAAAAAAAAACTATGTATTTTGTTCTACATATATATACTTTATTCATACCCTAAGTATGGTTCAAGTCGAACAGAAACCGGTTGGTAAAGTAGATATACAATAAACTGGAAGTAAAACAACGTTATTTTGTTGTCATTATTATGAACCACTACTTTTCCTGTAATACCTGCTACCTTTATTGAGCCTCTCTGTGTGGGAAACTGATTCACAAAAAATACGAGTGCGTCCCACCTTTACGCGCACTTGAAGTAAAACTTATTTGACTGTTGTGGCAGATATTACTAAAACGGTACAACTACTGCCGTCTGTGTGTTTTTTTTTTACTTTTAAAGGGGTCTCGAATTCGCTAGAATATTTTTATTATTTTCCGAAACTTGGATGAAAAATGAAGAGCGAATATCGCGCCTCAAGAAGTTTTACTTCGAACTTGTTTATTCAATGAACTCAATATTTTTGTGTTTCCAGCGCTGTCGGCAGCAGGGCCGGGCCCGGGGGGGCGCAAGATGTGGGCGCTCTTCCAGACCCTGGGAGCCACGCTCCGGCTGCTGGCGCCCGCCGCGATCTTCGCGCTGCTCTGCGGGAGAGACTCGCCTCTAGTGAGGCTTCTTCAGCACTGCGACAGGGCTGTCAGGAACGGTAACTATCTGCCTGACTAATACCATTACTTAATTCAACAGAATTCCCGGATGAAACTACATTACAAAAAAAAAACTGTAAAAGAGCCGACACTGTAATTAGTCCATGATGAACTAGTGACTTTAATACATTTGTGTTATGTGGTCCATCTCCTAACTGCGTATAACTCACCTAGTTATACTAGAAGACTCCCTATAAAAACTGCTGAGCCTTTATAAAGTCGTA
This sequence comes from Limnephilus auricula, assembly GCA_951813805.1. Classification (NCBI taxonomy): domain Eukaryota; kingdom Metazoa; phylum Arthropoda; class Insecta; order Trichoptera; family Limnephilidae; genus Limnephilus; species Limnephilus auricula. Next base: position 2,008,851 of record OX638403.1, read on the forward strand.
AAGATATAATGTAGAGTAGGTGCTCGCAAATATTATAATATGGGTATATTCCAAAAAATATATATTTTGCAATAAAATATATATAAATTTGTTTTAGACCACTTTAATTTTAATTACACTCTACCGGTTTTGGAAGAACCCTTCCTTCGTCAGGAGAATATTAAAACTGTAATATTTATACTGTATATTGTAACTGTTATACTGTATACTGTAACTGTTATATTTTAATATTCTCCTGACGAAGGAAGGGTTCTTCCGAAACCGGTAGGGTGTAATTAAAATTAAAGTGGTCTAAAACAAATTTATATATTTTATTGTAAATTATGGCGAGCCACAAAGTTAATGCTTATTACGAACATATATATTTTGCTTTGACTTCTGGCATTACTTCCCTGTAAATCAATGTATAATAGGTACCAGCCAAACTTTACGTAAAATTTGACTTGTCTGGTGTCTAGTAGCCTAATACGATCTGTTTAGACAAATTTTAAAAAGATACTGGTTGTGAAATATCAGTTTCCTTTGAAACCGAAGTAAATTTAATTTAAATGTTTGCTTTCATTGTTTTAATTAATTCTTTTAAATTCGACATTTAACGACATTAGGGAAGCAGTTTCGTCGAATCGGACCACATGTTTCAAGAGATTTTTGGGCATTTAGAATATTTCAATTTAATATATTGTGTACAATAACAGTTAACCACTTTTTTAGTGATGCAAATTTTTAAGTGTTGTTTAAAATGGAAGCAGTTAAAATACCTAAACGTTTTTTTTTAAAATTATTTTCCTCTGTTCTATTGAAACCAAATTAATCTTACAATGTACAACAAAACTATAGTGCTTGAATCGTTTATTTAATCTTTTTATTATTTTTTTACTGACACTATGTAATAATTATTACTTTTAAAATCTATTTATTAGATAAAAACTATTTTTTTTTTATGTTAACATTATATCTGCAAAGCTACTGCAAGTAGCTTGCCTATTTGCTTTCTAATCTGTAACCCTAATAAATATTATTAGATATAAATAGAACCTAACTGGTTTACATTATATTAACTACCAAAGGATAAATGAATTTATATAATACAAAAAGTATTTTTTTAAATATCAGCTTAACCGGCTGGTAGCCGAGTGAACAAAAGTCCCTTCCCCTGTTTATAAATATGTAGAGAAGCCTAGTTTTCTTTGTAAGTACCTATTTTATTTTTAAATAACTCACCAAAAGACTTCGAAATAGAAATAAATTCATATGTAGCATTTCGGTATTGATAACTTTCCCAGCTTTTATATAATACAAGCTTGTAGCATTTCGGTATTGATAACTTTCCCAGCTTTTATATAATACAAGCTTCTGCCCGCGACTTCGTCTGCGCAGGATTAGTACTTATATTAGCCTGTTTTCTTTTCCTAAGTCCCATCTATGTTTATACCAAAATTCTTAACCTATTTATTTAAAATATGTATAATTCTTGATTCGATTCAAAGTATTAGGCGAGTACTTCAAATAAATTCACTAATTTTCTAAAATAGAATTTTGATTTAAATTAATTTGATTGTTTTGCAAAATGTCATTCTCAAATTTTGACATTTTCTATTAAACAATAATTATTATTTATAATATATTAAAAATAGCTAGCTTTATTAAGCCTATATGTTATTCTGACGTATGAGCTATATTATTGTAAAGTTTCATTAAAATCCATTCAGTAGTTTTTGCCTGAAAGAGTAACGAACCCACATACATCCATACAAACATTCGCGTTTATAATATTAAGTAAGAAGATTTAGTATAGTCACAGTCTTTATTGTGGTTTACAAATAATCAATGTTGAATATAACTAAGAATTCCATTGATATTTTATTTGACTATTTTATTTACTTATTTTAAATCTTCAACTATCTCTTCATGTTCAATTTCCCCACCAAAGAAAACCGATTCAGCAGAATAAAAGTGCTGGTATTGTCCAATAAAATCGCATAAAAATGCAATTTCCTCTGCGGGAGATCAAAGACAGTAGTGGTCACAGCGCACGGCAGTCCCTTGGCCTCAAACATTCTCCCGCTTCACTTCACTTCCTTTGAGGGCGAATCAAAAGGCTATCTGGCTTCCAGGTTCCAGAAAGAGGACATTCTGCCAGAATAAACGCTTTTTATCGGAAAAATAATATGACAAACATTCATAATCGTATTAGGGTGGAAATCAATACCGCGTGTCGGCTCCTTGCGGTAAGTTTGCCGTGTGATTTTGTTAGCTTTTTGTTATTTTAGGCTTAAAATAAATATTTCAAAGTCAGGGACGTATCAATCGTCGAGTAATTGATCACTAGCAGAGAAAAACCCTGCGGGCGGCTTCTCGTTCTGCTTCGCCCCGTTTAAGTGTTGGTGACTTTTTATAAGGCATCACCCTTTTGCAAAACTAACTACTATTAAACTACAGAATACTTATATTTAATAGGTAGATATATAATAGTTGACATTCTTACATTAATACCGTGAATAATGAGAGGAACATAAATCTTCTTAATATTGAATGAAAGCGAAAAATGTTTCATCTTCTTCATACTTTTTTCCTTAAATATAGTATTATAGATAGCGCCACTTCCGTTTGGAAAACGCGTATGGGCGAGATCTAAGTGTGTATATTACGGCAGCAGCTCCGTGGAAAAATGCACGTTTACGGACGGCTCAGAACGGTGTCCATACAGTGTGGCGTTGGAGATTTACTCGGAGTCGGGTTCCTTAATTTGAACCGTACGGGCATTACCGTATTAATATACTCCGATGTTTTACAGACAAAGATAAGCCCACCAAAATATTTGTACTTCTTTTTTTATTTTATTAAAATGAAACAGCGACGGACCGAAGTTTCGGCCAATAAACGAGTTTCATCCTCGGTTTCGGTTACGGCCAAAAATTTTCCGGTAGCGGCAACAAAGCACAATACCCCAAAAATAAATCTCGACAATATAGGTACAGCACATATAAAAATCGTTGTGACGGTGAAATTTGTCATGGAACGCGTCGTTGTAACTTAAAAATACTTAAAAGCCTGAAGAGTTAAGATCGACGAACCTCTAGTTATCTTTATTTATATAAAAAAATGAATGTGTCTTTGTTCGTCCCATAAGCAGAACCTTTTTTTATAGAGAATACCTCACTAGAGTCCCAACTGCTTCCGTCTGGAGCCAGTGAGACTATGGCATCCCCAAGTGAGGCTGAAGGTAAGTGGGGAAGGGAAGGCGATGGGGAAGAGGAAGGTGGGGAAGTACCTGGCTATTCAGATCTAGTCACTAAACACGTATAAAGCCATTTCAAGTAACGTTTTAATTCTGAATGGTGGTCTTACACCAGGGCGATACTGAGAGAATCTTCAACTCTGATTCATCATCCGATTGTGATTAAAATGTTTGCGCATACCCTAGATCAAGGCTGCCCAACCCCAACCCCGCGGGCGAATTATAAATGGCCCGCGTGAGCAAGTTTAAAAATTCCTGCTAACTTGCAAGTTTTTGCAAATCCTTTTCGTGTAACGGAAATTACAGGATGACACGGATTTTTTTAACCGCTTGGGCACATAAGCTTGTTTTCACGACAATTTAACGTAGGTAGATATAGGAATAACGTATGCCCCGGACCCGAGTTATTAAGCCTGAGTCACTAGTCCCCCCCCCCCCTCCCTTGGATGGAAAATCCCTGAAAATGAGCCACCTTCTCCCCCCAGGATGGATGGAATTCGCAACGATGCATCGCGATGATCCGTTAATCTGCTAACCCTATCAGTGGCCCGCCTGAGCTCTGGCGTTATGAAATTATTTCATGTACTATTCATCCGATTGCGATGAATCTTTGTTGATTTATTGTGCACACTTCCGCGAAGGTTTCCATATATACATAATGGTGAACTCTGGTGTTACGAAGTTTGCAAAAAAAAATTTTACAATGCGAGTAGTTTGAAGTGTATATTTTTATTCTGAACGCGGGAGGGGGAGAGGAAACCGGAAGCGGCGAAGTGGAACAAAGGAATTTGGGAGTGTTTTCGGGAGGGGATAGGGGGAATGCGGGAAAGGTGAAGGGGGAACACGGAAGGTGAAGGGGTCGGCGAAAAGGAAATGGGGACGAATGAGAAAGGACGCGCAGGGAGAACCTTTTTTTTTGGAACTCACTAGTAATTTAAAAAAATTTAATTCACTAAACCCAACTCTTCCTTATAAAAGAAAACACCGATATTAATCTATCATTTTCTAATACCATTCCAGCTCTATTCCCGTCGCCCAGCCAGACCGAAGGTATCCTGAAATGGCTATGCGACGTGTTGCCAGGGGAGAACAAGCCGGCCTCGCTGGACGCCGTGTGGGCAGATGGGACTCTGCTGTGTGATGTCATCGAGTCCGTGGTGCCGGGCTCATGTGAGGGGCACGAAGACCTGGCCACGGACCTCGGGCACGCGCAGAGGCTGGCGGAGCAGTATCTGGGTGTCACGCCGGTAAGTGGATATCGTCGCAATAGGCAAGTTTAAGATTTTTAAAAAGTGGCATGCCTCCCCGCCCTAGCCATTCTCTGTCGCACGTATGTTTTTAAGCAAAGTTGGCTTGTACTACAGCAACATATAAAATCCAGTTTGACAAATGCAACGCCATTTATGTTGGACAAACTGGCTGATTAAGATAATTAGATTCAAGGAACACAATAGAATGAAGGGTGGGTAGGAATCTGGGGGTCAGTGTGTCCAGGGGTGATTCTAATTTTTTCGTGAGCTAGAGTGCTGATTGAAAAATGCGACACTATTGATGTTGTTGCAGTTGAAACAATTTTTTTTTTCAATTTTTCGTATGGTTTTTAGTCTGGAGAGGCAAAAATATACCTAAAATAAAAATATTGACATAAAAATTGAAATAAAAAATTTAAAAAAATCATTTTCAGCTACAACATCAATAATGTCGTATTTTTCAACCATAACATACTAGCTCACAAATAATCTAGAACCGCTCCTGCTGTATGTACCTGTACCCTGTACCTATTAAGATTATCAACCCAAAAGTTCAGAAGTCTTCATTGTCCAATGAATCAACACCCCCCCCCCCCCCCCCCCCGGGATATTTATTACTCTTCGTTCGTTTTCTCTTTGACAATTTAGAGAGACTAAATTAAACATCTTCACTTTTTGAAGGAATACTCGTATTTAATACAAATTATATTGTAAGCAAATATATACAAAATAAAAAAACAGCAATCTCCCTTGATTGTTTTTTAATATTTCTATAAATAACCTTTCATGGGACTCCACTAATAACAAATCTATTAACAAATTTTCATTCCACTAATAACAACTAATAACAACTAACAACATGACGATCGTACGTGGTCGAGTGGTAAGACACTTGACTCCCAAACGGAAGGTCGCGGGTTCGAACCCGGCGTGCGCAAATAAATTTTATTTGATTAATTTGTGTTATTTCACAATTAATTAATAAAAATAATATATACTATATTTGCGGCACGTTCCAGAGTGGAAGATACTGTCAGTATCGCCCTGGTGTAAGACCACCATTCAGAATTGAAACGTTGCTTAATAATTGCTTTGGCCGTATTTAGTGACTAGATCTGAATAGCCAGGTACTTTCCCAGCTTCCTCTTCCCCATCTCCTTCCCTTCCCCACTTTCCTTCGGCCTCACAACATACCCCAATTGGGGGTTCCATAGTCTGGCTCCAGACGGGAGCAGTTGGGACTCTTGTAAGGTATTCTCTATAAAAAAAAAATTAAAAAAACTAATAAAATTTTTTAATGAAAACTATAATTTTTTTTATAAGAAAAACTCTCTTTTTAACTTTTGAAGGTTATTCCCATCAATGTAATATATCATTGAAGAAAAAGACAACAATAATAATCTAAATTAAAATATGAAAATGAACAAGACACAGAAAAATAATAAAACATAATGGTCGCAACTGGGACTTGAACCCAGATCTCACATCTTACCGGGATGGGCTCTCTAACCAATTCAGCCATTGAAAAAAGGTAGCTGCCAATAATATGTAAAAAAAAAACATTAGTCGAGGATAATATTATTAATTCTGAAATTTGAAATATGAAGTTGACAAATACGACAGTCTCACAATAGATCGCAATGGCTGAATTGGTTAGAGCGCCCGTCCCAGTAAGACGTGAGTTAACCGTAACCCGGTAAGATCTGGGTTCAAGTCCCAGTTGCGGCCATTATGTTTTATTATTGTTCATTTTCATATTTTAATTTAGATTATTATTGTTGTCTTCTTCTTCAAAACTATAAATGATTACTAAATATTTTTTTGATACCTGTAGGTGGTTATTAAAATGAATCCACTATGATTTCAGATTTTCTCGAAAGTGGAGTTAACCCAGAAGTCTTTGAGCACGTATCAAGAATGCCGACTGACGCACTACTTGAGCTGCGTGCGAGACGCCATCAGCCGCATGAGTCCTCCGATCTCCAGGGCCGGTTCGCCCCTCCTCAACTCGCAGGCATATACCCTGGACTATGTCGCTAGAGGTATGGGGCTCGTCACTGCTTCCAGGAACAAGAGATCAGCTTTCTACGTCTACCCCACCGCCCAACAAGGCCTGGAGCCAGGAGACATATCCTTCCAGATAAAAGGACCCGGAAACTGCTACGGTTCCGTTCTTATTCCGGTCATTTACGGAAAGGCACACATTATAAGGAGCGTCTTTCTCAACCTGGGAAACAGACAAAACATCATGCCTAACCCATCACCCCTAACGCAAGGCCCCTCCTACATGCGAACATACGACAAAATGAACGTACAGAAAAACTACTTTGTGCCCAAAATTAAAAATGATATAGAAGTCAACATTTTTATAAGACATGACAGAGTAAAAATATGCTACACCCCAACGATGGCGGGATATCACGAAATGTCGCTCATCAGCAAAGGATGCCATCTAATCGGATCTCCTTTTGCTGTTAACGTGGGAGTCGGATCTATAGAAAAACAAGACAGCGTAGATTACTTAGATGAAGATATTACAATCGAAGATATCCCACAGCCGGAAAGAAAGGTGGTCTTTCGAATAGTGGATTTTGTAACAGAAAAAATGTTGCTGACGGAAGATGGACGATTGGAGAGGATCTCTAATGAAGATGCCGATGCGCTGGTACAAACCAAAGGCTCGGTGGAAGATCTGACTAATAAATTTAGGAAATTGAGCAATAATACAGCTTTGGCATTACGCGGCCCAGACCTAATAGAATACCAAAGTAGTGCGGATGTCAACGGTATCCAAATTATAATAACCACTGATTTTAATAAGCATTTCAGAGCTATTGTCAAGAAAGTCATTGTGGTGATTCGAGCTTGTAAAGCATTCCAAAATATACCAACAACAGGACCAAAAGGTACAGGCGCCAGTCCAAAAATCTTCACAGCTACTCCGGACATCGTGAATTCAACAAGAAATGAAAGCTGTACTAAGAAATCGTTTACTGAAATTAATGAACCAAAATTGGAAAGGCAAGGGAGTCGAGGATCGGCTAAAGACCTGAGGAAAAAATTTAGAAGCAAATTATCCAGCTTCAACGCGACTGCTGAACAAGTTGAATCATCGTACAAATCCACTGATGAAGAGGATTCAAACCATACGGAAAGTGGTTCACATCAATTTTACCGAAATCCTTTCCAAGCAGGGGCGTCTATAGAAATTATTATATCTTCATTCGATGACGATGACGAAGTTGTTCCAAAATACGTACCTCCAGTTTTACCAATGTTGATGGAAATTCCAGAACGACCAAAGTCTCCAGTCTTCAAAATAATCGATAATGCGGACGATGAAATTGATCCGAAAATATTTAACGAATTCGAACTTTATAAACTTGAGAGTCAAATATTCGATTCTTTAGATGGGTACCTCGCCAATTACTGTTCAGAAACTGACAATGCCCTAAATACGAGTCTCGTCATTGTGAAAGATGCTCTGATTGAAGATGGCCGAGTATCTCCATCTATAGACTTTCATATTGGTGAACCAGTTACTCCAACTCGTGTTATGAATGTTCCGTCCTCTACAGAACCAGATATGGATTCAATAATACTGGCACCAAACCTTGAAGAAGCTTTGGAAAAATACGATTTGAAGATGCAGAAAATTAGAGAACCCGAAGCAGGTCAGTGCTATGAAAGCGGTTCGTCAAATTTTGAAACACCCTCTCTACAAACACCTTTTGAAGAAATGACTGATAGTGAAATTCTCAAAATGTATGAAGATCAACCCTCATCGCAGGATTTTCGCGATGCTAAACATTCGGACTTAGAAAATAAAAAAGAAAACACTGTTTCTGATGACTTTGGGGTAAATAATGATTTCAAAATTATTCAGAGAGGTGTCGTTGTTGAGAGGCGAGATAATGAAGCAAATAATGATCATCTGGAACAAGAAGAAATTTTTTTAGAAAACCTTGAAGAAGAAAGGATATCTCCGTTTCCATCGCGCTACAACAGCCTGGAAACTTGGGATTCGGCTTATATAAGTATTGATGAAATTAACAGCTCTCCCGAAACCAACGGGAATAGTCCAAAAAGTGACTTTTCACCGAAGGGAAAACTATTCTCAATAGAAGAAAATGAGCAGGAGTGCGTGTATACTCACATGATTTACAGGCAACCAATGGAACTATCTAAAATATTTAATAAATTAGGTCCTGCCGAACGCGAACTATGGGGTATTTTGCCTGATGATAAGAAAGACAATTTGCATAACAATTTTGAAAACACACCATCGATTTACGAAAATGACAAAATTTACGAAGTAGGGATAAAAAATTTCATAAACGAATCACCAAAAGAAATGGTTCTTCCTAAAGTCGTTTCTAAAATGGAATTTACAGAAAATGAGGTGGATAAGGAAAATCATGTTTTTAAAACACAAGCAATAGATAGCATTGGTGAAAAATTATACCATAGAAACTATATTTTGAAAAATCAAAGTTTAAAAAAGTGTAAGGAAACCAATCAAGTAACAGCAAAAACTATTGAAGAAGGTGACGATTCGGCATCTGATACTAGCGCAGATGTGAAACTGTCTACTGAAGCTGAAGTTTGCAATTCAACAGAAGAACTTTTACCAATCGAGAATGCAAACAATATGATTTCTTCGGCTCAGTCAGAAACTGAATCAAAAGATGCAAATCATTTGAGTGAAAAAGTGTTGGATACATTTAAACACATTACAAAAGATTTAAACAGTTGCACACAAAGCGAACTAAAAAGAAAACAACACAAAACGCAAGAAACAAATAATTTGAATAGTAAAAAACTAGTTCTTTCAAAACTGATAACTGAGAAGAAAGATTACTGGGATGATAAAATAAAGACATATCAACGAAAAGAAGAAAAGAAAACTCGAACAATTTCAAGGAAAAACTCCCCATTGATCCAACGAAATGACTCACTAAGTAAAAAACGAGGCAAACAAATTTTGGCAAAACTACCATCATTCACAGAAAAATGGAAAAATAGTTTCGAACCACAAATAAAGAACACAAATGAAATTGAGAGCGATCATTCAAATGCAAACCACAACAGCCTTGTGGCGAGGTGGAAAGATTACTGGAATGAAAAGGTTGAAAAGACACAAGGTCCAGAAAATAGTAACAACATTACTCCAAAGTGTACAAACAAATCACACAACTCCATGAACAACAACAATGCGGATTCTAATGAAAACAAACCAACAAAGTTTAATGAAGATCAAGAAGTATATAAGATTGAACATAGCAAAAAGGAAAAAGGCGATTTTTTAGAAATATCAGACTCAAGGGAAGAGTGTATTTCTGCCTTGGAATCTCCCGATAAGTTAACGAAACAGAACACCAGCAATATGTTTTCTAATAAATACCAACCGACTCCAATTGATCTCAACAAATTGACAGAGAGGATAGACACTTTCCTTGATACTGTTTCAAACTCATCTCCTATTGTTGAACTAGAAGAATCAAGATTCTCTACACCAGAGTCACCATTTGGAGGAATAGTATCTAAAAGAATCAATGCCTTCGATAAAAATAATAACAGACCTGAAAAGATTTGCAAAGGTGAAACGCTGAAAATTGAAAGTGCCGATGATCCTTTGGATATTACATGCAATAAAAAATCATCTGTTAAGAAAATTAATTCTCTGCACCAAATTTTCAGTTCTTCCTCACTTGAAATTGCAGAATGCAATGAAGCAATTCACCATAATAAAAATGACAATTCAATCAATTCCCAAAAGTCTTCACAAAACGATGTGAAAGTAGATGAGATCGAAAACAATGATATAGACTATGATGAAAGCCAAACTTTTACCAATATAGAAGACACAGAAGAATTGAACAATATACGGCTTTCCAAAACGGTATCAGAAATAAAGGCCAAAATAGAAAATCTCAGCGAAAGGATTGTACAAAATGCCAGAGAAAGTTTTACAAAACACCGATCAAAAACAATGGACCATCCCAAATCTGACGTTGTAAACAAACTCAAGAAATACTTTTCTTTAGATAAAGTAGACAATGAAGATGTTGAACAAATCGTTTCTCCTAAAAGATACATAAAAGATGAATACTTTGACAACTATGATTTCAATAAAAATAGTGTAGAAAACATGTCAGCTGAAGTCAATAATGTAAATGATTCAACAGATTCCATTCCAACAATTGCCGAAAGAAGAGAGAGAATAGAAAGACACCTACAAAGAATTCAAAGCCACTTAAATCCTGTTGCAGTGAAAACATTTGAAAATGAACCGAATCCCAAAGAAATAAAGGCAAATTTCCATTCTGCTGAAGACATAATTAAGAATATTCCAGAAAAGCTACCAATCGAAGAAAGGGAAGAAGTCAATGTATTTAGACCAATTGGAAATATTCGAGCAGTGTTTGAAAATAAAGTAACTTCAAGTGGAAAAAGGAAAGACTTCAGGCAAAGAGGAAAGAAAGTCAGCATTGAAACCATATTGGCTGAGGAAGAGCGTGCAAGGACATCTTCACTCGATGCCGTAAACAGAGAAGGTTGGTTAGTACGTAGAACATAGAACCGATAGACTAGAAAAAAGTTAATAGTGCACATCCACTCACAGACACCTATCTATTTATCACTTTTGGCAATCCTATAAACCTAACCAAACACAATAATTCATGAAAATATCCACATGTCATTTCCCATCCAAGCACTTATGATATGAATGTAACAATCTTTATCTTATTTATTCGAAAATCAATCAATTCTTTTGTATTTCTCAGGTACCCAGGAACCATCAGACAACGCTTCTCTAACGGCAAATCCAATGGACATTGAAAAGGTATTACAGCCGGAGCAGGACCAGGAAATCACCACATCGCTGAAGCCACCTCTTCAGGATTCTTATAAGGATAAAACTCTTGACCAACCTGATTCAAAAAGCCTTATGCAAACCGAACCAAAGAAAGAACAAATTGAAACCCACAAGTATAAGCTAAGATTTATAAGAGCTAAAAAATTCTTTCAAACGCTCGACGAACAACAGAAAGATAATGGAAGTAATCAAACAGATAAAAAACTTAACGAATGTGAAATACTCTTACAAAATAAATTGTCAAAAAGCGAAAGCAATGAAAAATCTATCGATGTTGATGAATCACTTAAAGTTCATGCTGATAATAACACAGACCACAAATTGGAGATAGAAGTATCAAAGACGGTACGTAAAAGGACAGCAGTGAAGGCATTTTCGGCGCCAACATCTGATACAGAATGCGAGATGCGCAGAAATACTTGGCTCCGAGGAGAAGGCCAATTGAAGAAGATATCGGAAAAGTTCCATGTTGAGGGTCTGTTCCAAGACGTTTTGGGTAAAACCAACAACACAACAGTGGGAAGTTTTAGAGGAATTCCCCATAAGACTGCAGTTATTGCTTCCTTCCAATCCATGGAAAACATTAGCCAACAGTCTTCATACGAATACACAGTGTCACAAATGGAAGATTTCGCAAAGAAGAATGGAATTGTCAATGCCCAGACCTACCACAGTGAATTCCCTTACCTTCCCACGACGGACCCGGGGAAATACAGAGCGAGGTACGATGCAGCTGCTTCTGGATTAATTCAGAGAAAAGATCTCTTGAGAACTCAAAACCACAGAAGAAACAGTGCACCTGAAAAGACAGAAATGAAACTAAACTTCATAACTCATGTGTAAAATAAATAAGATAAACTTAAAATGTTACAGTAGCGCATAATAATATGAATATTTGTAAACAAATTTTAGAAACAAGTGCTTAGGTAGGAAAGAAGATATTATCTGCCTCCTTTTACTTTAGAAAAGAGAGTTTGAAGAAACGAAATTGTTCCAAGACTGAAAATTATGATTGACCAAAAAATAGCAAGAAGTCAATTTTCTATAACCATGGTGTTTCCTTTCAACCATGTATGTATGTACATAAATACTAAATTTAGTCTGTGAAAAGGTTCTTTCAAAAAAATTCATTAGACTTTGAATGGAATGTTGAATGAAGTTAGATTAGATGAAAAAACTTCAGGTGTGAAGTTGGTGTGAATTTTGCCATGTGTGAAAATTATATTTGGGCAATAACTGTACAACATAAATAGTCTTTAATTAGATATGATTAATTAGAGTCCTTAATTAAGAAACATTCATCGCTCATGACGGCCGGCATAGTCCAGGGGCAAGGCTTTGGACTCCCATTCCGAAGGTGGCGGGTTCGAACCCGGCAAGCGCAAATAAATTTTATTTGATTAATTTGTGTTATTTCACAATTAATTAATTAATTAAAAATACTATATTTGCGGTACGTTCCAGAGTGGAAGATACTCTCAGTATCGCCCTGGTGTAAGACCACCATTCAGAAGTGAAACATTGCTTGAAATGGCTTTAGCCGTGTTTAGTGACTCGATCTGAATAGCCAGGTACTTCCCCACTAGGGTGTGTCAATTATTTCAACTTTTAAATTCAGAAACGCCCGGGGTTTCAAAAGTTGCGTCTTACAAAGAAAATGAGAACTGCATCTTTATATATATATATTTTTTTTAAATGGTTTCATTTTAGCAAGCTAATGCATTGAAAATCAGAAAAAACACCTAAAACATGTATTTTTAAATTATGGTAATTAATATTTTTTTCACAATAATTACTGTTGTCATAACATGTTATCATTTAATTTTGAGCATACATCATTTTTTATTGGTTGTATTTTGTTTAAAAATTTTGGGGTAGTTATTGTTTAGTATCTTGATTTTATCCAGAAAAAGTGTTATTTTCCCTTTTTATTTTTTTAACAAACACATCACATATGTTTCAAAAAAAAATATTTTTGCATTCTTTGACTATAGTTATGAAATAAAAATTAAGTTTGCTTCAAAATATAAAATATGGACCGTTCGTTTTATTTTTTTCCCGAATCTTGAAATCTAATTTTTTTAAAACTTCCGGCCATTTTAGCGAGCTAATAGTGAACACCAATTTCATTTTAGTTTACGTTTTCGAATAGCTACAGATCATACGCAACTTTTGATACCCCGGGCGTTTTTAATAAGGCAATTTTTTTTGGAGATGGAAATCGACACACGCTATTCCCCACCTTCCTTATCCCCATCTCCTTCCCTTCAGCCTCACAACATACCCCAATTAGGGATGCCATAGTCTCACTGGCTCCAGACGGGAGCAGTTGGGAATCTTGTGAAGTGTATTTTACACTGTTTTGTGAAGAACCATAATGTTTTTTAATCTTGACATTATTTAAATCTATTGGAAACAGCTAGAATATTAAGAAATATATTATCGTTAAGAAGAATAAATTATTTTTAGGTCTTTTTACGACTTGTGAGATAATAATATAACTACATACCTACACAAGTCTATTTTATATTAAAGAGATAAGCTGGTTCAACCAATTTTGAAAAATATTATATTCTAGATATTTACTTCATTCTTACTTAATTTAATTAATCAAATAATTAAACCACGCTAATGACAAAAAAATATTTTAGCTTGCCATGCTAGCAAAAGCCAAACCTTATACAGTATGGTCACTATAATTTGAACAGTTCACTGAGTCCATTCGGTGTAACGAATTTTTGGATTACTGGAAGTATTCCACTTTGCTACGTTTGGTACAGGTCCATTGGATGGGCTTTGTCTAGGTCTTAGCGATGCATGCACCTTCCCACCTGCGTGGCAGACCGGATTGGAAGAGACTGGTTGACGGAGACCGTTTGTCCTCTCCAGCCAGACTCTCTCTCTGCCTTGCACTGCAGTGGGAGGAATGAATGCGTACATCTGTAACTCCTGGATACTGACCACCAGATTCCTATCCACCTATCATACCCTTTTCCTTCCCGTAACTTTCCCTAAAAAGACTATCCACACAGCATTCCCAAAGGTAACGTAGGTCCTGAGGGTAATTGTTTTCTTTAAGAAACAGTTAGATTTCTGGAAAATTTGAGAGTTTAACGTTTTCCAGAACTTTAACGTAGATGCTTTATAGTCAAAATTGATTTATTTATACTATTCAAATCAGATATTGTGGATTAATCAAAGTTATATTCCCTAGCCAACTCTCTCCAATCTCAACTCTCTTTAAAATTACACTTATTTTTTCTGTGTTTTCCGGGTTCGTATTACAGAGACCACACTTTAGTATTATTATTTAACTTTGCTGCATATAATATTCTATCTTTAAACTACGTCATGTCTAGCTGATTTTGTAATATATGATGGAGCTTCTTCGTAGTTGTGAGACTGGTTACTGGCTGATATTTAGTATACATTACAATACAAGGTGTGAACCAATAAGTAGTATTCTGAGTGATATTGTGAATAGTAGTGAACCTAGCAGTATACAGTTGGATTAAACCAGCAAATTTGAATTATTAATTAATTAATTTTATTATTAATTGATAAAACTGTACAATACATATTGAAACAAATAAATATAATATAAAATTATAAGTGTAACTAATTTACCCTTTTGGCAATCTGCTACACTGTAAGATATGCAAAATTAGGTTACTGTTAAAACATCCAAGGCATATGGAACTATTAATGGGAAAGTCATGATTTTCTGCTTCTTAAATCTGGAACTTACATAAAAGAAACCGGGGCCTCAGAAAAACTAAAGACAATAAGAAACCAAGCTTGATTCATTCCCTGGGTGCTAGCATAGTCCATCGATAAGGATCGGTAGGATAATTTTTTTTTTTTTTTTTTTTCTTTATTAATAATTTTTTTGTTACATACAAAATAAGTATAATTAAACTAAAAATATAATATATTGTGTATAAAGTATAATGCATGAGAACAAAAAAATCCCACATAGGCAAAAGCCTGTTCGTGGGTATACTATTTTTTTTTTTAAGCAGTTACATTTATTTATTGTGATGTACATTTTATATGTATGTTTATATAAATTTATAAATATATAATAATTTTTTTTTACAAATTAGTGAGTTCCTTCGTTAGGTTTTTTACTGTAGCAACAGTGTGTATAATAATACAATTTAGGTATTCACACAGAACCTTCGGTGGGAAAGTTTGTTTGATTTTTGTAAAAAAAAAAAAAGACAAATAGTATAAATTGTAAAGAATTGAAAAATAGTTTTTTTTTTAAAATAAATAAAAATTTGGCAGCTTCAAGACTAAGAAAGAGTCATTAAGGGTAAAGGGTAAAGCAGAAACCAAAATATAATCCTCAAAAATTGCACGTTACCCCAAAAAAATAAAATAAAAGCGGAAAAACTAAAAGCCTGCGTAGTAAATTATAGTATTTCAAATAATATATCTTGTACATAAAAACTTGCATGTTTTTCAGTAGTAGTTCGACGTAGATTAAATAATAAATATTATGTATTCTTGAGTATCCTTGTCCTGATGTGCATAAATGAATGTTCACTTTAGAGGTATATCGTTTGTATCTTTAATGCAAATAACAGGAGAATCGTCGCTTTTTCTCAGTAAAACACGTCCGTTCTTTGTCCAAATGTATTTATATCCAATAGATTTTGTTGACTTCGCTAACCAGAGAAGTTGTTTATTAATTGGGGTTAGTTTTTCATTTATGTAGATTTTCTCCTTGGAGTCCGAATACTTCATCTCCTTTGGGGTTAATTCTCCTCTAACCTTTTTTTGTTTTATAATCCTGTCCTTCGATTCTTTTGAATTCATTTGAATAGTTATAATTGTTGGTAACTTCTCATCGTTCCCTAGGACAACTGCAGATCGCTAACGTACAAACAACAGTTGATATCGAATATATTAGGGACACTTAGTCATTGTGAACTATCACCTATTCGTTTGCGATCTGCAGTTGTTCTAGGGAACGATGAGAAGTTACCGACAATTATCCTACCGATCCTTATCGATGGACTATGCTAGCACACCAGAACCGAATCACAGAATGTGCTGTCAACATTAAGCATAACTAGTAGCACGAATAATGTAATAATGCAAAAATTTTGTACAAACTGTAGTATTTTCAATTACATAAAATACATGTCTTAGAGCGGTGGTTCCTAGTTGGTGGTACATAAACCCCAAGGGGTATGTGACATTGCTTGAAGGCAAGGGCGTCGCCAAGGGGGGGGCAGCTGCCCCCCCCTAGAGATTCTAAAAAAGTTCTGGCCATGGTGAGTGTACACAGAAAACTTATTCATGGAAACAATCGCCGTATATGTAAGGCTCGTGTTACAAATGAAAAGCTTCATGTGCTCTCGAATTTACCTATAATTCATACTTTTCTCATTCTCCATATCAACTTGCCCCCCCCTAGGCTATCGGCTGGCGACGCCCTTGCTTGAAGGGGTACACGCAAACATTAAAATGGCCAAAACATTTTCAATCTGCGTATGAAGTCAAACGACGTCAATGGGGTTGCACTACTGTAGGGAAGAATTTTGTAACAACTTGTTGTGCCAATCACTCAGTGCAGTATGGACTAATGTTATGCCATTAATAAGGATTTAGATTTGATACATTTAATAGATATCGAAAAACTCATATAATTTTTTGTTTATCATTTTGGGTACAATGGTTATGGGAGCTACAAATAGTTTGAGCCTCAGCAGGTCTATAACACGGCAGACACGGTGGCTCTCTTTCGAATCTCGTATTGCTGGCCCTTGAGTTTAAAGTGAAAGAACAGATGATACTGGGTGAATGAATGGTTAAAACGATGTGCAGATTAGAGCCACTTACTACTTATTTCTGCATTATAACCCTGCTGATTATCGAAATTATTTAAGAATGCCAGAAGAGTTTTATAACAAACTTATGCAAAACCTTGAAAGCTTGTGAAAGATCTGTAACATTACCTTACCTAGCAACTTGTAACGTTATCTTACCTTGCAATGCGTATTTCGAAAACCTGGAACCTACCTTCTCCTTTACTATATGCTGTCCGTTCTCAACTCGAATACTGCACCTCCATATTGACTCCACTATATATCGACCCCTTGGAATAACAAGATTCCATCTGCCTTGGTAATGTCGTGCGATAATGGGATCTATGGTTAGCTACTTTAGAGTTCATTACCGCAAGACGTTTTCGCAACAGATGGAATCTTGTTATTCCATAGGGTCGTTATGTAGTATCTATAAAGACAATATTGAAATCTAAAAGAAACTTCCGTATTGCCACAATTAAAGAATGAGCGCAACTAAACAGGAATACATAATAAATATGCTCTCGAAATATAACGTCTCCACTCTCTCTAACCGGCGAACATAACTTGAGCTCATGACCGTATACCAAATCTGCAATAACGTTATCGACTGTCCTCAACTTACTAGTCCTATGACCTATTCAAATTAATAAAGTTTAAAATACCACCCGGAATAACTAGGCTTCACGACTTATTCCACATTAGCCGGACGCGTACAATGCTGGTGTCAGGGATTCAACCAAAAGAATGTGCACTTGTTTACATGTAATCCCGATGTAATTGTTTAATCAAAATCAAAACCTGGAGGATTCCGATATATTTTTTGATAAATGCAGTACTTTTGCTAGAAAATTGAAGGCTATTTTACTATAAAATAACAACAATTTAGAAATGCTTCATTTATACTTTTGAAGTACTTTTTTAAGGAAACTCTTCTAAAAATCATGAGTCAATTTTTATTTAAAGTCCTCATTTCTCTAATTTTTTATATGTAAATTAATTCTCTTATATATAAAAAAAAAAAAATATATATATATTTTTTTTTTTTTTTTCCCTATTTAAATGTAAAAATATTTATAAAAAAATACACAAATTTGTTAAAGACCACTTTAATTTTAATCAAACTCTATCAGTTTCGGGAGATCCCTTCCTTCGTCAGGAGAATATTAAAACTAACCTACGATACAAAATATTGATTTTTCGAAGAGAACTTCTTCGGAAAGGTTTTCACTTTGTGATGTCATTATTTATTTTAATTAAAAGACAAAATAACTTTGTTTACATCACTTTTATTTATACACAATCTACATGTTTCGTGACTGCTGTTCACCTCATCAGGAAAAAAATGTATACTAAACTTTAAAATTAAATATACATAGATTACATATGGGAGGAAAGGCTAGAAGGAAGGGGAAGGGGTAAGGGTGGGGGAAGTTTATTACAATTAGGAATTTCATTTCATTAGGAAGTCAAATCAAGCAGGGAAAGACCGGTTAAGTGGGAAAAGGTTCAAAAGAGGGTTTATAAAAATTTGCTGCTTATTTATTATGTCTGCTTTATTATTTACATTTGTTCTAATTTCTAATATCTCTAAATTATTTATCTGTGATGCCTTCCAAAAGTGTAACGAGCTGTTGAGGGAACAATTAGGTTTCCTTTGAGTTATCGTTAAAGTTTTGTAACTGTCTTACTAATATAGAACCACTTGCAAATTGATTTACCTACTTCAAATAAAGACTAATTTTGGTTTCTTCAAACTTCGCAAAATATATATATATTTTGGTAATTGTGATTATATAATAGTAGTTGATACAAAGTTATTTGTTTCATTTAACTAATTATTGTGTTTACCGAAAAAATAATTGTGGATTTTATTTGATCATCCCGCTAGTCTTGTATTAGTAATTATAATTATACTGTCTGTATCTGTGTTCTCTCCTTAATAAAAATAAAATAAAAACTGAAAGAACTTACAATATTCTGAAATAATTTTAAAGCAATCCCTTTGTGAAAACTTGAATCATGTGGACCAATCTGCAGGACATGAAAGTAAGTGACAATACAGTATAACCTCACTGCTCCGCGATGTACCACTATTAACTTACTCAAGATCACTGCTCAATGGCTAGAAGTAAATAAGAACGAAAGAAATTAGGAGTTCCAAATATCTTCGAGTCATGAGTTTTAAGCCAGGGACACACACGGCGTTATAAGCGCTAGCGTTATTTGGTTTGGCCTATTTCAGCATATTCCTCGCCATGCATTCCAATCGCAAATGTATGGCAAGCGATATGGTGAAGTAGGCCAAGCCAAATAACGCCGGCGCTTTTAACGCTGTGTATGTCCCTGGCTTTAAGCGGGCGACAAACACGAAGTTCACATCAAAAAGATACTGCGTTATAAGTATCTTTTCTACCGACACACTACGTTATAAAATATTCCTTCCTACGGCAGGAGAAGGGGTCAGTTGAAATCGGAAGCGGTCGAGAGAATATCATTTCTTTGTACTGGATATGTTAACTTGACAGCTCCGTGCATGCTCCGTGTATTAAAAATGACCCCCTCTCCTGTTTACGGTAGAGAGGTGGTCGCATAACTTTTCTGATATCGCCACTGTAGCGAATACGAAAAATAATTCCGATTAGCGAAGATTCAAACCGCGATCACAGCGCATCATCTTTTTACGTCTGACGGGTCTCATGGGATTGTATGGCGAGCGCTATTGTGTTATAAATAACTTTTTGATGTGAGCTGCGAGTCTGTCGCTACCTTTACCGTCCACTTGGTGATTCTTACTTACTTACTCGATATCGAGTAAAACCATTTAATAATAACGAATGTGAGTATTAAGCTCAAATCAAATTTGTTAACAATTTTTAGTGAGCGTCCATGGCACGCTTTTTGATTCAACAATATTCTAATGCACAGAAATTCAATGTTGCCGAATTCCACTGCACGTTTCATATGTAATAAAATAACACTATATATTTCTTAAATACTACTAGAAATAACAATTCAAGTCAGGAGTGGTAGAAAAACATGCACAAAATAGGCGATTAGTTCTCAGTTTGCGCTTACATATTATAATATAATTTTTGCATATTTCCTAAACTTCAAACTTAATAGTTGGTTCTTATCACAGACATATTATTCAAAGACTTGAGAATCAGGGAGAGGGGTAATAACCATCTGTAGCGGGGCGGAGAGGGATGAGTTGACGGTAACGATATGTGATTCGTTAATCCTTCAATATGACAGTATATAGGCATCACGCATTATAATATCACCATTTAGCTCTTAAAAGTAAAATCTGCTTTTGAATGAATAGAACTTTTTACATGGGAGCGCGAATTGTTCGCCCGGTTTGAACAAACTTGTGTAATCCATATAAAATGAAGAAAGGTTCGCTTGTTTTGAGAGTCGAATATTTTGTTACCGTGTTTAGTTAAGACACTTTTACAAATGTTTCATAATTTACTTATCACAGTAAACTGCAACGTGCACACGACGGGACTGGGAATTTCGGTTCATGTCTAAAACTGATCAATCATATTATATGATGTGAATAAGCTTAAAATAATGACAAATAATGCCTGCATATGGAAGGTAATACGACAATTGGGTTTATACTCTTTTTCACTTCTATTTTTACATATTTTAATAGCACAAGTTACCATTTTTGCCGTGTTATTTCGTAAAATCTACCGATAAGAGCTCGACGCTAGTCCGCACAAGAATGATGACGTCACATTTTCTAGATTCACGCGTACCTATACGCCAGCCGGGCCGGTTCCATGGAACCCAGAATTAAGGAGGGGGAAATAATACGCTTTTATCACTTAGGGCAGGTCTATACATATTCATATGTCTATGGTTCTTATAGTAATAAGGTTGAAATCAAGTGTTATTTTTTTTTAATTTTCGCTAGCTCCCTTGAGGTGATTTCTCACAAAAATGGCACTCTACAAATCATCCATTTATTACTATTATTATTTAGCGTGCAGTGGAATTCAGGAAATTTACTGCTTAATTTCTTGATCGCCTTCACAAATTTTTTGACGTGGGCCAGCTGATTCTATTTTCGTAATAACAAAAATAACATATAATGATGTGTGTAATCTACCATAAGTAGTTTCCCCAGATCAGCTACTTAAATTTACCTTTTTTTTAAATAAAATGTGCCTATTAAGAGGAACGGCTGCGCAGCCGCTTTCATACAAAACGTAGTTTTGGATTTAAGGCCAAAATACCCAGTGCTGGATTAGTCCCTAAGCAAATTAAGCAATTGCTTAGGGCATCACGTCTTGGGGGGCACCAGAAACAGCACCAAAAAAAATCAAACTGATGCACAATTGTACAAAATAGTTCACTATGATAAAATTGAATCAGCGTTCCCTAATGTGGAAACAGCCCTTTGTACATTTTTATGCCTGATGATATCAAACTGCACAGCGGAATATTTTTAAAAAATGAAAAAAGAACCACGATACTGCAGGAAAGGCTCGATGCTTTATCAATATTATATAGACATGCTAAAAAAAGTTGGACTTATAAACTATTTTTCGGGAATTTAATGCCCCAATACTTTTTGGGTCATTAAATCAAGTCAAGTCGCATTTCAATGGATAAATAAAAAATGCTTTGGTTTTTATTGTGTGTAATACCTTCATATAATCTATCTCATTGTATTAAATAGGTTTTTTTTTTTAAAGACCGATACTAGTTTACTTATGGATAGGGGGGCCCACAGGCGTGGATTGCTTAGGGCATCGAGTAGTCTTAATCCGGCACTGAAAATACCCAATAAAATGTTTTTTTTTTTAAATCAAAAGGTGAGGCATATACTTAACTCGGATAAGAATCCGATTTTCGGTTTTTGCTTTCAATTATAAAATATAGGCCCCTAAAGATGACGATTTATCCAAGATTTTAGGATGCAACTTTGACAATTTTTTTATGAGTGAAAGAATGCTATTTTTGAAAAAATACTTCCTGTATTGTATCCAGCTTATCTGCATAAATAAAAAAAGCCTATTAACAGTGTCCTACTTATCTGCATAACCCGCTTATCTAAACAAATAAATATGAAGATAATATATGTCAGGCTTATCTGCAATGACATTGGTAACTACATAAAGGGATATTGCAAGTTTTTGTCGGGATTACATGTAAATAAAAAATGATAATAAAAATTTAAATAATAATGACATTTCAACATAAATCATAACATTATTGAAACATAAATAAAAATAATTAAAAGGAATTTTGATGATTCCAAGATATTCGGCTGATGCTGAGAAAAGTTGATACGCAATCGATGAATCATTTATCAGCTTGGATATTGTACCGATTAACCTTTTATTTTCACTTGGTTCGACCAGCTTCTGTGATGACGGCGATGGCCCGATCATGGCCCGATGACGATGACAGCGAATTTGACGGACGTGGTTTTAGAAAGTTGTTGTTCGTAAAAGGTCTTATTATTATGTTGTCATTCTGATGTGTAGGTAGGGTCAGATAATAATATTATTGGATGCATGTTCATTGCACAAAAAATTTGAATGCAACTGCTAAAATTATTCTATGTGATAAATGATTTGTTAATGGATTCATATTTTGTTTAAATATATCTAATTTTTTACCTCTATTACTATCAGTTCGTGACCA
Source organism: Limnephilus auricula (assembly GCA_951813805.1). Lineage (NCBI taxonomy): Eukaryota > Metazoa > Arthropoda > Insecta > Trichoptera > Limnephilidae > Limnephilus > Limnephilus auricula. The sequence goes on from OX638403.1 coordinate 2,031,705, forward strand.
GTCCGAAGTAAAGTGCAGTAATTTCTGGGAGTGATTCTATATGAATGTACAAGTAAGATATCTGCTCTCCGGAGAAACTGAAACCAAACATAAATTGCTGGTTGCTATGGTTTCCAACCAAACATCCTACTCAATTTAATTTAATTTTTAATTTTAATTAATAATTATTTTTCAATAATTATTTCAGCTTGTTTAACCATAGACGAAGAACAATCAGCTGTCATCGTAGCAACTAGCAGGGCCAGTCACGAGTCATTGCTTGCGTTACCATTGAAAACGGGTTTTTGAGAAATTGTGTAGTTTGCGGGCAATCACATTGATATACACAGGATAGCGAGTTTAGTTGCAAAGTAGTTTTTTCAGTTGCCTCGTCAGCGGAGGCACTAAAAAAGATAATTAACTTTTTCAAAATTACATTGTGTGGATAAAAACATTCTTCCAAAGAAAAATATTTTGGTACGAGAAAAAGTGAATGTATAAATAGAGACTTGATATTCTCATAACTTTCATTATAGCTCCTTGCTTTACCCACAATAAGTAAGTGGTCGTTGTTATCTAATAAATTAATAACGAATTCAAAATAATAAATCTACTACCTACTTCAAATGGTTTGCCAGCCCCAGAGGGAATCTGAAGATTTTGCTAATAAACCATACGATTATGGCCCGGTATATCAGTTGATTTTAATCTCGGATCGCTATCCTGGCTAATAAAATAAGAACGTGAAATGTTTTTATTTTGTTTGCATTTTTTGGTAAATTTGCGAACACGCATTTGTCATTGCTACTATAGTACTATTGCTAGCTAGATTCACGTCGTTACGTTGACGCTTGCGCTTTGTGAGGGGCGTAAAGTCGGCCGCCATATTGTGAATTCTTTGGCCCCGTTTATTTTTGTGGTAACTCGATTTCATCCGGAGAATCCGTTTGTGTTTGTGCCATCAAATTTATCTAAAAGTGTAACGAATCATCCGTGCTTTGTTTTTGCTATCTATTTTCGCCACTAATATACATTATCTGCTTTGTGGAGAAGTTTGTATCACCCTAATAGGGTGTAAATTCCAACATCCAAAATGGGCACCCGAGATGACGAATACGACTATTTATTCAAAGGTACCTAAAATTACTTTTCTCGGCTATATTTACTGTCGATTGACTCCTGAATCTCAAATGCTCCCAACTCGACTTAAATCTTTTCATTCATTTGAACTGTATACCCATTTCTTCTATTTGCTAAAATGTCAATACTTTTTTTAACAGCCTACAAAAGTTTTCCGACGTCAATAATTACCTTTGTTTTCTGTTATGCCCATTCGAATATTGGTAATCTATCTTTTATGTGTAATTTGTTCGTTGTTTTGTGCAATAACAAGTTGTTTCTTTGTTGCACAGTTCTGACAGGCGATTTTTTTTAGATCGAATTTTCATTCCTGGTCGTTTCATTGTCATCAGCTGATGAATCTAGTGGGCAATCAACCGCAGTAAAACTGTCTGTGATGAATATCGATTAAATTAACGAATTACGCAATTTTTATAAAATTGTTTTTACTCATATTTTTCTAATTACGTATCACCATTTTTTGACTGTTTGCGACGTAGGTAGTTAATTCCGAACAAACGACTCGATTGTTTAGCATAATAATATTACATCAATATTATTTATATTAGTGTTATAAACATAAACATTCAATAACTGGCTCAATTAATAGTAATACTTATTCCAAAAGAGTACCTTCTTTTTTGTTCAATGATATTTTTAATGATTATCTTTGAGGATACTTATTGACTAGATTATCTACTACATATTTTACATTGCCGCGTAGTTTTCCATGTATCTGTAAAAGTCTAGGTGGCTCTTTGAATAATTTATCATTTTGAAGGTCACAAAGCATCTAGACAACAATTTACTAATGAGATTATTATCTACACTGCTTATTAAGGATCAGGATTTATAAAAATAAATCTCACAACTGATAAAAACATACCAAGTACAAAAGTAACTTGCCTTGATCAATACATCACACTACCCTGTCTACACAACCACATATGCTTGGATATGGGTGTCATAAATAATATAAATAAAGGATTTAAACTGTTTATTTTTCCCTTCAGATTCCGATCACACATAAACCGGCCATTTGAAATAAATTAGATATCAATCCCGTAACAAAATTATTAATATTTTACTCCATTTAATTTCAATGCATTTTTCCACTATATGACTGAATAACACAAATCTACATGAGTTTGGGCAAATTTTTGAAAAATTTCAGTTAACTCGAGTATACATAATAATCTGAAAATAAATAAATGTAGGTTATACAAGCACAAAGCTTTTATTAGAAACTATAGTATATAACGCCCTTGAGGTGATTTCTCACAAAAACGGCGCTCTACAAATTATCCAATTATTATTATTATTATTGTATTTACGGAAAAATCATCGATCCTCATATTTATGTGTGATTGTCTGGGTTATAGATATGGGGAGAAACAAAATCCCCGGACAGGTTTTTATAGATCTTTATCCACATTTATCCATTATGATGGCAAGTATTTTAATATTGAAGTTCTATTTTCATTGTCTGATTTATTGTCATTTTGGCTGTCTCACGAATATCAAAATCTGAATCAATACATGCCATATCTTCTCCATCATATTATTTTAACATAAACCAGAGTTTAGATAAGTAAATCCCTGACTATGTTGGAAATATTTTTATAGGTATATCTGCTTTCAAGTTTTCACCATTATGAATTTTTCTCATATTCCATCGTTTATAACTTCAATTTGAGAGGCAGGTACGAGTACCGCTGCCCCAGGAACCATTCATTGAATTTCCAACACCTGTCGTAGGTCACCTTAAGTGATTTGCTATGTTTGGTGACCTAGTGGGTTCATGGGGTAAGGTTTGTCGAGGTCTCGGTGACAAGACTCCCCAGCCGGATCGGGAGAGGGCGGTTGCCAGCCGGACTCTCTCGCCCCGATGCTTTGAACCGGGATGGATTCATACGTCACTCCTGGACATACTGAACCCCAGGTTCCTACCACCACTCATACCATTTTCGTTCCCAGAACTTTCTCTCCGTCATTTCCTTCAAAAGACCCTCCACACAGCATTCCCAAAGATGACGTAGGCTCCGAGAGAAATTATTTTCCTCAGGGTCTCCCGTGTGGAGTTAATGTAAAAATAACATTTTTCCAACAAATTTCTCTATTTTTCAATTACTTAAGTACTATTCTTCATACTTTGTCAGAGTAAAGCCTCCAATAATTCAAAACTTCAATGTATCCTTTACTACATTATGATATTGTACTGCTTACAAATCCAAATTCTATTCAAGCCATAAAATCTTCAATTGGAACTCCGTGGCGCTCCAGATAATATTATTTCTGTCCCATTCTTCTATTGATTTGACCTTTACTCTCCACATTGTTATTGAATGCTAATTAAACCATTGTATTCTACAGAAACTGCTTTTAAAATAATACACCAGAGTCTTCTTTGGTGTTATTATATCAGTGGAGTTCATTTTTATAATTTTTCTCACCTGAGAAGTAAACTAACCAGTCCATTGAATTAAATAAAGTATTTAGCTGTTTTTTTTTGTGTCTTCATTGTTCTTACATCAATAGACAATGGAAAATCTTTTTATACTTCTTCTACTTCATTTTGTTGAGCCTGTTCTTTTACTTTAGTCTTCACACGCTGCTGTAAAGTTTAAGTTTTTTTTTATTTATCAAAAGATAATATTAGGGACCCTCAATCGAAAACTTAAAACTAAAAAAGATACTCTCATATCTAAGAAATGCACCCAGGACCTTAGCCTTGCCCGGGCGATGCTCTACCACTGAGGTGATGGGACACTATCCCATTTCGTCATATTTAACCGTTTCATACTTGACTAAGAACTACCAACATTATATTCTGTTTTTATTGGCTGCTAATTCAATTATTCAAAATTCATTTCTATTGGCTGCTGTTTCAAATTTTCGATTGATAGTCACTAATATTGTCTTCAGTGATTAAATATTACAATTTGAGGTTTTAATCATTAATAATTCAGGTCCGGGGCATACGTCATTCCTATGTCTACCTACGTTAAATTGTCGTGAAAACAAGCTTATGTGCCCAAGCGGTTAAGTTAAAATATAAATAATGAATAAATATAAAAAGCTAACGCCTTAGGCCTCCTCGGCCAGAGTGCTGGGCTTGCGCGGTAGCGACAGCGGGAGCGAAATATTAATTGTATGTAAACGCCCATTGTGGCCATAGTGCAGAAGGCGCGACAAGTACTGCAAATTTTTTAATATATACATATCAACCACCAGCGTGTCGGTAAGTTTTGGTTTTTTTTTTGATAAGTTACTTCTTGTAGGAGTTACTAGAACCTACTAAAATCGTTAAAATTGTCTGGTTTGAAGTCCATCATCAGGCGTTCAGTATACAAACTAGACATTTTTTTTTAATACAGCAAAACATGCAGAAATATCGACCTTTGGAATAAAAAGGTTCCATCTGTTGCGGAAACGTCACGCAGTTATGGGATCCATGACCTTAGAGTACATTATCGCATGACGTTAAAGCAACAGATGGAACCTTGTTATTCCAAAGGGTCGATACATATTTTCTTCTAATACAGTTAGTAAGAAAATCTTTAAAATCAATGAAGTTTTTTTTCAAATTTCTCGGTGACCGGGTTTCCTAAATAAACACTTAGGCGGTCTGCTCACCGTAGAAACTGAAACCAAACTAAAACTGACTAGTTGCTATGTTTTCCAACAAACTTCTATGATGGCGCTACCCAATTTTACGATTTCAGTAATTATCTCAACTTGTTTAACCATAGATGAAGAACAATCAGCTGTCATCGTAATAGTAACTAGCATGGCGAGTTTCGAGTCTCTGTGTTGTGTTGCCATTGACAATGGGCTTTTGAGAAGTTGTGTAGTGTGCGGACCACCTTAATCCCAATAATGTAAACCCAGATAAAATCTACAGCCAACATTTTCTGTTTTGAATATAGAATTATGCTAATTCACTAAAAAAATTGTTCAAAAACAATCTTGTGACACCGTTTTTCCTGAGTTGGAATATTTTTCCATTTTCATTGTGACTTACATTCGCAGTGACCTCATAATATTTCTCTTTGACCCCATTTCATGTTTTTGTTCACTAAATCTATTCAACTGAATTTTTCTAAGAGATGCATTGGGTTTTGCAACTCATTCTTTCAAATTTATGGCTTTCATTTATAAACTTATGCCTTAAAATAAAAATGATGTGTATTTATTGTTTCAAGTACTATTATTTTTGGTGATTGATAGGTTACATACCAATTAAGTCTGATTAAGTAATTAATTGATGTTATAATAATATGATTGACTGGTATTCATCTAAGTAACAGTAACATACACTTACATAATGTAACTTCCCTTTCATTTGAAATATTAGATGTTCACAGTTTTTGTAGCATTTTAACTCAACTATTGGTCTTTTCATTGAAATGAAAAGCAATATTATTTAGGAATATGATTTTAAATGTAAGGTCTTTTAATTATTATACTTACTAGTAGTTACAAGTGATTGGCTATGTTTGGTGACAAAACAGGGGTGCCTGGGTTCATCGGGTGTGGCAAATTCGGGTCTTGGCGGGGGATGTGCCTGCCCATCATATGTATGGTGGGCCAGAAAGGGAGAGGTCATTGGGTCTCATGGGGAGACCCCCTGACCTCTCCAGCTGGTCTCTCTCGACCCATCATCTTGCACGGCGGCGGGAGTCTCCTGTGCACACCGACCCCCCTCATTTCTACCCTTCCTTCATATCTTTTTGTTCCCAGAACTTCCTCGCCTTCCTTTTCTTAAAAAGACCCTCCTCACAGCATCCCCAAAGATGACATACGCCTTGAGGGGAATTATTTTCCTCAGTCAAGATAATCTTAAGGAGGGAGTTCGGGGGAATTTCATTCCGACTAGTCGTGTTTTTGTTGCTCTTCTGAATAAATTTTATATCAGTGGCCCCTATGGCCCAATCTCATTGAAAATGTGTCAAAATACGGGTTTTAGTTATAGCTTCATAAATTCATTACGAAAATTGATTTTGCATTGTTGCAACAGTGGTAAAAATGACAAAGTTTGCAAGTGAATTCAAAGTGAACACAAAGGATTTAACAAAGGCGTCATCACATCGATGATAGATACTCACAAGCAAGATAAGAACCACTTCACTTTTATTTATATTTTAGTTGATGGGGAAGATGTTTATGTTTTCATAATATTTTAAAGCACTGAACTCGGTATAGCCATCTCACAACATGAATAATGCGTATTCCACTTGTCAACTTAATAAATGTTTATTTCTTTCAGCATTTTGTTTACAAAACCAACACATCATAATAATATGGTAAATGGTGTTCGACAACCACTGGCGATGGTAGAAATATTATTGCATTCACGGAGGCGGACTCTGGTTGATTGATTTCTACTATTTCAGGAAAGGTTGTGGATCACTGAGGTCTGTTAAACTTTAGGAATTCGTAAGAGACATAGCATAGTCTACTTGGTCGAGTACCCAATAATCTCACTATTACATTTTACGTTTCAACTTTACTCTAGGATAGTTTTTTTTTTTTTTTTTAATATATTCAGTTAGGTAATTCACGAAAGCGCTATGGTGGTTGACCGGACACTGGAAGAAGAAGCCTTGGAATCTGGGACAAAAATCACTTACCAGCAATAGAAAATGGTTACACATACAACCGCCTCAACAAATTAAATGAATAAATAATAAAAAAAAAAACCCATATGAACAAATAAGAAGATCGAATGCTGTTGACCGATAGCGCAGCAGGAAGTAGTCGAAGTAGACTGAAACTTTTCTCGCGGTGACAAGGCGGGATACGAATACCGAAAAGCAAACGGGAGCGTAAAGCAAGAAGCATCGAGAAACGTGAAGTCAGTAATGATAGTGGGTAACGCTAAAAGGGAACCAGGTTGCAATAAGCAGGAAGTAAGAAACAGCGTGAAGCAAAAAAGAAACTAAGAAGCAGGAAATCGTAAGCAAGAAGCAGAAAGCACGAAGCAATGGAAAACGGGAAGGAAGAAGCAGAGGGAAGCTGGCAGCGGAAAGCATAAAATAAATAAATGAGCAGCAAGAAGCAACAGGAGGCAACAACAAAAAAAAAGCGGGAAGATCGAAGGATGAAGCGAGAAGAAATGAGAAGCAAAAATAAGCGAACTTGAGAAACGAAAACAAAAGCTCAACCACTTCCTTTATTCCTGCCCATCCTACATTCCAATATTGGCTTATTAGGTTGCCATGTATACCGGTCGATTAAACTCCAAACTCCTTCCTATCCTTAGAGCACGTGTTCCAGTCCCAACAAATCAGTGCCCCCTGGTGTACCGGTCTCACCGGGACAGGATTGCTCCTGGCTGGGGTGGTACAATCGTATCGTATCGTATCGTATCAGTCAAGATAATCTTAAGGAAAAGGATGTCAGAACCTATTACATTATTATCTATGCCCCTAATGCAACTGTTTTAGCAAGTGTCCTATATTCCTTCAGTAATATATAGGCAAACTTTAAGACCGGCTTGAACTTGCTTCTATCTATTCTCGTGTAGTTACTGACTTTACAATGAACTAAAGCGAAAGAGAAAGATGCATAAAACATATGTGCAACAGAGAAAGGTGTGAGCGGGGAGGCATGCCACTTTTTAACATTAAACTCGCCTATTGTGACGATTTCTGTATCACGTTCAGGCTGGTCTTAAAGTTTGGCATGTACTTATTGTTTGAAAAACTTATTTTGCTTATTACTAATTTGAATTATTTCTCTTTTTCCAGTTGTACTAATAGGAGACTCCGGTGTGGGAAAGAGTAACCTACTCTCTAGATTTACAAGAAATGAATTCAACTTAGAATCTAAATCAACAATAGGTGTCGAATTTGCAACGAGAAGCATAGAGGTGAGCAAAATACTTATTAAACTTGTATTTTTTGCTCATAAGTATTTATGAGCGCAATTCCTTTTCCCCCCCTCACTTTCTGTGTGGGAACTTTACATCTAAAATATGCTAATTTCTTTTGTCAATTCCTGAAATTGTCTATACAGGGCTTTTGGTACAAAGACGCTAAATATAAAGTGAAATTTTCAAGTATTATAAAAAAGTAACATGAAATTTGAAACGGTATTTTTTTTAGGTAAATACATATTTACAAAATAGAGAAGCGCTTAATGTGAACTTTACAATAAAAAAAAATTATAGTAGTAAATAATAGTTAGTAGTAAGTAATTCAGCTACCGGAATTAAAAAATAATGCACTTTAATGGTTATTTTTTAACTTTTACCGTCGTAATTCGTAACATGGCAATCCTTGAAAAATGACATTTCACATTTTGAAAGTTAAAAATTAATCATTAAAATGCATTATTTTTCTATTCCGGTTTCAATTCTGAATTACTTATACTACTGACTATTATTATCTAACTACTTACTACAATTTTTTTAAATTTTTTAAAGTGCATATTAAATGTGTCCCTACTTTGTAAATATTTACCTTCTTTTTTTCATTTTGACTCAAACATTTATACAGTCATTTGGTTTTTACACGATTTTAACATAACACAGTCATGTAAATATAATGGTAATACCATCAATATAATAACTATATATTTGCCCTCCAACACCTTATTTCAATCCAATAGTAACACCACCTATGAGTAATTTTATAATACATATACGTACAAATATTGATCAGTCAGTGGTTGAGTGGGCATTGCGTTTGGGTCCCACCCAGGTGTTCCGTGTTCGATTCCTCGGCTGGCTAAGACCTCCGTCACAACACAAGCAACATCTTCCGCTTAGTGTGGTGGTAGTAGAAGATTTTCAAATGTCGTTGGGTTATTCGTAACCCGGGAATGTTTGTCTTTCTTTTTTAAAAAAAAAAAAACTACTCGTCGAATTCTGTCACATCTCTTGCATGATGTAGTTGTTTTGCTAGGAAGAAATTAAACATTTTTATCCAATGTTACTTTTCTCTATACGCTGCCTCGAATCTATATGTTACGTATATATTTTTGTACAAACCAATGCTTCGTTCGATCTTTTGACTGTGAGATACTTTCTTTATGACAAATGTTACGTTGTGATTTTTAAGACACACACGGCTTGTCTTGATATACTTTGTCGAAGAGTAATACGCATTCAGCGTTAGAATTCTAACATAGTTTTGAAAAACCCTTGCATTTCAACTTAGAACTACTACATATTTGGAAGTCTTCTCCGTAATATCCTTTTTTATATTTGTCTTCACCTGTACCAGTTACCCTGTATAGTTTGACTCAGAGTTTATTCAAAGGAATCCTTTGTTGCCTCAATTCTTTTATTTGCGATGAATGATTCATTCTCGTTAGAATATTCTTTTATAATAACTATTGCACAGCTTCAAGTAAATAATATACCATTAATGAGAAGTCTGACTTCCATACCGACCATACACAGGCATTTTGATGCATCTGGTGTAAAATTTCTTAAAAATCTGTTTCTGTAGAGGAGAAAATCGATGAGGTTTTTAGATAACGACCAACCTAGAACATTCCATTTCAATGCTCCAATAATAGTGGTACCCTCATCTCTCTGCCAATTTAAAATAAAATCGTTTAATGGCTGTTGTAATCATAGGGGTGCGTTTATTCCTCACAATGAATAAAAAAAAATCTTTTCTCACGGATAGAAAAAATTCTAACCTTTTGTAATACGTAATTAAATAAAATCGGTAACACGCCATGTTTGTGTTTGATCAACTGTTATGTTGTTTTCCACTGTTCCCTGTGATGAATTTTTAATCTGGTTTTAACTCACTCTTAATCCATACATACATTTTTATATTTTTGACAAATGACCTGGCAAACAACACATGCAAAGGATTAATTTATTGATAAAATTGAATTTATTTACATCACCGTTATGGCGGTATTTTTCTTGTCAATTATTAGTGATAAGAATTCTTGTTTATAAACCCCGAGGATAAGAGTTCAATCACAACAATAGAATTCAAGCTTGTCCCATTTTTATATCAGAATAACAAAGAAAGTACATAATTGAGAATATTCAAACATTCAATAGAATTATTACTGTTTCAATTTTATTTCTTTGAATGTTTTATTTGCTACACATTTTCAATCTAGATTATCAGAAAGCAGGTGGAATAGAATGCTATTGGTTTATTAGTTTTGCCAATGATTATAATGTGGATTAATGCTGACTCATGGTACATTCTTTCATCCTTGTTCACCCACGTGAGGCTAGAGCAGCTGAATTACAAAGGTGTCATTTTAACTTCCTGTACAGAAAAAACGGTTACATGCACAGTTACAGTTGCTTCCTTTTCAAAATATCCATACGTTTTTCCTAGAATGTTTTACAAGCTTTCAACAATACTCGCTAACATGTTTTATAGATCATGGTTAAGTCAGATATTCAAATATTGCATTAAAATTTTCTTTTCCTTGCATAGTTTCCAGTGTGAATTAGTTTTGAACCTTTATCATAGTTTGCTTTAAATGTATTTTATCAAATTCACGGACACATCTTCTGTTACCATTGTTTCGGAGAAGGTGCAGTTTGATACAATGTACATATTGATGGACAAGTTGATTACAGACATCTCCAGTTACTAAGTTTTGAGATAATGAGGAATGCACATTCTAATGCTCGCCATATGCTATAAAATTACACCGGGAAGCATAACGGTCCGGTACATTATTATGACATTTTGAAATATCCTACTTAGTGACCCAGAAAACATCAACATTTTGTTTAATTCACTCCAAGTGTTTGTGCATTATAATTAATTTGATGGTGTTTATGAGTAATCTGAGTATTGTACCAGATATAGGGTACACTTTTGTATATAACAGTAGATACAAAAGGGCTATGCTATCTTATATTTGCGATCAATATTAATTCAATCTAAGTTTACGTTATTTATAGTATATAATTTGGATATATTTGTACCTATCTCTTGCTCATATCTCTGATGTCATTTCACAATCAAATGCCACAGTTAATTTGTTATTCTTTATCTAAAATGATTGCTAATATTTTCTTATGGTTCTAATTGTGTCATGTAACTACTGTTTATGGTTTATTTTACCGTAGAAATTAAATAAATAAATACTCAACTCAAATTTGTATTTTTCTGAGATGTATTACTAATCAGCTGGATGATTGATTTGGCCTTTCTATTTGTGTCACAAACACTTCTGCTAGACATTTCTATATTTGATTGTGTCTCACCCGAGGTTTACATTTTTATTACAGCCATATCTTTCGTTTTATAGCATTTTCTAAGTGTCTATGTATTAATTTTTTGACACTGATTTCATTCCACCTCTTTTCATTTCCAAGATGTGACATCTCTTTTTTGAACTGAGACGAGACAAGGACCCTTACGCCCTTCGTTCACGCAGCTACTTACAAGCGACTAAATCGCCGCTACCCGCTACCTGTCATACTATTTTGCTAGTGCAGCACGTAGCGGCGGTTACAAACACTAATAATAGTATGGAAGGTACAGACGAGTGGCGATCGCGTCGCTTGAAAGTAGCTCCATGGAAGAACGGTGTTAGACTAAAACTGCTTTTAACATAAAGTTCATGAAACTGTGCTTGCGTTTTATAAATAGTTTCCCTTTTTTCTTATTCTTCCAGCAAAACCAAAGCGAAAAAGTTTTAATGCTTCAACAAGCATGTTTTTTTTTTGATAATTAAAATTTTAACTTGTGTCTTATACTATTGTTTTTTCTAAATAATTTGCTTTTTAGACAATGTAACAAGCTTATGTGACACTCTTTTGGTCAGTCACAACTTGTCTATTAAAATTATTCAATTAATTGGTATCCACAGCGCTGGATACACAATTATTCATGAACTTGAAATTTCATTATGCGGTTGGTTGTGAACATTACTGCTTGAGAATGTCAAAACTTGGTCAAGTATAAACTTATCGTCCCGAACAGAACAGTTACTTCCTGCTACTAAGAAGGCTAAATTGATAGAACTATATTCCGTTATAATTAGGGCACAATTAGCACGAATCATAATTATTCTTTCTCTGTTTTTGGAATGTCCAAGCTCAAGCAATTGTTGAATCAATACCCTCATATGGCGGGGGCTTATGTTATGTGTCACGCATGGTAAGGTGGTATTGGTGACCTGTCACACCCACATAGCCATACCGCTGTCTGCAGGGAGGTCATTGCTTGGCATGACAGCTTCATTTCTGAATGTGAATGTCTTAAATTCACAACTTATTGGATTATATTATTTGGTGGCTATTTTCATGTTTTTATTATTTTGAAAGGGATTTATTTAACAATTCTGTAAATATGCTAATCTTTATTGGATTAACTATGTGTATATTATTACAATGAGTAATATATATTCACACACGGTTGAGTCATGTAAACTGTAAAAATGATAATCAATTTTTTTGGAGATATTGCTGATTGCGAAAAGAAGGAACCTGTTTGAGAAAATTGTTTTTTTTAAACCAATATATTTTATACCGATCTTTAAAAATACTGTGTGCATTTGAATGATATTTTTTTTTATATAGTACTCACTACACCCCATCTATAAAAGTATTGTCCAAAATTATAGAATTATAGCCTACTTTATGAAGTTAAAGTCTTGTTGGGCCATCTAGTGAAGTTTTATGTGTAAAAAAATGTATACATGTATTGTACACATGATTTGGCTATCTTGTGACCTGGTACTGCGAGATACCTGGTTTTAATACTACATTTAAATGCAATCTCAGTCAACTAACTAGCTGTCAAGATTGTCTTAGTAAATAATAACCTATTTGTTATACACTGCATTTTATCGCATGGATTAAATATGGCACTTATCTATCGGGGAATGCGAACACAGTAAGAGGTTTATAGAGCCAAGTTCAATGTGAGACAGTCATACAATTATGTGTTGCAGATAATTAAAGGCTGCTCACATAGGCACATTCTAAGGTATGTGTGGCCACGTTACTATGGTTACACTTAACGTGGTATACAGAAGCCAACAGACCGTGACGTTTGGAATGTTCACACTGGACTGCATTCGTTTCATGCTAATATGTATATCAAAAAACTGCATATTTCTCTAAGTACTTTCTTTGCGTTTATTCCGAATACAGGTCAATGTTTTTTGATAGCAAATAGTTTAGTATTTAATTATTTTTATCTTTTTTTTTTTAAATTGATAAACTAATGTTTAAGACAAGATTTTTATGCATAGCACAAAGAGTAACAATTATTATATGCAATAATTATTAGCCTGAAACACTCATCAATATTGAAACCTCTCCCGAGAAAAGATATATGTCGCCGACGGGACTCGAACCCGCAGACAGAGGGGTGCGGGTTCGAGTCCCGTCAGCGACATATATCTTTTCTCGGGAGAGGTTTCAATATTGATGAGTGTTTCAGGCTAATAATTATTGCTTATAATAATTTTTATCTTATTTTTTTTATGACTAACGAGGTAATGAAATGGATGAAACAGAATTATTTTTAATGAGATAATTTATAACTTATTTTTTATCATTCATGCGTGGAATGTTTTAAAGCAAGCAATACATAGATAATGAAAAAAAAAATGTTATGACTCCTCTCAAATAGTTGGTATTGTAGATTATCTTTGACAGATATTTGATGAAATTTATTTTTATATTTACTCTAACTGCTTGTAACGATAGCTGCCCAAATTTAGGTAGGTGATTATTATAAATTAAAATTAATTATACACATTTTTTTTAAATTTGTGTTGAACCAAAAAAACACTTTTTGAATTTGGGTTTTAAATTTATGTAGTAGAGTATTAAAACATTACAAATGAAGCATGTCTTTCATTATACATGTAAACAAGATAGATGGAGGGTACGGGGTACAACTAATCTGTAGTAAGTGTCAAGGGGTACGCAGGCTCAAAAAGGTTGACAACCACTGACATAGAGTATTGAAAGTCCGGTGGTCTAGCTGAGTAGTACTAGTAAATTAGATAATTAAGTTTCTGTGTTTATTAATTCCAGGTGGACGGCAAGACAATAAAGGCGCAGATCTGGGACACGGCGGGCCAGGAGCGGTATCGCGCCATCACCTCGGCCTACTACCGGGGGGCCGTGGGGGCGCTGCTGGTGTACGATATCGCCAAGCACCTGACCTACGAAAACGTCGAGCGCTGGCTGCGCGAACTGCGCGATCACGCTGACCAGAACATCGTCATTATGCTTGTGGGAAACAAGTCTGATTTGCGTCATCTCAGGTAAACAACTAGAAATTCCATTGCCTCAAAAAGTGTTTTACAAGCTTTAGTCAAACTGTAGAGTAAACTGTAGGTAAATATTGATCAGATGCCCTAGCACACTCGATAGATAACGATCGATAGGATAACTATCGGTAACTTCTCATCATTCCTAGCGTGACTTCAGATCGCCAACGAATAAGTGACAGTTCACAATGACTAAGTGTCCTTAACATATTCGACATCAACTGTTGTTTGTACGTTAGCGATGTGCAGTTGTCCTAGGGAACGATGAGAAGTTACAGATAGTTATCCTCGAGTGGAGGGGAGCTAAGCTAACATGAATTAGGGTGGTCGTAGGCGTCTGTCTTTCAGTGAAAATAATTTGGGAGGCAGCTATGGGTACCGCCACCCTGGAGACCATTTATTGGATAACCAACACCTCTGCCACAGGTCGCCCCAAGTGATTTGCTACGTTTGGTGACTTAGAATTGGTGCCCGGGTTCATGGGGTGAGGTATGTCCGGGTTTTGGCAGCGGACGCGTCTGCCCACCAACTGTGTGGCAGGCTGGATCGGGAGAGACTGGTCGAGGGAAACCTTTTGTTGCTCCCGCAGGACTCTCAGAACATCATCTTCCACCACAGAGGGAGGGATAGAATCATTCTTCTGTCACTTCTGGACACACTGACCCCAGATTCCTACTCACCCTTCATACCTTTTTCCTTCCCAGAACATCCTCTTCTTTCGTTCCTAAAAGTACCCACCACACAGCATCCCCAAAGATGACATAAGTCCTGAGCGTAATTATTTTCTTCAGGACCGTGTGGAGCTATTGTAAAAAAAAAACATCCTTGCTACTATTCTTCTCTAGATACTCAAGTAATGTTTTTTTATTTGATTGGGGGTTGTCATCAGGGCAGATGTGACTGCAAGGGAATTTGAAATGTTGGCCGAAGCAAAACGAGGCACAATATTATAAAAAAATAGCCTTTGGCCCATTTAAAACTTGTAAAATAATGTTGACAAAACTTGTTGTTTCACCGCTCCACGCTTCAATTTCCTTCCAAAACCCTGGTTTTAAGTCTGTCCCAAGCCGTACTGAACGACCTATGTTACCTAGAGTCAATGTCAAAATTATTTTACCCGACATTAAATTCTGCACCTCTTTATTAGGTACTCTTAAATTTTCACATTTTGTGCATTTACTCATCGCTTTTTATTGTTATGGTCGTAATCTGTCCATTTTCTTATATTGCAAATAGCACTTTATCTTGGAGCTTACTATTATTGACAGGGTATTTAGTAATAATTATTGCATTGGCCACTCTTCATTTTTTTTTATTGTGCTACTTCATAATATTCAAATGATAACATTTTGATGGAGATGAAATCCTCATCCTAAGAGATTCCAGTGAAGATATCATTATCTCAGCTTATTGCTGCAAGAAAGGAAGGATTATAAAAACATTTATCTGACAGTATTTTTACCCTAGCGACTATACGGTTGAAATTTAAGAACCCGTCTTCGAGTATATCTCTGACACCGTGCCTTATGCAAAACCATCTTCGTACATGACCTTTGTTACAAAGCTACCGCCGTGTCTGCCGCCCTCAGGGCCTAGCAGCAAAAACCCCCAAAGCTGGTTTTTAACTGCTAGTTTGTTATTATTATAATTAATCCTGCTCTTATTTCACCACTTAATTCATAGAACACAGCGCTGATAACCCCCTTGTTCTTCATAATTCAATATTAATGTCAGACCTTTATGGAAATTTCCTTCATTTAATCGTGCTGGTGACCTCGTTTATTTACTAAATTCGTCTTTTTATTCCTATTCCCTTATTATTTACATCTGTTCCCATTTCTTTAAACTTTATCAAATTCCCCATATACTTTTTGATTCAAAGAATTCACATGAGTTGGTAGGTCAGTGCTGGCAGAACAACTATCTGCAGATACATTTGTTAATTTTCAAAATAATAATTGGTTTTATTGTATCTTATAAAAAAATTAATAAGGTATGCTTAAAATAGATGATACTATACTTTGTGTGCTGTAAAAAAGTGTTGGGTTTTATACAAAAGTGTAGTAAGCTTAATGGATTTTGAAAATACGATAAAATGGTGTTTAAATTTAATTCAATGCTTATTATTATACGTCATAGTAGGTTTGAATGCAACAGTTTACCTGATATTGCCAGCAGTACTGATTATTTAATACAGTTTTGTATCCTGGAAATGACTTGCGGCATACAGCTGATGACATAACTAACTGTGTGGTCGACGATTATTTTCATTGTAATCTTGATTTTGCCGTTTTATTATCACAAATAATGAATGTTTTATCAACAGGTTTATATAATGTACTGTGCATTATCAGCCTTACAATGAACTCCAAAATTGGCGAGTCTCTTATGACTCAAAACAATATTGAAATAAATTACAATTTAATCTATGACTGTTTCTGCCTTAATTTTCTTTAGAATATATTATAATGTAGAAAATACACTCAAATGGTGAGCTCTGGCAACATGGCATAAGTGGCAATCTACGTTTGGTGACTCAGGCCGGAGTGCATGGGTTCATGGGGTTAGATTTGTCCAGATCTTGGTGGCAGACGCGTCAGCCCACCAACTGCGTGGCAGGCCGGATCGGGAGAGATTGTTTGAAGTAGACCTTTTGATCTTTCCAGCAGGACTCTCTAGTCTCAGAATCGCCTAGCACCGCAGTTGAAGGGATGGATTCATATGTCTCATTCCTGGATACATGACCCCCAGATTCCTGCCCATCCCTCTTACCTTTTCCTTCCCGGAACTTCTCCTTCCTTTCCTTAAAAATACCCTCCACACAGCATCCTCTAAGATGATATGGGCCCTAAGGGAAGATATTTTCCTCAGGGCCTCCTGTGTGGAGCTAATGTAAAAAATACATAAATTGTGCACCCTTTAGAGCTAGAATTTGTAGGTCATCAAAAGCTATGGAGCTTTGAAATTTCCATTTTACTATCAGATTAGGCTCTTATACACAGCAGTATTGTTTGTCAATGAATGTGTGAGAGGATAGAATGTCAAACACATAGTTTATCCTTTCAGAATTGTTTTTTTGTTTTTAATAATGAGTGTATGTTTATTTATTTTCAGATCGATCCCCACAGAAGAAGCGAAAGCATTCGCAGAAAGGAATGGCCTCAGTTTTATAGAAACGTCAGCGTTAGATTCTACCAATGTGGAGACTGCTTTTCAAAATATACTCACAGGTAACTAACCACATACTTAGATATTTAAATCATACATACTCCTTTTCTTAGCCTACTACATTCCTTATTACTCATACCTACTGCAGTTTCCTTGGCGATTACCGCATCCCGCACAAATGCTCTATGTACACTTTATTAACATGTACATCAGCTGACGATAATTCCTGGAGTTTATTGAAATTATTAATCATTTCAAAGTAACTAACCACTCGAGCGTTCGCATTAATAATTGAAATACGCGTCCAGCGTACGGGATTTGTGAATGTCTGATTCGAAAAATTCTCGCCAGAAATAATATCTCCAAATTTTAATGCGGAGATATATAAACTGCTGTATTAGAGAGTCATTGAATGTGAATCGTTTGTGATACATTCACATATTCGCGTAGAATTAAAATGGCCAATCATTGCCGCAGAAACAAAAATCTATTCTAAATTTATTGGCTTTTCATTTCAAATCAGCAAAAGAATTAAGCATATAGTTTTGGTAATATTCTTAGCATTGAATGCTAGCTATAATCTGATTGATATTGTGCACATCCTATTCAAATATTAGCCACATCCTATTCAAATATTAGCCAAATTAATAAGGTATTTTCACAAACGAGGGATTCTGTTGAAAATGTATGGAATATTTAAAGATCATTTTTCTAATTTTAATCATCCTACTAATTTTTTTTTGTTTTTTACGTTTTTATTCTAATTTATTCATTTTAAAAATGATCAAAAACTGACAAAACAAAAACGGCCCATGGTTGGCAACGATGCCAAATACGCACGTCAACAAACAACTAAGTACTACTGTCAAAAAAATTTCAAAGCCGGCCAACGCTTATGATGTCACGTCCAAAATATCATTTTGGCGGTATTACAAAATTGGGAAACTTAGACTCGCTGTAGAAAATTTATTCATCAACATAAAAATAAAATAAAAATGCCATAATAATCGTAATTTTTGCTTAATTTTTTTAAGCAATAAAAAAACGTGGAATATCCTATTGAGACTTACCTAGATATGTGAGATCCAATTTAAACCAAAATTTGGCAAATTTAATAAGCCTGTATTTTATTATTTCTTTGAATTGTTTATTGACAAGATAATTTTTATCGACTAGGCGTTTACTTCCTTTGAGCACAAAAGTAATTATCTAAAAAAAAGTTTGCATGGCAACCTACCCGCCCCCGTGATTACACACGGTTCAGTTAAATTCTATGGTTTAATCTTGGTTTGTATTTACGCTGGCATTTTTCTGCTGAATATACAAAATGTGTGTCACTATTGACTGATTATTTACTGGAAGTGTCATTTTTCAGTCACACATTTTTTCAAAGTGGTTGGTCCTATTATTTATACATGCTTATATACATGATTGGCATTCCAAAACCAGATCATTCAGATATTTAAATCATTACATTTTATAAATAAATAGCGCAGACTAACTCTCTGGAAGATACTCTCACTGTCGCCCTGGTGTAAGACCACTACTCAGAATTGATGCGTTGCTTGAAATGGGTTTAGCCATGTTTGGTGACCAGATCTGTCTACACTACTCAGAATTGAAACGTTTCTTGTAATGGCTTTAGTCATGTTTGGTGACCAGATCTGAATAGCCAGGTACTTTCCCACCTTACCCTTCCCCATCTCCTTACCCTCCCCACTATCTCACAACATATCCCAATTGGAAATGCCATAGTCTCATTGGCTATAAAAAAAAAAAACAATTAAAATTAGTTTTTCGAAATTTTCAAAAGTTGTAAAGTTAGGCGCTCCGCTGACGAGGCAACTGAAAACAAACTAAAACTGGCTGGTTTCTATGTCTTGATTGGTCAAAAAGCTTGTTTAACCATAGACGAAGAACAATCAGCTGACAGCTGGCAACTAGCAATGGCCGACCACCGCAACCAGCAGTGCAAGTCGCGAGTTAGCGCCTCCGCCCACTGAGGCAACTGAAAACTCTCAACTGCCAACTGTCTTTGTATGACAATGTGATGGCCCGCACACTACACCATCACTCAAACACGCGTTGTCAATGGTAACGCAAGCGGTGACTTGCAACTTGCACTGCTGATTGCCCTTGCCGGCCGTTGCTAGTTGCCAGCTGTCAGCTGATTGTTCTTCGTCTGTGGTTAAACAAGCTTTTTGACCAATCAAGACAAAGAAAATAGCCGGTTTTAGTTGGTTTTTAGTTGCCTCGTCAGCGGAGCGCCTTACTGCTTGCGTTACCATTGACAACGGGGTTTTGAGTGATTGTGTAGTGTGCGGGCCATCACATTGTCATACAAAGACAGTTGGCAGTTGAGAGTTTTCAGTTGCCTCAGTGGGCGGAGGCGCTTATGTGCTTTCAAAGTGAACTAGGGCAAAAAATATGCGATAGTTTAGCATAATTCAAAATTTGAATGACAGTGCTGCAGTACCACTTAGCGTGCTTTAATTAATGTGGTGCATTTGTAAAAAAACGTGAAAATTCATTCTAAGAAAGAAAAACTCATTCTCGACAAATCAGTTCTAATTTTGAAAATGGAATTTCAAATATTTTCTGTTAAAAATTATAGGTAGACTGTATTGCTTGTCTCAATTCTCCAAAACAGTTTCAATATTGAAAATTACACTTAAATTCAAATCAAAAGTTCTAAATTTCATTGAACCGGAGTTACAGTCATTACCAAAATTAGTATTTTTGATTTTAAAATAAATAAATTATATCTGTGTTTCTTGCTTTAGAGTGTTTAGAAAAAAAACTATATTGAGGTAAATCTAAAGCTTTTGTTCGCCAGAATATCGTTTAGGATACAATTATAAGAATTATTATAAGCAATAATTATTAGCCTGAAACACTCATCCACATTGAAAAAATCAGAAGGACACGGGGAGTCGAGTCCCGCCGGCATCATGTATCTTTTCTCGGGAGGAGACCACTGCGGTGCAAGGCGATGGGTCGAGACAGTCAGGCTGGAGAGTTCAATAGGTCTCCCTCAACCAGTCTCTCCCGATCTGGTCGCCACACTGTAGGTGTGCAAATGCATCCAACGCGACGACCTAGACAAACCTCACCCCATGAATCCGGGCACCCCTGCTAAGTCACTTGGGGTGACCTAAGGCAGAGGTGTTGGTTATCAATATCAAATTGAGACAATTTTTTTTCAGGAAAATGCATCTTAAAATTACAACAGAATTGTTTTTCAAATTCCAACTTGATTGTTTTGGGTTCTCTATCTAATTACAACTTGCCTTTATAGATTCTATACTTTAGTCTCGATGGATAATTTTAATTTGCATTACATTTTTCCTGTAGTCACTATCTGTAGTCTTGAAACTCTCCTATTTTAATTCGTTTTTCCCGCTAATTTGCTAATAGACCTAAGTTTTGGTTTGTCGAAAATAACAGCTAACATTATCTGTTTGTTTGTTTGTTTGCAGAGATATACCGGATCGTATCACAGAAGCAGATGCGCGACCCGCCCGAGGGTGACGTGATCCGACCCGAGCGAGTGGAGCCCATCGACGTGAAGCCCACCCAGGCTGACAGTGTACGGCGCCAGTGCTGTCAGTAGGGGAGGCTGAGGTAAGCACTGCCTCTTTACCAATACCTCCATTACAACAAACAAACAACGTACCATTCAGTACTGTGATGGCAATACGCTGTCAAGGCGACCCGGCCATTCATTAGTTAGTTACGTTTATTAGTTAATCCTGTGGACAATCATCATCACAACCCGTGGTGGGTCTTGGCCTCCTCAAGAGTCTTCCTCCACTCATCTCTGTTTTGTACCAACTCTTTCCAGTTTGACAGCTCCAAGGTACATAGGTCTTTGAGGACGTTGTCGCTCCATCTTAATTTTGGCCTTCCCAGGCTCCTTCGCCTTACAGGTCTAGATTTTAGCAGGGACTTTGGTGCTTGATGCTCGGTCATTCTCTCCACATGATCGAAGTCTTCCCAACTTTATGAATTTTGTCACGTTTGGTTCCTTAAACAGAGTATAGAGCTCATCGTTGTAACGTCTTCGCCAAAATCCATTTTCTAGAACCGGTCTGAAGATACGCCTCAAAATTTTCCTCTCAAAAACGTTTAGTGCTCGCTCATTCCTCTTAGTTAGTACTCATGTCTCAGCTGCGTACGTGAGCACTGGTCTGATAAAGGTTTAGTAAACTAATATCTTTGTGTTTCTGGGCAAGAGTCTGGATTTTATCTGCTTTTGCAGGCGGAAGTAACAGCGATTTGCGCTCTCGGTGCGCTTCTGAATCTACTCTGTAGTATGATTGTTGTTAGTTATCAGGGATCTTAGGTAAGTGAAACTTGGTACCATTTCAAAATTTTGACTTCCACATGAGAGAGTTGGGCTTTGTTGGGTGCATCCTACGGCCATTATTATTTTTTTTTTAATTTGTTTTGTATTTGTATGTATTTGGTCTTCTGCTGATTTACTACGAGACCCATGTTTTTGGCAGAACTTTCAAGATATCGATATCGTTATGAAGGCGTCACGTAAAGCTTCGGGAGTTTTCGTGATTATATCGATATCGTCAGCGTAGGCCTATAATTTTCTAAGGCTATGTTGAATAAGATGCAGGCCAATCCATCTCCTTGTCTCACCCCGTGGAGCGCTTCAAATGGTTGGGACAGATCTCTGCCAATCCTGACTTTACACATCACTGGGGACATTGTTAGTTTCACAAGATTGATCAGCTTACGCGGTATTCCAAACTCACTCATTGCATTGTACAATGCGTTCCTATTTATGCTATCATATGCGGCCTTGAAGTCTAGAAGGGTGATGTGTTTCGACATTGTATTCTAGCGTTTTTTTCTAAGACTGTCTCAAGGCGAAAATTTGATCAATGCATGATTTGCCTGGCCTGAAGCCACACTGGTAGTTGCCAATGATTTCCTCGGTCTTTGGGAGCAATCTTTTGACAATTTCCTGTGGACAATACAGTATGAAAAATATCAACTATCAAGTAAAAGACGGTGGCAGGTTTCTCTGAGCTTATTATGTACAGTGCAATTTCTCAGTACAATAGCAATTACTCAACGGGCCACTAAAACAAATCTGCCCATGTGAATAACAGTTCATAAGAGCAGAATCTAGGACAAACCTACGTACAACCATTCCTATGAGATATTCTTTTTCATATTGTGAAAAACCTCATTTTCAGAGCTTAAAGAATTCGTCATTTTGATCTCCTTAGTATTTGAGATTCGCCCATTGTACCTTTACGTAATAATTTTTTGTAATTCGTCAGATGCCACTTTTGGATAGCATTATAATTTTTGTAAAAGCTTATGTACTATAAATAATTATTTTTGAATGCTCAGAATTCTTTTTTAACCGCTTTGACACATAAGCTTGTTTTCACGATAATTTCACGTAGGTAGACATAGGCATGACGTATGTCCCGTACCTGAGTTATTAAATCTTTATGTCATGTATAAATTGAAGTGTGATTTTTGTTTTTCATGCGTTTACAGTAAAACAAAAATATTTTTAAAAAAAGCATGGGTACATTAAATTATAAATAGCAAAAAATAATTGCGACAGGATAACAAAAAAAAGAAAATATATTATACATATTACATTCTAAGTTCGACTTACGGAGGTTTTGACGCATCAATTTTTTGTATTGCGACGTTTAATCAACCAATTGCAACTTTTATCAGACATGAAATTGAATAGCTTGCTTGGTTGGTATGTTATTATTGCAGCGTGCAACAATTTACTCGGATGTAAACATTCCGCTCCCATAAAAACTCTGGTAACTGAAACAATTGCCTGAATTCTTTTGGTGCTCTACTTAGGTATACCTAAGGATCCACAGGTCTGCCGTATTGCCATTTCAGTACTGAATTATTTATATATTATATTATTATCAAATAATACAAACTGATGTTTCTTTCTTGCCTTTGTGTTATTAGTTTGAGATAAGTGTATATGTAATATATATTACTGATTATTCTTATGTGTTATTATATAAGTGCCTGACTCCGAAATGAAGAGACGTTGTAGTGTATATTGGTACAGGTAGGGAAACGTTCGAAACCGTTACCAGATATATAAAGGTGTATAATTTATGTGATTTGATCCCGTACTGACTATTGATATGTCCTAACAAATGTGTGAATATTAGCATTATTGTTTCAGCTGTTTGGGATGTGTTGGGAGCTGAAGAAACGAGAGTCGGGGAGGTCCCGACAGGTTGAGGCCGTGGAGAAGTAACTTGTAGATATCCATACACATTTATCCTAATAACGCATATTGAACAGGAGAGTTGATTGATTCATCGTGCGAATAAAAGGCGCCAGACACCCAAACAAACAAAACAAACAAACTATATATTATATTTAAGATAAAGTATATGTATTAAAATCACGCATATTTCATAAGCCACCACTGGATTGTTTTGTCTTTCCGTTGCTGTTTGTTAGTAGTTTGGCGGCGAGACTGCAATACTGCAGCCTGCGATACTTGCATCTGCGCTCAATATAGCCACTGCAATAGTTCTCCAATCAGACAGGGTCACAGTTCGGGAACTTCTGCCTTATTCCCAGTCGCTTGGAACGCTCCTGAAGCTCCTCTATCTGTAGAGTGTGATTATATATTAGTCATATTATATTCAAGTAAAACAAACAAACAATACGCTGGCCTTACATGATCTACTTGTCTACGCAACTTAGTTCCAATGGAGAAGATGGATGATTATTATTGTAATGTTATTTGAATTATGTTATTTTTAGGATATCAATTTATTATTAATGTATTATTAATACATAATATTATTAAAACTTTATATTATTTTAAATTGCATCCCCGAGGCTGACACGCAGTATTGTCCACATCTATGGCATATCTTATCTGACATACCTCCAATATCTTATGAGAAGTGCCTCCCTTACCTTGCGTGAAGAGTCTCGCTTCACTCATGTGAATAGTTTCACTTCCTGATGTGAAGAGTCGCGCTTCACTTATGTGAATAGTCTCACTTCCTGATGTGAAGAGTCGCACTTCACTTATGTGAATAGTCTCACTTCCTGATGTGAAGAGTCGCCCTTCACTTATGTGAATAGTCTCACTTCCTGATATGAAGAGTCGCACTTCACTTATGTGAATAGTCTCACTTCCTGATGTGAAGAGTCGCGCTTCACTCATGTGAATAGTCTCACTTCCTGATGTGAAGAGTCGCGCTTCACTCATGTGAATAGTCTCACTTCCTGATGTGAAGAGTCTCACTTCACTCATGTGAATAGTCTCACTTCCTGATGTGAAGAGTCGCGCTTCACTCATGTGAATGGTCTCACTTCCTGATGTGAAGAGTCGCGCTTCACTTATGTGAATAGTCTCACTTCATGATGTGAAGAGTCGCCCTTCACTTATGTGAATAGTCTCACTTCCTTATGTGAAGAGTAACGCTACACTTGTGTGAATAGTCTCACTTCCCTGATGTGAATTGTCTCATTTACCTTAAGAGGAGTATGTATGTGATGTGTCCACAGCGTTGTCACCTGGGTTGGAGTAAGGAGAGACAGTGTATAGATTTTGCCATTTTGTTGATGAGTTACAACAACCGGTATATTATTTGTAAATTGCTATTTATATTTGAAACTTTTAAAATAAATATCTTAAAGCTGACATTAGCTTTAACGTCATTTGACCATCTTTTATTTATGTCATATCTCCCTCTGCACCGGCTCACTGTACTGCAGCCAATGAAAATCATTTCAAACACCGCCCATAAAAAAAATTCACTCATGAATTTAGCTTTAGAATGGTTGATTTTTATTTTGTAGGTTAGTCAAAAAATATTGATAACTGCTTGCGAGCATTTATGAAAAAAGTTCAATATTGTCCATATTTTGTGTAATGGACATAGCCATTGAGAAAGCCTTTTATCCAAAAAGCTGATATGTTTACTTTTATCTTGAAGAAGTAATGTATAAGATACTCAAATTCATATTAAGCATTTCAAATAGCATGAGCGAATAATTCATATTCTTAGGGAGCAATCTTCCAAAAAATTCTGTTTCCTGTATCATCTGCTCAGTACATACTAAAAATATTGTCAATAAACTGAAGATTAACCAAATGGATCATTTATATTCCCCAGTCAAGCCAGTTTCTGTATAAAAACACTATTAATTTTTAATGCAAACTGTGTTCTTTTTATGTGGAAGATTGAGATGTAAAACAGCCTAGGGTTAAATGAAAATAAAATTGTGATGAATTAAAATGATTTTGTAGGCTAGTTTTATTAAACTGTCCTTCAATAATACAATAACCCTCTCAACTCCAGTTTTTGATAGTGATATGAAACTGCTCTAATCTGACTTCAACTTTAATCTTTTCTTCGAAATACATAATTGATATATTCTCTAAACAATAATTGTCTAATTGTGTAAAATGTTGAGATAACTAATTGAAGTCGTGAATAATAAATTGTATTACGTAAAATGTGCAAAATATGAACTAAAAAAAAAAACGTATTGGAATAACTTAACTTATGCCCGGACAACGAGTTTGCTTATCGTGAAAACTGACCAACACACCTTTTAATAGCTCACATAACCACAACATTACAGTGAAACTCTCTTATAAGGTATTTAAAGACGCTGGATAAAAATAGATATGTACTTATTTTTTCTGAAAATCTTTACAATTCTGGTTCAAAATTAACTTTTCAAATGATAGATAAATATAAATTTTTACAAGGGTATCGTATCTTATAAGCTAGTTTTACTGTATGATTACAGTCAAAATCTCTTTTAAGGTATTTAAAACGACTGGATACAAATACATACTTCTTATTTGAGAAAACCTTTACTATGCTGGTTCAAAATCCATTTTTTGAAGGATTCGATATGTTATACATATAACATCTTATAGGGGTAATAACTTCTTCTGAGGGTATCTTATATGCAACTTTTACTGTATAATTACAGTGAAACTCTCTTATAAAGTAATTCATGAGGTTGAAATGTGTGGGAAAACCTTAAACATGGTGTAAATTGGGTGTTTTTCAAATTAAAATTTTAAAGGGACTGAAAAAATAAAACTACTTTATAGGGTTTTACTGTATTATGGCTTTTGTTATTCTTAATAAATTCTTGTACGATTTATCTAGACATGAGATCTAAATCAATATGTGACTACTGTTGACTACTTTTTGTCCTGTGTTTTGAGTGTTCAGCTTGTTGTCTGGGTATGGTTGGTTATATGCAAGTCTAGATGGAACCATTGACCAAGAGTGGTCATAAGCTTGGGTTATGTATTTCAATGTGATCACTGGCTTTATTAGAATATTTGTTTCCCCAGTTATTAGCCAATCCACCAATGTATATAATGTTAAAACAATTTAATAATGTCGCTATGATCTGAAGCATTAAACATAATATAATAATATTCATGTACATAGTTTTTTAATATGGTAATTATTACAGGCTGGGTGCATAACTCTATCGCTTTTGTGTAATATAAACAGCATTTTTCTTAAATAAATTTTATTGAAAATCACAAATGCATTTCTATTTGCAATTCATAAAACGCTTTCATTGCATTTGTTTGTGAACATGCACTATTACCTGAAGAGTTGAGAATATTCCTAACATCCATCATATTGAATCCACACAACATATCTTTTTGCCAGGAATTATTTGGAGGTTAGGACTTTTTTACATTAACTGCACACGGTCATGAGAAAAATAATTTCTCTCTGTGCCATCTTTAAAGAGTGAGAGGAGTCTTTTTGAGGAGAAGGTGTGAACAAGGGTCTTTAAAAAACCCATATTGTAGGAGGGAGGAAACACAGAGGCCGGCAAATCGTTGTAGAACGCTGTGTCATAGAAGCGTTCTCGTGTGACAAATGTCAACCGTTGTCATGTTAACATGTTAGATGTGTTAATATATGTTGAATGCGCGTTTGGCGTGTTTCACGACTATGCACCGGTGCCGAAGGGATTAACGACGCTTGTTCCTCGGAGCATCTTTCATTTTAATACCGGTAGAACAAGGACAGCAGATCACAATTTGCTTGTTAAGATGGAGGAATCTATCAAATCGACGTATGATGAAAAAATTTATAAACCTTTCTTCTTTAGAAAAAAGTACAAAAGACTTTATTGTGATTTTTAGATTTAATTTGCATTTTAAACATTATCAACAGAATTATTGACTCAACTTTCTTTGTTACAACTAATCCAGTTCGACATCCCTTCCTGTAGATTGAAATAATGAATTACTGTTCCTCAATCAACATCCTACTAATAATTATTATTATGAATACCTGTGCCAGACAGGGAGATACACACAAGTACCGTGAATATAGGCTGGAGAACCCATTCCGTGGAGGTGCAAGATGTCATTTCACCACGTGTGAAGGGAGAACTTAGTCTCTTTTGCTGATGTAGAGGCGATCCGATAGGCTCCTTCCGTTTGACTTGGCAGGGTCTGGTCCAAAGAAAGGTAGGGTAGTCCGTGGTTCAGTGAGAGGTAGTCCAGTGGTCTAGTGAGGTAGTCCGTGGTCCAGTGAGACCATGGTCAGAAGAGAAAGAAGGCGAGTAGAGGCAGAAGTTGGAGCAAAGTAAAGCACGCAGAGCAAAGCAGAGTGCTATTCAAGTTTTGTCATTATATCAAAGAACCAGTTGTTTTACAGAACTGATATAATAACAGAACTCGAATAAAACTTTCACAGAACTCGAAAATTAACTATGAAAGTTCAGTGCCATTTTTTTGACAGCTGAAAGGTTGAAAGTATGTATTATATTACATAATTCATTTTTACAGAAACAAATGTGTAATTAAAAATACTTTATTAAGTTAAACATTATAATATTTACATCTTTAAATATCAAAAATATTTAAGGTAACATATTTGCAGGTGTGATTAACCTATACAAAGCATGAAATTTCAATTCATACATACCATATAACTTTATACCTAATATATTTTTCTCTCATTTTTTTTCTTACATTTTATAAATACATACTTCTATAAATTATGACTTAAAAGTAAACACAGCAATATCAAAATAACTTCAGATTGTATTTAGCTTACTGCTGCACCATGCGTTATCACATTTATCAAATTTTTAAAAGGCACTTCAATGATACTAAAATTGTTCCAATAAATATTTTGGAATATCACCAATTTTCAAGGAAAATACTTAATAATTAACCCCTCAGTGTTGCCGCTTTGCAATAAAATCCAAATAAATGGAATATTTCTTAATGTATCTAAAAACTAAAAACTGTTTTTGGAAGGTGATGAAATGACTTTCAAATTTTCTTTTTGGAAATAAACTTGTAATTCTCGAAATAATAAAATTTAGAGTGCAAAAATTTTTAAAAAACTCGCCTTAGGTTTTTTCTAACTGATGTCAAAACTAACACATATTTTATTAAACAAATCTATTTTAAATGTTATTGTCATCTTACTTTTTTGTCATTTCACGCAAAAAAAAATCACTTTCTGTGTTTCATAAATTGTTTTCAACTTGCTATCGAAAATTTTGGTTTCAACACATTTTAATTTTTCTGTGATTAAATTTTTGATTTGACTAAAGCGTGGTGTTTTCTATTTCTAACACTTTAGATAATTTTTCTCACCACAACGGTAAGGTAGATACAATGATTTCCATGAGACCTATATGAGCTCTTACTGACGGGTTCCACGTTGCTTATTACTGAAAAACTTTACTACTAAAAACATAGAATTTCAATATATATTGTATTATGAAGATATTTATTTTAAAAGGAGAGTTTTTCTTATAAAAATATGTATATTTATTTCATTGGAATTCATTCAAGACCATTATAATTTCTTTTTTCACAATCCAGAGTCATAGAGAAGACAATATCGGTAATTCTTTTCGCAGAATACTTATGTGATAATAAATATATTTTTTTAACAATAATTATTATTGGTCTTATGTATCCAAATTAGAGTAGAATAACAATGAACTTAAAAACAATTTCACTAATAATAAACCTTATGGACTATCTACTTCTTAATAATACTTTGGATAGGTCACTATCATGTCTGACAATGCTACAAATAAATAAATAAAGCATTCACTCCTTTCTCAATACACAATTACATCCACACTTTTACCACTTATTCGAGAGGCAATCAAAATCTATGCTCATGATGTTTAAATAGTCACGGGGGGTGAGTAATAGCGTAGAAAATTTTAAATTGAGATAATGAAGAAATTCACAACACTCATCAAATGCGAACGTTTTTATAGGAATAATTTAATTAGGGCTATCTGTTTCAAAGCTAGCTACAGTAAAAGTTTAACTGGCTAGCTTTAAGCTTGTAAGTTTACAACTTCTGGCCAATTGGCACATAGGATTTTCAAAATGCATTAGGTATATGCATTTTGATTTTAGCTGAACATGTACACGTAGCATGACTAAAAGATGATCACTTTTATTGAAATATTGAATGGTCTTGGTTCGGAAAGGAAACAGGTGACTCTGAAATGTTATATAATTGCAGATGAAATAGGGTGATAACCTAAAAACAACTTTGAATTGGTGAGTCACCAAGAATCAGTAAAACTGTAGACATTTGATGGAAGTTTGTCTAAACTTTGTGCAAAGCCAGACGCCAACAGGCTTATGAAGAAGTGTAAATTTGTCAAAAGGCAGTATCGGAGTGAATGTAAATTTTTTTTTATTCCCCATTCACACGGCACATACAGAATGATATAGAAAAGAATGATCACACGTTCCTTTCCCCGTTGTTTCAGTGTTGTTAAATGAAGTGGTGTGCTTTGGAGTTCTTTTGTTTGTGATCTTTTATTTCATTGAAGGATTGACTAAAAAGAAGCAAAGAAAAAATCGATGGTGGTGGATGTGATCATGGATTTTAAGGAGAAATATATTGGGAGCTTCGAATAATGATATATTCAAATAAAATGAATGAGACCATGAAATGTTCATTCCGTGTTTAGTTGTTTCATTTTTTTTTCATTCCGCATACAAGTGAAAGATGCCAAGAGTCAAAATCCAACATCAGCAGATCGGTTCACTAATAAATTAATTTAGCACTTTTGTTTCATTTCGTGCTTAGACGTTTCACTTCGATTTGAAAGATAGAAATTAATGAAAAGTGAACCATCTGAATCTTTCCTATAAGCGCTGATTAAATTTCATAATTCAGAGTCACGCCCATAACAGAATTAATTACGTATGAATTTGCCAATCAACTCAAATTAAAGCTATGAAATTAAATGTATTTCTTATCCACTGGAGCGACCACGCGAAATAAATAAATTTGCCTCGAT
Organism: Limnephilus auricula; assembly: GCA_951813805.1. NCBI lineage: Eukaryota > Metazoa > Arthropoda > Insecta > Trichoptera > Limnephilidae > Limnephilus > Limnephilus auricula. The sequence continues at coordinate 2,062,545 of OX638403.1, forward strand.
TGCTCGAGATTTCCAGCGATTAATTTTTAAATTTTTCGCCAACATTAAAAAAATCATACCTTTGCATTTTAACACGGAGATGTAAAAACTTATTAAAGTGCTATATAGCCAATGAATTAACCTGTACTTTACCGTTTATCTCATATTTGTAGGATTTACAAAAAAAATATTAAAAAAACGTAAAGTTTATAACCGCACAGATCCTGCCTGTTTGATATTTTGAAACTGCCGTCAGAGGTACTTATTCGAGTCAACATAGAATATTTTCGATTTCTGTATGTTGTCTGTGGTATATATACTTGATACTGAAAGGTACATTACCTTTGGAAAAAGGACTTAATTTTAACCTTAAATAGCTGATCAGAAATTCTGCATGAAAAAATATTAAAAAAATATATTTTTAACATCATTCTAAAATAGTCTACGACGTTCGGATTTGCAACATCTATAATCATAACAGATAAAGCATTTCAAAAGCTTTGTTTTAAGACCAAAATAACAAACGTGGGAGTTACAAATATATTTTTTTAAATTTTTGCTGAATCAAGAGATAATTGGCTATTTTATTCGAAAAGCAATCGTAGACATTTAAAATGGCGCATATATAAACCAAAAATCGCTCCAGTGATTATACAAGCGGTTCTTAACCAAATTAAACATATCACATTGAATAACTTTTAAAGCTTACGAACTACGGAAGATATTATTTACAATAATGTGTGGTGGTTGAATTTATTATATTTTTGAAGTACATTTAATAGTTTCTGCCATGTTAATTTCTCCTAGTGATGGTCGGTGGGAATAGTCATATTTGGGCACCCCCAAGTGCCCATCATTGCTGACGGTGATTGCTCCTTCGGGTTTGTTCCTCAACATGTTGTTGATCCGTTTGTCTCCCACTTCTCCGTTCTCTTCGTCCTTCTGGAATGCTGTGTTAATGACTCCTCCCTTGTCCAAGTCTTTTTCCGCCAGGGCCTCCTTTCTAAGACGGTCTTTCTTGTGGACTGTGTACATCCACCTGTAATGCATGAGTTATATGTTATTTGAACATGGAAACCATGGCTACAATTTATTTAATACGTCGCTCGGTAAAAGGTAAAAAATAATTACTATTTGGCTCTCAATAAACGGCTGTTCCAGAATCAACTGAGAAATAATATAAGATTCTTCGATTCTGCTCTAAAATCATTAAGAATTTGTATTGTTTTTGTTGGCATCGTTATACCGATAGAGCAAACTTAAGCACTGATTTGGTTTAACTATTAAATTACTGTAAAAACTGACATCAAATGGTACATCAAAATCAGACATGAGATAAAAATCACTATTCAGTTTGTCATGCAATCTACACTAAATCAAAGTACCAAAAATGAGACTTGTCCAAGATTGAACAAATTCAGTAGCTCTCAAGTCGTTATCTAAAACACATAAATTATCAAATTTTGACAATTTTGCAAATAAAATAGCTAGAATAGCAAAAGTAACTATAAGAGAAAAAATAATTTGGTGCCCCCTCATATGCATTAGCCCAGGACTCCCTATCTAGAGTTCGTCTCTGTAGGTAAATATATAGAATAAAAAAAAACAACAAATTCCTTGTGAAGGTCTTTCGTGACCCAAATATTTGTACAATTGGGCCTCAAATTTCCAAACCAAAACTGAGTTTACAAAATTTAAATGGATGAAGATCAGTGGCGATCCGTTAGTTTTCAGTGAGCTAGAGTGCTAAGATTGAAAAATACGACTTTATTGATGTTATAGCTGAAAATGAAGATCATGTCAAATCACATCATCAAACTGAAAGAATCCTGAAAATCTTCGTACAAAAAATTGAAATATTGAAAAAAATATATATTTTCAGCTTCAACAACATCAATAATGACGTATTTTTTTTAAATCTTAGCACTCTTAACTCACTGAAAACTCACGGACTGCCACTGATGGAGATATATGTACATATATGATGTCAGGCGAGTGTAAATGAGGCAGAGTGCTAGGTTAATGGGCTAAATGGAACATTTGGTTGCATTCATGTTTATAGAAGACACTTCTAGTTTTCTTGGTAGGTACATCTCTATTAGTTTTACTTGGATGAAAAGTATCCGCCCAGTTGACGATAATGGAAGTTCTGCTAGAATTACAAAAGCTCTATTTACCCGAATATGATGACTGCCGGGGCCGTGAGCGCTCCCCCCAGCAGGAAGAAGGCTCCGGGCAGCGAGGAGAGTGTGGCAGAGTACACTGTGGTGTACATGGGCCCGTACACCAGCGGCATCATGGCCTCGCACACGCCAAACAGCGAGTTTACCTTCCCTGTAATCAAACAAAACAATTACACACGTGTTATTTTATCATTCACGCAACTTTGATACGCAATTCACGCAACACCTCTGCCGTAGATCACACCAAGTGGCTCTCTACGTTTTGTGTGATAGCAAGAATGAGGTTTGTCCTAGTCTTGGTGGCGAGTGCGTCTGGGAGAGACCGATTGAGGGTGACCCCTTGCACTCTCCCCCCGGACTCTCTTGACTCAATGCCTTGCACCGCAGTTGGAGGGATCGATTCATACGTCATTCCTGGACACACTGACCTCCAGATTCCTTTTTATTTTCCAGAACTTTAGTTAGTTCAAAAGTTACTTGTCATCTAGAAAAATTTGTGTAAAAATTTTAGATTGCACTTCTAAGCAATTTGTGGCTTCCAGCGGAGTTCTACAAGGTTCTCATTTGGGTCCTGTGTTATTTTTAATATTTATCAATGATATTGTAAAAGTTTTTAATGGAGTAAACATACTCCTGTTTGCCGATGATTTAAAAATTTACAAAACGATTACCTGTATTAATACGTTTTTAGATTTTCACGGCCAAAAGCATTTTCGTTGTTTGTTTTTGGGGTGTTATGCCGTGTTGTGCTACCTCCTTTAGCCGACGTTTCGGACAGCGTTGCAGTGTCCATCATCAGGGCAGATCCGGCAGATCCGTCGATCTGCCGGATCTGCCCTGATGATGGACACTGCAACGCTGTCCGAAACGTCGGCTAAAGAAGGAGGTAGCACAACACGGCATAACACCCCAAAAACAAACAACGAAAAAAAAAAAAAAAAAAACCTGTATTAATGATTGTAATATCCTTCAATCCAATCTCGATCGTTTACAAAATTGGTGTAATCATAATGAACTGTTTTTAAATATTGATAAGTGTCAATTCATATCTTTCTGTAGAAACAAAAATCCTATTAGGTTTCATTATAGTATCAATAATATTTCTCTTAAAAAGATGTCTCATATCAAGGATCTGGGTATCGTATTTGATGAAAAATTAACGTTTGTTCCACAAATTAATGAAGTTACTAATAAGGCTATGAAATGTTTGGGATTTATTTTAAGAACAGTCAAAGATTTTACGTCACTTTATTCATTTAAAATACTCTTCACTGCCTTAGGTAGAAGTAATTTAGAATATAATTCCACTATTTGGTCCCCATACTATAAAGCACATCAAGTAAAAATTGAGAGAGTTCAACATAAATTTTTAAGATTCATTAATTTCAAACTCTCCATACCCATTGAACAAATTAATTATGATATATTAATGAAACGACTTAATCTAACTGACTTATCTTCTAGAAGAACCAATAGTGATATGGTACTTTTATTTAAATTAGTAAATGGCACAATTGACGCACCTGATTTAACTAAACTAATAACATTCAGAGTACCAAATCGTAACACGAGGCTTCCAGAGCTGTTCTTTGTTTATCCTTCGAAAACTAATTATTTCAATAACTCCCCAATCCAAAGACTACATAGGCTTGGAAATAAATTTAGTTCAGTTGATATTTTCGTTTATTCCTTATCAAAATTTATTTCTGAAATTTCAAAAATTCTGTTTCCCACTTACTAAACAATGATGTAACATAATTTGTATATTATTGTTTATTTTTCTGTTATTTTTGTATTATGATTGTTGTAAGAGCTCTAAGGGCGTGAATAAATAAATAAATAAATAATACTAATGTATTAATTAATAGTTTTATCAATTAAAAAACTCAAATCCTTCAAGAAAGGCTAACAAATTCAACATTTCATCGTTGATTCAATCCAATATTGTATTTGTTAGCTTTTCTTGAAAGATTTGAGTTTTTTTAATTGACAAATTTATTAATATTCATATTGCTTGTGTACTTGCGCGAACGATAAATTTTTCTTAATAGTTCAAAACATAATTTGTAAAAAGCGTTTATATACTATTTGCGCGCCATTTACGAAAGCGTAGAATATGAATTCTTTTGATATTCACCTTATGGAAGACATTGTATTTTTATTTACCACGGCAGTGTTGTAGAATGTAGTCTTATTGCCTGGGTATTATCTCTGTAATATTTTAAACTGCCTAGTTTGTAGTTTGCAGCGAACAAGAAATTTAATAGTGATTTTTTTTACCTAATTCTTCGCTTGGTACCAACTTGGACACGATCGATCTCATAGCGATGAAAGAAGTTCCATTCAGAATTTCAACAAGCGGAGCTGAAAAAGAGACGAAATTTATGTTTATACATATAATTATTATACTTTATAGCTGATACACTCAAATTACTCATCAATATTACATTCCGAGTGGTAAAACGTAATATTTTCATAGAATTAATCTGAAAGCATTTTCATTTTCAACATAATATTGCAGCGCCTCAAATTGGACCCTATTTAGTTTCAAAATATTGAAATTAGGCACTAAATCAATTGTTTTTGTAATCGAAATTATTAGGTATACGCAATCGATTATTTTAAGAATAGGAAACTTTTAATATGTTAAATTATTCGAATTTTTTACTTAAATAGTGCAGACTCGTGAAAAATCGTAGGATATTATAATTGTTGGTTAGTAAATAACGCTTTCATGAAAATGGGAAAAGCGCAGATCCTTGAACAATCACGAAATCTGACTTTATTTGCCAAGATTATCCATAGGAATGGTTAACATGAAGAAATAATTACACATTAAATTCATAATTAAAATAATTATCTAATTAAAAATATTATTAAATTAATTTGGTAGGTAGGTACTTTATGGCTTGTTTGAATTCTTCACACATCAGTTACAATTTTGATGACACATAAATTCAAAACAAATCGGGGTTCATTGAACCAGAGTTTACAGATAGACCCACAACCGAAATTAGTATGTTTGATGAGTCTCTTTGGAACACTTGAAGATTTTAGTTCTTCACTGCGCGGCTAATCACCCCACGATTGAATTATAAAATCTCAAAAATATCTTACCCATATAAATCTGCCAGGTGTTGACTGCGAAGGCATAGACGAAGCTGGATAGAATCTTGCTCATGCAGGACAGGATCCCAATGATGGCATCGTCCAGCTTCATCAGGTGACTGAAGACTCCCACGGAGAAAAGGGTTCCTGGAAAATTCAATGCAATATTTTACGATTTTTACATTTTTTGAACAGTCTCTGATAAAAAAAAAAACTGATGGGTTCCTACTCCATAGAGCCATTCACTGGATGGTATTATTATTGATTGACTCAACCTGGTGAAGGAATAACCTACTTACGATTAAGAGGGTATTACCAAAGAATACCGGAAATTAGTTATTTTTAAATCAAATTCTGGACGTATTGACTCTTTTTTACAAAAAATAATAAATTGATTTTGAAAGATTGTTATTTTATTTACTAAGTTTATTTTTAATATACTAAGGTTATATCGTTGGTCGTTGGCAGATTTGGCAATTTTCAAACGAAATATTGTATTAGACAACACAAATTTCAAATCATAAATATACAACAAAATAAATCAATACATAATCTAGTCAACACAGTATACCTCTAGGAACACACTGTACTGTGTTTCAAGCTGAGATGAAAGCCATCTTGGCCTGCGCATAGGAGAATATACGCATCGGGTACAGGAATAAGAACATAAGCATATGTTCTGATAGCCAGGCTGCCCTAATGGCACTGGGAAGTAACCGATGCGACTCTAGACTGGTGATGGAATGCAGGACTATTCTCACAGAACTCGCTAACATCAATAAAATAACCCTGATTTGGGTACCAGGACATAAAGGTATTGAGGGCAACGAGCGGGCTGACGAACTAGCAAGGAAAGGGGCGAAAGCACCACTTGTAGGATCCGAGCCGGCCGTAGGGGTAGCAGCTTGCCACACAAAACTACATATCGATAGGTGGGTCAAATCCCAGCACTGCAAAGAATGGGAGAGGGCACCCGGAATGAGACAATCCAAAGTTCTCATAAAAGGACCGGACCCTAGACGAACCAGGAAACTACTCGATATGGACAGAAACTCGCTGAGAGAACTGGTAGGACTAGTAACGGGACACTGCCATCTCAGGAAACACATGCAGATATTGGGAGTGGAAAACACTAATATATGCAGAAAATGTGAAGAGGATGAAGAGACTCCAATTCACCTATGGTGCCAATGTCCTGCCCTGGTGGGAACTAGGCTCAGATACCTGGGGAGACATACAGTAGAACCAGAAGACATAGCCACATATCCAATGACAACCCTGGTGAACTTTATTAAAGGGACTGGTTTGTTATTAAAGGATTGAGGTAAAATGGGAGATAGCACAATGGGCCTATGGCCTAAGTGCTCACGGGAACTGCTTGTAAACCGTCTCCGCCTTAAAAAAAAAAAAAAAAATAGTCAACACAGTTTTCAGAATTTTAATTTTAGTTAAATTAAAATCATTAAAAAATAAATCCCAGAACGTGTTTTGTGACAAAAATACCTCAGTTTTTTCTATTTATTTAAGGTCTTACAAACTAAAATATTAAAATTTTTTTTACACGCTTATTTTGTTTAGACATTATTGAAAAATCATAAATACTTATGATCAAAAAATATTTACAAGAAGTACACGATATTTAATAATTTATCATCGTGCGTTTTGAGCATTTTTATTGCTTACTAGAATGTAGGTATATTAAAGCAAGTTTTGAATGAAATAAATCAATATTAAATTTTTAATTTAAAAAAATTGATACGGGGAATAATCGATCTTTCTCCTTGGAACCTTCCTGTACAGTTGCAAGCATTTTTAAACATTTATTCTCATCCGCTGGTCAATCGCTCTTAAGGAGAAGGTCAATGCTAAATCACTATTTTAGATTAATCTTTACTACGAATCGGTTTACATTTAAAATACAAAAAAAATACGCTTCGGATAAATTGAAGCTTTTCCTATCATTTCCGTCGAGAAGAACTAAAACTATATTTTTTTAATACTTTATGATAAATATATGCGTAAACTACTAAACAATGTATTTCTTCATTGGAAATGTATGAGCGCATATAAGAAACAACTTTTTTTCAACTGCAATTTAAATGGCTAAAATTATCAGTGACAGTTTCTATTGATTACCTTTTTTATTTCTTATAAAATTATTCACAAAATAAATAAAAATCACTTTTGCCCTTGAAATCATATCCTCTAGACTCCATTTGCCCAGCGCTTATTTCCTATATTCGTGGCGATACATGCCACACGAAGAATACTTTTGTTAAATAATTTTTTATAGTAATTGTAGCTACTTTTTAAAATGTAAGGAACTAGGCTCAGATACCTGGGAAGACACATTGTGGAACCACGTTTAATATACACACATATCCAATGACAACCCGTTATTGGTTTATTTATGGACAAACCCGGTGAACGTTATAAAAGGGACCAGGTTACTGTAGGAATGGTGTAAAATGGGAGAATGGGCCTATGGCCTGAGGGTTCACAGAAACTATACGTAAACCGTCTCCGCTTTATAACAATAAATACAGGATGTTAAGCATCGTACTTGACTTACTTTAACCAGTGATTCCTGACATTATTTGGAGTAAAAAATGTAAATGAAATTTTGGTCTTCGATGACTTTTTAAATGTCTTTTTTTTTCAAAAAGTTTTTCTTCAAAAAAAAAAAAAAAAATCTTACACATGTCGTCACTGGTCACTAAGCCAAGTAACCAACCAACCCCTCACCCCGCCCCTAACTTCCCAATACTTTCTAATTTTTATGTTTTTTATAGAAAAAAAAAAACTTCAAAAATGTCATCGGAGACCAAAATTTTGTTTATATTTTTTACTTAAAATAATGTCAGGAATCACTTAAAGTAAGTCAAGTACGATGCTTAACACCCTGTATATATATTTAAAATATTATTAATTATTCCACAAACTAAAAATTTACTGACAGTACATGCCTCGTTCTGTCACTGTTTTCTGGCAAAACTTCCTTTAGGATTAGGAGCAAGTAGGTACAGTATAAAAACAATATTTTCACTAGTGAAAAAAGTAGGTAAGTATTTCGGAAACGTTTCGTGTTAAACATCAATTATGTAGTTAAATTCGTTTTACTTTTTCTCAATTGACCGTTAGATTTTTTCCCGAAATAACAACGTTGTTGTGCAAGCCAGAGGAAATTCCGCCTACCTAAAGTACCTACCTACGAGGTCTGTTCAAAAAATAAGGTGAGTATTTGTTTTTCTCAAAAATATTTTTTTTTCATCAATATCTATTTTTTCCCCTTCAAAGTAATCCTCCTCAGATATAATACACTTGTTCCAGCGCTTTTTTCAATCCCTGAAGCACTTCTGATAAGCGCTTTTTGGTATGGCCTTGAACTCTTCCGGCGATGCGGTCTTTATCTCCTCAATTGTGGCAAAACTCCGTCCTTTCATGGGTCTTTTCAGCTTTGGGAACAGGAAAAAGTAGCAGGGGGTCAAGTCCGGTGAATGCGGTGGATGAGGCATGATTATAGTGTTGTTATTGGCAAAAAAAATCACGATGTGTGAGCGGGTGCATTATCGTGATGCAAAAGCCATGAATTGATTTTCTACAAATCCGTGCGTTCTCTTCGTATTGCTTGCAAAATTGATGGCATGTGCCAACCGGTATGCCGACATCCTTAGCAACTTCTCTAATAGTGATTCGACGATTGTCCGTAACAATTTTCTTCACTGCTTCAACGTTTTCATCGGCTGTTGACGTGCTGGGGCGTCCAGGGCGGGCATTGTCATTAAAATCTTCTCGGCCTTCTGTGAAAAGCTTGTACCACTTATAAAGTTTTTTTTGTTCAAAGTGGACTCGCCGAATGCCACAGTCAACATTTTAAATGCGTTAGAGCACTTGGTTTTATTTTTCACACAAAATTTTATAGGGATGCTTTGATTCTTTTTTTGATAGAAAAAAATAGCCAATCACACCAACACATGTCCCTTTATATATGTCAAAAATTCACTACAAAAGCAAAATGGCTGATAGTGTCAACATGTGTACCAACACAACAATTATATTTTCGAAAATCGAATGTACGTAGCACGAGAAATTTGAAAAGTCGCCTTATTTTTGAATAGACCTCGTATCTACCTACATTAGGCAATAAGCAGTTGTCTTGGATCATTAACCGCTGAAAACAGTGCTAAAACAATTTGTTATTACTCAATACGAGACCGATTACTTGTTTTTAGATCGAAAGGAAAAGTTTAACGATTTGGTGTTCCGTTTCGTTAGTTTTGGGCCAACTATTTACGAGAAATTATTTATTTTGTCTAATATTATTGCTTTTTAATGCACGCGAATAGATATGTTTCGTGTGGTTAAGTGTCTTGTAAACACACATATTTTCCCAGACTAGTTATCAAGGTATAATGCCTAGTTATTAACATGAAGTGGAAGTCATTAGTGATGTAAACCTTTTGATAATCGAGAGATATCCGATAGTAACCTTTTTATAATCGAAATGTTATCATCTTGAAACAGTTTAATAACGTCACCCAAAACTGCTGAATTAAATATAGTTATGTACCAGTACCTAATACGTTATATACGTCGTATTGTATTCGAACGATTATTGCGAAACATTTGATTACGTTGATTATCAGATTTCTTACTTCCTCTGAAAAGATTTGTAATATTTCGCATGGCAATCGTTTAACGCGAGTTACAAATTATTTCTTATAATAGAGTCTGTAATTAAAATGGATATAATATAATTATATAAATATCTTGATTTTGTCCGTCTGTACGATTTTATGAACCTACATAATGTTTTTGGTTAAAACGTACAAGGTAAAATATATGTTTTTACATTAACTCCATCCAGGGGGCCCTGAGGAAAATAGTTTCCCTCAGGGCCTCGGGGATGTTGTGTGGAGAGTCTTTTTGAGGAGAGAAAGGAGTTAACATGGTTAACTTGAAGATAACCATGTTATCGGAGGGAGGAACACAGAGGTCTACATATGAAGTCTATTTTCGTTTTGATTCTATTTGTACTTGGACAAACAATGAAAATTCTGTACTTTGATATCTAAGTCCAGTGATGACGAATATAAAACAGCCTTTTTTTTATTATTAGGTATATAACAACAATGTTGAGAGTCTATAATTATAAATATTATATATTATGAATTATTACATGTTTGAATGAAAACAGAAATATAATAGGCAAAGAATTTTCACAAATTTTATTTTTAAAACAGAAATATAATAATAAGCAAAGAATTTACACAAATTTTAAGAGCAACCAATACAATTTTACCGATACCACCATTCATAAACTCAGTTAAAAACGATTCAAAAGTAACATTAAAAATTGGTTTTTATTTATTTTGGGAATAATTTTATTAGAAAGAAATTAATTATTCAACGGAAACTGTCACAAATAGTTTTAGCCATAAAATTATATTTAAAAAAAAAAGTTGTTTCTTTTACGTTTTCGTACTTATCTAATGAAGAAATACATTTTTTAATAGTTTACGTTTATATTTTTGTACAGTAACTATTTTATTTCAATTCTACTCACTGGAAACGGTAGGAAAAGCTTCAATTTATCTATTTTTTTTAATATTAACCGATACGTAGTAAATATGAATCTAAAAAAGTGATTTAGCATTAAGCTTCGCCTTAACATTTACTTATTATTATTTATTTTCCATGATCTTTGTAAAACGGTTATACACCAATATATCACGGAGAAGATTACAAATTAAAAAGTGGACAAGGGCAGTTTTACTATTTCGTGATATGTGTCAAAAGGTAGTTGCTGAACTGTCTGTATGTGACAATTGAAAATGTCGATGGTCAATGCAGAATCGTTAAGCAGTTGAGTCGTTCCGTTTATTGGCGCGTTCTGATAGGCAGAAGTCCTCGCTTTCGGAGCATAAAAAAGTGCATGGGATCTTCCACGAGTATCATAGACATATGGTCAATGCAGAATCGAAATGTATAGACCTGCCCTAAGTGATAAAAGCGTATTATTTCCCCCTCCTTAATTCTGGGTTCCATGGAACCGGCCGGGCTGGCGTATAGGTTCGCGTGAATCTAGAAAATGTGACGTCATCATTCTTGTGCGAACTAGCGTCGAGCTCTTATCGGTACATTTTACGAAATAACACGGCAAGAATGGTAACTTGTGCTATTAAAACATGTAAAAATAGAAGTGAAAAAGAGTATAAACCCAATTGTCGTATTACCTTCCATATGCAGGCATTATTTGTCATTATTTTAAGCTTATTCACATCATATAATATGATCAGTTTTATCACACCGAGAGACATGAAGCGTAAGCAACCGAAATTCCCGGTCCCGTCGTGTGCACGTTGCAGTTTACTGGGATAAGTAAATTATGAAACATTTGTAAAAGTGTCTTAACTAAACACGGTAACAAAATATTCGACTCTCAAAACAAGCGAACCTTTCTTCATTTTATATGGATTACACACGTTTGTTCAAACCGGGCGAACAATTCGCGCTCCCATGTAAAAAGTTCTATTCATTCAAAAGCAGATTTTACTTTTAAGAGCTAAATGGTGATATTATAATGCGTGATGCCTATATACTGTCATATTGAAGTATTAACGAATCACATATCGTTACCGTCAACTCATCCCTCTCCGCCCCGCTACAGTTGGTTATTACCCCTCTCCCTGATTCTCTAGTCTATGTTATATTCATATGTCTGTGACGAGTATACTTGTTAGGGATATAAAAGTTAACCTCTTTCAACAATAATTATATTATTGTTGAAAGGGGTTATGTTAGGTTAGTTCTATTATCACCCAATATCCATTATCGCACGCCATGAAGTGTGGATTTGTCGCATTATTTAATTTAAAAATGCAGATATGTCCTTAGCCTAGTTACTGGTTACGGTTCACGCCTTCTGGTCTTGGGTAAACAAATGATTAGACAAAAAATGCATTGTGCCTATTTTATTTCGGTATTTGTTGGATCAAGCGAATTGATTTATCTCGGGTCTATTTTTTCCGCTCACAAATGTTCACAGTTTATCGAGCACAATAAAATGCATCGATGATTCGCAGAACTAATAGAATACACGGTCTTACGTTAGAATAATCGTGGAAAAAATTGACCGAGCTAGATCAAGGGTATTAAAACCTTTGAATTATCAATATTGCGTATTTTGATGATATTTTTTGTAGTCTGCATTTTATTGGTAAGAATTTTTATTGTTTACATGAATTTTTAACATTGGACGAGAGTGCCTAGGAACTGCACGTATAGCCTGTGGAGCTATCATTTTCTCATTTTCAGATACATTTTTTTGACAATAACTCTACTGAGTAGAGAAAGGAGTGAACAAGAATGACATATGATCTAAACAGTGTTAGAAACAAAAAAAACACCATACTTTATATTCATATCTAAATATTTACCACAAAATAATTCAAATATCCACCTTCATGAAACCAAAGTTTTCGACCACAATTTTAAAAAAAATGAGACCTTGTGAATTTTTTATAAATTATTTTTACGAAAAACGACAAAAAGTGAGGAGATTAAAACGTTTATAATAAATATGACTAATAAAACATATTTGTGTTTTTTTGCTTATCAGTGATTTTAGTAAAGGTGATCCGTTTTTTTTTTTAAAGTTACGTTTGCATTAAAAATAAATTATATAAAAAAAGTACAAGTTTATTTCTAATAATACAATTTGAAAGCGTATTTCACCACCTTTAAAATATAATGTTTTTGGTTTTCGGATACGTTTAGAAAGATTTCATTTATTTGGATTTTATTTCAGTTTTACTGCAATTTGACCTTTTGTCAGAACATGCCCGAGGCCTGAAGGGTTAAAAATATTGACCCACTTGTCACAGAAGTTGTTAAATAGAACAAAAAACTTGATATTGTAAATAGCGGAGTAACTTATTTATGTATCGACTATCGACATGTAATATTTTGTTAATCTACCCTTAATATCTTGTGCTGACCTCAATCGTAGGCTTTTTGGAATGAAACTTTGCAACTTTTCAGAAAATTATTTTCAAATTAAAGTGTTATCGTTTTATTAGAATTAATTGAACCATCAGTCTTTCGTGCTGATTCCCAACCTGTAAGTAAGACACAACACACCTTTCCCAGCGTCACACTTACCAGTGAATATGTTTCTTGTTCATGTAAGAGCCAATTGCAACTTGGTCTAATCGCTAAATCCCACGGAAAATCAGAAATAAATTCGTCACGCGAATTCTTCCGCAATAACGAGCGTTTTTTACAATCCATTATTTGGCACAGGATACCGTTTCTACTGTATAGTATAGAAAGTGAATTGTATTTTACCTACGTTAGTATTAATTAGTATCTTGTATATATGGGTAGGTACTATACTATTGTACGCTTTATTACGTTACAGTCTAGTATTAGTATCTATAGAGTTTCTATAGAATGCCTGACGAGGAATTGTATTTTTAATTTAGTTTTTTTTTGCATTAGCTCCATTAAAGAGGCCCTGAAGTAAATAATTTCCGTCAGGGCTTATATCATCTTATATCAGGATGATGAGTCAAGGGATTTTTCAAGGAAGGAAATGGAAATTCTGGGAAGGAGAAAGGTATTTGAAATCTGGGTGTCAGTGTATCTAGAAGTTTTTATATATTTTTTTAATATTTTTTTTATTTTTTAAATTAACAAAAAAAAATGCAATTAAGAGTCCCAACTGCTCCCGCCTGGAACCAGTGAGACTATGGCATCCCCAATTGGGGTATGTTGTGAGGCTGAAGGTAAATGGGAAAGGGAAGGAGATGGGGAAGAGGAAGGTGGGGCAATACCTGGCTATTCAGATCTAGTTATTAAACACGGCTAAAGCCATTTCAAGCAACGTTTCAATTCTGAATGGTGGTCTCACACCAGGGCGATACTGAGAGTATCTTCCACTTCGGAACGTGCCGCAAATATAGTATATATTATTTTTAATTAATTAATTGTGAAATAACACAAATTAATCAAATAAAATTTATTTGCGCACGCCGGGTTCGAACTCGCGACCTTCGGAATGGGAGTCCAAAGTCTTACCTCTGGACTTCGCTGGCCGTCATGGGAGTGACGGATGTATGGAATTTTCTGGTAAAATTGTCGGAACATCTAATGTTTCATTATTGGATATATGGTAGATGGCATTGTTAAAATGTATATTGTAGATGAACTTACCGATGAGATTGGTGATCATGCTGTAAGTCGAAAAGATGCTGAAGTCCACTTCGTTCCAGTTGAAGCGGAATCTGGTGAAAAGGTAGATGACCACCATTTCTCCTGAAAATTCAAAAAGATTGATTCAAAACTCATCCTCCATATACAAAGTAGTGTCAGGCCAATTTATAATTCATCTTTTATCAGCACTAAAGGCCACAGGAGTCGTATGTTGATCCTGTTGACGAATAAAAGGATGCATATCGTGTAGGAGGAATGACCCGTCACAATCAAAGATCAAAGGAGTAAGTCATTTCCTCGTACAACTGGGTGACTCCAATGACTAAGCATAAGTTGTCCCCGATCAGTTCTGCAATACTGGTTTGGTCAATATGTTTTCCATGATCTATCCAAGGCATTAGGAAATTCGCTCACAATCTTAGTGAACAATTTTTTTTTTAATGCATTGATAAGTTCGTCTTTACACTTTGGAACCGTCTTCCAACTTTTAATACTCTTTCCATTTGAAATATTTTATTAGAAATATCGGACAAGGTAGGGATAAAAACGAACTGTGGAGTAAAATTCGAAATTTATAAAATGGCTCCGTTGGGAAGGGTCTGTAGAAAGTTTTTTTTTCGTTCAATCGCCAAAGAATTAAGAACTTATAATAAATAGAATGCTGATCAGATTCCAAATCCCTAATATGTAGGAATGTCAGAAGCCACTTTTCCAATCGAATGGTCGCGGGTGGCCTAGATGCGAAAACCACAACTTTGATATAGAAGGGAGATATCACGGAGGCGTCTTCTATAGGTTATAAAGGACCCTAAGGGTTATGACCTCAATAATAATTATTATGCTTAATTTATGAACAACTTCACCTTTAATTCATCCAATTTACTTTAAGTTCAAATAAGACTTAAACTCTCTCGGCCTTACTAAAAAAAAAACACTCCGCGGCCGTTAAACGGTGTTTTTGTGAATCTTTAGATTTGACAACGCCGTATTTTCTAGTTCAAATTGGAGTTTTCATAATAATCCGCTAGGTGGTGTGATTGATGCGCCTGCGCATTGCTTTCCCGCTGAATAAAAAAAAGCCGCGGAAATGCAGAAAAAGTCGGTCGTGGTGTTTGTGTGATTAAGATGATATTTTCGTAAATGATTTCAATCCTTGACTAATTCGCACTTATATTCATTTACGCAATATATTTACTATTAATTTGTGTTGTTTTTCATTAGTTTAAGTCAAATTGTGACACTAAAATCGTGTGTTCTAAAATGATCTGTCAGAAAATGGTTCTTTAGGTTATATTCAGAAATAATTTGCATTTTAAGATCTTTATTTTATTATAAATTCTTGAAAGTGATGTTTTTTGGTGACTAAAATGTCTAATACATATTTTAGTAAACGTATCAAAGAAATTAATGTGTTAAGATGTGCACGCAATGTATTCAAATGTGAGTATTTTATTGTAAATTTTTGGGAATGAAAAGCTAATTTCAAGATTTTTTTATATTTTTTTATTGTGTGAAGGAGTAAATAGTGAGATGACAGTTTTATTTCAAAATCATTAAATAAAAGGACTGTGTTTTTTGAATTTTGAATTTTTCCAAATATTTCAATGTTTTAATAGAAAGTGTTTGGGGTAAGTGAGTTTTTTTTTCAATTTGATGTTTGAAGCTTAAAATACTACAGTTTTTAAACATTTAAGTATATTTTAGTTATGAAAATCTTAAAGGTAATTACATTTTGGTTCTAAAATGGTATTTGTTTTTACGACATCTCAAAAAATAATAAATATATAGGACATTAAAAAAAGAAATTCGAAATTCGTTGAAAATTACAAATGGAACAAATATATACAACAGATAAACTACCCTCCTTGGCCGTGTAAGCAATGTACATATCTTTCCATGAACAATTTTTTGTCAGTTCTTAATTAGTAAGGATTCTTCATACATGGTTGTTTGACCACTGTACAAATTTTTCAGAAAGTTTATTAGTAAGGCTGGTAAAATCGCGACGTTGTCAGATCAAAACCATATACTTTTGTTTAGTAAGAATTTGAAAAACGAAATGTACAGACTTTACACAACGTGCTACAGAAACACCGTTTAACGGCCGCGGAGTGTTTTTTTTTAGTAAGGCTGTCTATGTTTCTTGTCATTTGGGAGCGTTCGTTGACATCAGCTAAACTATTTTTTATTAACTAATCAGCAAAGATATGTTTTTCTCATTATTATTCAAGGTGCAGGAGTGGAAACTTAATTTACAGGCTTGCCCAGAGTAGAACTGGTCGTCGATTGATCATTTTTCACGACCCACTGGCGAAGCGATAGGGTCGAGAGTACCAAATTTTGATCAGTGTACTTTTACAAATGGAAAAATGCTATAGAGTAGAGAAGAGAGGCCCGTCGCCAGTCGCCAGTCGCCGTAAGACAAAAGTAGCAATCGTACTCGAGTCCTGTCACTCGATCTTTCGTTTGACATATCTAATATCTACTATCTCCATTTGTTTGCCGCGATAGCGAGAGTTGAAATACCCGTTCTATAAAATTCATCCATCTACGACCGTCCGGCTCACCGGAACCCTTCATAAAAGAAGCTCATTGGTGGTTCATGATCGGGTTATAATTTTCGGCTAATTTATACAGCGCCGTTTTCGTGAGAAAATCACCCCGAGGGCGCTTATAATGATCGGGTAGTTCACGATCGACCCAGGATTAACAAATATGCCCAGGAGTTTGTTGCTTCTTAAATTTGTCAAGTTTCTCAAACTCAAACCCAAATTTTAGGTTTGGGAGCTCATAGGACTATTCGATTTGGATGATGCAAAGTCTCTTAAATTGCCTTTGTTTTTGTGCTCGTGTGTTCCTGTCTCTTCCTCACATCGTCTATAGGTAGTTAGATTAGTGACTGTGTGTACATGTAAGCGCGTCATATTGTCATGTACCCAGTTTCCATCTTGCGAGATGATCTGGCCTGGTCAAGATGCGTCGCACGATTCTCGGAACAAATTCGGAGGCAATCATCCAATCACAGTGATGTACCAACACGGGACACGTGACCCTACTACTGTCATTTCATCTCTGCACCATTTTAGTAGATCAGAGATGCAAAGCCTGTGGTCCAAACGAGTACTATTAAATAAGTACATAATTCTATACTATTAAAAGTGGGTAGGTATTTGGGGTGCAAGGCGATGGGTCTACCGTCAAGACCCTGATAAGCCTCACCTAAGTCACCAAACGTAGCGAACTACTTTGAGTGACCTATGAAAGAGGTGTTGGCTATCCGTTAATGGTAGTCACACAAGCCTCCCAATGTTGATTTCGCCCATCTGTTAAAAAGGTTGCTCTTCACTGGAGCAAAGAATCCGTGGCGTTGGCTCTTTATGAATAAATGTATGTATCGTTACTTATAATAATAGCAACATGTTTGTTCTTCGTGTAGATATTAATTTAATGATTACAATTGTTTTGCCTTACTTTTGTTAGTTTAAATATTACTTTGTTTAAACATACTATAATTTCGGTTGTCTGCGACGATGTGCAAAAATTTGTCATTTGCTTTTAATTGAATTTGTTTCGTATTTTCAAAGTTGGAAATGATTTTAGGAAAAATTCAGACGAGCGATAAAGTAGGTAGATACCAACATTATTTAAATGTTTAATTTAATGTTTAATTTCTATTGTTTACATTTTTGACAGATATTTACTAATGGTATGAGTGGTTTGTGTATTTATGCTAATGGTGTTCGTTCGTAAAACCAATGTCTGACTTCTCTCTAATTTGTCAACAAAGAAATATAATAATATTATAAAGAAAATTGACAATATTTGTTTTTAAAGGGCCTTGATTCTGAGGCGAATATTTTTTTTAAATACTTGATTTACAAATATGTACTTGAATTACTTTAATACCCCGTGATTTTTCACGGGTCAACGCTAGTTAATGATAATTTGGTCGAGGGTAGGTTGTTTGAAAACTTTCCTGAAAGACGTGGAAATAAAAATGAAAATTTCGCCCAAACGTGATCTCAACCTTATGCTGAACATTTTATTTTATTTTTATTTTTTAGTTTTTATTGAAAGAATAATTTAATACAACAAGTCCTGCTAAACCAATTCAATTGGCTTGTCAACAGGTGCTTATATTTTACATTCATAGATATTAA
Organism: Limnephilus auricula; assembly: GCA_951813805.1. Lineage (NCBI taxonomy): Eukaryota > Metazoa > Arthropoda > Insecta > Trichoptera > Limnephilidae > Limnephilus > Limnephilus auricula. Next base: position 2,081,191 of record OX638403.1, read on the forward strand.
AAAATATATATTTACATCTTATATCTACCGATTTAACATTTTTTCATTAATTTTTTCATACATTTTTTCATACATTTTTTCATACATTTTTTCATACATTTTTTCATACATTTTTCATATATTTTTTCATACGTATTAATATAATATTTTTTTTCCGATAGACAATTTATCACCATATATTTAACCTTATTCATAGAATTACATTGCTTTATAGTGTCAGATAATAAATTAAATATTTTCGGTATGTTGTATTCAAACGTTCTCTGTCCGTACTTATTATTAAATTTCGGAACTATTAACCCGTCGTTGCGCGTGAATCTTTTATATATTGATATATTTATGTGCGAGGACGCTACCACACGGTATTGGCTATTGATGGTTTTGCGGCCGTTGTTCCCATTCCTACTGATCAACCGTTGAGCCGAAATTTTGGCTCAACACTCCTCATATCCACAATTACGCTCTTCCCAACGCAACTCCCCGATCAACATGCGAATCGAACGTTACTAAACAAATCACTTAGCTGATCGGGGACTCTGATTGATCGTAAAAAAAAAAGTTGGGAACAACGGCCGTTAGTCTATATAGAGCTGAAAGTGAATTAGTATTTATAACGTAATTTTAGATATCCAATAATTGAAACAATAACTGAAAAGCATTTTCCGCACTTTGAAGATAATAATTAAAAGTTTTTTCCTGTTATTAATATTGCAGTCAGACCATAAACTGTGATTAATCTTTTTTGTCGCATTAAGTCGTTAATTTCTAACCAACCAATTCTTTAATCTCGTAACAATAAAGTTCGCATTTAACTGCACTGTTTTATTTTCAGTTAAACCCAGACTGTTAATTTAATCTTTTTAGTTTCCCTGAACTTATTTTTAATTGACTTTTTGCAGGAAGTATGAAAATATTAATACATCAATTATTAATCAAGAAAAAAATCTTTTTATTAAGTTCTGTTTTTTAGTAAACTTCCTGTTGGTACTTATATTTTATTTAATTTTTTTGGTAATCTATAAAAATGTTTATTATTTTACAACGCAGGAAGAGAACAAAAAACAATGGTCAACTTATTTCGCACATTAATTAACGTTCAAAATGTCGACTGTATATTTTTGTAATTATTGTCAATAGTGCGACTAAGCACCTAATTACTGCATGCATCGAAGCATTGCACTGTAATTACTTAGCTTCGTATTCGATCAGATGAAAAGCTCTGAACCGAATATAATACAACATCTTGGAAAAGGACAAAACATGTCATTAATTTTGTAAATTCGCATTTAAATTTATACAATGATTTATCTCGCAACTTATATCGTTGTAAAAATGAGGATTTTTTTAATATTTATTATTTCAAAACAATTAACAGGAAAACAGTCGTGAAATTCATTATTTTTTGCTTTTAGATTCCATTCGTAATTTCATGTAACCCTTTTTTTTTAAACCCTATAAAGTTAGCTCCTTGCTTTTAAAACAGTCTTCGAAAGTTAGCTCTAATTTTTAAAACAGTCTTCGAATGTTAGCTCCTATTTTTAAAACAGTCTTCGAATGTTAGCTCCTATTTTTAAAACAGTCTTCGAATGTTAGCTCCTATTTTTAAAACAGTCTTCGAATGTTAGCTCCTATTTTTAAAATAGTCTTCGAATGTTAGCTCTGATTTTTAAAACAGTCTTCGAATATTGCGCTATATAAGTAAAATGTATTAGTAAAATATTTTGGAGAAATATACGAAAAACACTTAAAGGTGTTTAATTTCGTATATAAATGTTTTTTATCGTAAAATGAGTCGGAAAATAAATATTGTCAAAAAGCTGCTAAAAGGCGTCATTTTTCCAATATGGCGGCGCGAGAGGCAAAGATACGAGGTGGCAAGGTTGAAATTCGGAAAGAGCGCATCGAAATCTATAAAATTACCAATTTTCAAAACTCCCAACCAAATGTCTGTACAAACTATAATTATTCAAGTACGTCTCTTAACACCTGTATTTATTTAATGTAGGATATATTTATGAAGATTCAAAAGCCTGGCGAATATCATAGGGTTAATCAAATAAGATAGCAGATAAATTGGTTTCCAATAAAAAAAATTGATATTTAAAGTTTTGTTGATAAATTCATGAACAACCAAATGCCGAAATATCCTTGTTTTTAAAGAGATGTACATAATTACGAAACCAGAAGTGTAAATAGAGTTAGATTGCCATATATAAAGAAATCCAAATCACAGTACAGAGGACTAAAGATTTATGATGAAATGCCTGAAAGTCAGAAGAATGAATGTATTTAAAAAGAAATGTTATGTTTATTGTAAAAATATTTAAGGATTCAAAATGAAATATTATCTTGTTTAATTAGTTTATAAGCACGTTGTATAAACTAACTCAATAAATAATTAAAAAAAATAAAAGTCTGGAGCCAGTGAGCCTATGTCATCCCCAATTGGGGTATGCTGTGAGGCTGAATGTTGTGGGGAGGGGAAAGAAACGACGAAAATGAAGGTGGGGAATCAAACTGTTTAATTAATAGGAACTTCATTCATTTTATTATTATAATAACTCTCTTTTATACTTCTGATGGTTATTCCCATCAATGTAATATATCATTGAAGAAGAAGATAATAGATACTAAATGGAATATGAAAAATTACAAGACACAGAAAAATAAAAAGCTAACGGTCGCCACTGGGACTCAAACCCAGGATCTCTCGTCTTGGCGAGACGAACGCCTGTACCAATTCGGCATGAGATTTTTAAGTCATTGAACCACAACGTCGAACAAACCACTTGGGGTGACCTATGGCAGAGGTGTTGGTTATCCATAAAATGGTTACCGAGGCGGCGATACCAATACCCACCTCCAAAATTATATTCCCCAACGACAGATAATATAACATATAACCATTTTCGTAAACACCGCCAAACTTAAGTGTCTCTTCGTGACATATTATTTATTATACAGGATGTTAAGGTACGTTCTTGACTTACCAGTAATTCCTGACAAAATTTTGGTCTCCGGTGACATTTTTGAGGTCTTTTTTTTCTACAAAAACATAAAAAATAGTAGATGTTGGACAGTTGGGGGCGGGGTAAGTGGTGGAGCGGTAACTGGGCTGAGTGACCAGTGACGTCATATGAAAGATTTTTTTGTTTGATTTCGAAGAAAAAAAAATTGCAATCAAAAAAGTCACAGGAGACCAAAATTTAATTTTACTCCAAATAATGTCAGGAATCTCTGGTTAAAGTAAGTCAAGTACGTACCTTAACACCCTGTTTATTGTAAAATACACGGTGTCCGGGGGTAAAGTGCATTAACTTCGGGAGGTGATTCTACATGATAGTACAAGTAAAAAAGATAAATAACTCTTTTGCAAATTCCAATTTTTAGAGGTAGATGGTAAAAAGATAAATTTATTTCGGCGTATGTGGCCAGCACCTTTATTTTACGCTGTTACGATACGTAACAATCACAACTATCCAACGTCGCCATAATCTCGCCCGGCAGGCGCACAGCAAAATTTTAATAGGTACGTCTTTTTGTATGGGAAGAAAGAGTTGGAATTTCGGAAAAAGTTTTAATCTTTTTTACTCGTACCATCATTTAGAATTAATCACCTTCCGAAGTTAATTACCCCGGACAACCTGTATATTTTCATAGAAGACACACTAGTTTTTATTTATGATAACTATGTTAAGTACCCTGGACGTTTAGGTTAACGGTTTTTACAATAATTGATTTTTATTAATACGAACCATTAAATCATAATAAACTAACAGTTTTTTTTTTAAATAATGCATCGATAAAAATTTTATATGCTACATTATTTTTTAATGTTGTATTTTACAGTGACCAATGATTTTACCTTACTGCCAATTATTGTGTTCTAGATATATAATGTAATTATCTCGTTAAAGAAACATAAAGCAGCAGCCTTGTAGTTTTTATGTAGGTAATTCAACGAAAAAATGGTTGCATTTCCTACGGTACGTATTTTTCCGTGTTCATTCGTGTTTTTTTTTTATTAATTTTTATCTAGAACAATCAAAACATTTTAGTTTAACCTAATTACAATTGTTTTACGTGACTGGCACTACGTAGTGTAACTGGAACTCAGGGTGACAATCAAAACTCATCTATTCTGAAAATCGTATCGTATGCAAATAATAAAATTGTTAAAAACAACTGGGCCCCGTTTTTCATACATTTATTTATTATAATCTTATTTATTTATATGGTATGTGAATGATACAGAGACAGTTTAGATAAAAAAGATAAAAATATCAACATTTTATAAATAGTAATAAAGGTATTATACAATTTATGTGAAAATAATATAGGTATTATAGGATACAAGAAAGAGAAAAACAAAACAAAACAGAAACCAGTTTTTCAATTGTAGATAGCATAAAAATAATAATGCAGTGTAGGTTAATAATACAAAAATTTCTGCTGAATCATGACAAAGTGCATGATTAGAAAAATAAAAGAGAGGAACAAGTTTTTACATTTTGAATAAATAAAATACTAAATATTTGCAACATCTCTTATGTGATGCTCCTTAATTATAAAAATATATGCTACATAAAAATATCATTCAAGTATCTCTTAAATAATGGCAAACTTATTGAAAATTTGTTTCCAAGTATGTGAAAGCGATGAATACGTGTGTGTGTGTTGTCCCAGAATTATTGTTTCAGAATAATATATTTTGCCTAGTTGCTCCATTAGGTACCTTGAAGTCGATGAGATGCAGGAGTTCACAACAATCTAATTCGAAGTAAATAATTTTAATCAAAAAAGTTAAGTAATTTATTTTTCTTCTATTTTCTAGGGAATGCATTTTAGACGTATTTTGTAAGAATGTATAGTTTACGTTCTGAATAGGTACCTATGTGTAATTTGAAGTTAATAAATCGTAAAAATTTGTGCTGCACACGTTCAATATTTCTTGTATGAATTTAATAGTATGGGGACCACACTACAGAATTGTTTTCTAAGAAGCCTGCGTTCTAGTGACAAATATACCTTCCAACGAATTGAATTCTTTGATAGTTCTGATAATAAATCCCACTGTCTTCATTAGTTATTTGTTGTATGTGATTTATAAAATTTTATTGGGTGTCAAACATAACTCCAAGATCCGTAATTCCGTTGACTTTTTCTAAGATTTGGAGAGGTCAAAAGGTCTACCTCAAGCAGTCTCTCCCGATCCGGCATGCCATGCAGTAGGTGGGCAAACGGATTCGCCGCCAAGACCTAGACAAAACTCACACATGAACCCAGGCACCCCTGCTAAGTCACCAAACCTAGCGGCCCACATGGGACCACTGGATACATGGACCCACTATTTTTTAATGGGGTGACCTATGGCAGAGGTTTTGTTTATCCGATAAATGGTTTGCCGGGGCGCTGGTACCCATTGGTTACCGCAGTGGAATGGATTTATACGTCCGTCACTCCTGGGCACGTCGCCCCCAGATTCCTCATAATACTTATTTTCCCCCAGAACTTCCTCTACTTAAAAATGACGTGATGGATTTTTTTCCCACAGGTTTATCTGTGTTAAACTACTGCAAAAAAACCTCCTTTGCATGTATTTATTGTAATAATCTATATTATTAATACGCTAACGTCAGTCGTACACACTCGCTCAATGTACGAGATACAAACGGAAGTGCTGCCACCTATAATATTCAAATATAACCATTGAAGTTATCGTACTATAGTTTTTCCGCGGAAGCGGATTTTTACCTGCTAGTTTGTATTATTAACCTCTTGAATGTGGGCTGACATTTGGCTACATGATAGTCTTTTTCCATAGAAAATTAATTTCAAAGCATTCCAAGAAGCTACATTACTTAAATTAAAAGCAACGTCTGGAACGATATTGGCGCAAGCGACTCTGATCTTGTCCTTGAACACTTTCTTTATACATAAGGGTTAAAATCGCATTTTAAAAAATAAACGTATCCCGGACGCCGTCATCCGACGACAGGTTGTCAAAATAATCTGGTGTTTTCGCCTGCAAAGGTATGTAGAACCACAAGAATATCATGCGTTCTAACCATAATTTCAGGTCTTATTATTTAACTCTCTCTTCTTTTTATATATAAAAATCTCGTGTCACAAGGTAAACTCCGAAACTACTTAACCAATTTTGATGAAATTTGGCTTACTATGTGTAATTATGTCCAACTTAAAAGATAGGATAGATTTTATCTTGATTATTGACATCAATATTTATTATTGAGAAATTAAATGTTTGTTATGGGACAATGATTTAAAATTGTTTCTAAGTTCCATAAGTTTCTGACAGATGGCGGGGTGAGTTAATTTATTGACTCGACACTTGGTTATCTAGGTTAGGTAACCATCCAGTAGATGGCGTTGTGTTTTATTAGCCACAGCTAGTATACATATATATTTTGCTTAATTAATTATAATTGTTTTTACTTTTATATATATATTTATTTAGGTACATTTTTATTCTTATTATTTTATTTTTTCAATCTCTGCTATAGTGTTCTATACCTCAAGAGTAAATTGTAATCTAATTATTCTGTTTTTAACAAATACGTAATTAATATTGTTAATATATGAACAAACAAACTTTTTATATTATACTTTCTTCTACTTATTAATTTATGCTTTTTTATATTGATTCAATTATTTAGTATTTAGCTAATTTGCACTAAATTTTGTTATACACATATGTGTTGCTTTCTTACAATTGATACAGCTGCTTTTTTAACCAATGTATAAAACTTTCATGTAAAGGCCCATTAAGGCTTGAATAAATAAATAATTAAATAATAAGTACTTCTGGATTGCGCCTGTATAACGTAGGAACCTAATAAATCCAGGAGTAAAGTCAGAGTGACAGAGGAGTAGGTTTTAGCGATTATCCACTTGCGGTTTTCCTTTACCCGCTTCATTTCTCAAGGATATTTCAGTTTTTTGAAAACGTCACCGCCAATTTTCCACTTGTTGCCATCTTGCGCTGTTTACGTACAGGAAATTAGATACAACTTTTATTACGCATTTTCTACACATCAGAGTCCACTATTTTTAATGAATCAGTAAATTAAATAATATTTTTTTTTGAGAATAACTTTATGAGTAAAACTTAAGATTGTAATATTTAATCTTAATAATATAAAAATTAATGTTTCTTTCTTATGCTTTCATAAATCATTCAACCAATTGCGAAGAAACTTTGGTGATTTGTTGTACGCATGCCCGCAAAGGTTTCTATATATATATATACTGGTGAGCTCTTGAGTTATGAAAGTATTTCCTACACCATTCATGCGATTGCGATTAAACTTTGGTAATCTGTTGTTGAAAATGTGTGTATTTCGTAAGGCTTAGCGGAAGAGAGGAGCAGGGAAAAAGGGACGCATAGAAAAGGACACGCTCGGGAGGGGTGGGAAAGAGGGGGAAGCAGAGGGAGGGATTGCAAAGGAGAGAGATTAGTGGTAGAGAATAGCAGGGGGTACATTTGTAAATTCCACGCTTCTCACACGGTATATGAGCAGGGAAAAAGGGACGCATAGAAAAGGACACGCTCGGGAGGGGTGGGAAAGAGGGGGGAGCAGAGGGAGGGATTGCAAAGGAGAGAGATTAGTGGTAGAGAATAGCAGGGGGTACATTTGTAAATTCCATGCTTCTCACACGGTATATGTGGCCTGCTCACGCATCGGAAAACCTTTTTATATATTCGTGTACATAACAGATTCTTGATGGGGCTAAGCTCTAACCGCTGAGTTAATTTGACCATATCCCCCTAGGTTATTTCAAAGAATCACGAACATTATCTTCATTACCTAAACGCATATTTTATTGGCTGCTATCTTTTAGTATGACTGCAAGATTCTTCCCGAACTAAATGCAATCTAGATACTGTCTTGGATAAATATATCCATTTTTATTTTAATGTGTGACGAATGTAGAAAAAGTCAGTAAATGTCGCACATTAAAATAAAAATTTATTATATTTATCTAACATACTATTCGAGTATATATTGTATTTAAGTGCGGGAAGAACCTTGCAATCATACATAAAGATAGCAGCCAATAAAAATGTGCGCTAAGGAAATGAAGAAAATGTTAGTAGTTCTTAGTCGAAGTATGATATAGTTAAAATAACTGAAAGGCTTTCGTCTTCGGTTCAATTCCTAGATGCGATTGAATCTTTTTCCGTTTCAAATTTTTGTTTGAGAGTAGATCATTTAATTAAAAAAAAAAGAAAGACAAACATTCACGGGTTACGAATAACCTGAAAATATTTGAAAATTTCCTACTACCACCACAGTAAGCAAAAGATGTTGCATGTGTCGTGATGGAGGACTTAGCCAGCCGAGGAATCGAACACGCAATGCCTGGTGGGACCCAAACGCGATGCCCACTCAGCTGTATTTTCTATTATTCTATTTTTCTATATTAGAACCTAAAAACATTTATTATTGTCTGTTATGACGAGAAAAAATATGAATTAAGTACCTATACTCGTATAACATTTAGTACGCTATTATTATTATTTTTTAATAATATTAGATCTTCTGGAAGTGGTAAATTCCTTCGTGCATCGTTCAATAAATATCTTTTGATTTTCTATTTTTTAATTGAATACCACACAAGAATCCAAAATGCTCCCAACCGCCTGGAGCCGGTGAGACTATGGCATCCCCAATTGGGGTATGTTGTGAGGCATAAGATAATTGGGGAGGAGATGGAGATGAGGTAGAGGACAGTGGTAAAAACCTGGTTATTTAGATGCAGGTACCAAACACGGCTAAAGTCATTTCAAGCAACGTTTAAATTCTTGATGATGGTTTTACACCAGGGTGATACTGAGAGTCTCTTCCACTCTTGGGCGTGCGGCTAATATACCTTATATTATATTTTAAATGTTAAAATTGTGAATAAATGTTGGCTTCCAGCGGAGTTCCACAAGGTTCTCATTTGGGACCTGTATTATTTTTAATATTTATCAATGATATTGTAAAAGTTTTTAATGGAGTAAACATATTCCCGTTTGCTGATGACTTAAACATTTACAAAACCATTACCTCCATCAATGATTGTAATATCCTTCAATCTAATCTCGATCGTTTACAAGATTGGTGTAATTATAATGAACTATTTTCAAATATTAATAAGTGTCAATTTATATATTTCTGTAGAAACAAAAATCCTATTAAGTCTCATTATATTATCAACAATATTTCTCTTAAAAACACGTCTCATATCAAGGATCTGGGTATCGTATTTGATGAAAAATTAACGTTTGTTCCACACTTAATGAAGTTACTAATAAAACACAAATCAATCAAAAAAATATACTTGGGCATGCCGGGATTTCAAATTGCGACCTCCGGATCGCTAGTCGGGAGTTTTGCCCCAAAATTCGATTAAATGAAACTTGTTATAAAATTCCAGTAGATTCCAGTTTTGTAGATGTCCTTTAGCTCCTGGACTACGGATTTTTTGACTATCTGTAAACCTTGTTCCCTACAAAATTTAATGTAGCATTACAATGTATCTAATTATAATTAATTAAAGTCATTTGTATACATGTAGCAATCATCTCAATTTATTTATTATTGATATCCAAATGAAGGACAAACTAACAAAATATTTACGTCTAACATCTAATCATTTTTAACAATGCATTATTACATTCTTTTTTAGGTCGTCGAAATCCTTATTATAGTTAATTCTTGTTATAGTTTGGTGGATCACACTGTTAATTAAATCTAACGATCAACGCAGTATTTTTCAAACTAATATTAGTAACGTAAGAGTGGCTTATTCTGATACAGGTCGGTTAATATGTTAAAATAAAGTGATTTAAAACTAATACCTTTAAAAATCTATTTCATAGAATTTTTTTAAAACTAAATTGTTAAACTGGTATATTTTCTTATTAAACACTATCTGAAGTCCCCGGCGATGACCGGGTTATAAGCTGAATTTTTATGTAGTTAGTAGGTAATTTTAATCCTAATTAAATTCCTTTAATTTTGCACGTCAAGTCTGATCAAAGTCAAAATTTCATCAAAATTCTGCTTTATGGGATGGGAAAAACAGGGCGGGGTAGTTATTCAAAAGCTCACTTCAACAGTGACCTTTTTCATGTTTTAAAAGTCTAGTGTGCAAAATTTAATCAATCTCGGAATAAAGCTGTAGATTTGTATAAAAATCAAAGCCATGCCCGCTGCCCGGCCGCCATACACTCTTATTTATACAGTGTGTTAAGATGATACCCGGGTGGTGGAGAAATTTGAAAAATAGATTTTACTAAAGTGTTGCTGTCACTGTTGCTCTTACTCCATTGGATATTGAGCGAAAGTGGACTGATTTTCAACTTTTTTTACCAACTACATAAGAAAAAACTATTTGATGTCTGTACGTTTTGCTTTTTTTAAAAAAACATTGTCTAGTTTGTATACGGACGTCTTTTGACGGCGTTTAAACCAGTCAATTTTATTGATTTTTGGAAGGTCATAACTTCTATAAAAAGTAACTTATCAAAAAAACAAAAAGTACCGACACGCTAGTAGTTGATATCTATTTTATGTAAAAACAATATTTTCTCTAGGGTTAAAATCCAGAGAGATAAATAAGGAATACATTTGTATGGAAAAATCACCGCCAGGGGTACGTACTTGACTTACTTTAACCAGTGATTCATGATATTATTTGGAGTAAAAAATTTAAATAAAATTTTGGTCTCCTGTGACTTTTTTGGTGACATTTTTTTTTCGTTTCACACCTACCATTTTTTTATGTTTTTGGAGGAAAAAAAACATCAAAAATGTCACTGGAGACCAAAATGTTATTTACATTTTTTACTCCAAATAATGTCAGGAATCACCGGTTAAAGTAAGTCAAGTACGTACCTAATTATTCATCATCTAATTATTGTTTGGTAATTTACACCATATAATTTTTTTAATAAAATTTTCTTTCCCCTCTATCCGCGCATTTAATGACTAAAAACCCGTGTCTTAATGCTAAATGCAACTTTATATATATATATATATATATATATATATTTACATTAGGTCCACACAGGAGGCCTTGAGGAAAATAATTTCCCTCAAGGCCTATGTCATCTTTGGGGATGCTGTGTGGAGGGTATTTTTAAGGAAATGAAGGAGATTAAGTTCTGGGAAGGAAAAATGTATGAGGGTTGGGTAGGAATCTGGGGTTCAGTGTGTCTAGATCATCCGCCGCCAAGACCTAGACAATGAACCCCGTGAACCCGGGCACCCCTGCTAAGTCACCAAACGTAGCGAACCACTTGGTGTGACCTATGGCAGAGGTGTTGGTTTTCCAATTATTTTTTTTTTTTTTAAGTTTTGGATTCCTGAAAATAGCAAAGATTACCCATTTGTGTCACCTCGTTATTTACATGTATATTTTTCGTAGTCTCCGGAAACAACACCAATATACCTAATACAGAGTAGAAATATACATAAACAGGAACAAATAGTAGAAGTATAAGTAGGTACATAAAATGAGTGTATTGATGATTTAAAATAAGATAAGTGGTGACATTATTGTGTTACGTTATGATGGTGCAACTAGAAAAGAGACATGGATATGGTACAATGAAGGAAATAGAGCAAAGAAGAAGTATACTCGTAAAAAGGTCGTGGGGGCAGTTTTACTACCTTGTGAAGTCAAAAGATAATAATTGCTAAACTATCTGTAAGTGACCATGAAAACGTCAGCGGTCAATGCAAGTTGAGTCGCTTCGATTGGCAGAAGTTCTTAATTAATTTTAATTAATTCTTAATTAACATTTAAAATTGTCTATTTGAGTATATTGCATTATTTCTATTCAGAGGATGTGGTTGTACTCGTTTGGGATGAGATTTATCAATAATACTATAATGGGTTCCTGATAACTCAGAATCAACTCAACTCTTTGAAAAGTCATTAAAAGCTGTGAAAAATAAAATACAAAAATAGCCCATTACCTAACCTAACCTAACCTAACGTAACGTATTTAACTTTTTTTCCATCACTTTTAATGACTTTTCAAAAGAGGTTTGAGTTGAATTCATTCGAGTTATCCGGTTCCTGAAAGAAAATCCGCGTATCCGTCACCCTAAATCGAATAAAAATGACATAAAAAACATTCCGAGTTATAAAACTGCATTTGGACAAAGAAACTACACTTACTTTGCAACAAAACTTCAGAATATCCTTTCCAAAGACACAAAAGTAATAAGAAAAATTAATGAGTACCAATCAAGAATAAAAATCTGGCTGAAAGAGGTCAATGAAAAAATCCTAAAAAGACACTACCAACGACATAGAAGACAATAACTAGTCCGCCTCGGCACAGGATCTCCCATTGAGGAGGACTACGAAATACCATATCTACACGGAGAAAAATGTTTTTTTAAAATACGATCATTTTATTCGTAAAAACGGTTAAAAACGGGCCTGAAGTTCTTACGAACAAATTAACAGGGTTTCAATGTTTATTGGCGGGAAAATGTAAGCATATTTTGTTGGTATACGTACGAAATTACGATAACCAACAAATTATTCTTACATATTCCCGCCAATAAACATTGAAACTCTGTTAATTTGTTCGTAAGAACTTCAGTCCCGTTTTTAACCGTTTTTACGAATAAAATGATCGTATTTTAGAATAACATTTTTCTCCGTGTATACTTAATTTTACCATTATATTTTGTATCTACAATATTTATATAGTAGAGCTATGACTCCCATTTGGTAACTCCTCGTTAAGGGTGACTATTATGTAGATGAATAATACTATCATAAAGTTGACGTCACCATAATCCGGTCTCAATAATTTGATATGCGCCTTAGTTAGCAATGAATCGAATTCGAGGAACATCTAATAGGTACGCGTTTCGCCTCAGGTTTGCTGGCGATGGTGAATGAGGAAGGAGGATGATTATCTGTTACTGGCAATCTTGTCGGCGCGGCGGACTCATTACCATCCCTATTATCCGTGGCGTCACTTCCTTCGCCTCACGCCGGTCCACCACACCACACCATCCAGTCTAGATCACAACTTGGACCAATGATGATGTATATATCGATAGAAATATTCCGTGGGCGTTTCTGCTATGCTGGAAATAAGGCCAATTTTACCTTACCTCTCTTCTGGTCAAATTATAGTATATTTTGGTAGAAATCAGTAACTTTGTGGATTGACATATTTAATATAGGTTTCCCTTAACACAAGCATCCTCGGATGGGGTACAAAATTAAACTAATAAAAAAAATATGTACAATAAAAATATATAAATTTGTTTTAGACCACTTTAAATTTTAATTAAACTCTACCGGTTTCGGAAGAACCCTTCCTTCGTAAGGAGAATATTAAAACTAACTTATGATACAAAATATTGATAATATACAAAATAATCAATAAACTGGTCTGTTATTGCCGGAATTCCCGCAATTACCCCATCCCCTTTGTTAACCTCCCACTTAAACGCCTATTTTTTTTCTATATATCTGTTAATATTTTGTATCATAGGTTAGTTTTAATATTCTCCTGACGAAGGAAGGGTTCTTCCGAAACCGGTAGAGTTTAATTAAAATTTGTGGTCTAAAACAAATTTATATCCTTTTATTGTAAATTATGTCGAGCCACAAAGGTAATGCTCATTACGAATATGAAAAAATATGTGGTTAGGCCATCTGCACAATACACACCTACATTCATGAATCGCTAAACTTGGGAGATAGATAATATTGTTACATATTTCCTATTTATAAAGCAGCCAGAAAGGAGAATACTGCAAGGCCCGCGGAAAGACATATTTTCTCATAGTGCTGTGGTTACGAATTAAATTACACACTTATCATACAAAGATTCTTCGATTCAACAAAATTACACCCCAATCTGTACATATAAGCTCTCACATTGTATTTTTTTTTTGTGGAGTAGTTTCATTTTGTACCCCGATGATGCTTGTGTTAAGTTAAAGGTGTTAATAATAATATCGATCGCCTTCTCTTCTTTTTCCTTGAACTGTCACAACTCATTGCTTAGCTAGGCTGTTGGGGTCGACGCTTCTCGTTCTTAAACCTCTTCAGTTCTGGGTATCGTTTTTATCCAGGCCGTATCCAGGAGTTCTTTGGTCTTTCTCTGGATGATTGTCGAAGAAGCTATATCAACATTACCTGGTCTGGTGGTCTCCGTATTATGTGCCCATACCATCTCAACTGTCGTTCCTCCAGCTTACTGTTTATATCCGTGACACCCAGGATACATTTTATTTTGCATTCGAATTTCTGCTGATTCGAATTGCCTAGAGTACCTAGGAGATGTACATAGTCTAGCATTCGCAGCAATATATTACCGCGGATCTAACAATAGTGTGGTATATCTCTTTCATTATATATCGATCGTGCAAATTTGAAACGCTATTCGATAATATATGTTAATTGTTCAGGAAAGCAAAAAGAAAGCTTTTTTAAAAAAAATCATATCTCTTGTTTTGTAGACGAATAGTTATAATTTTTTGTTATAAAATAACCCTGAATAGTTCTTTCAGAATATTTTTTAGTAAACATTTTTTTGTAAATTTCTTTAATAACCGAATTGAATTTTTCATTTAAAAATCCTCCTAAAATGCATGTGGTAAAGTATACGTTTATTAAAAATGACTTTTGGTCCTTTACGCCATTTCAAATATCTATGATATATATAAATTTATGAAGTCCACAGAGCAAATAATTCCGAGGACTGAGGACCAATTAGGTCGACATACTGACTCGCAGAACTAGATGCTCCACTATCTTCCCCATAACACGAAAGAATCACATGTATAATAGCGACATCAGTCTACTTTAAAATCGGTATCGATCACACTTCTAGGGGATTCTCTGATCAGTGGCTAGTACTATTTTGATAAGATTAATTTTAAAATGACTCAGATAAATAAACATGATAAATCGCTAATAAATCGATGTAATTGTAGGATGTTGTGTTATTTTGGGCAGCTACAATGCAATTGTAATAGTGTCAGAGGTTGTTGATCTTTGGGAGACCAATTGAATTGTTTTGGAGGCAATGTTGATTCGATCTTGAAGTTATTCATGTTAAAAATAGCTTTAATAATCACAGATTCTTATTTATTTATTATTTATTTATTTATTTTCTCATGTCTTCCGTACAACGGTTATACACCAATATGTCATGGATAAGATTATAAATTACAAAGTACACAAGTGCAGTTTTACTATATTGTGACATGTATTAAAAGATAGTTGCTGAACTATCTGTAAGTGACATTAAAAATGTCAATGATCAATGCAGAATCGTCAAGCAGTTAAGTCGCTCTGTTTATTGGCGCGTTCTGATAGGATACGCTTTCGGATCATAAAAAAGTGCATGAGATCTCCTACGAGTATACTTGTTAGGGACATAAAAATTAACCTCTTTTACATAGGCGGATTGAGTATGATACCAGAGATTAACTTAAAAAAGTGTTTACCTAAAAATATTTTTCTGCGGGCTTCTAAGGTGTTGAAATCGAGCATCCCTGATAAGAACAAGGATGGATACAGGAATGGATAGTACGTATATTCCCTCATATACAGGTAACGCATATACCTTTTTTGTACTTTTCTATTTCTAGGATATGGTTTTGTTCAGAAGGGGCCCAAATAATGGAGCTATATTCCAGGATGCTACGAACAAGTGCTTCATATGTTCTACGTATTGCAATTCCATTAGTAAATGATCTTGCATTACGAAGAACAAATCCAAGCATTTTGTTGGCGCGGGAGACAATGTCAAATATGTGGGATTTGAAAGAGAGATTTGCTTAAAAAATCACGCCAAGGTCTCTAATCTCATTTTTGCGTGTTAATATATTTTTATTTATAAATTGAATACATAAACTGCCAATTTTACAAAAAAAATTACGCTGGTAATATTAAAAATATTAAAGACTAGACTGAACACTATTTTGCTATTTTACGTAGGTACAATGAACTGGTGTCATAGGATGTAAAACAAAAGTACCTATTCTATACATTTTCCGGTCACGGATCGAAAAATAATCTAAAATGAGTACGCTTACGTGCAAGAAAAAATCACTTATGTAGGTCGTGCAGCTTAATAATGTTATTAAGTTATTACAATAGAAATTAATCAAATAAATAACATTCCGAGTACCTACATATTATATTTATAAAAAAATGTAAGGGTGTTTTTAAGCGTTAAACGATAGATCATATACCGATATATTTATGAGATGATTGCCGGTATGTTATAATACGCAATTATGACAACGTGATATGAATTTATTTATTTATATTATAGGGGTTTTAACATACGTTTGAATAGTAAAATTTATGCAGTATTTATTGTGCATAACTAAACTGCCTCTGTTTTGTGTTTTTTTAGTGATAAATTGATGATGTCCACTGACTTGGTATATTTATTTTCCTCCATTAGCATTCTAGGCAATGATGAATACATAATAAGATTGTCTCAGAATGTATGTACAGAAATAAATCCAGACTTTTAGTAAGTATTACGCAGTAGAAGCCGAAAGACTATCAACTACATCATCATTTAATTTTTTTTATATAGTAGTGCCAATTCAGTGAAAATCCTTCTGTCTGACAATTGAAACACGTATCATATAAAAGAGTGTTATAGTTCAACAAAATTGCTAGTAAAAACTTACTTTAAAGTACTTGTACTCTTTCAATAGCTTGTACATATATATTATAATTTGGGTTCCAGATGTGAGAATTGTACTCAAGCTGACTTCTAACAAATGCAAAATATAACAGTGCTGAAATTTCTAGTTAGCATGGTTATAAATCTCACCATTTGTAAGCCCTTATTAGCGATTTCGCTATATAGTTAACAAATCAAAATAACATTTGATTAATAAATAAAAAAATAAATACGGTATTCCGTGTAGGCCCTTGAAATTTTCTGTCAAAAGCTGATTCGCACGTTCAAACTTATTATTTTTTCAAATGCACGCACGCACGTAAATTCACCGATAATGACATTTTAACGTGAGTTCTTAATCTTTTTCCATTCACAACCGATCCATTGAATATTTCTCATACTGTAATGCTTATTTATCAATTTATCTGCCAATCTATCAGTAATTTTGCATGTCAACACCGCGCAGAGTTAAAATTACGAAATGTAAAATTGCAGTGTTTTTAGCAACCAAGAATTGCACAAAATTGCAATGGATTGGAGCGTTGATTACTGCATTAGTAAGACATTATCGTGGGCGTGAATGGCGAGGAAATCTCGTAGGAACTACCTACGAACTTCTGACTAGGTATATACTGGCTAACCAGATAAGTGCCACCATAGCAATCATTTGTATCTCATATCAATGGTGTAACTGCGTTGTATTCTCTAAATCCTAATATATCCGATTCTAAACAATTGGGAATTGGTGCAATTTTTTCCGAGGCAAATCAAAGCATGACTTTATTATCACAACAATTTTTTATTTTTTTTTTTTTCATTGTTTTTATTTCTTGCTAGAGCAATCCAGATGAGTTACAAAACTCATTTTAGGACAGGATGAACTTACAATTCATAGGTAGGAGGTAGTAGTTACAATTTTATAAAGGTATATTGATATCATAATATAAGTTTTACATTCAGTACAGCATAAAAATAAAAATAAAGACAGGTTAAGTAGAACAAACAACAAGAGAAAACAAGTAAAGAGAGGGAAAAACTGATACGAGTATATAAGATATAACAAAAAATGACAAGACGATTACATATTTTCATCAATATTATATCAATTTTAAATTCTACTGGCCGAAGTCCCCGGTGTTGCCCAGGCTATACGCAGACTCTTTCAGAATCAAATGCAGACAGAATGAATGCTGTAGAAATGATATATTGTATGAACCATGTACGATCGTGTGAGAATTGTGGAGATCAGCAAATATTTTAAGGCTGATGTAAACGTAATAAGAGTAATGATATTAAAAAATGGACGCTCAGATGGTTTAGGCATGTAGAGCGAATGAACGAAGAAAGGAGTGTAAGGAGAATATCTGACGCAAATGTGAATGGGAGAAGAAGTCGGGGACGGCCGAGGAAGACATGGCACGGTCAAGAGAATCAGATACTTGAGTCGGGCCATGTCAAGAGTCAGAATAACAAAAGAGTATGTATGAATGTGAATGAGGTAAGAAAATGTTTGGCGATCCGTCCTCTCCCTACCCCTTCAGAGAAACGGCCTGGTGGTTAGTTAGTTAGTTAGTTAGACAGTAATGTTCCTCTCATTTTGAACTTCAAGTGTGCAAAATCGTCAAGAAAAGATTAGTACCAAAATCGTATCAAAATTCAGCTTCAAAGGGATGGAAAAATGGACTAGGTGGTAATTAAACATCTTTTGCAGACGGTGACCTTCCTCTTATTTTAAAAATCAAGTGTGCTAAATTTGCATCATTTTCAGAATAATACTGTAAATATGTATAAATAATTACTTCGACCGCTTTGAATTTCGTCTGTCTGTAGTTTGTTTTTTTTTTTTGTTCTTCCATTTCCGGTCAAGGTGGGGACCGTTTATGTTCAGTAAAGATACCTTTTTAAATCTCCGTATTTATTTGGACTTTCATATATTATTTTTTGTTATTGATGTTTTAAGGATGTTTTGAATATCCCTTTGAATAAAACAATCTCGGATATTACAAACTTTAATATAATGGAGAATTACAAAAAGCCTTTCATTTGTCCGCGTATCTTTAAATATTCAGCCCTTCATTTTCGTAGGTATACCTTTGCATTTTAAAAAAGAGTCTCATCCTAAAACTCTTCCCGATCCGAGGCTCTGAGGAAAATAATTTTCTCCAGGGGATGCTGTAGGGGGGTATTTTTAGGAAAGAAAGCGGAGGAAGTTCTGGGAACGAAAAAGGTGTGAGGGGTGGCTATTGTATCCTGGAGACATGAATATATATATATATTTTTTTTTTACATTAGGTCCACACAGGAGGCCCTGAGGAAAATAATTTCCCTCAGGGCCTATGTCACCTTTGGGGATGCTGTGTGGAGGGTATTTTTAAGGAAAGGAAGGAGAGGAAGTTCTGGGAAGGAAAAAGGTATGAGGGTTGGGTAGGAATCTGAGGTTCAATGTGTCTAGATCATCCGCCGCCAAGACCTAGACAATGAACCCCATGAATCCGGGCACCCCTGCTAAGTCACCAAACGTAGCGATCCACTTGGGGTGACCTATGGCAGAGGTGTTGGTTATCCAATAAATGGTTCCCGGGGCGGCGGTACCCATTCCCGCCTCCCACTGCGCAGTGAAAGGCGATGTCCGAGAGAGGCGATGTTCCGGAGAGGTAAAAAGGTCCCTCTCAACCAGTCTTTCCCGATCCGATCTGCAATCTGATGGGCAGACGCATCCGCCACCATGATCCCCACAAACCTTCCATGAACCCGTGCAGTTAAGTCACCAAACGTTCGAACCACTTGAGATGACCCATGGCAGAGGTTTTGGTTATCCAATAAATGGTTTCCGGGCCCTTGAATATGCTAAATATATGTATATTGAACAGTCTTCGAATTTAAAAGTTTGTCGACCGATTTATAAATAATTCCGTCCCAAATTGTATGATCTAAGACAAATCTGACCCGGATGCCGGTCATTAGGGGACCCTTCTTAAATAATAACGTTTATGGCTTTTGCAAGAGTGAATTGGTCCTACAAGATGCGAAGTCCAAACTGGTCCAGCCACAGTCAAATACAGAAATTAAACTCATGATAATGGCAAGAATATTTTTGGACATGCAATGTCGTTAACCTGGTTCAAAGTTTCCCATTCTATAAATCGTGGGGTAATTACTTCAACTAGGAAATTGAAATATAAGATGGTAATCAATTTGATAAATCGCTTGTTGTGTATTTATACTGATAACTTTGGCTAAATCGTAGATTGGTGTGTTGGAAAACCGTAATATTTATATTTTGGACATGAGAAAAATCCTAATAATTTTTTTTATGTACCTATTTATTTACAAAAAATTGAATGACTTAACTAGTTATTTACATTAAAAATGCAACGAAAACAAATTAAGCAAGTCCACAAATTTTAGTGCTACAACTAACTAAGTCTAGATTCCTAATTGAAACATGGAAAAACATTTGTGGTAACTAGAGTTACCTAATTATAAAATTAAACCATTTTTGGGAGATACCCACCAAAAATATATGCGTAACGATTTTTCTGTTTCTGCCATTTAAAGGCGAGGAAATATTATGCTTTTAGAGTTTAACTTAAAAACGCTGATTTCGGAGTTACCTGGTTGTAGTAATTACCCCACGAAATCATTGTTTATCTGATAAACACAAATCTTTCCACATTTTCACGTATATTGTGTTTCTTTGATAAAATGTTCTCATTAATCTAAAAATCATTGTTGGATTGAATGAACACATGAGTTAAATTTACATTGTAGAATCGATTAATCTTCATAAAACACCGATGGAACGGATCGCGCTGAAAATAAAAAAAATCTTCGACGGGGAAATTTTTTAAAAAGTGAAACGTTTTTGATGCTTAATTTACCTTTACGGCACCAACCGGTTTCGCCCAGACATGCTTTCGTCAGAGAAAATGTTATGGACTTCTATAAGTGATCTACTTGCTGTTAAAACAATAATTGATATTTTCTATTAAATAGTATATTTTGCGTACGACCATTATGACATTATGGATTGAACATTTATGTTACAACAAAATCTGTGATGTTTTATTGAAACTAGTGAATATGAACTAGTGAATATGATAAATTATCAAGTACCCAATAATTACAACACTAGACTCCATGCTCCATTTAATATGGTTGCTTCTCGCACTAATTTTATGTTCAACTCTTGTCTTCAGAGATTGCATCGTGTGGGGAATGAAACTTGCTCTGTAGACATATTTTTTTATAAAAACATCGCTTCATTTAAAAAGTGTATCTGTATGCAAATAATATGCTACAATCCTTAAATGCTGTTAACTCTCTATATATACACATATCTTTTGCTAAGTTGTATTATTATTATTATTTTATTTTTTATTATTCATTTTTTATGTGTACATTCTTATTCTCATTATTTTATTTTCTAAATCTCTTTCTACTAAATATTTCATGCTTATCTTATATATAACCAACTTTCTGGTATTTAGCTAATTTAGCTAATTTGCACTAAATTTTGTTACATACATATGTTTTGCTTTTTTACAATTATAACAACTGCATTTTTATACTTAATTACTGTAACCAATGTATAAAATGTATTTCATAAAGGCCCATTAGGGCGTGAATAAATAAAATTAATATATATTCACCAGGCAGTTATAATGAATTACGTGCCTATTACATTATACACAAAAACGCAACAAAAATATAAACATCAGGAGCAGTAAAAAAAGAGCATGTAACTACAATTATCAAACTGTGTTATAAATTCAGCCAGTTTCAGCCAACATTCAATAGGCGGCTTTTGACATCTGACTGTCGGAATCATATACATATTATGTTGACCGTGCTCGCAAATAACGCCAACTGACCATAGATGACGAATTTAGATAATATTGTGTTGTAATAGGGTTTTATCGATCGACCGTGCTAGAAATCCTGCTCAGTCGATATGTTGAAATAACAAGACATTTCTAAATTTTGTTTTAGAATAAAGCGTAAGTAATTTTCAACGTTATTTTACCAAACATATTTATCTTACAACTTATAACGATTCTTTGTCCTTTCTGGAACTATTTTTAAGATTGTCTATTAAATAACTTATCTTCCGTGACATGTCACGGTGGACATAGGTAACCACGCTAAGTAACCGGATAGATTCAATTTTGAATCTGGATCGACACAAAATTAGGCTACGGAAATAGGCCAAGATCAAACAATATCTTCTCTTCGTACTTCCCACTTTAAAACTTCATTGTTTAATTAGCAAAAAATGTGATCATAATCTGAAACTTCATTAATGGTTGTAAAATATTACAAATATTATAAACGTATATGCGGAGATTTGCAAATGTTGTATAACTTTATATACTATTATCCATAAATGAGATATTTTTTATTGGTTGCGTTGAGAGATGTTTTTAAATTTATTCAGTTATCATCGATGGAATTCCTCTTATAAATCACAAGAAATTGGACATTATTCGTAACCCATAATTCAAGTGCTGTTATACGATGTTTTTTTCATCTAGTTTCCAAATGGATGCACTTTTCATATGGATTCGGGATGGAAAAAAGGACGTGTTCTATTTTTGTACAGATTTTCGCACAGTTGAAGATGGCGGAAATTATTTGACTTATATGTCTGTCGTTATTTTACATAACTTTATGATATGGAATGTTGAATGTTTATTTCTATGTTTATGTGAAATTCTTAAATCATATCTGGTTTAAATAAGTTCAGTTTATATGTAGGTAGAATTTAGGTCAGTTTATATTTATTTATTTTTTATTAATTCCCCAGTGAGCGTTTAGAATTAGTTGCAGTGTTTAAGTGTAACATAATAAATAATATAGTTGTACCAATAAAAACTAATACAATTTATTAACTAATGCACAAAAGCTAGAATATAGGTATCTGGATACAATTTTTTTGTGCGTGTGTTACAACCAATAAAACAAAACAAAAATGTATGATGTAGTCGTAAGGTATCGAAAATGAAAAAAGAAGAAAAATAATAAAAGATAATTTATCAGAAGAGATTCGAAGTTGTTTGCCTTTTGAAACATACAAAATTATCAACAATGTTTTTTCACAGGGCGATGAATTCTGAGAATTAATGAATAAATATAGCAATTAGTATTGAGATTATTGTTACATTTAAAAGTACCTTTGTTGGAGTTTGCCTGGCAGATACATTAATGCAAATTAGTTTCAACATTTCAGGGATGTTTATTAAAGATGTAATTATTTTAAACGGTTTTTTTTCAGAGGGTTACTCTTCTACCTGATAGTTTAAGAAGTCTAGTTTCTGTACTCAAGTTATTAAAATTCATAAATTCGATTGAAATTTTCATTTTAAAACAGAAGTACAAGAGGAATTTGTTTTATGCCTTTTCCAATAATGATACTGGACTTTGAAATACGGTGACCATACGGTTGAACTGTATTCGAATCTGCTTCGTACTAACGAACAATACCGATGTTTTAATATTTATATATTTTTAAAATTTGCCACTATTCTCAAAATAAAACCAAGTTCGTTGCATCTGTTGTAATTTCATCGATATGTACGTCAAACTGTAGACTTTCGTGGGATATAACATCGATACATGGACATATTTACCCTAGTACAGTATTAATGTTGATTAAATTAAGCTCATAGTAAATCATAAAAGTATTATGATTTACCTACATAATATTATTTTGGTTGAGGTAATCATCTATTTATCTTACATCTCACATATAGGAAGAATGCGGACGCACCAAAATTCGTCAACATAGCAATTTATTTAACTGAAAACTCTTATATATCATAGTTACAAGGAATTTAATACATATTCTCATCATTTATTCGGTACTTATCTGTTAAATAAGTCATTAAATCAACATTTTTACATGATATTGACACTGTAGCGTTACAAATTATTACCCAAATTAAACGTTGCGTAGTAATTTCACAAAAAAACTTAATTATTAGGTACTTGTCGTCAAACGGAAAGGTCGCCAATTTTGCGTATTATTTTTGTTCGCTGGCAATCATTGCATTCCGGATGTCGCTAGTCTGGTTAATAAAGTAACCACACACAGAGATGGCAACAATGCTTACTAATTGCAGGTACGATGATGAGTATTATTGCCATTGTCAAGTGCATGACCTTCCGTCGAGGCTCGCAATGCGGAGAATACATCGTTTTCCGTGTATGGGTGCCTTTACCTCTTTATAAAACTATGTGATTATTTACATATTTTTTACGTTTAAGTGTGCATTTATTTTCCGTGTTTTAATATTCTTTTTATTATTTTTAAGCGTCTCCAACCATTCAGCGTTTATACAGGGCGTTTGGTACTCGATGTGAAATATTTTATGACGCAATAAATGAATAAAAAGTTAATGTCAATATGGTGTCAATTAATGCTTAAAATATAGGAATTTTGTTAAATGTGGAAACTTTATGGAAATTGTGTTGAAAATCGGCTGGATAACGGAGAAATCCAAAAAATCACTGAGAAAGAACAATATCGAAGAAGTGTTTTTGATAGGTGACTACCTACTTTTACGCCTGGCCAGTTTGAAATACCCTTCATATTTTATTATTATGTGTTTTTTTATATTTGCTCCACACAGGAAGCCGTGAGGAAAATAATTTCCCTCAAGGTCTGCGTCATCTTTGAGGATGCTGCGTGGAAAGTCTTTTTAAGAAAGGAAGTTCTGGGAAGGAAAAAGGTATAAAGGATGGGTAGGAATCTGGGGGTCAGTGTATCCAGGATTGACGGACGTATGAATCCATCCTGCGCTACGGTGCAAGGCGATGTTCCGAAAGAGTCCCGCTGGAAAGGTCAAAAGGTTTCACTCAATCAGTCTCTCCTGATCTGGCCTGCAACGTAATTGGAGGGCAGACACATCCGCCGCTAAGACCCGGAAAATCCTTACCCCATGAACCTGCCAAGTCACCAAACGTAGCGAACCATTTTATACGTTAAAAAAGAGTTTTCTGTCAAACTAAATTGCTAATAATTAATAATACAATGTTACATGATTTTATTTACGGAGTTTGTACGTATATTTTACGGCCAATTTATAAATTATATTTTGTTATCCATCACGCTCATTGTCTTGCTTTTATTTATTTGTTGTTATGGAACTTTACAATTCAGATGTTAATATATAGTTCAGTTTTTTTAACATGAAAAAGTTACGTAATGGTTCTATTTTACTGTTCAGAGTTTTCACGAAAAAGCTTTGAGATTGAGGGGATTTCTCACTATCCTCCCAATAGCTTATCCATACTATAAAGTATATTTTAGATTTACGGTGTATTTATTTATTACTCGGAGTTTATTATTCGGTACTCGAACTTATGAATGGTGGCTATATATTGGATAAGTTGGCCGAATTATCGCAAGTATTTTATTTTTAATAATATACGTTATAGTATTGATAAGCTATTAGGAGGATGGTGTGAAAGCCCCTGATTGCAAAGAGCGTAAATATTAATAATCCACTTAGTAATAACTTAGTAATTGCCCAGTTAGATTTATTTTCATCTCTGCGTAGAGATGTTAACAATAATTAGTTATATCTAGAAATAAAGAAATGTATGAAAAGAGATAAGTAAAATAAAAGCAGTAGATTGCAAATTTGCTTTTTAAAATATACGAGGTGATAATTAGATACGTTTGTAGATTTTCACGGCCAAGAGCATTTTCGTTGTTTATTTTTGGGGTGTTATGCCGTGTTGTGCTACCTCCTTCTTTAGCCGACATCGACGTCACATCGACGGATCTGCCCTGATGATGGACACTGCAATGCTGTCCGAAACGTCGGCTAAAGAAGGAGGTAGCACAACACGGCATAACACCCCAAAAACAAACAACGAAAAAGATGTGATAATTTCTCAAAAACTATTGAGAATTAATCTTTCTCGAAATGAAATTTTCTTGTTATAAGTTATGTTTTCACACCATTTACCAATCACCTCACCTCTCCATCAAAAAAGAAAAAAACGATGTAAAAAATTTAATGATAAAATACTTGATTTTAAATATATGTGTGCTGGAATTAAAAAAAACATAACTTCAGAAACTCATGAGCAAAAGCTTTAAAAATATATAGTTATCTAATTTAGAAGACTTCTTTGCTCAATTCTATAAATAACAAGCTTGTTTCTCTTTTTTGTTAAAATAGTCTCATTTTTGTGATTACATTCGAGTTTTTGCGAACACGTTATTGTGATTGCATTTCCTGATTTTTGTAACGGTTGAATGTGAGAAAATTTCTTGTTGATGTAATATTTTGGGCTGCAGACTTTTAATTGAAATATTGAAACGCCAGAAATTAAGAAATACTGCTTGCCCCTTTAGAACTCCGCTTGTTTTTGGTATTATCTTCACGGGGAAAGTAGCGCCAAAGTTGTTTTTATTTTTTTTTATGAATAATTTTACAAGAATGAAAAAAGTTAGTCAATGGATCATTTGAGTCAAAAATAATCTTAGCCATAAAGGTGTACTTTTTAAAAAGTTGTTTCTTATATTTATATTTAGTACTTTGCGCTTATATTTTTTGTAACGTAATTAATAATTTTATCTTAATTACAATAAATGGAGAAGATAGAAAAAGCTTCAATGTATCCATAGCATATTTTTTCATATTCATAATGTTAACCGTTTCGTAGTAAAGATCGATCTAAATAGTGAATTAGCGTATGAATCAATTCATCTTAAGGTTAATGATACCTCTCTTCCGTGGTTATTTTTTAAGTGTAAACAAAATAATGCTTCAATTTACCTACCTATTAACATTAGTCTTTAGCTTTCTAAAAAAAAAAAATATTTCGTCTACTGAGATTTTATTTAATATCTTCTCGACTAATTGTACTTTCATATTACTATTAAGTTTTGCTTATTTGTTAAATTCTTTATCGTAACAGCTGTTTCAGAGCTAAAAGCCATATAAAACTGTCGTTAACCATATAAAGTTGTTGTTTATTTATGTATTTATTTATTAAAAGAATTTTATACATAGTGTAGATATTGTGTTATTTCGCCCGCCATGCTAGGGATGTCCCTGTGTTATAGCGGGTGTTTATACTGGTATGGATGTTAAAACGTGTTTGCTACCTACTCCTTGGTCTACCATTTTGGACAACCTTCCAGTTTCCACCATTACGGTAGGTTAAGTTGAAAAGTTACATTGATTAATGAAGAATACAGGTAATATTTATGTATGAATGTAAAAAGAGCACTCACCGTGCAGAGGTCCTATGACAACGCAGACGACTATCATCAGCATTGTGACTCTGAGCCTGCGAGATCCTGGACCCTTCTTGAAGGTAACGGTGAACGTCTCTTTAACGTGGTTCAGGTCGAAGAAACTCTTAATGTCCTGACCCCAGGTGGTTGGTACTTGGGTTAGTTGTTCCTGCAGAAATTCGAATTCGGTATTAAAATCAGCATTGCAAACACTCAAGACTTCAAATTTTGTTATTAAAGCTTGAAATTACCACGAGATAAATAAAGATACTTATAGAAAAAATGAGACACAAAGTAAATGAGAAACACAGACAATGAGAAATAGTGAAAACATAAACAGAAAATATTCCGTTGATTAGGATAATTATTTTGTATGTTTTTTTAATTACCTTGGAAGCTGTCTTCTTTGGTTCTTCCAGAAGAAAGTATCCATAGTAAAAGCTGACGAGATAGAGAGTAGCCGATATGCTAAACACACCATAAAACCCAATCTCCCTTAGCAATACACCACTGAGGGCCATCCCCACTGGAACACCAAGAGAACAAAACAGATTCACTACACCTATCCTTAGAGTCCGAGTCTCTTCCGTCGTCACATCTGCCACGTAACTGAAGATGCCCATAAACATGGTAAACCACCCTCCGGTTAAACCAGGAAACAGAGCCTCAGTTACTCCAGCCACTTCCATGGGAAGTTCGTAGAAGAAGTACGTGTTTACGATCAGACCAACACTCGTCAAGAATTCTCCAACTATAGGCAGAAGCATGCAGGGTTTTCTCCTGCCTGTCCTGTCGCTCCAAGCTCCGAAGAACAGGATGAGTAAACAGGGTAAGGCTGATTGAAGTATGGTCTTCCATCCTTGCATCTGAGCGACAAGTTGTTGGACTTCGCTTTCTTCTGCTGTGTAGTTGGCTGTATTTCTCGCTGATAGAGCGTCACAGATGTGTGTATCGTACTTCAAATTGACTCTGCAGGCTTTTTCGAGATTTAGGTTCTGAGTTGCAAGAGATGCCAGGACGCTAGGCATGATGTAGCAGGCCAACATGGGTTCCACCGTGATGTTGGCTCTCAGCAGTCGGATTTTCTCCGTGAGGTTGTTGTACCGCCATCGCACGGATTCGCTGAAAGATCGCTTATCGTCTTCTGTGATTTGTTTAGTGTTGCTGGGTGCTTCGTTTGTTGCCTCATTTTTTATGGCCTTTGGAGGCTTCGCACCATTCACCTCTACAGCTTCCGTCATTTTGATACCTGAAAGAAAAAAAACAACTAATTAATCAATGACGCCTCTTCATTCAACTGTGATAAATAAGTTCACATTCCAGCACATTCAAATTTTTTTTGCAAATAACTTCTTAATAATAAAAAAATCTTACAAAAATAAACACAATCGAATCAAATTTCCTGAAGTGATAACGGATTTTAAACTAATTAACCATCGCGCAGTTTCCAGGGGAACGCAAAGAGGATGTCACACAAACGTATCTTTTGTCGTCTCCTATTTCACATAATATAGAATCATGATATATATTTCTACATTAAACCGACACTTGAGACAACCCGATTCAAGTATATGAATACATCGCTAAATGTCTTTGAAAGAGAGAGGGATAACTGACAATTTTGGACTTTTCCAAACTCCGATAATAAAAAAACCTGAAATTGTTACTTGAGTAATGATGGAGGACTTTGGATTGCATAAGATAGAACCCGTGACATCTGAGTGCGATACGTCTTTCTGGAAAGTCTTCGTTTTATCCTTCCACTCTTCTTCAGGTACTCTTTTCTCCGTATGTCCTATGAGGATGAACTAACATTCATAATCTAAAATCTACATATCAGTCAGTATCCTCGAGCAACCTTGACTCTTCGATCCTCGTTGTAAATTGGATGCTTTACCAACAATACCAGATGAAATCATACACGTGTTCCTGTATATTTCCATATGTTTTTAGGTCTTTTGAAGTTGACAGACAATTTGAATTCATTGCAGTTGACAACCTTTCAGTGGAAAATGGGTTCGGCGTCATTCGCAAATTATGGCCAGTGCAATTATTCGATGTAAAGAAACCCACTATAGATATTATTGTCTGCCATCTCGGCAATACACAAATGAATAATAAGTCATTCATTATCCTTTCGTTTGTCCGGCAAGTGGATGATTGCTTCATTTGAATTAAAAATTTAAAACTGAACTTAAATGGATTTATATCTAACCTTTTTATTTGTTTACGCAATGAGGTTATCTCCTACAACGAAATTTCATGAAATTTACGAGTGCATCATCATAATATGGTCGTTGCATATAGAATATGAATTATGTGAGACTGAGTACATTATGAGAAAATCGATAAAAACTGTTGCATGTGAAAAAATAACGAAACGGAAAATAACAATTCTGTTTATGAACAAAGTAGGAAAAATATACTTCGTTCATTATAAGAATATATTTGTGACAAGTATTAATTATTTTATGCCAGATAATTGAATTTTAACGCGTTTTTCTCACATGCTTCTTATTCTATGCACAGTTTTTCTCACATGGTTCGTATTCCATACCAGTTTTCGTCATAATTTTAAATAATTATAATAATAATTGGATAATTTGTATAGCGCCGTTTTTGTGAGAAATCTCCTCAAGGGCGCTGTACCATAATAATGTCAAAATATTTATTTTAAATTTATTCAAATTTGACAGCTAGGCATCACAAAATGATCTTAATATTACGTACATACCAAAGCAATTGAATTGTGTAGTGGTATGCAGAGGATATGAGTTTTAATTATTTTTTTTATTATGTATCTACTTATCTACTATTTTGATTGTCCTCACATGCTCTATCGCCTTAATTATTTGATATTTTTACATGGCTCATATTGTAGAAGATAGTCACGTTGACCTATAAAGACAGAAGTGGTTGAACGCGGTTTGCGCTAATAAAGAAATATCCAAGAAGCAAAGCTAGCAGTCCACAAATATACACGTGACTGCAAATATAAATAAGTGATCCCTTGTAGTGTGGCAGTTCCGGCATGGAACCGGAAGTGGAAGGATAAAAATATACTGAATGCTGTAGAAATGACATCCTTAGGGCGTATGTGCGCTAAACCATGTTTGATCGTTGAGAAATATTAATATTAGCGAATAATGCAAGGCTCATGTACCCTAGGCATAATTAGTAAGATTAAGAAAGGGACGCTTAGATGCTTTAAACATAGCATGTATTGTTGTTGTTTAAAACCCATTTCCTCTGGATCTGGTGGAGCTCACGATATAAATCAAACGTTATTATTGATACACGGGTATAGATGTCCAATTTTTTAAATTTTTATAGAGAATACCTCACAAGAGTCCCAACTGCTCCCGTCTGGAGCCAGTGAGACTATTTCATCCACAATTGGGGTATGTTATGAGGTTGAAGGTAAGTGGCGAAGGAAAGGAGAGGGAGGGAAGAGGAAGGTGGGGAAGTACCTGGCTATTCAGATCTAGTCACTAAACAATACTAAAGCCATTTCAAGCAACCTTTCAATTCTGAATGGTGGTCTTACACAACGGCGATACTGAAAGTATGTTCCACTTTGGAACTGCAGCAAATATAGTATATATATATTTTTTTTTAAGCTTTATATCTTTTCTTACCTATCTTGAGTGTCTAAACACGATTGTAGCTTTATATCGTATCTTACCTAACTTGAGTGTCTAAACACGAATTGTAGCTTTATATCGTATCTTACTTATCTTGAGTGTCTAAACACGAATTGTAGCTTTATATCGTATTTTACCTAACTTGAGTGTCTAAACACGAATTGTAGCTTTATATCGTATCTTACTTATCTTGAGTGTCTAAACACGAATTGTAGCTTTATATCGTATCTTACCTAACTTGAGTGTCTAAACACGAATTCTAGCTTTATATCGTATCTTACCTATCTTGAGTGTCTAAATACGAAAAAATTTCAGTTATTTTAAGACACAATAAAAAAATGCCACTCTTTTGTTAAATAAAATACATATCTACACTAAAAAAAGGTGCTGATGAAATTTGGGTTGCCAGCTGCTGTCGGAATATTTTAAGTAACATGAAAATTCATGGACGGAATTGAAAATGTACAAATACATTTGAATCGTGACATAATATTATGTGGTTGAAAATAAAATAACGAGAAGGAAAGTGTGTTGGAAAAATTGACATTTTATTTTATTATTTACGTGTAGAGGTGATTAAACTTTACTTATTTATTTTCAAATTAAATTCTTTAATAAAAATTCTCCGACATTTTTTTTTTTTTTTATATGTTTCTTTATTCTTTGAATAGTAAATATATAACAATTGTGGAATTTATGGCCGCCATACTAGGCACATGCCCGTGTTATGGTGGCCATTACAACTACGTTTTTTTTAAAAGTAATTCTATATGGGTGGAGGGTATGGTACTGCCTCCCCGGGAACCATTTATTGGATAACCAACACCTCTGCCATAGGTCACCCCAAGTGACTTAGCATGGGTGCTCGGATTCATGGGCTGAGGTTTGTCCGGATCTTAGTGGCAGATGTATCTACCCACTAAGGCTGATACTAATTGAAGAAGACCCTTTGACTTCTCCAACATCTCGGAACATCGCCTTGCACCGCAGTGGGAGGAATGGATTCATTCCGTCACTCCTGGACACACTGACCTCAGATTCCTACACAGCCCTCTTTCCAGAACTTACTCTCCTCCTATCCCAAAAAGACCCTCCACACAGCATGCGTAATAATGATATTGATCCTGAGAGGAATTATTTTACTCAGGGCCTCCTGTGTGTAGCTAACGGATTAAAAAAAGCTCGGTCATTTATCACTACATTAAAAATGATTTCTATAAAATTGTTATGTTTGACAAACTTTTTTTTTATTTGTCAACCTATTAAATATATGATAAAATTATAAGGTTGACATGTACCTCCAGTTCCTGCCATATTATTATCACGTCGGATGTAAATTCCTGATTGACATTAATAATATCACTGATTGAATTTATTGATTTAAACCATGATTGTGTAGAATTAAATTGTGAAAATAGACGAATACTGTAAATCCAGTGTAATGTTTAAAAATATTATGATTATCACCTTAAAAATATCGTAATTTCCGTATATAGCTCAAATTCCGAAACCTCGAATTCTCCAAATACGAGATACTTTTATTAGGCCCCAAAATAGTCATCTTCGGCAAGTTGCCATTTAATAATAATTACAATGATATTTTCAAATACAATTAATTGTACCAGAGATCACCCTAGCTAGCTAGAGACATCGATATTTCAAAAACTCGCCGTCATGTAAAAACTTTATGTTGTAAATTTCATTTAAAATTCCATCTTTAAAATTTCATCTCAACAATGCCTTAATTAGAAGTAAACTTGAGTATGGAAGCACTATTTGGATCTGGGACTCGAACCCAGGACCTCTGGCAATCCGGGCCAACGCGCTATCCACTGCGCCAACGTATCCCTATCCGATTCGGTAATTTTTTTAACTGTATCATACTTCGACTGAGAACCACCAACATTATTTTCATTTCCTTAGCACATATTTTTATTGGCTGCTATCTTTATGTATGATTGCAAGATTCAACTCGAACTAAATGCCCTCTAGATAGTGTCAGGATACATTTTGTCACTATTTATTAATATGCGACATCTATTGACTGAAATATTTTTATTTTTAACTTTTTAACTTAATGAGTTAAACCTCAAATTATAATATTTTATATGGTAAGACGACTGTCACCAGTGGATAGCGCGTTGGCCCGGATTGCCAGAGGTCCTGGGTTGGAGCCCCAGATGTATCCGTATATTTTTCTGTTTCGGATTTTCGATTGACTTTCGTTAATATTATCTTCATTAATTAAAATATTATATGTGTTTTATTTCCTAGACGAATTATTGAATAAATTCATTGTGCTTTATTTTTTCTCGTCAAATTGTCTTCGTTTTTTTAAATATGTACTTTTAATTTAGGAAAATTAATTACGTTTATAAATTTTCGATTTACTTAAGTGGGTACTGTTTTTAAGCAACGTAAATCTTGTGCAAATCGAGGTAGGTGCTAAACGGTACATTATAATAATCTGTGTGTTTAAAACCAATATTTTTACAGAATTTTGAGAGGTGACAATGGTAAGATAACATTAATAAAACGATTTGCTTAAATGACAATGACCATGCAAATTTCATACATAGGTATATGTGCGAAAACAGAATTTACGTTTCTGAGCACTATTTGAAATTGATGTAAACATGGTTTACATAAACATAATAATTTTTTCGTCAAATTCAACTGGGTAAAGGTACTCAACGCCCGGACACACAAGAAACTCTAAGATTATAATTATTATTTAAAATATTAATAATATGTAATATTTGTACGTGCTTCAGCCAATCTAGCTTATTGGTTAGAGCTGTCTTTCCATAAAAAAAGAGTGGTAGATTTTGATAAATTAATGGGGTATAACCACAAACTATGAATACCGTTAAAATGTGTGGAAGATTGAAAGTTTAATTTTATATCGTCACTGTAGAAAAATGTGTAATTTTATTATTTTCATTCACAATTGTCGATTTAAAAAACCGCACATACTGAAACCATTCCAAAATATACTCACGTTTACGGAACGGCGACGATACAAATAAAATACAATAAACATACTTTCCTTATAAAAATAATGCTGCAGCTCCTTTTTACACATTACAAAATGGTGAGATACACAATGTACATAGTATATATGTCTGTTTCCTCCAAAGTACTACTATTTCCTTTGGAGGAAAAAGACGTACGTACATTGTGTGTCTCATCTTTTGTCTCACCATTATTTAATGTGTAAGAAAGAGTTGCAGCTTTATTGTGATAAGAAACGTATGTTTATTGTTTTTTGTGTCGTTCCCGTTCTGTAAACGTGAGAATATTAAAAACGCACAATGTCTGGTAGGACGACTGTCACCAACGTTGCCTGGCGTGACGTCAAGGCCGCCGAATTCACAAATAAAAACGAGTCGTTTTGGCGGAAATCGAAAATGTAACATTTTAAATCGTTATAGAAAACTTATTCGTCAACATAAAAGTTGAAAAATGCAAACAACCAACTTTTGCAGGTGAAAAAAATGTAATAAGCGGTAGTTGTTGAATAAAACACTAGTATATATTGAATCGTTTGGCGGGTAAGAGGTAACCCGCCGTAGCTCGGTGGATTAAGAGTACCTGATCAGACATCAGAAGGGCGCGGGTTCGAGTCCCGTCGGCGGCATGTATCTTTTCTCGGAAGATTGTTTCAATGTGGATGAGTGTTTCAGGCTGATAATTATTGCTTATAATAACATTTATTTTTAACCAAATGAGTTAAAACTCAAATTGTAATATTTTAATTAATGAAGACAATATAAGCGAAACTCAATCGAAAATCTGAAACATAAAAATCAGAAAAAAGATCGGGTTACATCTGGGACTCGAACCCAGGACCTTCGGCTCTCCGGGTTGCTGCTCTGAGCACTAAGCTAATGTGTCCCTATCCGATTCGGATTCACTGTATCATACTTCGACTGAGAACTACCAACTTTATCTTCATTTTCTTAACGCATATTTACCTAGGTTCGAATCCCACATGTGACCCGATCTTTTTCCCTATTTTACTCGCTAAATAACAAAGTTTTTTTTCTATTCTTAAAAATAGGGTGTTATTTATAGGAGAAGGCGTTATATTTTTGGTTTGTTGGAGAACCAAATGCGAAGTGTTTAATTTATAAAATAATTTTACCAATTCGAGTTTTCGAGACAAACAAGCGGGTTTAGGTAATTTTTCTCAAATATTAACGGAACAATATTCCAATTTCGCACATTGATGTAAATTATATTTGTTTTGTGTTACTAAATGCTCCGCAACATCACGTAATAATCTGACACGTGCCCGATGGAAATCTGACGCGAGAATCTATTTGGAAATACATTGCGAAAAATCTACTTAATAATGTTTATACGGTACTTAGTAGGTGGATTATTGTTGAGTTGTGAATCATTTGACCATATACTCGTATTATGATTAGATGTCGGATAATAGAGGAATTTTCGTATTTGATCTGTTGAGTCGATGCTCGTGACCGTTAAATCTTCAATTTATTTACTAGATAAATAAATGTATAATTTACTGTTAATCATCCAATAGTTTAATTGGGAAATAACGGCCACGGGAGTTAATTAGTTACCTGATAAATAAATGTTATATTTACTGTTAATTATCAAATATATTAATTAAGAATATAACGGTCACGTAATTTAATTACTGGATAAATAAATATTAAATTTACTGTTAATTTTACTAAAAATGATATTTGGATGATTTTTATAACGCCGATTTAGTAAAAAAAATCACTTCAAGGGTGCTGTTTAAACATTCGGTATTTAGGAATTAACGGCCATTAAATTTAATTATGGGGGCGGTTCAAAATCTCATGAAGACAGTGGTCCTTCCTCTTGTTTCGAAGGTCTAGTGTGCAAAATTCTATCAATCTTGTAATAAAACTGTAGATTTGTATAAAAATCAAATACACGCCTCCCTCCAGGGCATTCTTCTTTATACAGAGTTAGATTTTGTTAAAAGTATGAAATTTGCGAGGAGATTATTGTGATAAAATAATATTTGTTTTTTAAAATTTTTAAAGAAAAACAAGTCGGTAATGAAATTGTTGATTCTTATTATAATTGTTCCAAGGTAGAAACTTATTTTCATGGTACATTATTTATTTTTTCGAAAAAAACTTCTTCGGAAAGGTTTTCACTTTGTACATTTAATTCTGAAGATGGAACATCGTTCACGAAACATGTTGATTGTGTATAAATAAAAGTGATGTAAACGAAGTTATTTGTCTTTTTATTAGAAAAAAGTACATTATTTGATGTACCAGGGACCATAAAATAAGGTTTTAACGAGTCTTTAAAGTAATACACAGTCTTAAAATGTGCACATAAGTTCCAAGTTTCTGCCCTCTAAAATTCTTAAAATATTTTCTAAGGTTCTGAAAGAAGAACATAAAATGTGTGCAAAATGAGAATTTGTTTAAATGTACTGCAGCTGATCCTATTGAAGTCCACATCACAAGAGTCCCAACTGCTCCCGTCTGAAGCCAGTGAAACTATGGCATCCCCAATTGGGATATGTTGTGAGGCTGAGGGTAGTAGGGAGGGGAATAGGATGGGGAAGAGTGATAGTTTTTAGTTGGAATTCGAGAATAATACCAATTTAAATACAATATTACTAGAAAACTCATACAAAATGCCTCAGCAAAATACAATTTATATTTGACAGCATTTTGACAGTAAAATTGGTGTTGCCAGCCTACAATTTTTTAGTTCCGGTTTTAATATTTTCTACTCTTATTTGACAAAGTATTTCTCTTGATCCTGGCACATATTTTAATGATAAAATATAACATTTTCTATGAACGTGTTAAGGAAAGCAAAAGCATAATGTGTGATGGGCGTACAATAATACAATTATTTGATTAGCTTGTCCCTCGGTAAGAGATACATTGAGGTGTAAGGTTTTGAATTATGTTAATTCAATAGAAAGTGTGATTAGGATTTATTATTGACAATACAAGAATGATACTCTAAAAAATTGTAGGCTGGCAACACCAATTTTACTGTCAAAATGCTGTCAAATATAAATTGTATTTTGCTGAGGCATTTTGTATGAGTTTTCTAGTAATATTGTATTTAAATTGGTATTATTCTCGAATTCCAACTAAAAACTATCATCAACATGAATAAAATAATAAAAACTGTCGCTTAGGGAGGTTATTTTTAACTTGTTTCTAGTCGTTTGGAAGATTTTTTTTTATTTTTTAAATATACATACAATTATTGTTAGCTATCATAGTTGTATTTTTTCGCAGGTAATTCAGAAAGTACCATCAGGCGAATTGTCAAGGAGAGCGAAAAAAATTGGGGGTAAATTCGAATCTCCAGGCAAAATAAAAAAGGGTCGCACTCCGAAAGCTAGTTATAAATTACTAATTAATATTAGTTTTAGAAAGATAGTTTTGACATCAGTGCTATTCTTCATAAGGTACATTTTTTTAGGGGGATGATCTAAAGCCTGGGCAACGCTGGGCACTTCAGAATGTATTAAATAAATGTGAACAAATTTTAAACTGCTTTCTATTTTTCTATAATATTGTTATTCTTCATCGTATTAACACAAAATTGCAAAGATATAATGTACATAATATATGCAAGTATAATTTTGAGATGAGTGGGCTCAGTGAGTATCTATATTGCAATGAAAAAATATTTTTTCCCACTTTTATGTGTTTTTATACAAAATTGTAGATTACACGGCTTTATATTTCCACCGCGTGTTATAATTTTAGTATTGCCATTTGAAGAACAGTGGCGCCCTCCTATGTTTTCTACTCTTATTTGACGAAGTATATATTCTCTATTTTTACAGAGCTGTTGAGGTTAATGAATTAAATACATTTTATGTGTTATTAATAAGGAATAAGGTAATACTAATACATCTTAACGAAATGGACTGTTAGTCATCCAAAAGATAAATCAGAGTTTTATCAGCTCTAATACTCGTACTTAAATGCATATAATCCCCCTCCCTAACAGTTTTGTATATAATCCGTTAAGTTGGTTAAGAATAATTTGTACCAGTCTGAAGATGGCTTTAACAAGCTGAAACGGGTTACGGTTAATAAATTATAGTGGAAATAAATAAAATATTTGTTTTATTATATTAGCATATAATCAAATGTCTAATTATCGTAGTCTTTTCAAAGTGTGCATGTCTGACTTATTTTAACAAAATCTTGCAACTATGTAATATATTTTTATATACGGAACCCACGAGTACATCTATCTATTCAATATTAAATTTAATTTATTATGTTGATTATGTAGTAAATGAAGCAAGTCGAAGTAATGCAATAAAAGTTTTCACGTGTAGCTAACACATTCTAACAATAAAATAACTATGTTTAATTCCACTTTATTAAGATCATAATTTGGGATTACATTAAACTTATGTTATTGTCATTATTATAATGCACCAAGTTTATATAAGTAATTTATTACTAATTATTTACGATTTAAAATCTCATATGACGATTCACTTTTTTTAATTTATGATATATTTCTCGATTATAGCAGTAAATTTATATAGCGCATGCTTATTTATGATTTTGTAATAGTTCACAATGTGATAGTTGGATTTAAGTTTTTTACGGTCAATTTTATGTTAGTTGATTTATTTACAAATATTAATCTTTTTGACATATTTTATTTTTATCGGATTCAGTCTTATAGGTACAAATGTTGTCAACAAGTGAATAAATTTACTACAATTTACTAATATTTATATTACGTATTCGAAAAAAGACTTTGTAGTTTGTAATTTATTTCCATATCTCTTTGAAATTAATTTATTTTAATGCATGTTCTGCCAGTTTCGGAATTTCCCGTACTTCATCAGGAAATAATATTACTGTTTTAGAGCCGGACTCTCTCGCCCCAACGCCTTGCACTAGCGAGGGATGGAATAATACGTTAGTCAGTCTTGAACACATTGACCCCTGGATTCCTACCTGCCCGTCATACCCTTTTCCCTAACAAGCCCACACAGGCTTGTCCTAGTGAGGTTAAAAATTGTATTTTAAACTGAAAACTAAAATGTGAAGAAGAAACAATAAACAATAAACAATAAAAACACAGCATTTTTTTCCCTTGGGGCCTTCTGTTTTGAGTTAATCTAAAAAAACATAATAATAATAATGAAGTGAACAAATATGATGCGTTTACATTGTAATATTTATATCAGTTTAATTTCTACACAAAATAATTCATTCATCAGTTGATACACCAAACATTTTATTCCAAATTAACATCAACCAACAATCAAGATAATCAACAAGCAAGATGACATTTTATATAGGATATTTCTTTGCTGTACCGCGAACATTAAATTATTACACTGTCATAAAAATGAATTAGACATTTTTAAAAACCCAATTAAAAACATTTTACCATTAATAAACACAGGCAATATTGTGCCAACTAAATCAATGTCTCATCAGTACAGGTGCCAACATTAAATTGTTTATGGACCTATTTGTATTTCCCGTTCATTTGCATATTTAGATAATTATTTTTGTTACTACTATTGTCATAATTATTGTTTTAATTATGTATTAAAAATCTGTTTTATGTACTGAAATAAAATAAATAATATGCCTGCAATATATCTCTGTGTTGTAATTGATTTATTTGAGTATGTCTATGTCGTAATGTGGTTTTATGCCATGTGATTATGTTGCATATGTTATAAATATCTTAATATCGACGTATTTAAATTTTTGTTTTAATAAAACTGCTTTTAAACGCCTAGATTTTTTTGCTGCTAGTATTGTTGATATTTACATTAAAAAAATATATATTTTACATCTCTGCTAGATATAAATACATAAGTGCGAGTATACTTAAATTTATATAATTAAGCTTTATAAATTTATTTAAAAATGCTTTAAAATTATTATTTTTTTTTAATTTCAAAGACAAAAAATTGAATTCTTTAATGAATTATTTCCTATATAAGATTAACTCTTTCTGCGGTGGGGATGTACAGGACAGTCTCGCCGAAGACTTTATCAAAGACCCGTACAGTAAACACGCTTTTCTAATACTGTATACTAATATTGTATGCAAAAACTATATTAAAAAAACACACGTTGACGAAACAGATCGTTGTATCTTTTTCTGACTAGTTTTTTACTGCATCTTCCGTTGAAACGTTTCCTGTTGACATGAACTTTCTATTTCTTTCTAATTAATAGTTGCGAACATTTTCCATTTTTGTAATATATCCGTTACTCTTACGAGTTTTTGCTTACTTTTGACACTCTGATGACTTACATAATAATTATGGGTACCTGCCAAATGTTATTCCTTTAGGAAGTTAGAAATAATTTCGATGTGAATTAGTGGTTTTATTATACCATGACCAGCGCCGGATCTGCCATACGTTCAAAAACGTGCAAAAAACCTGGCGCCCACTACGAAGGGGCGCCGTGATAAAATAAATATTGTTTTAAAATTCAATTAAAATATTCCCCGAATCGTTTAAAAATTACTCGTAATACGGAATTATTAGTTCGCGCTGGCAACACTCACTTTCCATATGCGTGAACCTAATGCGCGCGCATCGATGGTTAAAATTTAACGAAATACGGATTTGACTTACGTCAAGGAATTTTTTTCCAAATACAATATATTTCATACGAACGTAAGACCTATTTTTCCTTGTTGCTCTTACGACCATTGTATCGTTCGAAATTCAACAAACATTGTGATTGGTTCATTAATCGCTTCTCCTACGGATCTCCCTTCGTTGACTACAAGTTGCTCTTTGATGATAGTTCGTCGCTTTCGCCGCGTTATTGGTTTATTTATGTTGCCATTCGCGCGCGATTTGGCACCATATTAAACACACTGATCAGAATATTATTATTTCTGAACTAAACTGCCTCATGTTTTATATTAT
Source organism: Limnephilus auricula (assembly GCA_951813805.1). Lineage (NCBI taxonomy): Eukaryota > Metazoa > Arthropoda > Insecta > Trichoptera > Limnephilidae > Limnephilus > Limnephilus auricula. The sequence goes on from OX638403.1 coordinate 2,121,726, forward strand.
ATTTTGTTATGATGTTATTATTTTGTCCAGTGTCATAGATAGCTACCGCCAGGTCACTTGGAAAAGTTACTCTTGATTCTTGTTGGCGGGATATTAATTTATTTTAAACGTATTGCATAATTTTTTTTTTTTTTTTTATATGTATATAAATTTTTTATCTGAATTTTAAAAAAAATTTGGGGGGGGGGGGGGGGCGCCATCGGTACTTCCTGCACAGGGCGCCAGATTTCGTAGAACCGGCGCTGACCATGACGACCTACGGAAACGGCACGGCGACGGTAACGGCTCGTGACATCTCATTAATACGAGTTAGGGCCAAGAAAAGTATAGCTTTTTGCATTTCCCTCACTCGTATTAAACATTCAAAACCTTTTAAGGCCTACAAAAACCATGGAGTTTTTAAACTCAGCTGTTCGGGATATGACAAGGTTTATGCAAGCCAGACAGAACGGCGATCTCCGAAAGGATATCTGAACACTTTCAAGCATCTATACCCGGCCATCCTGACAAATCGGCAATCGCAATAACTTTTAATTGAAACCGGCCATTACTTTGGATTTGTTCCTGAAGTATAAAATAAAAATATGATTTTTTTAAATTCAAAACAAAGGTATATATTTATTCATATGTGCACAAAATGAACAAAACCATTAAAGAACCAAACCATCAAAATTAAAACACGATTTTCACCCAAAAACAAAAACATAATAATTAATATTTACTGCAAATCAGTGTGACTTCTGCTGTTGCCTTTCAAAGACCAGACAAAATGCCCTCCGCCGAACCCGCGAGACTGACTCACTGAACCCCTGGGGTTCGATCGAACCTAGGTTAAGAAACACTGTCATAGAGGATTGGAGCTGGAAATACGATATTGCATCTACATACACAAGACACACTTCACCACAATCTTCTATTACACTTTTTTTTTACATTAACTCCACACAGGACATAGGCCCTGAGGAAAATAATTTCCCTCATGGCCTATGTCATCTAGTGAGATGCTGTGTGGAGGGTCTTTTTGAGGAGAGAAAGGAGTGAACATGGGTCTTGAAGACCTGACCTGACCCCGTACCTGAGCTGGTCACTTAAATCTGCTCTGATGATGGACACAGCAACGCTGTCCTGTTGGCTAAATAAGGAGAAAGCGTATCACGGCACAATACCCCAAAAATAAAACACGTTAATTATCGAATAATTTAAGATAAATCACTATTATGTTTTCACAGTGCTTTCACACAAACGAAGCGTTGTCTTCGTCATCAGTGTCATCACAGAACATGGATTTGCTTGTGATGCATTTAAACATAACGTAATAAAATAATGCGTAATTATCTGATTGCAAAATAAGCATTTACGTCACCATACATAGTTACTGAGGCAATACTAACCTGTAACACTTATTTTAAATTAACAGTAAGTTAAATGTTCATATGATAACTGTGGCTGAATAGTAGCTTTTGTTTGCGACATCTTAACTATTTATTCATTGTGTTAGGAACATAAATCATTCTGTGTTCATTTATGACAAATAATCTTAACGCGGTGTATCTCAATCTTCATATTGTTCTGACGGAATAATGTAGGTATGTCTTAAATCATTGTTCACAAACAATTATTATAATCATAAATTATTGCACTTAAAATTCTTGTACTTCATCTGTACCTACCCACATAAAAAAATATTTATACAATACGAACAAGGTGATCATTTGAATATTATGTGAAAAGTCACGGATAGTCTGAATTCTCGACAAATTAATTCCTTTCTTGAAAAAGGCAATTAAAATATTTTTCTGTTAAAAATATTATATTTTATATGTAGCTGGGTACTTTATCACTTGATTGAATTTCCCAAACAAGCACCTTCAATTTTGAGGGGTTTCTCACCATCCTCCCAATAGTTTATCCATAATTTAACGAGTGTTATTAACAATAAAAATTAAATACTTGCAATTATTAGAAAACTCAGCCAACTTCTCCAATACATAGCCACTATTCATAGGTTCGCGTACCGAATAATAAACTCCGACTTAAAAAATAAATAAACCGTAAATCGTAAAACGAAAATAAACTTTACAGCATGAATAAGCTACACGGAGAAAATTTTTATTCTAAAATACGATCATTTTATTCGTAAAAACGGGACTGAAGTTCTTACGAACAAATTAACAGGGTTTAAATATTTATTGGCGGAAACATGTAAGAATAATTTGTTGGTATACGTAATTTCGTACGGATACCAACAAATTATTCTTATATTTTCCCGCCAATAAACATTGAAACATTGTTAATTTGATCGTAAGAAATTCAGTCCCGTTTTTACGAATAAAATGATCGTATTTTAGAATAACATTTTTCTCCGTGTATTAGTACGATGGTGAGGAACCCGCAGAATATGACAATAAAATTAAAAGCAAAAGTTCTAGAGTTCATTCAGCCGGAGTTACGGAAAAAAAATTCAAAATAGAAGTTAGTAATGAAGTATAGTGTTTTTTTATACAGGTGTCCGAGGGTGAAATTCTTTAACTTCGGGATTCTTCTATGTAAAAAAGATAAATAACTTTGTCCGAAATTCCAACTTTGAGGGGTACTTTATTGGTAAAAAGATTAAATTAGTCCGCGTTTGCGGCCAGCACTATGATTTTATGCTATTACGATACGGGTGAATCACAACCATCCAACGTCGCCACAATTGCTCCTAGCTGACTCAACAAATTTATCGAGTAAGTTTGTACCTTACACTAAGGATTTTTAATAGGTTATTTTTTTGTATGGGGAAAAAAGTTGGAATTTCGGAAAAACTTGTTTATCTTTTTTACTCCTACCGTCATGTAGAATCACCTTCAGAAGTTAATGCACTTTACCACCGGAAACCCTGTTTGAGCTCCGCCCAGGAAGCCATTATGAAAACAATTTTCTTGAGGGCCCATGTTATCTTAGATCTCAGATGTGTGTGGAGGGTCTTCTTAAGGAAAGGAAGGATAAAAAAGGAATTAGGGATGGATAGGAATTTCGAGCTCAAGCGTCAACCAGTCTCTCTCAATCCGCCCTGCCACGCAGTATGTGAAGAGAAGCATTCGCCGCAAGATCTAGACAAACCTTATCCTATAATAGAAGTTCTTTATGTGCACAGATAGGAATTACTGTTCCGAGGCGGACTGTGGATTTTTTGTTATGATTTTATACTAACGCTCGAATTTTTATAATTTTCTCAGCTTCGTATTTACTTAAAGGCAACACCGGTATATTTGTGACGTTTTAGATTTTTTAAATTTGTTATTATTTTTTGATTTATCATTTACCAATCGGTTAAGAAAAAAACATAATGGTAATAACTACCAAGGTATGTATTTACGTAACGTTACAAGTACATACTTATTATTAGGTAAGTTATATATGTAGTGGGACAAAATATTATAGAAAGTTAATCAAATGGAATTAAACTTATGGCAACACCAAGATTAAGTTGAATATGTTGGTAGTTTTTCTACTAAAACTGATATTGCGTTTAACAGAATTTTCACTTAAAGTTTATTGTGAAGGTTGTTGCAAATCTGTAGATTGATGGATGTAACATTATTTCATGCATACGCTTAACAACAATTCATGCACAAATGATTTGTTTTTTTTTTTAATCTCGCGCTTAGAAGGTTGCCGGTGGCACGTTTCAAATTACTCGTTAATGTGATTTGACAGAGATATAAATGTGAATTACAAGCAGGCATATTAGTCAAAATTAACATCTGGACTAGACAATGTATCAGAAATGTTTTTACCTTTTGTATATCGCATCGTAACTAAAAGATCTACGTAAAGCAGATTATTGGCAAATCAAAATGGGAACGAACTTTGTTCCTAAAAATACTGTTAAAACGACACGGAGAAAAATGTTATTTGAAAAAAAACGATAATTTTAATAGTAAGAACAGGACTGAAGTTCTTACGAACAAATTAACAGGGTTTCAATGTTTATTGGCGGGATTTATTGTTGGTATACGTAATGTCGTACGTATACCAACAAATTATTCTTACATTTTCCCGCCAATAAACACTGAAACACTGTTAATTTGTTCGTAAGAACTTCAGTGCCGTTTTTAACCGTTTTTACTATTAAAATTATCGTTTTTTCGAATAACTTTTTTCTCCGTGTATATCGTGGCTTGTAGTAACTACCTACTCGTAATTTGATTTTAAATACTGGCAATTTTCATTTCGTTGCCACACTGTAATATTGAAATCCATACTATTTTATTTATAAGCACCTAATAAACACAATATAAATATTTAGCTATCTACATACCATAAAATAAAAGATGACTTGTCGCCAGATGACAATTTCTTCATATTCCACCACTTTTTAAAATAAATCGGAATATTGCCTGTTTTTAATTACAGATTTGTTATTTACTGCACAGAGTTTTTTTTATTTACTTCCGTAAATTGAAAAAAAAACTATTTTTATCGTATTTCAACTAATGTTTAGTAAAATGATGGGCGATTCATGTCCTTGTAACTATCTTTAATCTTAAAAATAACATTTTTTCCTTGTTATCAAAGCCAACTGCAATTAACCAAAAAATCGTTCATTTTATGGTTAATGACTATCCCTTATCATTAATTAGAACCGGAATCGCCTTTAGTTAACGAAATAGTCATTCATTGAGGAGCATTTCACAATGAAATGTATCTCCCACCTTCCTTCTAATTTGTTATTCCGGAAACGCCCCTTTTGTTCTTTTTAATCGTACTGAATCTAATCCTACAGAATATCTCCCCTAGTTAACGAAATAGTCGTTAATTTTAAGGTTGAGGACAATCAAGGAGCGTTTTACAAAGAGAAATATCTCCCTCCTTCCTTCTAATTCGTTATTTTATCCTACTGAGATTTTTGGTCACAAATCGACCAACATTATTTGGCACACAACTAACTGAAACTCATGTTAAAGTCAGTGCCACCATCCGTCGCATCTGTAGTATTTATCGCAAGGTAGGCTTCCAAGTGACCGACCCAAGTTTCGGTTTAAGCCAGTTTCGTCCAATAAATGAGGTGTTCGGCCGCGGTTTCAAAAATAAAAAAAAAATGCCTTACTCAAAATTTCTTTTTGCGCATATCGGTCTAAATTTGGTACACCAAACAAATAGTCATTAAAATTATTGTGTTCCATTGTTTGCCTAATTGACATGGAGTGTGTTTATTTTTCAAAGCTAAGGTCAAACGAAATAATATGATATTATTCTCAACCTCACTTTTTTATGTATATTTTTAACCAACATGCTCTCTGATATTTCACGGTTGCATACATTAAACAAATTTCTTCCTGATCTGATAAAAAAAATTGTTACGATATGATGAGCTTCATTAAAATCAACCAAAAACGTAACGAACGCTCTAAAGGTTGTCAGTCCAAATTAAGTATTTCTAAAATGATTTTTAATTCACGTCCAACAACCGTATGAATTGAATTTAAATAATGAATTCTAAAACAACTTGGTTCTTGTCCAGGCATGCCCAACCTGCGGACCAATTAAAAAAAAATTGGAGCCAAAAATTAAGTTTTCAGCTTTCTATGTTTTAGATTGTGGAATTTATTTATTTAATGTCCATGGTATATATATCCCATAAACAATTCTTACATGTCACAGTTAAAACCATGAGAAAATATTTGAAATAATTTAAAAACAGAATAACAATTAATTGTGGCATTTGATTATGAAATGACATCAGAGATTTTAGCAAGAGCTGCAAGTACATTCAAATTCTATAGTAAAAAGTAACTATAGTATTAATAAAAAAAGTTGTAAATTTATCACATTTACATTGTATTTTGTAAAATTAGAACTTTATTAGACCTCGGATTCTCGGTGGCGGTTTTGATTTATTGCTAGAAAAGTGCCAGGCGCATGGGCGCACCAGGAATTCATTTTCGCAGTCAATTCCAACCAGTTTTCCGCTCATTTCTCGGAAGATCAAATGCCTAATTTTAACAGGTAGACGGTGGGTGTAAAGGACACACAAATACGCATGTATAGTCCGTTAGGTAGGTAATATACCCCGACCCGAGTGCCCACCAGTAATAATTTTTTGGCCCACCTAACGATTTGGTTGGGTACCCCTGATCTAGTTAATCATGTTATTATTTATGGTTGCTGAAGATTCTCAGTTTCATAGACTTGTTATAGACACGTTTTTATAAACGGTAATTCAGGCCATGGCCTCACTTCTATGAATGCACAAATAGAAAAAAAAACTTATTATAATAGATTATCGAAATATTTCCGTATCTGCAGATTCGAAGGCTGTGTTTATATTTTTTTATGTAATATTTTGATGAGTACTCTATAAGCACTGACATTGAATTAAAAAGATGTATTTGCGTGTTGATTATCGCAAAATTAATTAAAATGACATTACGTTCACATGTGTTTTTCAAGGTATGAATACAATTACAATGACATAATTATTCTTTAGTTTTCCTAGAAGTTTACCATGTTGTTTATTGTTTTGTTTAACTTCAAATATGCAAACAGATAGGGGAATATTTTATGTTTTTAAATAGATTTTATGTGAAAATCATTGTAATAAATGAATAATTTGTATAGCCCTATTTTTGTTGAAATCACATATAGTGAGCTGTACAAATATTATTTGGTTTATCTTAATATGTGCAAACAAATACTTACAAAAATGTATTTACATTCACAAAATTACCTATTATAATTCTTTACATACACAAATTTAATTATTTACTGCGATAAAGTTTCATGTTTTTTTTAAGTATAGCAGTAGTTCGACGTATTTGCGCACTTGTACTATGTATGTAATTATACATTCTGCAAATGATTGGGTAGATACTAACCGTATATGTAAATAGGGTTATTAATTAATGCTAAACAATGTATTTTAATTGTAAAGAAATAATAAAAAAATAAATAAACTGTAGATACCATTTAAGAATACGATTTTCTGAAGAGATGTGTTTTAAACTTTACTCTGAACTTTATCTGCAACTTTATGGCAGTTTATTGGTCCCGACACTCCGAAAGCATGCTAATCGTACTAATATAGTGTGCGCCTTGGTTCCTTCAATCTTGACGATTAGCTGATAACGTCGCTGATCTAGGAGCTGACTGCTGAGAATTATAAATATTAGGAATGCACAGTTCGGATAAGTAAGTCGGAGACATTCACTTAACTGACTTAAACACCATCCAGCAAAGCTTGAACTGGATTCTTTCAGTACATTTGAAAAATGGGTATATTTACATAGATATGTATATATACTCATCGGTGATAAGTCATTCCGCAGCGCTGTCGTTAAAAAATGATTGTAATTTACTAATCGGGGAGACTTGCGTATATTCCATTGCATTGTTTGACAATCGTAGTCACAATAAAATTTAGAATTCAATAATGTATGAAGTATCCTTTTATCAGGAATAAGGAATAGTGTATTTTTCTTAGATAACGTTTATTAAAATTTAAATCCAAAGTTTACAAATACATCTTTTCAGCTCTTTACACTTGTTAAAACCTGACTGAAAAAAAAACAACAAAAGAATACAACCAACAAAACTGATGTTCTAATTTTGAAAAGTATTCAATTAATAGTTAGCATTAGTACCTACCTACCCCGACGACCTTTCGGCGGGTAGGTACCCCTGATACTACATGTATTAATTAGCTGACTCATTATGAATATCTTAGTAAGGACCAGATCTTCTCAGTTACTTGCCTTATTTTTCTATAGTTAATGGATAATACAAAACCTCCATATCTCTTGATACAACGGTCGCGAGCTAAACATATTTGAATTAATCTAGACATTTCGGACAGATAATGCTGTATTTCGTGCAAATTTATAGTTCTTTTAGAGATTTTATGTTGCTTCAGAAACAGTTTTTCTGATCGATAAGTGGCCTCAGTTTTAGTAGATTTTCGTAGATTAGTTAAACGATCCACAAGAAACTATGAATACATATTTTATGTTTGGTTCAGTGTCACAATAAACGGTCTTGAATTATTTTTCTGAAGACGCACTTGAACGAAAATGTTCCTAGAATAGATGACGACAATAATAAATCGGAAGGTTATTCATTAATATTCTTTAAATATTGTCGCACTACATGTATGACAAATGTCGAAACGAGGAATTTATAAACACTCAATAGTTATCCTTGTGAAATGGACGATACGGTATTCTTATTTGTATTATAATATTTTTTGCTTTGTATAAGTCGTGCATAGCTAAACGGTTGGTTGAGGTACTAGCGATTTTAGTTTTTATTAGATAAATCCTTCAGGCCAATACGAGATATCTCGCAGATGACAGACATAAACAAAAAACTATCAAGTAAGTCTTAATTTCTGCCAAAGTGAAATGATGCGATATGTTGTTGTATATAATTCGATTGTGGGTAATAAGTGGGTACTTATTGTCTTATATTTTTTTATTTATTTTCGTTTCTTTTTTTTCATTACTTGTCTTGTCTGAAGTGTTTCTAACTTAAGGTTTTAATAATAAACAAGAAATTGTTATTGGATGAAATTTAATGAGTTAATGATATATTAATTCATTAACTAGCACACTCGATCGATAACGATCGATATGATAACTATCGGTAATTTCTCATCATTCCCTCGGACAACTGCACATTGCTAACGTACAAACAACAGTTGATGTCGAATATGTTAAGGACACTTAGTCATTGTGAACTGTCACTTATTCGTTGTCTGTAGTCATGCTAGAGAACGATGATAAGTTACTGATAGTTATCCTATCAATTTCCAAGTGCGACCCTTGCCTTTTATATTTTCTATGCCTTTTCTATTTCATATTTCTTGTTTATTTTTTAGAAGTACAGAAGTTCATTTTGGAGTACTCGTACATTAAAAACGTTGACTGTCCAACTAAAAAACTCCCGTTTTAGGACAAAATTGACGAACTTAGTCGAAAATATGAAATATTATATAAGAAAAAGGAAACATGTTTGTTAAATGAATTTAAGTTATTTACAATAATAAATGCGCTGTATTGTAAAAATAAATTTGTAAAAGTTTATTTATTATTAAATTTTACTAATATGCTAATATAATTGCCTAATAATATAAAATTACTTTGTTAGTTTCTTTTTCTTGGATAGTTTATTTATTTAATATCCACGGTATAAATATATCATAAACAATGATTGCATGTTAAAGTTAAAAGCATTAAAAAATATAAGAAATAATTCAATAAAAAGAATAACAATTTATTGTGGCATTTGATCGGAAAATGATATCAGTGAGTATAATATTAACACAAGTAAGAGATACAAGTACATACAAATTATAATATATGTGAAGGTAAAGTAGACATAATATATGTGTAGAGATAAATAAATGATTTGAAAGCACATCTTCGTGTACCTACCTTCCGTGTAGTTAAATATATCCGCCACAACTGCGAATCTATTACTAACTTCATGTAATCTGTTGGTATAAGCGAGTGTTTGAAATACTCAGTCCTATTGTTACATTTAAACAGGATTTTGTAACGAGTAGATTTGGTATGTATGTGTAGATGATACAATAATAATTAATTAATAGGCTAATTTATTCCCTTTTCGGAAGAGCTCACGGAGCTCACACAGGTGTCATAGAAATCGTCGTGTATCCCTTACTGTCATGGTGAGAAATATGATCTAAACCGAGGCTGCCCAATCTTTTTAACAGTCGGGCCAAATTAAAGATTTAAAAATCACAGGCCACCGATCACTGACTGTAAATTAATTACGGTATTGTGCATCAAAAGAACTGCAACATTAATATATTTGCGTTCATTAAAATAATAAAATTAATAGCATCTTGTGCCAAATTAAGAACTAAAACAAGAAAAATCTAAATATAAATAATTGATACAATTAATTTTGTTTCTAGCTTAATATTTTTTCTATGTTAGGCATCAGAGCAGATGGTGACAGTAAAAACAAATCATAAATATGTAAATATAAATTATAAACAAATTTTAAATATGTAAGAAATGTGCGGTATTTATATTTTATATAATTAAGATTTGAAAAATCTTTTCACAAACAAATATCGATCCGAAACTACTTAAAAATTGAATGGACAATTTCCAGAAATCTACAAATTCTTTAGAAGAAGTTTGTGACTTTAAAGATATTGTCTCTGCAAAAAGATTTTTTAGTGTAGAATAATTTAGCAGTTTACTGATTTCCAGCGGAATATTGGCAGGATAACGGATCATTTCATTCAAACTGATTGTAAAAGGATTTACAAAAATTTGCAACTTGGCGGGAATTTTTAAACTTGCTCATAATTCATTCCTGATCTGGGGTTGGGCAACCTTGGTCTAAACAAACGGTGTTTGAAACAGAAGGCACGGCAATTTATATTCGAATGTAAAAGTTAACCACAGAAGAATTAAAATTCACACCTTTATGAAACCAAAGTTTCTGATAACTATTTGAAAAAAAATTATAAATTTTAAGAATTTTGTTATTAATTATTTTTACACAAAACGACAAAAATGAGGTGACAATAACGTGATTAATGATTATAATATAAACGTCTACTAAAATGGGTGTGTGTGTTTTTTTGGTCATCGGTAATTTAAAGTGACACGTTTTTAAAACTTTTTGTGTTTGCATTATAATTGTTTATATTTCAAAAACTCTATGTTTGCTTCTAATTATACAATAATATAAAAGCTTGTTTCATCAACTAAACATTCCATTTATTTGAATTTTATTGCAAAGCGGAAATACTCTGATCTGACAGAATATGTCCGAGTCCTGAGTTGTTAACACCGCTAATAAAGAATGAACATATCAATTTTTGAAGACGAAATTAATACGACTGAATGCAATACATATTACTGATGGATTAACACAGTTATATAAACGGTTAATGAATGATAGTTTTGCATATATTTAAATAACAATGAATATGTCAAAGTAATAACAATTTGTGCATCTTCCATTTGAAGTGACAAGCGTTAAAATAAATTTTAGCTTTGAGTATTGAGATCGACCCAGAAAAGTTGCACGTTTTTGTTCGAGCAAGGCCGCCGAATCAAGGTGATAGCAAATCTGTCGGAGCTCGGTCAAGGTAGCCTGACAATGGAATCGTCTTATCCTACCTACCTTAATTAATATTTTAATTCGAAGTAATGCGATATGTCACCTTACGTTTGAATAAAATACGATTAATTATTTTTTTGTATTTCTTGGGTATTGGGGGCGCGGAGAAAAATGTTATTCTAAAATACGATCATTTTATTCGTAAAAAGTTCTCACAAACAAATTAACAGGGTTTCAATGTTTATTGGCGGGAACATGTAACAATAATTTGTTGGTATACATAATTTCGAACGTATACCAACAAATTATTCTTACATTTTCTCGCCAATAAACATTGAAACACTGATAATTTATTCGTAAGAACTTCAGTCCCGTTTTTACGAATGAAACGTATTTTAGAATAACATTTTTCTCCGTGTGTTTTTGAAGAGTTTTATTGAGCAAGTACATTTGTTACATTATTTTTATTTATCTGGTATCGGTTTTTAAACTAACTTAAAAGTTATACAAGTACAGAAATGATTAGAATTTATTAGGTGGGGGTAGTGGGAGGGTAATTTTTTGGTTATTTCTACGATTTCTAAAGCGCACAAATTAAAGTTAATCTAATCATTTTAAGTTTGCTAGTTAATGACACAGTTGTGAAATAAAACTCTTCTTTAATATTGTCTAATTATTTATTATTTGAGCAGACCCATGAAATATCGCTAGATATTACAATAGTTGTAGGATTTGTAAGCTTAAAAGATTTCTAAAAAATATATTTGCACCAGTTATTTCCAATAATAATGATGTAACTTCAACAATGTTAAGAAAGTCACAATTTTTTTATTCTCGGCAAAAAAAGAAAAAAAAATACCATAATAAAGGTATTTTTATTTTATTTTTATGTTGACGAACTTATTTTATTTCGATTTGCCACCAAAACGTCATGTTCGTTTTTATTCGTGAATTCGGCGGCGTTTATGTCACACCGAAAAACATGTGTGATTGGTTATCCTTCTTCCTTGTATCCCTAGTTTTTCCTCCAAATGTTTTTTCTAGAAGCTTATGCTTATGTATTTTTGTAAAGTAATTAACAATTTTATTTTAAATCTGCTAAAGCGATAGGAAAAGCTTCAATTTATCCAAAGCATATTTTTGGTGTTTATAATGTAAACTAATTTGTGGTAAAGATTAATCTAAATAGCGATATAGCATTATTCTTCGCCTTAATGGCGGATTTTGTCATATTGTTCGGGGGGTGTTCCGAGGTATAGCATGGTCGACTCAAAGTCATCGAGTTCACCGTGCTAGAGCTCCAGGCATAAGTGATAACCATATGGTAAATAGTAGTACATAATATTGGATGCATCACAATGAAAAAATAACCACTTGAAAAGAGTTTTCCATACAACAAAGTAATAATAAAATTTAAATTACTACACTTGAAATTATAAGAAGTTAATTTTAGATGATGTTGAGGCCATCGTGCCCATTGTGGTAATCAAGACGTAACCAAAAGTAATCATCAGTTCTGATGATGTTGCCATAAAGTCTCTACTGATTTATCCCAATGCAAAACTTGTCGGTGAGAGTTAATGGTAATACTTATTCACTTGCCATTTCGCGCGCAACCGTTATTATTTCTAACCGCAAAAGTTTCATTGACCATACAATCGTGAAATAATAATATTACGTCTATTATCTGTCCTTTGAACCGTAGTGTATACAATCGAAATGCAATTCCGTGCCCAGTAATAACTATTACATGTTTACATGCAAGTACGAGAATAGACTATTGCAAAATTTGTTTTTAATGGGGTATGTTATATATTATAAAAAAGTATTATGTTAAATATTATAAATAAAGATAATGAGTTTTTTCAATGATTTTCTTATGCAACGGTGTCATTTTATAATGTAGTTAGAGGCGCAATAATTGTAAGCAGGGTGATTTAAATTATATGTCGTAAAATAACTGGAAAACGTTATAAATTCGGGCAAGAAATTGTATTTAATTTTTTATTATTTTTGATGTTTTGAAGAAGATTCCATGATAGTTGATCCTCTGACAGTTGGCTACCGGCATACTTGTATAACGAAGCCGGTTTGGGGAAATACGGTATACCTACTTTTCAAAATATGATTAAGTGTTCTTAAAGGGTGTGCAGGGAGGATGTACAGCAGAATAACAAAAGTATAAAACATATTTTTCATTCAAATGCATCAAGGACAAAACTACTTACTGGCGTATAAGTACAAAAAATCGTTGTTTCGGAAAATTTCACGTATGGATTTCCTTCAAACCGTCATTCGCCGAATAATTGGGTTGTTTCAACCTCCATCAGAAGAAATTTCAACGAAAATAGCATAAACATGTGATGTGAATTTTTTAAATGTGATCAGCCGAATTTGAACGTTTAGCGTTCAATGGTAAACGCAAGCGCAGACGTCAAATTGCGATTCAACACTGAGTGAAATTTTCAAATTTATCGAACGTTATTTTGGAGTTGAAACAACCCATTTCATATTTGAAATGAAGGAAGGACGCGATTGCGTGTAAAATTTGAAATGAAAAAAGAATCTTTTCATTTATTGAAACATTTCTATGAAATTTTCGTTGACATGTCTACTGACGGAGGTTGAAACAACCCATTTTTTCGGTGAATGACGATTTGGGAAGGAAATTCAAACGTCGAATTTTCTGAAACAACTGGTCCTAAATAATTTCGTTTGAAATCCATACCAACTTTCGGTTTTAGAATTGAAATTATTGGTAAATAATGCACAAAAATTATAAGTTTATAATAATCATAATTTCGGGTGGCCAATGACGGGGGATCAACTCAGGTCACCGATGAAGAAAATAACGTAGAATAATACCTGGACGCGAGTATAACTTCTCAGTAAGTACCAATTACATGCATTTATTTATTACTTGCACTGATGGTTGAGAAAACCTTTTGGTCTAAAAAACCTAATCAAGAAATTATTTATTTTGTGCATGGATATACAGAGAGGCTAACGCCAAACAGCTCTCTCTTATCATACACTCCTTGCATCATCTACATTCTACATTCATAAATCGACATGTATACTTTTCTGTTATTAGCTTCATGTCTTGACCCAAGTAAGAATTTGATTCTCTCAATCGTGCCATGTCTGCTTAGAGCGTCCCAAACTCCTGACACTCCAAACATTTTAAGCTAACATAAGCCAAAAATGTGTATATTCTTATATCTTTTTTGCTTTATATCACCATGAAAATGGGTAATTGGCATAAAAATCGCTTGGCAAACGAAGTCTAAAAACTATAGATTTTTGCGCCAAAGTGGTTTTTTATTTATTTTATGAATAATTTTATAAAAAAACAAAGTAAAGCAAGGAAAACTGTCGCAAATAATCTTAGCCATGAACTGTATTTTTTTATATGCATTAACACTTTTCTATTTTAAAAAAAAGTTTAGGTGGTGTACGCTTATATTTTTTATAAAGTTAATAACTATTTTTATTTATTTATCCTCAAGCGAAACGGTAGGAAAAGCTTAAATTTTTCCTAATAATTTTTTTTGTATTCTTAATGCAAACAAATTCGTAGTAAAGATTAATCTAAAATGCTAATTTCACACCTCGTTCATTTACGCTTACGGCCGCGTAATTGTTTCAGATTTCTTCATTCGTAACCAGTGGCGGTTTTCTCTAAAGTGCGGTTGTGCGGTGAACCCCCATTAAAAAGATGATAAAATAAAACAATCTTGTTGTATACTAATAATAGCGCATCACAGATAGCTCGACATTAAAATTCCGTCTTTAAAACTCGCGCCACTGAAAAATACGGTACCTATCTATTCCCATTTTGTGCGCGTTGCGATCCGCACACATTTGTCCATACGAAAAAATCATAGCCGATACGAATAGCTGTGACGGTAGAATGGACAAATTAACCCAGCGTGGTGCGCTGCTCACGAGTCAAGATGTCACGTGACCTCCGAACATCTCGCCGAAACGAAGCCCGAGATTGTCGCAAGATGACCAGCTGACGATCGACTTTTGCACCGACGGATGCAAGTTAAATGTTATATATTATGGTATTTAACTTTTTAGTCATTTTTGTACATTTTTTATTTTCTTGTTTCTGCATTTCTCCATCCGTTTACTAATGGCATTTGTAAATCTACTATTGAAGTGGACCGATTTTGACTTCTGTTTTCGTTTTTTTTTTAATAGATAAGTCGTTATATCCCTTAGTTACGAGTACATTTACTAAAGTTTCGGCAAACAACGTCGCTAGTTATGTAATTTTGTGTTGAGCTTTCCGTGTATTGTTTCGGCTTTCAAATTGAAAGTGGTTGCGTTTATCGGTTGTCGCGAATATTATGTCCTAATTTTTTCACACAATGACGGAATACAGTGTTATATACAAAAAAATAACGCTAATGGTTATGAAAAAAAATTGGAAATTAAATATAATTATTTTTTGTATACGTGTATAATGGATTTTTTGTGTAAGTGATAAAAGCTAATTTTATTTCGTGGCCACCTTTATTTGTGTTTCTTGTTTTTTTTATCTTTTAAAATATCAATTATATTATATTCTACATTCTAAGCAATTTTTTTGTTATAAAAAACAATAATAATTAGCAACGTACATAGTGTTGTAAAAACCATTAAACAATTTAAATCCTCTAAAACCATTTTGGTTGTTTAATAATTGTGTCGAAGAGTATCAAGTTATTTAAAAACAATAGTACCTATTTAGGTACCCCTCCACTAACTTTATTTAATTTGTGTGACAAGAGTAAATTTTGATTAGACAATATATCTTCTCTTGAATTTCTGAACCCCCCGTTAAAAAGACCACGAACCGCCACTGTTCGTAACACAATAAAACGTAGTTTTACCACACATGAGTCTCACGGATTTCATTCCCAATTCGTTCAGTCTGATATGGTCCTTGCTCTATCAATTCCAAGCCCTGAAAGGAGCCTGAAACAACAACTAACAACCTAGATAAATAATTACATGTCAACCATTTTTATCGGACGTATCAAATAGTATTTTATTTCATTGAAATTATCAGAGCATCAAACTCCGTGACAGCTCCATCACGTATTTATTGAGCCGAGTTAAGTACAATTGAAATAGAACTAATTAAATCATTGTTTTATAGTTCAACACAACTTCACCGATTCAATTGTTTGATATAAATCTTTTGCTCTTCAGTAAAAGTTATTAATTAAACCTGTTTTAATGCGATCAATTAAACGATGAAATCATTTTACGTCAAACTATATACATGATTAGACAGCTAGCTTCAAATCAATGTCAGAAAAGCCATGAAAGGCTAATTTTCTGATTTGTGTTTTTTTTTCAGTGAAGACGTTCTTTGCTCCAATTGAAGACTTTTAATCTTTAAACCAAAAACAAATTTCTAGAAAGTACCTACCAAACAAGTTTCTATGCAAACATGTTTAAAAATTGAATTGAAAATGATTTATGCAAAGTTATATAAAAAAAGTATCAATCAAAATGTTGGCATCAACGGCTCATCGAAACCCGGATTAACTACTTATTAGAGTCAACTCCACCGATGTGTTATAAATAATATGCTAAATTAATAGTTTTACTCCACAAATAGCCAGTGAGTAAGTGAGAGGTGTTATCCACTATTGGAGGAAAAACAGAGAGACTAGAACATAAAAAAGATAACAGTCGCAACTAGGACGCGAACACGGAGAAAAATGTTATTCTAAAATACGATCATTTTATTCGTAAAAATTGTTAAAAACGGGACTGAAGTTCTTACGAACAAATTAACAGGGTTTCAATGCTTATTGGCGGGAAAATATAAGAATAATTTGTTGGTATACGTACGAAATTACGTATACCAACAAATTATTCATACATGTTCCCGCCAATAAACATTGAAACCCTGTTAATTTGTTCGTAAGAACTTCAGTCCCGTTTTTACGAATAAAATGATCGCATTTTAGAATAACATGTTTTTCCGTGAACCAAGGGTGTTTGGCACAGTAAAATCGATAACATTCCACTATAGGATCGATAGGCGTAACTACTGATGATTTTATACCGTTTTCGAAATCGATGTACGATGGCAACACTCGGAGATCTGTCGATATACATACAGACCATGGCATCCCCATATGTATGTTGTGAGGTTGAAGGTAGTGGGGAGAGCAAGATGGGGAATACTTTACTGTATATATGAATACGGGATTTGGTTACTTCAAGCAATGTTTCAAATCTGAATAGTGGTCTTACACCAGGGCGATACTGAGAGTATCTTCCATTATAAACATACTGCATATATTTTTAAAATTAATTAAATGTGAAATAACACAACTTTAATTTTTGTTCGAAACCGCGGCCTTCGACCTTACCCCTAGACCATGCCAGTCGTCATTTATAATATACATTCGTAAATGTCAAAATTCTAATAAATTGACAATTTCGAATTGAAATATTACTAACTTTAATTTACATACACTTAAATGTTTGTAAAATATCGTCAATTCTTATAATGATTTATTGATATTATCGACCATGATAACAAGAAATATTATACATATTTTGTGTTAACAACCATTATTCGTCGTTAAATATTTGAAAAAAAAAACAATAATATCGCGTGTTTATGACCTCTTATTCAATCACGTATGTCATTTATAAATAAAGGCGAGATGTTACAAGTTACAATGGGGAATACAATCATCGGAATGCTTTTAAAAAATAATTGTTGGCGTAGTCCTTCTTCTTCTTCCTTGCACTGTCCCAACTCATTGCCTAGTTATTTCTCGTTCTCGGGTTATAATTTCTTCGGTTCTGGGTACCTCTTTCATCCAGGCCGTTTCTCTGTAGTATTTTGGAGCATTGAGTCATCCAGGAGTTATTTCGACTACCTCTGGATAACTGTCGATGTAGCTCCATAGACATTGCCTGCTTCACTGTGTGATCTGGTGGTCTCCGTGCTATGTGCCCATACCATCTCAACTGTCAATCCTCCAGCTTACTGTTTATGTCCGTGACACTCATAGGCGCAATTAGCGATCCGCGATCGAAATTATTCCGGTAGTTCCAATTTTTTTAATATGTTTTATACACTCATCTCCTGCTGTTGAATCTGAGTTTTAGATTTTGGCGCACTTGAGCTTTCGCCGCCATTTTGAAAAAACCTACCAGTTTCGCGCCAAAATCTAGTTTTTCTCAAATATCTCGTTACCAATAAAATTTTCGGCCAAAATTCTTCACAAGTTTAGTGGAACATAAAATTACTTACAATTTTTATCGACGGAATTTTCATCTATCTCTAATAAATATCGAGACATGCAGTCGTAAAAATGTGTATTAAGTTTATAAAAACAGGTAAATTGCTCGATTTGGTTTGGTTTTTTGTGAGTATCTCTTTTCAGTACAATATTGTGAAAAAATACTTATAAAAGACGTAGGTATATACGTTTTTATCTTAATTAGGTATCCAGGTTCTAATACAAAAATTATACAAAAATTAGGTCAAAAGCGGATTCAGAAAAATATGGTTTTAATCTTGGCATACCTTGATTATTGTTGAAGTAATATGTAATATACCTACATAATACCAACATTAAGCATCGATGTAATCACAACATATTAATAAAATTATTAATTAAGGTACAAAGATGTGGTAAAAAATGCATTTTCTTAAAATTTATGACTATTGACTATAGTTTCTTACTGCCGCTTACGGGCCCCGAACATCGTCAATGTAGTCTTCCTATATCTCATCAGCCGAATTTGTAGCGACATGGGTCGCCAAATTCCTCGTCATCATCACGAACGAAGGCTTCCACAGCTTTCTCGCACTAGCGGCCATTACAGTGAATACAGAGTAGGGAGCATTTCAAACCCGACGTTCTACATGTGCACTTTCCAGCGCAACCTTTTGTGCATTGGCATGATATAAAGTTCAGCAACGCCTGAGGTGCAGCCGCCTTCAACCTTGGTGCTGGAGTTAGTTACCCAACAGCGTCCTTCTTCCACCCCGTTCTGTTGGACCTTTATGGTGACCAAGCCAAGTCTGCACTTGCAATTATGTTCTCGGAGCACGTTTCTGGACTGCATCTCTGGTGGGTTGTAGACTGGATCTATTGAAATTGTTCTTTTTCACTCCTTTGACCAAAATAATGTACCTTAAATTTTTCAAATTTGATTTCTCATTGCCGCCATACAAAAGTGCAAAAAATTGTTCGGCAGCCAAAGTTATTGTTATATATTATCCTACAAATTATCCAACAATCAACTCATACTAACACCAAGCCAATTTACAATCAAGACATCCACAACCACAATACTCGAAATAACAATAAAATCCGCATTCCTCAAACACACACTACAAAATATGGGATAAAATCTCTGAACTATATTGCCTATACACTATATAATTCGCTTCCAGATATGTACAAAAACATCCAGCATAATAAAAAATTGCAAAGCAATGCTTTAAAAGAATATTTTTTAACTACATTAAAAATTGATAATATGTAATCGTCTTGTCTTTTTTTGTTCTATCATATATACTCGTATCAGTTTTTTTCCGTCTCTTTACTTGTTTTCTCTTGTTGTTTGTTCTACTTAACCTGTCTTTATTTTTATTTTTATTTTTATGCTGTACTGAATGTAAAACTTATATTAAGATATCCAAATACCTTTGTAAAATTGTAACTACTACCTCCTACCTATGAATTGTAAGTTCCTCCTGTCCTAAAATGAGTTTTGTAACTCATCGGGATTGCTCTAGCAAGAAATAAAAAACAATGAAATGAAATGAAAAATTGTTTCTCGCTTTACTTTTGGATCTTGAAATACACGAATAAGTTAATTCAGTGAGTGGTTCTGGAGAAGAATATTACAAAATTTGTATTTGCCTTGACCGAACCAAGCACCAGTTGGCATAAATGAATAGAATGTTTTCAACTATTTCAATGTGTTATTTGTTGGAATACAGTGCGTTGGGTGATTTACCTTTACCAACTTTACGTAATATACGTTTGGAGGTGAGAGAACTGTTAGGAGTACCAACAGGTCGATATCCTGACCAATGATTATGATTGCATGATGTTGAGATGACAACGATTTTGCTGTGGTTATTACGAGAACATCAGCATCCTCTTCAGCTTGTAAAGTCGTTATTTGCGATCGTTCAAATGAGGCTCTGAGTAGGGAAATATGGCAGCGAAAGCTTAAGTGTGCCAATGTCGAAAAGTCAGATTTTACATCAGTAGATGAGTGTGTAAAACATATAAAAAAATTGGGACTACCGTAATAATTCCGATCGCGAACCCCTTTTTGCACTAATTGCACTGGTCTACCAGGCTATACCACGAATGCGTGAACTTAAATCTTTTAGTGATACTCCTGCCGACCATCGGAGTTATGCATCGGAGCATTCGCATTTCTGTTGTTTAAAATTTTTCAATGGTCTACATCAATTGTTTGACGTACTTCATGTTCTTAGAATTCGATTCAAGAATGATTTAATGGGCAATTAATTTGTTTTAAGTCAAGGTACCTACGCAGCCCCAAAGAGCAGTAGTTCCTTGTCGATGGCCATGTTTTGAATATTAAATATATTGAACATGTTATTGATAAAACACAAATATCGTGTGAATCACAGCTGTATTTTTCCACTATGCGTGAATAGGAAATTAAGTTCTAGTGATAACAATAAAGTTAATAGTGATGGAAGTACCAATTCGAAATATTTGCAAATTAGTTTATTAGTCGTATATTTCAATTAGTCGGACAATTATTTTTTCATTGTATTTTTGGGCTTTTTTACGTTTACAATAGCCTTCAGTTCCTCGGAGTAGTTTTTATAGCACGTTTTTGTTTTTCCTTTTATTTATATACTAAAAAAAATGCTGAACAAAAAAAAACATCAAAAAAGTCAATGGAGATCAAAATTTCACTTACATTTTTTACTCCAAACAATGCCAGGAATTATAAAACATGTCAAAATAATTCATATTCTACGCTTTCGTAGATGAAGCGCGTAGGTATAGTATTTTTACTTTGGGGAACCCAGGGCCTTTGCCTTGCCGTGGCGGGGCTTACCACTGAGCTAATGTGACCCTATCCGATTCGGTCACATTTAATTTTATCATACTATTATAACATCATATTATAACACGCTACCAGAAACTATAAAGTCCGCACCGATTGGAAAGTTTAAGACGTATTGTAATATGCGACTTTTATGCAAGTCTAGGAAGAATATTTATTTTTATTTTTAACTTAATGAGTAAAACCTCAAATTTTACAATTTAATGAATGAAGACATTATTAGCGACACTTAATCGAAAATCTGAAACAAAAAAATCCGTCATTGTAACGTCATCATTCTAGTACCTTCTGCCTTTTTCATTTTCAATCAAGGCGCGTGAGAAGGAAGAACAAACATCGATGACGTCCGTACGAACTCTCGCTGGGACTAGTTTAATCGCCATTCGATTACTGCAATGCTTCAGAACAATGTGTGATTAGTATTTCGATTATTCACATCACTAATGTTGATATAATAGCAGTGATACTGGATGACCTGTGTTTTCTCCATTGGTTTTTCCATAGACGATATTCTCAGAACAGAAGATGTGCCACGTCCTCTTTCCTTACTGATGAAAATAAAGTGACCTCAAAAGCGCAGTGGTCTACGCACGTTGATTCGGATGGTTGCGGGTTTGATCGCACCGCAAACCATAAATATATTAACCCCTCGAGCGATGGGTGTTCCTTTTTCGATTTGGCAATTTGATTTAATTAATATCATTCCTCAAAATATTAATGTTATAAACTGCTTTTTGCAGTTTAAAGCCGATGAATCCAACTTTATTTCACTGCCTATTCCATATTTTTAGGTTCAATAAATTTGGCACATTATTTCAAGCTTTTTGAAATTTTACAATGCTGAAAATTACTGAAAATTTTACCAAAAACTGCACTGTTTTGCATACAACTATGACACAAATTCAAATATTTTTTTTTTAAATCCTGCGTTCAATAACGATCTATACTAACCTACTAATATATTTTTTAAAATTCAATTTCCGATGAAGCTATCATGAGTTTTCCTATCCACCACAAGGACTCTTTTTAAGGGTCTACGAAAACCAGGTGCACAGCTGAATTTTTCAAATTTTTGGATAAAAATTTTATAAAATATTGTTTAAATGTTGCACTTTTATATGCGAAATTTTTTAAATAAAATAATTTATTTATTATATATAAAAATAGAGAAAATAAGCATTAAACCTTCGAAACCCATGTAACCCCTTTGTAGTTTGTTCGTTTACCTACATAACTTACATAATAACCGATGTATTTAAATTTTAAAACATACGAAAACTACGCGGACTATCATCTTGTATTAAAAAAAAGACTAGATCCTACGAGACAATGCCGGAAGTTGTAATAAAATGTACTTTTTAAATCAATTTTTAGACGTATTGCCTTTTTTACTATCAAAAAAACCAAAATTTGTTTTCGAAAGAATGTTATTTTATCTTGGTAAAGTTATGTTTATAAATTTGAAAAAACAAGTTCCTTTTTAATATACTAATATGGTTATACCGTTGGTCGGCGGCAGATTTGTTAAATTTTCGAAGGAAATATTGTAGTGTACATTACAATACATATTGCAAAGCATATAATCATATAGTAAAATAAATCAATACATTAACTAATAATACTACTTTTCTAATTTTAATTTTAGTTCAAATAAAATCATTAAAAACATCCGAGTACGTGATTTGCGACGAAATTCCTTCAGTTTGTCTATTTATTTACGGTCTAACAAACTAAAATATTTCATTTTTTTACTCACTAATTTTGCCTGCACTTTATTGAAAAATCATAAATATTTATGATGAAAAAAAGTACTTATAAGAAGTACACGATATTAACAAATTTATCATCACGCGTTTGAGCATTTTTATTGCTTACTTGAATGTAGGTATATGTATATCAAAGCAAATTTTGAATGAAATAAAATCGAAATTGAGTTAATTAATTAAAAATTTTGGTAAGGAGAATAATAAATATTTCTCATCGGAACCCCCCTGTACAGTTGCAAGGGTACAATCGCAAGTCGAAATTTGAATTCTCGGCGGCTGGTTGATGAGCCTTAATATTTTTATCGACGAAATAAGACAATATGCTTTAACATTTAACATAACAGGCTTTGGTTTACCGTACAGCGATGATATGGTACGAGAACCGATTCACAAAATGTCACGAACTTGTATTGTTAAAACCATCAGACTCTTCAGGATTCTTCTCACGTATGATAGTGCTATTATTGTTAACTTGATGTGGTCTTCTAAGGTTACCTATTGACTCTCAGTTTCCGTCAGAGTGTCTTCTTCCGGACATATTGCATGTTGAACTGCCATTGTTACATTTGTCCTTTGGAGGTCAGAGTACTACTTACTTACAATACTAAGAATTAAACAATATTTACAGCCATAATTTATACAAAGGTTGATGTATTACAGTGTCATCGAATTGAGATTTTCAGTACATTTTTAGATGTTGCTGAAGATCGTGGCTTGAATTTCTTTTATAATTAATCCTTATAAATGTTGTGATTTATTTTAAATCGTTTTAAATATTTGCCATAAAGGATTATTTTGAGTTATTTTTTCATTGTTTCACTTTCATTTTTTTGACTCAATAGCTCTCCCGTTTGTATGTCGATCGTCCAATTGATTAGTCAGACATCTCCGAAAAATCGAAATTTAAGTTGAGTATGCGTTTATATGTAAAAGTGCACGTTCTATCACTCATAAACACCATCAAATCAATTCAAAAACTTGTAGTGGATCAAACAAAATGTTGATGTTTTCTAAGTCACTAGTAGGATATTTCGAAATGTCATACTAATGTACCGGACCGTTATGCCTTCCGGTATTATTTTACAGCACATTTAATATGTGAAACACAGATATGTATAAATAATTTTTGATTTTTTTTTATACTCTACACAGGAGGCCCATGTCATATTTGAAAATGTTGTGTGTAAGGTCTTTATGAGGAAAAGAAGGATTGAACATGGGTTTTGAAGAGACCCATGCTGTAAGAGGGAGGAAACACAGAGGCCGATAAACCATTCCACAGTTGAGCTGTTGAACTCGTTGTCGAAGTCGTAGAAGCGACCTGTTCGCACGTGACAAATGTCAACCGTGTACATATGTTTTGCGCGCGTTTGGAGTGTTTCCCAACTATGCACCGGTCCCGAAGGGATCAATGACGCTAATTGTAATATCGGTGGATCAACGACAGCATACCTACTTGACGTTTAAGATTGCAATCCGCTTGTTAAGATAGGGCAATCTCTTAAACGGACCGGCTGTTTCTGCACAGGGTCAATGGTTTTTTGCCAGTATTTTGGGGCTCTAGGCTACCGAATTCAACAGTGGGCGTACTTGCGATTTGTACAGGATCAGCAGTTGTTTACTATTAATGAACCATTGGCACTTTTATTATTCAAAAGACATAGTCGGAAAAAAAACCCATTCTCATACATACATCAACTTTGTGCCATGGTTTTTCCACACTCGTCTGCCAAGTTTGTCACTGGCTTGGCCCACTGACCAGGAGGAATAATATTTGCATTATATTAATATATATTCGTGCATCAATTATTTTCATTGCACGAAGTCGTGATAATACGTATGCACATATTCTGTCATTTTTATTAAAGTAATCTACATAGAATCAGTCAGTATATATTTACATTTAATAAATCATTATATCGTCCATATAAGTGATAAATTGGAGCATTATTTTAAATACGTTGTGAAATATAAATGACAGCCAATGCCTGCATGTAAAATAACGAACTAAAAAATAAACATGGAATTGGTCAGTAGGTGTTATTTTTTTTGAATTATTTTTTTATTTTTTTATTTTATTTTATTTTATTAACTTAAGAATGGTACCTACATGTTATTGCAATCGATTTATGTTAAAAGGTACGCTAGCAAAGATATGCGTTTGTATATACAGAAAAAATATGTTTTTGACGATCATTCTTTGAGGGTTTTCTTCGTCAACGTTCAATAGATGTAGAAAAGGAAGGAGAATATATATTAATTTATAATTTTTAGATAATTTTCGATTTAAAGGCGGGTATGGGTACTGTCGCTCCGGTAATAATTTATTGGATAACCAACACCCCGGCTATATGTTAACCCAAATGGTTCGCTACGTTTGGTGATTTAGCAGGGGTGTTGTGGGTTCATTTTGTTAGGTTTTCTAGGTCTTGGCGTCGGATGATTTTACCCATCTACTGCGTGACAGGTCGGATACGGAGAATCTGGTTGAGGGAGGATTTTTGACCTCTCCATCCGGACTCTTTCGCCCGTCTCGCACCGCAGTGGGAGGCAAGGATTCGTATTTTAGTCACTCCTGAATACATTGACCCCCAGATTCCTATGAACCCTTCATACTTTTTTTCCTTCCCAGAACTTTCTCGCCTTCCTTTTCCTAAAAAGACCATCTACACAGATTTTTTTTAAGACGTGTAAATTAAAAAAAAACCTAATAGGTATATCTCAAAACAAATTGGGAAATCGGATTCCAGCTCCACACATGAGGCCCTGAGGGAAAAATTCCCTCAAAGCCTTTGTCATCCTTGAAGATGCTGTGTGGAGAACCTTTTAGGGAAAAGGAAGGAGAGGAAGGAGAAAGGTTTTAAGGGTGGTTAGGAATCTGGGGAAAAAATGTCAAGGAGCGACGGACGTGTGAAGCCACCCCCCCCCCCCCACTGCGGTGCAAGGCGATGGATCGAGAGGGTATGGCTGGAGAGATCAAAAGGCCTCCCTCAACCAGTCTCTCCCGATCTGGGCTGCCACGCAGATGGTCGGCAGACGCATCCGCCCCCAAGTCCCGACAAAACTTACCCCATGAACCCGGGCACCCCTGCTAAGTCGCCAAACGTAGCGAGCCACTTGGGGTGACTGTGGCAGAGGTGTTAATCGTCCAATAAATGGTTCCTGGGGCGGCGGTACCCATACCCGCCTCCCAAATTATTTTTGAAATTTTAGAAAAGAAGAAATTTGTTTGATTTCATTTGTGCTAAAAATTCATTTTTATCTTTTATTGGAACTCTGTATTTAAATTAAAATAGGTTACACTAGCATTAACTTTAATTTTAAAATAATTGTTTAATGCGAAACTCTATTGATAAAATGGTTTTAGCTACCGTGTTGCATTCCTCTATAATTTAACCAACCAGCTGTCAGTCTAATAGTTATGTGAAATACGCGGTAATCACACGACAGGCAAATACTTACTCCTAACTCATAATTGTCAATAGTAGGAAACACCTGTCCAATAAAATGAATTTTATAATACCTTATCCGATCATATTTTGTATTCCATTTACCACAAAAGTGAGCGCAGAATACTTTAATTTTATTTTTAGGGCTCTTTTTTAATAAATTCTTATGTACTTGACATCCAGCGCTGAGAGTCTGGCGGCAATTAAGCAAATTTATTTTAATTAAGCAATTAAAAAAATTATCTTTATATATAAAAATTAATGTATCTTTGATAGTCCCGTATGCGTTCCTATAAGTACCATTAATCCGATTGCGATTTTGTGATTTGTTGTGCGCACGTCCGCAATGATATAATGATGAGCTTTAGCGTTGTTTGAAAAACGTGTGTTTCACATAGTTGAGTGGCAAGGAGGGGAGGCAGGAAATGGCAGGGGTGGTTTCAAGGGACTGGGGAAGCGGGTGGGGGGAAATTCGGGGAAGGTGGAAGGGATACCCGGAAGGGGAAGGGAAAGCGGGAGAGGAAGGGACGCATGGGAAAGGACACGCATGTAGAAATAATTTTCTTTGTGTGGCATCAACGCATGCCGGGTTTTTTTTTTTTTACAGAGAATAAATACCTCACAAGAATCTTAACTGCTCCCGTCTGGAGCCAGTGAGACTATGGCATCCCTTTGGGGTATGTTGTGAGGCTGAAGGCAAGTGGGGACAGAAAGGAGATGGGGAAGAGGAAGGTGGGGAAGTACCTGGCTATTCAGATCTAGTCACTAAACACGGAAAAGCCATTATTAAGCAACGTTTCAATTCTGAATGGTGGTCTTACTCCAGGGCGATACTGAGAGTATCTTCCACTCTGGAACGTGCCGCAAATATAGTTTATATTATTTTTATTAACTAATCGTGAAATAACACAAACTTATCAAATAAATTTGTTAACCTCAACACAGGCTTGTCCTAGTGAGGTTAAAAATTGTATTGTAAACTGTTATACCTAAAATGTGAAGAAGAAACAATAAACAATAAACAATTTTATTTGGGCACGCCGGGTTCGAACCCGCGACCTTCCGATTGGGAGTCAAGAGTCTTATCACTCGACCACGGACGGCCGTCACGGGTACTCACTAGTACTAAATAAAAATATGTTAATACGATCAGGAATCCCAACAGCTCAAAGCCGAGAGACTATGGCATCCACGTTTACGCTTGGTTTAATGTAAGACTGAAAGGATTGAGTGTGAGAAAGAGAAAGGAGGAAGACTGACTAGCCATCAAGATCTAATTAAAGCAACGTTTATTACTAAATTCTGGCGTAACGCACATTAAATAAAAACAAATGTTTTAAAATTTGTTAGAAAGGACCGTATATCCTTATGTTTGGTTGGTTGACTTATTTCGGAACTATTTACCTACATACTACGCTGGAAATTGTATGTGTTCTGCAACGCTGCACATAACATATTGACCATACATGCATATTGCACATCAGGTAATTAGTTGGCTGCTAGGAATCATGCAAAGTGCGGGGTAATTATTCTATTGTGATGACCTGCATTTCCGTATTAAGGCAAGAGAACCTTGCATCAGTAAAAACACCATCAGCAGAACGGTACGGTATCCGAAGCCTGAACGTCAAAAACGTTGTAAATTGTAATATGATGTAAAATGTTTACTTGCATAAAATTGTTATGATTTTTTTTTAGATTAAATCCACAAAGGAGGCCATGAGAAAAAATATTTCCCTGAGGACCTATGTAATCTTTGGAGATGCTATGTGGAGGGAATGTAGTGTATAGAGCACTAAAGAGAAACACTGATGTAAGTGTAAGGTCAGTTTTCCCTTGTTTCATGTGAAATTATTTCCTGAACCTATCGTTCTCTTGGAACAACAAGGTTCTATCTGTGATTGGATGGAAAAAATGAAATATTGAGGTTCAAATATTTGAATCACAAATTAAACATTAAAACCTATCATTTATGAAAAAGTGAACGTGAATTTGTTTTTTTTTTAAATTGTTTTTATTTCTTGCTAGAGCAATCCCGATGAGTTATAAAACTCATTTTAGGACAGGAGGAACTTACAATTCATAGGTAGGAGTTAGTAGTTACAATTTTACAAGGTATTTTGATATCAAAATATAAGTTTTACATTCAGTATCCCATAAAAATAAAAAATAAAAACGAAGACACGCTAAGTAGAAAATAACAAGAGAAAACAAGTAAAGAAAGAAAAACAAGAATACTAGTATATACGATAGAACAAAAAATGACAAGACAATTACATATTTTCATTTTTAAAATAATGTAGTAAAAATATTCTTTTAAACCATTGCTTTGCAATTTTTTATTATGCTGGGTGTTTTTGTACATAATATCTGGAAGCGAAATATATAGTGTATAAGCAATTTATGAGAGATTTTATCCCAAAATCTTTAGTGTGTGTTTGAGGAACGCGGATTTTATTGTTATTTCGAGTATTGTGGTTGTGGATGTCTTGATTTGTAAAGTGGTTTGATGTTAGTGTGCGTTGATTGTTTATCTTTATGTGCCAGAACATTCTGTGCAAAAAACCTTAAACATTATAGTGATTTATTTTTGAGTTCTTATGCCGTGCCGGACCACGTCCATCTTTAGCCAAAGATTTGGACAGCAATACAGTATCTACCGTGAGTGTACATGTGTAATTGATATTTAAAGTCAGCCTCGCTGCTTCAAAAATCACCTTACGTTTTATTTAACTAAAATTACTGACAAAAAGATGAAATACAAACATATATTTTATTAGAAATATGTATTATAAACGTTATCGATACCTCGCTTTTTGGCGTTTCACGTAAAAATAATTATTAAAAAATTCCCAAAGTTTCATAATTTTTTCAAATTGTGGTCAAAAACTTTGGTTTTATGGAGAAGTACCTACATTTTAATTATTTTATGGTTAACCTGTTAAATATAAAGCGTGATGTTTTCTCTTTCTAACAACGTTTAGATCATATTTCTAACAACGATATCTATGAGACCAACGTCTATATCTATGTCTAAATTACCCTGATAAAATTGCAATGCTGCACCGCTGGCCAGTGCTATTTTTTACACTGTGTTAAAAAACATTAACTTACGTAACACATGAACTTATGTAACGACATCCAAAAAATCGTGCATTTAAATTATTTATCAAACGAAAGGTGCAATAAAAAAGATTGGGGTCTTTTACAAGACGCAAAAAAACAAAGACAGTAATATTGTAGTTTTACGAGATGACAAATAAATCTGTCAGAATACGCGGCTGCCATACTTTAGTGCCATACTTTATCTACCGAAGCGAATAATTCGCTTTGTGTCAAACCATTTGACTAAATGTCAAACGAAACAAAATATACTTTCAATGATTGACAGTTGCTCTACGTTTCACTTTTGCCCTACTAAAACTACATTCATCCAGTTCCGGACTTAACATATGTATAGATCGAATGTAACACCAGGGCTGATATTATATTACATATATATATATATGTATATATTATATATATTTGGATAGCACAAGTTTCCATGCAAAAAGCAACAAATCTTCATGTTAATTTTTGCCATCGATACGAAGAAGCCTTTACTTCAGACGTTTGTTATAAATGTATTGTATTTGTCAATGCCATCTATTGACTAAAATCATACGAGGGACTCGTCTTGGAATTCCGAAATTATATTTTGTTCATAAAGATTTTAAATAGTACAATTTGCGTTAAGAATTTTACTGTAGTAATATGATGAGGGCTCGAGAAGAACGAAATTTTGAACAATTCAACGAATTTATTGTTTTCAAGTTTATTTTGCAGAACTCCAATTTATTGATATTTTATTTTATTTTTATTAATATTGTTTTTATATTGTCTTCGGAAGGCGACACAGCTGCGTCGCGCAATAATACTTTTTTTTAATTTGAACAAAACTTAAAATTATTAATTAAATAATGCTGTTTGAAAACGAATCACATGCTTATATCTAAAATAAATAATGTTTGTTTTTTATTTTTTTATTATTTTACTAATCTAGGTACCTAGTAAGAGTATTATTCCTGTAATAGTGGAATTCAGTGAAATAAGTATGTTTATACCGGTCCCATTTATTAAGTGTTTAGATATTTGGAAGTCTTCAGCTAGCACCCCTTTCCTATTAAAATCGTTAATTATTTGGTTATTAATTGTATGGTTACATAAAACAAGTAATATGTAAGGGACGTCTTGTCTCTCATTAAGACTGAAACATGTGTACGAGCACAGGGAAATAGAAAACGTAGACGGTCATAGATAAACATCCCCGTCTTTTATCACCCTAACATCCCGTCCTGTACACTGTATATTGTGCTTTTCGCTATTAGCTCCTAAATTCCACTCAGTCGTGAGTCCAGCCCTGCGTATAACCAGATGATTTTAGTAAATTACAGGAAGTGGTACCTACTTCAAATTTGCAACTTTATTTAATCATTTAATCAGACAGTATATTTTCAAATCATTATTTTCACGTCATGGCCTAAATTTGTTCATTTTGTAAAGCTTTAACAGTTCTTGTTGATCAATAACGAAATATAAAACAAGTAATATTATTTTATTTTTTATGTACAGGTCAATGCAACGACAAATATATCACCGTTACTAATATTTTTATAGCGTTTATTATAATAAGATCTTTTTAATAGTAGGTATTATTAATAAAGCCTTTACTCTCAGTAAAATTAGACCAATATTTGAATAACTTTGTAGATTAATTTTTATTTATTTATCGTTCTTTACATGGTGGTATTATTTACAAAACAAGTTTTAATCTCAATAGGACAAGCCTATTAATAATGTTAATAATTTTTTAGAATAATAAAATAGGTATTGAAATAACAATATAATAACAATAATAACAATATAAGGAGGCTAGTACATTATAATGTAAACAAATAGGGTGAATTATAATGTAAACAAATATGGTGAATTATAATGTAAACAAAGATGACATAGGCCCTGAGGAAAATTATTTTCCTCAGAGCCTCCTGTGTGGAGTTAATGTAAAAAAAAAGCATGTGTCGAAATTTGGTTTGAAACGGAAAATTTTAAGAATAACCGGAATCCGAACATCATGTGGTAGATGTAATGAATTCTTTAAATATTGTGTAGAAAAATTTTGCGTCTCTAGGTTTTGAACCCGTCACCGTGGACCATGCATAAAAGACACTGTACTTTTCTGTATAGGGTCTTCGGTTTTTGTCTGTGTTCGGCTTTTGTGTTTGTCGTAGCTGGATCCTAGTCTGTGGGATTTGCAAAATTTCAACACAATAAAACTCTTTTGCATTTTATTATTTATTTTTTATATCCATAACATATCACATAAAGTTGTGACTGGAGAATAATGTGTCATAAATAAATAAATGTGTCACAACCCGTTAGAATTTTTTTATGCACTTGTTTGAGATCATGACATATTACGTGATCGTGATAATAGTTGATTACGCAAACAATAGTAAATAACTTTATTTTAACCACTATTTTTATTAAATAGTAATGTCAACATGAATCAGAACCAGGATTGCCAATTCATATGTTCTAAAATACCCATAACAAATTTTCGAATTATTCATATTTTACTCAGACGTTTCTTCACCTACAAAATGAAACCAAAATTTTATTGAGATAACCATTAATAATTTTTTATTCATTTTCGGATTTTCTCTTTCGCCTAGGCTTTAAAAATAGATTTGTGTTAGAAAATTTACTGCGAAAGAAAACGAAATTATAGTACCTACATTCTCATTTGTAATTGCAAATATTATTTTTTGATATGGTTGGATAATCAGAAAATGCTCATTTAACCGGTGTTAGTTACTTCAGTTCTTACATTGTAGAATCCCTACATTTTTCCCATAAAATATCCAATCGGTTTAAATTCCCAAGTCGGGTCTCCAGCGACAAAATGTTTTCAATACAGTACGATAAAAACATAAAATATCCAATCGGTTTAAATTCCTAATCTAATAGGGTCTCCAGCGACAAAATGTTTTCAATACAGTACGATAAAAACATAAAATATCCAATCGGTTTAAATTCCTAATCTAATAGGGTCTCCAGCGACAAAATGTTTTCAATACAGTACGATAAAAACATCAAATATCCAATCGGTTTAAATTCCTAAGATGGTTCTCCAGCGACATTTTTTTTCGATACAATACGATAAAAACAAAATCATTGGGGCAGGGCAGCAACGTTTTGGACCAGTTGTTTCGGAAAAATTCACGTTTGAATTTCCTTCAAATCGTCATTCACCTAAAAATTGGGTTGTTTCAACCTCCGTCAGAAGAAATTTCAAGGAAAATTTTATGGAAATGTTTCAAAAATGAGAAGATTCTTTTTTTCATTTCAAATTTGACACGAAATCACGTCTTCCTATATTTCAAATACGAAATAAGTTGTTTCAACTCCAAATAACGTTCGATAAATTTGAAAATTTTATTCAAGTGTTCCCCGCCGAATCACAATTTTGACGTCTGCGCATGCGCCTCCCATTATTTCTCTAACCGTCCGGACTCGGCTGATCACATTCACATCACATTTCTATAGTATGTTCACTGCTGACGGAAGTTGAAACAACCCAATTTTTCGGTGAATGACGATTTGAAGGAAATTCAAATTTGAAGGAAATTCAAATTTGAAGGGAATTCCGAAACAACTGGTCTTATGGAATTTTCGATGAAATTTCTTCTGACGGAGGTTGAAACAACCCAATTTTTCGGTGAATGTCGATTTGAGGGAAATTCAAACGTGAAATTTTTCGAAACAACTGGTCCTAATAATAGAATTTGAATAATATTTGAAATAGTAAGTAAAATAAACTTTAACATAGAAAAGCAAGTGGGTTAGCGTAAACGCTAACAATATTAACTTGGTGTGATACAAACTAATAAAACAAAAAAAATAAGAATGTAATTTACGACGAGTATTATAGCGGAGATTAAAAAAAATGCATATACTATACATATAGAATTCAAATAATAAGACCTGACATACAAAAATACAACAAAGTGTAATATATACAAGCATTTGAAATCAATATTTGCTTGGATTTTGACACCTTAACGTGTCCCGCGTCTACATTAGGTCTAGTTAACACATTTACTTTAGTTAATATATCAATTATCGCTATTGGTAACATGAAAAAAAAAATCAGAATGGTCATGGAAGGATCGTGCAAAAATTTGTAAATACAAGTTATAATAACATACAACCATGAAAATTATTCTGGGTTTAGCGATGAAATGATTTAGGTATGCAATTTGATTAGCTACAAACATGTAAGAACAAAAACAGCTGTTACTTTTGAATCCAATTTATTGTGGTTTAAAATGATTTTTTGTAACTTTTAATATAGGGAAGACTTCTAGAAATTTTAATACTAGACTTAAGAAGCACCTAAGATGTTGGAATAATAATGATTACTCTGAATTTGCCCACCACCTTTTGGACAAAAATCGATATTTTGATAAAAATAAGAAAATGAAAGTGAAAATGTTTACATACAAACACAATGGGTTTACATTTGATAACATTTGAAAACAATATTAAAAACCGAATATAAAAAATAAAAAATAAAAAAATAATAATTTAAATTAAAAGCCGTCTGTTAAATTTATTATCATATTTATAATACTTCTATTTTTTTAAAAAGAATTGTTATTTGGACTTGGTTTTTCGTACATACTTTTTTTAATCCATGTAAATGTAATTACTACCTATTCTAAAATATTTTTTATATTATGTAACTTTTTTTTTTTAATAATATCTACAACTAATTAATCACCCTTTTTTGTAATGTTTTTTTGTCTATAGGTACGTATTTGTCCAAATTTGTTTGTCTATTGTTATTTCTGTTAATTTTCATAATATCGATAATTTTGATTACTTTGTGTATACAAAATGATTTGTTTTCATTTAATTAAAGTGATGCCACCAAGTGAATTTGCGAAGATTATTATTATTATTAAAGAAGAGATTTTATATTTTATTTATCTAGTGATTAACGAACCTCACGGCGTTATATTAAATCATCCCAATGCATCGGTAGACGCCATGTGATCTCGTGTGTATTTAAATGATTCTGTAAATAATGAATAAAGGTTGCTACCAGTGGCGTGCAGCCCACAAAGTCAGTGCCTTTCCCAAGAAAAACAACGAATCATAAAGATTTATTAAATGATAATAAAAAATGCTATATGCTCGCGCAGATTGTTATTGTTGCAATTTTATGTTTTGTCAACTATCGATTGTGCCTTCTGCCTTTACATCAATCAGTTGAGTATAAGTCACCGCAAAGAGCAGTTGCTCCACCGCTATCCGCTATCGCATAAGTTGAGTTTAATCCACCGCAAAGAGCAGTTGCTCCACCGCTATCCGCTATCGCATAAGTTGAGTTTAATCCGCCGCAATGAGCAGTTGCTCCACCGCTATTCGCATAAGTTGAGTTTGAATTCGCTACAGTTTAAAAATACCGCAATTGAATTACGCCGCGACTATCGCACCAAAACAAATACGATAATATCACCATTCCCTTTCCCAACTGTGTCCAATTACTAACAAAACCTTCCGGTGTTAAAATCAGTGAATTGGTGGGTGCCCTGACGTCTATCGGGTAAGTAAAAATTATACATAAAGGTGCAACACATTACAGTCTGCTGCCGGTGTTCACTTATAGGTTGAACATTGGCCCAACGCCGCACCATTTGGTCCTTCGAGCCGGATCCATTTGGTCCTTTTTGAGCCGGATCCATTTGGTCATTTGCGAGCCGGATCCATTTGGTATTTCAAGCCGCATTTTATTTGACTATGAACCAGCATTTAGCAATATTCATTCACATACATTTTATATGCAAAGAAATTTAGTGAACAATACTATCCGCTATTTGAAATTACATACTTACCTAGGTATACATAGTTACTCTTTGATATTTCGGGTAATCAAATTTATTCATAGAAGTTATTGTTGTAGCAAATTTATTCAGTGCAAATCGCAATGATATACCTGTGTAATACACATATAATCAATGTCAACGTAGGTACGTATTTGAACATAGATCGCCGCATATCCCTCGAAATTTAATTATATGATTAAATAACTTGTCCACTGTAATTTATCGGAACATAAAATTGTCTAGTGCACTTTTGATTCTTGTGCATTATTTTATAAATAATTAAAACTTTTTTGTTGGCGAATACTTGTAAAAATGGAAGACAAATTAAAAAGACAATTAGTTTTACTAAAAAGTAAAAGAGACATTATTCTAAAAAGAGTTCAAAATTTAGTTTCGCTTGCAAAAAATGTACCCATTACCTACGAATCATCGCGCTCGATTGAAGCTTTTATGACGGAGTCTGAAAGCATAGTAGAAATTAAAAATAAATTTGAATTAATTATTGATCAAATTAACGAGAATATTGTTACGTCAAACCCGAATTCTGAACCAGATTATTCAAGCTGGGAACAATTTGAAGATTTCTACACACGCATAATACGCACCCGAAACAATATAAAAGCAAATTTAGCTACGGAATCGAAAGCGTCTACAAGTACGAGTGCTGTTAATAACAACAATTTTATTAAATTACCCGCGATAGAATTACCTACATTTGACGGGCGTATGGAAAATTGGCACCTATTTTATGAAACATTTAAAACAAATGTTCATTTAAATCCACAACTATCTGATTCGCAACGCGTACAATATTTAATTGGAAAATTAACTGGAACCGCAAAAAATGTTACATCAGGTTTAGTGCCAACTGGAGACACATACAAAATAATCTGGGATACTCTTGTAAATAAATATCAAGATAAAAGATCTCTTGCCACTTACTACCTGAATAACATATTTCATTCAAAAACCGTAGCGCACAACGCAAACAATTTAACAGTTTTTATAGAAAAATATTCAGCATCTATCGCCGCGCTAAAACAATTGGGAATTGAGGATCTTTCAGATTTTATACTACTGCAATGCGCCTTGCAAAAGCTAGAATCGCAAACCGCACAAGCATTTGAGCTCTCAGTTCGAGAAATTGAGATTCCAACCTGCAAGCAATTGGTGTCGTTTGTGCAAGATCAGGTCAAAATTCTGCAACGAACTTCCACTCGTGGACCTAACACTGCCAACATAAATACAACCAGTTCCGGTGGAACCATACGCACAACTCAAACCCGCACACATCATACTTACACAAGTACGCAACTAAAATGCCCTTTTTGTCAAAATGAGAGCCATACGCAACTGTACACTTGTACACAATTTTTGAAATTATCACCAAAGGAAAGGTTTTCCTTCGCAAAGGAAAAATCTTTGTGTTTCAATTGCTTGAGCCCGCAACATACATCTACAAGATGTAAGTCAAAAGGCACTTGTCATAAGTGTCATGGCAAACACCATACGTTTCTTCATTTTGAGAAACCTAGTCACGCAAACGCCTCCACATCCAGTGCAGAAACTCAACCTAACGAATCAGAACCGTCGGTATGCACCATGTCAGCAACCACGCGACAAGGGGCAACTACTGAAGTCCTTGCTACCGCCAAGGTTCACACGGTTGATCGATACGGTGGAAAAAATACCATTCGCTGTATTTTAGACCCAGGCTCACAAAAGCATTATATAACATCACAATGTTGTGAAAAATTAGGCCTGGCAGTCAGTCCAGGAACGCGCTTCGCAGTCCAGGGTTTAGGTGGCAAAACGCAATCAATAAGAGGAAGTGTTACTTTGACAATTCAATCTAGGATTGATCCCTACTTCAAATACTCCATAACCGCTCTAGTTTTAGATAAAATTACCGCTCATTTACCTACGTGTAAAGTGGACTTGACGTCATACAAATTCATAAATATTCCGCTGGCAGACGACACCTGGACAATGCCAGGTCCAATCGATTTGCTAATTGGCGTCAGTCTATTCTCTCAACTGCTGCTACCAAATAAGATTATCACCCCCGGTTTTCCAGTCGCGATTCAAACCACATTAGGGTATGTCTTCATGGGTGACGCTCCAGTAAATTCTCAATCAAACACAACTTTAACTTTCTGCGCTACACACGAAATTGAGAATTTCATTAAAAAATTCTGGGAAATCAAAGATATCGGTTCGGAACCAGTTCACAGCCTTGAAGAAAAAGAAGCTGAGAACATTTTTCAAAGCACCACAACTCGCCTCGGGGACGGTTCTTATGAAGTGGCTCTGCCGTTCAAAAGCAACCCATGTAACTTAGGTGATTCATTGCAAGCTGCGCAAAATCGGTTTTATGCACTAGAGAGAAAATTTAAGCTTCTGCCAGAATTAAAACCACTCTACGATGAAGTGATCACAGAACATATTCGCAAGGGTTATTTGTCCCAGGTGGAAGCTTCACCGTCAGAAAACGCGTATTACATTCCGCATCACGCAGTTAGGCGTGAAGATAAAATTACAACGAAAGTGAGAGTGGTTCTGGACGCAAGCGCAAAAACAAAAAATGGTTTATCTTTGAATGATATTTTACACACGGGACCAAGCCTACAGAATGATTTATTTTGCATCCTTCTGAATTTACGCCTTTTTCCTATGGGAATTTCCGCCGACGTTCGTCAAATGTATTTATGTATAAATGTTCGCGAAGAAGATCGTCGTTATCAACGAATTTTATATAGATTCGACCCGCAAAAGCCGCTTCAGGCTTACCAATACAATCGCGTAGCATTCGGTCTTAAGTGTAGTCCGTTTTTAGCCCTTCGAGCAATCAAACAGTTAACGTTAGATGAAGGCGCTCGCTTCCCTCTGGCAAGGGATATTATCAATCGTGATGTTTATGTAGACGACATCGCTAGCTCTGCTTTAAATGAGCAAGAAGCTATCCACGCGACTGAAGAGTTAATTGAGCTCTTTCAATCTGGAGGATTCCAACTCGCTAAGTGGGCATCCAATTCCAGCATGGTTTTAGAAAACGTTCCATTGGAACTTCGCTTGTCGCAAACTGTAACTTTAAGTTGGATTCATTCATCACCTCACCGCTGGCAAACCTTTGTTGCCAATCATGTCGCAAAAATACACGAACATTTGGACAGTAGTCATTTTTATCATATCGCAGGTGTTGATAACCCTAGTGACTGTCTGTCAAGAGGTATGCTACCATCACAATTGATGGCAAATGAAATTTGGTGGAATGGTCCAAAATGGCTTTGCCAGCCGCATTCCGACTGGCCTATTGCGCCATTTAAGAACGCAAATTCAGAACAGTTACCAGAAATGAAACCCAATCAGTATGAACAGCCAATAACTTTTGGCTTGTGCTCTCGCGTAGCTGATCCACCCGAAATGAAACCTAAAACCGGTAACCGCCTCAAGACCATCGTATCACCTTTATTAGGCACACTAGCTTCTCGCATTCATTCTTGGCCAAAATTGATTCGCATTGTCATTTGCGTTTTTCGCTTCAAACGCAAATGCAATTGCAAACACAATCGCAATGGCAAACGCAATCGCAATCGCAAACGCAATCGCAAACTCAAACGCAATCACAAACGCAATCGCAAACGCAATCGCAAACTCAATCGCAATCGCAAACTCAAACATAACCGCAACTGCAATCGCAACCGCAACCGCAAGCACAACCGCAAATACTATCGCAAACGCAAACACCTGCGCATTTTAACACTTACGTCGTTAAAATCTTTACCCGCTGCTGATTTGTCAGACGCGCCGGTAAATTTGCTGCAACAAAGAAAACATCTTGTCGATCAACTCGTCCAGACTTTCTGGAACCCATGGCGAATGGGGTATCTGAACACGTTGCAATCGCGTCAGAAATGGAATACCAATGCCAATCCTATAACGAAAGGCACAGTGGTAATAATTAATAGTGACAATATCGCACCACTTCAATGGCCTATTGGCGTAGTGGTAAACGTCCACCCTGGCGTAGATGGGGTGATCCGCGTTGCAGACGTTAAGACTAACTCCGGAACGTATCGCAGGGCAGTCGTTAAACTCTGTCCCCTGCCTTCACAATAACTTTAACATTATCTTAGATTTAGTTAGTTAGTTTAGATCTACCGCAGGTTCAGTATTGTTCATTGAATCCTTTCATATTGTGTTTCTTTTGTTGTATTAATTACTTTGACCACTTGGTC
This sequence comes from Limnephilus auricula, assembly GCA_951813805.1. Taxonomy (NCBI): domain Eukaryota; kingdom Metazoa; phylum Arthropoda; class Insecta; order Trichoptera; family Limnephilidae; genus Limnephilus; species Limnephilus auricula. Next base: position 2,161,298 of record OX638403.1, read on the forward strand.
AAGGCGGGGGGGCATGCTCGCGCAGATTGTTATTGTTGCAATTTTATGTTTTGTCAACTATCGATTGTGCCTTCTGCCTTTACATCAATCAGTTGAGTATAAGTCACCGCAAAGAGCAGTTGCTCCACCGCTATCCGCTATCGCATAAGTTGAGTTTAATCCACCGCAAAGAGCAGTTGCTCCACCGCTATCCGCTATCGCATAAGTTGAGTTTAATCCGCCGCAATGAGCAGTTGCTCCACCGCTATTCGCATAAGTTGAGTTTGAATTCGCTACAGTTTAAAAATACCGCAATTGAATTACGCCGCGACTATCGCACCAAAACAAATACGATAATATCACCATTCCCTTTCCCAACTGTGTCCAATTACTAACAAAACCTTCCGGTGTTAAAATCAGTGAATTGGTGGGTGCCCTGACGTCTATCGGGTAAGTAAAAATTATACATAAAGGTGCAACACATTACAGTCTGCTGCCGGTGTTCACTTATAGGTTGAACATTGGCCCAACGCCGCACCATTCAAGGGCTTGTAGCTTACTTATTTAGTTGTCCACAACAACTAGCGGAAGATGGTAATAAATTGTTTTTTAAACATTCAACTTTAAACTTTCACAGCAAATTTCGAATATGTACTAAAGATGGCATCAAAAAACGTAAATTTTCTTCGAAGATAAGAAATAAACTAAATGGAAACACTATAGAGCTCATTTTTAAAACTACAGTTGCTCCACATTTAGATTACTGCTCGATTACTACTATATTACTGCTACTGTTATTTTTGGCCAATGAAGGAAACTTAAACAATCTAGAAGTTAAACAGAACAAAGTTTTGAGATGTATCTAGGGAAAGGCAAGTAAAAGTAAGGTTAATCAAATGAGAGATGAGCTAAATTGGATTGCAATAAAAAGGAGAATACTATTCAATATATCAATCTTTGTACATAAAGTTATGAAAAACCAAATGTCAAAATACTTTAAGGATGTTGTTTTTTAATGGAGATACATAATTACGAAACCAGAAATATAAACAGAGTTAGATTCCCGCAATGAGAAAATCGGAGTCACAGAACTGCACAATTTATAGAGGAATAAAAAGGTAAGATGAAATTCCTGAAAGTCATTTGGAGAATGAATGCATTTAAAAGGGGATGTTATGATTTCTGTGAAAATACAATTTCATAAAATAATATATTACCTTGTGCAAATTAGTTTATACATGAATGTAGTATAAAGTAACTCAATAAATACTAACAATATATATTTAAAAAAACATTTCAATGCACAATGACTCTAACCGGAACTTAACAACACATTGCTTTTCTAATAGAATTAGGTACGCCACTGGCTGCTAGCTGCTACCTAGATGTTAATTATGATATTAAGTATAACGTACACTTAAAAAGTTACGTGCAACCAAGGTGAGACAACGAATAGATTCTGAATAAGAAAAACATTTTATTTATTGTTTAAACGTCATCTTTTCAATTCGGTAATGATTGACAGGGGAAGGTTGTGGAATGTGGAAGCGATTTCATATTAAATCATACATTCATAACAATCAATGACAGGCAATGTTCCTTCAAGATATAATAATAATCATAAACGAGATAAGGCTCCGTTGGTTTTCCAAGTAAATATAAAATAAAATACTGAATTCTTTGAGATGGGCGACCGAAGTGGCTCAGTAGCAGGTGTGCTGAATTAAACGATAAGCTCCTTGGCCGTTTTAAGGGTGTCAGCTACCACAGTGACTAAGTGGTAGGAAACTTCGTTGGAACAGGAAAGTAGGCGATATGGGTATCAAACTACGCGTATCAACTACACTACCCGTTTGTCACGTATGTATAAGAAATAAAGCCCATACACATTGAAACATAGTTTTTTTGTTCAATATGTGTACGCACACACTCCTTGCTTCATCCACATTCAAATAACAAATCGCATGGTACTTTTACCAATTAGTCCCCTGCAACGGGAAAAAGCTAATTATTATTATTGTATTAAGAACCACGAGACCAAAACTTACGGGACCGTTCGACGTCATCCTCAGGCATAGTGGACTTAATACATAAGTGGATAATTTACGAGTGTATACCGAATTATGTAAAATCACCTCAAGGGCGCGTGTGGGTGACAATTCGTTTAGACCGCGATTATCTCCCGGTTAAGCTACGCCTCGCATTCTCGGACGTTTTGTAATTTTCTCCCGGTTTTGTATACTGTATCATGAATCGCTTAGGACGAACTGTTGCAAATAACTGGTTGACAAATGGATGCAACTTTTAGAGATGTAATTTCTTCTCCCGATAGCCGGGTTCTCTTTACAGTGAAAACAGTTATAAGAAATATGTGAGTTACCCATTATATGAATTAATCAACAATACATGAATTAAACAGAATAATTATATATTATCCAAAATAATATTACAATACACTCAAATATTTTTTTAAATAATTTTGTAGGTATATAAATAAATAAAATAAAAAAAGATGATAGAAAGAAATAATTGTGAAGACAAGAGAAAAATATAGTGTTTTGTTATATTGTAGATGTTATCTGTCCTTGTTGTCATTGTTGACTATCCATGTGTGTATTTTGTGTTTTAGATTGGTCACGTGAATATCTTTAATGTCTTTTTCAAAAATATTACATTTTTGAGCCAGATTATGGTAATGTGTTTGTCCATAGGTGGTATTTGTTTTCGGAGTCATTGATGTCTATGTCTTGTTTCGTAATTGTGTTGTGTAGTATGATGGTTTAGTTTGTCGTTTTTGTGCTTTGTCTAAAGGGTCCATATTTGTTTTAACAGCACCACCCCAACGTGTCATTCCATCGGTGATAATTGATTGGAGTTAATATTATGTGTAGTATGTCGTTTTTAGAGTCTTCATTGGCATTATGTTTCGAACGTTCTTCATGGTCTAATACATTTTGATTATCACTCTCATGAAGGACAACCTATTTATACATAGAGCTATTTTTAGTAACTAGTTTTTGTAACTATTTAATGATGTTATTAAGTTCCCCTAGGTCATTATCAAAAAATCATTGAACGCCGAAATAATTCGGAAAAAAACTTTTTTTTACTATAATCTATTTTTTATTATGTAGTGAATCAGTTTTGACTTTCTGCCACGCTCCTACCCAGCACGATCTTTTGGGCCAGCTAGTAGCCAATTTCAGATAAATACGTGGTAGTATGCATGAATGCCACCAACATTTTTTTATAGTTGATTCACTACTAAACTATGCAAAATCAAGTGTTTTTTGTTTGAAAATTAGATCGTTAAGAAATATTTTAGATGCTTTAATGAAAAACTGCGAGTAGAACACATATTTACCTCTTAAATAATCGAGTAATTTTTTATTTGTCTTTTCATAAGCCCAGAAAAAAATAAGATCAGGACTATAAAAATTGTTTTACATTTCAAAATTGCCTACTTACGAACCCCATTTTGTTTACGGTTTTTTTTGTATAAAGTGAAAAATTATATTTTTTTGAAAATTATTCTAAAATATTTGTGCCTGAGCTTCACAAAATAAAATAAAACACGAATTTTGGTGATGTTTTTTTTCGTGAATACAACAAAACACGCGGCTGTTGTTAAACGCGAATTTAACCCTTATCACCATCTACATAAGGAGTATGTCGTCAGCGGCCTGATCCCAAATTTACACAACGCAAAAAAAAAATGTCCGCCAATAATTGTTTCATAAAATCGTGTTTGTTATTATTTGAAGACTACCTGTTATGGCGTCTCTTCTTTGTTGATTTCACATTCAACCATTAATATTTTTATTCTTAAATCACGAGCAATAACATTTTTATTTTAATGTGTGCACAATTGCAACTCCAGCCCTAATCTTCGTGTGACGGAAATTGACATAACAATAATATTATGAGCGTATCGCCTCTAACAATAAAAGATAAATTAAGGTGAATGTCAAAAGAATTCATATTCTACGCTTTCGTAGATGGCGCGTGTATAGTATTTTTTTACTTATAAACGCTTTTTACAAGTTATGCTTTGAAATATTAAGAAAAAATTATTGTTCGCGAAAGTACACAAGTAATATGAATATTAACAAATAGTTTTGTCAATTAAAAAACTCAAATCTTTCAAGAAAGGCTAACAAATACAATATTTCATCGGATATATATTGGATTGAATCACCGATGAAATATTGTATTTGTTTGCCTTTCTTGAAAGATTTGAGTTTTTTAATTGACAACACTATTTATTAATATTTATATTGCTTGTGTACTTTCGCCAACAATAAAAATTTCTTAATATTTCAAAGCATAACTTATATAAAGCATTTATAAGTAAAAAATACTATACGCGTGCCATCTACGAAAGCGTAGAATATGAATTCTTTTGACATTCACTTAACTGACTGCGGTAGCTTGTTCATTTAATTTTTAGTGGATTTGGAGTGATTAATCATTTTTTTTTTATTAATTTCGGGCCGCAAGCATATTTTGTCGGATGGTCAGATTATTTCCGCTATGCAAGAAAATTTAAATAAGTGGTATACTTCTGAACGTTTTCAAAAACTTGTTTTGAAAGGTGATAAGATTAAATTGTTTTCTAAATTCTTTAAATTTTTATTTTTTTTTCAAATTTTAACATTATAAATAATCATGAATGCAAATTTTTTTTTTAAACACACATATTTTATTAAGGAAATGTATTATAAACGTTATAGACACATCACTATTGAGTCGGTTTTGAAAAAATGATTACTAAAAAATTCACAAAGTTTCATAATTTTTTTTTTCAAATTGTTGTCAAAATCTTTGTTTTCTGAAAGGTTTATATTTTATTTATTTTATAGTTAATTTTGAGTTTTTAATATAAAGCGTGGTGTTTTCTCTTTCTAACACAGTTTAGGTATATCACATTTCTCTCGTAGGTATGTTGTTGCCAAAAGCGTACAAATTAGCCTAAAGGGGTTATTATTATGCAGTTTCTTTAATTGTTCGCGATTTGCCGGTAAAGTTGTACCTGTTAAATCTGACGGCATTATCGCTGGTGGAATCTACGTTATTTTTTAACGTGTGACATTGGTAATAATAAATTGAATTTGTTATTGTTTTTTAATACTTAACAATTAATTCTTCTTCATATATATTATTATAGACAGCAAACCTACGCATGTTGAAAGTGTAGGTAGGTACATAGTTTCTAAAGTGTTAAAAATGACGTTAAACTAAAATAATCAATCGATTGAAGGAAAAGTTTTAGTACCTTTGAATTCGAAACCAACCAGCTTAAAGGTTAAATTCATTCGAATAAGTTAAAATTATATACAGTCATTAACAAAGTAATAGAACTAGCGCAAACTCGTGAAAAATCACGGAATATTAGGATAATATAAATAAACATAATTGTAGGATTGCTGAAAGTATTTTATTGAAGAATAAGACAATAATGATAATCTAAATTAAAATATGAAAATGAACAAGACATAGAAAAATAATAAAACATAACTCGAATCCAGATCTCACGTCTTACCTGGATGGGCGCTCTAACCAATTCAGCCATTGCGATGTATTATGAGACTGTCGTATTTGTCAACTTCATATTTCAAATATCTTCAACTAATGTTTTTTTTTCATATTATTGGCAGCTACCTTTTTTCATTGCTCATTTTCATATTTTAATTTAGATTATTATTGTTGTCTTCTTCTTCAATGATATATTACATTAATGGGAATTATCTTCAAAAGTTAAAAAGAGAGTTTTTCTTATAAAAATATGAATATTCATTTAGACTTTTATAAAAAATCAATAGGTGTTCCATAAAAATAAAATCGGATATATTTATCCGAGACACTATCTAGGTAACAAATACATTCTTTGAATACTTGTTTCCAATAATAAAGGTAGCTGCCAATAATATGGAAAAAAACATTAGTCGAAGATAATATTGTTAATTCTGAAATTTGAAATATGAAGTTGACAATTAAGACAGTCTCATAATAGATCGCAGTAGCCCAATTGGTAGAGGTGTATGTCCCGGTAAGACGTGACAGAGGACTGGGGGGGGGTGACAGAGGGCTGAATTTTGAAAAGGAAACTTAAATTCAATGCAAATGTTCCAAAATTCGTTCATCCGGAGTTACAAAAACACAGCTGAAATTAGTATTTCTAAATATCCGCATAAGCCAAAATGACCGAAATATCAATAATCGGTAAATGTCACTTTCTTTAGACAGACATTCAATTTGTTATTGTCCGTTGTTCCGACAAGTGACGTAATTCGTAACGTAATTCGATCTCTTTTACGTTTATACCTCAAGTGGTTGGAATTTTTCACCATGAAATTTGCTGCTCACCGATTTCTCTCTTTACAATATAATTATTCATTACGCCAGGTATAACGGAATTGATGTTTTCAGTGAACCGGGCAATGTTTTGAAATCCCTTGCAGAAACATCTAACAAATTTTCCAATCATTACGCCTAACGTTAAACAATGGTGTTATTTGCTATTCATAATACAACATATGGCGCTTGCTTAAGATGATAGTGAAACATCCTATTTAACTTTTTAAAAAAACAAATGAAAAATGTTTATTTTTTATTGTACGACAGATTATACAGGGTGTTAAGGTGCGCACTTGACTTATTTTTTGATTACACGGTTTAACATTCTCAAACATACCTTACACAAAACATAACAAAAGTTCAAAATATATTATGTACAAATGTTTATAATTAGGTTAACACTTTAATATTATTTAGAAATAAATAAAATAAATTATTTGGAGTAAAAAATATAAATTCAAATTTTTGTCTTCGGTAAAATTTTTTTTTTGTTCAAAATCAAACGACAATTTTTTTTTTTAAATGTCGGTACTGGTCACTCAGCCGAGTAACTGACCAACCTATCACCCCGCCCTTAACTGTCAAGGATTTAAAAAAAATGTTTTTAGTTGAAAAAAATATATATGTCACCGGAGATCAAAACTATTACTCTTTTGTCAAAATTTGTCTAAAAAAAAAAATGGATTGAAGTTCTAAATTGCTTCAATGTTTTATAATAATGGAATTCCACTGCGAATTGTCAGTAAGTATAAAAAACAGAGACATTATAAACTTTTTTATATCTACGGGTACTATAGGTACGTAATCAAAAATAAAATAAAATGGGGGTAGGCATTTTTATTACGATTTTTTTTTTCAGTTTAATTAAAAAAATATTTTCATTATTTTGGAAAACGGTATACCTACTAAAATACTGATAATTTCATCTTTTCAAGACATTTATCCTCTATTCAAATGATGATAATGTGGTAATGTGACCCGGAAAGATCATTTATAAAATGAAAATTATTTTAATTGTATATTTTTTTTGTAAGGGAATCAAACCTGCAACCTCGCGATTTAAAGTGAATTATGCTAACCATTAAACCGTTCCTCCCTTGATGTGACTTTTTCAGGAAAACTACGCGATAGAAGTGATCTAATTATTGTTATTATCTTTTTAAAACATGAATTTATTCATACTTTTCCGTTTGTTATAATGTAACTAATTTCACTAATATAATTAAAAAAATCAAAACTTACCCCTTTCTTATCTTCTTATTTATAAACTCCACAAATCCAATTCACTGTTAAAGTTCAGATATTATCACAAAGTATTTTTAACTGGCATCATAAAAATGGTTTTAAAATCTCATGGAAATTAATATAGCAGTTCAATTCAAATTTTGAATTCGACCATAAAATGATGAATGTAATAATAAACAAACATAACGAATTCTAAAACAATCGAACAGCGACTGAATTTTAAATTTGAATATTTTAGCGGTAAGTTTTCCGCTTTCCCGCGTTCCGCTATTGGTATGTCCGTTCAACCCGCCTGGCGGTCTACGTGTAACTGATAATTTGTCAACGGTGGGGCGATTCTTAAATCTTCGGGCTGCACGAAACTGGGTACTTATCCAGTACTCTATACAGTATGTAGGCACGTACTTTGTTAGATGCTGTTTAATTCCGTGCTCAGACGTGCTCTTGTTAGCGACACGTGTATTGGTATGGTCACTGAAGAGACTAAACCGTAGATGTTTGTTGTTGGCGTGTCTCAGTAAGATGAAGTTTTCCTTACTTGTAAAATTGATCAAACATTTTAAATGTAGAAATTACTACTAGAAACCTAATTTCACTGGTCTATTTATGTTTAAGTGAACACCGCCCAATAGGGTTTTATCAATTTTATTTTTTTAATTTGTAATTGACGAAAAAATTGCTACAATTGTATTGCATTTTCATATTGACGAATACATTTTCTATAACGATTTAAAATGTGCCATTTTTGAGTTGCTACCAAACTGGCACGTTCGTTTTTGTTTCTTGAATATGTCGTTGTTGACGTCACGCCGTCCAACGCTGGTGATAGCTGTCTCAGACAGTAGCGTTGTCATAATGACGTTGTTGCCTGTTGGATCCGTTTTGAAATATGCGGTTGTAGATTGTTTTTAAATCAATAATTATAAATGAAAATAGTAAAATTACACATAGGTATTTAGTACGGTGATCAGAAACAGAAACATACACGTTCCGCACATTTGTAATGGTATCCCATTGTTACCAACTGTCCGGAGAGTCAATATATTGTGAAGGAAGCGGGGAAGGGAAGGAAATCTGTTCACCATGGCTTAAACCTTTACATTTCTGATTGGAGGTCTTTCACCATGGCGATGCTGAGAGTAACTCCCACTCTGGTCAGTCAGGTGCCCAGATGTCGAAAGGTCTTATGCAAAAAATGGTGACATCAGTTTTTATTTATATGGACACAGTTCTTGGAATTTTCTGATCAGTGCTAATGGCGCTATACATAAAGGCCTACCCTACCATTGTACAGTCACATATAAACCCCTTACATTCGCGTATGCTGATGCGTACATAGGTACTATACAGCGCCGGATCTGCATTTTCTTGAAACAGAAAATGTGCAATTAAACCTGGCGCCTCCTCAGAAAAATATTTTTTTTTCCATACAAATAATTAAACTTTTTTAACTGTATAAACTGCCATAAAACATTTAAACAAAAATATTTATAATTTTTATTTGTACCATCATGTAGAATCACCTTCCAAATTGTGTGCACTTTACCCCGGGACATCTTGTATATTACACGGATATTAAAATATATATATTTCTATGACTGTGCGCCTTTTACATTTTAACTTGCCATGTTAGTCAGTTTATTTAGTTTACCTATTCACTTAAGTAAGTGAAGTGACTACGGATAATCTACAACATTCAATTACTAACCTATTACTAAGGTATTTAAAAGAAATCTAGGTTTCAAAAACTAAAAGGTTTGGAAATTTATTTTTTAGGGGTTAATAGTTTAAATAAAGTCCACAATGGAGTACTGGTACCTACCCTGATGTATGGCAGTGAAGCATGGAACTGGCAGAGAAAGGAGTCCACAATTGAGTACTGGTACCTACCCTGATGTATGGCACTGAAGCATGGAACTGGCAGAGAAAGGATGAAAGTAGACTGAATACTGTAGAAATGAGATCCCTGAGGCGTATATGTGGTAAAACCATGTATGATCGTGTGAGGAATGTGGAGATCTAAAAATAATGCAAGGCTGATGTGAGCGTAATAAGTAAGATTGAGAAAGGGATGCTTAGATGGTTTGGGCATGTTGAGCGAATGAATAAAGAAAGGGGTGTAAAGAGAATTTATGACGTGAATGTGAATGGTAGAAGAAGACGCCCAAGGAAGACGTGGCACGATCAAGTGAATCAGATACTTGAGTCGGGCCATGTCAAGAGTCAGAATAATAGAAGAGTATGTATGAGAAGATGTATCAATGTGAATGAGGCAAGGAGCGTGTGCCAAGACCGAGTTGTTTGGCGGTCCTCTCTGCCTACCCCTGCGGGGAAACGGCGTGATGGTTGGATAGTTAGTTAGTTAGTTAGTTCAAATGTGGGGGTGAGGTGCCATCGGAACTTACTGCACAGGGCGCCAGATTTTAGGGATCCTATATAAAAATGTAGATGTTATAAGTTGTTGTATTTTGCAAAAGTGATCCATGTATTGGTTTTTAAATTAATATTTCCTGAAAAACAACTCCGATAACGTCCATCGAACCAGAAATAAACTGTGAAATTACGTAGTAAGAATAAAGATCTTTCTGAAATACCAGGAGTTACTCGGGTTTATTTGGTTACGTGACGAAATTACAAAAATATTTATTTACGTCAATTTCACGATCCCATCCAATTTATCTAAATTGCCAGAAATTACACAAGGATTGAATTATTCATGGACGAAATTACACATGGAGAGAATTACATACGTAACTTTATTTTATTTAATGACTATAATTATGACATTTTTATATTGACGAATAAACCTTTTATACGAGTAACAATTTCAAATGTGCGATTTTTGAGTTGACACCAAAATGATAACACGTTGATTTTTGTTCAAAACTTTTTTTTTTTTTTTTTTTTATTGGCAAAATTTTTTGATACATACATTTGGTAGATACATACATAATAACATAAATGAAAAGGTAACAAAAAAAATCCCACAAAGGCGAAGCCTGTGCGTGGGCATTATAATATGTGGGTATAAAACAGTGGTGGTTAAAATAAAAAGATTAAGAATTAAAAATATAGTACATATATGTGCAGAGGTAATTGATGTTGCAGGAATTTCTGTGATTGTATTTTTATATTTAGATGTGGATATATATATATATATATATATATATATACATATATATATATATATATGTACACACATGCACATACACATATACATATGTATACATACTCATACATATATACACATGTATACATACTCACACACATGTATACATACTCACACACATGTATACATACACATACACGCAATTTTATATATATATATAATTTTAATCTAATGATTCGGAAAGACATGGCATATTTTAGTTATTTAAAATGTAAACAGTACAAAATTATAGGAAAAAATTATTTACTTCCATATTTTTTAACCAACTTTTAGTATATTTTTTATATAAATTCAAGTTATGGCATGTGTTGATGGAATTGGGTAAGGAATTGAACAATTTTGGGGCAATACAGTTAATGTGCCTTTGGGCCAGCCTGGTTTTGCAATGAGGCACTGTGTACATGCAAGTGGTGAGTCTTTGACTAGAGCGATTTGGGTTTTTATCGAAATTGTTAGGACGAGTAAATATAAATTTGAGACATTGTAAACAGTAGATCTGCCTTAGTTCCATAATTTCAGTTTCCTGAAATAACTGATTAGTGGGATGAGTTTTGGTCTTCTGGTACATTATTTTAATGATGGACTTCTGGGCAGTTTCTAGAGGTTTCACATGGTTATTGTATGTTCCTCCCCAGGCGATTATTCCATAGGTAATGGATGAAAGCACCAATGCATCATAAACAATTTTCATGGTTCTTATATTGACAATATTGCTCATCCGTTTGAATATGTAACTTAGGTATCTCAGTTTATTGACTGTTTTCTCTAAATGGTAGGTCCATTTGAGTTGGCAGTCTATAGTTACACCTAAGTACTTGGTATATTTTCCTAATTTCACATCTTCGCAGTTTGGGCATGTAGCAGGGTTACAATTTATATTATGGAACTTCAGGTTAAGATTATTTTTAGGGGATGACTTTAGGGAATTATAAAAGGGAATACAAATGGTTTTATCAAAATTTAGACTGAGAAGGTTTCTATCCAGCCAATCTTTGACTATTGCAATGCATTTGTTGGCTTTTGTGGTTGTTTCTTCCCACGTTTTACCTTGTACTGTTATTGCAGTATCATCTGCAAAGGAGAGAATTTTACCGGGTATTGCAATATTGCATAGGTCATTGATGTAGATTAGAAAGAGAATTGGCCCTAAGACAGTTCCTTGAGGAATGCCATGTTTTGCTAGATCATAAGTGCTTAAGCTTAACCCTATTTTTGTGCGTTGTTGGCGATTTAATATATAGCTTAAACCTATTAACCCTCCGATGGGCAATGTGGCCTGGCCAGGCCATTTTGATTTTCAAACGTAATTTTCTTCTTTTTCGGTCGACTTTTTGGCAAGCGGTATCAATATACTATAGAACTCGGTGAGCTGCGTCAAATAGTGCTATTACCGATGAATTTGCGGCTAGTTGGTATAACAAAAAAATTAAGACAAAAACTTCAAGGACTGTACCATAGGGCCAGGATAGGCCACATGGCAAATTTATATTTTTCATTGTCCGGAATGTTCTTTTTCTGGACACAAATCATGTTCAAATAAGTTTGGTTAGGCTGCTGTGTACATTAGACACTTAGACATAATATATATATATATATGGCTTCTCAGTTGGAGTTAGTCATCGGTTGTGTACGGGCCTAAAGAAGAAAATTTGGTGTGTTTTTTTTAACTTTTTTTTTTGGTTTTTATAGAGTTTTTTTCCGAAATGGCATAATTAGACCGATTATTTGCTAATCGTAATTATGCGTACATATTCGCGATCAATAGGCAATGTTGGCCGAATATTTGGCGGCGAATAATAAGGAAGAGGATCAACAAACCAATAGCCATTGTTGATGTTTTATAACACGCTGGATGTTAGTTTTTTGGCATCATACATCATTGAATTGGCATAACAATTGGTCACCCAAAGCATGGAAAGACGTGGTATATGGCAGACTAGCAGTCAAATCAGCAATGCAAAAAATCGGCTGTATTTTCTGTGAGTATTTCATCGCACACCTTCTACATGTCACTCACACACACCTTGCATCACACTTTTGTATGTTCTATCTCTTTAAAAGAGCCACCATCGGCTCTCCAGGCATCAACATCAGCAACTGCTACAAAATCACTGAGCTCACGTTATTGATAATTATAAAAATTGTCTTCAACCATTGATAAATTTCAACGTAAAATCCGGTTGATTCGCAAATTAATCCAGTGTCCTTGACACATGGCACATGAACACAAACCAAAACGAACACATGAAGCGTATGTGTGGCCAGAGAATCTGTTGATACATATGTATATATTCTTCTATTAAATATTGTTGTATATTATTTTAATAACATCTATTACTTTTCACCTTCTTTAAATAAATAAAAGTTCGACCTGAATCATGTGTTTTTTTCTATTACGCATACAACATATATATATATACAATATATCTACACATATACAACATATTGACACGTTCATACAGAATTTTTGCAAACCCCCTTTATCTAAAACTAGTTTGATAACCCACTCCGCTTATGTGGCCTAACCAGGCCACATTGCCTATCTAAAGAGGTAAAAATATATTACCCATCGGAGGGTTTTAAAAATAGATTTTTTGGTGTTGTATTATTGCTCTCTATAGGTAATTCCGTAATAATTGGTAATTCTTAAGTGATTCTGGCTTGTGTAATTTTTCCCGATCCTGGCTTCAACAAAATTATCAAGATTCCGAAAAATAATCAATAAAAGTAACTAGACATTTTTTAATTACAAAATACCGTAAAATTATTAAAATTTTCAAATTGTTCCATTTAAATAATGGGTAAGCGGTAAGTAGCTTGTCATCAGACTATTGTTAATCAATATTTTGGTCAAACCAGAGTTGATCACGACTTTTGGGACTCAATTATCCAATGCCGATCAAGAGTTATGCGCCATATACAAATGAAAAATTAACCGTCGTCTCGACGAACTTTTCCGAATGTTTCATTTTAACGTCTTCTCGAAAATCGAAGGGTTGAAGATATAGATGATTATGTTGTCAAAATTGTGAATTTTGTCTATGCTTTGACGTTTCTACGGTGTGAATTTGAAATGTCAAAGTCACCGCCTTTATCACCACCTTTCTTCAAAATGGCTGGTGGGTATATTACTCAAAACAAAAAAACAGCTGGTAACAATCCATGGGAAAAGAAATGTAATGCTGCTAATACCTGAAAAACGACAATGCAACAGATTAATTAGCAAAATAATTTTTAAACGAAAACCACCACAGTTTTCTAAAGTCAATTTTGTGAATACTCATCTCTCATCATGAACGGAATGAAGATGTTAAGTCTAAAATTCCTAACGAAGTCTTTGTCTGTGAAAGAATTCTACCCTATGAGAAAAGGAATCAGCCTTCTGGTGAAACGTTCTTGTGGGTCTCAAAGTAGCTTACTCGACATTATGTATTGTAGCCAACATCACCGGTAAATCAACCATTATATGGAACCTTAAAACTTTGTAAAAATACATTATGCTTGTCCTTCGAAGAGAGCACGAGAAACGATCTTAGGTTAGGAGTTTACTAGATTTTTACGGTTTTGTCAAAGGCTCGACTGGTTCAACCCACTCGTTGTTCGACGTTTATGGCTTCTAAGTATGTACCTTCGACGAGATTCGAGAACAACAAAGTCGACCAATGTATGTACTTTCAACGGCGATTGCAAACGATCTGGATAGAGAATTGAGCCCAAAGTTTGCTTTTTTGCCATACAACCAATCTTCATACATTCTATTGTAACGTAACATAAATACAAGTTACGATAATATTTTTGCAGAAAGCGATCACTTTGTTTGAATCAATTTCCGACGATGACTATGGCGCAGGTGTTTTATAAGATCGTTGAAGTATGTTTTGTTTTTTCAGTTGTTAATATCGTGAACGTATAAACATTCAATAAATTTCATATTATTTTAATATAAACACGCGTAGACATATTTGTAGTTTGACACAAGAGTACTTAAAGAAAAGGTCAATGAGCTACTCTGTCTCGCGATTCACTTGCGACAATGAAAAAAAAACATTAATTTGAACTATTTCTATTTATTTACAAGAAGATTTCACAATTCTCTTATCAAATAAAAAAAACACAAGCAATACATTAATAGCGATTAATTAAGCAAATAAAATGAAAGGTTGGTACTCTCAGTATCACTTGGTGCCCCTAGCACAATCACATCAAGTTTTATCGGTGTGGTTTTGTGTGCTCAAAAAATGTGATTTCGGAGTTAGCTGGTTGTAGTAATTACCCCACGATAGTTCCTTCACTAGAAAATTGATGTACCTACGTAAAGATATTGGTAAGATAAAAATAATAGTGTCTTCGACGTGTAAAAATTAGCGACTTATCAGCTTTCACGTGGAAGTTAAATAAAATAATAATATTTTTTATTAAATATTGCGATTAGACAATATATTATATAATATGTACTTATATCATTAGCGTAATCGATATATTGCAATGGTAGTTTCAGGAATCGAGACATTACACCGAAACCTTTAAAATTAATAATCGAAGTGGTTAGAAGCTTTTTGTCTTCATATTTATTGTGTCAGAGAACAAGACCTTGCAACTTTTTTCTTTTCAACATTCATAACGATAACTTAAACTAACTTAAAATAACTTTTGTTGGAGTCCCTGAAGACCAGGAAAAAATGAACATTTTGAAGTGCCGTAAAGAAATAGGCTTTTAACTGTCTGCCTACAACGTATCTTAAATACTTTGGACATGTTTCTTGCCAAACTAAGGACCCTAACTTAGTGAAATTTACATTCTGCCTTTCACTGGCAAAATTATTTACTTACTTTAGAAACAAACAAAATTACAATAAAGACTTTAACACACACCATACAAAACAGAAATCAAACATCAGACTAAAAACATTGAGAGGGTATTACCAGAGAATACCGAAAATAAGTCCCCTTTAAATGAAATTCTAGACGTATTTACTCTTTTTAAAAAAAAAACATAAATTTATTTAGAAAGATTGTTATTTTATCTGGTACACGCAGTTTTAAAATTTTGAAAAACTAAGTATATTTTTTATATACTAAGGTTATACTGTTGGTCGTTGGCAGATTTGTTCAATTTTCAAACGATAGATTCTATTAAACAACACAAATTTCAAATCATATAATCATACAAAAAAATAAACCAATACATAATCTAGTAAACACAGTTTTCAGCATTTTAATTTAAGTTAAATTAAAATCATTAAAAAATAAATCCGAGAACGTGTTTTGTGACAAAAATACCTCAGTTTTTCTATTTATTTAAGGTCTTACAAACTAAAATATTTCAAAAATTTTTTACACACTTATTTTGTTTAGACATTATTGAAATCATAAATACTTATGATCAAAAAATTCTTACAAGAAGTACGCTATATTTAATCATTTATCATCGTGCGTTTTTAGCATTTTTATTGCTTACTTGAATGTAGGTATATATTAAAGCAAGTTTTTAATGAAATAAATCGATATAAATTTTTTTTATTTAAAAATTTTGATACGGGGAATAATCGATCTTTCTCATTGGAACCTTCGTGTACAGTTGCAAGCATTTTTAAACTTTTATTCTCAGCCGCTGGTCAATCGCCCACAGATTTTATTTTACTTTTTAAAGACATCCAAATGTGTATAGCTTAGTTCGTAGTGGAATTAAAAATTTATCTACATAGATTAAGCAAATTTAAAGAAAAATGCAAAAATTATTTATTAAATAAGTACAGTAAAAATATATAAATTTGTTTTAGACCACTTTAATTTTAAATAAACTCTACCGGTTTCGGTAAAACTCTTCCTTCATCAGGAGAATATTAAAATATTATTAAATTTAACTATTAACATATTTAGGGTTTAAAGAAGGGTTCTCCGAAACCGCTAGAGTTTAATTAAAATGAAAGTGGTCTAAAAGGAATTTATATGTTTTTATTTTAAATTATGGCGAGCCACAAAGTTGATGCTTATTACAAATATATAAAATAAGTATTTGAAATAACCAAAGTGTTAATAAAATTGTAAAAATGTACCCATGTTTATATTAGACCGAGTGAAGAAGAATCTATTTTTAGTTAAATAAATAAAATAAAAAGCATTGTAATACAGATGACAGAAGCAAGAGATTTTAAAAATCTATCGCCACTGATCATGATCATGTCCACACCGGTGCACAACTGAGAAACGCAAAACGCAAATCCAACGTCAACAAATGTTATTTGGTTAACACTTATCACGTCATGTCACTAGATCGTTTATGTGACGCGTTTTGATCACTTCCTGGCTTTTGTACTTTCACTCTTTAAAAACAGTACTTTACTTAAATAGAACAGATAATTTTAATTCTTCTTCTTTCGTATGGTGGGGGGTCAGAGGGGGACATCTAGGTCTGCGAGCCAGTCTAGGGCATCAGGCGTCGCCCTGTGGACCTCGTCAATCCCGCCGGGGAATGTATGGAGCGGGCATTCGTTGACCACATGTTCGGTGGTCTGCATCGCACCGCATTCGCACATCGCCGACTCTTTAAGGCCCCATCTATGCATCATATGGGCACAACGGCTATGGGAGCACCTTATCCTATTGATGGCAGACCAGAGTTTGCGAGGCAATGAGAACCCAGGCTGTCTCTCAGTGGGGTCTTGTACGAGATGGGCATTTTTTACGTTCACCGATTGCCACTCAAGTTTTCAACTATCTTCTGGGGTGAGGGGTGATCGAAGGAGTCTTTCTCCTTCCGTCCAGAGGGGTTTTTGGGACTTCAAGTGGCATACTGGGTGAGAGACGACATCATCGTGCAAAGGAATTGCGCTTTTTTGCTGCGCCTTCTTGTATTCCCTCAGTGTTGCAATCTCTCGCCTGATGTTTGGCGGGGTTATTTTTGCAAGTACGGGGAGCTAAGGGAGAGGGGTAGATTTTAAAGTTCCGCTGATGGTTCGCATTGTGGCATCTGGACTATAATGGAGCACAGTATTCAGCTGTTGAGAAAACCAGGGCAATGGATGCCGTTCTGAGCGTGTTAGCGTCGCATCTCCAACTAGTTCCAGCTAGCTTACTAACTAAGTTTATTCTTGTCCTGGTTTTTTTTCCAACTGTTTCCATGTGTTGCCGGTAGTTCAGGTTTGCCAAAGTAACTCCAATATAGGGGATGGGGGTCATAGTAAATATTTCCCCATCAAACTGAACCCAGAGCTTGGCGTTTGCATGTGAATTGCTAAGATGGAAAGCTGTCACAACTGTTTTCGTCCCATTTGGCTTTAGTCGCCAATTGAGGAAATATTCTTCCATATCCTTAAGAGTTCGGAATTAAGGATCTCTTCTGCTGCTTTAAGGGTTTTGGCTTGGGCTGCGACGGTGATGTCATCTCTAGTATAAATGTTAAAAAGCGATGGGGCCAGCACTGAGCCTTGAGCAAGGCCATTATTTAGGGGTATTTTTTTTGCTTTTTAGTCCCCCTAGAAAAACCCTGAAAGTATGGCCAGTTAGCAGTTGTTTAATAATTCGTACGTGTTGCCATCCTCTATGGTTTCGTAGAGCTTGACAAGGAGGCCTTTATGCCACACCGTGTCGTAGGCCGCAGAGAGATCAATAAACGCTGCCGCAGTCTTAAGCCGTTTCTGGAAACCAGATTTGATATGCGTTGTCAGAGCTAGCTCCTGGTCGCAGCAGTTACGGTCTGGTCTGAAGCCAATCTCCAATAATTATAATAACTTAAATCAATAATAACACTACATATTATATACCTAGCTCTCTCATTCAAAATTTAGGCATATAAGATTTGTCAAAGAATTTATACACAAAAATGCAAAAATCAATCATTTTAAATACACGTAGGATTACGAAATTTATTTAAATATTTATATTGAGGGATCAGTAGGATTTTAGGAGTTCTACCGAGCCGAACCCTCTGATATGAAATTATCTGGAGTCGGTGAATTATTTTCCCACTTGGTCTCTGGTGGGTTGACGTGTTGTTCTTGTATTGTTTTGTATTTATTATACTTAAATAGTACAATAGCATAACATGGTTTGACTAGATGATCATTTGTAGAAAAGTGTGTGGAAGGGTTTAGTTTTTCCTGTAAGGAAGATTTTACCCGGACATAAAGTCGTAAAATTGTTAACGCCGATAACGGCTTATTGTTTGGTTTACAGATAATCGGTTACATGGCAATGAATTTTGTTTCCGATCCCCCTTCCTTGCTTCCTTTCCCCGTGCCTGGGCGCTCAGTCAAATAATTCAAGCCCTGACGCGACGGTAAAAATTACAACGTATTATGATTATATCGAATCGTAAAACAAAATTAAACACGCATCGCAATCGCAATATTAGAAACAAAACTATCGTTACCAAGTGACATCCCAGAAAGTGAATGGTTACCATCCTTCCAGATAACTTCACCGTAAGTACCTTCTACCTTATACAAAACTATTTGCCAAATATGATCCAAAAAAATTCTTAGAGGAAAACCTCGTGGCCTTCTGCATGCAATTAACATAACGTCTCCTTCAACGGAAGCAATCTTCTGAACAGGTCCTCCATTGATATGCTTGGTGTAACTCTAAGGTCAGGTGTAAGGGCTTCATCGAAGATAGAGTGAAGTTAGCCTCTCAGAAACTGGGTGTACTATACACTCTATAAAGGGCCCGCAGAAACTTTAATAATATACAACTCCCTGTACAAATCATAAGTGCGCCCAACGGTTGGATTTTACAGTCACCTCTGTTTTGGAGCCCTAAAATACCTGAAAAATCCCTCGACTCTGTGCAGAAACAGGAGGTTCGTTGTAGATTCTCCATCTTAACAAACGGATGCAATTTTTAGTACTCGGGCGTCAGGTGGGAATGCTATTCTTGTTTTAATGGACGATGCTCCGAGGAACTAGCGTCATTGATTCCTTCGCTACAAGTGCATAGTCGGGAAACACGCTAAACGCGCCAAACATTTATTTACTCTTTTTGGTTCACTCTTTGACGGCCGAGAGGTAAGGCTATCTAAATACTTCCAATCCAAACCCGGCGTGCGCAAATAACATTAGTTGGATTAATTGTGAAATTAATTAAAAATAATATATAGAATATTTGCGGGACGTTCCAGAGAGACACGCTCAGTACCGCCCCGGACTGGCTCCTCAAGGGAGTAGATGGGACTCTTGTGTTCACATAAAAAATAATAACATAACCAAATTTGATTTATTACTTAAAAAAACAAAAGATTTACTCATTCCCCATCCTTAAAATATAGCTCAGGGTCCTAAAAATGACCTTGAGGGACACCTCACCGCCTCCTGCTTGGAGTTAACATAAATACACAAAGCGGTTGGAAATTTAAATACATACGTACAATGAATGTGCTGTTAGATTTCCGTTTTTTCATAGCTACAGCCGGGAAAACCCGAATCAAACCCGTGAAATTCAATGTAATTCGGATAAATATACATAATATATAATAATTATTATAGATATCGTAGTTTATCGTGGAATGACATTGGATGAGCGCCAATGTATAGATTTGCAATCTCTATAATGCGAAGGGTAACCCGCACTTTGTATGGAGAAGCAATTAACCCTGCTGATAAACACACATTATTATTGGCTTTCAATGCTTCCTGAGTTGCAAATACGTTTAGGTAGAGTTATTTATAATTTTATGCGGAAAAAATTATTTAATTTTTCTCCGTAAAAGTTAGTTTTTATTGCCACTGATACATATTTAATTTTCTAAGAATTTTGCGTATTCCAAAAAAGGTGTTTATTAGATATGGTTAATATTTATTTGAAGTCTATCACTGCAGGTCCAGGTTCCGGAGACTGATGTTGTAGTGTATTTGTTATTCATGTAGTTTCGACTTCTTTCAATAGATGTCGATAGCACAGTTCGCAATACGAAGTTTTGCTATATCCCAACAGATGACAGTTAAGTATGATATCGGAAGAGTACCCATCAATCGTCATTTGTGTCTTAGGTACGAAACGATGATTACCGAAGGCATCGACGAGTTGAAGGGCCCCATCCAGTCCACTAGTGGGAGCAGCAGAACTACTTAGAGCCTAGTCTAGTAAGAACGTCTGTCCAGTTTTGTAATTGTAATATTTTTACGATAACTTAATAAATCAATCAGTAAATAGACGAATCTCCAGAAGATACCCAACACATCTTAAGTCGTATTCATATTGAAAATTTAGAGACACAATAGATGAGGAACCGGTTTCTTATCTAGTTCATGATGGTAGGAAAATTCATCGGTTTTGGGAAAACTTTGATTTAATGGAGTGGTGGCCAGCGAAATAAGGTAATCACTGGAAAACGCACCAGTTCCTTAAAAATGCTGTATCAGCCAAAATGCAGTCAATACAATGTTAATGACCATCTCAAATAAAATCTGCAGGTTTTTTTTGACACTTTTTTGGATGCCATTACAATTTCAGGAAATTGAGTCGGATATTTTTGGTAAAAATTCCAAAGGGAACCAGTTGTACCGAAAGTAATCGGTTCCTCAGAAAAATATTTTGTTAAATGTTTATATATATTTTTTTGTGTATTTATATTTTTATTAAATGATTCATTTATTGGATATTATTCCTTGTTATGCTACCTACTTCATTGGCCAACGTTTCGTACAACATTACAGTGTCCAAACCAGGAGGAATCGATCGCACCAGTAGACTACGAATCAAAAAGCACATCACATCCCGACACATCTGCACTGATGTTGGACACTGCAATGTTGTTCGAAATATAATAAGTAAATGTAATAATATAATAAGTAAATGTTATAATAAGAATGAAAGAAGGGTAAATGCAGGTAACTCCATTAATGGTGGACTGAATGCCGTTGGCGTCAACAAATGCTGTCCAAAGAAGCGAAGCTAGCAGTCCACAATGGAGTGCTGGTACCTACCCTGATGTATGGCAGTGAAGCATGGAACTGGCAGAGAAAGGATGAAAGTAGACTGATTGCTGTAGAAATGAGATCCCTGAGGCGTATGTGTGGTAAAACCATGTATGATCGAGTGAGGAATGTGGAGATCCGAAAAGTTTGCAAGGCCGATGTGAGCGTAGTAAGTAAGATTAAGAAAGCGACGCTTAGCTGGTTTGGACATGTAGAGCGAATGAATGAAGAAAGGAGTGTCAAGAGAAGAGTGTTCCTTAGAACAGGCAATCTGCCTAGCTAGGAACTAATATCGACCTAAAACAACGTAATAACACTTGTATTCATTTTAAATATATTCTCTTATTATGTAATATTATTTGTTCTTTTGGCTTTAAATGTATCAAATGTAAATAAATTAAATAAAAGAGAATATATGACGCTAATATGAATGGTAAAAAAAGTCGAGGACGCCCAAGGAAGACATGGCACGATCAAGTGAATCAGATACTTTAGTTGCGCCATGTCAATAGTCAGAATGATAGAAGAGCATATATGATAATATGTATGAATGTGAATGAGGCGAGGAGTGTATGCCAATACCGAGTTGTTTGGCGGTCCATCCTCTCTGCCTACCCCTGCGGAAACGGCGTGATGGTTAGTTAGTTACTTATAGAATGATTAATTTATCTATAACTTATGAGTTAGTGCTTTATTCAATACTGACACTTGAATCAATGATTAGCTTGCAGACAGTTTTCCATATTTATTTCAACCAACCAAAAAATTTGCACTGATTTATTTCTTGAATATAATAAATACCTAAATAAAACCTTATATTACATGATATTGTCTTTATTTACACAATGAAACATATATAACATAATATATAAGTTCCAAGATTATCTAGATAATACAAGGAATCTATTTCGATCATAGAATAAAAAAGAACACAAGAAATTCCCTGTGGATTGTGATTCGTGATCCAAATACTTGTCAAATCGGGCAAATTTCCAATACAAATCTGTATTTACGATATTCAACTGGGATGGAGATCTACGATGTCAGGCGAGTGTAAGTGAGACAGAGCTCATTGGCTAAATATGACATTTATTTCCATGTAAATATGTATTGAAGGTACTTCTAGTTTTCTTATGAATGCTGTGATTTGAACCGAGATTGGGTCTTAATTTTAGATTTTAAGAAGCATTATTTATTTTAAGAGGAATTTACAAGGCAAAAATATATCTATTCTTAGCTTGTTGTTTATCACCACGAACATCGATTAAGGGGGTTTCTCACCATCCTCCCAATAGCTTATCTACGCTAACAACGAATATTTTCGATATACGACTTATTTATTTATTAAGTTGGAGTTTATAATTCGGTACTCGAACTTATGAATAGTGGCTATATATATGCGAGTATTTTATTTTTATTTTTAATAATATTCGTTATTTGTGCACGGAGAAAAATGTTATTCTAAAATACGATCATTTTATTCGTAAAAACGGTTAAAAACGGGACTGAAGTTTTTTACAAACAAATTAACAGTGATTCAATGTTTATTGGCGTAAAAATATCAGAATAATTTGTTGGTATACGTACGAAATAACGTATACCATCAAATTATTCTTACATGTTCCCGCCAAAAAATATTGAAACCCTGTTAATTGGTTCGATACGTTTTTAGATTTTCACAGCCAAAAGCATTTTCGTTGTTTGTTTTGGGGGTGTTATGCCGTCTTGTGCTACCTCCTTCTTTAGCCGCTGTCATCGATGTGTTACATCGTCGGATCTGCCCTGATGATGTACACTGCGACGCTGTCCGAAACGTCGGCTAAAGAAGGAGCTAGCGTAACACGGCATACCACCCCAAAAACAAACAACGAAAACCCTGTTAATTTGTTCGTAAGAACTTCAGTCCTGTTTTTAACCGTTTTTACGAATAAAATGATCGTATTTTAGAATAAAAATTTTATCCGTGTGTAGACAAGCTACTGGGAGGATGGTGAGAAACCCCCTAAGAGTAGCTAATATTGTATTCAGTGATTAAATATAACAATATGAGATTACCTTTAAAAAACAACTTATTATCTAATGTATTCTGTTCACACATTGTTTTGTAATGTCAAGTTAGAACATTTTACCCTCAGGTAGGAACGGTTGGTTGTTCCAAAACCGGTCGGCGTGGATAAAAAAAATATATGGTTCAAACAAAGAAATATTGTTTCATTTTATCCTGATGAAGAAACCATTGGTTTCGAAACATTTTGATAATTTTTTAAAAATAAGTGTTGGTTAATACAAAGTTATTAGTTCTAATTTAATTAAAAAGACGTAAAGAAGTGATTTTTCCATTAATGAAGAAGAAAATATTATTTCATTTATTTAATGAATAACCACAAAGTTATAGCTATATATATTCAAAAGTATTTTACTTTGCATTTTGAATTGTTAAAATTATGTTAAACAACTCGTCTGTAGTAGTTTACGATTATATTTTTCAGAACGGATTAACAATTTTATTTTAATTCTGTAAGGAAACTGTAGGGAAAACATAGATTTATTCAATGCATATTTTTGGATATTATAGTGTAAACAGATTCGTGGTTAAGATTAAACGAACATAGTGATTTCACTGACTTAATAAAATACACAGGATGTTTGTGACCTCTTCAACTTAAAACATAAAAAAATCAGTAGGTATTTAATAGATATGGTTGTGGTGAGGGGTTAGGCCAGTACTCTGTTGAGTGACCAGTGATTACATGTAGAGGATTTTTTTTGTATTTGGTATGGAAAAGTCACCAGAGACCAAAATTTCATTCACATTTTTTTCTAGCTCTAGTACTGTCAGAAATCACTGGTTAAAGCAAGTCAAGTACATTTCTTAACATCCTGTGCATTAGTCAGACATCTCCGAAAAACTAAATTTGAGTTGATTATGCAGTTATATATTTGTAAAAGTTATATATAATGTTATGTTTTCACCTTTTTGTTATACCTTTTTATTATATTTTTGTTTTTATTTAGTTATTCTATTGTTAAACAATGATTAAAATGTAAAATTGTTGTGTGTAAGAGGTGAAATAAATTGAAATAAAAAAAAAAAAAAAAAAAATATATATATATATATATACGTAAAAGTGTACCCTCTATTGGTACAATTACTCAACACAACGAAATCAATTATAATGCAGAAAAACTTGTAGTGAATTAAACAAAATATTGACGATTTTTGGTTCACTAGTAGGATATCTTAAAATGGCACTATGCCTCCCGGTGTTATATTATAGCATATAGATTTATGGCGAGCGTTCGAATACTGTTTTCATCATTATCTCATAACTTAGTATTCAGAGATGTCACACTAATCAACCGGGCAATCGGTATATCATAGTTGCATATTTAATATGAACAATGTGACGATTTTGACGAAAATTAGTTAAATATACAGTTATTTTCCTTGTTTTTTCTCCATCTTCTACAATATGAGTCACGTTAAAATATTAAATATTTAAGGCGATAAAAAATAAACCACGTGAGTACAATCAAAATAGTACATAATAATTTTTTTTTAAGTGATATCTTCTGCATACCACTATAAAATTCAATTGCCTTGGTATGTACATAATATTAACATCATTTTTGTGATGACTAGCTGTGAAATTTTAATAAATTTAAATTAATTATTTTGACATTATTATGGTATTTAAAATTATGACGAAAACTGTATATAGTATATGAACCATGTGAGAAAAACTGTGCGTAGAATGTGAATCATGAAAGAAAAACGAGTTAAAATTTCATTTTATGGCATAAAATAATAAATGTTTGCCTTTAATATATTCTTGTAATAAACGAAATATATTTTTCCTACTTTGTCAATAAATATAATTGTTATTTTCCATTTCGTTATTTTTTTAAACAGTTTTTATCGATTTTCTCAGAATGTATTCAGTATCATATGCTTCATAAGCTATATGCAACGACGATATGTATACATATATGTTTTAACTGACTTGCTTAAAAAAATTGTCTTACACTAAAAACCATATGAACAAGCATATTATAACGGCAATAATTCATTTAGCGGAACCTCCTCCCAAATCCATTGCCTCTAAAACGTTGTAGGATCCTTCGTCTCCAACATGTCCTTCATCTACCGGTACAGGATTATCATTGGCTGCTCTTTCCGCCAATTTGTTCCTCTTGTTTTTCCTTCTTTTCATGATGAAATACACCACGACTATGATGATGATAGCGATGATGATGAGGATTCCGATGACTATTGCCCACCAGTAGGATGCGAGGTCGTGTGTTTGGTTATACATGTAATTCGTGGCAGGTTTGAAATACTCAATCAAGGCGTTTGCGTTTATTTCGTTTGTCCCCGTCAAGTTCTTCCAGATTACTTGCCAGTCTTCTGAACTGCCTAGAGCTTGTGCTGCCCTGGAAATAGTAAAACGGAAACTTTACCTAAAGTCAAACATACCATTGAAAAAAAAAATAAGATAAAATATAAAAGGTAACGGTCGGAACTGGGACTCGAACCCAGGATCTCTCGTCTTACCGGGATAAGCGCCTTAACCAACACAACCATTGAGACATTCTTAAGCAATCTTTGTCAATCTCATATTTTAAATTCAGAACTAACAACATGATCTTCGACAAGTTTTCCCACATTTTTAAAGGGTCACAACGTTGAAAGAACTAGTTCGTAACCTAGAAAGTGTCTCGGTTATACATATCCGGTGGTTTTATTCATAACGGAAACCTTTTTACTCTTAAGTTTAAATTTTATTTAATTTTTATTAAAATAACTCTCGTTAGAATATTTTGTGTAGGTTATACTCATCAATGTAATAAATATATTACTGAATAAGAATATAACACTAATAAATCTAAAGGAAAATATGAAGAAGAAAAAATTACAATAAATGTAACTTTATATAATAAATATATAAAGTTCAATGAACTCAAATTGGCTTTAAATTTACGTATATTTTTCAATTTGTAACTGCTTATTTGAAGAATTCAGACAAACGATAGGTAGGTACCCATGATGAGAAAAATATATTAACTCTTTGCTAGCACGAATCTGCAAATCATACTGATATCTGCAAATCTAAGAGATATTAATATTTTCCACTGTACCTTTGAAAGGTTTAAAATCAAATTAACCTTACAATGCACTAAAATTAAAACTATTATTTTTTCATTATTTATTTTTTTCTTTTTATTTATTTTTTTCTTATACTATGTAAGTTATTAATTTTAATAAATATATTTCTAATCTATAACTATAATTAGATTTGAAATTAAACAATGTTGGCACTTTGTTCCTCTTATTTATTTTCATCAGGACCGGTTTCATCCTACTGCGGACATTTTCAGACTGGCCCGTAGTAGGATGAAACCGGTCCTGGTGAAAATAAATAAGTGGAACAAAGTGCAAAAATTGTTTAATTTCAAATCTGATACAATGGAATTCCACCACGAATTAACAGTCCAAAAACTAGACTCACTGTAACTACAACAAAAATTATTATAGATGGAAGTTAACTGGTTTATATTATAACAAGCTACTTCGTCTGCGTAGGATTCGTACTTCAAGTAATCTATTTTCTTTTCGTAGGTCCCATCTACGTTTATACCAAAATTCTTAACCTATTTATTTAAAATATCTATAATTCTAGATTCGATTTAAAGTATTAGGCGAGTACTTCAAATAAAATAGAATTTTAATTTAACAATCATTGTTTTGCAAAATGTCATTCTCAAATTTTAACATTTTCTATTAAACAATAAATATTATATTCAATATATTGAAAACTAATAGCTAGCTTTATAAATTATAGCCTATATGTTATTCTGAAATGTGAGCTATATTATTGTAAAGTTTCATTAAAATCCATTCAGTAAATTTTACGTGAAAGAGTAACAAACACACATACATCCATACAAACTTTCGCGTTTATAATATTAGTAAGATACATATAAAAAGTATGCTTTTGAAATAAACTTACTTTAAAAAATTTAAGTGTGTCTTTCTTTTGTGTAAGTTTTTGACAGGTTTCGTGATTTTTTAAGTTTATTAACTATACTTATATTATGCCTGTGTTTGTAGCGAGCAGACGGCGTGTGTTGATTTTTATGCAAATCTGCAGTTTAATTGACTGATGAAGTTTTGCACACTTGACCTTCAAAACAAAAGAAAGGTCACCGTCTACATAAGATTAAAAAATCTAACTAACGCCCGGACAACGCCGGGAACAATTTATATAAATATCTGTGCTTATCCACTGGAGCGATTTAAATCCAAATTTGGACCGCTTTTATTTGTCTGCGATTGATATCGGTCCAAAGTTGGACCACATTTAACGAACTTACAAATATGGGTCAGACGGTGAAATCTAGGTGGATTCATTAGCTTTTAATCGCAGTAAACCGTTTATATGTTTTCATTTTAATATTTTGAGGAATGATATTTTAAATCGAATGGCCAAATCAAAAACTGAACACCAATCGCTCGAGGGGATAATTGCATTTTAAAATATTGTTGTGCAAACTAATTGCTTACCTGATTTTGGCTCCGAAATCTGCCTTGCCTAACAGGCTGCATTGGTGTAAAGGTTTCTGGATACCCGCCCTGGTGCCCCTGTCCTTGCATTGTTTAACTATAGAACCAGCGCAAGAGCTTTGCAGCAATTGGTAGTACATTATAATTCCGAGGAAACGACTGAAATTCAAAGAAAAAAATACAATATTAGCGATTCTCAATCGAAAATTTGAAACAAAAAAAAATGAATTTGAAACACAGAAATCAGAAAAAAACGGTGGCATCTAGTATTGAATCCAGTATCTTAGCCTCGCCGGGACTCTGCTCTACCACTGAACTAATTCGACCCTAAACCCTTCGGCCATATTTAACTATATCATACTTCGACTAAGCTCTTCAAACATTATCTTTTTTTTTTCATTGTTTTTATTTCTTGCTAGAGCAATCTTGATGAGTTACAAAACTCATTTTAGGACAGGAGGAACTTACAATTCATAGGTAAGAGGTAGTAGTTACAATTTTACAAAGGTATTTTGATATCATAATATAAGTTTTACATTCAGAACAGCATAAAAATAAAAATAAAGACAAGTTAAGTAGAACAAACAAGAGAAAACAAGTAAAGAGAGGGAAAAATTGATACGAGTATATAAGATAGAACAAAAAATGACAAGACAACTACATATTTTCATTTTTAAATGTAGTTATCTTCATTTTCTTAAGGCATTTTTTTTGGCTGCTATCTTTATCTATGATTGCAAGATTTTTCCCGAAATAAATATGAGAGTGAATGTCGTTGCAATAGATGTCACACATTAAATGAAAATTGATGTATTATTATTATTATTATTTATTTTTATTATTTATTATTATTTTTTTTTCATAGAAAAGCTAATAGCTCAGAGCTGCATAAAATAATTTGCAAGGCAGACAGAAATATTTCACCTTTAAATTTATACGACGAGAATGCCAACATTTTTATAAATACCAACCAGGAATTATTAGATTCCTGGTCAAATAAAATTATTCACGCAAAACATTTCAATTATCTCAACCAAACGTATGTTGACAAACTTTCGTCAAACAAATGGTTGAGTATTGGAGAGTTGAGCGCAGAAATAGAAGGTTTTATGCTTGCTATTCAAGATAGAGTAATTAATACCAAAAATTATAGGAAACATATAATCAAAGATCCAAATCAAATTGATGATTTATGTAGAAAATGTATGGCTTTTCCGGAAACTATAGAACACATTATATCAGGATGTTCTATATTAGCGCCGTCTGAGTATACATTTAGGCACAATCAGGTTTTAAAAATAATTCACCAAAGTTTGGTAATTAAACGTAACTTGATTGAATGTCATAATATAGTACCATATTATGAATACGAACCAAATTCATTTTTAGAAAATAATTTCTTTAAAATTTACTATGATAAAACTATACTAACAGACAGACCAATTGGTCATAATAGACCTGATATAGTTTTACATGACAAAATTAAAAAAATAACTTATATTATTGATGTAGCTATTCCAAATTAATGTAATATTCATAAATCTGTTTCTGAAAAAATAAGAAAGTATACAGATTTTTTTTTTTTTTTTTTTTTTTTTTTTTTAATTATTATTGAGTTAGTTTATACTACATGAATATAAACTAATAAGCACAATGTAACATTTCATTTGATAAATTTAAATATTTTTACAGTAATCATAACATTTCTTTTTAAATACATTCATTCTTTCTTCATTCTTCATAGTTTCAGGCATTTCATCATACATCTTTAGTCCTCTGTACATTATGCAGTTCTGTGATTTTGATTTCTTCATTTGTGGCAATCGAATTCTGTTTATATTTCTTGTTTCATAGTTATGAACGTCTCTATTAAAAACAATTTCATCCTTAAAGTATTTTGGCATTTGGTTTTTCATAATTTTATGCACAAAAATTAATACATTAAATAATAGTCTCTTTTTTATTGGAATCCAATTTAGTTCCTCTCTCATTTGATTAATCCTTGCGTATTTGCCTTTCCCCAGTATACATCTCATGGCTTTGTTTTGTATAACTTCTAGTTTGTTCAAATTACTTTCATTGGCCAAATATAACATCGTAGAGCAGTAGTCCAAATGTGGAGCAACGATAGTTTTATAAATGAGCTCCGTAGTGTTTCTATGTGATTTAGGAAATGAAATTAAAAGAATTTGGCATTCTCAGACTATAAAAATATTACCTTTTGTTATTTCGGCTACTGGCATTATACCTAGCTCTCTTATTAAAAATTTAGGCATATTAGATTTGTCAAAGAATTTGTATATAAAAATGCAAAAATCAGTCATTTTAAATACATGTAGAATTACGAAAGATTTTTTAAATATTTATATTGAGGGTTCAGTAGGATTTATCGGTCAAATTAGGAATTCCACAGAGCCGAACCCTCTGATATGAAAATATCTGGAGACGGTGAATTATATTCCCATTTAATAGTTTGGTAGATTAACGTGTTGTTCTTGTATTGTTTTGTATTAATTATACTTATATAATACACTTGCATAACGTGGATTTACTAGATGATCATTTATATGGAAAAGTGTATGAAAGTAAATGTAAATCTGGTGAATAAATAAAATTTAAGACACTATCTATATTGCATTTAGTTCATGGAGAATTTTGCAATCATATATACAGATAGCAGCCAATAAAAATAAATGAAGATAATGTTGGTATTCTTTGTCTAAGTGCACAGTTAACCTATAACCGAAGGCGATAGGATCGAATTAGCTCAGAGAAGAACAGAGCCCCGGCAAGGTTAAGGTTTTCTGTCCTGTTTGTTTTCATGTGAAACGTGTGAGAAGGGGAGATAAATAGTATTGAAATATTTCGCATTATAAACATTTATTCTAGATGATGACCCTCTGAAGGGATTGACCATATTACGGAATTTAATGATGTTTAACAAAATATTAATCCATCTAAATAATTATTATACAGACACTAAACTTCGCACGGATCATCAGGACTTCAAACAAAGTATTCGAAGTAGGATGGAAGGATTTATGTTTTCGTTGTGACCTGAGTCAGAGAGAACTAGGAAATGCTCAACAATATTTTTGATAAGACGAGAGATTTTGTTTGTATAAGGCTGAGCACGTCGCTTGCAGTCGCGTCCTTCCTTTCCCACCATTGCTCGGCTCGGCTCGCACTGATGTTCGCGTATGTATACGCAGCATAAAACACTCACTTATATTGATAGTTCATCAGATTGATGTCATAATTTGCAGCTGGATCGAATTCTCCCCTAATTCCGTGATATTCCGGTTCTATTCCCTCGTAATCAGCCCTAAAACCATAAAAACAAAATTAATAAAAAATCAACCCGTAAAAATCAAAGTTTTTTTAAATATAATAGATATATCTATTTGCAACTTTTTAAAAAAACTAAATGAAACAAATTACTTTATGTAAACTACTACAATCACATGTTATAATATCTATATGTTTCAAATCCGATGATTTCTTCGTCAGGATAATATCATGTTACTATCCTGACGAAGAAACCCAGGTCGCAAGTCCCAAGTAAGATAGAGACAAGTTATTGTTTGACAATTAAATTGCTTTAACGAGTCTTAAAAAAACTTTCTTAATGAAAACTTAAATTTCAATTTGGTATGTATGGGTACCGCCGCCCCGGGAACCATTTATTGGATTATTAACACCTCTGCCACAGGTCACCCCAAGTGGTTCGCTACGTTTGGTGCCCGGGTTCATGGGTTCGGTTTGTCCGGGTCTTGACGGCGGATGCGTCTGCCCACCAATTGCGTGGCAGACCAGATCGGGAGGCACTGGTTGAGAGAGGCCTTTTGACTTGTCCAGCAGGGCTCTCCCGGAACATAACCTTGCACCGTAGTGAGAGGGATGGAGTCATTCGTCCGGCCTTCTGGACACACTGACTCCCATTCCTACCCACCCCTCATACCTTTTTTATTGCCAGAACATCGTCTCCTTCCTTTCCTTAAAAGAGACCCTCCACACAGCATCCCCAAATATGACTTAGGCCCTGAGGGGAATTGTTTTCTTCGGGCTTTTAATTAAAAAATGTATCTAATAAAAGGTACTCCCCTTAAATGGTTTGAGAACTATTTAACAAATAGGTCCCAATCGTCTCTTATAAATTCTGCCAAAGAATATAGAAGTACAAGTTTACCAACCACGTACGGTGTGCCTCAAGGCAGTGTATTAGGCCCACTTCTTTTTCTAATATATATTAACACTTTATGTAACTTGGAAATTGGTGGAACTATAATATCTTTTGATATATAATATCTTTATGATACGGTAATTATCTTTGAAGCTGAAAATTGGAACTCAACTATGGAAAAAGCAAATAAGGGCCTAAATAAAGTAAAACATTGGTTAGACGACAACCTTCTGACTCTTAATATTGACAAAACAAAATATTTACTTTTCTCCATACGTAAAGTCACTCCTCCTCAAAACTGTCCTAATCTTATCATTCACTCATGCTCACAGAACCATATTACCCCTACGCCTCCCCACAATAATTGCTCATGTACCAACCTAAAAAATCTGACCAAATTAAATATCTAGGGATTGTTATAGATGATCAACTGCGTTGGGAGGACCATGTCAATTTCACAACAAAAAGACTCCGCAAATTGTGTTATATATTTCTCTCTCTCAGATCAATCCTGAACCTTCAAGCAATGAGATGCATATATTTTGCACTTTTCCAATCGATAGCTACATATGGTATCGTGGGATTGGGAGGCTGTGCAGCTTCTATTATATATCCCATGATCTTAATTCAAAAGCTGCTACTAAGGATTATATTAAAATGTCACCCATCTCACCCATCAGAGCCACTTTTTAAAAAATTCGCAATCCTAGACATTAGACAATTATATATTAAGACAATTCTCATACACATAAGGAAAAATGATTTAACCCTCAAAACTCAACAAAATATTTGCACCCGATATTCATCACACCAAAAATGCAAAATTCCTCCAACAAAAACAGCTTTCGCCCAACGACAGTTCTCTTACATAGCGCCTAAAATGTTCAACTTACTGAGTATTGATATTAAGACATCGAAAACTGATGATCTTTATGCCATTAGTGTACAGAACTGGTTATTTGCTCAGGGAAGGAAATAATAATATAAAGAATGCCTTACATCTTAAAAACTGTTCTTATTTTCTCATATTTCTCGAGTAAAAAATCTTATCTCTAAATCTATTTTCAAACAAAACTTTATATTACGCTATTTTATTTTTATCTCTTTTTTTTTTTTATTCACCAGATTTACAGGATACACTTCTCCATATAAATGATCATCTAGTAAATCCACGTCATGCAAGTGTATTATATAAGTATAATTAATACAAAACAATACAAGAACAACACGTTAATCTACCAAACTATTAAATGGGAATATAATTCACCGTCTCCAGATATTTTCATATCAGAGGGTTCGGCTCTGTGGAATTCCTAATTTGACCGATAAATCCTACTGATCCCTAAATATAAATATTTAAAAAATCTTTCGTAATTCTACATGTATTTAAAATGACTGATTTTTGCATTTTTATATACAAATTCTTTGACAAATCTAATATGCCTAAATTTTTAATAAGAGAGCTAGGTATAATGCCAGTAGCCGAAATAACAAAAGGTAATATTTTTATAGTCTGAGAATGCCAAATTCTTTTAATTTCATTTCCTAAATCTGTATATTTTCTTATTTTTTCAGAAACAGATTTTTGAATATTACAGGAATTTGGAATAGCTACATCAATAATATAAGTTATTTTTTTAATTTTGTCATGTAAAACTATATCAGGTCTATTATGACCAATTGGTATAGTTTTATCATAGTAAATTTTAAAGAAATTATTTTCTATAAATGAATTTGGTTCGTATTCATAATATGGTACTATATTATGACAGTCAATCAAGTTATGTTTAATTACCAAACTTTGGTGAATTATTTTTAAAACCTGATTGTGCCTAAATGTATACTCAGACGGCGCTAATATAGAACATCCTGATATAACGTGTTCTATAGTTTCCGGAAAAGCCATACTTCTATTTCTGCGCTTAACTCTCCAATAAATAATGCAAAAAGGGACGCTTAGATGGTTTGGACATATAGAGCGAATGAACGAAGAAAGGAGTGTCAAGAGAATATATGATACTAATGTGAATGGTAGAAGAAGTCGAGGACGCCCGAGGAAGACATGGCACGATCAAGTGAATCAGATACTTGAGTCGGGCCATGTCAAGAGTCAGAATAATAGAAGAGCATGTATGATAAGATGTATGAATGTGAATGAGGCGAGGAGTGTATGCCAAGACCGAGTTGTTTGGCGGTCCGTCCTCTCTGCCTACCCCTGCGGGGAAACGGCGTGATGGTTAGTTAGTTAGTTAGTTAGTTAACTCTCCAATACTCAACCATTTGTTTGACGAAAGTTTGTCAACATACGTTTGGTTGAGATAATTGAAGGTTTTGCGTGAATAATTTTATTTGACCAGGAATCTAATAATTCTTGATTTGTATTTATAAAAATGTTGGCATTCTCGTCGTATAAATTTAAAGGTGAAATATTTCTGTCTGCCTTGCAAATTATTTTATGTAGCTCTGAGCTATTAGCTTTTCTATGGAAAAAATTTCTTAACATTTCTACCTGATTTTGTTTTAAAGAAGTTATTTTGACTATACCTCTACCTTCTAAATTTCTAGGTAAATTAATTCGTCCTATAGCTGAATTTGGATGATGACAATTAAACTTTGTTAACGTAGTTCTAATTAATCGTTCTAAGCTATCTAAATCTGTATTAGACCATTAAATTATACCAAATGAGTACGTTAATAGAGGTATTGCCCAACTATTTATTGCCTTTACTAATTTTTTTTATATTTTTTAATTTCCTTAATATTATTATTTGTTATTTTTATTTGTTATTCTATTTAATTTTTATTTCTACAAGATTCACCTACTTTAACTCCTTTCATGTATGTAATCATGTACCTAATATTAGTATGAATATTTTCCCTAATATGTATGCTATATGTTTTTACTTTCATCTACATATATGGATGATTATACCTAATATTTTATACTTAATATAACATCTTATGAATCTCGACTACCATAATACGGGCATTTGCCTAGCTTGGTAGTCAAAAAGCCATGTAAAATAAACCCGTAACAAAGAAAATGAATAAAGAATTTTTTTTTTTATAATTTGTCGTTTTCTGTTATTTAAACCATTTATTACTACAGCCTTATAATAATTAAAATCTGCTTCTTTTTAAAGTACTTAGGTACCTTATGTACTTAAATTCATTATTAAAAAAATAACATTAATAAAAAAATATATTATCAGAATGGTTTTTATCTATTTTTTTGTTCCTATTTGAAAAACAATCGGCATTATGTCTGGTGTTTTTCAGTTTTTTTTTTTGCTTTTCTTTGTTTTTGCACACTGTTTGTGAATGTTATTTGTATCTTTATTGTGTCTTTATATTTTCTATATCATTATTAACTTTTATTTGTTTATTATTTGTACATGATGTGAACGTTAGTTATTTAGTTATAATCTAATTATTATAACCAAATAACTAACGTTGTAATGTTAGATATTATTAACCTGCAATCGTTCCTGTAAATTAAAAAATAAATAAAATTAATAAATAACACGTTTTTCACCTTAGTTTCCACCAGTGATTGTTCCATCTGCTTTGGGCAATCTCCCCAGAGGTCACGTCTTCTCGAAACTTCTCCAGTGATAGGGCGTAAGGCAGTTGCGGCAAGATCCTCAGCGCTTCCAACATCAATAGGTTCATTTCTTCTTCTTCACCGGTTTGACCTTCTCCCAGGTTTAGTTTCTCAGTCTGCGATGCGAACAAGAGTGCGATAGCGTGTTCCAACCCTGAAATCACCTTACGTAGTTAATAAACTGAGGTAACTTGGTGATACCAAAGTTTTACATATATACAAATCTTTAACGAATTTTGTTTCTGGAAAGGACGCGAGAAATCCAGATAATATTGTTTCTCAAATATATCAAAGAATCCAAAAATATGTGTTAGGATCAGGACGTTTTTGCAAAATAAAATGGACGTCAAAACTGAGATATAAGGCAACTTGGTGTAGTTAGCCATATAGAATAGCCATAATTTGGTGAATGTTTTCTTTTTATTTCAGAAATGTTTTACGTGTACATTTCGTGCAAGTGACCTGAAGACTAGGAGCTATTGTTTTAAAATGGGGAAAATGAAACACAAAGACTTTAAAAAACAAAATAATATCTCCCATAACTAGGGGATTCATTGATTTCACAGATGAACAATTAGGTACGTCAAAGGAAATATGCCACTTTTCTGAGCTTCCACAGTGGTGGGAGGCGGTACCACCGTTCTAGGAATTATTTATTGGATAACCAATACCTCTGTCATTGGTCACCCCAAGTAGTTTTTATTTTTATAACACATACAACGAAGTTGCACTCCCCTGAGGGTTTTTTTTTCTGCAGGGTCTTTTGTGTGGAGCTATTGTAAAAAAACTCTTACCAAATAAGGTTTTCACCAATAAACTACTATAGAAGTGTTAAATCGGTTCATTTGGGTAAAGAATCGAATATTGTTAATGTTAGATCAATGTTGTGAAGAAAAGTGGTATTTTATCAATCAATAAAGAATTAAGCCAATAGCGTTCGCCATACAATCCCATACAGACCCGCCACACGTAAAAAGATGATGCGTTATAAGCACGGTTCGGGTCTTCGCTATTCGCCGTTATTCTCCGTAACCACTATTTGAAAACTTATGCCGTAAACAGGAGAGGGGTCATTTTAAATATCGAGCTGCCGTGCTCAAGCCGCTGTCAGCCATCAAGTTGACAGATCCAGTACAAATAAATGATATTCCGTGGCCGCTCACGAATTCAACTAACTCCCTCTCCTGCCGTAGGAAAAAATCTTTTATAACGTAGTGTGTCGGTAGAAAATGTAAGCGGCCATAGGTCGCGCTCAAGGCTTTGTTGTCCCTCTCACATATATGACATTGTAAGCCAAATAGAATACAGGTTCCTCGGTTTTAGACGACCAATTCAACTATCACAGGAAGTAACAAATTTTTAATTTACTTTACCTGGATGCGGAGACTTCCTCATGGCGAACGGCTGTTTGCTGTATTCTGCGGCATAAAACATTTTTTCTATCTCCACGTGAGCATCGCGTTCGTATTTCTTTTCACTTGAGCACACCGGCACCCTGAAAAGTAAACAATAAGATATGATTTTCAATATGTGGTTTTTGATCGCCTGCAATATTATGAACTAATTCTCACGATGTTAATTGCAGCTCAAATTATGATGAACTAAAGAAGAATATATTTTATCCACTGGAGCGTTCCGCCATATAATCGATTTCAATCTCGAGCGCTCTTTAAAAAAATCATGCCTCCTAATTTTATTATGGTGGTATATAAACTGCTCACAGTGTTAGAGAGCCATTGAATGCCCCTTTATTTAATATGGTGGTAAATAAACTGCTCCTAGTGTTAGAGAGCCATTGAATGCGTCTATATTTAATATGGTGATATATAAACTGCTCATAGTGTTAGAGAGCTATGGTGGTATATAAACTGCTCCTAGTGTTAGAGAGCCATCGAATGCGCCTATATTTAATATGGTGGTAAATAAACTGCTCCTAGTGTTAGAGAGCCATTGAATGCGTCTATATTTAATATGGTGATATATAAACTGCTCATAGTGTAAGAGAGCCATGATGGTATATAAACTGCTCCTAGTGTTAGAGAGCCATTGAATACACCTATATTTATTATGGTGGTATATAAACTGCTCATACTGTTAGAGAGCCATTGAATGCGCCTATATTTAATATGGTGGTATATAAACTGCTCATAGAGTTAGAGAGCCATTGAATGCGCCTATATTTAATATGGTGATATATAAACTGCTCACAGTGTTAGAGATCCATTGAATGCGCCTTTATTTAATATGGTGGTATATAAACTGCTCATAGTGCTAGAGAGTCATTGCATGCGCCTATATTTAATATGGTGGTATATAAACTGCTCATAGTGCTAGAGAGTCATTGCATGCGCCTATATTTAATATGGTGGTATATAAACTGCTCATAGTGTCAGAGAGCTATTGAATGCGCCTATATTTAATATGGTGATATATAAACTGCTCACAGTGTTAGAGATCCATTAGATGTGCCTCTATTTAATATGGTGGTATATAAACTGCTCATAGTGCTAGAGAGTCATTGCATGCGCCTATATTTAATATGGTGGTATATAAACTGCTCATAGTGTTATAGAGCCATTGAATGCGCCTATATTTAATATGGTGGTACATAATGGAACATGCATTTTTTATTATGAAAACACAGGATCAAAGATTTGTAAAATAAAATATTTCAATAATTTCAAATCCCGATATAAAAAAAATAAAAAAAAGAGCCAATAAAAATAATTAATACATCTCTTGTTAAAAATTAAAATGCAATGTTATCTTTGTGATTAATAGAAGTATAAGACGGGCGGGGATAAAATACATTTTGTATGACATTTAAAACTTAACATGCCCACCTTGAGCGGGATCTCTTCCTTCAATATTATCGTCTCCTGCGACAACATTCTTACAACAAATGACTTACAACATCGTCAATAGTTGCGTGACCTTACACACAGACGCCATGTTCTTCTTTTCCGCGGTCGATGGAAAACACGACAACACCCGGGTGAAGCGGGAAATGCAGTTGAGGGAATGTGTTCATTATTTGATAACAGCAGCACGGTGCGCTGAGCGCTCTTGTCATAAGTGAATGACATGACTTTTGAGGTTATGTGCGATGAACCTATTTATTAGTTGTGTCTCCCTTACTATCATGGTTAGAAGTATGACCTAAGCGGTCTCGAAATAGAAAATATTACGCTTTATTTTGAAAGTTAAACGTTGACCCCAAAGTAATTAAAATGTACACATTCATGAATCCAAAGTTTCCGACAGCAATTTGAAAATCAATTATGAATCTTTGGGATTTTTTAATTAATTATTTTTACATCAAACTACTAAAAAGTGAGGTGATAATAACGTGTGTGATACATTTTTGTATTAAATTATGTACTAATGTTTTTTTTGTTTTTTTCATTAACAGTAATTTTAGTTAGAAAAAAACATAAGGTGAGTCATTTTAAAAACTTTATTTTGCGAATATTGTATGTTTATTTTGAATCATAAAAATTAAAAGCGTATTTCATCATCTTTCCAAAACAGTTTTTAGTTTTCGAATACATTCTGAAATATTCCACTTATTTGAATTTTATTGCAAAACGGCAATATTTCGAAGCTTCGTAAAAATATGATGCTAGACGCGTTATGTTCGTAGCCACGCCCACAGCGGTGTTTGTTCAAATCTGTGTTTAGGTACCACGCTCCAATGTACACACAAACGCAGGAGACGACAATTGGAAAAAAAAAAACAAAAAATGTTCTCGACATGTTGAAGGCTTTTTGTTGAAGCTGGAGATCAGACTTTAGGCTGCGGTTACATGCATGCAACGTGACGCGAGCCGAAACCACTCACAAATCTTGTGTCCACAAACATGTACAAGAGATTGATTGAGTCAACATGAATCAATTCCCACCTAGTTACCTACTGGGCTATTTTGCCAAAAAGGGACAAAGTAAACTACGTACAGTGGGGGTAGTAAAATTAGTCGTTAGTAAAAATTCATTTTTAGATCGCAGTGACCCAATTGGTAGAGGTGTATAGGTGTCCCGGTAAGACGTTAGGTTCTGGGTTCGAGTTCCAGTTGCGACCATTATCTTTTATTATTTTTCTGTGTCTTGTTCATTTTCATATTTAAAAAAATTAGATTATTATTGTTATCTTCTTCTTCAATGATATGTTACTAAAAATGTTTGGATGAAGCTTTATCCCAACAACAAGCACCATTCTGCGCACCTACCTAGGAGCAGAAAACTATAATATGAAAGAGGTCGCCAACCTCTTTCGAAAAACGAACATTTTATCGAACTTTCTATATAAAATCTTTTGGCATTATGGGGCCAACAGACCTAGTTATAAAAGCTCAAGCGTTATTTGGCTTGGCCTACTTCAGCATATTGCTCGTCATATATTCCCATTGGGAATGTACGACACCGATATGCCGAAATACGCCTAACCAATTAACGCTTGAGCTTTTATAGCTAGGTCATTTGGCCCCATTATGCTTTAAACATGTATAAAAGTTACGCGATATGACCACTAAGTAAACATATTATGTGTAATATTTATAACTTACGCATAAGTAATTCCTTTACAGAAATCGTATCCCTTTGGCCGGCATTCAACGTTCTTAGATTTAGCATTCGGATAGATCAGTGATTCGCAGAACTTGGGATTCCTGGGGATCTTCATGGAGTCAGTCAACTTCTTGGAGTTCTGGCAATAGACGTAATAGGTCACGTTGTAGATGTCCGCTTCCGCCAAGTCAGGTTTGTCTTCCAAACAAGGGTATGGCTTCACCGTTTGGTAAAGGGACTCCCAATTATTTCCTTGGAGACTTCCTAAAAAAAATGTTTTCATAATGAATAACCCATCAGAGTAATTCACAAGTTCTCAAACTTATTTCGACCACCGCCCACTTTGAGGCTTTAAATAAATCTAGTACCCCCATATTTTTTACCTAACTTTTTACATTACCATCTGTTGCGTATCTTAAAAACAGTTTTTATTTTTATTTTTATTAAATTATAAGTTTACAAGTTATAACACTGTTGATAACAATAAATTACAAAATAAGTTGTCACAAGTTTTTTTTTTTGATTTTTGATGTTTCTCTTCTATAGAAGCGGAAGCTTGTATTTAGAAGAGGAGCGAGTGTCAGAATGGAAAATATTTTGTACCTATAATTCAATATGATTTAAGGAATTAAAAAATATCAAAATTTGAACATAAAAATAAGTAGATAAATAGACGTCTTCAAATTTTTGTGGCACCATTTTATTAATGACAAATTAAAACACTTTGTTGACTGAGAAAGAGAACATCGTTCTCGAAACATGTCGATGTGTTAAAATAAAGATTTTCGTGGTAAAAACAAAGTGTTTTAATTTGTCATTAGATAAACAGACAGTTATTAATAATAGTTATTGCAAATATAATTTTTAAACATGCATTTATTATATGGATAAGATAGACAGGGTGTTACTCGTTTCCTATTTCTGAGATCAAAGAATATTTTAACGAGAGGAAATAAAACTCATACTTTATAATAACATTAAAAGAAGGCTTTGAATTTAAAACTTATCTAATGTGAAGGATGAATCTCGTACATTTCAACGAGTTTCTTAAATCAGGCTCGAATTCATTCAAACATAGACGTAAGTGGTTGCGTTCAGTAACTTGCAGCAGGTTTAGTAAGCACCCTTGCTACAGCACTAAAGAAATATCGGAAACCACATACACTTTTATTTAGTTAATTTAACCGTGGACTACTTACATGAAATATAAAGCTTCAGTCGCATTCTCTAATTTAACCGTCTTAAAGGGACTCTAAGCATTTGGGTAAGAAAATCGCATCTCAAGTGGTGTTGTATCTAGATTCGAATTAGATAGAATTTATCTTCCGTCACCCCTCTAGATTCATTTAATGCCCGCTAATTACTGCCCCCTTGAAAGCCTCCAGCCCCCACAAGGGGCTTTATCGCCCACTTTGAGAAAGACTGCCCCCTTGAAAGCCTCCAGCCCCCACAAGGGGCGTTATCGCCCACTTTGAGAAAGACTGGTCAACATCCAATTAACATTTGATTCACAAAAATAAATATTGAGGTCAATAATCGAGATAAAAACAATCCTATCTTTTAAGTAGGACTAAATTACACACAGTAAGCCAAATGTCATCAAAATCGGTTAAGTAGCATCTGAGTTTACCTTGGACCAACACCATGACGCGAGATTTTTATATATGAAGATCATTAAATTTGTATTTATAAATTACATTTTTAAAAAAAATTTGTCAAAGAGGATAGAAAATATTAACCAAAAAATTAACCGATATATTTTTACTCTGCACGTCCACAATTTAGAGATAATTCGATATAATTTAGAAAATACATTTCTTTTGTTTAGGGAAAGTAGTTTGAAATCAGTCACTTCACTTTTTATACCGTATATACAATAAAAAAATTCAACTCTCAATTTATTGCCTGTTTGACAATTTTTCAGGATTTTATCCATGAAATGAAGTAAAAGTATTTGAGACAAATCGAGTAGTATAATTATTAATAACGGCGAATGAAACAAATATCTCCGCATTACAGTAAGATTAAAAAAATGCTTTTATTACTTTTTCTGTTAAAATAACACCTACCATGTTAATGTAATACCCATTAGGCTCTAATAGTGACAATTGGTCAACAAAGTGTTCAAAATAGATTTTTAAGGTACCTTAACTTCCGCTCTTTCCGATAGCATGTCAGTAGTGAGACTCTGCAAAGTTCTTCAATATACAGACGTTGACTTGCCGAAGAAATATAGCAGATTCGGTAATGTTATTTAAAATCACACACAACATAATCGATAGTCCCGATCTTCTCCAACGCCTATCATTCCATGTTCCATATCGCAACAGCAGACAGTCGCTTACTTTACGCCGTTCTTCCACGTAGCTATTCACAAGCGACGCTACCGCTACCTGTCAAACAAATTTGCTAGTGTAGCACCTAGCGGCGTTTTCAAACACTAATAATAGTATGGAAAACACAGACGAGCGGCGATCGCGTCGCTTGAAGGTAGCTCCATGGAAGAACGGCGTAAATCTCCCTCTTTGCAAGACCAACTCCAAACAAAACTATTTATCTACAGATCCACACATTCATTTAACTTAAATTATTACCATATTGACATTTTTAACTCGACTTTACGCGACACAAAACAAAAAATTCACTAAGCAACATGACAAGTAGAAGTTCATTCCCTATATATATAATTAAGAAAACAACCCTAAAATGTCACACCGAATCGTTTAATATTATCAGTGGAAAGTTCATAATTGGCATAATTAACTATCTTTTTAACATGACATTGCATAATCTCAGATTTGCTATCAACTTTTCCTAAAATAAATAAATAGAATGTTGGTGGCTAGTTTTTAAAAAGCCCATTATAAAAATATTCAATCCTAACCAATCTTAGATAATAATTTTAGTGAATCATAAAAATTACCAATCAAATGTGCAGGGATATGACTTCCAATGTATTTATAATCGCGTCCGTAAAGTTCCTTCAAATTCTTTATAACAAATGCCTTCAAGACAGTAATCGTTGGCTTGACTTGATCCCAGAGTCTGGTAATTGTGCGATTCAACCAACGGTCGTGGAAGACCCTGTTCATCATCTCTCCTCCGTTCTTAATACCCTGTAGTTTAGCAGCCTTATTAAGGGTATGGGCATAAATAGCAAAATTCTCTTGGCTTTGATTATCCGTAGCCAAATGCCACTTTGTCCAGTAGTAAAGTTTCTGTTGATATGATGTCCTGTTTTCCATAGACAGGATCAAATCCACATCTGAAAGTAAAATAACACCGATAATAATACTTTGGTTGCAAAGCAATGATTATTCTTCACCTCGTCTACTTGATTCATTAAGGATGTGATGACTGCCTCAATTTCCGAAAGGTTTCAAAGTCTGAAAACAGGCAGCTGACTACGGGAAAGCATGGTAATGTGCCCGCAGACCGAACCAATCTGCTGAAGGTCTGAATTTATTGATATAATTTAAGGGGGGTGTGTATCGTCACCAGGCAGTGGTCAGACTGTCATAGAAGTGATGTGATTCAAATAAAGTTGTTAAAAAGTGTCTTACAGATTGGAGCGGTGAGTTTGGATATCAGAAACTATTTGTATGCTACTGAACCATTTGCTTATTTGCTTTGCCCTTTGCCATTTTGGAAAGGACAAAGAAATCCGCCTATCGTCCAACCGAGTCTGTTGATCTTGAGAACCTCAGCCATGGTTCGTTAAGCGCTCTACTGACGGTGCTGCGAACAGCCCGACATGTCGGACTGTTTGACAAATTGCATCGTTAGCACGCACAACCGGCTGCCGAATCATTTGCGATTTGTAGCAAATATTAATGTTATTAATTAATTAAACAAATTGCAAAGGATTCGGCAGCCGGTTGTGCCTACTAACGACGCAATCCCCCAGAACTACAAACTCAGCCGAAGTGTAGCGGGACAAGAGATCATCAATAGTGTAGATATTGGGTTATTTCGTCCGCCATGCTAGGGATGTCCCTGTGTTATGGCGGGTGAATTTTGCAGATTATATAGTTTCACTCAAATGTTTGAATTGCTCGGATGTGTCTAATGTTCGGAGATCGGCACGCGCAGAATCTGTACGTACGGTTCGCACCCACATTACGTCGGATCTGAAGTTTTCCAGATTCATTAATTGACTTCAGCTCGGCTAAAGACACTGTTGCATCCTTTGGGTCTGAACTTGCCACGAGTCCGTAGGCAAGAAAACGCCGTGCAGTCCAGATAGGAAGCGTCTAGAGTTAGAGTCTCGGCTCGGAAAGAAAAAGAAGGCAGGGACATTGTAAAATAAATGTGTATAATAAATGCAGGTATGCAATAGTCCTTAACTGTATCAGGTTTTTTAAATTATGTAACTGTCATTATTTAAAGGATCATTATTACCAT
Organism: Limnephilus auricula; assembly: GCA_951813805.1. Classification (NCBI taxonomy): domain Eukaryota; kingdom Metazoa; phylum Arthropoda; class Insecta; order Trichoptera; family Limnephilidae; genus Limnephilus; species Limnephilus auricula. The sequence goes on from OX638403.1 coordinate 2,206,280, forward strand.
TATTTTCTGTACAAAATGTACATTTACACCCTAAAGGCCTGTGCTTTTTTTTACCACTTTCAGTCTTTACTGTATTCGTATAACAATTGTTGGTGTTATCTTTTGTTCGTGTATTTGTGACTTTTTCACAAATTTTATATCCGTGTGTATATATCAATTTTGTATTTTGTAGGCATATTTATGTTTTCTTATTGTCAGTAGTTCATTCGTAAGTATGGCGTTTATCACATTTAATAACCTGATGTATGTAAGTATCCTGGTAATTCGAGATGTTGTGGTATTTTCTTGGCTTCTTCCCCATTCCCATTTTCTTGACCATCAATATTTCACAAAATTGGGGATGCAGTGGTTCCATAAATAGGACTGTAATAACGTGGATGAAAGTGAGGTCATTCTTAAATTTTGCTTTTTTTACATTAGATCCACAAAGGGGGCCCTGAGAGTAACGTTTTTTGTCGGAGCCTATGTCAACTTTGGGGAGCCTTTTTACGGGAAGAAGTTCTGGGAAGGAAAAGGGTATGGGAGTTGCAAAGGAATTTGAGGGTCAGTGTGTCCCGGAGTGACGGATGTATGAATCAATTTCTTCCACTCGGGACGATAGGACAAGAAAGTCCAGCTAAAGAGGTCAAAAGAACAAAGACAATTTGCAATGATTTAGGTAATATCTAAAATACGTTTTGCTCACCATCTGCGTGAATTTCTTTATCGAATATACTGCTTCCATTTGATTCACGAACTTTTATTGTACGCGTTCTGTATCCTCGTTCAAGAGAGCTCTTTGCGATTTCAAACTGCAATAAATAGACGAAAATACATGTACGAGAAGTAATTGCTAACTTATTTTTTTGATAATGTGCTTCAAATTGGATGGCTGTGGTTCATCTTAAATACAAATTAGCAGTGTAATCAGTAAAATCCCATCCATATTAAATGATAAGAAAAAGAGGATAATATAATCGACCTGTGTGACGTAAAAAAGCTAACTTAACAATTTTGCAAGCTTTCCTATGAACGGCACTCACAACCTAAAAATGTACCAGTAATTGATCACGTGGTGTCGGTTACGAAATGAGCCGAGCATAGCCGATCTGAGAGTGCCAAGTCATTCCTTGTAGACAAAATCTAGCGAGCGAGTCATAAGGACGTGTGTCCTCCTAAACCATATTTGTATTGTGCGTAAAAGAATAAACAGTCACTGTGATTTCAAAGAACATAAGTCTTTTAATCAATCAGCCTAGTACTGAGAAAAGGTGCACTACTATTACTAAAGAAAATAATATATCTGTAAAGGATTGCTGAGAAAGAGATATTACAATAATACATAGATTAGACTCAAAAGCTTTAATCCAAGAATCATTTTTTTAATCCAAACAATACGTGGATAACAGTGGTAACATCTAACCCCCCCCCCCCCATTTCATACTGTAACACATATACCAATAATAAAAAAGTGCATGAGCTCATGCCAGATATTGTTCAAACCATAGACTTACTTCTTGTGATTCTGTAGTAGGAAGGCATGCAGGACCTATTAGGTCAACTATTTCGCGGATCGTCCTCTCAACAAGAGGAGATTGTCCTATATTTGGTTGATCCTTCAACTTTTTCCAGTACATAGCCTTCACGTCGGCGTAGCCCGATTTTGTACGTATCTAATTAATCAAAATAATGCGTAATTATTGTCATTCAAACATTTCTCGGTTGAAATAAATAAGTAAATAAAATATTTGTGTTATAAGAATTATCAGTAATAAACAAATATGTAACGCTATAGAACTTTCGCCTCCGCAGCACTCTAAAATTCGGGGTTTCCCCATGGACTGGACCTTTTGGACCTTTCAACTGGACCATCTTTAATCCTTTTTGTTTAATATATGATCAAAATTCATGAAAGTATTAGTAATACATATCAGGTCAAACATTACGTAAAGGCACTACATAATATTTATTGTGAACATTTACAATTAATGGGAGCCGATAGAATCCAAAAAAATTATACACTCTTAACATAATATGGCGCCATTGAGGTGATTTTTCATAAAAATGTCGCTATACATATCTTGACTAAAATAAAGTTTTTATTTTTTTTTAAACTTTTTAACTTAATGAGTTAAACCTCAAATTATAATATTTTAATTATAATTTATATTTTAATAATATTTTTATTCAAAAATTTGTTTATGAAAAAATATGAAAGTATACAGATTTAGGAAATGAAATTAAAAGAATTAGGCATTCTCAGACTATAAAAATGTTACCTTTTGTTATTTCGGCTACTGGCATTATACCTAGCTCTCTTATTAACAATTTAGGCATATTAGATTTGTCAAAGAATTTATATATAAAAATGCAAAAATCAGTCATTTGAAATACATGTAGAATTACGAAATATTTTTTAAATATTTATATTGAGGGATCAGTAGGATTTATCGGTCAAATTAAGAATTCCACAGAGCCGAACCCTTTGATATGAAAATATCTGGAGACGGTGAATTATATTCCCATTTAATAGTTTGGTAGATTAACGTGTTGTTCTTGTATTGTTTTGTATTAATTATACTTGCATAACGTGGATTTACTAGATGATCATTTATATGGAAAATTGTATGAAAGGGTTTAGTTTTTCCTATGGGAAAAACTAAACCCGGACCTGAAAATCTGGTGCGTAAAAAATGAAGATAATATTAGCGGAAGTCAATCGAAAATCCGAAACAGAAAAATCAGAAAAAGATATGGATACATCTGCGAGTCCCAGATGTATCCATATATTTTTCTGTTTCGGATTTTCGATTGACTTTTGATAATATTATCTTTATTAATTAAAATATTATAAAATAAAGTTATTTATCACAAAAAAACTTACCACAGTGTTCATTTTAGCTTTGCTGAATAAATCCAGCTTATGAGTAAAACTTGCTTCTTCTGCTAAAATGCATTGATTGCTTACATCTTCGTTGTATTCTTTCACAATTTTGTCAAGCCCTCCTCTACTTCTGATGAGTGGAACTAACGAATCCTTGGTAAGATAATCTGTTTCCTGAAGGATGAAATCTCCTCTTGGGTTTGGTTGTGTAACAGATAGAAATGACATGGAAGGTGATATCAAAGCTGTGTTGACTTCTAGATTTGGCTGGTGAGTTTCAAGTATGTGATTTGCGTCTTCAGTAACTTCATTAACCAAAGTTTTGTTGCTTTCTTTTTCATCTTTTAAATTTGGTAGAGCAGTTGTTCCAAGTTTGGGATTTGGGTTAGTTATTTCAGTAAATTGAGTTTCATTAACCAAAGCTTCGTAGGTTTGTGCATCATTTTCTAGATTTGGTGGGTGTGTTTCAAGTTTAGGTTCTCGGTTGTTGATTTTATCTTCTCCAATAGCTTCACTATCCAAATCTTTGTTATCTTCTAGATTTGTTGGGATAGAGATTTCAGTATCGTTAGCTCCAAGGCGAGAAATAGCTGGAGAGTTTTCGTCAACCAGTGAATCGTTAGTTGCAGGGTTTTCAAGTGGTGAATTTGCTAAGCGAGGTCTCATGCTTTTGTATATCATCCTGGTGGTTGTCGGGTCCTCGTAACCAGTCGTTGTCATTTCCATTGGCTTTTGAATTCTTCTCCATTTCAGAGTAGATTGGGAGATAATTGTGGAGAATTGAATTGATAGGATGAGGAGAAGTATTAGTTGATAGAATAACTGAAAAGATTATCAATACATATTAGTGTTTGTTAGAAAAAGTCATGGAATCAATTGATATAATATATTATTTAATATAATTCGAATCGAAACATTTGGAAAGGTCCTCGATGGTAGTCTACATAATTCTACAAAAAAATAATAATTTTACGTGTCGAATGAAAATGCAGATAATGTTAACGGATATGGTAAACTTAGGTTTAAATGCAGATTTATTTAAACAATGCCTTCACATTTTCGGTTGACAATAGAAAATAATGTTGAACTAAAGCAAGGCAAATATTCGCTTGTTTATTGTTTAGTTTTATGACTTACTCAGGTTGTGGTGCAAATTTCAATTGTTATATTCATAAAAAATGTAAGCAAACTAGCTTATTTTCGTCAAAAATCACCAGTACATAGCTACACAAAAACTTCAGAATCATAATGACAATATTTTTTTAATAATTTTAAAGACCCGTTATCGTAAAAACCCAACTCAAGGGTACATTTTATGCTTTAAAATTATTTCTTATTATAATTAGGGGGTTTCTCACCATCCTCCCAATAGCTTATCTACCCTAATAACGAATATTATTAAAAATAAAATACTCGCAGTGGTTAGAAAACTCCGTCAACTTATCCAATATATAGCCACTATTCATAGGTTCGAGTGCCGAATTATAAACTCCAACTTAATAAATAGTAAACCGTAAATCTTAAATCGAAAATATTCGTTATTAGTGTACATAAGCTATTGGGAGGATGGTCAGAAACCCCCTTAAGTTACTATTCATATGTTATTATGTTCTGTTTTCTGCAGCAAGATGTTAAAATGAAAATATTTTTGAAGTAAGACTTCTTTAGGGGCATTACGACGGGTAACCAAAATATTTTTTGAACGAAAGTAACATTTTAAAACGGGAATGACGTTCGATTTATATTTCATCATATTAACGTAGTAGGTATGGCAACCATGCGTGCGAAGCCTAGCAACGAATAACAACACGTCAAAGCAAACTCAAACGTCAGACGTCACCCGTTTTTTTTTGTTTACTAATGTATAAGGTAAGTTCAACAGATTTTTGTTACGTTTTGTTGATTAATAATAGAAATGTTGTTTTGTTCATTAGTCAGAAGTTCACTGGAGTACGTGTCCACAATATGGAATCCTCAATATAAGGTATACATAAATTTATTATAAAATATACAATATAAACTTTCGAAACATTTACTTTTAAAATACAACAAAACTACAAATAATATGTTAACACTACAAAAAAGACGCACATTGTCGGATCTATTGTTTCTGTATAACCTGCTTAATAATAATATTGATGGTCCCGAATTACTATCCCTCATTGGTTTAAATGCTCCAATGCGGCGTACCAGGCACACTTCTCTTCTTCACATAGAAGCCCACAACACCAATGCAGCAAATAACTCACCAATCACTCGCGCAATCACAACTTATACCCATTATGAAAAATTATTACAATTAGACATTTTTCACGATTAATTGCGAACATACAAAACCAAATTATTAAATTTCTTGTCGTTTTATTAAACTTTAGTGAGCAAATAATTTTTGATTTTAAAATGTAAAATTTTCTCCACCCATACTCTTTCATTTATGTTTTATTAGTCAACCAATGTTTGATTCTTTTCATCAGTTTAATCATAATTTAGTTTTAAAACCCAGACGAAATTACATATTGATATTTTACAGATTTACGTAATAGGAATACGAAATAATAATAATACAAAACCATGTAATTTATTTATAATACCTTACAACTTATATTTAATGTGCAAATAATGCATTTATTTATAAACAAATTCAGATTTATTTATTTTATATTACAGAAACAAACAGTACATTGGTTACAGTCATGAGATAGTTTATGTATATTAAATGATATTTCATGGTGGGTACCTATGATATGTTTCTTTGAATGTCTTATTTGTAATTACCGGGAGATGTGCGTAGTGTATATGTGCGTGAGTGTATGTGTGAGTATGTTGGTAGGTGTGAGAAGTGTATGCGCATTGAATAGTTTATATCATTGACATGTTTATATCATTAACATGATGCTCTTTTTAAATTTGGGCAGTGAATCGGAGAAAATGTCAATGTTAGAATTTAGGCAAATATTATTGAATGTATGAAGAGCACGGTTAATTGTCGAATTAGTTGCTGCATTTGTTTTGCAATTAAGCGTGTGAAACAGTGCAGTATGTCTTGTACGTCTTAAAGGTATATTTAAATTAATTAAGGATAGTAGTTCGGTACAGTCGATATTATTATTTAAAATTCTCTGTATTAATGTTAAATCAGCTAGTGCCCGCCTTTGTTGCAAAGTTTGAAATTTAAATTCAAAGTTATTGTTGAATTTGAAGGTAAGATATTTTATAAATCTGTTTTGAATGTGTTCGATGCTATCAATGTATACTTTATACTGCGGATTCCATATTGGCGACGCGTATTCCAGTGTACTTCTGACTAATGCAAAGTATAGCATTAATATTGTACGTGGGTTACCAAAAACTTTACTTATACGAAGAACAAAGCCAAGCATTTTGTATGACCTATGAACGATTGAGTCGATGTGCTTATTAAATATAAGTTTGCTATCAAGGTAAACGCCAAGATCTTTTCAATCCGTTTTAGAGATGACAGGTTTATTTTGGAGTGAATAAGAGTACTTGATTATATGTTTATTCCTGGTGAATGTCATAGTATGACATTTCGAAACATTTATATCTAAACAGTTAACTTTACAATACTTGCAAAGCCTATCTAAGTCACTTTGTAACGCTTCGCAGTCAGAAAGAGAATGCACAACTTTGAAAATTTTCATGTCGTCAGCGTACTGCTTATATTCGGAGTTTTGAAAGCATGATCCAATGTCGTTTATATAAATATTGAACAAGAGCGGACCTAGGTGAGAACCTTGCGGGACACCAGATAATACCTCTAAAGACTTTGAGAAGACGCCATTGATTAAGATTACCTGATTACGATTGCTAATATAGGACTTAATCCATCTAAACAGGTCACCATGTATACCAAGTTGGGTGAGTTTTTTCAAAAGAATTATGTGAATTACGCGGTCAAAGGCCTTAGAGAAGTGTAACTCAAGATTTTAGTTGAACGATTTTTACGATGAATATTAACCACCTTTTCTCTCTGATTCTTTAATTCTAGCTATTTAAGTAAACAGTGGCAGTAGTGTGACAATAAAAATAGGTTGTTTGGAATTCGAGTGGCTGAATCGCACGAAAATTTTATCTCTTCGTCTATAAATTATTTTTAAAGAAAAAATCAACTACCTAACATGTTGCGCCGCGTAAAAAATTTAAGTTTTTAGTCGAAGAAGTTTTACTTCATCCGCGCGTAAGCGTTAGACGCACTCAATTTTTTTTATGCATGTTACGTTTTTTCAATGGGAGACGGTTGGGGACTTAATACAACGACATACAAATAACAGAAAATTGACGTCTAATCGTACGTTCGTAGGTAAGTATTTTACCTACAATCTTTTTAACGACGTTATTGTATTTAACCTTTCAGTGCGGTGATATTATGATTTTCGATTATTTGTCCATATCAGGAATATTTCAGATATGTGTCAGATAAGTAAAAAAAAAACAGAATATTACGTTGTAAAGTCGTAAACTTAAATAATAAAACAAATTGTTGATATATCACAACTGTTCTTTCAAATAATAAAAAAAATTAAAAAAAAAACATTTCAGCTATTTCCTCGAAAGCTGACAACAAAACTGGCGTATATTGACAACGGGTTTTTGAGAAATTATGTAGTGTGCGGGCCATCATATTGGCATAGACGGAATAGCGAGTTGCCTCGTCAGCGGACGCACTACGAGCACAACCGAAAGGCATAATAATTAAATTTTTTTTAAAAGAAAGACAAACATTCCCGGGTTACGAATAACACAACAACATTTGAAAATGTTGAGAGGACTTAGCCAGCCGAGGAATCGAACACGGAACGCCTGGGTGGGATCCAAACGCAATGCCCACTCAACCACTGACCGGTCTAAAGAGTCAGGGGGTTTCTCACCATCCTCCCAATAGCTTATCTACACTAATAACGAATATTTTCGATTTACGGTTTATTTATTTATTAAGTTTATAATTCGGTACTCGAACCTATGAATAGTGGCTATATATTGAATAAGTTGGCCGAGTTTTCTAACCACTCCGAGTATTTTATTTTTAATAATATTCGTTATTAGTTACTATTGTAGATAAGCTATTGGGAGGATGGTGAGAAACCCCCTCATTTGAATTAAGTAAGTGATAATGCTTATGAGTAGGTACTTGAATTGATATTTTTCTGATTTGAGAAATTTTTGAATGACGCGGAATTTTTTTACAAGATTAGGAAAATAATAAAAAAGATTTCATGGTTTGGGAAAGTGCCTATATCGAATGGAATGCAGAAAATTATATGATATCAATTAATGAATGCTGAAGTCGCGACATGGTAGGTATGGCTTTCCCATTCCTCCACCTATAGCAGGGGAGTAATGGATTTATAGTTACATATTTTATAAAGATAAAGGGATGAAAACAACGAGACAGGTAACTGCCAAGACCTTGAGAAACTCGTTAAGTCACCAAACGTAGTGAATCACTTGGGGTGACCAATGACAGAGGTATTGGTTTTTTAACAAATGGTTCCCGCGGCGGCGGTACCCATTCCAGCCTACCAAATTATAAAAAATTATTTTGATAAATTTTTCAAAGCAACAATGTTTTTCGCGTTTGTGATACACTCAATATATTCACTAACCGGTGACATTTATTTATTTATTTATTTATACGCCTATTAGGCTTTTACATACATAGTTATAAAAAATATTCATAAGATTGTAAGTTCACAGTTACAGTAGTAATACATAGTATAATCTATCTATTTAACATATTATAACAGCAAGTAACTAGTAATGCATACGATGATTATTTGTAGGTATAAACTTGTTTTACAAAAATAAGAATTTGCCTACTCCTAAGGTTAACAAACGTAATTTAGCTATAAAGAAATGTAAAGTTTATATGTACATAGTAGACAGTGAGAGCAGTAACATGGTATAATACGACATAATAATATAGTGTATAATATGAGGCCTTTGAATTAGAGAGTTTACGAAATAATTGTTGGCGGTATTGTTAACATAATATACATAGATCGTTTGACCAGTTATCGTGGCCCGTTAAATCCAGGGCGTTCGCTCTGCCATTTTACATAGTTTTAAAAAAAATAATATACACAAAGATTATAAGTATAGAATAGTAAAAGCAATAATTTAACCTTAACCGTTTGACACATAAAAGCAAGTAAAAAGCAAATGAAAACATGATAGTTTGTAGGTGTAAACCTGTCGTAAGAAAATAAGAATATGCCTACTTCTAAGGTATAAAAACCAAAAATTTCTTATAAAAATGAAGTTTATATGTACATATTAAGTAGTAGTAGTATTAACATAATATCTATGCGACACATAAAAGCTAGTGTATATATTAATTTATTCTTCACTAATCTATTCACGAACTAGCGGGCTCCAAAAGCCAGCCAGTTTGTAAATTGATAAATAATTAAAAATAAAATAACATTTTTACTAAATGGTTACAGTAATTACATGTGAAAAAATAATGCAGTTGTAGTAATTGCAAGAAGTTTACATTTATTATTGTGTCAAACATGAGGAAATATTTCGATCAGAGGTGCAATAGCTAAATGTTTATTATTTTATTATAAAAGTTCTAATATACTGGTTTTAAATTTGGAAACCGATTGAAAACGATAGACATCAATTGAACTATATGTGTTTCCAAGTGTATGAAGCCTTTGAATTGGAGAGTTTATGAAGTAATTATTGGCAGATTTGGTAACAAAATATAGAGCGTTTAAACGAGTATTGCGGGTAGGAATACGTAAATTAATTAAGCTCCTCAATTAACTAAACATCCTCCTAGTATCATAGTACGGGAACAATAAGACTAAGGCGTTCCCAATTGGTGTAGGTTTATTGTTAGGCTGAAGGTAACGGAGGTGGAGGAGGAGGATAGAAAGTGGAAAGTGGTGCAAAGTTCAGGCCATTCAGATCTGGTCACAAAATACGGTTAAAGCCATTTCAAACAATGTTTCAATTCTAAATGATGGTGTTTATTGTTTTTGTGTTAATTCGTAGAACTCCATTTAACATTAATTAATAAAGTAAGGAAAATAATCTATTCACCTCTTCTAAGTATTTTCACAAAACCTAAACAATATTCATAGCAGTAACGTCATTAACAAACAATTGAGAACACATTTACAAATTTCAAAACACTTATGGGGGAGAATCTATTACATTCCCAAGAAATCGGTTTAACCGATAATAAATAAATTTACTCACTTTCAAATTGACATTTTAAATCGTATAAATATCCTCGTCTAATTGTGGAACACCACAGTTTGAAAATGGCCTTGTAAGCCGAAATAGCTGTCACAATAATAAAAAACTAAAACACTTGCAGAACTTAATAATAAACACTATTAAATTTAATTTAAATAAAATTTATTAAAAAAAAATAACTATATGGTGGTCTTTCACCAGGGCGATAATGAGAGTATGTGCCACTCTGTAACGTGCCGCAAATATACTATATATTGTTTTGATTGAATTAATTTTTAAAAACCCAAACTAATTAATTAAAATTTATTCTCCCATGATCACAGAGGCCGTCACCAAATAGGGAATATTGTGAGGCTAAAGGAGATCTGTTCACTTTTTTTTCACATCCACTCCACACAGGAAGTTCTGAGAAAAACAATTTCCCCTCAGGACCTACGTCATCTTTGGGGATGCTATAAGGAGGGTCTTTTTAAAAGAAGTAAGGAGAGAAAGTTATGGGAAGGAAAAAGTATGAGGGGCGGGTAGGAATATAAGGGTCAGTTTATGCAGGAGTGACGTATAAATCCATCCCTTCCACGGCGATGAAAAACTTTGGGTTCGAAAGAGTCAAAGGATCTCGCTCATCCGGCTTTTCCCGATCTGACCGGACACGAAGACATTGATAAACCTCACACCCCATGAATCTGGGAACCCCCGCTAAATCACCAAACGAGCTAAGTACTTGGGGTGACCTGGTTGTTTATCATATGAATGGTTAGTATTTTATAACTATCAATTCTAACCCTTTACAATGCCTTAATTAGAAGTTAACTTGAATATGGAAGCACTATTTGGAATCCACATTACTGTAAATATGAAAACATTGTAGAATCAGTTTAAAAAAATGTTAAGAATGTTATCCTTCAAATGTGGACTACAAGACCATCTTAGATCATATGACGTACGTCGTGATTACTTCAAGATTGATACACTTAAAACTAGAAGGCAACTGACTGGTCTAATTTGCTTACATAAAATTATTCACGGCTATCTTGATACTACACTATGTCCTAGAAATATTGAAATAAATGTCCCCAATTCCCATTTTTTGAGACGCCATAATATTTGACACCTGAATATATTTAAAAATAATATCGCCTACTTTAGCCCTCTGACTCAGGTGTGTCGACTATATAACAAGATAGAGTGTTCTGTCGTAGATATTTTCGTCGATAATTTGTACGGAATATGTTTCACTAATTACAATTACATTGTATCTATCAATTGTCTTTCTATGCATGCCTCTCGTGTTTCTTATGTTACTTGCCTCTCATTGTAATGTGTTACTAGAGTGAGCTTGTATATACTTTTGTATTTTTATTTGTGATGTTTTTATTTTTCTAATTGTAGATCTGTATTTAAATGTATGTAATTGTAGATTTTTTGTAATTGTATGTCCCTATTTGAACAATAACTGAGTTTTTGTAACTGGATTGTTCTCACGTAAGTGCGAACATCTGTAAAAACCCAGTATAAATAAATATATAAATACTAAAAACAAATAAAGTCAATTTTAACACAAACCTTAATTTTAATTACAATTTTTTTTAATAAACGAATAGATTGTTTTAAATTAGGCAGGTTAGTGGTACATGTTGCAAAGGCTTATAATATTTAGAAATGTGTGTGTCAGAACCTTTCCTATCTGCTCTCATAACTAATTGTAATTGGGTCAAGGTCAAGGTATAATCACATATTAATTCGTGCTAAAAAGATTTGTTTAAATAAATTCTAGTTCGATAGTTCACTTACCTTCATGGTGTTCAATTAGGAGTTAATCCAATTATAAAATAGAAAGAACACTAATCTGCATTAAGGAAAGTGTCGATATGAACTGTGAGCGAAAGAATTCCTGGCTCCGGGTACCACTAGATCTTGACTACTGCAGATGTTCTGATAAGACTGCTTATCCACAGTTTCCGATCGAAGGCTGGACCTTGTGCCCACTGTGCTAGGTATATAGCGAGCATGCACTTCTGACATACCTATTATGCGATAGCAAAAATAAAGAAGAAATTGGCAACCTAGCAAATCAATTTTTTTTAAATTTACTTTTTACCTATTATTTTTTTGTATTATATTTTATTATACAGAATGTTAAGGGGCGTACTTGAATTGCTTTATCCAGTGATTCCTGAAATAATTTGAAGTAAAAAATACATACTTTATTTCGATATCCGGTGACTTTTTTGATAGCTTTTTTTCCAGATTTTTGTTTCTTCAAAATCAAACAACAATAAAATTCTTCCAGATGTTGTCACTGGTCAATCTGCGAAGTAATCGCCTAACTCCTCATCCCGCTCCCAATTGTCCAAGACATAGCATTTTTAATTTTTCAAAGAAAACTTCTTCGGAAAGGTTTTCACTTTGTGATGTCATTATTTATTTTAATGAAAAGACTGAATAACTTTGTTTACATCACTTTTATTAAGTATACATTTGATCCTGATCGTTTAGTATATATTTGATCCTGAAGATGTGAACATTGTTCATGAAACATGTAGATTGTGTATTACTAAAAGTGATTTAAACAAAGTTATTTGGTCTTTTCATTAAAATACATAGTATTTTAGTTAATGCTTATGGTTAAAAATCCTCCATCCTTTTTTTAAAATTTTACTCCAAATAATGTAAGGAATCACTGGTTAAAGTGAATCAAATACGTCCCATAGCAACCTGTATACAAGTCTAAGTGTATACAAGTATAAAATAATTAAAAAGTATAAATACAAACACATTTAACTAATATTTATAGTTAAAAAAGCTTTATTTATTTATTTGAGACACAAAATGGATATTTACAGAACATTCTTGTTGGTAATATAAAATAAAATTAAATACAATATAAATATCCCTAGACTAATGTGTCTGCAGTAATCATATTTGCATTTACACAGAAACAAACACATAAAAAAAAACAATGTCAGTATTTTTATACTTAACTAAAAAAAAAACTTGTTTATAATAATAAAAAAGAAAGAAGAAAAAATCTAATAATTATTAATCTTACCTCCATTAACGTACTCATTTGGTATAATTAAATGGTCTAATAGAGATTTAGATAGCTTAGAACGATTAATTAGAACTACGTTAACAAAGTTTAATTGTCATCATCCAAATTCAGCTATAGAACGAATTAATTTACCTAGAAATTTTGGAGGTAGAGGTATAGTCAAAATAACTTCTTTAAAACAAAATCAGGTAGAAATGTTAAGAAATTTTTTCCATAGAAAAGCTAATAGCTCAGAGCTGCATAAAATAATTTGCAAGGCAGTCAGAAATATTTCACCTTTAAATTTATACGACGAGAATGCCAACATTTTTATAAATACCAACCAGGAATTATTAGATTCCTGGTCAAATAAAATTATTCACGCAAAACACTTCAATTATCTCAACCAAACGTATGTTGACAAACTTTCGTCAAACAAATGGTTGAGTATTGGAGAGTTGAGCGCAGAAATAGATGGATTTATGCTTGCTATTCAAGATAGAGTCATTAACACCAAAAATTATAGGAAGCATATAATCAAAGATCCAAATCAAATTGATGATTTATGTAGAAAATGTATGGCTTTTCCGGAAACTATAGAACACATTATATCAGGATGTTCTATATTAGCGCCGCACAGTGGGCTGAAAATCGCCTTTCATAGACATAGAGACTTGAATTTTCATGGCTCTTTTGTTGGCTAGAAATGGATTCTGCTGATCATTACTATGCTATAAAATTTCGTATGAAGCAATTGCGTGTACAAATGAAGGAGTTATCATTTTTTAAAGAAAAAATTGTATGGCACTGACATTAAAAATGAGGCTATCTCTGGAATCATAAGGTTGGCCATTACATCCTTACACACAGATTTATTACTATTTATTTGTATTTTTTTGACATACTTCGTATTGTGGCGCAACTTTCGCGTTTTTTTTAAATCCTCATTGTTGAAAAAAAAACTTTTTTTATGTTGATGATTCATTTTAATGCAAAATTTTGGTTTATAGTATCAATAAAATATTGTAAACTAAACAAAGCATATTCGTAAATATCATATGTATCAATTGCTTCATACGAAATTTTATAGCATAGTAATGATCAGCAGAATCCATTTCTAGCCAAAAAAAGACCCTTGAAAATTCAAGTCTCTATGTCTATGAAAGGCGATTTTCAGCCCACTGTGCGCCGTCTGAGTATACATTTAGGCACAATCAGGTTTTAAAAATAATTCACTAAAGTTTGATAATTAAACATAATTTGATTGACTGTCATAATATAGTACCATATTATGAATACGAACCAAATTCATTTTTAGAAAATAATTTCTTTAAAATTTAATATGATAAAACTATAGTAACAGACAGACCAGGTCATAATAGACCTGATATAGTTTTACATGACAAAATTAAAAAAATAACTTATATTATTGATGTAGCTATTCCAAATTCCTGTAATATTCAATAATCTGTTTCTGAAAAAATAAGAAAGTATACAGATTTAGGAAATGAAATTAAAAGAATTTGGCATTCTCAGACTATAAAAATATTACCTTTTGTTATTTCGGCTACTGGCATTATACCTAGCTCTCTTATTAAAAATTTAGGCATATTAGATTTGTCAAAGAATTTGTATATAAAAATGCAAAAATCAGTCATTTTAAATACATGTAGAATTACGAAAGATTTTTTTAAATATTTATATTGAGGGATCAGTAGGATTTATCGGTCAAATTAGGAATTCCACAGAGCCGAACCCTCTGATATGAAAATATCTGGAGACGGTGAATTATATTCCCATTTAATAGTTCGGTAGATTAACGTGTTGTTCTTGTATTGTTTTGTATTAATTATACTTATATAATACACTTGCATAACGTGGATTTACTAGATGATCATTTATATGGAAAAGTGTATGAAAGGGTTTAGTTTTTCCTATGAGAAAAACTAAACCCGTTCCTGAAAATCTGGTGCGAAAATGTTTATGAAAAAATAATAAAACAACAATCTTTTATTTTTACTTTTTAGGTGCACAAATTGTGGAGATACTTCTTGAAACAAGTTATATTATTTACAAAAATATCTATGATAGTGTGTGATTTAGCAAGATCATTGTATGATCTAGACATTCTAGAAATAGGATTAAAATATCCAGTATTATTGGTAAAAATTTCGGTCCAAAATATAAGGTTTCTGGTAGATTTGGGCCTGGCGTATAACTTGATTTGATTGAAGTTACTATCTACCCGATAATTCACAATTTTTTAAAGCATTAAGAGGTCATTTATGTTACGTCTTTTAACTAGACTCCCTAATTTGAAATAAGTTAGTCTTTGTTCGTACCCATCTAGAAGATGGTACACACCTGATCGATAAGACAAGATCCGTGTAAATTTTCTTTGGACAGATTCAAGTCTAGATACCTGTGTAATATAATGTGGATTCCAGACTGTTGACCCGTATTCAAGAACCCTACGGATTAACGAATTGAATAGAATTATTAGGCTATTAGAATTCTTGAATAATTTGGTTGATCTTACAATAAAACCCAGTAATTTATTTGATTTACTCATAATGTATTCAATGTGTTGCTTAAACGTTAGTTTGTTGTCAAATATAATTCCTAAATCTTTAATCGATTCAACTGTTTCCAGATTGTGACCACATATATACTTTAAGTATACATATGTAAAACAGATTAAACAATAATAATTTATAAAGTTAGGTATAAAAAGAAAAATAACAATTTAATATTAATAAAATGAAAAATATTAATTGACTTCAAAATTTAGGCATATTAGATTTGTCAATGAATTTGTACATAAAAATGCAAAAATCAGGGGGTTTCTCACCATCCTCCCAAAAGCTTATCTACACTGTACATATAGGATTACGAAAGATTTTTTAAATATTTTTATTGAGGGATCAGTAGGATTTATCGGTTAAATTAGGAATTCCACCGAGCCGAACACTCTGATATGAAAATATC
This sequence comes from Limnephilus auricula, assembly GCA_951813805.1. NCBI lineage: Eukaryota > Metazoa > Arthropoda > Insecta > Trichoptera > Limnephilidae > Limnephilus > Limnephilus auricula. The sequence goes on from OX638403.1 coordinate 2,222,392, forward strand.
TGGAGTCGGTGAATTATTTTCCCATTTAATAGTCTGGTAGGTTAACATGTTGTTCTTGCACTGTTTTGTATTAATTATACTTATATAATACACTTGCATAGCGTGGATTTACTAGATGATCATTTTTATGGAAAAGTGTTTAATTTTTCCTATGGGGAAAACTAAACCCGGAAAAGTCTGGTGCGTAAAAAAATAAATTAAATCGGACATCTCTTTTTTTTCAATTATTTATGGCTTTCACCCTTCAAGGGTGTTCTAGGCCAGCATTTAAAATTATTGAAAAATGAAAGGTGTATTTAAATATTAATTTTAGTTCAGACTTAGAAGAGATGATAAATTGAATGGAGGGGAGGCAATTTTAGATAAGGCTTGATAGAAGAGAGAATATTTGTTTAGAGAGTAGGCGATTCGTTATTTTGACATCCACAAAAGATATAATATGTTACAATTGCATTTTTTTATTAAGTTAAAAGAAATTAACATTTTACTATCTTAGCTAAATACAAACATAAATACATGGTAGTAAAATTAATTTTGTTCTATCAATTTAAGGTTAAATAGTTTTTTTTTTAAATATATTTATACTTTTCTCCATTTTTAGGTGTCTGGAAGGAGATTATACATTTGAACACCCTCGTGGTCAATGTTTCTCTTGCCACTTTCAGTCTTTACAGCATTTGTGTACCATTTATTGTGTTGTCTAGTATAATGCTCGTGTATTTGTGACGTTTTTATAAATGTTGTGTGTGGGTGTATAAGTCCATTTTGTATTTTGTAGTTTAAAAGGGAAGTGTTATATTCGTACAAAGTTCTTATTTTCAGAAGGTTCGATTCCTGGTATAGTTTTTTGATGGGTGTATCTGTGTTTTAATTGAAAAGGTTTTTTAATAACTTTGTTCTGTATTATTTGTAAGTCGTTTAAGTACGTAATGTATGTGTTTCCCCATATCTCTATTAAATAATTTAGGTGGGACTGTAAATAAAGCGTCTTGCATCGCCATTAAATTGACTAGGTATATTTCATGACACTGGCAATTTTTTTTTATTCTCTCTAAAATTTTTATTACAACATAATTTACATAATAAAATATACATTTTCCTGCTGGTGCTTTTTTCTAGCCATGGCAAGTCTAAGGTCCTGGTTTCAATTTGTGGATGCGACTGTATCTTTTTCTGATGTAGCTGTTTTAAATTTTCGATTGAGAGTCGCTAATAATGTCTTCAACGATTAAATATTCTATTTTGAGGTTTTACTCATAAACAGTGGCGGTTCGTAATCTTTTCAATAGGGGGTTCAGAAATTCCAACGGCTCGGAGGGCTTTGAAGCAAAGAATGAACCTAAGTTACCTCGAGAGTGTTTTTACTTGGGGTAAGAATAATCTAAAGGATCGAAATGACAACCTAGTCTCCTTCAACGGTAGCATTCTTCCAAACAGGCCCTCCATTGATATACTCGGTGTAACTCTAAGTGACCAGCTCAGGTACGGGGGCTTCATCGAAGCCAGAGATAAGTTAGCCCCTCAGAAACTGGGCGTACTGTACAGGGCCCGCAAATACTTTAATAGTACACAACTGCTAACCTTGTACAAATCGCAAGTGAGCCCCATGATTGAATTTGGCAGCCACCTCTGGTCTGGAGCCCCAAAGTACCTTAAAAACACCCTCGACTCTGTGCAGAAACGGGCGGTCCGCTTGATAGATTCTCCCGTCTTAACAAACAGATTGCAATATTTAGAGCACAGGCGTCGGGTGGGAATGCTATGGGAAGACTCGTCTGTGTTCGAAGGCATTCGGATTCACGTGACATCACGAGTCGCGATCAGCGCACACATTGGTACTTATTTTTGCTATGAAATGCCTAGTTTTGTTCAAATCACCGTCAGAGGGTTTGTACCGCCTAAGGTTCTTTAGTATGGGGAGTTTTGTGCGGATTTCAAGTCGCGCAAAATGGGATAGATAATAATATATCTATACCGTATTTTACGGTGGCGCGGGTTTTAGGGCGGAATTTTAATGGCGCGCAATCTATAATGTGCTTATATTATTACAAAACAAGTTTGTTTTATTTTCTCGTCTTTATAACGCGGGTTCGCCGCACAAACTCACTTTAGAGAAAACCGCCACTGCTCATAAAGTTATTCCAAAAATATAAACAAATCATTACAACTTATTTATTAGGTAGGTATATATTTTTTTCCACAATGTTGGTAACCTGCTTTATAAAAAAATCTTTTAATATATATTTTCCTCTACTCACTTGCTTTAATTGTGCATTCACATATAATCAAAACTATTTACGATTTCTTGCGATTACGAACATATTTTATTTTAATAGGATTGCCATAGCGAAAAGATAAAAATAATGATTTTTTGATAAAGTGAAATATAATCTTAAAAACTTTTATTTAAATGCTGCTTGCGCATTTTAGAGCTTTATTATAAAGGAGCCATTTGTTTGATTTGTTCTTTCTCTACAAGTGCAACTCGCGTGTTTTATTATTCTATTAATAATTGCCATACAAATTCACTTTGCATTGCGTTGGAGCAGGGGCGAACTGAGTTAGTCTTTTGTAAATAATAATAGGACAAGTATATATCAAGTAAAACAACAATTTCAAAAAATCACGTTTACGATTGATACCATTTACAACCTTAACTACTTATTTCTCACGCTATAAAAATACTTAGAGTTTATTTGTAACTTTAGAAAACAGACGAAAACTAAATGACTTATCCTTTTTATTAAAATTATTAAACTCTAAATTGGATTGCTGTGAACTCCTGCATTTAATAAATCTATATGTACCTTCGCGAATTACTAGACAAACGTTAACATTTTATATACAGACATCTCATTCCAACTATAGTTTGCATTCCCCAATACAACGATTACATAATCTTGGTAACCTGTATTTAAACGATATTGATGTATTTGACAATTCTTTGAATATGGCAAACTTTAAACGCCGTACGTGCGAACTAATTCTACTTAGATATGTTTTTAGATTTTCACGGCCAAAAGCATTTTTGTTGTTTGTTTTTGGGGTGTTATGCCGTGTTGCGCTACCTCCTTCTTTAGCCGACGTTTCGAACAGCGTTGGATCTGCCGGATCTGCCCTGATGATGGACACTGCAACGCTGTCCGAAACGTCGGCTAAAGAAGGAGGTAGCGCAACCCGGCATAACACCCCAAAAACAAACAACGAAAATATTTCTACTTAGTTCATAAACTATTGTGAAGACAAATTTTATACATTTTTATTATTATTATTGTTGATTTTTAGGATTTTGGCATTGACCTAATTTTACTTCAATTATATTCTATATTACCTACATTTTGTCAACTCATATATTTTATGTAACCTATATTATGTTCCTTATATTTTCTGTTACTTATCTTTACTTATCAAAACGTGCATTGCTAAATATATGTAAAAGCCCTATGGGCGTTTAATAAAACAAAATAAAAAAATAAAAATCCAGAATGTGTAGAGGTAGTGCAATGCAATACATACCATATTTTGAAAAAATATGACAAAATAACAATACATGGGTACACATAATAAAAACTGAATCAAAAGAAAAGTATTAGACACAGAAAGAAAATTGTGCTAATATCCGTTTATAGAGGATATTTGATCGTCTCCTTCAGACCCCATCCAGGAACGCCATTCAGGCAGCCGAAGGAAGTGAAGATCTCTTCGTCTGCGCCATTAGAAGTGCTCTGAAAGAATGCACTCGTCCCTCCAGGAACATTTCATTACCGCTGGAGTATCTCGGTAGGCGGTACAGATGGCGATAAACATTATTTTCAGCAACGTTTATCTTGTGCCATTGGGATGTAGTGCCCATAGTTCTGACGTATATACATGTTCAGTGATGTGTAGAATGCGTTGAAAAGTATTCTTTTGACGTTGTACTTCAAAAGTGAAAACGCCTTGACAACATATTTCCTCTAACGGATATCGCTCTTATTTATCTTTACATATCCTCGATGTCTTTCAGGTCGTCTGTGATAATAATATGTCCGAGGTATTTTACGCTACGACTAACATCCATTTTCCTTCCGTCTAGCGGTGTTTGCATGAGCTCTCATTTTTAAATAACGATTCATTTGGATGTTTTATATAAATAGTTATGATTTTTTCAAAATCTTCACATATATTGAGTATTTTCTTTAGTGCGCTAAGTGATGATGCTAGAAGAACCAAATCATCGTGTAATTAATATTATTTATACCAGTGGCCGTTTGAGAGGTTGAAAAATGGGGAGGCTCAAATATTTTTTTAAGTAAGCATTATGTATACCTGTACCTACCTACACCTAGAAAATAAAATAATGGAACTATTAAACACAAGATAAGCTGTCAACTGAAAATTGGCCCTACTAAATTAATACAAATAGCCGTCGGTAATACTTCCTCCCAGATGCCAAATGACGCGTACTAGCACAAATAATCATAAAACCTCTATGCTAATGATCGGCGCTACTTCAGAAGTGTTTATTTTTTGAGGCGCGCCTCAAACTAAACAGCGACCGCGCAATGGCTACCGTTCATTTCTACACGAAATCAGCGACTCTCGGAGGCGGGCCCTATCTCTGCCTCACAAGTGAATTATTATACTTCGTTGTGAATGATCAGATCAGCGAGCGGAAATCCATGTTTGATGAGTTATATTATTTAAATACAACCAGCCCTAGTGAACTACGAAAATATGTATGGGTAATATTTAAAATGAAGTAACTTTAGGAACAATATATAAATAGGTAACATTTAAATTCAAGTTTTACTATATTTTGAATTCATGGATAAATTAATCTTTTTCCCCTTTCTTATCTATTTTTTTTTTGGAGGCGACGCCTCCTTTGCCTCAAAGCACGAACCGCCTCTGATGTATACATACTACTTGAACATGGAAACCTATATTTTGTGGAACTTTGGTGATCGACTGAGTATTGAGGTGATCTAGTGGTTCCTTCAAAGATAAACATAATCTACGTACATAAATCTCAGTGAACACTGGCTTACCAATACTGGGTACCTAAACAATGAAACCGATAAGTTAGAGCAACAATGCCAATGTCATTACTGTATGGGCATCGTGCGTGTTATGCGACAGGTACTACTGTATGAGTTTTTCTGTCACGCTATACCGGTAGTTTATTGAAATCATGGTCCTACTTGGTTCTATAACCTATTTATATATTCCAACCTTTAGGGGGTCCATTTAATTTCATTGCCTGCAACCCGAGCGTTCATTGAATTTTAATTTAATACATTGTCCGGTTCAATACAAGATGTTTGTTTTGAGGCAAGTTCTAGTTAAAATTGGTATGCGATGACCATTGACCACCGAGGCGTAACGTTAGGCTCCTTGACTCTGACCTAGAAGGTTGTAAACCCAAGCACGGTGTGGGCAATTCTTTTTTATGTAAATACTGTGCAAGAGTATCTCAACCGTTTGGAGTTAGTGAGCTAAGGCATCTGGAATTGGGGAAGGTAAGTTGTGAGACTAAGTGTAGTGGAGAGGGGAAAGAGATGGGTGGAGAAATGTGGAGAGTACCTGAATTTTTCAGATCAGGTCACCAAAAACGGAAAAAATCTATTATATATATTTTTTTTATTTAACGACAATACATATTAAAATTAAAATACAATATTAAGTAAATTAAGAATACAAAGTGAAGTACTTTATCCTCAGTCCTCCTCACTAGGTATTCCTGTTCTGAGGCGGACTGTAGGTTGTTGTATGGTGTTGATCATGATTTACTCATAATTGTTGTTGGTTTGTTGGTTTTTGTTGGTTTCCACGAAATATAAATAAATAAAGCAAAAAGTGTTCATGTTTATTATCTGTAGGTTGCGTTGGGGTTACTTAATAATTTTAATGAGTTCCTCATCTTCATGTTTAGTTAGCCATAATTTGAAGTGCTTTTTAAACTTTTGTATATCCATGGTGTTTTTAATTTCAATCGGAAGGGCATTATGTAATTTTGTAGCATGGAAATATTGGTTTTTCTGGCCGAAGGCTGTATTTAATTTTGGAATGTTTAGTAGATTTAAAGATTTCGTCCTTGTAGTGTAGGTGTGTTAGTCAGCAAGGAAAGCATATTTTTCTTTAAATTTGAGTACCTATTGCATTTTTTTAGTATAGTTTTATAATGCTGAACACATTAAATATATTTTTTAATTTCTTTTGATGGAATTCTTATTTATTTGTATTTCACGCCCTGCTGAGCTTTTATTTTTTTTATTAATGGGTACTTTCAGGATTATTTTTATTATTGCTTTTTGTTTTTTAACAAGCTGCTTCATGTGGATGTTTGAGGCAGATCCCCATCCAATAATCTCATACTCTATGCGTGATTGGCAAAGAGCATACTAGACTTTATAGATATATATAATTTTTATTTAGTATATTGCGTATGTTTCTAAAGTAGTAGGTACATGCGCTTTGTGAGTTTCTTTGTAATGCCATTTATGTGAGAGTTCCATCGAAAATTTTCATCTATTTCAATGCCGAGATATTTTATGTTTCTAGAGAGTGTTATGGTGGGGCAGCGACATGATTGTGTTAATTTTTTCCTTGACAATCGTGTAATTTGAGAGCATAATCCTCAGCTGGTTGTTCTCTGGCCATTATAGAAAATGTTAAATATTTAGTTTTCTTAACATTAAGTGTAAGTGAATTTTGCTTAAGCCATTTTTGCAGAAGTACAAGCCCGTGTTCAGCTTCTTTGTAAGTGGTTATCCAATCACTTTCATTAAATAAAATAACAGTGTCGTCGGCAAAACTAATGATTTTTCCTTTTGTATGTAAGTTGCAGATATCACTTATATATCAAAAATAATAAAGGTCCTAAGACACTTCCTTGCGGTACACCGTATTTGATTGGGAGAGGTTTACTATCACGCTTTTCAATTTTAACACACTGTGAACGTTCTGACATATAACTTATTAGCAGATTTAAAGTTGTGTTTGACATCCCAATTATTTTAAGTTTCTTGAAAAGGATTTTATGATCTATCATATCAAAGGCCTTTTGTAGGTCTATAAAAATTGCCAAGGATTTATTTGCCCCGTCTGAGCTTTTCGTGATCGTATTTATAATATCGTGTATGGCGTCGGCAGTACTCAAGTTTTGTCTAAAACCATACTGAGATTTCGATAATAGGTTATTATCTTCTAGGTACTTCATAAGTTGTTTTTTTAGCACTTTTTCCAATATTTTCGAAAAAGTACTTAGAAGGCTTATCGGTCGATAGTTATTGATATCATGTTTACATCCTTGTTTATATATAATAGATATGACAGTTGCTTCTTTGAGGAACGTGGGAAATATGCTTTTAGTTATAGACAGACTGATAAGGTTTTTTTCAGTGGGAAGGTAATTTCTTCACTGAGATGTCTTATTGCATTGGTTGAGATTACTTCATCCCCTAATGATATATTTGGTTTGATGATACTTTTCAATTCTGACTAGTGGTATTTCACTAGGACCATACTGACGAGAGTGGAAACAAGATAAATTATGAATTAATTAAAATTTAATCACTGGAGACCATATTAGCGACTCTCACATCTAGGAATTGAACACAGGACCTTAGCCTTACCGATGTAATGCTCTACCAGTTGATGGGACCCTATCCCCTTCGGTCATATTTAACTGCATTCAAACTTCGACTAAGAACTACCAACATTATCTTCATTTTCTTAATGCATATATTTTTATTGGCTGCTATCTACATGTGATTGAAGATTCATTTCGAACTAAATGCTACCTTGTGACCGTATCTTTTTCTGATTTTTCTGTTTCAAATTTTCGATTGAAAGTATCTTATATTGTCTTCAGTGATTAAATATTACAATTTGTGTTTTTTTTTATTCATTAAGTTAAAAATTAAAATCGATACATAAATTTTACTAGCGAACATTATATATTATTTGGATTATTTAAATTGATTTAATAAACCTACATAATCTTAGTGTGTTTGTAGGTTGTCCGCGTTCTTGAAGTGAGCTCAATTTTTCCTGAGCTCAATTTTTCCTTACATCTCTTTCTTGGTATGAAATTCGATTTCATTGTGGTCTAGATTTGTCAGGGTATTATGGGTTTGAACATAGTGAGTTCGCTGTATTTACCGCCACGTGAAGGTGCCGCCCGAGTGCGGGGCACGCCGTGCATATCGCTTACGGCGGGCCTGATATTCGTGCATTCAGTGGTAAAATCATAATTTATACACCTAATACCAATTATTGAACTTTATTGGACACCCATTATGATGTGTATACCTCCATGGTCGAGGGGTACGGCAATTGACTATAAAACCGGAGGCCGCGGTTTCATGTCTCGGCGTGCGGAAGTAAGTTTTATTTAATGAATTTGTGTTGGTTCATAATACATTCTTTAAAAATATCACATTCTAGAGTGGAATATATTCTCAGTATCACCTTGTTCCACAGTTCAGAATTGAAAAGTTGCTTGAAATGGCTTTAGCCGTGTGTTTGTGGCCAGATCTTAATAGTCAGGTACTTCTCCACCTTTCTCTATCCCATATGCTTCCTCTCCCCTCTACCTCCAGCCACACAGCATACCCCATTTGGGGATGCCAAAGCCTCACTGACTCCAGATGGTTGGGAGTAGTTGGGACTTTGAGATTTAAGTTCGAGTTTAATACTCGTACTTCGAGTTATAAATTTGGACCTTTTAGCTTTGTGCATCAGCTTTGAGCTTTCAATTTTTTTTTGCAAGTTAGCTTTTTTAGTTTAAAATTTTGTGTACCCTGTATAAGCACCCTGTCGAAGACGGTTTTTATTTATTTTAAATTTCCTAAGTATTTTAATTAATTTCCTTTTGTACAAATAATTTTGTACGGAATATACCGGGAGCACATAGTAACCGAATAGATAACGAATAAATTCAAAAAAATCATCTAATCATTTTCATTTGAGAGAACTAACGAAATTATGGAAAATCTATCAAGAGCACAAGAAAATGAAGGGGTAACACTCTTTTTGAAATACGCCTAGAAATGTAATTTATGTAATCCTCACAACTCTGGTGCATTTGCATTGCAGAATCATATAAACGAGGAATAAAAAAGACTGAAAATAATATTTGCCTGACCCGCCCACGCGTTGCTGTGGCTACCAAAACACAGCGACATTTACTAGATGGTTACCTAACCTAGATAACCAAGTGTTGTGTCAATAAATTAACTCATACCGCCATCTGTCAGAAACTTATGGAACTTACAAATAATTTCAAATCATTGTCCCATAACAAACATTCAATGAACATCAAAATCGCAATAATACACGAAAAATATTCGAAAAAATGATCATTTTAATAGTAAAAACGGTTTAAAACGGGACTGAAATTCTTACGAACCAATTAACAGGGTTTTAATGTTTATTGGCGGGAACATGTAAAAATAATTTGCTGGTATACCTACGTAATTTCGTACGTATACCAACAAATTATTCTTACATTTTCCCGCCAATAAACATTGAAACACTGTTAATTTGTTCGTAAGAACTTCACTCCCGTTATTACTATTAAAATGTTCGTTTTTTCGAATAACATTTTTCTCTGTGTAAATTTTGAGGTCGAATAATTGAGATAAAACTATCCTACCTTTTACGTTGGACCAAATTACACGCAGTAAGCCAAATTTCAAAAAAATTAGTCAAATATATTAAGATTTTTAATTTCGTTCACCTCCTCAGTTATTATGTGATCTTGGCCTCCTAGCACACTCGATCGATAAGAATTGATCGGATAACTTTCGGTAACTTCTCATCTTTGACCTCTCCGGCACCCTAGTCATATAATATCTATCTGTGGTGACTATATTTCATATTTGGACGACTTTGAAGAAGAAACCAGGTAAAAAACTAATACAACTAGTATTTAAAATGAACAAATACATTTATTGGTAGGAAAATACAGGTGAAAATACAAAGAAAATGTAAGTATAATAAAATTAACTCTCGAGGTGTATGTGTTTAGTGCGACGTGTGAGCCTGCTGCTCACTGCACAATTTTTCCAATCGGGGAATAAGGCTTTGTGAAGTGTCGATACTCCCAACATCATTCTGACTCGACGACCGTCCGTGGTCGAGTGGTAAGACACTTGACTCCCAATCGGAAGGTTGCGGGTTCGAACCCGGCGTGCGCAAATAAATTTTATTTGATTAATTTGTGTTATTTCACAATTAATTAATAAAAATAAAATATATTATATTTGCGGCACGTTCCAGAGTGGAAGATTCTCTCAGTATCGCCCTGGTGTAAGACCACCATTCAGAATTGAAACGTTGCTTAATAATGGCTCTAACCGTGTTTAGTGACTAGATCTGAATAGCCAGGTACTTTCCCACATTCCTCTTCCCCATCTCCTTCCCTTCCCCACTTACCTTCAGCCTCACAACATACTCCAATTGGGGATGCCATAGTCTCACTGGCTCCAGAAGGAAGCAGTTGGGACTCTTGTGAAGTTTCTCTATTAAAAAAAAAAAAAAAATCATTGAAACGAGAGGTGGGGAGAGACGCGGCACGGCTCGTCACTCCGTGTCAATAGGTGTATCATGCAACAGCTCTGTTAATTGTTATTTCGTCATTGTCATTAATCAATAAACCAAGTGAGTACCATACTTCTTATTTTATTTTAACAGAACCCTACATATTAGATTAAATGTTATGAGAGTTTGTAAACTCTCCATAAATTTTGGTGACCCCGACGTGATCTGAACACGCAACCTTAGTTGGGCGTTGGACTGCCATTTCCGAAAGTCGCTGGTTCGAACCCGGCATGCACAAATAAATTTTATTTAATTGATTTGTGTTATTTCACAATTAATTATTTAAAATAATATATATAATATATTTGCGGCACGTTCCAGAGTGGAAGATACTCTTAGTATTGCCCTGGTGTAAGACCACCATTCAGAGTTGAAATGTTGCTTGAAATAGCTTTAGCCGTGTTTAGTGACTAGATCTGAATAGCCAGGTACTTCCCCACCTTCCTCTTCCTTGTCTCCTTCTCTTTCCCATTTACCTTCAGCCTCATAACATACCCTAATTGGGGATGCCATAGTCTCACTGGCTCCAGACGGGAGCAGTTGGGACTCTTGTAAGGTTTATACCCTCTAAAAAATAAAAGATAAATTATTAATCAGTGTTTAGTGAGTCGCATGTAATATATACACATAATAGGAGTACTGATGGAAAAAAATAGAAGTTCTAATGATGTACCTCTCATACCTCTTACCATACCAGAACTTCCTCTCCTTTCTTTCCTTATAAAGACCCCCCACACAGCATCTCCAAAATATGACACCAAAAACATAATTTTCCTCAGGGCTTTCTATGTGGTATTGAGGTAAAAAAAATAAAATGTATTAGTATTAGGCAGATAAATAATTTAAAATCGTTGAAAAATGCATATTTTTTATTATATTATCCAAAACACATATATTTAATCATCTAAATAAATTAATACCTACTAGAAGTACAAATATTACAAAACAATAACTTTTTTTAAATATAACTGTTTTACAAAATGATCTTCACTGAAAATATTACCTGTAAAATTAAAACAATAATATTAAAAAAGCCGCCTTATGTCAAAATAACTACATACAATAAAACTATTTACATTACAATATAATGTAAACATATTTAAGTAATTTTATGTTATTTTGGTAACATTGATATTATAATATTAAAAAGTACAAGCATTATTTTATCTCTAAGAGGGAGATGTGTGTTAGGCCTAAAATAAAACATAATACAATAAAAATTAGTACCTACCTAACAGGGGTGTGCTGAAATTTTTTTGTAAAAATGATTATTTATTTAAATTTAGAATTTTTTAGGGAAAATATCTCTATGAACAATTTTTCATATATAATTGGTATAAAAACAGCCAAAAAAAACCTATTTTTCTGGAAAAATGTAATAAAGTAACGGCATTATTTTCTTGATTCCAATGCGTTATGACTTTTCTGTTTGTAGCATTCATAGTTTAGGAAATAGAGTTATGCTTTTAATGTGTAATTTAAAAATTCGAAGCTATCTAGTTGTAGTAATTACCCCATGATATTATTAGGCATTAAAGACCACAGTGTAAAATAACAAAAAAATTATAAATGCATTAGAAAAACAAAAATTTCGAAATGCTAAAAAAAACTTTTTTAGTTTTTTTTTTCTAAATAATACAAAAAAAAACCTTTGTACAATTTCATTAAAAATTAAATAAATTTATGTTATTCCAGGCAACAAACAATATGTATGTAGGTACCGACTTATTGATAACTCAAATAAAATCTATTATTTGTTCATACAAATAAAATCTAATAAGACGACCCTTTCGAATAACAAGGTTCCATCTGTTGCGGAAACGTCACGCGGTTATGGGATCTATGGTAAGCTACCTTAGAGTTCATTATCGCATGACGTTAAAGCATCAGACGGAACCTTGTTATTCCAAAGGGTCCAAGAGAGAAAACTATAAATGTACAAATTTAGGCACATAACAAATTCAACCTGTCGAAATAATACATTTAATTGGCTTTAGCGTTTATTTAAAAAAAAACACACACATTCAATATTATTATTTAAACATTTTTTTGGACACATGCATTATATACCTACTTGACATTTTCCTGCATACAATAATTTATTTAAAAAATCATTTATTTTTAACCCTACAAGAGTTTATTTCCTGTACACAATATTAATATTTTAGCCCTTACTCCACTTATGTAATAAATCACGATGATTGTTAATTTCACAAAATTCTTGTTAGAAAAAGTAAGATTAGAAATTAAATAAAAGTGGAAAAAAAGTAAATCAATAAAAGTTTTGAAAGTTTTTGTGTATTTTTTAAGTAATGTTAAAAGAACTCGCATTAAAATTATTAAAAGTAATTTCATTATCAAAAACTACAAGAATTATGAAAGATGAAGTTCTAATCAGTTACGTTTTTAAAACAAATTAATCTTATTGTGTACCTATGAGTAGTGTTAAAACTTAGAAATAAAATATCATTCCCTATATTTGGCCTCTGTTTGAAATTCAATTACTATAATCGCTAATGATAAATTCAAAAAGTATTATATTTAATACATTGATCTGTTAGTTTCGAAAATCTACATTAGTAACACAAAAAAAAAATTCAAGCATCCACCTACTTATTTTAATAAAAACTGATTCATACAACCATCAAAAAATATTATCAAAGTTTGCATAAAGATAAACAAAATTATTAAGGTACTTTTTGGGGTAAGCATTCCCATTCGCCTGTGCTTCGCAAGAAAGTAATTTTTCGGTGTTTGTGGCAACCTGATACTTATTGTATTTTAGAAGAAATTAAGGTACGTAGATTTGGTACTTAAAACAATTAATTAAGCCACTTTTTAAGCGAATCTGCCCGTTGTTATGGTTAAAATCAATCAAATTAATTGTTTACTAGACGAACACAATACAAAATAATTGGGGTGTGTAAAAGCAAAAGCAGCAATCTCCAATTAGGGCAGATTGCTAGGTTTGATTTTGAAGTGACCTGGAGATTGCTATCTTTGCTTTTATGTACAATATTACATACAAATATTGTATGTAATATACGTGTATACAATATTTGTATGTAATATTGTACTTAAAAGCAAAAATAGAAATCTCCAGGTCATTTCAAAAGCAAACATCACAATCTCCCCGAAATGGAGATTGCTGCCTTTGCTTTTACGCACCTCAATTGTAAATTGTTACAATATGTTTACTAAATTTACACATTTTATCAGAAGTTAAATTTATATCCAAGACAAAAAAGTATTTCAGAGATGGCCAATAATAAGAGCCAAAACAGTTAAAAATGCACAAACCTATTGATAATTTTGTAAATGCCATCCAGGACATGAATACAACGGTCAATATTACATAGTCCCTTGAAAAACACATGCTCAATCCTCCAGATCACTTCCACCTTAAACATAACTGAACTTTACTTTCGGAAGTCTTAGTTCTTCACCAATCTTTTGAGCACTTCACTCAAACGTAGAACTCTCAGGCTGTTCCGTCGCGCCTTTCTCGTTCTAGCTCCTTCTTGTGCTTGTACCTCTTCCTGCCGACCACCACGGCCAAGATGACGATGATAAGAACCAAGATTCCAAGACCGATGTACGCATACGGCATCTTTGAAGTAATGGGTGCTTCGGCAGTCTGCGGGCCTCCTTGTCTACCTAAAGTATCACTTGAAGAAGCCGCTGGACTGGCCTCGTTGGAATCTTTCGCTACCAAGAAAGGATTGTCTTGATCTTTCTGTTCTCCCCCTTCGTGAGGCTCTGTCAAATCATTACTTTCTTCTTCTGACTTCTCTTCAATAGTTTCCGCCTTTTCTGTAGCAATTTCTGGCTCAGCAGTAGAGCCTGCATTTTCTTTTGCGCTTTCTGAATTGTCTGAAAAATCGTATTCGTCTGTATCTGGATTTTTCTCATCGGTTTGGACATAATATTCTTCGTTGAGTTCGTCTTCCTGTTTGGGTGCGTCTCCGAGCTGGGAATTCAAGAATTCGCTAAGGGGCTGGTAGTATTCTAGAAGTGAGTCGGACCTGACGTCCCTGATGCCCAGAGAGTCTTTGATGATTGTGGACCACTCCTGGGCGAATCCTTTAGCCATCATGTCCCTGAAAAAACAATATAAATAAATTAATACAAAAATATATTTGGCCATGTTCAAACCATAAAGCATTATGGACATAGACATATGAACATGTCCTAGACCTGCCCTAAAGGCAGAATCAGACAGTTTACTAATGTGAAGGTTTACTCCATGTTTACTCGAGCGAATGTTCCATCTTCGCTTCATTCGATGTTCAGACGGCACTATAGAAATAAGCTTTCACTCGTCCATTCCCACTACAGCGTCACCGAGTGGGGTCGTGCGCGCTGGAATTCGTTTAATTTCCAGCGCCGTCTGGCCTCAAATTTTAAGGAGAAACATGTCAGATGCATCGATTTTTACGCAATTTAATTAAATTTAGAAAAAACAGTGTTGTTTCGTCTTATAAACCAATTTATTTTTTATGACATAATAACACAATTTAATTTTACTTTTTTATTACGAACATTACCTACAAATTAATAATCTTACATATATTTAAAAATATATATAATACATCATAGTAAGGGAGATCCAACAATTTCTATGAGACGTGTTCCAAAAGCAAACAAATTAGCCAAAAGAATACCATTTGGACGTTTTTCGTGCGACGTGATAGCGTCCTTCCAGTAGAGGACGCGAAACGGACTGATAGAGAGTTCACTCCGTGTTCAGACATTTCACTTTGCTCTCTTCCGCGCGCGAGTGAAGGATTCCGAATGAAAATATCCAACATTGTTGGATCGGTTCATTGAAGATTTCATTCAGCAGTATTCGGCACTTTCGTTTCATTTCATGTTCAGACGTGTCATTCCAAGTAAAATATGCCGAATGAAATTCAGAAATTAACGATTAGTGAACTGTCTGATTCCGCCATTATTTCCCCCTCCCCATACCGGTTCCATGGAACCGGTACAGCTTCGCGTGAATCTAGAAAATGTGACGTCATCATTCTTGTGCGGACTAGCGCCGAGCTCTCATCGGTACATTTTACGAAATAACACGGCAAAAATGGTAACTTGTGCCATTAAAACGTGTAAAAATAAAAGTGAAAAAGAGTACAAATGCAATTGTCGTATTACATTCCATAGGTAGGCATTATTTGTCTTTATTTTACGCTTATTAACATCATATAATGTGATCAGTTTTATTACACCGAGAAACATGTAGCGTTGCTAACTCGGAATTCCCGGTCTCGTCGTGTGCTCGTTGCTGTTTACTGGGGTAACTAAATTATGAAACATTTGTAAAAGTGTCTTAACTAAATACGGCGACTCTCAAAACAAGCAAACCTTTCTTTGCTGTATATGGATTTTGCAAGTTTTTCAAACCGTGGCGAACAATTTGCGCTCCCATGTAAAAAGGTTTATTCATTCAAAAGCAGATTTTACTTTTAAGAACAAAATGGTGATATTATAATGCGAGATGCGTATATACTGTCAGATTGATTTATTGACGAATCACATATCATTTTGCCCCCCTTCGACCCACTACAGTTGGTTTTCGTAACGTTTTCGTCTATGTATATTCATATGTCTATGATTATGGATTATTTATTATGCGTAATAGTTCAAGTATTGATAATAATATTAATAATTGCTTAGCAACGCTAGCCACGACATTAGTTTTGCATTTTTGCTCTCTGATTTTTTTATTATATCAGATAGAAAAGAATTAGCTTTGATCCCAAAACATATTTATTTATTTATTTATTTATTTATTTATTTGTTTATAAGATTTACACAGTACATTAAATATAAGTTGTAAGGTATTTTAAATAAATTACATGGTTTTGTACCTATTACGTAAATCTGTAAAATATCAATAGGTAATTTCGCCTGGGTTTTAAAACTATATTATGATGAAACTAATGAAAAGAATCAAACATTGGTTGACTAATAAAACATTAATGAAAGAGTATGGGTGGAGAAAATTTTACATTTTAAAATCAAAAATTATTTGCTCACTAAAGTTTAATAAAATGATAAGAAATTTAATAATTTTGTTTTGTATGTTCGCAATGAATCGTGAAAAATGTCTAATAGTAATAATTTTTCATAATGGGTATAGGTTGTGATTGCGCAAGTGATTGGTGAGTTATTTGCTGCATTGGTGTTGTGGGCTTCTATATGAAGAAGAGAAGTGTGCCTGGTACGCCTCATTGGAGCATTTAAACCAATGACGGATAGTAATATAATAATCTAGCTGGGTTACCTTATCTTTGGAGTTCCTTCTGAAATGTGCTTCACAATATCCGCATCAGGATCAAAGAGTTCCTCTGTCAGAGCGTCCAGTACTTGATATTTAAGGACAACACCAAGGAAATTGCTGCAAAGAAGAGAAAAACAATTACATACTAAACTTACATTACCATCTATTTATATAAAGAGAGTACATGTATATTTAACGTTTAGTTGATTAGTCAGACATCTCCAAACAATAAGTTTTGAGATGCGTCTGCCCAGAAACCGTGGAGGGCCGGATCGGCAGGACTCTCTCGGAATATTGGCTTGCACCGCAATGGGAGGGATAGATTCATACGTCCGTCACTTCTGGACACACTGAACTCCGGATTTTTACCCACTCCTAATGCCCTTTTCCTTCCCAGAACTTCCTCTCCTTTATTTACCTCCACACAGCATCCCCAAAGATGACAATGGCCTTGAGGAGAGTTATTTTCCTCAGGGTGTCCAAATGTGAAGCTAAAAAAAAAAAATATTTGGGAAAAAGTACATGAAGTTTCTTACCCAATATAAGGCTTGTTGGATAAGATCTTCACATCTCCCAGATAGCCCTTGTCTGTAGGAGATACTTTGGAGGTGTTTCTTCTAGCATAGGCCCACGAGGATCCTACAGTGATAGGTCCATCAGATTCCAGGAGCTTCAGCCTCCACTTGTCAGCAGTCAGGTAGTACGCAAGCCTGAAAAGGGTAAAATGATTAACTTCTTCAATAAACTAAAATTTGTAATGTTTACCATTGAAAAAAAAATCTAACTGTAAAGAGATACGTATGAAACAAATTAATTTGTGTAAACCACTAATACATGTAGATATTATAACATGTGATTAGTGGTTTACACAAAGTAATTTGTTTCATTTAATTAAAATGATGCCACAAAGTAATTTTGCAAAGAGTAAAGAGATACTGTCAGAGATATCAGAAGTTGAACTTGGGTTACTTCTAGCTCTTATAACTTATGTTGGCATACTGGAAAATCATTGATAATACTGTAGGGAAATATCCATGAAGTTATGCGAAACAATGGAAGAGCCCTGACACAGTAACACTGCAAAAGGTATAAATTCAAGTTATATTATTTAATGATATGCCTATCATTTAAAACTCTGATTAATAGAATTTCACAGAAAAATGAAATGTCATCATCATATTATTTATACATTATATGAACCGTTTATAAAATAATTGCCTATAAGTCAGTTCAGGAGCATGTAATTTATTGTAGATAGCAGAAATAAAATAAGATATTAGAAAAACCTAAACCTAACCCCAAAAATTCAAGCCGAGTTACGAAGAATAATTGAAAATTAAGTAAATTTTTAACCTTTTATATGGAAGAAATAGTAACAAGTGCAAATGTTATATTTGAGCATAATTTCTCATTTTGCTCGTTTACATTAGATCAGTGTAAAGCATCCACGGAATTCATTTTAACCGAATTCGTGAACCGAATTGGCCTGTTTACATTATGTCGGTGACGAATACGGCCAACCGAATAACAGTTGGTGACCGAAAACGTGAATACAGCCAAACTGAATAATGTAAATGCCGCATAAGATTCTTGGAAGATATCCATCAAAAGATAAAAAAAGTGAGATAAGCTTTTATTGTTTTGGAGTAAATTGCACAATTTCATTACAGTTGATCCCCGACAGTTGGCTTATTTATAATATGCAATCAGTTTAGGAAAAATACGGTGTACCTACTTACACAAAATGTCAGAGAGGATGTACTGCCGATTAACAAAAATATAAAACATATTTTCTTTCAAATGCATCAAGGCTAAAATTACTTGTCTATATACTGTGTATATATTTATATACCAGCGTATAAGTACAAATGCATCAAGTCTAAAATTATTTGTCTATATACTGTGTATATATTGTTAGCAACGTATTTGTATATTGCCGCCAGAGGTACTGCTAGCGCCTCTGGCGGCCAACTGGGAAACTACTACTGCCCCTGCGTCGGTAAAGACGGGATTGACACCGTGGGTTGGCACAGCTACCAACCCCCCGAATGGAAGGCAACGGTTGGAATTTGAATGGCTAGATGTAGTCTTGTCGAGAATTGGATATTATTGTTGTCATTTACCGTGGAGACAATATATTTCATTATAAATATTTACTTAGCGTTTCATTATTGCTAACAATATATATATACCAGCGTATGAGTACAAATGCATCAAGGCTAAAATTACTTGTCTATATACTGTGTATATATATACCAGCGTATAAGTACAAATGCATCAAGGCTAAAATTACATTTGTATATACTGTGTATATATATGTATATACCAGCTTATAAGTACAAATGCATCAAGGCTAAAATTACTTGTCTATATACATACTGTATATACCAGCATATAAGTACAAAAAATCGACATTGTAAATTTGATTAAACATTGAAATCCAATACCAACTTATTATTAAGGGTATTTTTGAAGTCGATTTCAGGTTTCAAATTGATAATTAATGCACAACAAATTATAATTTTACAATAATTATAGTTTTGGGGATCAGTTATTGTCAGGTTACCAAATTAAATAATGGTGCATACCTTATTAGTACGTTTTTTGATTTTTCAAATTTGTTTTTTGTAATCATTTTTTCATCGACAATTCTTGTTTTTATTTTTTACTTTTTAGCTTTTTTTCAAGTGATCATTTTCAAAGTATTTTTAATCATACGAAGAATTGAATATTGTCTCTAAAACAATCATTAAAATGGTTCCAAAGCATTTGTTCAGTCCATTTACTTGACAGCTAAGGAGATGGGGTGTAAATAAAAATGGACCAATAAACCTCCTGGCTTCATCGAGAATCATAATCTGCAAGCTTTTCTGAGTTCAAAACTATGTTCAGAATGCGGCACTCTAATTTTGCACACTGAACCTCCATCCAGCGCCTGCACTAAATAGCCAGCAACAACAGTCCAATCTCAATGGATTTGTGTTGCAATATTAATGAAAATACGTAAAAGCAACAACAAACTTTTTTTTTGTTTAAACCATTGCTTTTATAGTTAACCCTCCCTTGCCTGCGATGTGTATCTACTACACATTGCTTCTTGCACCTTTAATATCTCCGTAAATATGGAAAATTCTGGGTTCAGATTTTAGTTAATCCTCCGTTATTATACATTTACTCATTAAATAAAAATAATAATCTGTACCTTTCAGGCACATAAGAGGTATTTTGTGAGAATCGAAAACAAATCCACCAATACAATCAAACGTCTGGCGTATGATCAGTACTGCGGGTGAGATGTACAAATACGTGAAGCGTGCGGCTAGTGCGACACTATGCACGTCTCACTCACACCTACTTCGATATAAGTGAGCGCGAGAAAGAGAACTGTGTGGTTACTGGTCAGTCGTCAATTGTGTTTGTTCCTTCGGTTTCCCCCGCGGACGGTGCCGCCAGTCGCCAGTCGCCGCTCGGCATTCATTCGGGGTGGTCTCTTCGCATGTTGTATGAGCATCGTTTCTTTGAGCTACCGATGTTTTTTTTCATGTTTTCAGCAATTAAACATCAATTATTATCATTTTTGACTTCAACTATAATGAAATATAGCGATTTGCTATGAATATTATTTTTTTTCGGCTTTTAAATCAACCATTTCTGCTTGTGTAGTGATTACACAGCACCGGAGCGCGCGGATTTTTTCAGCTCTATAATATTACAGTGTTGACATAATTATTAATATTTATATATAATAATATAATTTTTGAACTTTTTATTATGTTGTGTGTAAGGTAGGTTTGAGAAGGTGAAACTGTGGTTAACTGTATATAAGACTATTTCGGCTATATTGTGGGTTGGGCCTTTGCTGCACTAAACAACGCAACTACGTAGGTCAATTTCAACTGTATTGTGGGTTGGACCTTTGTTGCACTAAACAACTCAACTACATATAATGGGTTGGGCCTTTGTTACACTAAACAACTCAACTAGGTAAGTCAATTTCAACTGTATTGTCAGTTTTGTGAGGCTGAAGGTAAGTGGGGACGGGAGGAAGATGGGGAAGAGGAAGATGGAGTTCAGATCTAGTCAATAAACACGGCTAAAGCCATTTCAAGCAACGTTTCAATTCTGAATTGTGGTCTTACACCAGGTTGATACTGACAGTATCTTCCACTCTTTGCCTTTGTTGCACTAAACAACTGAACTACGTAAGTCAATTTCAACTTTATTGTGGGTTGGGCCTTTGTTGCATTAGAAAACTCATTTGCGGCTTACCTTGGTAGGTCTCGCATAGCGGTGAGTAGCTGTAGGGCGACCTTATGTCCCGGGTTCTTGGCTGACTGAGACACCTTCAGGGGGAGAACTCCCTCAGAGTCTAGCTGGTGTGCGTCTATTGCCAGTAGGGAGCCAAGTTCTGTTAGGGCCACATCCAGGGCTGGAATAGAGATTTCGAAAAATTGTTAGAAATGTTTATAAAGTTTAAATGTTTATAAATGTTTTAGTGTGATGGCCAGCTGGTGTGATATTAATAAGCAACATGATAAATTAATATTATTTTTTAATGACATACTAATTTCAAAAACATATTCGTTAAAAATTAGCAATAAGTTGGGTCACCGTATGTATAATTTTACTTTGTTTCCAGATGTTTAATAATGTGCTAAAAAAAATACCTAGATCATATTTCCTTGAACTGACAATCAAACATTTATTTATTATTTACTAGCAAGTACCCGGCATGCGTTGAAATTCAAACTCTCTTAGGGGGTTTTTCACCATCCTCTTCATAGCTTATCTAAAGGATAATCTATATTCAATTTACGGTTTAAGGTTTATTTATTTATTAAGTCAGAGTTTAATATTTGGTACTCAATCTTATGAATAGTGGCTATATATTGGATAAGTTGGCCGAGTTTTGTTGCAAGTAACTATTGCGAGTATTTTGTTTTTAATTTTATAATATTTGTTATAGGTAGTATGGATAAGCTATCAGGAGGATGGTGAAAACCCCCCTTAAAAAAAGTGTTTGTGTTAACTCTGTGTATTGAAGTCCTTATGGATACACAAAATTTTTTGTTTTCCATCTGGTGCGTACATGAATAAATCAAAAGGTTTCCGAAGCGTGAGCAGCAAAGAGTATGGATCAGGCATAATATTTGCAAGATAGCGTTGGAAATTAAAAGCTTTGAATTAAAGCAGGGTCTTAAAACAGAAGTTCCTGGAGAGGCAGGCACAGCACATCACCAATGCAACCAGAGGCGGCTGGCTCTAGGGGTCCAGAAGTGGAAGGTCAATGAAAAAAATTGTACAACTAAAATTTACTTGATAGTGTGATGGTATAAGTTGATATTATCAATATTCATTTGTAGGTACCTCACGAATTTGAGAGTCGAACTACTTAAAGAAATTGCAAACCCCTCAGGCCTCGACGGTATTTTTTCAGAGGGTCGAAATATTTCCGTTATGCGATAAAATCCAAATAAATTGAATATTTCTGAATGTATCCGAAAACTAAAAACTGCTTTAGAAAGATGATGAAAAGCGCTTAAAAAATTTTATAATTCTAAATAAACATATAGTTTTTGAAATATAAAAATTTTGCATGCATACAAAAAAAGTTTTGAAAATGGCTCACCTTACGTTTTTTCTAATTAAAATTACTGATAATGAAAAAATATATAATTACATACATATTTTATTAGACAAATGTATTATAAACATTATCTGTACCTCACTTTTATATTGTTTCCTGTAAAAATAATTAATTATAAATTCTCAAGGATTTTTTTTTTCAGAAACTCGGAAACTTTGGATTCATAAAAGTGTACATTTTATTCATTTTGCGGTTAACTTTTAGATTTGAATGTAAAGAATGATATTTTATCTTTCTAACGCCATTCAGATCATATTTCTAAACATGATAGCGAGGGAGACACACCGATTTCTATGAGACTAATTTCAGTTGTCCCAAAGAAACAAATAGAATAGAATAGGTAGTAAATTATTTCATGCAACAGGCGTGCAATATGCAAATTCAACCTACGTTTATCAAACCATCTCTTTCAAACGCATAATATTTATTCATTGTCTCCCTCACGGCGTTGACCGAAGCTGTCTTCGAATGAGAAAGCATTTTTTTGTCGGCGAAATAGCGCCATTTCGTTTATTGTATGGCGCATAAAGAGACAGAAGATATAACATCGGGCACTGCCTTCTGTTTGCATCGGGACAAATTATAAATTGATCTAACCAATCAGAGTGCTTGGGAAAGGAAGCTTCTACTTAAAACGCTAGATGTCACACTCGCCGCGGCTCGCTTTCTCGCGGTGATTTTTCAAATAAATTAGAATAATATCAGTTGTTTGTTGTTTTGATTTGTATAATATTTCTAATATTGTTTTATTGTCATCTTATAATTTTGGGAAGTCATTGTCCTATTGTCCGAAGGGAAAGACCGCCACTGAATGCAACGTAATTAATAAAAATGAATACATTCAAAATAAAGGTCTTAGGAGCTTCTTCAGAATTTTAGCAAGTTACCACACCAATATAGAAAAAATAGCAGATATTCAAACCAACAATAAAAATTAAAGCAAGAACTCGAACCAAAAATCAAATAAACCTACCGGAATAACGGTTCGCTTCTCGGATAATGAAGCTATTAGAACGGAAGCGCACTTTGCTCTCTGCATGCTTAGCGCGCATGACAGCCTCATGTGCATCCAGCAGCAGTTGTAGGCTGATGTTGTTGCATGTGAACACTTGCACTATCCCGTTCCCGCAGTAGTCCACTAGTCGAGTGGGGCAGGATTTGTCAAAGGCGGAGTCCCTCCAGAATTTT
Organism: Limnephilus auricula; assembly: GCA_951813805.1. Taxonomy (NCBI): domain Eukaryota; kingdom Metazoa; phylum Arthropoda; class Insecta; order Trichoptera; family Limnephilidae; genus Limnephilus; species Limnephilus auricula. The sequence goes on from OX638403.1 coordinate 2,246,100, forward strand.
TCTTTCAAGTCTTCCAAGCCCAGCCGTTGTAAAAGCAAGCTGGCGCTTTTGAAGGCATTTCTTCCACCGATGGACTGAAATTATGAATAAAATCAAATTAATACATTTAAAAAAAAAATATTTCAAATAAATACATAAATATGACAGATTTACAGAAGAAAAACATGCTTCTTAACTGCTTGGGCACATAAGCTTGTTTTCATGACAATTTAACGTAGGTAGACATAGGAATGACATATGCCCCGTACCTGAGTTATTAAAAACTAAACTACTTCAACTTTGTTGTTAACGAAACTACTTCAATAGAGAAAACATTTCTTGTGTTTGAATTTGGGCAGTAGTGCCATTACAGTTTGGTAAAGAAAAGAAAAATAAATATTTTTAAGTAAGAAATAAATAAACTTATATAGCATGTTTTCGACTACCATAATACAGGCATTTGCCTAGCTTGGTAGTCGAAAAGCCATTTAAAACAAACCTGTAACAAATAAAATGAATAAAGCAAAATTTAAAAAAAAAATGTTAACAAATGGGTTGATCTAGTAGTTGTTTGGTTTGTGTTTTAAAGGCTTTATAATATGATTTTATTTTATATGGGAGAAAGTAAAAAAAAATTTATACCTTGAAATGTATAATAGTGTTGAGAAGCACTCGTTTTAAATTTAGGGATTTCTAAGTTGCCACGTGATTCGGTTACTTATTTTTGTGAATGTTATTGAAGCATTGAAATGATCTTTGTGAGTTTATAACAATATATAGAGTTATTTTTGAAGATTTTATTTAGACTGAGAACCCTAAAAGAGTTGTGTGTTGTGTAGGTAAGAGGTTAGTTTTAAAAGTCCCTCCCCACCTGTTTATACCATATTGTAGAATAGATTGGAATAGAATAGATGATAGAATAGTTCATCATACAGATATTTCTACCTAATTTATTTATTTTTTAGTAGGTATCACGGTGCTTCAATATATATGACAAATTAAAATTAAAAGTTTTTCGACGTACGTAACAAAGCAATACTATCCAAATAATAATTTAGTCATGATTAGCCCACTTAGGTGCATATCAAGCAAATGCTTATTTTTAGATTTTTCTGAAGGAAGGCTTATTTTGTTCAAATGCTAAATTAAAGTTTTTTATTTGCTGAAAAATGTTTTGTTTACCTTTAGGTTAAGATTCTTGTTAATCTCCTCGTAGACATTGTGTGCCGGTAGAGCAAGGTCAATGATGTTGGACCAATCATCGCCAAACAGAGATCCTGCAAACAAACAACACGTTTTTTAAAAATAAATGTTTTACCTGACATTGAGCTTGGTCAACATTACATAGATGGCAGTAATGTAATAACAAATGCATTTTATCATATTATTTTTATCCAGCGTAAATACGGTTCCATGACCACTCAAGAAAGTGACATTCCAACACCCCTATGAAAAGTAATTAAAAGTAATAAAAAATAATTTAAAAATTTCCCATAACCTAACCTAACAAAACTTATTAAACCATTTTTTTTTCATCATTTTTAATTACTTTTAAAGGAGTGATGAATTTGAACATTGTCGAGTTGTCCGGTCATCCATTACAATACACACATCATTATGCACAACGGTGCCTCATAACACGTGCCAATATTTATTTTGTATTTTATTTTATTTCATCTAAGTTTTATTTTATTAAAATTTAATGTTTCATATCATTGAATTATTAAATTTTAAAATGAGGAAATCAGCACGGATAAAGAAAACATCGCACTTTTTTTTTAGAATGAAAAAAAAAGAAAATACTCTAATACATATATTTTACAATTTTAGAATATCAGAATTTTACATACAACCGAAATTATAATGTTTAATTGAAGTACTTACCCAACCAATGCGAAGGAATGGACCCATCGTCCCTGATAGATCCATTGTTCTGTTGAAGTTTGAGGGTGATGTATTTGTGCAGTTTGGTGTAGAGAGGTTCCACCTCCTCCCACAGCTCTTGCACCTTGCTGTATCCTCCAGGATACTCTGCCAACATCTCCCAGTACTCTTCCACATTCTTGTTACCTAAAACGATTCATTTTCAAGTTAATAACCATGATGGAAAACAAATAAAATGTTTTGTAATAGTCATGATATTGATATTTGGTAAATGTATATAGTCTTGTTTGTTTTTTGTTGAGATTCGATCCAAATTGCGCTCCGCCTTCAAATGACATCTGTCCAAATTATGCAAAACTGTCTGAAACATTGGCCCAAAAGTTCCAATTTGTCGCAATTCAAAATTCCAACATCTAATGTATCAGTTTATATTTAATTTTATTACGTTTAATTTGTGGAACTATGTCCAAATTTTACAGTTTGATAATGCCTTTAGAAGGCTAAACAGATATTGCGCATAATAATAATCTGTCAGTTTACATACATTTTCAAAATACTACCTACACAATACATTCATAGGCCAGTGATACAAAAATATTGTCATTCTATACCTACCTAATAACTAATAATCTATAATTATTGTACTGAGTGAAAACCCTTGCACTATTAACCAATGACCGAGAATTCAAGTTTTTACTTGCGACCGTACCCTTGTAACTATACAGGGCGGTTCCGATGAGAAAGATTATTATATGATTATTCTCCGTACCAAAATTGATTTATCATATCAATATCGATTTTATTGCATTCACTACATCAAGTAAGCAATAAACATGCTTATACGCATGATGGTAATTTTTTAAATATCATGTACTTCTTGGAAGTATTTATTGAGCTAAGTATTTATGATTTTTCAAATAATGTCTAAACAAAATGAGTCGGTAAAAAAATCTGAAATATTTAAGTTTGTAAGACCGTAAATAAATAGACAAACTGAGGTATTTTCGCCACAAAATATTTTTTTTAAACTAAAATTAAAATTCTGAAAAGGAGCTTTACTAGTTAATGTATTGATTTATTTTACAGTATAATTTGAAATGTGTATATTTCGTTTGAAATTTTAACAAATCTGCCAACGGCCAACGGTATAATCTTATTATATTAAAAATAAACTGGATTTTTCAAAATTTAAAACATAACTTTACCAGATAAAATAACAATATTTTGAAATCAATTTATGTTTTTTTTTTAACAAAGAGTCAATACCTCTAGAATTTGATTTAAAAAGGTCAAATTTTTGGAATTGTCTGGTTATAACCCTTTTAAAATATTTTCAATAAAGTAATGCAATAGCTTTTTTGTTTGCCATCAATTGAAAATAAACTTTTGAAGTGAATAAACAAACATTTTATTATCATCAGATTAATCCAAGCACACCTACTGTTATAGATCAACTGAAAATTTAAATTTAATTTACCGTTGGCCTTTGACGCATTTCTCAGCAGTGGAAGGATCTCAGCAGCGTATTTCTTCTCATCGGGTAAGTTTATTTCCCATGAGGCTTGGGCTGAAGTTAGGAGATGGCGATCCCTGGATGTAGCCAACACTCGAAGAAATTCTGTAAATAAAGATATTTTACTTATTAATAAAAGGTATTATTTATAAGTGGACCCGAGTTGCATCCTTTTGGAACACCAGAATAAAGACAATTTGATTTAGAAGAGTTTTTTTATAATATTTTTCGATTTCGCGTTATTTAACTATTATTTTATAAGTGGACCCAACTTGCATCCTTTTGGAACACCAGAAAAAAGACAATTTGATTTAAAAGAACTTATATAATATTTTTCGATTTCCCATTAACTATTATTTTATAAGTGAACCCAAGTTGCATCCTTTTGGAACACCAGAATAAAGATAATTTGATTTAAAGAGAGCTTTAATAATATATTTCGATTTCGTATTAATTATTAACTCATTAAGTGGAACGGTGCGCGGCTTTTTTCATACTAAAATTAAACATGCTTTTGAGACCTTAAAATTCTCAACCAAACTGCATAATTATTTTTTTAATCATAGGGCGTAGGAAATTCCAGTATGGTTACGTTCTATTTTTGTGTTTCAAATTATAAAATATATTGCCTGCCGCTTAACTATATGAAATACATACATATTTCAAACAACTCGCACGCCACCTATAGTAATTTTTAATTACTAATTTTATAACGCCAGAGCTCAACATTATACACAAAAACGTTTGCGAGCTTGCGCACAACCAATCACCAAAGTTTCGTCGCAGTCGGAAGAATGATACATGAAATAATAAGGGATAAAAAAAGAAACATTCATTTATATAGATATTAAAATCATACTGAAATTAAAATTTATCAAACAAAGCCATCAGAAATGCTAAATATTATTGCTTTTAAGATTCTCTTCTATTTCCGGCGTAAACCCGTGAATATTCTATCTTCTTTGGACAGAGACGAGACGCTTTTAAAGCATTCATTATACGTTGATGGCTCGAATAATCATGAAACTACATTTCCTCCAAATTGCCGAGGGGAGTTTGTACGCAAAACACAGCAGAAGAAATAAAAGCCGACAATAATTGAAGCCTGCGACTTGTGTTAAAAAGAACCGACAGGGGCGGATCACCCTTATGTGCACTTACAATGCGTGTGGCGCACCGGGCGGCTGATCCAAGGGGCAGCTCTTCAATTTGATTCTGCATCAACAATCACTTTATTTGGTCTTTATATCTGATAATAATATCTAATCTAGAGGTACGAAAACAAAATTGAATGTGAACTTTAACCGAAAATATTTTTTTGTTTATTTTGAAGACAACAGAAGTAATGAAACCTCAAGATAAGTGTGTTAATGTAGGTTACAAGGAGACCTAACTTACCACAAGTAAGGTCTCCTAACTTATCAGTTAGTACCTTTTTTTATATGAATACCGTACAAGAGTCCCAATTGGTCCCGTCTGGAGCCAGTGAGACTACGGCATTCCCAATTGGGGTATGTTGTGAGGCTAAGGGTAGCGGTGAGGGGGGGGGGAAGAGGAAGGTGAGGCTACTCGGATCTGGTCACCAAACACGGCTAAAGCCATTTCAAGCCTAATCAAACCCAATCAAATTCAAACCTAATCACGAATGAGGAGATTCAAAACCATTGCAAAACTGATGTTATCGTAATGTACAAAAGTGTTAAAATTGATTGAAAAATTTATGGCTTTTTTATTGAAAGAATAGTTAAAATAATACAAATCAACAAACAAGTTCTGTTAAGCCAATTGAATTGGCTTGTCAACAGGTGCTTATAGTTTAGTAACATAATACATTTTAAGAGTTATAATTTACATCTCATATCTACAGATTCAACATTTTTTCATACATATCTATATAAAATTTTAATAAAACTTATCTGATTCTATTTACCCCCACCCATTTTCAATTTGTATGGTGCATAAAATGATTTATTGCCGATTAAACCGATTTACTGAGAAAATAATTATGACATTAGATCCTCTATTCTGTGAGATACTTTTAATTTTTTAATTTCTTACAGCCTTACTAAAAAAAAAACACTCCGCGGCCGTTAAACGGTGTTTCTGTAGCACGTTGTGTAAAGTCTGTACATTTCGTTTTTCAAATTCTTACTAAACAAAATATATGGTTTTGATCTGACAACGTCGTATTTTACCAGCCTTACTAATAAACTTTCTGAAACATTTTTACAATGGTCAAACAACCATGTATGAAGAATCCTTACTAATTAAGAACTGACAAAAAATTGTTCATGGAAAGATATGTACATTGCTTACACGGCCAAGGAGGGTAGTTTATCTGTTGTATATGTTTGTTCCATTTGTAATTTTCAACGAATTTCGATTTTTTTTGAATGTCCTATATATTTATTATTTTTTGAGATGTCGTAAAAACAAATACCATTTTAGAACCAAAATTTAATTACCTTTAAGATTTTCATATCTAAAATATACTTAAATGTTTAAAAACTGTAGTATTTTAAGCTTCAAACATCAAGTTGAAAAAAAAACTTACTTACCCCAAACACTTTCTATTAAAACATTGAAATATTTGGAAAAATTCAAAAAACACAGTCCTTTTATTTAATGATTTTGAAATAAAACTGTCACCTCACATTTTACTCCTTCACACAATAAAAAAATATAAAGAAATCTTGAAATTCGTTTTTCATTCCCAAAAATTTACATTAAAAAAACTCACGTTTGAATACATTGCTTGCACATCTCAAGACATTCATTTCTTTGATACGTTTACTAAAATATGTATTAGACATTTTAGTCACCAAAAAACATCACTTTCATGAATTTATAATAAAATAAAGATCTTAAATGCAAATTATTTCTGAATATAACCTATAGAACCATTTTCTGACAGTTCAATTTGGAACACACGATTTTTGCGTCACAATTTGACTTAAACTAACGAAAAACAACACAAATTAATAGTAAATATATTGAGTACATGAATATAAGTGAGAATTAGTCATAAAGATTGAAATCATTAACGAAAACATCATCTTAATCACACACATATTCGCGACCGACTTTTTTTCTTCTATGTGCAGGCGCATCAATCACACCACCACTAGCGGATTATTATGAAAACTCCAATTTAAACAAGTAAAATACGGCGTTGCCAAATCTAAAGATTCACAAAAACACCGTTTAACGGCCGCGGAGTGTTGTTTTTTTAGTAAGGCTGTTATTGTTTAATAATGGATTAACTTCTATTGACTTATTTAAATATGTTACATTGCTTAGGTCTTGTAAACATATTGATAAGTGGGGAATAAATAATTTTCCTTGCTTTATTACATAATGTTATATTAGGATTATTCGTTCGTCTAAACTCTAAACAATGCAACACATTTAAATAAGTCAATAGCAGTCACATAATTTTTAAACATTGTCATCTAATGTAGGGATGCATGATACGTACTGTACATATTTATTAGCAGAATATTTTAAACTTAGGGCAGAACTTATTATGATTCGAGGACAGTTATAGCCTTCAGCGGGCCTGAACACGGGAAACAGGAGAGACGGAGATGTAAAGGGAGAAAGAATTGAAGAAAAGAAGGGAAGGAAGTGCAGGGCAGCATTAGTGCACAGCAGAGCGGAATAATAGCAACGATTATCATCAAATGTTTCGGCTAGTCACGTGTTACTGTTACTTCTTCTGTCTGTTTACTTTTTAAAACCTTTTTAAACAAAAATCATTATCATACTAGAATATCTAAAATTTAATAAGAAACGCTGCATTTTACCAGTATTTAAAGTTTTTACGAGTTTAGCCGTGGAACTGCAGAAGTGCACTAATAATTTTATGGTCCGTAGTTTCGAGAGCAACAGAAGCGAACATGTTTTTTTTTGTGACCCGATAGTTGATACAGACAGGGTTGGGCAAAATACATGCTTTGCTGTAATCAAAATACAAATTACAAAATACTTTCAAGTCGTGTATTTAAAATAAGAAATGTGTATTTGTGTATTTAAAACTCAAAATATTTTCAGAACCTTCGATTGCAATCAATTGTCGTAAGTACCCTTATCTAAGAGTGCGTTTCCATTAAAGCAGAGACGTGCAAAAATTGACTAATCATATTGCTCAAAAGACACGTCTCATCTCCGCTTCACTTCGTAGACTTCAAAAGTTTTGTGGTAGGTGTTAGGTAATGTAAATAGAAACTGATCCAGCCCACCCTATTTATCAGTAAAATAAAAATTTCCCTTTATGAACACTTGATTTTTAAATCATCAGACAAACATTTGTTGGGGAATGAATAAAACCTGCTAAAGAAAATGATCTTTCTACATGTCTTGATGAGCACAAACTTGTGTTGAATTGTATGAAAACTTTTTTTTTATATTTGGATAGCTTTCAAGAATGGTAAGCTCTTTACTTTTATTGTTTAGAAAGCTGACTAACTCTAACTCAATTGTTGATGTCTTATCATCATAAGATCGCAAAATGTATTTTTATGAAAATGTATTTTGAAGCCACGCGTATTTGAAATGCTAATTACAAAATACTTCAGCATCAGATATTTGAAATACCAAATACAAATTACATTTTTAGGAAGTAATTGAAATACAAATTCCAAATACGTATTTGTATTTCAAATGCGCATTTCAATTACAAGTAATTCAAATATCGCCCAACCCTGGATACAGGACACACAACACTCAACAGGAATCATGCATTTAAAAAAAAGTTATATTTACCGGAATATGAACAGCTTTGAGGAGGGTCCGAGCGACAGTCAATGTTATTTGTGTTGTACAAATCGTTTATTGCTTCATCAGAATAGGACATCAGCTGAAAAAAATAATAGATTCAGATTACACCATGTATTTGTAACCAACATATCGTGGATGGACATATATCGCAGATCCCACAGAAAAGTGTCGTAAGTCAAAATTTCTATTTTACGTTTTATCTCTGAAAAGTAAAGTAATTGTCTATACCCCACGAAAATCGCATTAAAGTTAGATCACTCCTTCTCCTCAAGTTGTCGGTAGTACTAGGATATCTTGCAGACATGACCGTTTGTTCATATTCATTCATTTGTTTTCACTGTCCTGTAAAATTAACTTCTTTGACTTACGACACTTTTCTACGGGATATGTGATATTATCACAGGCAATGCATAATCCAACGATGCAAATCCCACGATGGTGTGATAGTGCGCTGGAATTTTACAGGTAAAAAAAACTTCGTAAGTCGCCTGAAAAATTTATGCTGGATTGGATGCTGCATTCGTTAAAAACGTCTAACACTAATATTGCTGGCATTTTATTCCTCTTTCTTTTTTTATTTGAATACCGCGCAGGAGGCCTATCCGTCCATAGTCAGTGAGACTATGGCATCTCCCAGGATTAGTTGTGTGGATGATGATAAAGGGGAAGAGATGTGGAGAGGACGGTGGGGAAGCACCTACCTATTCATAACTCATCACCAAACACGGCTAGAGACATTTCAAAAGACGTTTCAATTATGAATGGCGGTCTTTCTTCAGAGCGAATCTGAAAATATCTTCCGCTCTGGGACGTGCAGTAAATATACTATATATTATTTTTAATTAATTAATACTGAAAAATTTCTGAATGAGTTCGAATGAGGTGCTCAATTACTGAATTCCCCTGAATATTTATTTATATCCTAGCGGGGTTTAATTTTAGGCTCTAGAGAATTTAAATGTTTTCAGAAATTTCCCCAGATTTTAAAATAATCCTGTTTCCGATCATCAACTGCTTCAAAATGACTTCCATACGATCGTGTACTGTCAATGATATGCACTTAAATGTTGAAAAATGTTACACTTTAAACTTCATTCAAAATAGAATTATAAAGGATTTTTTCCTATTTTATTATTAATGATTTTGTTCTTAAAAAAGGGTCTTCCATGAGAATATGAATATGAAAGAGAATGAGAATCTAGGAATAACTCTTGATTCTAAATTCATATTTGATGTGCTGAAATTAAGTGCAAATCACTTAAAGTGATGGGATTTATTCACGAAATATGTAAAGCTTTCAAAGACCCGCAATTAAATCTAAACTTTAGAAGTAAACTTGAGTATGGAAGCACTAATTGGAATCCACATTACTGCAAATATGAAAACGTTGTAGAATCGGTTAAAAAAATGCTATGACTATTATCTTTCAAATGTGGTCTAAGCAACCATTTTAGATCATACGAAGCGACTTTGATACTTCAAGATTAGTACACTTAAAATTAGAAGACTCATCTAATATATTTATATAAAAAAATAATTCAAGACCATCTTTATACTACATTATGTCTTAGTAATATACATCTCTTTTTTTTTCGTTCAAAACAAAGACAAACGTTCCCAGGTTACGAATAACCTGACAACATTTGAAAATCTCCTACTATCTATCACCACAGTAAGCGGAAAATGTTTCTTGTATCGTGATGGAGGACTTAGCCAGCCGAGGAATTGAACACGGGACGCCTGGGGTGTGGCGATGCTAACTCGGCCACTGACCGATCGATCAGAATATTGAAAAATATGTTCCCAATTCCCATAACTTAAGACGCCATAGTATGTTCCAGCTGAATACATTTTTAAAAAATCGCCTGTTTTATGCCTCTGATCAAAATGAGTAATAAGTGAGAGTGTGCTGAAGTAGACATCTTCGTCGATAATTTATACGGATTCAGAAAAAAATTTCTGCTGTTGCTAAAAAATATTTTAATTTTATTTATTTAAACCCCATAAAAAGCTTTTACATTAAAGTGATGCAAAGGTTTACAGTGGAACACAGGAGGAAACAAATTAAGGACAAAATAAGTACTCAGAAATAATATCGAAGTATCATAAAAAATAAGATCAAGTATATCTATTCATAGTTTTATTTGCATTTTCATACATTCGTAGTTTTATTTGCAAATCGTAGAATTCTAGGAATTGGCTAATGTATAGAGTAATTCAGGAGCAAAAGGGTGTAAGTTATCAATGTGACATTTGGTATTTTTGAGCTAATTATATTATTATGTATCACTTCCAGTGGCGGCCAGCTCTAAAGAGCGCTAGTGCGACGCACTCCCAGAATTTCTGCCAATCCAAAAATTCCCTAGCGCCGAATAATATATTTCCGACACGCCTCGTCACAAATCACAATACACACTTCGCTAATGCATACATAATATGTCCATATAACTACTGTGTGCGTATCGAAGCAGATCGTTGTGTGCCTATATTCCGAGCGCTGGATCGTTTTTAAAATCGCTCCAAAGAGTCCCTTCATAATTATCTAATAAGTTCAAACCGTGGGTAGGTATAATATGGGTAATATCCTTAACAAATCTTTCGTGTACGAGATCGGCGATCTGAAAATTTCCACCACATCAAAAGGAACGGTTTGTTCACCAGCAGATTAAAATGAGACGCGTTTGTGTAATATTATTTTCGATATTGTGTATTTAATTTAACATCTACTCTTTCATTTAATGTTCCGCTTAGCATAATTAACAAAAACAATGTAGACATGTTGTGACAGGTCACAGGTCCAATACGCTATTGTGATCCGTTTCTGGATGAGTAAGGAGGATTTAAAAATACGCTGAACTTTGAAAAACGGTTAGAAATTAAACATTGTGATCAATATCTATTTTACAACTCTTTTATAGTAAGTAATAAATTATCGGATGCTTTTTCGTGTGTTAAATTGTTAAAAATCGTGGGTACCATCCCTATGACGCCGAGGAAAGTTGTTTCGGTGATTTTCAACTTTAAAAATAATTTAATTATTCTTGAGAAACACAATTAGCCAAGATAGACTCAATGCATTGTCAGTGCTAAGCATTAAATAATGCCTAAATCTATACCGGATTTTAACTCCAGGCTCATTGATGTCTTTGCTACTCGGAGACAACGGAGAATGGACCTAATATACTATAGGTGGGATATTTTCATAATTAAATTTATTTCAAAGGAGAAAGGAGTGTAAGGAGAATATATGACGCAAGGTTGAATGGTATAAGAACATAGTAGAGAACATCCGAGGCAGACATCAGACACTTGAGTCGGGCCATGTCAAGAGTCAGAAAAATAGAAGAGTATGTATGAGACGATGTATGAATGTGAATGAGGCAAAGAGTGTGTGCCAAGACCGAGTTGTTTAGCGGTCCGTTCTCTCTGCCCATGGTTAGTTGGTTTAAATTTATTTTAATTAGAGTAGGTATATGTACAAGATTTTTAGCGCACCACCGATTTTTGTGAGCACCAGCCGCCACTGATCACTTCGGCCTCTATTCGTGTCTCTTATGTCTCTTGTGTTTCTTGTGTATCTTGCCTCGCTTAGCATTATTGTTTGTCATTTGAGTGAGCTTTTATATCATTTTGTTTTTGTTTGTGAATCTTTATTTAGCTTTGTCTGATTATAATTTTGTAATTTTATGTACCTATTTGCGTATTAACTATTTTTTTGTAACTGGATTGTTCTCACATATATGAGAATATCTTTAAAATACAAAATAAATAAATATTTTTGTTTTTGCTGATTTTGTTAGTTTTTTTCTTCTAAATTGCATGATGTAATAATAATAATGACCTGTTTATAATTATCAGCACTCTTTCAAATTACTAATCATTGTTTCTTTGTTTATTTAATCAATTTGTTTATTTAGTTAAAAGTCTTACAAAACTAAGTAGGTGTAAGTTTGATTGTAAGAATCTCCCAAGTTTGACAGGTTGACATTAATTTGACAGGAAAATGGGATAATATCTCAGTTTTCATTTTTATTTTTTTAAAATGCACCTTTCTTCCTCTTGATCATTATTTTGAGTAAACAAATGGTTAAAGTGACACAATAAATAGTTACTTTTAAAGGTACAAAAACCACTTCCTAAGTAATTATCTCACTTAAAACTCTTTTATAAAAAATAAGTTTGAAAATTAATTTACTCCCTTACTTGCTTGCAGCAATTTCCTCTATTCTTCTCTTACATTCTTCCCTGTCTTGTGTGGTTCTTTTAAAGTCTGCATATGATGAGCAGGTCCTCCAGGTACTCTCGGCCTGGGCGTCCCCTAGAGTTTGTCCCCTCGGTCAAACCCTCCATTATGGCATGCAAGAGGCCTTCTTGTCGTATTATATGGCCGATCCATCTTGCACGCCTTTCGAACAAGGTCCTGAGCAGGTGCCTTCCTCCTTCGATTCTTTGGAGAACCTCCTCATTTGTAAGGTGGTCTCTCCAGGAAATTCCTAATAGTCTTCTATAGGACCACATCTCAAAAGCCTCTAGTCTCCGTTTATGTCTTTCGGATAGGCATAGGTCTTGATGAGGAGTATTCTCAGTTTTAGGTCTATATTATTCGATTCTATTATTTTCGAACTTTTATTGAATGCAAGCCTAGCCTGATGTATACGGCTGTCGACCTCGCTCTTAGACCGACCGTCCCATTTTATTTTGCTCCCGAGGTAGATAAACCCCTTGGTGTTCTTTAGTGGAACTCCTGACATCTCTACTCTCATATTATATTCTACTCTTATTTATAGCATATTTAATGCGAAAAACACAGACACGTGTAAATAATATTTGAACGAACATTCGAATTTTGCTTTCCTCGTTATCTCAAATCTTAGTATTTGAAGATGACTGACTAATCAATTGAACGATCTATCTACGCCGATCAACCTATACCTAATGTAAAAAAATTGCATTGAGACCATGGCGATTTTTATAAGTTACCCCGATTTTATTTATTGTTTCTTTACATGGTAGGTATTATTGTTCACATTTCAATATTAACCTCACTTGAACAAGCCTGTTTTGAGGATAATACGTTTATAAAGTAGTAAAAATAGAACAAAAAATATTTAGGTACCTATTGATAAAACAACAAAGGACAAAGATGAACCAATTGATGGCAATTTTAACACCGATAATTTAATATTTTTCTAAAAGTGCACAAGATGTCTTAGTATGTTCTGGAAGGATATTAAATATAAGTGTAGACTGACACAAATAATTTCTTTGACCAAAAGAAAATTTATTTTGAATTTCCATAAAGTTATGAATATGATAAGATAATTTTAATTTAAGGGTTTACATGATAAATATTTACATTTATTTATCATTAACGGGGTTTTGCTGTGTTGTGCTATATCTTCGTTGGCCAACGTTTCGTACAGCGTTACAGTGTCCATCATCAGCGCAGATGTGTGAAACCATGTTGGTGTTCTTTTAAAGCAATTCAAACGATTTGCAGCGCCCTAATTTTGCATATCATTATTTTTGGTCGACTGTTCTTTATCCTTATTACAAAAGTCCCCTCAACCAAATTCATTAGATTTTTTCAATTAGTTTACTAATCAACTTTTATTTCCGTTTGGAATGCAAATGAAGCATCTACAATCAGCATACCGTTTTAGTTTACAGGTCGTTTGACATTCTAATGAATGCAACTATTTTTTTAAATTGCCTTCCCTTGCTGCTGCTTTTTTTTAGAAATGACGGGGGTTGCTGGCCTATGATCACAGAGCGTCAAATTAATAATTTGCGTCCCTCGGAGAAATTAACCCCAACCCCGTCCGATTGCAAGGGGGAAACTTTTCAACTGTTTCAAGTGTACATTTTTCGAAACGTCTTTTAGAAGTTAGAAGTCATCCCCCTTTTTGAAAAACTTTTGTCAGGCAGGCGTAGGTAGGTATAAATACAATCTGGGAATTAAAATATTTTCTCTTTTCCTTTTGAAATTGCACAGGCTAATCCAACCAGTCAGTTAGGCACTCCAATTTAAGGACAGCCAGCCAATTATATTTATTGTTATTCTACGTTTATTTATTTTATTATTCTTCTTCAGTGATATATTATTGATAACACTATATTGATATAAAGGTAAACTTAATTTAAAAAATCATAAAATAATTCATAATCTGCACGTGTATAGATGGCGGTAATAAAATTATTTTAGGGAAAAAACCCTTTTTGCTGGTTATGCTGTAACATGGTGAATGGTTTGTTTGCGCGTTTAATAAATAGTTTTGTCTGTATAAAAACTATTTTTTTCCGAGAAAGGAATACAAATACAATATTGAATTTGCTTGCCTTTTTGAATAAGAATTGTTTTTCATGCGGAAAAAACAATTTATTCATATTACGTATTTCCGGTCGCGAACAAACAATTCATCTTGTTCCTATTGCTAGCAGATACCCGGCGTGCGTTGCAATGCCAATTAAATAAATAAATTGTTTCTCCCTTCGTGTCATTTCCCATTTCCGCGTTCCCTTTTCACCCTCCCACGTTCCCCCCTCCCTCTCCCGCTCTCTTCTTTCTCGCGACCCCCCCCCCCTCCCCTTACTTCCAACTACAGACTAGATTATTATTATTACTATATATATACTATTGGGCATGCAATACAAAACTAAACATTGACTTTCTGAGTTATTAAGTAGGTTAGAGATTGATCCAAATATACCTACATGTCCTGGAGCAATTCAAACAACACATTTTTTTTTTTTAATTCGTGATTGATCAGGAAAAACAAAACCATTTTAAGAAGCTAATGAATCGGCTGTGACAATAATTCTTTTATTATTTGATTTATCTTGGTTAAATTCTGATAGAATCTCTAAGGGACTTAGATTTCCATCGAATACAATTAAAATTTAATATTTCTAATACTTACGCTATTCCACTGATCAGTATCGAGCAGTGTGTCTCCTGGAGAGGAGATTAACTCCAACTTCCTCTTCAGCAGCTGGTCCTTGACCTCCTCGCTCTGGCCGTAGGTCTTCACCTCGTTGGCTTGCGTCTTGGCAAAATCTCCGAAGGCTTTGTCAGCGTCCACCTGGAACAGGGAAACATCAAATATTAGATTCAATTCAATCTGCGGAGTGTGCGGAGATTTTATCCAATTGGAAGTTTCCACATTAATTAGGTGAACAAAAATAGGGGGGGTCCAGTAAAATCTCACTATACCGAGGGGGGGGGGGGGGGCAATATAAATCTCACGTCAACTTTAAAAGAGAATATATTAGTGTGGAGATAATAAAACAACAAAAAAATGTTTTACTTCTTTTGATGTGTCCCATTTTGCACGCGAAAAAATGGCTATTATGAAAAAAAATTATTTCGAGTGTAAGAAAAAAATCTCACGTGAAGGGAGGGGACGGGGGGGGGGAGCACTAAATCTCACTTAATCTCACCAGGGGGGGGGTCTAAATTTTTTCAAAAACTACTCACGTAATTAATGTATGTCCCCATTGCAAATGGAGGCTTTTTCAAAGTTCAATGTAATAGGTGCAATTGGTTTTCGTGGTTTTTATTACACTATTTTTTTAATTTTTTTTATTTATTATTTATTAACCAAAAAATACATTTTATGTACATTCTTTTAGGTATATGCCACCTCACTAGGCTGAGCCTGTTCCGAGGTAGCAGCATTTAAAAGAATTTTTTTGTATAAATAAGAAACACAATTATTAACGCTCCAATATTAATTTAACACACAGAGTTTTTACTTTGACGTCATTTTATTGTCTATGAAAGTAAACATTGCTACACAGGCGAAATGCTACATCAGCCAGAAAAATAACAAAAATTGTGAATTTCACGATTTTTAGAAAAATATTTACATTTTCGCCACTGTAACTTGTTACCTATTAGACTTACAAAAAAATTATGTAACAAAAAATATTTAAAATTTTATCTTCTTTAACTTTGTCTTTGAAAATTTGGTTGTAAGATTAACCATTTCACAATTATTTTGAAAAAACCTAATTTTGGGAATTTCAATCCAAGATGGAGGCTCGAGCTCGACCACCACAAGGTCGAAAACTTTTTTTTCTTCTTTAGAGTCCTAATCTAAACAACATATATCAAAATCGCTACTACTTGACCTTTTGCAAGGTAAAGGCCTTTTTTATCCCCCACTGACTGGACTTTAAGTCTATGTCAAGTATTTTATCAAAAGCTCTACTCTTTATCAAAACATTAACATATCAAAATAAAGTGTTTAATAATGCACCAAACTTTCACTTCCAAACGAGCTGCAACTTTTCGCATAAACATTTTACGGATTTAATATTTTAAATTAGAATAAAGAGCGTATTGTACAGTCATAATATACGAGCAACCGATTTTTACGACCCAGAGTGAAACGAAATAGCCACAATATAAACTTTAAGTGCAGCAAAGAAATAAGAAAAGACTGTTGAACTTCTTGGGAAAGAGTCGATAAAAAGATCATAAATGCATCGCCTTGTTATTTCAGAGTGAAAGAAGTGGAAAGTTAGCGAAGGGTGAAGAGTGAAGACATATTGTTTTTATTGTAAGACGATATTGCTAAATTATGATAACTGGTCATTGAAAATGTGAAATGATGACTGGCGGTTGATATAATAAAAAATCAATGATTATTCATTTTAAGAATCTAAATAACTTCATTCTTTTGGTGACTTGGTGGCGGGCCGGATCGGGAAAGACTTTTTTTATTAATACCTCACAAGAGGCCCAACTGCTCCGTCTGGAACCAGTGAGACCATGGCATCACCGATTGGGATATATTGTGAGGCTGAAGTTATGTGGGAAGAGGAAAGAGATGGGGAAGAATAAGTACCAGGATATTCAGTCACCAAACCCGGCTAAATCCATTTCAAGCAACGTTTTCAATTCTGAATGGTGATCTTACATTAGGGCGATACTGAAAGTATCTTCCACTCTGGAACGTGCCGCAAATATACCACATATTATTTAAAACATTAAAAGTGTTTTAATAAAACTATAAAAAAATTTAAAAAATTGGATCTCACAAGAAGATGATTTTTTGTCAGTGTCTTGGGCCCCTAGCACACTCGATCGATAAGGATTGACAGGATAACTTTCGGTAACTTCTCATCGTTCCCTAGCATGACTGCAGATCGCCAACGAATAAGTGAAGTTCACAATGACTAAATGTCCTTAATGTATTCGTAATCAATTGTTGTTTGTACGTTAGCGATCTGCAGTTGTCCTACCTAGAAGTTACCGAAAGTTATCCTGTCAATCCTTATCGATCAAGTGTACTAGAGGGCCAGGTTTTGTTATTTTTTTTTACTGAAGGCGTTAAAACTCTCAAACGGCGAATTCCACCATCATGAAATTTGTACAATTATTTACATTGAAAATATTATTTAAAATACATGAAATAAACAACAGATAAACGAACAATAAATCAAAGGGATAAATTACATGATATTATTTACCTTTAACTGTTAATATTTCTATCAAAATATTTACTCAGAGTTGAATAATGTTATGAACTCATCCGTGAAACAAACAAGGCAAATATATTGCGAAGTAGGGAGAAATTTTACAGGGTAGTTTACTGTACGAATAAAAATTGAAAAAATGTTTTTGAAAATGTGTGATTCGTTTAACTGTTATGCAAACCAACGAATTAGAATAATTACCAGTTAAATATTATGTAATTGTACGGTTTGCTATATCGATAGGCAGACATTAGTGATTGTGTTGAGGCTCTTCAAGAATTGTTTGCAATATATTTATACTTGTGGGTCTAAATACCAACTACAACTGTCAAGAAATTTAATCTCAGAGCTCGAGAGCTATCGTTGACCCGGGAGTACTTGCCGGCTGAATCTCATCTAACTGCCCGACAACTGTCCGAACATGTCATAAGCTCTACGCCTACCGACATCTATAAAAAAACTGAAACTACGTGTCATTAAAGGACACTACAGTAATTAAATTATTTAGCTACACAGATCACATCAAGTAAACTTTAATAGGGTTATTAGCATTGCATAAAGTAGTTTTGAATAAATTTACAGCCATTTGCGAATCAATCGAAGTATATTAATACGGTAATGCCCGTACGGTTCAAATTAAGGAACCCTACTCCAATTAAATCTCCAAACGCACGCTGTATAGAAACCGTTCTAAGCCGTCCGTGAACGTGCATTTTTCCACGGAGCTACTGCCGTAATATACACACTTAGCACTCGCTTACATGGATTTGCAAACGGAAGTGGCGCCATCTATAATACTATATTTAAGAAAAAAAAATATGAAGCAGAAGAAACATTTTTCGCTTTCGTTCAATAATAAGAAGATTTATGTTGGGGTGAAGAGTGTTCCTCTCATTATTCACGGTCTTAATGTAAGAATGTCTACTATTATATATCTACCTATTAAATATATAAGTATTCTGTAGTTTATTGTTAATAGTAGTTGGTTTTTTTAAAAGGGTTATGCCTTATAAATAGTCACCAACACTTAAACTGGGCGAAGCAGAACGAATAGCCGCCCACAGGGCCTAAAAGCAAAAGTTTTTCACTGCTTGTCTTTGATTGCTACTTGAACCGTTATTTATTGACTTATCAGGTGTCAACGCGTTTACTGACGAATGCAAATCGCGGCAATTATGGATAGTATTAGCAAATCATTATTAAAATGGTCTTCGTACATGGAGATACTTACAAGCTACGTGACTGTGACGCAACCACACGTAGCCTACCGATATGTTGGTGTCCGTACATGACGCTACCCGAATTATACTGAACATGATCATTTTTTTCGATGTCAAAAGACTAGCGACGAAGACAATAATATTGTTCCTCTTTTTTTTTAACATTAACTCATTTGTGAAGATGCTGTGTAGGAGGTCTTTTTGAGGTGAGAAAGTAGTGAACATGGGTCTTGAAGAGATCCATGTTATAGAAAGGAGGAAACACAGATGCAGGCAAACCATTTATTAGTCATTTTATTGTTTCTTCACATGTGAGGTATTACAGTTTATAATACAATTTTCAACCTCACTAGGACAAGCCTGTGTTGTGGTTCCACATTCCACAGCCGAGCTATTGAACTCAAGAACGAGTCGTAACTCCTCATGTGACAAATGTCAACCATGTACTATCTTTAAGCATAAGCATAAAAAATGATCTAAAAACAAGATTTGGATTTTGGGTTCACTCATACAACGAAAGAAGTAGAAAATAATTATAGACTTTCTTTTTCTAACCTCAATTACGCCTTCATCGCTAAATCCTTTCTTACGTATTCTTGTATATTATTATAGTTATATAAACATGGATAATTCCAGAAAAAATATATTCTTCAAATTAAGACGGTCCAAATCCAGAGCCGAAGATACTCTCAGTAACGCCCTGTTGTAAGACCACTACTTAGAATTAAAACCTTGCTAGAAATGGCTTTAGCCGTGTTTGGTGACTTGATCTGAATAACCAGATATTCCCTAACCTTCCTCTTCACACCTCCTTCACCTCCCCACTTGCCTTCAGCCTCACAACTCACAACATACCACAATTGGGGATGCCATAGTCTCACTGGCTCTGGAGAACACAGATCGGCGTTGGGTGAGAAGCGTAGAATTGCGTTCCGTGTGACAAGTGTGTTTCTGAAGCATCTATTTTCAGAGAACATGTATAGATTGTAAGTTGTCCAGATATCTTAATGCGTTGCGTACATTGTGTACGTGGGTCCAGTGTGATCTTAACTTAAGTGCATATCATTTTCGCGAGTTTATACACAAATTTAAAAGTGGCCATTGGAGGCACAAAACTTTTCCCAACCCTGGTTTATAGAGATTCCATTTTGGATTTACTCTGTGGAAATCCCAGAGACATAGGCGTCTATGCTGCAATGTGTACATGGTTTACACCAATGCAAATAGATTCCATGTTGAATTTTGTCTGTGGTTGCCAGAGACATGGGCTTCCATACTGCAGTTTGTCTATGGTGAACCCAAACACGACCATAGCGAATTAATATCAGTAATCAGAAGCAATGTACATCGCAACACGAATGCTTTACTATATAGTGAATTCCATTCACTGAATAGCAAATCCATGGAAATGCGATCTAAATCGATTTAAAGGAAAATTGACATCGCCTTTTGGCTACTAAACAGGCCAACACAATTAATTGTTTCTCTTCTCAATAGAATTTGGAAATGGGTATGGGTACCGTCGCCCCGGGAACCTATTATTGGATAACTGACACCTCTGCCATATGTTACCCCAAGTACACGGAGAAATTTTTTATTCTAAAATTATATCATTTTATTCGTAAAAACGGTTAAAAACGGGACAAAGTTCTTACGAACAAATTGACAGGGTTTCAATGTTTATTGGCGGGAACATGTAAGAAAAATTTCGTACGTATACCAACAAATTATTCTTACATTTTCCCGCCAATAAACATTGAAACACTGTTAATTTGTTCTTAAGAACTTCAGTCCCGTTTTTAACCGTTCTTACGAATAAAATGATCGTATTTTAGAATAACATTTTTCTCCGTTTGGTTCGCTACGTTTGGTGACTTAGCAAGGGTGGCCGGGTTCATGGGTTGAGGTTTGTCTGGGTCCTGGCAGCGGATGATTTTGCCCAAATACTTTGTGGCGGGCCAGATCGGAAGAGACTGGCTAAGGAAATTATTTTGATCTCTTCAGCTGGACTCTCATACGTTCATACATTCGTCACCCCCAGATTCCTTTCCTCCCCTCATATCTTTTCCTTCCCAGAACTTCTTCCCCTTCATTTCCCTAATAAGACCCTTCGCACAGCATCCCCAAAGATGACCTAGGCCCCGAGGGAATTTGTTTTCTTCAGGGCCTCCTGTGCGGAGATAGTGTAAAAAGAAATAATTTCGATGTTTGAAAATGTCATAAGGTCATTTTCATAAAAAGTGAGGAAAAATTGACCCTACTTGGGAAATAAGGATACATTACCATCGATACCACCTCTTCAGTGGTATCATCAATGTTTGCGCGGCCAGCGGGCAGCATGTGTGTAAGCAGTGTGACTTCCTAGTATCACCTAAAATATGGGCATTCCACTGAGAGCTCCATTGTAACGTGTAGCCTTCTCTTTCTGTTACACAACCTGTTTATGGAGAAGGGTGAGAAGCTACAACGGAGCTATCAGCGGTAGGATCGCACTAGTTGCACTAGTGGGGAAAAACGAAGCAAACGGCGTTTCCTTGTGTTTTTCGGGTGGAATTTTGTAGCAACTAAACTTTCTAATTAAAGTGTAAATAATAGATTAATATCGACAATGCTAAAGAAGCCTCTGTGCAATAATTACCAATCTAGTGATCTCACAGTGTGTATAATTGGTGTCCATTTAAGATGATAGACTTCGCTTTTCGGCCCATACAAAAAGGACGCCCGGGAAAAAACACTTTTCTACATCGAAAATTGCACAAAATGAATATATTTTTTTATACTGCCTTCTAGAAGGTGAAAACTATGTCGGTATTTTTTCGAATTTTCGATGCGTTTCGTATTAACGTAAACATTCACTGTCAAACATGTACGATTTATCAAAAAATATTATTTAAGGAAAAAGTGCTGCTAACTCAACTCTCATAAAGAATTATAAAATTATAAAAATCTACCCACGTAGCTTCTTCTTTCTAAAAAATATATATTTTTTAAATTTTCAATTTCGTGAAAGTTTCGGTGTAGAAAAGTGTATTTTCTATAAATCCCTTTTCATCGATATATCGGGCTGTTAGCGGCTGGTTAAAAATCGAAGGTTGGAGGTTGTCTCCTGTCTCTTTTTTCCTCATGCGAACCCGTAACACTCTGTTTCACGTTGCCTGCAAATTGGAAGAAACCGTCTGTAATAAAAGAGACAGAAGGCAACGTGAAACATAATGTTACGGGTTTGCACGAGGAAAAAAGAGACAGGAGACAATAGCCAGCTGCTAACAGCCCGATATGTCGGGCTGTTCGCAGCATGGTGTGTAGACCGCTTTACATTCATGTTAATACAATATTGTATTTGCATGCCTTTCTTGGAAGAATTGAGTTTTAATGCGGACAAAACTATTTATTCATATTTCGTTTTTACGGGCGTACCAGGACCCAATTATGGCTGGATTATTATTTGAAAAAAAAAATCATAAATTAAAAAATAATTCTAAGACATTACAGCAATGTTCAGCTCGCAAAAATCATTTACATCATCATTGAACAACTGCAGAAAATTTTAGAATATACGCAAAAATTTTCAACACAAAAAAAATAGTTTTGTTAGTGGAACGAAGCCGGGTAGTACCTGTCTACCTATCTATAGCATATTCGTCACAAAATTTCAGATGCAAAATCACAGAAAAGTTTAGGAAAATTTCCGTCAAAGAATATTATGCAGCTTGTGAACACAGGCTAACCCCTAGACATCTTTATAATTAACAATGTTACAAAAAAAACAATTAAATAAAAGGTATTAAGCGCTCGTACTATAATCTCCGTTTCCTTTGCGCTGGTGAAACCGGATAGCCCTACACATATACGACTACATTGTATAGCACTATACAGGGTGTAACAGCACGTATCTGAAGTATTTTACCCAGAGATTCATATGAGCATATGGATCGTCCTGTTGATTAGTCAAACATCTCTACGTACTAAGATTTGAAATATCGAGGAAGGCTATATTCGAATGGTTAACAAAAATCAAATATTATTTTTAGGAGTCTGTGTTTTACATATTTAATATGATATAGAATAAAACCGGACGGCATAACGGTCCGGTATATTTTAAAATATCCTACCAGTAACACAGAAAACATAAAAAGTTGTAATTCACTACAAGTTGATGTTTATGTGTAATCTGAGTATTGTACCAGACGGAGGGTACAACTTTTATATCCAAACTCAACTCAGATTTCGATTTATCGGAGATATCTGACTAATCAAAAGGATGCAGATTAAAAATGTAGATGTCATATTGCAGAACGATGGTATTTTTTTTTCAATTAAAAAAAAAAAAAATTTCCATCACACGTAGCAACTTAGTAGTCGCGTATAACTAAAGGTGCTCCCATGGCAATTGTGCACATATGATGCATGGGTGGGGCCTTAAAGAGTGAATGCGGTGCAGTGCACACCACCGACCATGTGGTCAACGAATGCCCGCTCCATTCATTCCCTGGCGGGATTGATGCTGTCCACAGGGCGATGCCTGAGGCCCTAGACTGGTTCCCAGACCTAGGTGTCCCGCTCTGACCCCCCACCAACGAAAGAAGACGAAGAAGTCGCGTACAGCCAAGCGAGTCACGTGATAAGCAGGGTTGTTGCTGATGATGCAAAAATTTTGACATCCGTGGAAGCGGATTATTAAAGATTCACTTCCGCGGATGCGGATTACAGGATTTTTTAAATTAGGTATAGGTATTTCAATTTTAAGTACATAAATAAAATGAAATTGATTTAACTTTAATATGTTTTATTTAATCATATTTTGGCACTCACTCTGGCCCCGCCCACTTTCTTTACGTGTCGTTACTTGTTGCAGATAAAAAATCCGCATCCGTAAAAGCTCCGCGTTGATGCGAATGTCTGAATTAATGCGGATGCAAATATCCGTAACACCCATGGTGATAAGCACACCATCTCTTTCCAGTAGTACAGTAAACAAGAAACAGCGCGCGTCTTACGTGAGTCCAAGCGTTTGAAGGGATCATTTCTTAAACGCGTTCTGGTGTCTGACATGTACGAGTGTGATCAGTGGCAACGTGTGATTAAAAATATTTATGTTTTTTTATATAATAGAAAAAAATCATCGGACAGCAAATGACGTGTGTTTTTTTCTTCAAATATGCTCAGGAATCGCTACTTAAAATCCCTCGGGTACGTGCTGTTACACCCTGTATGCCCCATGGCACTGTAGGTACCTTTAGTCTGCGAAGCCACAATATGGCCATTGTGAAATGCCAGATATGATATTGCAGAACAACAGCCGCCAACTCTCTTTCCTGTTTTTTTTGCTGCAAAAAATAGCGGCTATAAACACAATGCCAGACCGTGGCTGAAAAATGATTGGCTTGCTGATTAAAATTTACACCATATTTTATATTTTAAGATCTAAAGTAAATATTGCCTTTTCACTTATAAAAATATCCACAACGGCAAAACGTGTGTAACGCTATTTGTTTTTATGCAACAAATTGAAACTTTGCTTTGGCTTTGCAATTTGTATTGCAATTATTCAAACTTTTCTATGTGGAATATTAAAATATTTTAAAATGAAAAAGAAAAATGTTTAAGTTCAAAATGAACCTTTAGAACAAGAATTGAGAAGCATTTTCACGATGAGAAATTATTTACAAAAACTCTTTTTTCGTGGAACTTTTTTAAGTGAATTATACTGGGGGGCAATATTTTATGATAATCTTTAAATGCACGTGAAATTAACTGTTAGATAAGTATGATGAATAATGAAAACTGAATTCGCTTGTAAAAAGCCACCTTTAATAAGTAAGTAATATATTATGTGGGAAGTAGGTATGTAGATTTACCACTTTGTGAAAATATCAATTTCATTCGTCAAACACCTTGTATATCTATAGGTATATATATGCAGAACAATTTTCTCGGTGCACCCGCGTAACGTAGTCCTGGGGACTTTTTTTAATTTATTTATTAAGTGAAAAGAAATATACATATTTCGCTTTGTTAACTTAAGTATACATTGGTACAAATAATATTAATAATGATGGTTTACTACCTACCACCAAGTAACACATTTTTTTAAGTAAGAACATTTTGGTTTTGCTCATTAATCTTGAGAGCAAACAGTTTTTTTTTTAAATATATTCATTTTATTTTCGGTTGTCAGGCTATCAGGAAGGAGATTATATATGTTTATACCCTCATAGCCTATGTTTCTTTTACCACACTCTGTCTTTGTTGAATTGGTGTATAATTTATTACGTTGTCTTGTGTGGTGTTCATGTAGGTACTAGTGATGTTTTCAACTCCTGACGTTTCGGATAGATCTCACTGTCCATCTTTAGAGGCCTTTGTGTCTTGAGTTTTGTATCAAACTGACCGCTTACGCATATCTGTTCAGTCCAGAAGTGCTTTCAGGAGAAATTCCTTCTCAGGACTACGTTACGCAAGTAAACAGAACAACTCCCATTTCAATGGGAGTTGTTCTGAACGCCAATGTAATAAAACAAATTCATTTATAATTTTGATTATAAAAAGTGTTGCCCAAAGTTGACAGAATTTAAAAAAAATATTAAATGCTACCCGGTTCCGCTCAGGTTTACCTATAGGTACACTAACTTACCATAATTGAATGCTTGGAAAAAATCATATGTCCTATCTTATATGGATATCTAAAAATCCTTTGTGTAATAATAAAAATAACATTGCCAGCAGATTTTGCATATATTGCACTCTGAAAACGCTTTGCGAATTGTGTAGATCATTGTGTTTTTGCAACACTTTGTCATAGAAAAATATAAAACAGCCCGTAGCCAGAAGATACCAGATGCAGACAAGATATTATTTCACGAAAATTGTATGTTCTGAATAACTTTATAAGATTCATAGAGCCCTGGTTTTTATCCTGTCTTTTGTATCATTTATCATGCGGTATACGAACAAAGTGTACCATTATCAACTGCCATATTTATATTCCAGTGGCACAGGGTAGGGGGTGCTGGGGGATGATCTGGTTATTATTTCACGAGGCGGGGAAGCTTCTGGTTGCATGCGCAGATCACATACCTTCCCCTAAAGCGAGGGCTGGTTGTAAGGGAGACATTTCGAAGTGAGTCTAAGAAAAAACTGCAAAATATGAAGAGGGAATACGGCCAATTGCGTTAATGTGTATAAACGGATAAACCGATTGATTTATTCCCTATTTTTTCGGATGGAGTGCTATCTCTTAACTACGGTCTCAAAGGGAGTGATGTGTTTGTTCTGCAAGTAATTCAATCGAACGTGCTAGCTTTTTTAGCTTTTGAAGGGATCTATCGGGGGTGAGGGATTGGTCGGTAAGTCGGCACGTGGAAGATTTTTTATTTTAATTTGGATTAAGTTGTTTTAAAAGAGGTTTCAAAAAGTCACCGGGGATCCAAGTTGAATTTATTTTTATTTTTATATGAATACCGCACAAGAGTCTCAACTACTCCCGTCTGGAGCCAGGGAGACTATGGTATCCCCAATTTGGGTATACTGTGAGGCAGAAGGTCGTGGGGAGGGGAAGGAGAGTGGGAAGAAGAAGGTGGGGAAGTACCCGCTTATTCAGAGCTGGTTACCAAACACGGCTAAAGCCATTAGAAGCAATGTTTCAATTTTGAATGGTGGTCTTACATCAGGGCGATACTGGGAGTATCTTCCACTCAGGGACGTGCCGCAAATGTAATATATATTATTTTAATTGTTTACTCAAAATAATGTCAGGAATCTCAGGTTAGAGTAAGTCATGTACATCCCTTCACATCCTGTATATTATTAAAAATGAATAAATGGTGAATTAATATAAATAAATCAATTTGACGACCGTCCGTGGTCGAGTGGTAAGACACTTGACTCCCGAAGGTCGAAGGTCGCGGGTTCGAACCCGGCGTGCGCAAATAAATTTTATTTGATTAATTTGTGTTATTTCACAATTAATTAATAAAAATAATATATGTTATATTTGCGGCACGTTCCAGAGTGGAAGATACTCTCAGTATCGCCCTGGTGTAAGACCACCATTCAGAATTGAAACGTTGCTTAATAATGGCTTTAGCCGTGTTTAGTGACTAGATCTGAATAGCCAGGTACTTTCCCACCTTCCTCTCCCATCTCCTTCCCTTTCCCACTTACCTTCAGCCTCACAACATACTCCGATTGGGGATGCCATAGTCTCACTGGCTCCAGAAGGGAGCAGTTAAGACTCTTGTGAGGTTTCTCTATAAAAAAATAAAAAAATTTAAAAATCAAATAAAATGTACTTGTGCACGAATTCAAACCCGCAGTTTTCGGATTGCTAATCGAGGGCCTTACCCATCGAATCACGGAGGCCGTCATATAATATTGTGTTGTTTTTTTTTTGTTGTAAATTGTTTATGTTACAAATTTGATTTGCTCTCAACACAGGATTTCCTAGTGAGACAGGCACACTACATTACCAATATAATTGTTATTAATAAAGTAAAATAAATAATGAAAATAAAATAAAATAAAAGTTTCATGAAAGATTCCTGAAATAATATTACAATATTCTTGTAAGACATTCCTCACCTGCCTATATTATTCGTGCTTAAAGGTGGGTAGACCCGGGTAGAATGCATACGCGACAGCTATTATTAATTTTCAATTTCGTCAAACTTGTGATCCATGGCAAAACTCATCAATTCTATATAATAACGTCTTTTATTTCGCCTTTTGTCTGATAAATTGAATTTAAAACGCACCCCATTGTTAGGCCCGACATAATAGGGGTAATTTTGCCTTTGTATTTTTTCTGGTTTACAAATCACTTTTATTCATAGATTACTTTTTCATTTTCCGTATTATAGATACATTATGTTTTATTTGTGATAGCTTTTAGTTTTATAGGTTGACTAGATCTACAAAAAATTGAGATTTTTTTATTTGAATGGAAAGAGAACTGAAAACGAGAGAAAATAAAAGAATAAGAGATAAAGGATAACACAGCCCAATCTCTTGAACGTAATACCTAGGTATATATAATGATACATAAATGTGAATAAAGCAAAATGTAAAAAAAAAATTAGGCATTCCAACATTTTTGCTTTTTTTTTACGGGAAATTGTGTGATGGTTTGGTTAGGTTAGATTTTTTACATTAGCTCCACACAGGAGGCCCTGGGGAAAAATATTTTCCTAAGGGCCTATGTCACCTTCGGGGGTGCTGTGGGTAAGGTCTTTAAGGAAAAGAAGGAGAGGAAGATCGGGGAAGGAAAAACATATGAGGGGTGTGTAGGAATCTGAAGTTCAGTTTGTCCAGATCATCCGAAACCAAGACTTGGACAAAAACACCCCGTGCACCCGGCCAGCCCTGCTAATTTACCAAACGAGGTGTTGGTTATCTAATAACAGTAGGTACCTACCCATTTCCTCCTACTAAATTTAAAATATATATCTAAATAAAATGAAACTTAACCATATTTTCGTAGTAAAATTTTAATGTAATAATAATATTTTATAGTTATTCAGATCTGAAAACTTCTTGGGATAGACATTCGAAGTATGTGGCTAAAATGTGAAACAACCCTCAGAACTTCCTCTCCTTCCTTTCCTTATAAATACCCTCCACACAGCATCCCCGAAGATGACAAAGGCCCTGAGGGAAATTATTTTCCTCAGGGCCTCCTGTGTGGACGTAATGTAAAAAAAAAAACATAAAACTTGTTTACAAAAAATGTTAGACAAGAATACCTACATATTTAGATTCCTACCTACTTTTATTCACAACGTTCGTTAAACAGTTTATTTTTTATTCATAGGAACTCATAAACTAAAAACATGTCAAGTTATTTATTAATCCCGTTCTTGTTATTTATTCTGGAACGTTTATTTTGTGAGTATTTTGAAAATGCCTAACTCACAAAATAGGATTGAAACAACTCAAATTGCAAATCCGCCCCCTGTAAAGTTGCCCCGAACCCAACAAGACCCGTATAATGTTACAAAGCGGGGCCAAATGTCACGGATGTGATCGGGGATAAAAAGGGGATTATACAAGAGAGGTTATTACTTTCAACCAAATGGCATTACTGTTTCCACACTGGTTGTTTTGTTTCAACTAGCTCCCGCCTACCTCAAATTTCAGAGCAATAATATTACATATCTTTTTCATCATTTAAAAAAAAGCGAATTTTATGTTAAGTGTTACTTTATTTTCGTCACAGGCGTAAACAGAGAGGATGGAACTCAACATAACTGTGTTTTGGCACACACTCCTGGGTTCTTTGTATTCTCTCTGGACTCTTCTACTACGACTCTTGACATGACCCCCATCACGGTTTAATTAATTAGATCTTACAAGTTTCTTCCTTGGGTGTCCTCCATCTAATTGTGCGTTATCCCCTTTCCTGACATGCCTTTCCCCATCCTTCGCCCATCCGCCAATGAACATATATTATAAAACTAAATTATAAAATAAAATGCATGACTGTGGGCGAAAAAATATCAAAGGAAGATCCAAAGGTATATATTTAAGAAGAAATCGTAAAAAGGTGGAAGAAATTAAATACCTGGGTATCAATCATCACGGACTCAAAGCTGAATTTTAAAAAAATGCGAACAATAGGTACAATTAAAAATACATAATTTCTAGACAGAATCAGAACTAACATATTGGTAAATCCTGAACGAAGTCTCTGAAAATGCGAATAAGTGCACATCCACTGTCTAAGAGCTCAACCAAAACCTTCTAATTCTGAACTGTGAAAAAAACTATTTATATTTCATTCTACATACCAAAAGGGCTGCATCCTTAACTCACCTAAATATATGGTTTTGCAACAACACTTGCAATCTTGTTTCATGCTCTAACTGTACAGAAATACGTCGGGAGGGGCTGGTAGAGGGAGATCTTTTGACCTCTCCAGCAGGACTCTCACGGAATCACCTTGCACCGCAGTGGAAGGGATAGATACATACATCCATCACTTCTGGACACACTGACCCCCAGTTCCTACCCACCTCTCATGCTTTTTCCTTCCCAGAATTTTTACTCATTTCTTTCCTAAAAATAATCTCCACACATTTGGGGAATTATTTTCATCAGTGCCTCTTGTGTGGAGCTAATGTAAAAAAAAAAACAAAGTAAATAATAAAATATGTTAAAAAATAAACAATACAGTTATTTAAAAAACCCACACATTAATTAACCACTGTTAAAGAATGCAAATACTAAAAAATAAAGCGATTGATGATATGTTAAATAAAAGTAAAAAAATGTCTGCCAGAATCATTAGTTATGTGTTATGTTTATCATTGAATATTTTTGTTTGCCAATTCCACCCTTTGGAATAACAAGGTTCCATCTGTTGCTTTAACATCGTGCGATAATGAACTCTAAGGTAGCTTACCATAGATCTCATAACCGCGTGAAGTTTCCGCAACAGATGGAACCTTGTTATTCCAAAGGGTCAAATTGTCAATGTCTGTCATAGTATTTATATCTAATAAACAAATGAAAAACAAAATCAACAGAATTAAGAACAAAAGAGAAAAAACTTCTTATCGCATGGTTAAAGATTAGACGTTGTCTACGAAATGAACACATAATAACAGTAACATAATAATAATTCTGTTCCCTCCCACAACTTTCCATTAATTCCTAGCCACGCCCACAACCCTACCACAACACTTACTAATAAATTGTACCCTCCCACTCTTTTCTGATTGTCAAATCATTTATATTTGCCCTAACAACAAAATCAAATAACAGTCTAGTGTAAAAATTATCTAGAATATTTATAGTTAATTTTAGTTCTAAATCCTTTCAATTCATCGGCTATCAAAATAATATATTATTACGTTCATATGAAAATGAATGAAAAGGGTAAATTTAAACATAGACGTGGACAATAATAGAAGATGGGTTAGCGAGAAAAGCTGCCATGATAAATGAAAACTATTCTACAATTATGGTAATTTCTTGAGACCGGAAATCAAGGAGAGTGGAAGACTAACACGGGAAAGGTTAGGTACATTCGGATTCATTCTGTGAAATAACCTTATTAGGGAAACAGAATAAACAAGTAGCTGGTAAAGGCAATATGCGTGGGATTCTTAGCTTTAGCTGAGCGAGACTTCATCATTTTAATAGCGTGTTTTATCGATTTTGCAAGTGTTGAAAGTTGAAAACAGGTTTTATTGAAAACACTTCGAGTGGATGGTTGTTTTACAGCGCTGTTTATCTTAACAGTGTTATGCAAACTATACGAGTACATACTTTAAAAGCTAGCGTGTAGTACATGTTGTTTAGTTCCATTTCAAATTTAATGAACAAGTTAGAACTTGGATGGTTATTTTGTTGTACATAATTGATTAAAAAAAACCATTATTATAAGCAATAATTATTAGCCTGAAACACTCCTCCACATTGAAAAAATCTCCCGAGAAAAGTGTATCTTTTGAAATCTCATGTGTATAACATTTAAAAATAAACAACAACAACAACAAAAAACTATGTAAGTATTATATAATTAATACAAAACAATACAAGAACAACATGTTAACCTATCAGAGAACCAAATGGGAAAATAATTCACCGACTCCATATTTTTTCGGCTCGGTAGAACTCCTTACTCGAGCGATAAATCCTACTGATCCCTCAATATAAATATTTAAAAAATCTTTCGTAATCCTACATGTATTAAAAATGACTGATTTTTCCATTTTTCTATATACATTCTTTGAAAAATCTAATAAGCCTAAATTTTTAATGAAAGAGCTAGGTATGTAATTATAATAATCATAATTATTATGTAAGGAGGTAGCGCAACACGGCATGATAAAATAAAAATAAATTACGAATATCTTTTGAAAATCTCGAATCCATATTTATGTAAATCTTAGTTAAAATCGTGGTAAAAACCATAAATGGAATTTTTTAACAAAAAATTTCAGTAATGGAAAACGAACTGACAACAAGAATAAATTATGCGCGAAGTGTAATAGGTATGTACATTAACAGGGCATAATATTATTCGATCATTTTATAAAAAACCTAATTTGTCACAACAATAAAACCATAAACGAAAATGAACGAATGAAGAATGAAGATATTGAAAATTAAGTAGTTTTTACAGATATGATACATTAATTTTTCAGGGCTTATGAAAATATTAAAAAAAACGCTAGATTATTTCAAAGGCCAAGATGCGTTGCACTCGCAGTATTTAATTAAAGCATCTTAAAATATTCCTAAGCGATCTAATTTTCAAACCAAAAACACATAATTTGCATTAGGTACCTCTTAGTGCTTCGCCTTAAAATGATTTTTCAGTTAGACGGCCCTAAATATAAACTAATAAAAAACTATAAACTAAACCCTATAAACTAATCTAAATATATATTATTATTATAGTAAACGTTAATACCTTTGAGATGTTAGGCGTCAAAATTTCCAATTAATAACTTTTCTGATAATAGCCCAGCGTCGAATATTACGCTTTAAATCCAGCTCAGCTTCAGAATATTAAGTTCAAACAGGATCATTGATGAATAGCACCAATAATATATCAAATTCACCATCCTGCCCCGTAATAATTCATGATCCGTCTAATTCTCCTAATCTCCTAGGAACAGTTACAGAACCATCGCGACAGGAATAGACGTGACCCAGATGTGACTTGCATCTTGCATTCTCTAGGAGGAACGAGGTATTTATAACCACAACCGTTCTTCAATTCGTCAGCATTGTTGCTGTTTGCATTTCAAATTCCTGATGCTATGTTTTGGCAGATATGCGGAAGCATTTTGAAGACCTGTTTATAATTTGAACGGAAGATAAATACTAAATACAGGAAATCTAAATTTGCTGCTGTTTTGACGACCCGTCAAATATATTTGTTCGGTTTTCGGAACAACTTGTACAGTTATAGGTCTCATACAAATCGTTGTGTCTCCCTTACTATCAATGGTTAGAAATATGATCTAAACGGTGTTAGAATGAGAAAATACCACGCTTTATATTCAACCCTAAAAGTTAACCACAAAACAATTCAAATGTTCACCTTTATGAATCCAAAATTTCCGACCGCAATTTAAAAAAAAAATTATGCCGTTTTGAGAATTTATTATTCATTATTTTTATATCAAACGACAAAAAAATGAGTTGATGATAACGTTTTTAATACATTTGCCTAATAAATTATGTATATATTTTTATTTTTTCCGTTATCAGTAGGTAATCTTAGTTAGAAAAAAAACGTAAGGTGGGTTTTTTTTCATTTTTAAAACTTTTTTTATGTTTGCATGCAAAATATTTATATCTCAAAAATTATATATTTATTTCGAATTATAAAATTTGAAAGCACATTTAATCACCTTTCCAGATTTTTAGGTTACGGATACATTCAGAAATATTCAATTTGTGGATGGGGGATGGTGAAAAGGAAACGTGGGAGGGGAAAGAGGAAGAGGGAGAGGAGGCGGAAGGGGAACGAGGACGAATGGGAAATGGCACGAATTTAAGTAGCATTGCAACGCATGTCGGTTATCAACTAGTATTTCTTGTAAAAATTGACGATAATATTGTTAATTAAGAAATTTTAAATATGAGATTAACAAATATGAGATTTAAATAAATGGTGGCAATAGCCGAATTGGTAGAGGCGTCCATCCCGGTATGACGAGAGGTTCTGGGATCGAGTCCCAGTTGCGACCGTTATATTTTATTTTTTCTGTGTCTTGTTCATTTTCATATTTTCCTTTAGATTATTAGTGTTATCTTCTTCTTCAATGATTTAATCTATGATATGTTTTCTTTACACTAACAGCTAGGGCTATATTTTCGGCAGGTTATAAATTTCCGAACCCCTGGACTGAGCACAAGTCGAAATTCCCATCGGGGTCGCGGTCACATGACTTTTGGAAAATGGGGTCGCGACCCAAAATAAATTGGGAACCCCGCTCTAACATGTTAATACCTTGGTCCGAGTTCATATTAAATCATACAATAAACAAGACTTTAATGAAATTTAAACCAAGCATTATTATCCTGTTAATTTATTATGATCTGTATTCTGTATCCAACCGTATTTTAGATAATAAATTGTTGTATCCATGCATGAACTTAACAGGTACAACGCTTGTGCGATGTGAATTTGCGATGCTACTGCGAATTAAACACTGGAAATTATTATTGTTTTATCCACAGGATAAACAACAATCATTATTAAAATTACCAGCCGTTATTTTATAAGTGAAGTGGTTGGTATACGTTTAAACCCCATCCGTTTTCATTGAGAGCTTTTGCAAAATTAAACAACTGAGAGCAACAGGGAAACGTGGATTGAAGATATATCACGTTCAACTGTGTGAAACGGTGAACGGAATTCATTATTCATAATACAGAAGCGATGAATTTCATGCAACCGGTTTCCTTGTGAGAACTAGATTGCTGATACGAAAACAAATGGAGATGCCAGAAAAAGGATGAAAGTAGACTTAATACGGTAGAAATTTTTAAATGTTATTTAATTTATTTCGGAGACCAACAGCTTATGTTCAAATAAGGCATGATAATATCCAAGTTATGTATGGTTGGGCCTTTACACAATAAACAGCAACACCTACCTACATTATACATCTATATATTATTATGAACCGCTGTACTTGAAGTTAGTATTGTTACATTTAACCAACACCTCTGTAATAGGTCACCTCGAGTAGTTCGCTACGTTTGGTGACTTAGCAGGGGTGCCCGGGTTCATGGGGTAAGTTTTATCTAGGTCTTGGCGGCGGATGATCTATTCACACTGAACCCCAGATTCCTACCCAACCCTCATACCCTTTTCCTTCCCAGAACTTCATCTCCTTAAAAATACCCTCCACACAGCATCCCCAAAGATGACATAGGCCCAGAGGAAAATTATTTTTCTTAGGGCCTCCTGTGTGGACCTAATGTAAAAAAAAATCCTAACCTACCTTCTTACTAGAGAACTGTCATTTCATGTTACCCTTATTCAGTCATCAATCGATCTTCACCGCATAAACATCTCCGCATTATCAACATTCCGTGTTTCGCTCTTCGCCGCCGCTAAAGAAAGCACCGCAACTATTATACAAATATAAACCAGCTCGACAGAAGAAACTGTTCCGCAGTAAATCATTTTTTCCTTTCCTTTCCTGTATGTGCATGTGTTCTCCTTGTGCAGTAGTAAAACTACACACACTTCATACAAAGGTCCATTAATTGTACCATTCACAGTCTTCTGCATAATAATAATACATAAGTGAATTAGGTGATTTTAAATATGATAATTAAGAAAGATTACATACTAATTTATATAAGAGGGAATAGGGAGAGGGTAGATTGGGGAGGGGTCGGTATAGTTATATTAAGTATATGTAAGCAAAGTATGTATGCTGATAAAAATATGCATAACAAAAAAAGGAAGTTCATAGAATGGTGGGATAGCATTCGATGAGTAGATATTATAAAATATCGAGAGATCGCCTGTGTGATTTTAAGAAGTGTGGTGCAGACTTAAAAATGTAAAATTGTGTATAGTATGTATTGAAAGTGTGTGATGCACCATAAATTAAAGAGTTTTGCTTAGAATTAGTCGAGGGAGGTTAAGAATTTTGTCTGATCTGGTTCGTTTGTAGGGAACTTGTAGTTGGATTCGTTATTAAAGATCCCTGAGGCGTAGGTACCTATATGTTGTGTTAAAACAATAGGGAAAGGATTACAAAAAAAATATTGTGAAGGTCCAGAATGAATTCAAGGCTTATGTAAGTGTATTGAAAAAGATTAAGAAAGGGTTAGATGGTTTGGACATTTTTTTTTTGTAATGCGAGTACTGCACACGAGTCCCAACTGCTTCCAACCGTCTCGAGCCAGTGATACCATGGCGTTTTCAATTAGGGAATGTTATGTGGCTGAAGATAGTAGGGAGGGAAAGAGAATGGACAAGAGGAAGTTGGGTAGTACGTGCATATTCAGATTTGATCGCCAAAGACATTTAAAGCCAATTCAAGTAACACCCCGATTCTGTTTGTTGGTTTTCCATCAAGGCAATACTAAAGGAATCTACTAATTTGAAAAAATGTCTAAATAATACATTAAATGAATACATTGTTAAATATCACAAATTAATTAAAAAATATGTGTTTGCGCACGCTGTTATTTGAACCCGCTACCTCCGGAATCGTATCCAAGGATCTAACATTTAAAAAAATAGCCATTAGAATGCAGAGCAGATGAACAAATAAATGAGTGTTAGGAAGATTTACGACTAGATAGTGAATCTAGAAGAAGTTGGGGACACCTGAGAAAGACTATGCACCGCTAAGTGAATGAACAAAAATGTCAAGTCACTCCAATCACGTTAAGAGTTGAAATATCAGAAGAATAAGTATGTAAGACAGTAAATGAAGCAATTAACGTATTTTACTTTATTCGGAAAACCAACAGTTACAATATGTACCAATGTATGACAAAATATGTGCAAATTACTCAACCAATAGAAGGTTTTCACTGAAGTGTTTTAATTATTTAGTTTAAACAAAGAAAAAGTGTTACATAAGCCTATTGGGATGTGATGGTGGGAGGGAGGGGAAAGGGGTGGATCTATTCTGTATAATTAGAAGCGGGTTTGTAAGGTATATATGTAGTTATAGTAAAGTATTGGGATGTCGCCTGTGACTTTAAGGAGTGTGGTGCAGAGTTAAAAATGTCAAATTGTGGTTAGTATGTATTGAAAATGTGTGATGCACGATAAATGAAGGAGTTTTGCTTAGAATTGGTGTTGGTTCGTTCGATCTGGTTCGTTTATTGGGAACTCGTAGTTGGATTCGTTGTAAGAGTTCTGGTCAGTCTACGACGGGCCTGGATATTTTTTGTAGAAAGAGGACATCAGCCGAGCTTCTTCGGGCTTCCGATGGTAACAAATTAGAAGTACGTGACCGAATCTTTATGATTTAAGTGGGGACCATAGCTACGGAAATCCAAGTATCGCAGGAAACAATTTTGAACACGTTCCAGATTATGTACTGCGGCTAAATAAATTTGTATTGCGGCTTCCATACCTGCTAAGATGCTGTGGTGATTAGTTAAGTAGTTACTTAATAATATCAAGTTAAGTTTGTTGGCGTTCTGTTAATTTACAGCAATGTCTGAGGTGGTTGTTAGTTGTGACTCGATTTGAAATTTAATGTACCGTTCAGTTAATCGTTAAGACATGTAAACTGGGTTAGAATGTTTTAAACGATATTATAGTAGTTTATGAGACGATCTATTTAAATCATAATTAAGTCCAGAACAGCGCTACAGTTTGGATGGCATGAACTAATAGGACTCGTATTTCATTGAAAGTTTTAGCATTCACACAAAACGCCTTTAAGGTACATTGCTTTATTCATAATTCTGTCTGCACCGTCTCTCAGCTCTCCGGCGTTTATCATCGCAGACAAATTGTCTTAATAAATTACTAAACTCAACTGCTTTATACATTTACCGAGAGATTAATTCGTCTCCTGCGCTTCTCTACTTTCCTGGTCGTTGTTATCATGGACAGGGAGGGGATGAAGCGGGTGGG
Organism: Limnephilus auricula; assembly: GCA_951813805.1. NCBI lineage: Eukaryota > Metazoa > Arthropoda > Insecta > Trichoptera > Limnephilidae > Limnephilus > Limnephilus auricula. The sequence goes on from OX638403.1 coordinate 2,283,541, forward strand.
GGTGGTAAATGGTGGAAATCACCCCCCCAGGAGAAGTTATCACAACTGGAGAAGGGAATTAGCAAGATCGGGAAACTTTAAAAGTGGATTAATACTGACTTTATGTAGGAATTACCAAACTGAAAGACGAAGAGATATTTGCATTCTTGTAATGTCGGATATTATTGAAAAGGGTTCATTTCTGACAAAATCTTGAATTCCATACGAAAAGTATTGAAAAAGCGTTTGATTATGTATATTAATTTCGTTTATTAATTTGGGCGATGGGTATGGGTTATTGTTGGATAACCAACGCCTCTGCCATAGGTCACCCCAAGTGATTCGTTACGTTTGTTGACTTAGCAGGAGTGCCTGGGTTCATGAATTGAGGTTTGTCCGGATCTTGGCGGCGGATGCGTCTGCCCACATCTGCGTGGCAGCCCCGATCGAGGGAGACTGATTAAGGGAGACCTTTTGACCAGCAGGACTTTCTCGGAACATTGCCTTGCACTTGGGAGGGATAGATTCATCACTTATGGACACACTGAACTTAGATTCGTACCCACCCCTCATACCTTTTTCCTTTCAAGAACTTCCTCTCCTTCCTTTCCTAAAAATACCCTCCACACAGCGTTCCCAAATATGATATAGGCCTTGGGGAAAGTATTTTCCTTGGGGCCTTCTGTGTAAAAAAAATACTTAAGAATATAAGTTTTAAAACACGCATTTTCACACAACCAGAAAGCTTTCACGTTATTTGAAATCACTCAAATTTGAGGAGAATTTTTTATAATATATCAGTTGACTTGTTTGCCTGTCATTTTCCAAGAATGAAAGACTTTCGAAATGAAGTAAGCAGGCAATTTCAATTCATACAAATCCTGAAATGTTTTTCCTCAACGACACGCATCAAACGCACGGGGAACTTTACAACATATATCCCAGTATATAACAGCACAATAACACATAATGATTGCCGATCAACACTGGAAAGCTCGTCAAAGCTCGTCAAAGCTCTCAAAGCAAATACAAAGCGTAAAATGAACCTTAAAATGTATAAAGCGGTGTTTTTGTGATTTAGTAATTTATTTTGAGTTTCTTCAGATTTTTTCCGATCGTGAACATGTGACGGGAATTCTTTGGGGCCCGCACAATAATAATGGGTTTGAATAAAGGCCAAGTTATTTTGTGGAAATACAGCGAGAAACTGCCAACAGCACGGTGTGACCCGGGCCGTGTTAAAGGCTTTAGTAAAAAAAAAAAAAAAATATTCTGAATTTATTGCCTCCGACAAACAGCGAGAGCTTTAATATTGCTATGAAAGCTAACTTTGAGATAAGGCTTCTTTATACGTTTATGAAGGAAAACAAACTCTATAAGTAATGAGATTTCTATATCGGTTGGTCAAAGTTGCAAAGGCAAAGATCCGATTTTAATGCTATATTATAAGAGACAATAAATGCCGTACCAGAAGATGAAAACAAGGATAAATGACGGCCGGCGTGGTAGAGTGGCAAGGCTCTCGACTCCCAAAGACTCTCGGTCGCAGGTTTGAACCCGGTGTGCGCAAATTAATTTTATTTGATTGATTTGTTTTTAATGTTATTATAATGTTGTTAAACAATTAATTAAATATATTCCTATATATTCCCGTCCTTTGTCTCTTAATCCTAATCCCCTGTTTCGTCTTATTTCGGATATTTAAATAGAATAGATATATTGCATAACTATATTGCCCGGTTCATTGTGATAAATGGAATATTAGGATATTAGGAGATAGATTAATGTATTGGATATTAGGTATTTATTACTGTTTTCAAATAGATAGGAACAATAAGATAGTAATTGCTGGAAAGAGATGAATGCAATAAATATGTTAAAACAAAATAAACAATTAAATTATTATGTGCAATATACAAAACTAGGATTAAAACGGAGCGTGAGCATTCGCAGTAAAACTTTATAAGTATAGAATGAAATGTATCAAGTGTTGCAATTAAACCTTAAATTAAAATATAATTTCAAATATTGATGGTAATAATAAATATTTCAGTAAATAAGAGATGTTAATTGTTTATATGGTAATAATATTGATTAGAAAAGTATGAATTTACAAATTGTTGCAGTAATTGTGTTACAACCAGATGAATCTATTAAAGGTGTTTTAAATACATTATTTTGAGTACATACATTGTAAATCGGGGGGCGAAAAAAAATAATTAAAGAATTTTCTACTTTTCAGGATATGAAAATGTCATGTTGCACAAAACACAACATGGCCATTGGCGATATAATCCTTAATGTACCATGAAAGGAAACTCCGTTCTACATCAGCAACAGAAAAACTGTGTATATATCTTTGCTTCGGAAAGAAATGTTTTCTTTCTTCCTGTTGTGATAGGAAAGTATGTAATCGAACTAAAAAAATGTTTGGCTCAGAAACTGGACCGGAATGGACAATACATATCTTTTATTTTGCTGAAAAAAAATCCATTTTCGCAACCAAATTTCGAAAGGACGTTTTACCGAAAGAATAAATTCATAAATTAGGGTTGTATATGAATGCCGTAAAATATTATATAACTGTCCGGAGCCAGTGGGATTATAGCATACTCGATAAGATGTGCTGTGAAGGTAAAAGGAGTAATGGGAAAGAGATTAGGGAGAGGAAGGTACCTGACTGTTCAGAACTGATATGGAATTTTAAAAAATATATATTTATTAAATATTTAAAAAAGACAAGAATAATTGATAGAGCCCCGTTTTTTTGTGAAAAATCACCTCAAGGACCCTTTACTATATATTGTGAGTTCTTAGGCTCTATCGAATTTTACTATTTACAAACGGATACAGAAAACATACCAAGCTGGCAGGTCACTGTCGATAAACACACTTTTATTTAGAAAGTTGGAGACGATAGGTAAGTCTATTAAGGAAACTTACAGTTGTGTAAAAAATCATTTAACATAAGATAGTGAACATAATATCAACCAGTTATGTTAGATTAGGTAGTAGTTAATTGCAAGTTATAAAAGTATATAGTGTGAGTGAAAAAATATTAAAAATAAAAAATAAACAATATAAAAGTGCAATAATATAATAAACAGTGCAGAGTTTTGATTTAAGTACATTGTAAAGTTAATTTGACTTAAAGATTTAAGGGACAGTGGAAAATGTCAATATCGCTTAAGGCAATATAAGATTTGAAGATACGCCCGAGTAAGGAGTTTTGTGCGTATTTCGATTTGAAATGTTATACATAAAATAATAAGGTATTCGATCTGGTATTGCGTTCAGGGCAAGGAAATGCTATCTTTTCTAACAGGGCTGGGGAGTCGATGAGGCAGTTCACAACTTTGTACAGAAACAGTATGTCAGAAATTTCTCTATGTTTGTAAAGAGAAATAGTATTACGCTGATGATTTTCAAAACGATACGACAGGTGTTTCAGGAATTTTGTTTGAATGTTTTCAGTTCGGTTAATATATGTTTGGTATTGAGGATTCCAAATGACAGATGCAAATTCGAGATGAGATCTTACGTATGCTATATAAAGTATATATGTATATCTATATATATATATATATATACGTACATTATAGAATATATAGCATATTTAAAACACTGGACACTGCATGATTTTAATGTTGATGGAATATTTTGGCAAAAGTAGACATTTATTTTGAAAGACTGGATATCAAAATTTAAATAAAACACCACATTGGCACCAACGTGTTTCAAAAAATATCTCAATTATACATTTTCAATGAATTTCAATGATTTAACTTTCCACTTTCATTTTCTCTGAGCATGTTAAAATTTCGGGCTGGAATCAAAGGTAAGAAAAAGGGACTACACAACCAGCTATTCCTACCATCTCTTGTGTGGAAAGGAAGGGTTCACTAATAAATATAAATCAAGAGGTTAAACAACTTCGCCAGTTCCGGAGAAACCTTTTCATAGGGCGGCTTTAATAACTTTATATAACAACCTTTTATTTAACATGGCATAAACACATTCATTATCTCATTCGTACAAAGTTTACATGTTACTTCTAATGAACAGAAAAATATTTTACAATAAAAATATATAAATTTGTTTTAGACCACTTTAAATTTTAATTTTACCGGTTTCGGGAGAACCCTTCCTTCGTCAGGAGAATATTAAAACGAACATATGATACAAAATATTGATAGATATATACAAAAAAAAATGGCGTTTGAGTGGGGGGGTTAACAAAGGGGGATTCCAACAATAGCAGGGCGGTTTATTGGAAATATATCTAGAAAGGGAGTAAACGATAAATTAATTTAGTTATTCAATATACGAGCGTTATTAATTATTTTTTTTATTTTCAAGTGCTTCCAAGTTATCCAATTTTTTGCTTTTATTATTACGGTGAAGAATTTTAGCCCTTGTGTCCTCATTAAAGGTATGATTGGTGGAAATAAGATGATTGGCAAACTCCGAAAATATATTGTTATTTAAATATCTTAAATGTTCCGTGATTCTAATATTTACATTTCTGGTTGTCTTACCTATGTAGAATGATTGACAATCATTGCAATATAGTTGGTAAATTAATTAGATACTTACTTATGATCTCTATCTTTAGTTTTTTAATAATTTACCTAAGTTGTTGTCAGTATAGAATGCGGATTTAATGTAGGGAGACAATTTTAGAAAAATATTCGTTAGCGAACGAATTTAATACCAAAAGTTGTTTCTATCTGTAAAAACTCCAATACTAACAATAATAATTATTATAAGCAATAATTATTAGCCTGAAACACTCGTCCATATTGAAAGAATCTTCCGAGAAAAGATACATATCGCCGACGGGACTGGAACCCGCACCCTTTTGAATGCCGGTCAAGTGCTCTACCATTAAGCTACGGCGGGATACCTCCTACCCGCCAAATGATTCAATATATAACTAGTGTTTCATTCAACAATTACTGCTTATTACACTTTTTCACCTGCAAACAACCAACTTTATTTTTATATAGGGTATGTTGTGAGGCTGAAGGTGGTGGGGAGAGGAAGGAGATGGTAAAAACGAAGGTAGGAAAGTACCTGGCTTTTCGGATCTAATCAACAAACACGGCTAAAGCCATTTCAAGCAATGTTTCAATTCCAAATAGTGGTCTTACACCGGAGCGCTGATGATAGTGTATTCCACTCTGGAAGGCGCCGCAAATGTACCTTAAATTATTTTTAAATTAAGAAATAGTGAAATAACACAAATCAAAAAAATAAATATGAAACCGCGACCTCCGGACTTACCCCCGACCATGGAGGACATCAAAGCACTTGAACTCTTAGACTTTTTTTACCCTCCTTCCACGTAAGTCATCTTTTACTCATACATATTTAGGGATCCTTCCACAAAAATCATGTGTTTTTGGCGATTCAATAATCATTAATACGCAACTCGTTTGGCATACGACTTCCTAAAAATTCCACCCGTCTCACGTTCACGAAAACATTTTTGTTTTATTTTCTAATATATATGGAAATCAGTTTTTTCCATCTTCTATCAATAGCCCATCTACTCTCTCAGTTCACATGAGATTCCCCGCTGTAACATAATATTTGAATTTAAAATTTTATTAATTTCGCCGGAAAATTTCCCTCTTAATATCGGAATACTTTTTGTGGGAAACGTTGAAAACTTTCGGAACTCATCGCACTTGGATTAGCTATAAAAATATGGTAAAATTATGGAAATCACAACTCAAGTGTCTGAATTCAAAACAACCCACTTTGTTAACCTCGTTTTATATCCAAATTTACACATTTTTTCAGGTTTGTATTTGTCAAAAACTCACAGAATTAAAGGACGGTTTTCAGTATAATTAAATATATATTCTAAACGTTCAAACCTTTGTCCTTTTGAGTTTTTTAAAATAAATTCTTAACCAAAAAGCATAGAATAAATATTTAAAAAAACAAGAAATGCAATTTGAGGTGTGTTTCGTCATCCAAAAGTCTGGCTCCATATAAAATTGTGTTCTATCATAATATACGATGTCGCGCAAGTATAATAGAAATAGAACGTTCTAGAATATTCAAGAACAAAAAGGTATTAAGCCTGTGACGACATTGGTTTCCATTTAAATCTTCATGGGAGGCATTTTATTGTACATTACCTATTCAGTGATAAAAAAAATCAACCAGTAATTGCCACCAACAGTTGAATTCTATCAATCATCGCAGCATCAGAGCATCGTCGAGAACAACGATTCTATCTGCCGAGTTTCAGCTCGATCGGATGTCGGTGGTGTGTTAATTTCCACTTCCAGGATTCCACTTTATTTATATGTATGTAAGAATGTTAATAGTAGCATTTTGCGAACACCTCACTGGGAGAACCTGTGCTGAGGTGTTCGCATGTTTAGGATTAAGAGATATTCTGCCGACATAAGTAGAAACACAGTATCCTCCTTGATATTGCTAAGAAGGGCACCGTGGTTCAACCCGTGTCGGTAATATCGTAGACATAAAATTGGTAGCAGTTAAAGTTGTACAATAATATTCTTCAAAAGCAGGTAGGAATATTTTAGATTTTTTAAATATTAAGGTAATATTTTCTGTCCAGAAGCAAAGTTTTTATTTTTTATTTGTTTGGGTAGGGTTATGTTTGATTAGTATTTATAATGTTTTGAGTGAAGTGAATGCCTTGTTTTTTGATCCAGTCTGTGATATGTTTTTTGTGAATAATCGTAGATATATTTGTAGTTAGTAGTTGTTTCAGTGTAGTGGGCATTAGATCTCCATAAGCAAACCCATTAACAACTCGATTTTCTGAACAAAAAGTCAATTCCACAATTATCGGTTATATCTAAAATAAACGTTGTAGAATGGATACATCTCGTCATTACGACGTCATCGACTATTATCATCATTCTTGTAGGCTTGTTACATTTTGTTTGCCATCAATCTCATGGGAATAATACCTACAACTTGTTACTTGAACCATTGCAATGTTTAGACTGCTCTTCAATGCAGGTCTTGTGAAATGACATGACACAATATGAGTAATATTTATGTCATACGACTATTGTATGGTAATGAACTACTAACATGCGGCATACTGTCTGGTAGGGAACAACAATGCAACGCATATTATGCTAACAAGGACTTAGTTGGTTTTACTCTCGAGAAAGTAACATTAGTTTATGCTCTTAGTCTTGGATAATAATTTATGGTTTTATTTTAATAGGTATTATACTAAAAGAATTTGATATTGTGGGTATTCGAGTAAGCCAAACCAAACGTAAGGAATGCGGGGTATAATATTTATTTCTGATGATAACTCTATTGTAACATTTCTTTCTGTTACGACAGCCTTCGTGTATTTTAAAATTTTATTTTTTTGTTTATTAATTTGGGTAAGGTCACGGGTTCTAACCGCGGCGTGAACAAATAACTATTTTGAATAAGTTTATTTTTTTATTATACATTTTTTTACATTAAGTCCCGTTAAACTGAATATCAGTTTGTCAACGGGTTCTTTTAGCAATAAATTACTGATTTATTTCATTTTTGAATTTATTACAAATATATATTACAGAGAACATAGAATATTCACATTATAAAATTATATATGTATATATATATATACTTACAATGACTAACATACATATATTTTTACATACATATGTCTTTGTTCGTGATTAGTTTTGTTTAATAATAATTTTACTAAGGAATATTTTAAATTTTGCACTGAATGTTTGTTTTTGATGAATGTCCCCAAGTAGTTATTCCATATCTTATTAGGGATTCCGCCAATTTATTTGATCAATTTGTGTTATTTCATAATTAATTGATTAAAAATAATATAAATATAGAACGTGCTGCAAATATACTTACAGTATTACTTACAGTATATTTGCAGCAAGTTCCATACAAGGGAGATACTCTCTGTATCGACCTGGTGTAAGACCACCATTCAGAGTTGAAACGTTTCTTGAAATGGCTTTAGCCACGTTTTGTGACCAGATCTCAATATTGCGAAAAGGTCCCAACTGCTCTCAGGAGCCATTAAGACTATGGAATCCCCAATTATGGTATTTTGTGGGGCTGGAATTGGGCGGAGGGGAAGGATAAAAGGAAAAGAAAGGGAAGTATATGGCTATTATTATTATTCGATCTTGTCACTAAACATAGCTTATTTTTCAAGCAACTTTTCAATTCTGAATGGTGGTCTTACACCAGGGCGATACTGAAAGTATGTTCCACTCTAGAAAGTGTAGCAAAAATACCTCATATTATTTATAATGATGAAATTGTGAAATAACACAATTCAGCCAAATAAAATTTATTTGCGCACGTCGGGATTTAAACCCACGACCTTCAGAATTCTAATCGAAAGACTTACCCCTCTATAGTCGATATACTTTGAAATTGTGTAATTCTAAAACCATTATGAAGCTAATTTAGTTGCCTCGTGTCCATGGGGGTGTGTAATATATTGTTAAGAGGTGTTATCGTAGTATCATTATAAATATATATCATAACCTGTATTATTTCCATCCCACTGAGTCGAGAAAAGGGACTTGTACTTGTTTTTCGCGTGACAGTTACATGAAGTATTTAACGAAACGTATTATTACGTATATTTATTTAAATATGTCAGACTGCTATTATTTTATTAAAGATAATTTTATTGTACTAAAACAAAAAATAATCTAAAAGATGAATGTGGATTTTTTTTATTATTATTTAAATGATTTAAATTCAAATAATGTAACGGTTTACGTATAAAAAGAAAGAATCACACCTTTTCTAATTTCTAAGTTATCTAATTGTTATCCAATTGTGTTTGTTTGCAAAAAATTTAATCCTTTATTTATTTCAAAATAATGATTTGTTTCCAAAATGTGATTGCGTTCAGAATGATTATTACTATATAAAAATAATAACACTAGAGCTAAGGAGCACCTAAGGTGTTTGAAATTTGTCTGAAGGTATTCTATACTATAGGCTGTCTATACTTTTTTAAAAAATTATTTATCTTTGCTTTGTAAATTACATAATTTGAGGAATGTTCGACCACCATGCTAGGCACATGACCGTGTTGTGGTGGTCGTGTTTGTCGATTGTTATTTTTGTTGATTTTTATTTTTTTTAACACAACTGCTAACCCTGTATAAATCGCAAGTGCGCCTCACGGTTGAATTTGGCAGCCACCTCTGGTATGGAGCCCCAAAGTACCTGAAAAACACCCTCGACTTTGTGCAGAAACGGGCGGTCCGTTTGGTAGATTCTCCCGTCTTAACAAACGGATTGCAATCTTTAGAGCACAGGCGCCGGGTGGGAATGTTATCCTCGTTCTACCGGTATTTCAATGGAAGATGTTCCGAGGAACTAGCGTCATTGATCCCCTCGGCACCGGTGCATAGTCGGGAAACACGCCAAACGCGCGCTCAACATATGTACACGGTTGACATTTGTCACATGAGAACTGGTCGTTTTTACGACTCGTTCTTGAGTTCAACAGCTCGGCTGTGGAACGATTTGCTGGCCTCTGTGTTTCCTCATTCTTACAACATGGGTATCTTCAAGACCTATGTTCACTCCTTCCTCTCCTTAAAAAGACCCTCCACGCCTCCATAGGCCCCGAGGGAAATTATTTTCATCAGGGCCTCTTGTGTGGAGTTAATATTAAAAAAAAAAAATTATCCTGATGAAGAAACCATTGGTTTCGAAACATGTTGATAATTGTGAATAAATAAATGGTGTATACAAAGCGATTTGTTTTAATTAAGTACTTTTAATATATACGGTTAGGTTCTACAGAACTTTATAGCAATATTATGAAATATTTAGAAATAATCCAGATGTTAATCAAAATTACAAACACAAGGGATTGTCTAATGTCTACGGCCGCCACCCATAAAGCAAAAGTTTTCCGTACTTCCATGACCGCCCGGAGCCATAAAATAAAAATAATATTAGCTATGTCGCGCACTTCACGTGTGTCCACGTGTGCCAGCATTGTCGGTGGGTAGGAGACCACGTGCGCTGGGCGGAGAACCTATAAAACCAAATATTTCTTCATCTGGAGTCGCTATAAAAGTGAAAATATGAGGGCGCATTCCTGAGGTAATGTGGGACTTATACATCGTATGCCTTCACACAATTTATATTTATAGCTTACGAAGCTTTCGTATGCAGCGCTTTTCGTGTAATATTGTTAGTATAAGTACTATTTTAATATTATTTGGCCCAATGTTCTGCTGTATGTCATATTATTATTACAATGTTACTACGCTATCAGCATAACGTCAGAGCGTAAATGTGTCATTGTTTCCTGAAAAAGGGGTTATTTCGTATTTTTATATTTTGTCAAGTTTTTTAATGCTCTCATTTATTAGATAACAACAGACCACAATGTTATATTTTCGTAGAAAGTAAACATGTTGTGCGGTGTGGTGTAATTGTTCTATTCCACTATTTATAAATATTTGATATAAACTGAGTTTTTCAGAGCTTAGTGTGAAATTGAATTCAATTGAAAATAAGAGAAAAATTAAATACCTACTCACTTAAGTAAATAAACAAAATCATCTACAGAAAGTAGTGACGTCATAATAAAAAACAATGAGAAAAAAAAACTGGAAAGGGGTAATTAACATTATTTAAATACTTTCTTACATTTTTAATTTAGTATGTGTAACTGTATAAGAATACATGTTTAATTTTGTTAATTAAATAAGCGTAACTAAGTCCTGTTTCAACTCGACCATTTGGCATTTCATCTTTTTATAAAATATAAGAATACATTTTTAATTTTGATAATTAAATAAGCCTAACTAAGTCCTGCTTTAACTCGACCATTTGGCATTTCATCTGTTTATAAATGTTTTTTTACGTTTCGGTTCATGTTCATGATGATGGCCGTTTTTACTTGTCGTAAGCCGCAGTAGCACAAAATCTTTTTGTTTCTTCGTTAAAAAATTATCTGTACATCAGTAGCTATTGTGGGAGAAATCTTTATTGTAGATTATTTACTATTTTTATAATAAAATATATATTTATCTTCTAATACGGTAAAATCTTTGATTATATAAATGTCTAGATAGAGTGATGCGCTGTAATTGAAACAAAAAGAACAGGCCAGATTTGAAACACTAGTGTGCGTGACACGCACACAAGTATGCGTAACTTGTATTGTTTTACAAGCGCTGTGGGCGTGTTGAGTGATACCAGCTCCCAAATATTTCCCATAAAAGTGGGTAAAAAATATGTTTCGGTTTTGCGGGACCTATAATTCGTTAATTTTGAATTCATTTAAGTAAAACAGTTTTCTACATATAATAATGATATAAATGAAAAGAAAATCATTGTTAAAAGAGATTTATTTTTATTTGATTATTTTTAACAAATAAAGACAACGAAAATCATTAGAAACGGTTTTATGTAGTTAACTAATAAAGACTTATTAAACAGTTTTAGAAATCATTTACATATTACTTTTATTATTATTATAGTTTATTCGAACAACAAATTAAAACTACAAAGAACAATAAAATTTACTTAGTAAGGTCAAAAATACGAAAAGACGGTTGCAGAATTTTAGTAATAGACTTACGTTATTTGGCACCTTTTGGTACGGGCCGCTAAAAACAAAATTACAATTTTAAAAAATTACCTTACACGGGATCGCTTCCTTTTTTAACCTTCGACGCTTTTGATTGTTGACAAAATACAGGTCTTTGGCACGGAAACGATCAGAGCAAATGACAGTTGTTTTAGCTGGTTGCCAGACATCCTCTCCGCGGCTTTTTATTATTATTTCTATTTACTTACTTCTTAATATAGGATCATTAGGTATTCTTTAAAATATGTATGAATAAAATTAAAAGTTTACTTGATACTTCACCAAACAAACCTGTCACATTTTTTGTAATTTTAATAGATAAACAAATTTCGTATTAATAACTTTTTTAAATATAGTGTCAACGTAAAGAATTAAAAAACACTTTAACACAAAGACAAACTTTCACATTTATATTATTATTATGTATAGTGTACCTACTTTTAAGTAATTATTAAAAACCTATTTTAAAATTAACAACGCACTCATGGGAAAATGTTATTTAAAGAACAGGCAACCCCGTAAATATGGCGTCAAATGGCGTTGTTCTAAGACCAAATTACACTATTAAAAATGAATTATTTCTTTAACTAAATGGTTATTTTAAGGTAACTTACCGATGATAGGTAACATTTTTAGTTGTTTTCAACCATCCTTTGTAATTCCTGCACACTGTTATAGCGCAAATCGTCATTTTCAAATGTCACAGAACACGTGTTTACCGTACAATAATACTTTCGCATTTGAGCGGACAGGACAAGCTTTAAGGCGAACAGTTAGCTGAATTTTTTTTGGCGTTGTGTCGCTCGAGCGCTCTATCTAGACATTTATATAATCAAAGGGTAAAATTTACAAAAACAATATTTTGCTGAAAACAAAAGTTATTACGAAAATAGAATCAGCTGTCGCTGGCGAAAATTTAACATCGGTAAACGGCGCGGGTTAATAGTTCAGTAAAGATTATTTTTTCAAATGTGAAATCGTTGGGTTTATTAATTGAGACGGTACGTATTTAAGTACCTACTTACAAATGTTATGATTTCATGGAAAATTTTGGTTTTGATTTAAAATAAAAAACATTATTTTTGGAGCGAAGTTCACAGAACTACCTGTGAGCGCATGCGCTGACGGAGACACTGAAAAATAATCAGTTTTTAACTCAACTCGCGCTATCCTGTGTAAGGCGCTCCGCTCACTTAGGCAACTGAAAACCAACTAAAACCGGCTGTTTTCTCTGTCTTGATTGGTCAAAAAGCTTGTTTAACCATAAATGAAGAACAATCAGCTGACAGCTCGCAACCTAGCAACGGCCGCCCAGGGTAATCAGCCGTGACAGTCGCAAGATGGTCGCAAGATGGTCGCAAGTCACCGCTTGCGTTACCATTGACAACGGGGTTTTGTGTGATTGTGTAGTGTGCGGGCCATCACATTGTCATACAAAGACACTTGGCAGTTGAGAGTTTTCAGTTGCCTGAGTGGGCGGAGGCGCTAAGTTATGATGGCCCGCACAGTACGCAATTTCTCAAAAACCCGTTGTCAATGGCAACGCAAGCAGTTGACGGCGGCGCGCCAGTTCCTGGTTGCCAAGGATACGCAGTTTTGTTGTCAGTTTTCGAAGTGACAGCTGAAATGTTCGTTCTTTATGGTGAAACAAGCTGAGATAATGACTGAAATTGTATAATTGATATGCGCCATGAGAGAAGATTGGCTGGCAACCACAGCAACGCGCAGTTGTAAGGCGATCCGCTCACTAAAGAGACTTAAACTAAACTAAAACTGGCTTGTTGCTATAGTTTCCAACCAAACTTTCCACTCAATTTTACGATTTTAATAATTATCTCAACTTGTTTAAGCATAAATGAAGAACAATCAGCTGTCATGTCACGCAACTGGCATGTCGAGTCGCGAGACACTGACTGCGTTGCCATGGACAACGGGTTTTTGAGAAGTTGTGTAGTGTGCGGACCATCATATTTACATTCAGAGGATAGCGAGTTTATTTGTAAACTGTTTTTTTTTTCAGTTGTCTCGTGAGCGGAGGCAGTAACTGGTTTATTTATGGTTGTAACCATAGCAACAATCATTTTTAGATTGGTTATTGAAGCTTAGGTACGAGCGAAACCCCGTCGGCATCAAAACACTAAACAAAAGATATGACGATTAAAAGTGCGTATAATGGTAGATTCAGACTGGGTCGACGTACGTATGCATCGCTACGCCTAACAATATCTGGGCTACTTAGCAACCATAGAATTTGCAATGAAAATTTATGTATTAGAATCACATTAGCCACGCGCATCGCGACGTGCGATGTCTGTGGCCATTTTCATAGAAAATGTATGGGTTGCTAAGCATTGTTTGGCGTAGCGATGCGTACGTACGTCGTCCAGTCTGATTCTACCCTAATAGTCATCACCTCCGTTTTTGAGTAGTTTCATGGAAATATGATATTCAATATTCAATATTCAAAACATTTAATTACCATTTCAAAGCAAACTCATTTTACATACATTTCATATCAATGCTGAATTATGTTCAGGTTCATTAAAAATTATAAAGCATTATATTCATTAATTTCAACCCTTATTGTAATATATTGCAACCCTTGCTGGTATTAATTTAAGTTTTCTTGAATTTTAATTCCCACATATAAAAACAGCTAATGATTATAACACTTTTTAGCACAAAAAGTTTGAAAAGTTAGTGTTTTTTCTAAGCAGAAACAGAAGCAAGGCGGAATTGAAACATAAATCATTTTAGAATGAGAAAAATCTGGCACTTAATTACAGAATCCATTAAAACATTCCGTATGTCGTGACCTGCATTTGTAACCTGCATGTGCTGCAATTTCGGATTGCACTAAGACTAGAAACAAGAAACAGTTAACAAGAAACTAGTAAAAAAGCAATGTTTCATTAAAGAATGTATTACTTTTCCTAAGGAAATATTTAGAAACTTTTTCCTCCGAGTCTCTGATTTATTTGAAATCCTAGTTTCAATTTTTACTACATGGTTAAGATACGCTTTAAATCTAGTGAATTTTGTTACGGCATGCGGCATCGTAAAACCCTCTTGGTTCGGTGTCCTGAATTTTAGAGAAAAAAAAATTCTAAAGAAACTTTGCCAAATTATTGAAAAGATTAAGGTCTCACGTTCTTAAATAATAAATTGCTGTGTGATCGGAATTCCTTTAAATAATTAGATGAAAAGAATATACATGGAATTTAGGGACTTACTTGAATTTCTGAAACCAGTGATTACTCACATTATTAGGATTAAAAAAATGTATGTAAATGAAATTTTTGTCTCCGGTGACATAATTGATGTTTTTTTTCATCCTGAAGAAATCATCGAATTTACCTAAAAGCTCATATAATCAGTTTCGCTCTTTTCCTAAAAAGACCCTCCACACAGCATTCCCAGAGATGACATAGGCTTAGAGGGATTATTTCCTCAGGGCCTCCTGTAAAAATGTAAAAAAGCGCTACAAATAATCCAAAATGCACGATTTTTCCATAAACAATCCGTCGTCCTTGGTGTTTGTGATATAGTATGTAAGTTTCTACAGTAAAAAAAAATATATAATCATTGAATCATAAGTGTAGATACTATGGAGGATGTTAATATTCATACTTAACTTACTTTAACCGGTAATTCCTGACATTATTTGGAGTAAAAATGTTAATAAAATTTTGGACTCTTGTGACATTTTTGATGTTTTTTTTTTTTAAACTTTAAGAACATTAAAATATCAGTAAGTATTGGACAGTTACGGTCGGTGTGAGGGGTTGAGTGGTTACTCGGTTGAGTGACTAGTGATGACATATGGAAAAAAAATTATTGGAATAAAAAAATTAAGAAAAAAACACTCAAAAAGTAACCGTTGACTAAAATATAATTAACATTTTTTACTCTAAATAATGTCTGGAATCACTGGTTAAAGCAAGTAAAGTATGTCCCTTACCACACAGTATATTTAAAAAATATATATATATATATATATTATTTTCTACATTCGTATTAGGCCTATTTTATTTAACTCGGATGAACAAAACCTAGGCATTAGCATAATTACACTGAGTTAAAATCCTTAAATAACCGATTAGTACATTTTTAAAATACAGCAGCAAAGTAAATCTAAGATGCAGTGCTTTATCTTGATTATGAAAACAAATAGCTGCAATCAATCCTGCAGGGATAACGGGTTAACGATGGCGGCGTTACTAACGGGCGTAACGCCGTTCTAACGAACCGGTCCACAGACAGAAAAATAAATGTCAATCGGCCGCTGCACGTAACGACAACGACGCTAATTCCGCGACTCCCAGTTGTTCCCAATAAAATCCAACTAGGGACTAATAGGATCCTCGGAACAAAATGGATTTAAAGTGGTTAAAACGACCGGTTAATTTGAAACTTTCGTTTAAAATGATTTAAATGTTTTTTTAAAGCAGAGTTCACAGTTGTCATAATATTAACTGAATAAAACGTGATGACAACACGCAAGGTTTTTATAACAAGTGTGTTTTGGAATGTTCCACAATGATTCCAGAACATTCCACAACATTCCAGAATGTTCCGGGATGTTTTTGAATGTTGTGGAATGCTCTAGCGAACCATCATACTCCGTCACTCCTTCCAGAACTTTCTAGAGTTTGGTCGATCCTTCTAGAACTTTCCAAAATACTATTCTTGAAATTTCTAAAGGGCGAAACTTCCAGCCCTTACATCTTTAAAAGCAGTCCTTTAGGTAAAAACGGGAACCCTCATCCTGGAGGGGGATAGAGATCTACCACACCATATAATTCCCTTGATCGTACCGGGACTCGTTCCTGAGTTTTTAGGGGCAGCATGTTTTTGGGACTTTCTTTTATAATATACTAGCTGATACCCGGAATGCGTTGTAATGCCACTTAAATAAAGAAATTGTTTCTCCCTGCGTTTCCTTTCCCATTCGTCCCCGTTCCCCTTCTGCCACCTCTTCCCCACGCTCATCCCCTTTTTACTTTCTCCGTGTTCCCCTTCCCACCTCCCGCTGTCCCCCTGCTCGCAAACCTCCCCCCTCACGAATTCCCCTTTCACCTTCTCCGCCTTCCACCTCCATCGTCCACCATCCGCGAACCATTCTTCATTCTCCCCTCCCCCCCTCCAGCCTTTATTCCCTGCCGCTGAACGTCATAAAATACACTCATTTTTCAAACAACTCGCGTGAGCCCTATTGCAATCGATAATGTAATAATATCTGTACTAATTTATTTAGAATCATAATATATCTACTATTTTTCTATCTTGTATTACAGATGTATCACGTTTTGCACACTAAAAACACAAAGTCGTTAATATAATTTCGAAGCAATCTTCAATAGAGCATTCACTTTGCAAACATACCGAAATCTTCCGACAATCTCTTTCACTTTCCTCCCCCAACTACATAGATTTATGTTTATCTTTTCACCAGTTTGGTAGGGGTGCGAGACCAGACAACTACCTACCCTAGTATTGAAATAAATGAGTGCTATTTTATCGTGTTATTTATTATGTCCAGGAGATATTATTTTTGGGAATACGTCTGAGTTGTGTTTGGTTTGTCGGGATATAGTTGTGTCAACAAGGTCGTTGGCCGTATAAACCCCTGTTTATATCGAATATATTATTAATGGTAATTTATTTAGTGACAGTTTACAAAGCAGCAGCCTAATTTATTATATAAAATCGCATATTACAAATCATTGCATATTATAATTTATAGTTGTTGTAAGATACAGATAAAGAAAGAGTTCTATGATTAGAGCACAATAAGAACTTCAATTCGTATTGATTTTTGTATTGTAAAAATTCATTTCGTATTTTCGTATTTTTGGTTGAGAATTTACACAATACATCATGAACCGTTGTACTTTAGTAGTTAGTATTGTTACATTTCCTAACCTACATTCCTCCTATGTAGATCTGTCTTTCTTATTACCCACATTCAGTCACTAATTGATCCTCACCGCGTGAGCGTCTTCGCATCAATATTCCGTAATTCGCACTCTGCCAGGGTAAGTCGCTGAAGAAAAGTACCGCTTCAAAACAATACAATTATTCACCACACAGTTCAGGCTTGCATATGTGATCCCTGGAAGGGATTCCACAGCTTTGATGACCGACATAAGGTAATGTGGTATCTCTAGAGAGCAAGTTGTTTTCCGATTGTTATCGCGTTTCTTTAGAGGAAACTCTGGCAGGACTCAACCAAGGGACGCCTTGTAAACCATCTACTTTCGAAGATTCAGCATACCCAAAGTGAAAATACTTGTTGAAACCTTTTTGACAAAATGAACAGTTAAGGGAACAATTAGGTTTCCTTTGCGAATTATCTCTTTTACACTGTCTTACTATTGTTGAACTAATATAAATACGTATCGGTTGTACCCAAGACTAATTGTGTTCACCATTAAAATTGTGCTTTTTATTTAATTATTCCGTTACAAAGCCAATTTTAATTTAATGTAAAAAAAAGTCATAATTTAAATATTGTATTTATCATAATATATTATATCATTATAAATAGACCGTGCATAATTATTTCTTGTGCAAATACTCAAAGATAACCTTTAACCCGAAGACTGTAAGATTGGCTCAATTTTAGTTATTTTGTTCAAATTAAAAGATGCTAAAATATGTAATTTCAACTTTTAAATGCCTAGCTCGGATAATGTGTCAATAATATAAGTGTGACATGTGTATGGTGAATTTGAAACTACAAAATAAAATAATTTATTTTTAACAATGGTAAATTTATAATGTGAATTAACATATCTGAGGCAAAGGTAGAACATGAATTTAAACTCTAAACTTAAAAATTCAGGTCGCTGCGTGCGCGAAGCAAACACGCGCATTTAAATAATCCTTATGCATTTATGTAGATATTATAATGGATTTATATTTAAACAAGGGCGCCAAGCACGTTATACGTTGGGTAACTTAAAAGTAAACCAATAATAATCTAAATGAAATAAAAGATTGAACGTTAAGTTTTTAAACGAAGGACGCCGATCTTGTATCAGGCTCGGTGGCGTGAGGAGCTGCCCTCGTAACGTATGATTTCTTCCAACTGGCGGCCGCGCTGTCGAAATTCAATGACAGGCTTCCTTCAATACAGCAGTACCAACATCATTATTCGTAGCCCGCTTATCTAAGAACTCGTTAAGAAGGACGTGTTCTATTTTCTTATCGATTTTCGTACAGTTTTATTTATTTATTTATTTATTTACATTTGATACATTTAAAGCCAAAATAACAGAAATAATATTACATAATAAGAGAATATATTTAAAATGAATGCAAGTGTTATTACGTTGTTTTAGGTCGATATTAGTTCCTAGCTAGGCAGATTGCCTGTTCTAAGGAACCAAAGTGTGTAAAGTGCCAAATGCAATTTAATTTTTTTTTTTTTTTTTTAATTAATACCTATGTACTAAGTTTTTACTAAATGTGCCATTCATAGGTAACCATGTATCGTTTTAAGTCACATTATATAATAGTTTTTCAGACTCCTCCCTACCCAAGCCAATCAACCATTTAGTTATTATTGAACCAATGTAGGACATTTTGCAATTTTTAATATTTAAGTCTGGGGGGATTTTATTGTATAATTTCGGTCCCAGATACGCATACGTCTTTTGATACTTTGCCGTATTGCTCCCTGGGATGAAGAGATCCTTTCTGTTGTGACTTCTTGTATTGTATTTGTGATCAATTTTATTAAAATTTTCTATATTTTTCTGTACATGGATAATAAAGTTTAAAATGGCTATATTTTGTAAAAAATGTTACAAGATTATTTCGGTTTATATTTTTTTACGCTTGAAATGACTGGGTTGTATTCAGTGACCGGACCTCAATATCACCAACCTTCCTCTTCTCCATCTCCTTCCTCTACCCACTCGCTCTCTCTTTTAGAACTTTTGTGCGAAATTCAAGACACCGCCTTTGCTGAATTGTTATGGACTGGAAAAACATTTCCCCAGTGATAACTACGATACGATAAAAAAGAGCACCGGGAGAAGAAGGAGAAAAAAAAAATCTTACCTATTCATAACATATGCTATACAAGAAAACATAATGTCATAATGAAATTCATTACTAAAATAATACTAATAAATTTGATGTCATACTTATTCACGTCACTGATATAACTTGGGACCACCCTCGCCAAACAGAAACAATGATTGATGATCTATGAAGTATGCACGGTGAACACAAGGGAATAAAAGAGACGAGGAGGGACCCACGTGGTGTGTTTTACATATTAATAAACTCAGCGCCATTAGCACCCTATCCGCCTGTTGACACGGACCTACCAGAGACCCTTCAGGGAAAGAATGCCATAAATTTGATAAAACTTCCGGTTTCAGTGTAGATCCTTCCTGACGGAACAAAGCTGACTCCTAATGATCTTAACCCACGAACGTGTATTTTTTTCTAACAATTTACACTACGAGTCGTCGCTCTAGTTCGTTTTTGTCCAACAGACCATGTTTCGTGAAATTGAATTAAGTATGCAAAAAGCCTTGATTTATGCGATACTCGATACAAAAAAAAATTATGAACAATTATTTAAGGGGGTTTCAAAATGCACTTTGTCTTAAGTCCTTCAAAATGTATGTGCTTATATCGTAAAAAAAAACTTTAAAATGCCATTTCTCCCGATTCGCGTTTTGGTATGGTGGATAAAAACGAACTGAAGCGACGGAGTGTGTCGGCTTTATTTAGAAGGCAGGACGAATTTATTTTCATAAAAAGGGCTTTACTACGATCTCTTCTACGGTGTGGTAAAAATGTACCAAAACGTGTTGTCCAATTTACAAATACAACAAACGATATAGGCTGTATTGAAAAAGAAATAATCTTTTTTTAATATTCGTAATGCGGTAGGTTCCCTTTTTGGTCAGAGGTTAGCTATCAAATATGATCTAGGATAATCTTATTATAGCTTCTGGCTTCTTCAAAATCCGCTCCTCCCTTCATATGTTTTGTTAAAAAAACTATAAATTATTATAGATTATCCAAGGTTTTCATTTCTCCTGACTTGATTAATCTGAAGTGCTCCGCAGTTGATGGGTGGCTAGTAGTTTTCTAGAACCTCGTGTGTATTCGTAAATAAACGGGGTGTGTACTTCAAATTATTATATGTTGCTATTGCCTAAATAAGATATTCATTAGAGTCTTTACTATTAAGATCGGTTAACAATCTGCATATCTTCTACATCCGCCTGTCCACCCCTTTACACTTATTACACCGCACAGGTTTGTTAGCGCCCCAAGATGTGTTACCACGTGCTTTCGAAACTACTGAACGAACGTAACCACATTTGGCGATATCGCGATGGTGACATATTCTCAAGTTATGAAAAATCTAATAAATCTTTAAACTAAAAACCGAATCCCTGCGAACGTGCATTTGAAAGGAAATGTGGGAGGACAGTTTCCAGTTCACAAACAAAAAGTACCTTCTGTGTGCTGTCCATTTTTTAAATTTGGTTTTAATCGACTTTTTAAGATACATTTATTACGTGTAAAATACACGTTTTTTTTATGCGGTCTTCCTCACTATGGATATCTTTTCTAAGGAGGACTGTAGGTTGTTTTTGTAGGTATTATAAATACTTCCTGGTTTCATATATTTTTGTAATTTCCCCCTCGTAATGTTTTACTTAGCCATTTTATGATGTTTTTAACCACTCGGGTCTATCGCCTTTAACCAATCTGTCAGATTGATAAAAACGTTGTGTTATTTCCGTTTTGCAATTAAAACTCAATAAACGAAATATTTCTAAACGGAGCCGAAAACTAAAAACTGTTTGTGAAAGCCAATGAAATACGCTTTTAAATTATATTATTACAAATAAATACAAAAATTTATAAAAATTAAAATTTCGAATGCAAACATAAAAAATGGTAAAAATGATACACAAAAATGATGTGATGTGTATATGTTAAAACGGTACTCAAATCACGGATAACGTAAACAACCATTTATGTTATCATACAAACGTACAATAAACAATTCTATTACCTCACTTTTTTACCATTTCATACAAAAATATTTAATAAAAAATTTACTAAATTGGAAATTTAACAGAAAGTCATGCAATTTGGCATGTGAAACTGTATCTACAAAATAACTATTTTTTTTAATCTATTTCTATGGATAACTTTGAACAGAAATGTGAAGGGTGGTTTATTTTAGATATTCTCTTTTTTTCTTTTAGGGTTGTAACTAAAACAACTGAGTTATAATGATTTATGTGGGAAGACACGCATTAGCTTGAAAACAAGCTTACTGGACTTGACTGTTATCGTTATATTGTCGTGAAAACAATCTTAGGGGTCTGAGTGGTTGAACTCGTCTATCTCCATTTTTAGTACAATTTGGAAGGGCATTATATATTTTTGTACCATGGAACTTATGTTTTTTTTTACTAAAGGATGGACTTAATTTTAATTTTAAGAATGTTAGGTATATTTGTGGTTTTGTCCTTATATTGTAGTGTGTTGGTTAGTAAGAGTATTTTAGTATTTTTTTCCTTAAAAGTTGAGTACACCATTTTTAGTAGAGTATACTTAAATGAGTTCATATTGAAATATATTATGTTTGTGTTAAATTTAAAAAAAAATCACATTTGATTAGTTGTAGGTATCGATCACGGAATTAATTAAAAAAATACGAATATACCTAACTATAAATTACAAGTTTTCACTCGAAAGAAACATTAGGGGGTGATTTTCATGAAAAATGTGAAAGTGTTTTACGGTTTTTTTTATTTGAGTTAGTTTAACGTTAAATGTACGTAACGCAAAAAAATCATTACGAGCAATAGTAAATAATAATATTAAAGTGTTTAATCTTAGTAAAAAAAGCTTTTCGATCTCAATTCCAAAAATTTATCACATTTATGAAACAAATTATTTTTAAGCAAGAAGTTCGACTAAATCAAAGCTTTTTAAATTAATTACTTTTTTTTTTTTAAATCATTAAAAGACATATCAGATTATTAGCAAACGCGTTGTTTATGAAAAACTTCGCGTCTAACGTTTTCTTTACCGGGAAACTTTGACTCGCTCTCCGCATACGGGTAATCTGCAAACTTGTTACCTATTTTACAAGAGTCAATGTTTATACTCTTTTTTTCAGAGTTTTTTTTAAGTCTCTCTTAAAATATTGACATTTATAATTTAAGAAAAAGTAAAACTTTTTATAAATTTCATTGTTTAATATTGTAAGCACTATAAAACATAAAATACCCACATGATAGGCTATGAAGTATGTAGTGTATGATTAGAACTAAGGATACATTTTAAAAATGTTTTAATTAGTGTAATGTACCATCATTAATCTATGATTAGTTCTCACATTACTTTAATTGTCTATGGGCTCTTTGGGTTACGTGGTCTCGTTTCCGAGATGCGCCGAAGGTAAATGGGTAGAGTTATTATAATTCTAGAGCTCCGCAGAAAAAACCGAGCTTTTAGTTAGAGAGGACGTTAGTTCGCAGAATTATAATTATAAATTACATTACGTCAATAAAGTCACTGTGATTCAAAGAAACTAACTTTTTCAATAAGCATCCTGTAGTATTGGAGAATTATTCGTCCCAGTACTTACGAATAAGGAATGCGTCGATACCGAGTTCACGCCTTCCTCTCCTCAAAAAGACCCTCCACACAGCATCTTCAAAGAAGACATAGGCCTCGAGGGGAATTGTTTTCCTCAAGGCCTCCTGTGTGGAGTTAATGTAAAAAAAAAGTTTGAGAGAAAATTGGATGTATTACAACTAGCGAAGTAAAATCAATTTAAATTGCGTTACATATTTGCATAATTTATACCATAAACATCTAAAATAGGAATTACGAATTTAGAGATAAGAATTCGAATTTATTTATAATATTTGGCCTTTTAGTTTCGAAGGCTTTCTAGAATGAACTTATGAATACCAAAGGTGGATAAAGCGAGATTGCTATTTACAAGATGTGTTGGCGGATTTCATATATATATATAAACCAACCCTTCTCACATTAAGACTGGACGCTGGTAAAATATAATTATCTCGTTTTTTGAAAAACCAATATAAAATGTTAATTTAATATTATAAAACAGGAGTTTATTAGGCCAGCGTAGTTCAGAGGCAAGGCTTTGGACTCTAATTCCGAAGGTCGCGGGTTCGAACCCGGCGTGCACAAATAAATTTTATTTGATTGATTCGTGTTATCTCACAATTAATTAATTAAAAATAATATATACTATAATTGTGGCACGTTCCAGAGTGGAAGATACTCTCAGTATCGCCCTGGTGTAAGACCACCATTCAGAATTGAAACGTTGCTTGAAATAGCGTTAACCGTGTTTAGTGACTAGATCTGAATAGTCAGGTACTTCCCCACCTTCCTCTCTCCCATATCCTTCCCTTCCCTGCTTACCTTCAGTCTCACAACATACCCCAATTAGGGATGCTATAGTCTCATTGGCTCCAGACGGGAGCAGTTGGGACTCTTGGGATATGAAATAAAAAAAATAAAAACAGGAGTTCCAACTGATCGCAACTGTGTAAAGCCAGTGAGACTATGGCATCCCCACTTGGGTTATGTTCGTATGTTGTGAGGCTGGAGGGAGTGGGGAAGGGATTGAAATGAGAGAGAATATGTACCTGTGTACACGGAGAAAAATTTTATTCGAAAAA
Organism: Limnephilus auricula; assembly: GCA_951813805.1. NCBI lineage: Eukaryota > Metazoa > Arthropoda > Insecta > Trichoptera > Limnephilidae > Limnephilus > Limnephilus auricula. Next base: position 2,307,847 of record OX638403.1, read on the forward strand.
ACGATCATTTTAATAGTAAAGACAATTTATTATTTTGTTGGTATACGTACGAAATTACGTATAACAACAAATTATTCTTACATGTTCCCGCCAATAAACATTGAAACCCTGTTAATTTGTTCGTAAGAACTTCAGTCCCGTTTTTAACCGTTTTTACTATTAAAATGATCGTTTTTTCGAATAATATATTTCTCCGTGTGGGAAGACATAAACAGACCTAACACATAAAATCACAACGTATACGTGTGTGAAGGTATATCCAAAAATAAATAATCGCAGAACAAAGATCAGACTTTTTGTAAAACGAGAAAACTGTCAAAGAAATGTGTGTTACCAGGTCTTGGCGAAAAGTTTTGAATTCTTCTCCTAAACTACCCTATTCTTCCCTTATCACACCATATGCAGGTAAAACACAATTAACCAACCTTCCCATATAACAACCAATCGATGATCAGCGGATATTGGTGCGATGGGATAATAACGTCGAGGCGTCTTCTACAACGGTTTAATTTCCTGTGAGGTGAAGATTAGTTAGACAGTACTGCGGCGAGCTGGAAATAACTAGATCTAACAGACCCGATCTCAATATAGACTCGATCTCAATATAGATACGATCTCAATGTAGACGATATCAAAATAGACTCGATCCCTATATTTATATAGATCCGATTTATATAGATCCGATCTCAATATAGACTCGATCTCAATATAGACTTGATCTCAATATAGACTCGATCTCAATATAGACTAGATTTCAATATCGACTCGATCTCAATTGGATCTCAATATAGACTGGATCTCAAAACAGAACGGATCTCAAAACAGACTGGATCTTAATATAGACTTGATCTTAATATAGACTCAATCTCAATATAGAATGGATCTCAATATAGACTGGATCTCAATACAGAATGGATCTCAATACAGACTGGATCTCAATATAGACTGGATCTCAATATAGACTCGATCTCAATATAGACTGGATCTCAATACAGACTGGATCTCGATATAGACTCGATCTCAATATAGACTCGATCTCAATATAGGTCCGTTCTCAATATAGACTAGATCTCAATATAGACTCGATCTCAATATAGGTCCGATCTCAATATAGACTAGATCTCAATATAGACAGACACTAAATCAATGTAAACATAATCCTAAAACAGACTAGCTCTAATAACTCGATCGCAGTACAACATCATTCTCAATACAGACTCAATCTCGAGATCCAGTCTCGTGGGACGACCTCTCTTGTGGATGCAGGATCACATATAAAGACTAGTACAAGCGGAGAAGCCGCAAATAATAATTATAAACTAATGTTTGTTCAAATTGTACACATAAACCTATTTACGTTATACAACTCATAAATTTAAAGCTTTCTAAATCTTTTAAAAATAAAATGTGATCTCTCGAGAACGTAGAAACACGTACTTAAATAAAATAAACCAACTATAGACAAGAATACATAAACCTTCGGGCGCAACAAGCAGAGGAGCTTGTTGGTACGTTATATTATGACTATGCGAGTTGAATCTAATACTATCACGTAGGCAAGAGAGAAACGTAGATTATTCTATGTTTAGTCTGGACACTCAGAGATTCCGTCACGTAAACGTGTCGTATATTATTATTTGTAAGTATTAGAGTTAATCCTTGAAGTATAAAGAAAAAGCCGAAATACAGGTACGTTTTTTTTCAATTTGAATTGTTTATTCGTGTTGGGTAAATTTACGTGGAAAAGATTTTTGTGGTGTGAAAGATAAGAATGTATATGAAATACATTATCAGTTGTGACATCATAGAGGTGAATCAACACACCTATACACATGATCAATATGCAGGTTTTTTTATAGACCTTTTTATTGATCAACGAGTGCTACGATATTTTCTACGAGTTTTTTTTATAGACCATTTTATTGATCAACGAGTGCTACGATCGTTGTACTACAGCGACATAGAAGATAAAAATACATTAGGAATACAACCATTTGTGATATCAAAGTGTTGCATCAATATACCTATACACATATCACTAGGAACACTTTGATCAATATGCAGGTCTTTAATAGAGTACCACCATTTTATTGATCAACGAGTGCTACCATCGATGTACTAAAGCAACATAGAAGATAAGAATACATAAGAAATGTATCAGTTGTGACATCAAAGTGTTGCATCAATATACACATATCACTAGGAACACTTTAATCAATAAGCAGGTCTTTAATAGAGTACCACCATTTTATTGATCAACGAGTGCTACCATCGATGTACTACAGCAACATAGAAGATAAGAATACATAAGAAATGTATCAGTTGTGACATCAAAGTGTTGCATCAATATACACATATCACTAGGAACACTTTAATCAATAAGCAGGTCTTTAATAGAGTACCGCCATTTTATTGATCGACGAGTGCTACGATCGATGTACTACAGCGACATAAGAAGATAAGAAAACAAAAGAAATGCAACCATTTGTGACATCAAAGTGTTGCATCAATATACCTATACACATATCACTAGGAACACTTTGATTAATATACAGGTCTTTAATAGAGTTCCACCATCGATGTGATTTTATTGATCAAGTGCTTGCTATACGTAGCGTGCTACGATCGATGAGTTCTACAGGGACGTAGAATTTAAGAATATATAAGAAATATTATATGAGTTGTGACATCAAAGTGTTGAATCAATGTGTCTATATGATCATAACCTGGAACACTTTGATCAACGATTTGATGTACGTCTTTTTTTTATTCCTTTTATATATTCAATAAATTTATACATTAAATAATAAAATTATTGAATATATAAAAGAAATGAAAAATTTAAATGGAGTTCTACAAAATAAACCTTAATAACAAAAAATAATATGTAGGTCTTTAATAGAGTTCCACCATCAATGTGATTTTATTGATCGATGAGTGCCACTGACATTTTGAGGCCAAAAAGCTTTTAGTTAATGTTTTCATACCAGAGGGAAAATGTTTATATTTTTTTTTATACATCAATATTTTTTTTGAATGCATTAAGCTAGAATGGAAAAAGCTCGATTTGGATAAAAATATTTTATGTGAGATGGAATATTAATCAACTTTATTTCAATAAAAATTCTTTGTTTCATTCGCAATCATAGGTATATCATCTCAAACATACTTCTTTTCTTTTATTTTAAAAAGAAAGACAAACATTCCCAGGTTACGAATAACCCAACTACATTTGAAAATCTCCTACTACCACCTCACTAAGCGGAAGATGTTTTTTGTGTTGTGATGGAGGACTTAGCCAACCGAGGAATCGAACATGGATCACCTGGGTGGGACTCAAACGCGATGCCCACTCAACCACTGACCGGTCTACTGTCCTGGTATTACATTTTTTTCCAATTTGGGAGGCGGTAATGGGTAACATCCCTGTTTGCCTAAGTCTTGGCGGCGGATGGGTTTGCCCAACTCTTACTACTGCGTGGAAGGCCGGATCGTCAGAGTGGATGATAGAGACCCTTTGACCTCTCCATCCTGGATCGATGGATTCATACATCAGTCAATCCTTGGCACACTGACCTCCAGATTTCTACCCACTTTTCATATCCTTTTCATTCCCAGATTGAGTTGTGACACCAAAGTGTTGGATCAATGTACCTATAGACTTATAACTTGGAACACATTGATCAATATGCAGGTCTTTCACACTACACCTTCATTTCCTTAAAAATACCCTACTCACACGATCCCCAAAGATGACATAGGCTCTGAGGGAAATTATTTTCCTCATGGCCTCCTGTGTGGGGCTAATGTAAAAAAATCCAACCCTTGATAAGAACAGACTTAATTTTTTGATATAGGTGTGCGAGGCAATGAGATCCCAGGCTGACTCGCATGGGGTCTTGTACGAGATGGCATTTTCCACATTGGCCGATTGTCAATTGGGTTTGTGTTTAAACAACCATTATCACTATAATTATATTTAAGCTAATCTCTGGTATCATACTCAATCCGCCTATATTAAAAGAGGTTAATTTTTACGTCCCTAACAAGTATACTCGTGGTAAATCCCATGCACTTTTTTATGCTCCGAAAGTGAGGACTTCTACATATCAGAACGCGCCAATAAACAGAGCGACTCAACTGCTTAACGATTCTGCATTGACCATCGACATTTTCAATGTCACTTACAGACAGTTCAGCAACTATCTTTTAGCAAATGTCACTAAGTAGTAAAACTGCCCTTGTGTACTTTGTAATTTATAATCTTCTCTATGATATATATTGGTGTATAACTGTTTTATAGAGAACATGAAAAAATAAATAAATAAATAAATAAATAAATATAATGGTTTGAAATATCTTACCATTCTAAAACGCCTGAGGGGTGATTTTCCCAAAACACGACTTTTAAAATTATCCAAGTATCATAATTTATTATTATTTTTAATAATTGTAAATTACGAAAAATCTTACTACTTGGACAGTAAAAAAATATCTTTTAAAAAAGGTGGGGTGTAATGTTTTCTGCATGTACTATACTAAATATGGTTCCGTGACAACTCAACAAAATAGCCTTTCAACTCCCCTTTTAAAAGTCATTAAAAATTATGAAAAAAGCCCATAACCTAACATAACGCAACCCATTTAACATTTATTTTTCTTGACTTCATCATTCAAAGATGGGGATTTAATTTTTTATTTTATTTTATTTTATTAGGAACATTTACAGATTAAAAACATTACATGCATAAAATAAAAGAATAGATTATAATAATTAGGTTACAATCCAATAACAAATGTTCACATCATGCCCAAATAATAAATAAAAAAGTCAATAATTATAACCTATTTTTTTTTAGCAATTAATAAAATAAAAGTTAAATGAAAGTACTCAAAAATACTTAAGTATACAAAAAAAGAAAATTGTAAAATATATTGTACGCATAGACATATACGTATTACATTCTTTTTAAATTTCAAATACAAATTAATATTTCAAATACAAATAGTATCAATTTTTTATTTTAGTAACAATGAATTAATCTACGAGTATTTAATAATGAATTGGTTATTATAAAGCTCCATTAACTATATGTTTGAAAGAGCTTAAAGTACATGACAAAATGAGATAAAATTGCATCTTGTTAAGTTGTCCGGTCACTTTAAAAAATATTTTTTTATTTTGTTTTTAAGTATTGTTTTTCCTCCCAATCCCAGACAATAAGAATTATTCATTGAACTCGATCGGAACAATGACTCGATTATAACGGTTCATCACGAACACGCAGCTCTCGCCTCCAATCACCCGACCCCTGACCTTAGCCTTAGACAATACATTTCATATCGACCAGAGCACACATTAAGCGGCTATTCCCATGAGGCGGTTCAAGTCTGGAGTCACAAGATCGACTCCTCGTTAATTGGATGACTGAATTAGATGGTCCATCGAATGGAGGCTGGGAGAGTGCGGTGAATCATGTGGAATGACGACGATAGTTATGGATAATGCGTTAATCTAAGATGCACTAACCTCTATTGCACCGGTGCATTCACAACACGTCGATATATTATGAAGGAAATATATGAGACCGAGATATAATATATAAGAGAAATAGTCCATACTGAACGCCTTGCCCTGAACTCCTTGGGCCCTTTTTAAAGGCAACCATTATAGTTCATCCACATTCAAACATTAAACCGTCTAGTGCTTTTACAAATTAATTGTCTGCAACGGGTAAAGGATAGTATATATAGTGCAATGATTTGATTAAGTATGTTAAATCTAGTTGAATTTCGTTGGCGGCATCCATGGTGCATTGGTTGCAACCATAACTTTTTGGCTTCGAAAGATGAAGGATCAATTGCTATTTAATAGTGTTATATACAATTCGTTTCATACCATAATACTTATTTATTTTATTTTTATGCGCTCTACACACGATGCTCCAAACAGCCCAGCATGCTGCATTAGAGACACAAACATGACATCTATGCAACACGCTTTTGTCTTGCTACGATTGATAAAAAGAAAATATTGTCAAGTAACGCCCTGATAAGAAATCACCAAAATCACCACTCAGATTTTATATTTTGTGTTAAATTGTTTTAAAAATACATATTTATTTAATTTCACATAAACATATTGTTTACGTTCAGAGATTGTATATTGTCCACCATGCTCGGATTTTACATGTGTAATATGAATCAGTACAGTTGAATGAATGAATTTAAGATAATAATATTAAAAAAATATAAAACATATGAGTAGTACAAATTTAACGCAGTAAAATTTAGTATTAAAGCGGTATAGACTTTAAAATAATTAGCTATATATAAAAAAATTTAATAGAAAAGTAATTGCTATGTTTTCTCCAGACCTGAAAAGTCCTAAATTCTCCAGTCTTTCAAAATAAATATCAACTCTATTTTTGCCACTAATCTTCTAATAAATTTAATATCAATCAGAAATAGAGGATAACAAATGAAAAATTATGCAATATCCAGTATTCTATATAATAATATTTTTGCGTGCAAAGTCATATATTCTTCATAGATAAACTTTCTAATTATTGGAAGTGACCTGCCAAGTAAGTAGATTTTCTGTTTCTGTTTGTACATATTAAAATTTTCGTTTAATTCACTGCACGTACCTCATAAATAAAAATACTACTGATTAAAATGAGATTAAAAGAATTTGGCATTCTCAGACTATAAAAATATTACCAATTATTATTTCGGCTACTGGCATTATACCTAGCTCACTCATTAAAAATTTAGGCGTATTAGATCTGTCAAAGAATTTGTGTATCAAAATGCAAAAATCAGTCATTTTAAATACATGTCCAAAAGATTTTTTAAATATTTATATTGAGGGATCAGTAGGATTTATCGGTCAAATTAGGAGTTCCACCGAGCCGAACCCTCTGATATGAAAATATCTGGAGTCGGTGAATTATTTTCCCATTTAATAGTCTGGTAGGTTAACATGTTGTTCTTGTATTGATTTGTATTAATTATACTTATATAATACACTTGCATAGCGTGGATTTACTAGATGATCATTTTTATGGAAAAGTGTGTGAAATGGTTTAGTTTTTCCTATGGGGAAAACTAAAAAAGTCTAGTATATAAAATTTTGTAACAAAAAATCACACATTTAGAATTTCACCAAACGTTTTAACAAGTCGTCATTTTTTTGAAACACACGCCCACACCCGCACATCATGATTAAAAACCAATAACGCCCAGTTTCAATCAACATCTTGATCAATGAACTTGAACTCAACTCCAGTACCGTTTGAACCCGGCCGGGACTAGCCGCCGAGGGCACTGGGGGCAGGAGCCGATGATTTGGACCCTATGAATAATGTATCGGCAGAGTTCACGGACACGCCGAGCGTGATGGAGATTAAAGGTATCAGAATTGGACACACAACTTTAAGCTTTATGTTAATCTGAAAGTGATGCGTGGATTTCACGGAGCCCTCCCAAAGCCTTGCGAAAATATTCATCAGAATTGTTTCAAAATCGATTAATACAGCGATAATCCTTCAAAGGGTACGTTTAGTCGGTTATTAATAACAATCCAAACTCGTGGTATTTACCACAATGTACGTATGAGTTTAGTATACTCAATGTAGAATAAAGCATGTCAATAACGGAAACAAAATATTCGTTCGCGATTTGCGTAATAAAGAGATTACATACGAGTACATACAATGGGGCGTATTGTTCATATCAAGGAATTATTTGTAGATTAGAATAATTCGAAAACACAATGCGAACCCATATACATAAATCAGGATAAGGTTTTAACCAAATGGAAAAGTTTCAAAAATCATTCTCCTATTTCGTGAATCATTGTCTATTATATGAAAGAGAGTTTGAATAAGACAGCATGATAGTGAATATGCAATAATATCGTACGACTGCTGTGGTCCCCATCTTTACCACATTGTACCTTCTGAGCTTGTTACGTATGTACCAGGGGTGTTACGGATATTCACATCCGCATCCGCAAATGCGGATTATTCGCATCTATTGACGCAAAGCTTTTACGAATGCGGATTCACATCTGCAACAAGTAACGACATGTAAAGAAAGTAGGCGGGGTCAGAATGGCGCGTGTCTCGAGCGTGTTAGCTAGTTGCTATCTTCGTTGAACGAAGAAAAGAAAAGAAAATGACGAAAGTTCGTTCGCTAACTGACCAATAGGAAGGCACAAATTGGTGACAAGATCCTACAGGTTTTGTTTTAGTTATCGATGTTATTCGCATTGTAATATAATTTTTTTCATTATAAAGTTAAAATGGTAAGTAAAGCCAACAACTGTTTTAGTTTTGTTCTCAAAATACGATTAAATAAAACATATTAAAATTAAAACAAATTTCATTTATTTATGTACTTAAAATTTAAATATATTTTTAAAAATTCTGAAATCCGCATCCGCGGATGTGAACCTCTAATAATCCGCATGCCAAACCGCATTCGCGGATGTCAACATTTTGCATCCGCTACAACCCTGGTATGTATGAATAATAACAGTTTATAAAACGTCCTTTATTTGATGCGACTGAATACTTTTTTTAGGTATTCTAGAAATTAATTGTTTGAATTTATAGCCAATCTTATAATATGTAAAAAATCAAAATATTGTTTCAAAGTTTTTTACGCCAATAAATCGATAAACCATCTTCATTCCTGAGCAAGTCACAAATTTTACATCGGCACTTCTAGTAAGACCCAGAATAATTACTACCTTCCAACAATAAATTTACGCCATATTCTAAAAGCATCAATAGCTATAGTTTTAATAACTCATGGGAGTGCAACCTCGTTGTATGTTTTATTTTAAAAAAAAAACACTAAATGCGCAGATCAATATAAATTTTAGAGATAATATCGAGAAAATTTTGAGAACGTTGAGCATACTTAAAATATAGTCGGAAATAATGTTACCTTAAAAGGAGTGCATCAATGTTGACCGGGGGAAGAAACAAAGAAACCCACCTGAAAGAATGAAAACAAAACCTTTATATTTTCTGTCAATAAATAAGTACATGGTTGACATTTTTCGTAATCAACAGTTCGGCTAAGAAACGATTTGCCGGCCTCTGTGTTTTTTTTTTTTTTTTTTTTTTAATAGAGAAACCTCACAAGAGTCCCAACTGCTCCCTTCTGTAGCCAGTGAGACTATGGCATCCCCAATTGGAGTATGTTGTGAGGCTGAAGGTAAGTGGGGAAGGGAAGGAGATGGGGAGAGGAAGGTGGGAAAGTACCTGGCTATTCAGATCTAGTCACTAAACACGGCTAAAGCCATTATTAAGCAACGTTTCAATTCTGAATGGTGGTCTTACACCAGGGCGATACTGAGAGTATCTTCCACTCTGGAACGTGCCGCAAATATAACATATATTATTTTTATTAATTAATTGTGAAATAACACAAATTAATCAAATAAAATTTATTTGCGCACGCCGGGTTCGAACCCGCGACCTTCCGAATGGGAGTCAAGTGTCTTACCACTCGACCACGGACGGTCGTCAGTGTGTTTGCCTTCCTCATACAACAAGGGACACTTAAGATCCGTATTCACTCCTTCCTCTCTTAAAAATTTAGCCACTTAGCATCTCCAAAGATGACAAAGGATCTTATGAATTTATTACAGTTAATTTTAAAACAACACAAATCCAAAACCATCATATTTATTTACCAAGGCATAATAAAAGTACAATAACCTTCCTTCTGAATCGCGATGTATTTTCAACCAATCAGAAGAAATAAATAAAATTAAACATTTTTTCAAAAACAAAAACTTACATTAACAAATAAATATTTTTTACAAAATAAATTATAATATGTAACCTAAGTAAGAATCGTGGCTCTCTTATGAGGTACAATAGTCCTCTTTTCTGATAAGGGTACATGACCAATCATAACCTTAAATATTATATTTTATAAAATATATAAAAAAAATGTAGCTATTATGTTTTGTATTACAATAAAAAAATTTAAATAAATCTGAGGGAAATTTTTTTCAATTAAATGAAAACAAATAACTGTGTGTAAAACACTTACATAAAGAAATTATTTTCCTCAGGGTTCTCCTGTGTGGAGACAATGTAAAAAAATAAATAAGTAATCTCGAAACAAAAAAACAACCAAAATTTTCTTGTGTTCATTTCACAGTGTAATTATAATTTTACACGGGGTGTTATGATAATTACAAATAATAATACTTTAACTAGTTCCTCATATTATTTGCAGTAAAAAATTTACATTAAACTTTGGTCTCCGTTGCCTTTTTGATTTTTTTCCAATTTTTTTCTTCACAATCAAACAAAAAAACTCATCCAACTAACCGCCGAACCCTCACCCTGACCCTAACTGTTTTACACCTAATGTTTTTTTTGTGTTTTACATTGAAAAAAACAATCAAAAATGTCATCGGAGAACAAAATGTCGTTTTCTCTTTTTACTCCAAATTTTTACTCAAATACTTCCCCACCTTCCTCTTCCCTTTCCCGTATCTCCTCCCCGCTACTTCAATTGGTAATGCCATAGTCTCACTGGCTCCAGACGAGAGCAGTTGGGACTCTTGTGCGGTATTCGAATATAAAAGAAAAAAAACTCTAAATAATACCAGGAATCACTGGTCAAGGGAAGTCAAGTACGTCTCTTAACACACGGAGAAAAATGTTATTCTAAAATACGATCATTTTTTTCGTAAAAATGGTTAAAAACGGGACTGAAGTTATTACGAACAAATTAGCAGGGTTTCAATGTTTATTTGCGGGAACATGTAAGAATAATTTGTTGGTATACGTTATTTCGTACGAATACCAATAAATTATTCTTACATTTTCCCGCCAATAAACATTGAAACACTGTTAATTTGTTCGTAAGAACTTCAGTCCCGTTTTAACCGTTTTTACGAATAAAATGATCGTATTTTAGAATAACTTATTTCTCCGTGCATATTCTATAACTGTTTAATTCCCAAGCAACATAATAAAATGAAAATAATAGTGACACACTTCCTTACTGATCTAGGAATTATAATATCCTTTTTCCAATCAATAATACACTTCTCTAAAAGCATTTTCCTCAGTAATTAATTCATTGTTTCTAGTTTGTCACAATCCTATTAAATATAGATATGTTAGTACAGCAGCTTTCCCACTTCTATTTTTATGAGACAGTAAAGGCACAAAGAAGTATGAAAAAGGTTGAAAGTCGATTTGAATACACTTAAAATTTAATATGTAACCAAGTTCCTTTGTCCTCTGGGAGAGGGTGTCCCAGGTAAGTCTGCCACCTGGTGCCGGCTTCTCTTACTAGCTCCCGGTGCAAATCAAACACGGATTACCTAAGTAAAGTACTTACTACAAACTTTACTTCAAACAAAGATTCGGGTCGGTTTTTCACCAAGTTTGACTAAACTAAGAATATGTTAACTTTTGAGGTGAACTTATTTTCAAATTTGACACGTTTTTCAATCGATGTTCTGCTCTCCATAGATGGAAATGTTTGCTTTATTTTCACATAAAACTAGCGAACCAACCAATTCGTATAACGTATTAATTTGTGTTCACTGTTTTGTTTATCGTACGTTTGTTATTAAACATAAAAATAATTGGTAAAGTGTGAAGAAGCCGCCACATGCCGCTACACTTTTAATAGGCAAATGTTAAAAAAATAAACTACCCCTAAAATTAATTACCACAAGAACCATCGGTTTCAGTCGAAAAAGGCGGAAAAACATGCATTTAAATTTACCTATATTCGTAAAAACTTTTATACACATTCTCCGTTTTGACGCCGATGCCATATTGAATCTTGTCCATAGAAACCATATAGTTACGTATATCAGTAATGCCACCTAACCTAACCTAACCTAACATAGCCTAACCTAACCAAACCTAACCTAACCTAACCTAACCTAACCTAACCTAACCTAACAACCTAACCTAACCTATTAATAGTACATTGATTTTAATTCGTCTAAACATACTCAATTATTTATTTATTCAGAACATGAAAATTAGTATGGTGCAACCTTTAGTTAGTACCTTCCTCGAATATGTGTGATTTTTGCCATATAGCAATCTTTTTTTAATATTTATCGATTGGTACCCTGGAATTAGTGGAGATTGTTGAGCATTGTTCAGTATGCAAAATAATGTAATACAAAATGTCAGCAGTAACGAGAAATAATGTACAATTTTTTTTTTATGAAATGTAAATTTAAATGCATATTTTTCCACCGGTCCCGACTGAACCCGATGTTTTTTTGTGGTAACTAAGTTTAAAAAATGGTGTACTTTTCAAAATCTGTGCCCATTAAAAGTGTGCGGCTTGTTCACAAATTAATAAGCAATCAACTACACTAGGACTAATTGCTCTGAAGCAGCGTAAGCTATCACCACATACAAAAAACACTAAATAATACCACATGGAGAGAGAAAAAAAATTACATGAGTGGCCAGATACTTTGAGAGTGAGTTTGTAACAATATTTGAACCACAAATAAATGATTATTCCCACCAAGAAGCTAACTGAACATTAAAAACAATTAGGGTGACACCCTGTTTTTAACAAACGGAACTTATATAAAATCTTATTATTTTAGAAAGGACAGGGATGAATAAATATTATGCCAATCCTCTAAAACATCTTAACAAAAAAATACGAGTGTGCTTTAGGCCACACAACTGAAGTAAATACTTCTTTAGTAATCTAATCTAATTTTCTTTCTGGCATCGAATAAAACCATTCCAATCATTAGTGTATAAGAATCTATATTGAAGATTCGTTTGGATTGTTACCCAATCATCGTGAAAAATCAGTCGTTTCAAAGCACTGAGTTCGCACACTCTAAACGAAAATTTGTTAAATTTTATTATGGGAATTAGAGCGACGTTTATTCTCATTTACAACAGGAAATTCAAAAAATTCCAATCATAAAAGTGCTAGTTATTTGTTAGATTTTAACGTTTAGAATGTGAGAAACAACAACACATAATAAATGACATAATAAATGCCAGCAGCCAGCACCCATTCCAAACGTCATTACTATGGATTTGAGCACTGTTGTTACGATTAGATTGTGAGGAATGAAGTTCAAAATTAATTTTAATTTATTTTCGTTCGTAACGCTGTAATTTCCGTAACGTATTCGCCAGTTTACCCCTTAAGTCAAGCGTGCGTAAAGAAGTATTTAGTTCAAAATATTTATAAAGTTAAGCAAGGAATTGGAAGACTTAATAAAATCTGGCAGAATATTAAGCATAAGTGAAGCCTGATTATAAATAGTTTATTTTGCCAAAAGTTGTTTTTGTATGTACTGCCACAAGGTTCACTGTAGAGCCAATTCTAGTGTCATGGATTTGATGTATTCTTTTTGAAGATTTAGTGTTGATAAAAAAATCCCCAAAGTATTTCAGTGATATACAGACGTTCTATCCACATAACATTGGATTCCTTGTAATTATTGTATTGTTCTGCTTTCTTAAGATCGTTATTTATACTGATAATATTTACAAATATCTTCCTAAAATGTTTTAATAATATACAATAATACACAACAACTTTCGCTTTAAAATAATATTTTCTTCATGTCATTTAAAATGAGGGCATTTCGCCAGATGGATACATTTTGACTAATGGATTAAATTCTTCGAAAGATTGGTTGTGTGTACTTGCACAATATCTTTACCAGACATAACATTAATATATTTTTAATTAAGTATGTTTTTAAAGGGCATGCAGCCAAATTAAAATACTAAATTTTTTTTCAACAGTTCGTCCATTAAGTTGTGACGACTAGCGTAGTGGGCCTCAATTCTGGAAAATGTTTTTGGTCGGTTTTAGGTAGGTAGTTCCCTAAATTACTGCACTAGTTTCACATTATCTTTAACGAGAAAGATGTAAAAATCCCACAATGTTCTACATAAATTGTAATCCAGGATTAAACAGGTGATCAAAACAAGTGTTCATTTTTTCTAAAAATCATTTACCAAAAATTATTTTCATAATGTCCCAAAATCTTAATTAAAAAAAAACTTTAAAATAGTTCGGTAGTATGTTGATTATTCACGTAGTTTCAGCATATTTCGATAGATGTCCATAGCTTAGTTTATAATACTATGTTCTGGTGTAACCCAACAGAAGACGACAATTGAGTAGGATCAGAAGGTAGGCAAGTAAGGGGTACCGCCGCCACGGCAACCATTTATTGAATAACCAACACCTCTGCCATACGTCAACCCAAGTGGTTCGCTACGTTTAATGACTTAGCAGGGGTGCCCGGGTTCATGGGGTGAGGTTTGGCAGGCCAGATTGGGAGAACTGGTTGAGGGAGACCTATCCTAGACCTCTCCAGCCGGACTCTCGACCAATCGATTCGTTCCTCCTTCACTCCTAGACACACCGATCCCCAGGTTCCTACCCACCCCTCATCCCTTTTTCCTTCCCAACACATCCTCTCCTTCTTTTCCTAAAAAGAACCCTCCACACAGCATCCCCAAAGATGACAAATTTTTATTTGTCATTTACGAGTCTCTAAAACGATAATGTGATGTCGATGATATGATGTCCGTGGGCTCTTCGGGTCACGTGGTCTCGTTTCCGAGATGTGCCGAAGGTGTCCAGAGTCATTATAATTATAATTATAATTCTAGAGTTCTGCAGACAAAACCTAACTTTCAGTCGGGAAGAACGTTAGTCCTCCGAATTATAATTATATCTTACGATACGTCAATAAACAGTCAGCGTGATTCAAAGAACCTAAGTCTTTTAATGTAGTATTGGAGAATGCTGGTCCCAGTACTACGAAACTTACAAAATACGTCTTTGTTGAATATTGGAGATAAAACAATAATTAATGAAAAATTGTGCTAATAATGATTCTTTGTTTTCAAAGCGAATGAAATATTGTGGCTTTAACGATCAGACGATAAAAGCTAAAGAACATTATGACAATTAAAGTTGGAAATACTCAGTTAATAGTTTGCAGACTTTTACGCTCCGTTAAGATCTTCCCGTCGCTTAAACGAGAGTAAAGTAAGAGAAAATGGAAAAATTGCAAAATCTTCGTGGAGTTGAAAGATAGGAATAGTGTTTTTTCGAAATTACGTATAATTACAGTCTGACAAGCAAATGTAGAAATCGTAAGGGAGTTGTAACCGTTCAAATTGCTTCTGGCCGCTTTGTTATATCTGTCACCAAAGTCATATATTAATAAAACTCGTTCTATCTCCTTCCACCAATACAATACCAAGATTTCTCGTTACATGTAAATGTTTACCTTATTTGCTTCCATTTTATTTGAAACAATTCTATAAAGAAGAAAACTACCAAATAGTACAACACGGTCAAGGTTTGCCAATTTTTATTTCAAATTATTTTTATGTGAAACGAAAAAAAGTGTAGTTTTTTTAGTTTCAATGTTTTCATCTAAAATCGATTTGTAAGCGATTTAAAAAAAATTTTGCTCTGTTTGTTTTGAAAATTGTTTCATTTTTAATTACATTACGTCATTGGTACTATTAAAATTAAAAATAGTCGGTCATATTTTTTCAAAAACAGCATTTCATTTTGCAAGACTAATTATTATAACCAAACCTGAAACACTTATCCATATTGAAAAAAACCTTACGAGAAAAGATACATGCCGCCGACGGGACGAGAAGGGGTGACTATTTCAGGCTAATAATTATTGGTTGTAATAATTATTACCCTTTGTGCTATGCATAAAATCTTGTCTTAAAAATTAGTTTATCAATTTAAAAAAAAATAATAATCAAATGTGTAAGACGTTCAGAAAAAAGAAAATCTATTTGAAATTAATAAACGGAAACCAAAGATAGGTCACTGGTAAAATAATGTTCTAAAAATGACTATTCTCCAGGTGCACATTTTTCACGTAATTGAAATGAATTGAACAGATTGAAAATATTTTTTGTACTTTTTTACACTTCCCCACCACCTTCACCCTCACAACACACCCTAATTGGAGATGCCGTAGACTCATTTGCTCCAGACGTTTGGGAGCAGTAGGGACTTTTATGCGGTATTCACATAAAAAAATTATGTACAACGCTTTTTATCAAAAAGAGCCAAGACATATGAACAAGGTGATTAAATGAAAGAAAAAAAACATTTCAGAAGAATTGCAAAATTAATCGAACCTGGTTTCAATCGCTTTTCTCTTCCTACAATAACAACCAAAGTGTGTTTTATTATTTTAGTACCCTTTTACTGAGAATATAAATTATGATCAAAAACCTATTATATTCGGGACTGCCTTCGAACATATTCATATCTTCGCATTGTTTGTTTATCAGTGAAAACAATAATTGGAGAAATATTTTGATCGTTCGGTTAAAATACTTCGAGGAAAACCTACACGAATAAATAATAAGGGAAAACACATTCACGATAAAATAAATAAGGGGGCACTCAACTGAAGTGATTTTGAGAATAATAATACACGCGTAGGTGTAACCCTGTCAAGTTTGTGCCGGTAACATATTTTGTTTTTAGATTTTAGAGATGTTCCAGAAAGAAATGTTTTTTTTTCTTTTTTTTTCTAGAGTCTAACAAATTTTGTAACGGTCGCTTTCTTCTCTAGATTGTAGGCCATTCATAATCCTTGTGGGAGAGGTCTTAAGGGCCCTAGAAGCAGAAATTCTAGTCAGCTAAAACACTGAACCATTGTTAGAAGCACTGGGAATAGCAGCGAAACAAAAACCTAAGTTATTGTTTGAATTTCAATGAGAACAGGACTAAAACCACTGGTGTACAGCATCGAAGGAAATACCGGAAAATAAAGGAAATTTCTATGTGACATGTCCGCTATAGTCAGCACAAAATACAACAAAAATAAGAAAAAAACAACGCAAGCGTTTTAAAGGTCTAAATTGAGGATTTCTACTAAAGTAGAACTACGTTTACGCTTCTACAAAGTAAGTTGAACTGTTTAATGAGTATGAACAAATTAAGTTAACCTGTTCCTTATTTTTGATAAAAAACAATCGAGGAGATTAACAATTATGCCAAACGTAAAAAGAACTTAAAAAGCTTTCAGAAATCCAGGAAAAAAAACACCGAAAGTTTAAACCGGATATTAGCAAATCACCAGAACAAGAAAGAATAATGGAAAACAAACAGAGGTTAAGATTAGATTTTCACAAGAAAATGGTTCGATCCTGCATACCATAAAAAAATATTTAGAGGAGCTTTTATGATATTTGAGATTTTACCTATTTTGGTGTTGTTATTTTGAGATTGTAAAGTTGGGTGGACCATACAACAGTCATAATTAAATACAAAACTAAATAAATATACTAACACAATACCGTGACGGGACGTGTAAAGATTTTTTATTACGCGATATAGATGAACAGCAAAAAATCATCACAAACATTAGCCGAGTTAGTTGTGAAATGATTATGATTTTAATGGGTACCTATTATCAAGTATGAAAAGTTGTCCCCGTCACTAACAAATGAGCCAGTGTTGTTTTTCTGGTTCGCTCTGTCATTTATATGGCTTCTCATAACAACTGACTGTAGCCTGTGTCACTCCTGTCATAGATGATGCTTCACTAATGAGAACGAACTTTTATAGACTCTGAATTATTCTGCGATAAAAAACAAAACAAGACAATTGCGAAATTTTAATGCTCGGGAACTGAGCTCTAAGCGATTTCTTTCCGATGTTATAGACATATCCAATTAAGAAACGTTTGCATAAATTAAAAAAACTTTTTAAAAAATACAACAAAACAGAAGTAGTATTCTGTTTTAATAATATTTTTGATGACCGAGTTTCGCTGGAGTCCAAACTTCACCAGTGTCTAAATGACTGAATTCCAACAATAATCGTGTAACCCGAAAAAATTATGATTATAAAATAAGTTATTCTGCTTTATTCCGTATAAAATTCAATCCAATTTTAGTATGTAAATCCGTTCATAGTTATATAGTTTTCTAAACTAACTTTTGTGTAACAGAGCCGTGAATTTTTTTCTCCTCTGTTATCGAATAGTTTCGTGGAAGTATTAAAGTAGATAATCAATACCAAGCTTTTCATTATTTAAATCTAGTGACTTAACACATCACAGGAATCGTAATATACCAACATAGGAATTGGATTAAGGCCACATTCATTGCTCTTTTAGATCTGCCTTTATAACAATAAATTATTGTTTTATTTTTACTTATAATTTATCACCAAAAAGTCTTTATCAGAATAATAAAAATATTAGAAGGTCTTTACTCTGTGGTAAACGAACAATGAAGCGTTTTCACGACAGATACCTTATATTAGCAGCTCGTACGCCAATATCATTATATCTAGCGATCTTTTATCATCAGCGACGATACAGGCCAAGTTAAAAAGCGAATCATTCCGTTTCCGATTGCCGTCGACTCAACTGTTCACGAATAGCTCCAGAGTTCACTTCCCCGCCTTCTGATAAATAATTAATTATATATATATATATATATATATATATATATAAACTTTGTGCAAATATTGTTTAATAAACCTACAAACTGTAC
Organism: Limnephilus auricula; assembly: GCA_951813805.1. Lineage (NCBI taxonomy): Eukaryota > Metazoa > Arthropoda > Insecta > Trichoptera > Limnephilidae > Limnephilus > Limnephilus auricula. Next base: position 2,326,413 of record OX638403.1, read on the forward strand.
AAAGTTTCGCTTATTTGATTTATCCCCATAGCTCTTTCGGAAAATGTTTAATTGAACATAACATGCGGCTTAAGATTGGATGGAAAGATATTATTCAACGAGACCACTGCTGTCGAGCTTTTAAATCAATGTGAGAAACTTTTGAAACACATACAAGTTAAGCTTTGATCTTGTGGTGCCCTAATTTAAGTGGAAGTAAGTTCCAGAGAGCAACAAAACAAGAGAATTTGTGTCTACTGTATTATTTTTTGTTGTTATCTTCAAATATTAGAGTAAGTAAGTAGAAATTAAGTTATTGAAACACTCATTTAGATTTTAATATTGTTATCTTTTTATATATTAGTATCCTGAATCGAAATCATTACTCTAATAAGCGTCGAATATTTCGCTAAGCTAGAGTTATAATGCTACCTAAATGAAAAAAAAATAATTGTACTCCAACAGAAACTTTTTAAAAAGTTCGAAAGGATTTTCTGAAAATGATATTTGTTTTTCACGGATGGGTAATTTTACTAACCGGATTGCGGCACTTGTGAGAATTCGAATTGATGATTTACACTTTGGAGAATACCTTCATCAGGAATCAGGTCTCAATTTAGTTTCTATAGATTTCATCAATCCTGGAATACGATATTATCACCATTCACGGCCAAATTATTACCATCCATATGGCCCGTGAAAAATCAGAGAAAAAAAATTCTGTCAAAATATTATTTTGAAGGTTATTTTCTTCACTGAATTTGTTTCAATTTTGAAAATCACACAATTTCAATGCAAATTTGAATAAGTTTTTATGCAGGGAATCTCACACAGGAATAACGCACATTACAGACAGCCAAAATAATTATGTTTGAAGATCTACGAAACATTTTGATGTTTTAGTAAATATTTTTTTTATTTAATTATTGAAGGCAATATCAGCGACTCGGAAAAAGTTACTGTTGTTAGTTCTTAATCGAGGGATACGGGTAAATGTGACCAAAAAGGGTAGGGTCGAATTAGCTCAGTTGTAGCCGGGCTAGGCTAGAACCCTGGGTTCAATTCCTAGATGCGATTTTTCTGATTTTTCTGTTTCAAATTTTCGATTGCGATGCGCTATTATTGTCTTCAAAGATCGCTGATTAAATATTATAATTCAAGATTTTAATTATTAAGTTATGTTTTTTTTTATTATTATATTGAAAATCGTAAATATAATAAGATGTTTAACATTACCCAATTCCATGGAAGAAGTGTGGCATGAAAAAACTATGATGGATGACACTCTATTAAATCCATGTGTTTTATCAACAAATTTTTTTGAGCCATTAATTAACATCAATGTTGCGCCTTCAACTTCTTGGGAAAAAACATCTCCAAACTCACAACCATCAAAACCAATTGATTCTTACCCTTGTGAAGAAATTCAATCAATACAAACTGATGCATTGACCGAAAAAAATATTGTGGATCACTCGTGCAATGAAAGCATTTTTACCAGAATAAAAAAATAAACAATGTCATTATAATTATTTTTACGATTGGAACAATCGTCGCAATAAAGGAAGTAATCTACGATCTACTTGAAAAGTAAGCAAGCTTTAAATTCCTTTACACCAAGATTTCATTCATGTTTGATTTGCCTCACTTCTAATTTTTCAAAAACTTCTCAGACGTTCATTGACACCAACGTAATTAATGCTCTAAAGATTTTCACGAAAATAAATTGCAAAGAAAAAACAAAAAATATTCTTGCGATTGAAGGAATTAAATCAAAGACACAATTTTATTCACCGCCGAGTAATGCGATACGTTTGCAGAATAATTCAAAGATAATGTGATTCGTCAGCAAGGAACGCAATTTCGAATTTTCTCGAGAATATTTCTTTAATAAGTTTCTTCATATTGCAAGAGAAGCAATATCCTCTTGCAGTTGGAGTGAGAAAATTATGCCCTTTTGTATATTACTATGGCCAATACTGTTTTATGATGGAAAAAGACATCCAATACTACGGTTATGGTGATAGGAAAATAGGAATAATAAAAAGACACGGGTGACTCAATTTATTGAAGACGATAGGTACTGCGAAAAACTGTCATAGCGGCCAAGAAATTCATTAAATTTACTCACCAGAACAATGGAATGTTGAAAGAAGTTTCAAATGATAAATTGAAAACGAATGAAGGTAATTATTGAAAGAATAATAAGAAAATAAGCAAATAATAATTACTACTAAGAAGTGATGTACTTACGAAGTATTATGTTCTGAAATGTTTAATTAAAATTAAATTTAGATACTTGAAGATGTAGGTAATATTGTAAACGCGTTCGTTATCTTATTCAATTACTTTTTTAATGCATTAAAAAATATATATATATTTCCTGGAAATCATACTGCTTTCAAAACAACGAAGCTACCGCCGACTACAAAAAAGGTTTTGTAAATTTTTTATTTAAAAAATAATCGGGAAAGTTTTTTTTTTAAAGACAGATATTCCCGGGTTACTATTAACCTAACAATATTATTATAGATTGAAAATATCCTACTATCACCACAAAGAGCGGAAAAATGTTGCTCGTGTCGTGATGAAGGACTTAGCCAGCCGAGGAATTGACCACGGGACACTACCTAACCGCGATGTTAACTCGGCCACTGACTCCTCTTCTTTTACATTTCGTAAAAAACTAAAACTTATCGAAAAAAAATAGTAAAATTAAGTACATAAGAATTAGACGTAAAACAAGATTAAATCATTATAAAATTTGAACACCAAGTTTGTGCCCCCACTAAATAAAGAACAGTAAACAAAGTTATAACTTTTTTACATTAATATTCAATCACCTTGTAAATTTTTTTTATAATATAGTAGCTGACCCGCCCACGCGTTGCTGTGGCTAAAGAAACACAACGCCATCTACTGGATGGTTACATAATCTAGTTAACCAAGTGTTGTGTCAATAAATTAACTCACACCGCCATCTGTCAGAAACTTAAAATAATTTCAAATATTTGTCCCATAAAAAACATTTAATTCCCAATAATAAATATTAAGGCCAATAATCCAGATAAAAACTATCCAATATTTTAAGTTGGACCAAATTACAGACAGTAGGCCAAATTTCATCAAAATCAGTTTTCATAAGTAATTTGGGAGTTTATCTTGGACGAACATTGTGACGCGAGATGTTTATATTTAAAGATAATTAAAAAAAAAAAAAACATTTTCAAGGTGCTTATTGTACATCTAGTACGTAATGACGGGCGGTGTTAATGTCCCTAGTTGTAGATTGCTGTATTCTGTATGACTCTGGTCCATAGTACTCCAGACGAAGCTGCGATGATAGTGATAAAGAGACTGCCATAATTCTTGATTAGTCCCAGAGAGGAGTGTTTGGCGTGGCTCTAATTCAATTATCCTCACAGTTTGGTGCTTTTATCTCGCACTGATCTGCGGTCATCACTCATCTCTGTGTGGAAGGGATAGAGGCGGGAGAGAATGTGGGAGAAGGGGGATATGGGGGGAGATGGGAGATAGGTCAAGGGTGTTAAACGGCAAGAAGCCAGAAATGATGTAGGGCGGGTTACTTCATAGGAGCTAATGAAAATTAAATATAATTAATCAAAGTATTTGGGGGAGTTTCAATTATAATTAAATTGATCTACGACCTAGTACTAGCATATGTTAGCTTTCTAATACGAATAAATAAACAGTGTAATATATTTTTATTTATTATTTTGTAGTTTAGAAAATCCAATATAATACATAATATACATATTCTTTAATAATAATTAATATAAAGAAACATCTTGACCAGTAAAAATGATTTTAAAAAAAAGAATACTTAATTCAATTTTGTATATGTTGCATTTTAATCTAAGAAGCTTTTACTAAAAAGTATCGGCTGCTACCAGATTACATATTTTTAATGTGAATACCGCACAATTGTCCCAACTGCCCCCAACCGCCTGGAGCGAGTGAGGCTATGGCATTCCCAATTGGTATATGTTGTTAGACTGAAGGTAGTGGGCAGAGGGAGAAGATAGGTAAAAGGAAGTTGGGGAAGTACTTAACATTCAGAACTGGTTACCAAACATAGTTAATGTCTTTAGCAACGTTTTAATTCTGAATTATGGTTTTAAATCAAAGTGATACTGGCAGCATCTTCCACTCTGGAAAGTGCAAAATCTTTAATGCGCTGTTATGTCAATGTATTAATTTTATGTTAAAAAATTCAATAATAATGAAAAACGAATAATATGGTACATACCCGAATTTACATATTTTTCATAGCTATTTCAATGCAACACATACTGGATTTGACCTACAAAATCCAGACTGCGGAAAATTTGTCAAGCTAGAACGCACCGTTCGCGAGCTTTAGACATTTTCATTTTAAACATTTTTAGAGCTTTTTTACATTCAAACAATTTGACGCACGTTGGTTGGTTATCCAATTGATAGAGCTTTCGAACCGCTGTTACGGGGAGGCCCTAAGGAGTGAAAAAAATCCAACGAACTTACACCCGGACCAAATTAGATTCGAGATTGTAAGAATCGCTATTTCGAAATGAATTAATGGGAAGAATGAGCGAAAAACATCTGTCGACTATAAAATGGGCACACATTGAAATAACATATTATTATTTGGACGTGTTATTTCTGGGCGAAGAAGATTTTCGTCCTACGGTTCATATGGCGCGGATAATAAAATTAATGTATATTTGCCACCGATATTTATTAACACGATACGATACGATACGATACGATTGTACCACCCCAGCCAGGAGCAATCCTGTCCCGGTGAGACCGGTACACCAGGGGGCACTGATTTGTTAGGACTGGAACACGTGCTCTAAGGATGGGTGGGGAGTTGGATTTTAATCAGCCGGTATACACGGCAACCTAATGAGCCAATATAGGAAAGAAGGTTGGGCCGGAATGGGATGGGTTGAGCAATTTTTTATATATATATTTTTTTATTATAAGATATATTTATATAATACATACATATACAAATATATACATACATATATGTACATACATTCACATATATTTATGTGTATGAAAAAAATTTTATGTTCTCGCAAAAAAAGATTAAAGAATTTTGCAGTTTATTTAGGACCACATGTAAATAACATGAATTTTAGTATTTCTGTGAATTGAAAATATTTTCAGGAAATCTCTGTAGATACCTTTGGGTAATTTTTCTGATTTATTCTGTTGCAAATTCCACACAAATTGCTTACTCAACTTTTTCATTATATTAAACACTAGCTTCTGCCCGCGACTTCGTCTGCGCAGGATTAGTAAGTACTTCGATTAGCTTATTTTCTTTTCATAGGTCTTATCTATGTTTACACAAAAATTCTTAACCTGTTTATTTAAAATATCTATAATTTTCGATTCGATTCAAGGGTGATTACTTCAAATAAATTCACTAATTTAAATATTTTCTAAAATAGAATTTTGGTTTCACAATCATTGTTTTTAAAAATGTCATTCTTAAATTTTGACATTTTCTATGAAACAATAATTATTATTTGTAATTTATGGAAAATAGCAAGCTTTGGGTATAAATTATAGCCTATATGTTATTCTGATGTATGAGCTATATTATTGTAATGTTTCATCAAAGTCCATTCAGTGGTTTTTGCATGAAATAGTAACAAACATACATGCATCCATACAAACTCTCGCGTTTATAATATTAGTAAGATTGATATTGAAGAATAGATTTCAAATTATATCAATTTGGGAGGCGGGTTATAGGTGTATGAGTGTATGGGTGCGTGTGGCGGGATTGTATAACCAACACCTCTGCCAAAGGTCACCCCAAGTGGTTCGCTATGCTTTGTGACTTAGCAGGCGTGCCTGGGTTCATGGAGTGAAATTTGTCTATACTTTGGCGGCGGACGCATTTGCCCACCTACCACGTGACGGAACGGGACAGACTGGTTGAGAGAGTAATCGTGAGCTTTCTGGTTGGACTTTCTCGACCCATCGCCTGGCACCGCAGTTGGAGGGATGGATTCACTCCTGGATACACTGACCCAAAGATTCCTATCGACCCCTTATACCCCTTATCCTCTGATTTCTTTCCTTAAAAATACCATCTACACAGCATCCCATAAGTTGACATATAATAGGCCCTGACAGAAATTATTTTCCTCGGTGCTACCTGGAGCTAATGTATAGCGGTCTACACACCATGCTGCGTACAGCCCGACATATCGGCTGTTAGCAGCTGGCTATTGTCTCCTGTCTCTTTTTTCCTCGTGTAACACTCTGTTTCACGTTGCCTTCTGTCTCTTTTATTACACAACAAATTCAATATCACCATCTCATTTCACTGCGGCGCATCGGTTAGTACTAGCGGCAGACGGTTTCTTCCAATTTGCAGGCAACGTGAAACAGAGTGTTACGGGTTCGCATGAGGAAAAAAGAGACAGGAGACAACCTCCAACCTTCGATTTTTAGCCAGCTGCTAACAGCCCGATATGTCGGGGTGTTCGCAGCTTGGTGTGTAGACCGCTAAAAAAGTAATTTGCAGTAATGTGGATAAGTATTTTTTAAACATTTCAATTAAATATTGTTCCATCGCAAAGATGGAATGTGAAATATTGAATAACAAAAAAAATGTGTGTGAAAATCCTGCATTGAACAGTGTTTTCAATGTTCCCATTCTCAAAGGACAATCGTTACTTGGACTCTTGCTCGCATACTTACAACCATTCCTAGATCTTCAACATACTTCATTGGAATTTAATATTCCATCATATTTTTTGCCTTTTGATATGCAAAATATAAGTAATAATGTTGAATAATGCAGACTGCATCTGAATATAAATTCTAGAAAGGGATTCCATTCACAATATTCTTTACGTTTTAGTTTGGAGAGTTGGTCGCTTTTCAGTCATGATTGTATTATCATAATAATGCTAAAAAGAAGAAGAGGGGAGATACCGTAGCAGTATACATATAAATATATTAAATAATATGCAGACGTATGATATGTTTAAGATGGGAAGATGGGGGAAATAGATGAGATGGGATGCTGTTTGTTACGAGGACAAGAGACCATAACATACACACAGATGTGGCTGTTTCCACGTGTAGTTTATCATAAGAATAGCAAGACTTATGTGGGACACGTGGGCATGCAAAGAAGGGAAAAGAATGCTAAGATAGAATACAATTACAATTTATATTACTACAGAAAAAATATTCCTACTGCTAATAAAACAAAAATATATTGATAATTACAAAGGTTATGTAAATAAAAAATAAAAAAATATTTGGATGATTTGTATAGCGCCTATTTTTTTGAAGGGCATTGTAAAGGGTGCATTTCTTTTATTTTATTTTTCCAAAGCTCTATCCATTTATTGGATAACCAACACCTCTGTCATAGGTCAACCCAAGTGGTTCGTACGTTTGGTGACTTAGCAGTGGTGCCGGGGTTCACGGGATGAGGTTTCGTCGCTCTAGTTGTCTAACAGACCATTTTTCGTGAACTCGAGTTAAGTATGCATTTGTTTTCAAAAAGGATAGTATTTATACGATAATCGTTAAAAAAAAAATTATAAAAGATTATTTAAGGGGTTTTCAAAACGCACTTTGTCTTACATCCTCCAAAATTTATGTGCTTTTATCGTAAAAAAAACATTAAAGCTAAAAAAAAAAAACATTTCTCCCGATTTACGTTTTGGTCTGTCGGATAAAAACTAACTGAAGCGACGGTTTATATAGGTCTTGGCGGCGGACAATCTGGACACACAGAATCCCATATTCCTACCCAACCCTCATACATTTTTCCTTCCCAGAACTTCCTCTCCTTCCTTTCTTTAAAAACACCCTCCACACAGCATCCCCAAAGATGACATATGCCCTGAAGGAAATTATTTTCCTCAGGGCCTCCTGTGTGGAGTAAATGTAAAAAATGTCCTAATACAATTTGCAGAAAATTTATTATAACAGGTTATAATAGATTGCATTTCTTTTACATTAGCTCTACACAAGAGGCTCTGAGGAAAATAATCCTCCCCTATGTCATCTTTGGGGATGCTGTGTGGAGGGTTTTTTAGAAAATGAAGGAGAGGAAGTTCCGGGAAGGAAAATGGTATGAGGTGTGGGTAGGAATCTGGGGGTCAGCGTGTGAGTAACGGACGTATGAAATCAACCCTCCCATTGGGGTATAAGGCGATGTCCCAAGAGAGTGGTGTTGGAGAGATAATAAGGTCTCCCTCAACTAATCGAAGTACTGCTTGAAATGGCTAGCCTTGTTTTTGACCAGATCTGAATATACAAACACTTCCTATTCTTCGCCCCAGCTCCTTCCTCTACCAGATGTCTTTAGCCTTATCACATATTCCAATTGGAGATGCCATAGTCTCCTTGGCTTTAGACAATTGTGAGCAGTTGGGACTCGTGAGTTATTCAAATAACAAAAAAATACTTGGAAATGAATCAAGAAGTGTACATACCAAGACGAAGTAAGGTGGCGTACCATTCTCTATGCCTATCTATGCATATCTTTAGAAATGGTAGCTATCTATGAATAAGTGAATTTAATACTTGAGTTGAGTAATGCCAAGGCTCAACATAAAATAAGAGATAAGAGACAGAAAGATAAAAAATACAGAAGCTATTGAAAAATTACAAGAAGGTTGGTGTAATGTATCACAATAGTTTATGATTTAATATAGGAGTACACAGTACACAATACTTTACTATAGGAGTCTATGGGATCTTCGGTCATATGGTCTCTTTGCCGAGTTGTGCGAAAGATGACCGAAGGTAAATGGATGGGGTCCATTAGGTTTCAGGAGTTCTAGCCTTCTTTCCGCCGATTGTCCTCAGAAGTATTTTTCTTCTTATTATTTAATCTATACATATATTATAATTACATGTTATTTTTTCAATGCCTGTCTCACTAGGGTAAACCTGTGTCGAGACAGACGTAGAGTTACATAAATTGTATACAACCAAGGTTATTTGAATATAAAGGTTAATTACATTTTAGGTTCAATACAATAAAAAACAGGTAATTGGAAGTGTGAATTAATTCTCTAAAGAGTGTGATCTTCCAAATCCCAGGAAAGGTACATATATTAAAATGATATTATAGTAAAATGAATTGGAAATTAAATTACATCACACCAACCTCATTACATTTATAAAACGTCAATATACTGTCACAGTGTTATAAAGAACCTAAGTCTTTCAATATGGATCCATTTATAAGTACTGAAGAATACAGGTCCCCAGTACGTAGCATGCACCGTATTATAATATTAACTAGATAGAATAAAAAGGAGACATTGCAGTTGGTTAGTTTCGTAGTTAATTACCTGTTATAAAAAAATACAATGACAACCAACCAAATGAGTAAAGTAGAAATACACCCTTAATGTTATCCAAGGGTGATAAACGAGTCAAGGCCGGCGTCAGACAAGGGATGAAAGTTGTACCTACTATTATTATTGTACGGAACTACAATCTACAATGAACAGAAGAAGAGCGTCAACCCCACGCGAGGGCGTCACATAACAACTAACTACTCCACTACCAAACAACCCAGTACAGCGAGTAGGGTATAAATCAGACGAGTGCGAATAGAGTGCTTCAAATTATTCTCGGGGGCTTACCAACTATTGCTCTCTACAGTTGCACATGGTTCACTTTACTTACTGTAGTTTTTTTTAAATGTATTTATTTCCTTTACAGTTTTCTTTAATTTGTTTTTTCCTTTTTTTTTTTTTTTTTTTTTTTTTTTTTTTTTTTTTTTTTTTTTTTTTTTTTTTTTTTTTTTTTTTTTTTTTTTTTTTTTTGTTTCTTTACATGGTATTATTGTTTACATTACAACTGAGATTTTAACCTCAGTAGGACAAGCATGGTTGAGGTTAATATTTTCATAAAATAACAAAAATAACACTAAATAATATATTGAAAGAACAATAAATACGTATTTACTAAGCTGAAGGAAGCGAATTTATTATAATGGAGTAAACATATAGGGTGACTATGTGTGCACATTATTTGAAATAATTATACAATGCTATTAATTTTTAAAAGGAAAAAAATGAAAAAATTATTATATAATATATTATGCTACTATTTAATAAATCACTAGAAAATATCGATCTTGAAAATTTGAATTGCTGCAAGTGGCTAAATTTTAATTGTTCAGGAGAGCAAAAAGATTTTTTTTAAATTTATAATAAAATTGTGTATCTTGTTTTTGTAGACAAATAATTGTGATTTTTTTTTACAAAATAACATTGAATTGATCTTTCAGAATACTTTAGCAAGTTTGTAAATTTCTTTAATAAGAATATTCTCTATTAAATTCATTTTTAATTTTTCAGAAAAAAACCTCTTATAATGCACATCGTAAAAGACGCACTTATTTTTCTAGAAAAAATTATACGACGCGGATCGAAAGAGAGAAAAAAACGGAGAAAAATTAAATGTTTAACTAATTTTTGTATTTTATGTACTTTAAAACATTTCAAATTTCCATTATCGATATGTATATATCGTAGTTCATTTACTATTCCATCAAAATATATACTGTATATCAAATTCGTGAAACGGAAAAAGAATTTTGTCAAATCAAATCAGGATGGTCACTGAATCTCAAATACAATGTAGCATAAATAAAAGTAAAATAACAATACATTATTCATAAATAATACATAAATCATTATTTGCATAATTTGATGCAGTGTCCTTGATAACTCTACCTCGTGTTCTGCTAGGACAAAATATCACATCATGGTCCTGCCGCCTAGAGCTCCGTTGCAACCTCTTTTTTTGATACTGGCGTTGTTTATCAGAAAGAGGGAGAGGTCGTAATGGAACTATCATCGGTATCACTTTGACAATGTAATCTGTCAGGTATTGTAAGGAGGGAAGTATTACTTAACCGACCGCAGGCCGCATCCTCCTGAAGATTGAAATCTCCTGTTTGGAGGCGACGCCCGTGAAATATTAATGCTTTAATACCCCTGTTTATGTCAAAAGACGTGTGTCAGATTGATGATACTCTGCAGACTGGTGTGAATGACGAAATGTTACAATTGCACGTAGATACGTTTATAGTTACACAGACCTCTGTTTAATAAATCAGTTTTTAAATCAAAACAATTATATTAAAAATAATAATACCTACACATAATGTTACATAAAGGATTTATAACAAGGTGTATGTATTCTTTTACAGATATTATATTTATGGTTTCGTGTGTGGCACTTCTAGTACTTACGCATTGACCATTGCTCATTGGTCAGATTGCCATCTTTAAATTGTATATTTTTTTCATGAGATTATTGTTTACATTTAAATTTTTAATCTCACTAAGACAAGCCTGTGTTGAGGTAAATAGTTTTATAAAATTATGTAAGTAACAAAAAATAATATACTATTAAGTAATTTGCTGTAATTTCCGTAACGCGTTTGCCAGTTTACCCCTCAAGTCAAGCGTGCGTAAAGAAGTATTTACTTCAAAAATTTGATACGGGGAATAATCGATCTTTCTCATCGGAACCTCCCTGTACAGTTGCAAGCATTTTTAATATTTTATTCTCAGGCGCTGGTCAAAGGCCCTTTAGCACGACGTAAACGGCCGCCGAGATCGTGTGATTTAATGCCTTTAGACTTCTTCCTTCGGGGCTATCTTAAATCGCAGGTCTATAGAATGAACCGCAAATGATTGACGCCCTGTAAGTCAATATAACAAACGCCATCCAACAAATTCAGTCAGATTTATGTGGCAAGTCATTGAAAATTGGACCTCCCGAATACGTGCCACCAAGCGAACGACATTATATTCCACACTTAGGCGCTCCGCCCACTGAGGCAACTGATAACCAACTAAAACCGGCTGTTTTCTCTGTCTTGATTGGTCAAAAAGCTTGTTTAACCATAGATGAAGAACAATCAGCTGACAGCTCGCAACCTAGCAACGGCCACCCAGGGTAATCAGCCGTGACAGTCGCAAGATGGTCGCAAGTCACCGCTTGCGTTACCATTGACAACGGGGTTTTGTGTGATTGTGTAGTATGCGGGCCATCACATTGTCATACAAAGACAGTTGGCAGTTGAGAGTTTTCAGTTGCCTGAGTGGGCGGAGGCGCTTATTGCCATAAAAGAAAAATTCAAATAAACAAAAATTGAGTTAATATCTCACGCACAAATTGCTTTATTTAAATTTTAAAACCGAGCGTCCTTATTGAAATACCATATAGCGTGGTTTTCAACCTGTGGTACGCGTACCCCTTTGGGTACGTGAAGCCAAAAATGGGGGTATGCTATATTGTGGCACGAATGTAGATAACTCAACTCAAAGTTTCAGCAGCTGTAGCTTTAAAAATATTAATATTATTCACAAGCACGTATTTGTGTAAAAAATCATTTTCTTCCAATGCGTTTATTAAAAATAAATATCGCAATCGCCTGAATGCTGAACCAGTCTTGACGCTCTACCTATGTGAAATTGAGCCAAACTTTGTAACACTTTGCTCTGCAAAGCAAGCTCAAGATCATGATTATATAGAGTGAAACAGGAAATCGGGCTTATATATTCTGACGCACGAGAATCTTTTTTTCCACAAAATATTTTTAGGTTAAAAAAATACATTCTCTCAAAACGCTTTATTTTTGAGTTTGTAAGAGCAAAATTTGTTCAATTTCGCTTGTAAAATCACTGGTTAAAAATGCTCGAAGTCCTGTTATATTCTGTAAAAAATTGCATTAATTGTATTTGTGTGACTTGATGGTTAATGCAAGTAATAATGAGAGTATTAAAAAATTACAAATGAAACATCTCATCTATTAAACATGCGCACATGAAAAAAATAGGGTAGCGGGTGCAACAAAATTGGTGTAATAGTCAAGGGGTACGCAGGCTCAAAAAGGTTGAAAACCGCTGCCCTATAGAATCACTGAAAACTCCGTGCTTGCTTTGTGGAAACATTATTTTATCTTACCAAATAGTATATATATATAAAGGTTTATTTCCAGCTCACAGTACTAGCAATTATACAGGCTTCTAACTCTATCATAGTTATAAAACGCAATGTTGCAGTGTGGTTTGCAGAGCAGTGGCGTATGAATGAACGAAACCCAAGGCAAATAAAATATACCCAAACGCAATTTCCTCTACCGGCGGTGCTGTGGCGGCAGAACTGATCCGGAAAATCTAAACTGTTTGGAATAGCCGGTAAATAATTTCATCATGTAAATATTTACAAGTTGATTCGATTAAATTTGAAATGTGAGCTCACAGAGTATTAAATAAACGAAGTATGGATAAACAAAAATATTTAAGCAACTAAAAATAGTTTATGAGATCACAAGTCTATTACAAACAAATCATTACATCTGAATATCTGAAAGTTTGTATTAAATGATTTTATTTTTAAAAATGAATCCTTGACTATACCAACATAACACATATTTTTTTGTGAGCATCGCAAAAGAGTCCCAATTGCTCCCTATCGTCTGGAGCCAGTGAGACAATGGTATCCCCGTTTAAGGTGGCTCCGTTATGAAGTCGAAGGTGGTGTGAGAGATGAGGAAGAGGAATTTGGGAAGCGAGTATGGGTACCGCCACGTCGGTACACATTTACTGGAAAACCATCGGAATTATCACGAACACAGAGGATTATAGTGGAGCGGTGGATCATTCACCTGTAAATTGAATAATTTTGCTATAGAATACGAAAAAAATTCACTAGTAAAAGTCGAATTATTATTTAAATCATTTATGAGGTGACTATTTGAATTTGGTTCATTTTGAGAAAAAAATAGTAGGTATATCTGCAAAAAAACAAAGACTTGATTTTTTGTATATAATTTTTATTTTTTTTATTTCGTTATTTTGATATTACATTTAATTACATTGATGAAGCATTGTCATCTCACTATATGTGAAAAGCCTATGTTGAGATGGCAATTTACGGAGTGGTTGTAAGCTAGGTTTTTGTTGAAATAATTTTTTTTTTAATCGTACAATTATGAATGTACATAGAAGATTAAGAGGAAACGGGAATAATTTTGAAGCAATTAAATTTCAATTTTATTTCTTCATTCCGTATGAAAAAAAATACACTTACTACAAAAGGGTTTGCAGCTGCGGTTTTAAATAAGTGTCACCATCTTAAATTATTATGACTGGTTTTCATCATGAATTAAATTGGCTACTACATTTTTATAATGCCTGTACTTTGTGTACTTATAATATTTAATTTATGTGTAAGAACATAACTTATAAGTAAGGAAGTACCATTCTAGTGGCTCGAGAACCACTTTGTTTAATTATTTAAATTCTTTTTTCAAGTAAGTACTTTCCTAGAATCCCAGTGCCTCTTCTTTTGTTTGAGTACTTAAGCCGCATTCAGACTAGAGTATAAAACAGGCCAAGGCCTTTTTCACTGAGAAGGCAAATGTACAACTTTGATCAGTGATGTTATGCAGGCTTGTTTCGACCGCATAGGTTTTTCATTGAAAACAGAAACGATAGAAAAAGATTTTTTTTATTTTTATTATAACGCTAGGGGCAAATATATCCTGTGAACTATGTACACGCGTCAACCAATAACTGATTTTTTAATATGAATTTTCAATTAAACTTTTGAAATATGAGTTCTTTTTCATTTTCCATTGTCCGTAAAGTGATGATTTATTTCAGGTCGATATGAATTTACGCCCTTTCAGATGAAAAATTTAAAGTGTCTTCTTCGATCTTTTTCACATCATTTGACATCGACGCAAAGTAGAAAAATTCTGTGGCAGTAAATCATTTGAATGACTTCTGATAAAATAAATGTAAAAACAATTTGGAATAATATCATTCTTAAAGATTTAAGTAATATGCTGTAACCATAGATTTGTTATAAGACCTCTTTTCTTAGGCATAGGATGGTTGGTAGAAAAGATATAAATTGAAGATATGGGAGTTTGATAATAGAATAAAACACCAAACACTAAAATATTAGTTAGACTGTAAGTATTTCGTTCATCAGAACAGGAATTCGGAGTGGAAGATACTCTCAGTATCGCCCTGGACCCCGAGCACCGTCGATCGATAAGGATTGTATGAATTCTTTTGACATTCACCTTAAGAAATCATTTAAAACTCATTTTTAATTTTTCGAAGAAAACTTCTTCGGAAAGGTTTTCACTTTGTGATGTCATTATTTATTTTAATTAAAAGACAAAATAACTTTGTTTACATCACTTTTGTTTATACACAATCTACATGTTTCGTGAACGATGTTCACATCATCAGGAACAAATGTATACTAAACTTAAGAATTAAATATAGATCACATATGGGAGGAAAGGCTAGAAGGAAGGGGAAGGGGTAAGAGTGGGGGAAGTTTATTACAATTAGTAATTTCAACGTCAGTCGAAAATAATTTGTAAAAATATTCCCGGTACTATATTGTAAAAATATTCCCGGTACTATACAACCAGCTTTTATATAAATAATAAATTAAAAAATTCATCCTTAACAACAAAGATAGTGAAATTAAAACAAAAAAAATCGGGCGTTTATAAACTCAATTTTAAAGATTGTAGTTACTTTTATATAGGTAGAACAAATAGAAACATTGAAGAAAGGGTTAAAGAACATCTCAGGGCATTAAATGGCAACAGCGAATCTGAGTTTGCAGATCATTTATTAAAGAATGATCATAATTTTGACAAAAACCACGGACTTAAAATATTACATACGGGTTACAAGGCATCACAGATAAATAATTTAGAGATTTTAGAAATTAGAAAAAATGTAAATAATAAAGCAGACTTAATAAATAAGCAGCAAATTTTTATAAACCCTCTTTTGAACCTTTTTCCACTTAACCGCTCTTTCCCTGCTAATGACCTTGAAATTCCTAATTGTAATAAACTTCCCCCACCCTTACCCCTTCCCCTTCCTTCTAGCCTTTCGTCCCATATGTGATCTATATTTAATTTTTAAGTTTAGTATATATTTGTTCCTGATGATGTGAACATCGTTCACGAAACATGTAGATTGTGTATAAATAAAAGTGATGTAAACAAAGTTATTTTGTCTTTTAATTAAAATAATATAAAATTCATCTCAAATTCTTAACTTTCCGAATGACTGTATTTAACGCTACATATTAAAATATAATATATTATAATTCATATTATGTGTGTATATTTGCTAAAATGTCATCAAAAACTTCCTCAACCGACGATGAAACCGAGGAATTTAGAATGTCGCTTGCGGCCGGATATTACGTGGCGCGGGAAAGTTCTCTCGGGAAATGGGGGTGGGAAGGGGGTACGGTAATCGCCCGCTGATATGAATTAAAACGGACGGAAGTTGGTGCATTCGAATTTCAAAATATTTACGCGGGATGAAAGAGGCGGGAATCGGACGGAAACACGAGTAATTATACCATTTAGATATTAGCAGATCCGGCCTGAAATATTTTATTTTTATACACATGGTAACACCGATACATTATTTGTTCTGATTCAATGCATTATTTTATTTGACAAATCTTAAATGCATTTACTGAAGATAATATAAATAAGATAACTGTACTTTATTTTTGTATTATTTCTATTTATTTATAATGTAAAAACTTGTTAATCTCTTTTGTTTCTATGTATTGTAAACTTTTTCTTGTATTATTTACTCATCTGTAAATTTCTAATATTAACTTACACTATAAATTATTATTTTTATGCCATCTGAAATTTAAAAACTGGTCTCAATTTAATTTATTTTTACTTTTTCACTTTTATTATAATAAATTTTTTTTACTTACTTTTATGCCTACCATTTTTATAATGTTCATTGCTATAAGTTTATATTTCTTATTTAAACATTGTATTACGTACCTACATATCACGGTATTGTATACTTATTATGTAAAAGCCCATCAGGGCGTTGAAAATTAATAGTAAATAAATTTTACATTAGCTCCTGAGTGCCTGTGTCATCTTTGGGGATGCTGTGTGGGGGGTATTTCAAGCATTTTTTTAAATGTAAAAACCGCACAAGAGTCAGGAGCCAGTGATACTATGGCGTCTTCAATTGGGGTATGTTGTGAGGCCGAAGGTAGCGAGAAGGAGGAGATGGTAGAAAGAATGTGAGAAAGTATCAGATCTTGCCACTAAACACGGCTAAAGCCATTTCAAGCAGAGTTTTTCATAAATTCTTGGACTTACACCAGGACGTTATTGAGGGTGGGTACGACTCTGGTCAGTGTGTCCAGATGAATAAATCCATCATTTGCACTGCGGTTCGAGAGTCCGGCTGGAAAAGTCAAAGGGTCTACCTCAATCGGTCTCTTCCAGTCCAGCCCGCAATGCAATTAGTGGGCAAATGTATCCGCCACCAAGACCCGGATAAACTCCACTCCACCCAATGAACCAGTACACCCCTACGAACCACTCGGGTGACCTATGGCAGAGGTGTTGGATAACCAATTAATAATTCTCGGGGAGGCGGTAACCGGTAAATAAAAAAAAATATTGATAAATATAGATTCCGTTGAATAATGATAAATTATAAATGTGGAAGTCTGGCTCAATTTTGATAGGTTCGAAATACTGTGATAATTATTGATTCGCAAAAGCTCTAAAAGCGGTTTAGAAATAGAACAGCTTCGGGAGCTTCTAGACTTCTTGAGCTTTCAGACAATGTAAATGATAATCCTTGTGTAGGTTTATTCATCTCGTAATCTTTGGGTTGTTAGCCTTTGGATATTGAGCTGGAGACAAACTATAAAAAGTAAAAATCTGTCTTATAAACACAAAAAAAACTCTCAAACCGTGAGATCAGGCTGCGCGAAATTTGCAAAACAATTTCTGTGCAGAATGTATAGATCAACTTTAACTAACTCAATCAATCTAACAACTAAAATCCAACATGATGCTTGAGCATAGCGAAACCGGGTGGTAAAATAAATTAATAAAAACACGTGGTTTTAAAAATAAACAAGTGTTTTATTTTTGTTATATTTTTATTTTATTAATTTGTGTTATTTCACAATTGCGTGATTTAAAATGATGTGTAGTATTTTTGCGAGTTGCTTGAAATTGTTTTAGCCGTGTTTGGTGACCAGACCTAAATAGAAAGGTGCTTTCCCCACCTTATTGTTCCTTTCCCCACCTCCGTTGGGGATGCCATAGTGTCACTGGCTCCAGACGGGAGCAGTTGGGACCTTTGTGCGGTATTCAAATAAATAAAAAAACTGAAAGGACCAATAAAATTTTATGCATAGCCGGGAAATAACAATACACTCTCGTAAAACTTTTCAATATTTTTAATTCACCAGCAGAGCCTACTTGATTCTACCTAAACATTTTCTAATGGCTTCTAGTATCGACTCCATTTATTTTCAATTATTGGAGTAAAATTAAAAGTTTAATAAGAAAATTAATAATGCAGATTCAATTATTTTCTGTCGCTGAATCAGAGACCATCGCCTGAAATGGCCTGGCGAATATTGAAACACGCGCAAAGTCAATAATTTATATGGCCATCGAAAATTCACAAAGCAAACTAAGGTAATTCTCTAAATTGGTTTGAATTAAAACCAGAAGCGGAATCAAAAATTAGCAACGTGGCTTTTATGGACCCCTTTACAGTGCCTGAAATAAGATCTATACACTTCATAAAACATTTCATTCTAGTTTAATGATACAACATCATTGGATTCACTTTTTTATTTAAATGATATTTTTACATTTGATAATCAAGTTAATTATCAGGAACTATTCAGAAGGATAAATTTGTAGATAATAAAACACAACCAACCAAGGTGACGCGCACAACAGAACGGCGTTCCGATCGTTGTCTTTTGTTATATTAGCTGTC
Source organism: Limnephilus auricula (assembly GCA_951813805.1). NCBI lineage: Eukaryota > Metazoa > Arthropoda > Insecta > Trichoptera > Limnephilidae > Limnephilus > Limnephilus auricula. The sequence goes on from OX638403.1 coordinate 2,345,264, forward strand.
GCTAGGTTACTGATCCAGTGTTTTAAATTATAAATGTTTTTGGTTGTTCAGTGCAATCTACACTAGGTACATATATATCAGGGTTGTTGCAGATGCGGATTATTAGAGGTTCACATCCGCGGATGCGGATGCGGATTTCAGGATTTTTTAAAGATATTTCAATTTTAAGTACTTATATAAATAAATGAAAATCGCAAAAACCAACCAAACTCCTCTGGTTGCATTGATTTTAGGTGATTTTTTAAAGAAGTAGTAGTACGTCCCTTCCGCAAGTAACTTTTATTACATATTTTACACTCGGACTTCTTTGGATCATTTTTGTCTGACGTAAGTAAGTCCAGATACTGCTTTTTATTTGGTGGCGGCATTTTTATTTACTTTTTCACTTAATATTTACATCGAGATATGCATCAACCACCCAAAAAACTTGGATAAACAATATAAACATAGTAATCAAACACTGTAATTGATTCACAACGGGAATCACATCGATAACTAAAACAAAACAAACAAAACCTGTAGGATATTGTCACCAATGCGTGCCTTCCTATTGGTCAGTTAGCGAACGAACTTCGTGCAAGTTGCTATCTTCGCTCAACGAAGCCAACACGCACGAGGCACGCGCCACTCTAGCCCCGCCCACCTTCTTTACATGTCTTTACTTGTTGCAGATATGAATCCGCATCCATAAAAGCTCCGCATCAATTGATGCGGATGAAGATGTATGAATTAATGCGAATATTCCGCATTTGCGGATGCGGATGCGAATATACGTAACACCCCTGATATATACGTCGTCAATTTATTGATGTAGTTCCACTACAAGATGAAAGTTTTCTAAAGCAGTTTTCCTTGGTTGCTCTTAGACAAAGCTTGTTTTTGCTTTTAAATATTCAAATATAATTTATTCAACTCATAAAAACTGTTTATTTATAAACAAGTTCTGTTGCGTAATTATTATAATGCGTGGCAGCTGTTTCGCCTTCTGAAGGGATTATCAAAACGTGGTGTAGCCACTTACAGACGACATATTCACATTTTTTTAAGATGGGTAGATACTAATAATGAAAATCAAACTGCAAATGAAATCAATTTTACTTTCAAAATTCTTATTATTAGTTCTATTATAGGTTCCATTTGATTTTCACCTTAAGTTCTTATTAGAAGTTCAATTTGATTTTCACCAAAAGTTCTTATTATAAGTTCTATTTGATTTTCGTCGCAAGTTCATATTATAAGTTCTTATTAAAAGTTCTTATTGTAAGTTCATATTATAAGTTCTTATTAAAAGTTCTTATTGTAAGTTCTTTTATAAGTTCAATTTGATTTTTATTGCAAGTTCATATTATATGTTTTTATTAAAAGTCCTTATTATTAGTTCTATTATAAGTACAATTTGATTTTCAACGTAAGCAATTGGATTTTCATTATAAGTACATATACGGAAATAATATAAACATATCGCTAAATAAAACCTAATATACCTAACCTATTCTAACCTAACCTAACCACAATTTGATAAAACCTACAAAAGGCGAAACAGCTGACAAGCGTAATAATAATTAGACAGCAGAACTACAATATAAATAAACCATTTTTTTATGAATTTAATAAAAAAACTTTTTATTAAAATGGAGGAAGCAAATTAAACTTGAAATCAATAAAAACAAAAAATACTTAGAGATTAGGGATCTACTTATTTGCGGTTTTACAAAGTTCCTCTCGGACAACAATAATTGATAGGTAACAATATACGGACAACAATAATTGATAGGTAACAATATACGGACAACAATAATTGATAGGTAACAATATACGGACAACAATAATTGATAGGTAACAATATACGGACAACAATAATTGATAGGTAACGGTAAAATAACTGAATACAAGCTTTGTAAATAAATGGCTCACAAACTCACCTGACAGAGATAACTTAATAAGCTTTTTACCAATGTTATTATTTCAAAAAGGATTTTTCATTCTTCTGTTGATATCTGCAGTACCAGATTTAGCGTCTACCTAACAATTACTTAATAATGAAAACTAACGTGTTCAGAACGTCTGATTTACACAATTATAACCATAAATAAAAACCCGAATTTATAACTTCTATCTTTATTAACTTCTATCCAAAAACGATAACCACGAAAAGCAACGATTTAATACGTGCAGATGTTTAATATCCAATTCTCTTGCTTCTGATTGCTTTGGCAATCAAGCAAGAAACATGCTGGCAAAATGATATGATTCAACTAGTGAGAACAAGAAAGTAATTATTATACCGGGTGGCGCAAAAGTTGTCATCCGATGTTCTTTGGCTGTAATTTTTTTAATGAATAAAGTTTTTTAATTCTGCTTTTGAATTGTGTTTACTTAATGTTTTAATTTTTTTCCATTAAGTCGAAAAAATGATATCAGCCAAGTAGGCGTCGCCAGAATTGTGACCATACGGGTCCGATTTATGGCATTTTCCATCACCCTTACGGCGATAGATTTTCGTATTCTTGGCCGATATTCTCTTTGAGGACTTCAATAGTCTGAAGCTTGTTGGCATAGATTCGAGATTTCAAGAAACCCTACAAAAAGAAGTCTGAAACGGTTAAATTGGGCGATCTTGCCGGCTAGTGCAACTCACCAAACGAGAGTTTTGATGATTTGCACTGGCCGGTGTCAATCAAAAAAACATTTTTATTCGCGTTCTTAGAAGGTATAGTGATTCATGTCTTATTGACGTGTATTTTGTATATGTTTACTTCACAGACGTCAAAGCAGAACTAGCATTTGCCGTCATTTGCAAAAATTATGGCATCTTCCGATAGGGTGATGACTTTTGCGCCATCTTGTATATGCTCCCAATAAACCATTGGTCATAATAGACCGCTAGAACCAGACACTTCGGATCCTGATAATAGACAATGGACAGAAATGACTACACACTCGTGGGTGCGAATGCAATTTCCAGAATAAACGACTGAATTTCCATGGGCATGAATAGCGATTCGCGAATGGCAGAGTATACAGTGTAGATCTTCCATCCCACCATATCACGTAGTGACTCATATCTGGTGTTATTGCTCCGTGGAACTTCGTGTAATAGCAAGATCTGTTGTACTTATGCACTTCAGACTGTTAACGCCTTGAGTGTTTATTCATTAGAACACAAATAATGTCACAAGTATCTGATAGAGTCAACATGCGTTATTTGATTAATTGGAATCCAAACTGCGTGGTAATAGTTAAGTGATCTAATAAATGTTATGGTTAGTTTCCAATTTAAAAGGTGGGTATGGGTATTGCCGCTTCGGAACTATTTATTGGATAACCAACACCTCTGATATAGGTTAATAATAATAATAATAATAATAATAATAATAACATATTTTTTTAGCGCAGTTTTGTGTGATTTCACTTCAAGTGCGCTTAACTAAAATAAACTCTAAAATAATCCTATAGTGCTCCTTACAAAATATTAATAGAAATTTATAATTAATTTACAAAATATTAATAAAATTCATTATTAATAAAAGTCCATTACAAGATAGAAATAACGAATATACGGTATACACAAAACAAAACAAAAGCAGAGAATTTTTTTTAACAATAACAGTGCTGTTGTTATAGCACATGACAACAATAATAGACAATAACGTTGTAGGACAAAACAAGAACCGTAAAACTAAAGTATTATATAAAACAGGAAAACACTAAAATATTATATAAAAAAGTAGACATTAAACATAAAAGTACAATATGGAGGAAACCGAAACCAAACAATTACCGGAAACTTGAGAAACTGGCTTATTAGTATATTGAAAGGAGGATTCATGAATAATATGATTTTTTAAATAATGTTGTTTTTAAAGTTCGTTTAAATTCAGCTAAATTTTGGATATTAGTAAGAGCTGAGGGAAGTTTATTCCAAATGAGTGGGCCAGTTACACGAAAAGAGCGATCATAGTAAACAGCTGTCTTTCGCTTACCCCAAGGTTACCCCAAGTAGTTCGCTATGTTTGGTAACTTATCAGGGATGATCGGACTCATGGGGTGAGAAATGTCCGGCTCTTAGCGGCAGATGCGTCTGCCTGCGTGCTGCGTGGCCGGATCGAGAGAGATTGGTTGAGGGAGGTTTTTTGGCATTGCACCGCAATTGGAATGATGGATCCATATGACCGTCACTCTTGGATACAATGACCCCTAGAATCCTAACCACCTCTCATACATTTTTACTTTCCAGAACTTCCTTCATTTCCTTAAAAATACCCTCCATACAGCGTTCCTTAAGATAACAAAGGCCTTGATTGAAAATATTTTCCTCGATGCCTCGAGACAAGCTCTAAAAAAAAGCAAATTTACAGACCATCTAAAATTGTTAAAAAGCATCAAATTGAGGACATATTTATAATACATACAACGGAATTGCAAGTTATACAAGTTGGGTACTACGGACTAGCTCTTAAATAAGGTATTCAATTATATCTTTTCAAGAGGACATTCTAAAGATTAATTTTGTCTTTTATTAATTTTACTTATTTATGTCATGAATCTTATTTCATTTTTATGTGTTATTTAGGTACCTACCTAATGTGTTATCAATTTTTATTTCTCCTTTTCTTTTAGAATTTATAATTAATATGTGTTATAGTTGTTTACGTAATACGGCAGACTGGGATTTCACTACCCTCCCAGTTCTACTGGAATAAAAACTTTAATAAATAAAATAAAAATAATAAAGAGATGAGTTTTGTTCTGAATTCTATTTTCGTACTGATATCGTAAAATTTCGCTACGTGAATTTTATAAGAAACTTTCATAAAAAATCTCCTTTGCTCCAATTAAGAATTGCAACAAAGGTTAGCGGTGAAGATAAATTGATTTTTATTCCACGTCATAACGTATCAAACTAATATAATCAAATACTTAAAATATTTGAATTCATAAATATCTTGTCAGGTATGACGTAATAGACATTCCTGTCAAAAAATTGTTTATCCGCACGAGCCAATCGATTAAACCAGACATCAACATGGCTACAATTTTACTGCCCCTCTTTCCGGTCAAATGAAGACAGTTTGGTGTTCGAAACTTCTGCTACAAGACCACAAATAACTCTGTTCATAATATAATAGGCCGAACAAGTCTCGATTATGCCGTTATCTACCTTATTTGGTTCTCAGTCATAAATATTTCATATGTAGATACTTTGGCGCCAGTCATAAACAATAATCGCGGCCTAAAAGTACATCCTTGAGGAACACCCTGGTTTTTAATTCATTGTCATTTTAATAGCCGATGGAAGTTCGTCAACACTCTTCAAACGTGAGAATGGTGATTTTATGTTAATCATCCAGCTGAACCGGTGCAATCAAATTACCGATGATTATATAAATAATGGTTTTAACAACCTCTAGTGCTACATGAACTAATCAGTGATGCATACTTACTTTGACCAAACTAATGTCAACGTGATACTGAATGCTAGAATGGCAAAATTTAAATATTTATCTACCATATAGCAAAAGATTTGTCTATGGTTTGTAAGTCTCACTAAAACTATCGAGTTAATTGCACATAACTTTTAATTTCGCAATATCAATTCCATGCAGACATACAAAATTAAGGCAAGAGAACATACATTATTATTTATTCATTAAAGGCAATATTAGCGACTCTCGAAATCTTGAAAATTTGAAACAGAAAAATAAGAAAAAGTTTACGTCGCATCAAGGAATTGAAACCGGAACCTAAGCCGATCTTTTTTTATATATGAATACCCTACAAGAGTCCTAACTGCTCCCGTTTGGAGCCAGTGAGACTATGGCATCCCCAATTGCGGTAAGTTGTGAAGCTCAAGGCAGTGGGGAGGGGAGTGAAATGGGGAGAGGAAGGTGGGGAAGTACCCGGTTATTCAGATCTGGTCAACAAACACGGCTAAAGCCATTTCAAACAATGTTTCGATTCTGAATGGTGGTCTTACACCAGGGCGATATTGAGAGTATCTTCCACTCTGTAACGTGCTGCAAATATACTATATATTATTTTTAATTAATTAATTGTGAAATAACACAAATTAATGAAATAAAAAATATTTGCGCACGCCGGGTTCGAACCAGTGACCCATCTAATCCTAATTCAAGAACTTTGGTCACATTTAACTGCATCATACATACTTCGACTTATAACTACCAATATTTTCTTAACGTATATTATTATCGGCTAATTAATGATTAAATATTTCAATTTGAGGAATAAGTTACTCATTAAGTTATTATAATAATTTTAAAAGTGTATTTTATTGTTCATTCTATACATTTAATTATTTATTTGTTCAAAAAAAAGATTGTTGAAATCTACTCCAGAGACAAAAAGGAGTTGGTTGACAGTTTGAATATAGATACTAATCATAAGGGAACGTAAAATATTAACAACCAGCTGATACCCGGCATGCATTGCGATGCCAATTAAATAAAAATAAATCGTCCCCGTTCCCCTTCCGACACCTCTTCCTCTTCCCCTATCGCGTCCCTTTCCACTCCCGCGTGTCCTTTTCACCTTCCTGCGTTCCTCCTCTCCTCTTCCGCTCGTCCCTTTCTCGCGATCCCCCCCCCCTCTCTCACCCACAGCCTTTTTTTTCTGCCGCCTTACTCCATAAAATACACACATTTTTTCAACAACTTGCGTGACCTATTTAATTTTTTTATGCATATTTCACAAAGCCAGAGCTCACCAGTATAAGTATTCACAAGCGTGTACACAAAAATTCAAAAAAAAGTAATAGTAATCAGATAAAATTTTAATCGCAATCGTATGAATAGTATAGGAAATAATTTCATAACGCCAGAGCTCACTATCCTATTACCATCCCGGATATGCGCACCTCATATTCCCAAAGTTTAATCGCAATCGGATGAACGGTATGGCCGCGCATAAGGTACGAACACACAAACAAACATTAATTTTTGTATTGTGAATTCATTTAGAAAAGTTAAGTCAATAAATCAATTTAAGAACGAAGCCGGGTCGTAAAAACAGTGAAATCACAAATGTTGTTGCAAATATTATTAATGTGAATTTGCTTCGTAATACTTACGAGGCGTGGGTTGTAATATTAAAAGCTTTATCCATACATTATGAAAATTTCATTGAGCGTTCACCGAGTCAATGAACGTAATAATTGAAACCGGTTTTATACTATTGTAATAAATCTAAACACGTTATTTAAAATGCAACTTTGTAATTGCATAATTCAATTGCGTGTTAACAGCTGCTGTGAAAATGAAATCTAAAATGCTATGTGAGTGGAATATAAATATGAATTCGGGATAGTGGGTCAGAGAATTAGCAAACTACGTACCCAATTCCCAATGGTCTTGCAAAATGTCTATGCAGTAAGCACTCAAACAATAATAACATTATTGTAGGCACATTGCCTAAATTTGTTTTGCTCTAGATAGGCTAAATCTTCCGATAACAATATGCATACATCAATATAGGTGTGACCGTCTTATTTATAATTACTTCTGTAATTACGTCAATGTTATTTAAACAATCTTCTTTATAATTTATAATAAAATCATTAAAATGTGAATTTTTGTAAAAACTTGCATTACTTGTACAATAAATTCAGTTCAGTTTCAGTTTCAGTGCCGGCAACCCGGGCGTTTATTTAATATAAATTTATTGATTTACAATTTTCTGTTCTTTTACCTGCCTCACTAGACAAAGTCTGTTCCGAGGCAGGTAAATAACATAATAAGTATATTTATTTAAAAAGAATATGAATCAGAAGAGACATGCATTAAAAGAGATATGTGTTAAAAAGATATGTGTAAAAAAGCAAAAAGTAAATATATATAATAAATATTTACATACCTTCTTATTTTGATTTTATTATTTGTTACACTACCATCAAAAGTTTACATACGTTATAAAAATAAAAATAAAAAACTTAAATTTCCAGTTAAGAGAATATAAATAAAGCAGAAACATGTTATTTAAATTGCAAACGTGCAGTACCCTATATATTTGTTAAATAAAAGTAAGACATTGTACAATGAGTACATGTGTAAACAATAGATAGGTTTTAAAAATTAAACAGTAGGTATGAAAGAAGCTAAATATTATGTAAAAAGCTTTGCAACATTACTATTAAAGGAAAATATTCTGGTAGTAGGAACGTATTATACAAAATATTGTGCACATAACAAGTAACAAAATAAAAAAAGAAAACAAGACATATGTACCTAAAAATAACTTTTTTATATTTCAGCATCATTTTGCAGAAATTAAGCATCAATCAATCAAGAAGTTATACAAAAAATCACTACTTAGAATTTATCTTTACTACGAATCGGTTTACATTATGAATATGAAAAAATATGCTATGGATACATTGAAGCTTTTCCTACCTTTTCTATTTATTGGAATTAAGATAAAATTATCAATTACGTAAATTACTAAATAATTTGATGTTACATAAGAAACAACTTTTAAAAAATACCTCTTTATGGCTAAGATTATTGTTGACTTTATTGATTGACTAACTTTTTTTCGTTCTTGTAAAAGTATTAAAAAAATAAATAAAACCAACTTTGGCACTACCTATAAACCATCCCCATCCCTAGACTTTGAACCACACGCGGAACACCCTCGATTGTCATTCTGTCCCGCTCACTATAAGCTCACGCACACTTACAATACATGCGAATGCGAAATGTGCGAATGAGACAACGCTCAAATTTACCCACAGAAATCGCTCGAAAAGGGGTTTATGGAGATTACACTTTTCTACACCAAAACTTTCACAAAATTGAAATTTTAAAAAATATATATTTTTTAGAAAGAAGAAGCTACGTCGGTAGCTTTTTATAATTTTATAATTCTTTATGAGAGTTGAGTTAATATTTTTTGATAAATCGTACATGTTTGACAGTGAATGTTTACGTTAATACGAAACGCATCGAAAATTCGAAAACATACCGACATAGTTTTCACCCTCTAGAAGGCAGTATAAATTTTTTTTTATTCATTTTGTGCCATTTTCGATGTAGAAAAGTGTTTTTTCCCGGGCGTCCTTTTTGTATGGGCCGAAAAGCGAAGTCTATCATCTTAAAGCAGACAAAACCCCGTCTAACGCTTGGTGCTTTACCTAGTTTTATATTAAAAAGTTAGAGTAAGGAGAAAACAGAAACCATTTTTTTAAGAATGTTTAAAAATACGACTTATTTATCTACAAAAGCGCACGAGGTTACGATTTTGACAACAATTAGATGACCCAGTAAAAAACAGTACCTACAGTATACCCAGCACACCTTTATACAAGATTTGAGTTTAGTACCGTCATCCACACTGACATAACGCTGGCCCAATTTTACATTTCATCATGTGTGTGGTTTGCGAGTTCGTTAAATCTTCCAACAGGTAACCTCCCCAGAGATTATCTCAGTGATCTGGGATTCCAGTTATCTGTACAGTACAGAGTAAAGAGGAATACATGTATACAGGAATACAAGTATACGAGAATACATGTATACAGGAATACAAGTATACGAGAATACATGTATACAGGAATACATTTAAGCAAGAATACATGTATACAGGAATAGCGTGGTTGCCTGACCACCGCTGCCATTTCGTCCAGGAAATGTTACGCGTGATTTGTTCCCACGGGAAGTCAAGGGGGAATTTTAAAACTGAAATAAATTTTAATGCCGACCGTAACATTTAACGCCTGTCAGTCAGCTACGAACATTGTGCGGTTAGAAATATTATACGTGTTACTTCTAATGAAGACATGGAGGAACTCCTGAAAATTTACATACACACATTGTGATATTTAGAATATGTTTAAAACATTCACGAAATTGAAGTCATGATAGCGATCCGTGTTTTTTTTGTTTGTATTACAACCGTTCAAAGTTTGTAATTTCAAGTATTGTTTGACGTGCGTCAATCACTTTGTGACCCACGTCTGTCTGTTGTGTCTCAAATTATCTTTATTGAACGTAATGGATACAATTTTTTTGGTAGAGATTTTTTTTGTTTTTAAAATATAAAAGTTGACATCGGCATCTAATTTTAGCATATTGTATGTTTACATGAGTGTGTTTTACATCAGTATTTTAAAATTTGTATAGCGCCGTTTTGACATAAAATTCGCCTCAAGGGCGCTGTACATGTTAAATACTACTTCCTCCTTCCTAGGATCTATCTACGTATGTACAAAAAGATACAGAAAACATATCTAGACATGTTACTTCAGAAAAAACTCAGTTTTAGCTTGATTATGGATGTATTAAAAACACTGTAAAGCATGATCTTAAATTAACAGTTTTTTTTTTACTATTGAAAATATATTAATAAAATTATAAGATTAGTTGCAAAAGAAGAGTTAATATGTATTTGTATTGTATTAAAATGAAGTGTCTTCTATTTATATGTTAAACGTTTCAGAGGGGAATTTTTGTAAGTTCAGAGTTTAGAGCTCTTCGTTATTGTATTTTTTTATGCGTAATTATCATCCTGTGTTGTGTAGTGGCCTTAAAGGAAACGTTGTGTCAATTGATTTTAACAGATGTCGTTAGGCTTAAGAGGCTAGACTTTAAACGACACGCGGAACACCCGCGACTGTCATTCTGTCCCGCTCACAATAAGCTCACGCACACTTACAATACATGCGAATGCGAAATGTGTGAATGAGACAACGCTCAAATTTACCTACAGAAATCGCTCGAAAAAGGGTTTATGGAGAATATATATATATATATATATATAATCCCATCACTATTATTATGTAAAATGGTCTTACCATCACTAGTATCGAAAACGATGGCTCCACCCCCCCGACCATGCACTCCTTACCACGACCCGTCAAATGTGCGAATGAGACGACTGCCGTAAACTCTCAAATTTACCTACAGAAATCGCTTGAATATAGGTTTATGGAGAATACACTTTTCTACACCGAAACTTTCACGAAATTGAAATTTTAAAAAATATATATTTTTTAGAAAGAAGAAGCTACGTTCGGTAGCTTTTTATAATTTTATAATTCTTTATAAGAGTTGAGTTAGCAGCACTTTTTCCTTAAATAATATTTTTTGATAAATCGTACATGTTTGACAGTGAATGTTTACGTTAATACGAAACGCATCGAAAATTCGAAAACATACCGACATAGTCTTCACCCTCTAGAAGGCAGTATAAAAATATATATTCATTTTGTGCAATTTTCGATGTAGAAAGGTGTTTTTTCCCGGGCGTCCTTTTTGTATGGGCCGAAAAGCGAAGTCTATCGTCTTAAAGCATATTTCAAGTTCCGACAGATGTCCAGTAGTAAATGCAGTACACCCCGGTCGGCGGTTCTCAACAAGCTCGGTTGTGTGACCCACAAGTATAATGTATTGTAAACAAGTAAAGATAAATAATATGTAAACCAGATTGTACAAGGATCTATTTATTCTTGAAGAGCTCCAACACAATTACTAATGTCTGAATAAGGCAGACCTATTTCGTAAAAAAATAGTACACATAGTTTTTAATCCACGATGAGGTCACAATGTTATTGTGCTATTTATGTGGATATGTTCTCTCTCTGCTGGCTGATTGAAATCACTGAATAAATACTTCGATAATAATGTTTTGTTAAATTGTTATACGTTGTGTGTAATTTATCAGAAAAAGGAAAAATAAAAATAGTTAGATGAAATAACCGTAGCTCATTCTAGGAAATATTCAATAGTTTTTTCCAAAGAATTTTCTTTAAATACATCAATAAATTTTGAATCACAATGCGAAAAGAACGATCAATAAAGTAAAAGGTTTATTGAAGCCGCGAAGAAATGCCGTTTTATTGAACTATCGACATACGTTTTCCTTACACAATAGGAAATTGAATAGAATAGAGCTACAAGTTTTTTGATGAAAAATGTAAAGAGTACAGACAACATTTGGCTTCCATCGCAAAGTGGCATTAAATATTCATCAAATTCTTTTCCATCGGTTTCAGTAACACTGAAGATCTCCAAGTCCAAAATACGCATAAATCAACATTTAGACATGTTTTCATACGAAAAATGATACACAGAGTTTTTCTTAATGTTAATATTCTGAAAGTAAGTAGGTAGAAAACCCTATTCTTAGGACTAGTCAATTCATTTGGAATAAACTTCCAGCCACTATCTAAAATTTGACAGAATTTAAATGGGCTAAAAACAAAATTATTTAAAAAATCATACTATTCGTGAATCTTCTCTTTTCGATATACTGTAATAAGCCATGTTCTCATGTTTGTTTGTGTTTCCTCCTTATTGTACTTTCTAAAATTGTATGTCCACACATAATCTTTCTTCTTTCTGAACTGCCTCTTGTTTTATATTACACTTTAGTTATAAAGTTATTGTTTTGTCCTGTTATTGTCTATTATTATTGTCGTGAGCATGTTAGGCGATCCGCTCACTGAGGCAACTGAAAACTGCCAACTGGCAACTGTCTTTATATGACAATGTGATGGCCCGCACACTTCACAATCACACAAAAACGCGTTGTCAATGGTACGCAAGCAGTGACTCGCGACTCGCACTACTGATTGCCGTGGCCGGCCGTTGCTAGTTGCCATTTGTCAGCTGATTGTTCTTCGTCTATGGTTAAACAAGCTTTTTGACCAATCAAGACATAGAAACCAGCCGGTTTTAGTTTGGTTTCAGTTGCCTCGTCAGCGGAGCGCCTTACTGAATAATTTTTGTAATTTTGTCATTGCTCCGAATTTTATACTGTAGATATATTCTTTATTTCAAATTGAAAATATTTGTAATGGACTATAGGGTTATTTTAAAGTTTACCTATTATCAATAAAACAAAACTGCGCAATTCAAATTTTATTATTATTATTATTCACTATGTGAACCGGTTAAAGAATTAAGTGATAGACATTGAAGTAGAATTGAAAATACATATTTCCAAGCTACGCTTAAAAATTGAGGTTTTCATTTGAAATTTTGTTGTAAAAACTCGTATGGTTTCGTATAATCTAAACTATTGAAGTTATATAGTATATCCAGAATGCATATTGTATCACGCATATTAAAAAGAAAAATAAATTAATATTGCATCATATCAGCGTTAGAATTTTTCATGAATTTTCCGTGGATTCAATTAAATGTGTTATAGATGTTTGGCGGTCCGTCCTCTCTGCCTACCACTGCGGAGAGACGGCGTGATGGTTAGTTAGTTATATTTAAAGGTGAATGTAATAAACTTTCACTGCATTCAAACAATTCATCAAATTTCAAGGTGACAATTCAATTTTTGTGAAAATTCTATTCGAGTTCTGCTATTACTTCAGTTGTGTGAAATAACTGGCCAAAAATGATATATTAACGGAACTTGAATAAAACCTTTACAGAACTTGAAAAATATCTTTGAAATTTCATGAAATGAATGATGACTCTATTTTTTTTACTGTGGAAAACCACCCACGGTGCTATGAGTGCCACCAAATTCAACAACCATGAATGCTACCAACCGTCTGGAGCCAGTGAGACTATGGCATCCTTAATTAGAATATTTTGTAAGGCTCAATGTAGTGGGACGAGAAGGAGATGTGATAGAGAAAGGTGGGAAATCATATATTCATTTTTTTAATGCTTTCTTTAAAAGTATAACCCTTTATGGTTTAATGTGACTTTTTTTATCCTTTTGGACATCCTTGCAGTGTTCACCATCAGGACAAATGTTATGATTATAATAATGTATACCGCAAGGCTGTCAGAATCATTGGCTAATGAATAAGGAAGACATCACAAGTGATATCCCGAAAGTCAAACAATATCATGGCCGTGAAATTCTAAAATAATTTCTCACTATGTGTTTTACATCAAATATTGATTATGTATTATTAGAAATCATTATTCTGCGTTGACTATGAATTAGGTACAGGCGTCGTGTTTTACGTTTAATATTAACATTGCGTCACGACCTTCTTTATGTGGGTACCGTAAACTGGGGTGACTTGTTTTTGATCAATTTTCAACTTTGAAACTAAATAGATAACTATTTTATAAAATCATAGGTGTCAATTTTTTATAATAATCACCTTTAGGAGTGGGACGACTTTGATGTATTTTTATATTTATAAGCTTATTACAACCATACGCCAATTAAGTGTATATGGAATCTATATACACTCATTTTTTATTTGTTTATTTATCTTGATAAAAAATAATTTTAAATGATTTTTTTAATGCCTTGATACCTCACTGGATATTATCTTGTGTCGAGACAGACGTAGGAGGTAGAAAAATAAAAGATATTCTTTACGATTTGAATGACCCAAAACTATTATAATGGCCGAGACATTTTTAAATTTCAGGCATTTTCTAGTTTGGGTGACGGGCATGGGTATCGCCGCGCCGACTCGGCAACCATTTATTGGATAACCAACACTTCTGCCGTAGGTCACTCCAACTGGTTCGCTACGTTTGGTGACTTTGCAGGGATACGTCTTCATCTTCGCAGATGCGTGTGTCCATTAACTGCGTGGCAGGTCGAATCGGGAGAGACTGGCAGAGGGTGATCATTTGTACTCTCCTGCAGGATTCTCTCGACTTATCGCCTTGCACCACAGTGGGAGGGATGAATTCATGTCCACATCTCATTATTTTCCTTCCCACACAGATATATAAAAGAAGCAAAGAGGGAAATTATTTTCTTCGGGGCTTCCTGTGTGGATCTATTGTAAAAAAATATACATTGTTTTTTTACCTTTTTTTGTCTAGCATGGTGGTCGAAAAATCCTCAAATGCTGTAACAACCATTTAATAAATAAAGAAAAAAAATTACAACTTAAAAAATTCAACCGTCAATATATATGTCTAGTATTTATTTTTTCAACTTCCATCCAAAGCGTTATTTGATCCACGTTACCCAAAATAAAATAAAAAAGTAATTTCTGAGTTGCAGATATGTGCGATGAAAAAAGTCGCCCCGTATTACGGTACGTATTTCTATACATTTACATATAAATAAATAACTTCACATAATAATTCTACCTCGGGTGACTTTCCGGTGAATCCGAATACGTGGATTGGGAAACCATAGAAATAAACACACGCCATGAGATTACTGACAATGCGTGTAGTTATATGGAGGTAATATTACATATTACCTCTGTAGTAGCGCTAGGTACAGGTACGACGGTTCAATATGTTAATTCGTTTGAAGGAAACGAGTGTATGGGTGGGGTCTCTGTTGTATTGGGTAACGTATTGTAAGCTGGGATTAAATTATTATTGGGAATTTGACATTTGAAATCCTTGAACTGTGCGAATCGGGGTCACCACTAAAATGCTTATTTCATTTGTTTATTACAAACATCATTTAACATTTAGAGAGTTCGTAGTTATATTACGTATATTTTTTTGTAACAAACAATAATTTCGATAATACAAAAGTATATAAAATAAGTTTAAGGCAAAATAGATATATATATATATGCTAAATGATAATATATAAGATATACTTACGTATGTAAAAGATGAGAGGAGGAGAAATGTAGGACAAGAAAAGGAGATGCTCGGTACAAAATCCTATCTTTTCCAAGCATAAACTTTCTAATATATTTTATAGAAGTAATGACCTTCCAAAAATCAATAAAATTGACTGGTTTAAACGCCGTCGAAAGACTTTCAATATACAAACTAGACAATGTTTTTTAAAAAAAAGCAAAACGTACAGACATAGAATAGTTTTTACTTAAGTGTGTATATCGGAAGTGACCTGCCAGGAAACTATGTTTTCTGTAACTGTTTGTAAATAATAAAATTAGATGGAGCCTAATAAATCATAATAAATTTTACAGCGACCTTAGGATTATTTTTCACAAAAAGACGCTCTATGATCGCATTATCAAAGTTTTTTTTTCATGATGGTGATGTTGTGCGGACAGTGTTTCGTAAGAACACCAAACGTAGCGAACCACTTGGGATGTCCTATGACGTAGGTGGTGGTTATCCAATAAATGACATACATTCCCGCCTACCAAATTAAAAAAAGGACAAAATTAAGAAGCATTCCAATAAAAAGGACCTATATCATTTTTGATAATGCGTGGTGGGGGGTCTTTTAAAAAGGAAGGAAGAGACCTAGTCTTGAGACCCATTTTGAGATGGAGAAAATACATTATTCGACAAATCTCTCTAAGATTTGTTCTTGACACAATAACGAGTCGTAGAAACAACCCATCCATAAGCGGAATTATTTTAACTGTAGGCAAATTTTAGCATGCATTTGGTAATTCTTCCATTTTGGTAATTAGTTTGAGGAAGGACATTACATTAAAATATCGTTAGAAAAATAACAGATGATTTTTGACTTGTTCCCAAGCGACAGAACACCAACACAAAGTATAACCGGGGATGAGATTGGAATAACTGGAAATAAACATATTTAGGTAACTTAGGCACATTTTAGTAAAAGATAAGAGGTCTTCTAAAAGGGAGACAAACTCTTTATATCAATTGCGAAATACTTCTGTCATTATTAACTAACTAACCATCACGCCGTTTCTCCGCAGGGGTAGGCAGAGAGGACGGACCGCCAAACACCTCGGTCTTGACACACACTCTCTGCCTCATTCACATTCATACATCGTCTCATACATACTCTTCTATTTCTTGACTCTTGACATGGCCCGACTTAAGTATCTGATTCACGTCTTGCCTTTCATGTCTTCCTCGGACGTCTCCTACTTCTTATACCATTCACACTTGCATCATACATTCTCCTTACGCTCCTTTCTTTGTTCATTCGCTCTACATGCCCAAACCATCTGAGGGTTCCTTTCTTAATTTTACTCATTATGCTTACATCAGCCTTGCATTCTTTTCGAATCTCCACATTTCTCACACGATCATACATGGGTTTACTACACATACGCCTCAGGGATCTCATTTCAACAGCATTCAGTCTACTTTCATCCTTCCTCTGCCAGTTCCATGCCTCACTGCCATACATCAGGGTAGGTACAAGCACTCCATTGTGGACTGCTAACTTCGCTTCTTTGGACAGATTTTTGTTAGCGCCAACGGCATTCAGTCCTCCATTAATGGAGTTATCTGCATTCACCCTTCTTTCAATGTCTCTATCAGCCTTTCCATCTCTCGTAAACATATCTACTACCCAAATACACAAACTCATCCACCTGCTCCAAGTATTCACCGTTCACAATTATTTGTTCTGTCATTATTTGCAAATGATAAATGTACGTAGATAGAATTGACAAAAAAAGCTCATTGTTTTGATAGAAAGGAAATTAATTTGATCATTTCGACAAACGTGAGTTCAGATTCGGGAAGTTTGATTGGATTAAGTAATCGGAATAGGATGGTATATTATCTAGAATAATATAATAAGTCATATTACTGAATCTCTAGTGTTTTTAACGACATAGCCTTGGAGGATATCCTTTATTTCGATAACTATAAATATTTTGTTAGTTTTTCAGACATCTGTGACACATACAATATGTCTTTGAGCTAGCTAGGTACCCACAGATATTAAACTTTGAACAGCCAAGAAAAAATAACAAAAAATGACGGTATGGCGATTTGAAAAATAACTCGAAGGTAATTTAAACATCGGTTTCAAATAACATTTGAAGTAAAATTATGAGTGCTTATAAAAAAATATTAAACACTGTCAACTTATTAAAAACATACTTTTTCGAATATTCTTCAGGTAATAAACAAAACAAATTGTAATCTGACTTAAATCTTAAAACAAATTAGAAAATACCTTAAAAAGTTTTTTTTATAAGTGGGGATGTGTAAAGGTAAGAGACCGGCGGGGGTTTCATAATCGAACAAAAACCGATAAAATTATTCATTTTTTTATTATAAGTTTATTAGACGTATCCTCCATCTGAAACATTCAACTCTCTTATTTTTCTTAATTTTAATTTCAACGTCAGATAAAAGGAATACGATAGGAGTATAAAAAAACTTTAATCGAAGAATAAACGATCAATATTGAATGATCAATAAACAAATGAATGATCCTAATATTTATAACATTAATTAATAAAGTAAGAAAAATTGTGGCGATGAGTATATAACGTACTGGAAAATTCTAAATAGTTCGATAATCTAAATTTTTTGATAAATATATATATTATTAAGTATTCGTGAGCATTCCACAAGATTCCAGAACATCCCGGAACATTCTGGAATGTTGTTAAATGTTCGGGAATAGGGAATCGAGTACATCATTGGCGTACATCCCAGAACACTCTCGAATATTGTGGAATAATAATGTGGAACAGCACATTTTGCTCAAAAACTTTTACAAATAGGAAAGGCACATAACCTACTGGCCAGACGACCGGCCACATTGAACTCAACGGTGATTTCTGGAATATAACCATTATTGAAAACGAACTCATCGACCATACCGACTCATACTCCCCAATACAAATACGAGAAATGTTTTCTTTATTGAATTCAGTAGATTTTGACAAACTATTTTTATACTGTAAATTGATTCAAACATTGTACACAACTATATTAATCCGGAGTGGCTATTTCAAAGGGCAATTTTGGCAACTAAAAATAATATTGTCAATTATATCAATTTTGAGATATCGTCCACAATAAGTAACGAAGAGAGAATATACAAATCGATCAACAAGATGGTAAACGTTGAAGACAGTGTCAACTTCCCTACGGATAAACTCTTTACAAGTACCAGGAATTCCATTACACTGCCTTCGACTAACAATTGGATCTCCGATCATACTGCTTAAAAAAATGTACATAATATATAACCCGGATAACAAAATGAAAAATGTTGTTTATAAAGTGTTGTAAATAGTTTACAATAAAAAAATTATCTCTTATATTTTAAAGTTTATCCTTTTATTCCAACTACCACACAATCTCATATCAACTCCCTGAACGCAGCCGAATACTTCAGCTAGAATGTTCGGGAATAGGGAATCAGGAACATCATCGTGGAACATTCCAGAACTAGAATATTGTCCCGAGCGAAGCCGGATACCCCAGCTAGTAACTTTATAAAATTTTATTTAGATTAAACTGAAAAAAAAATGTAATAAATTAAATTCAATGAATCAAACACAAAAACAATTAGGTAATAAAGGTGAAATTAATATTTATTGTTGTTTCACACCTCCGAAGGCCCAGTGTTATAGCCGTCTAAAAAACGTTTAAATTATAATTCGGAGAACTATTAGCATACATTCGTCATACAATAACGTAAGCAAGTTGGCACTACGTGTCACGACAGTTACCATAGTAGTAAAACAATCACTAAAATATGCAAATGAATAAGACAGTGAACGTTAGTTATACATAATCAATCGTAAAGTATGAACAACAATCAAATCGTGAATTACAAAATGATTGCCGAAATACGGAGGTGGCAAGAACAATACGTAAAAGCTTTTATGAATTCCTAATAGCAATACTTGATTAGATTTTACATTCTATATTTGTGTTACGCCCAAACTCAAGTCAACGAGTTCCTATATACTTTATCCTCAGTACGAGTCATGAATTTTGATTTGAACGTTTTTCAAAGAACTCCTCTGTGAAATCTAACAATTATAATAGAAAAATAATAACACAGAAATTCACATTGGAAAATAATAATTATTATTTTACTTAACCCTGTAACTTTTTAAATAGTTTTAATAATACAATATTAGTTCTCCTCTCCTAACCACAAGCATCTGCTTTATTAGGATAGCGTATTAAGTGTTTTGTCAAACGTTATTAGGGGCATACATTAATTACGTGAGCAAAAAATAGGGGGGGTCCAGTAAAATCTCACCAAATCTCATTATACCGAGGGGGGTGGGTGGGTCAAAATCTCACGTCAACTTTAAAAGATTATATATTATTATAGAGATAATAGTAAATAAAAAATGGTTTCACTCCTTTTGAAGTGTCCCATTTTGCCCGCTGAAAAAATGGCTATTATGAAAAACATTTATTTCGAGAGTAAGAAAAAATCTCACGTGAGGGGGGGGTGGTCTCACTAAATCTCACCAAGGGGGGGTCTATTTTTTTTAAACTGCCCACGTAATTAATGTACGTCCCCTTATTTAAAAAAATATATATATAGTGAAATAAATAGAACAGCGGTTGGACCACCAGGATCTAACGGACCACTAAAAACGTAATATTAAATCCCGCGGACCACTGAAAGGATTTTTCATTTTTGGAGGTGTGGATTACCAACTCTGCCATAGGCCAACCCCAAGTGGTTGATGACTTAGGTTTATCCGGTTCTTGGCGGCGGATGGGTCTGCCCATCAACCGCGTGGCGGATTGGATTGATAGATGACTGGTTGCGGGAGACCTTTTACTTACTAGAGCAGGACTCTCTCGGAACCATAGTCAGAGGGATTCATTCGTGTGTCACTCCTAGACACACTTACCCCCAGATTCATTCCCACCTCTGATACCTTTTCCTTCCCAGAATTTCATCTCATACCTTTCCTAAAAAGATCCTCCACACTTCATCCGCAAGCATAACATAGAGTCTGTACATCCTGTGTAGAGCTAATGTTTAAAAAAATGTGTTAGTTGAATGAAAAAATTCAAACAAAAAAGTGAGAAAACCTACAGCTCTAAACTTGTAGTGACTTACATCTATAGACTGACAGTTTCATTGTACAAAATGAATGCTTATAGCTATAACAAATTGTAACTTATTTAGTTCCGGTTTGTTTCTTGTATGTCAATGGTAAATGTTTCGCCTTCAACAAATTAAGTAGATGAGCGTGAATTCCACGATTACCTAATATTCAATTGCCTTAGTTATTTTTTTAATATTTTTTATCCTTCATTGTAGCTGTTCGGTGGATTTTCTCACGATCCATCATTTAAAAATGAAAAACCAAAATCACTTGGCAACAATAGCTGACCGTGAATTTTAGATATTAAAACCCTAAAAAATATAGGTTGCAAAAATAAAACACAAGATATTCGCTTGTGTGACGTGTTGGGCAGGTGAATTCAATTAAATCTCAAATGAAACAAATACTTAGTTGTAAACCACTTTATTTTGATTTATATATAAGTCCTGATGGAGGTTGAGTCCAACCGAAACCGGTCGATCAATATAAATCAAAATAAAGTGGTTTAAAACTAAGTATTTGTTTCATTTGATATAATGTCAAGCCATAAAGTGTTTGCTTTCTTCGATAATCAATTAAATCTATTCAAAATTCATTTGAACGAAAATGTTTCTTTTTTACTTTAGCACCATACGCCCTCCACCCATATCTATCAGGATGCTGTGTGGAGGGTCTTTTTAGGGAAAAAAAGGAGAGAAAGTTCTGGGAAGGAAAATGTATGAGAAGTGGGTAGGAATCTGGGATTCAATGTGTTCAGGAGTGACGAACGTTTGGGTGGATTGTTGGGTCCGGGTGGAGAGGTCAAAAGGACTCCCTCAACCAGTCCCTCCCGATCCGGCCCGCCAGGCAGAAGATAGGCAAATGCAGTCACCGCCAATACCTAGACAAATCTTACCCCCATGAACCCGGGCACCCCTGCTAAGTCACCAAACGTAGCTAACCACCTATGTCAGGGGTGTTGTTTATCCAATAAATGGTTCACAGCGTGGCGGTATCCATACAAATTGTTTATTTTGGTGACCGGACGACTCCGAAACATACAACCTTAACACCTCCTTTTAAAAGTCATTAAAAGTGATGAAAAAAATATTGTTAAATAGGTTACGTTAGGATTTGTTTATAGGATTTTTTTTTTTTACTTTTAACAACTTTTTAAAGTTTTGTGTTACCGAGTTACCATGGTAGCATTTATTTCATTGGTCTATTTTTAGATCGAAGAAAATGACGCTATGAGCAGAAACTAGTTGTGGTTCAGAGAGAAAACGATGTAAAAATTTCGAGATACTAACCCAGATTTTGAGAGTGGTTATCAGGTAACTTAAAATAGAACGGTTGTAAAATTGGCTGCATTGATGGCACATTAAAAATATATTTTTAATAAAAGTTTCTCAGAAGAGCAAACAAGCGAATTTATGCATCATAATTTCAAAGTAAGTTCTTTAAATTAAAGAATCATTTGCCAATATTTTTTTACTCGTACTATTTTGCGTGGGTGTAAAAATGCTAATATAAATACGCGTCAATGAACTCGAATTTAAAAACACTACAGAAAAAAAATATTTATCTTTTTTCTACAAATTTTTAGTAAGCAAGCACTCAAGCTCCGATTTGTAACAGGTGTCCAAAACCGCCACTTTTTGCCAGTGCGCTACGAGCATTACGACGTTAACACGTTTTTACGGCATGACGTAAGCTGTGAATTTTTCAGTAGGTCATGTCGGTTAATGTCGATGACTTGCGTCGAGGAACCTTGAAGAGGAATAGTCTAGTCGGGATCGGCTCGAGTAGTTTTAATTAATTTTGGAATGGAGTCAAAAGTTGATAATGCGGCTTTTCCCAGAAGCGGATCGGTTCAGGCCGCGAAAAGAAAGTTTCGCACTGTTTCTTTAGCTCAATATACTATTAACTAGTCATCCAATTTAAATGTAGGTTATGATTTACAATGGTTTATTAATGCCTTGAAGTCTTTGATGTAACATTAGTAAGTTGTACAGGAGCATCATAACAAGTATATAGTATCTACACAAATAATAAATTGAGCATGAAAGACATAAGCAGGCACAACACAAGTAGGTATAAGTATTCAATAAGTAAGTTGTACAAAGGATTAAGCAGATTCGTATTTGGGCTCAGGCCTGCAGTATACGATTCAGCAATAATGGTCACAATATTACTCAAAATATGATTCCAGTGTAACTCAAGTACTAGAAGCTTGCAGTGGTGTAAAACATTTTTAAGCAATTAACATAAAATTAATTAATTTTCTGCAATTTTAAATATAATTTAAAGTTTTTTTTGTTATTATAAGGGTACGTAAATTTGTTATTATTATTATAAAAATATAAGTACACAACAATTACATATATAAAGAAGTAAGTAGGTACTATGAGGCCCTTGAGGTGATTTTTTCACGAAAATGGCGCTATAAAAATCATCCAAACATTATTATTATTATTATTACTATGAAAGTAGTTACAGAGCAGTGTGTATTGAATTTTTTTACTTTATAATAAAAATTAACATGACCAGATTGTTGTTAAACAGATACAGTTTTGTAACAATTACAAAATAACAATCTGAAACATTTAAGTATTGTTGCATAATGTCTGCATACATATATAAAAGAAGCAATGTTTTTTATAAAAAAATTATGATTTTGGGTGTATGCTGCGAATGATTACTATACACTAAAGTTCCCTGACAGTTTATTATGACCACCACATTTTTACGCACCAGACTTTTAGGTCCGGTTTTAATGTTCCCCATAGGAAAAACTAAACCCTATCACACACTTTTCCACAAAAATGATCTAGTAAATCCACGCTATGCAAGTGTATTATATAAGTATAATTAATACAAAACAATACAATAACAACATGTTAACCTACCAGACTATTAAATGGGAAAATAATTCACCGACTGCAGATATTTTCATATCAGAGGGTTCAGCTCAGTGGAACTCCTAATTTGACCGATAAATCCTATTGATCCCTCAATATAAATATTTTAAAAATCTTTCGTAATCCTACATGTATTTAAAATGACTTGATTTTTGCACTTTTATATACAAATTCTTTGACAAATCTAATATGCCTAAATTTTGAATGAGAGAGCTAGGTATAATGCCAGTAGCCGAAATAACAAATGGTAATATATAGTAGGTACTATTTTTCTACAAATATTATTATGTTATTTCGTATTTCTTCATTTATTTACTGACTTTATTCAGAAATTTTTTAAAGAACGAATAATTGTGGTCTCAACTGTTTACAAAACTTTAATTTTATTATCGTGCTGGGAAAGCCGCTATTTTGGCAGCAATTTTATTTACGTCAGTTCATATATTCTGTCACAGCGGAGTGCGCACGAGTTATTTTTTTTTTATCGATTATTTTAGGTTATGTTAAGGAAGTAGATAAGTAATTATAGAATTTGCCTTGTGATCATATATCTATTTACACCCAACTCCAATAATAAAATATCCAGTGTGAGTACATTATTGAGGGATAGGTACATTATAAACGCGCGCCCAACATTTTGTACACGGTTATATTTCTATACGGTTGACAAGAAGTTTATCGCATGAGGTTTATCACATGAGTTTCTACGACTCGTTCTTGAGACAAACAGTTCGGCTGTTTCTCTGTGCTGGGTTTCTTCAAGACCCATTTTCAGTCCTTCTTCCCCTCAAAAAGAACCTTCACACAATTTTTTTTCTTCTTTTTCTTTATTCGTAACATACTTTTTATACAGTTTTTTTTTGCATGCTTTTAGACTACCACACTAGAAACATGTCCGTATTATGGTAGTCAAAATTTAAATATATAATTATATAAATGTAATATATGTTAATTTGTTCAGATATTGTTTTGTTAAATGTAATGTATTTGTATAAAAGGTAATACTATAACTGGTTCACCAGTTAAGTAGGTATTTATCTTATAAAAATCAACTGTCTACCAACCGTAGACAGTTGATTTTTATAAGATAAAATAAATATAAATGGGCAAATAAATAAATGACATTACTTGTTGAAATAATGAAAATAAATATAAATTAATGAATTAGTAAGAGGTTTTTTTTTTTAAAGATTTAAATTTAAAAAAAAAGTGTAATAAAGCAAATTAACTTAATTTAATGATGTCAGGCATTCTTTAAAGTAGTTCCTTCCCTTTATAAATAATCTTATTTATAAATAAACAATTCTGAACAAATCCCTCAAAGGTGGTAAAGGGCCTCCTGTAAGGAGTAAATGCAAAAAAAATCACGTGGAATGAGAACGAAAGGTAGTAGATACATGAGGCCCTAGCACGCTTGCTCTATAACGATCGATAGGATAACTATCGGTAACTTCTCATCGTTCCCTACGACAACTGCAGATCACAAACGAATAGATGACAGTTCACAATGACTAAGTGTCCATAATATATTCGATATCAACTGTCATTTGTACGTTTGAGATCTGCAGTTGTCCTAGGGAACGATGAGAAGTTACCGACAATCGGTCGGTAACTTCATATCGAGCGACCGTGCTAGCACACCTGGTAAAATACTCGTAACAGGAGATTTAGTTTCAAAAGAATAATGCAAAATCTTTTTATCTTTTTTAACAACTTCTTTCGTATGGTGGTTAATTGTTCCCCTATATTTCGTGATTCCCCTTGGCCCCTTAAGTAGCGGCATAATTTGTAGTCGGAGGCCCTCTTAATTTGGGTGCCGCCTCACTCACTGCACTACCTTACACAACTGAACAACTGAAAAATATGAAACAGACAATACGAAATCATTTAAATGAAGCATTAAATACATTAAATTATCAATATAATTTCTGCCCTAAACTGAAGATTTTCATGTTCTCGTGACGGGTACCAAAGTACTGCATTATTTCGCATAAATAGATAATGATTTTTCCAGAAAAACAATTGATGGTTTGAATTTATGTGCCTATTCAATGTTCATCAACAGAATGTTGCCTTAGACCTTAGACAATAGTATTATGTATGAATGCTCACCTTACAATTAACCTGTGAAGGGAGACAAACAGTCAACAACAATACTCAATTACATCTGGGGGTCACAGCAATGCGTAGTTGTATTATGGCCCAATCAACAGCCACTAATATTATTATTGCAAACTAGAATCAATCTTACTCAAAGGTATTGGAAGAGGATAATAAACAATAGGTGATCGAAACTACATAGGTAATAAGATTTTATAAACATTATGAATATAAATATTCCAAAGTAAAAAATACATTTCTTCGACAATAATGTCATTACTACCCTGACGAAGAAACCATCGGTTTTGAAACATGTAGGTAATTGTGATTAAATAAAAGTAGTTTAATACAAAGTTATTTGTTTTATTTTAATAAAAAATACTAACTAACTAACTAACCATCACGCCAATTCACCGCAGGGGTAGGCAGAGAGGACGGACCGCCAAACACCTCGGTCTTGGCACACACTCTTTGCCTCATCCACATTCATACATCGTCTCATACATACTCTTCTATTTTTTTTGACTCTTGACATGGCCCGACTCAAGTATCTGATTCACTTGGTCGTGCCATGTCTTTCTCGGACGTCCCCTACTTCTTATACCATTCACACTTGCATCATATATTCTCCTTACGCTCCTTTCTTTGTTCATTCGTTCTACATGCCCAAACCATCTGAGGGTTCCTTTCTTAATTTTACTCATTACGCTTACATCAGCCTTGCATTCTTTTCGAATCTCCACATTTCTCACACGATCATACATGGTTTTACCACACATACGCCTCAGGGATCTCATTTCAACAGCATTCAGCCTACTTTCATCCTTCCTCTGCCAGTTCCATGCCTCACTGCCATACATCAGGGTAGGTACAAGCACTCCATTGTGGACTGCTAACTTCGCTTCTTTGGACAGCTTTTTGTTAGCGCCAACAGCATTCAGTCCTCCATTAATGGAGTTACCTGCATTTACCCTCCTTTCAATGTCTCTATCAGCCTTCCCATATATCGTAAACATACTACCCAAATACACAAACTTATCCACCTGCTCCAAGTATTCATCATAAAATATTCTTTTCCAAGGTCCCATCTACGTTTACACCAACATTCTTAATCTATTTATTTAAAATATCTGTAATATTTGATTCGATTCAAAGTACTACGCGACTACTTCAAATAAATTCACAAATTTTTTTAAATCGAATTTTGATTTAAATGAAATTTGATTGTTTTGCAAAATGTCATTGTCAAATTTTATCATTTTCTAATAAACAATAATTATTATTTATAATGTATTAAAAATAGCTAGCTTTATAAAGCCTTTATGTTATTCTGACGTATGAGCTATATTATTGTAAAGTTTCATTAAAATCCATTCAGTAGTTTTTGCGTGAATGAGTAACAAACACACATACATCCATACAAACTTTCGCATTTATAATATTAGTAAGATAAGATGTAATTGCACACTGTCAGGATTGTCCGGATCCAGAGGGAATATGGCATTACCATTTGAGGTAAGTTGCAATGACGAGGGGAGTGGGGGGGGGGAAGGCGATGGGAAAGAGAAAAGAGGATGGTTGGGAAGTACATGGCTATTTAGATTTGGTCACTAAACACACGGCTAATGCCATTTCAAGCAGCTCATCAGAACCGAGTGGTGGCCTTTCACCAGGGCGATACTAAAAGCATCTACCATTTGACAGTTTTATGGTAACTCACAAACACTAAGCATGTGACATTTTCTGTGTTGTTTATAAGATAGTAAATTTATTCTCGGATTTAGAATAATGTATTTTCCACGTCACGTCATTTCGTTATACTTGCAAATATTTAATGCTGTGTCATCATTCATTCGTACTCTCGCGTTTTCACACAGGCTTACCGAATTATGTGTTAGGAGATCATGATGTGTTTCTAAAACTTCTGACATATATGTGTAGAAAAAATTATGTTGTGAATACGATAATTTTCAGAACCTTACGAAACAGCTAGCTTCCTAACTTGTCTGAAACGCAAATGGAATAAAAAGTAGGGAATTTTTTTCTTCGCAGAATTTCCAAGTCATTAAAAGACGATTAGCGCAATATGTCCGGAAAATGATGTGTTGGTATCCCGTTAAGCAGGTTTTGCCTAGGGTTTAGGAAATCAGTTGAATCGTTATATTTCAAAGGTTTCAATCTCAATCCGAGTGTAAATTTACAAAAACAATCGCGCTCATACCGCGAAAAGGGGAGCAATTATTCATGAGTGTTGCATCCGAAACTGCTTGCGAATTACTGCTTCAGATGCACTTGGAAATGGATAAAAATTAGAACGAGATGAAATGCTAGAATTTTATGACAATGTGTGTAGGAAGGACAATGGATACAAGGAAAAAAGTATAACCAATCACTTTCCACTACCTCTGCGAAAGAGCACACAGCCAAATAGAAATCACATTATAGTTATATAATCCCACCGCGATACCTCTAGGTCAGCGGTCGGCAAAGTTCGGCTCCGCAGCCGCATGCGGCTCTTTGGCTTCGTAAGTGCGACTCTGGCACAAATTCACGGACAATTGACATTGGTAACTTTACTACGTTTACATTTCCTGGATTTAAAAAACGATGACATATGGAGCTCTATATTTGAACGTCTTTTTATTGATTTGGAAATATTGGAGATGAACAAATGTGAGGTTAGGTTAGGTTGACTAGGTTAGGTTAGGTTAGGTTAGGTTAGGAGGACAATTGACATTGGTAACTTTAGTACGTTTACATTTCCTGGATTTAAAAAACAAGGACATATGGAGCTCTATATTTGAACGTCTTTGTATTGATTTGGAAATATTGGAGAGGAACAAATGTGAGGTTAGTTAACAACACAAATGGTCTACTTCAAAGGACCTAGAGAGAGAAGACATGATCATATTCAACGACTGAAATAGAATTCCTAACAATCTTTTTGAAGCACGTACTTTATCAAGGGTAAACTGAGAAATTGTCTTATTGATGACAACCTGAAATCGTTATTTAAAATTAAGAACAACAATATACAAACTCGACTATTCAAACTTACCAAGGAGATGCAAGGATATTGTTGTATTTCTTAGTCATTTTCGTGATTTATATGTATGGATTCCTTAATTACATATTATTTTTTATCAATGATAAAATGTTTATTAAGTATGAAATACGCGTACCCATACTTTAATAAAGTGCTAAAATTGTAAAAAATGTTTGTAAATCAATAAACAGATTTGGCTCTCAATTTTTATTTTAATCGTAGTAATGTACATATTTGGCTCTTTGGTTAATAAGTTTGCCGACCACTGCTCTAGGTAATTATCGCAACAACAACATGAATAAGTACAAAACGATATTGTTTACTATGGAGATGGTCAAATACCTTATTTTTATTTCAAAGACGAAATTATTTAAACGAAAAACACTAAAAACACTAACAACTTAGTTCAAAGGTAATCCCAATTCTTCTTCTGCTTTTCAAAAACAAACGCACTCGAATTTGATATTTTTCTTGCCACTGTTCCAAATTTCAAATGCTTTTCCAGCAATATGATGTGGTTAGGGAGAAGGGTAATGGAGTAAGATAATGTAGATAGGAACTACGCATATTCTCATTTAAAAACCAAACAATGAGCGTCTTGGAAAAAACGCGTTTCAATCATATTAGCACGTGTTTGCAAAACATCAGGTTGGTGTACGTTTGTATAAACCTTCTTTGTCAACCGAACAAGTTTCTTATCATTATTTATATTTGGACCTTCGTCTTTTCGTAATATTTTAAAGTATTTTTGTTTTTGACTGACCTTTTCCTCAAAAGCGTTCTTCCTTCCATGGAGTAGCGCCCAGTCCGCCTCTGCCCTCAGGTTGCACTGGTCCTGATAGTCCATCTCCACCAGTTCCACCACCGTGGGAATCCAGTCCTCATCAGCACTGTTGGCACCTCCGACGGCCAGAGACGACCCACAAAACACCGTCAACCAAACTAGAGAGAACGCGGCGTACCACAGGGATCGTTGTTTGGACCCCATTTTATTTATTCCTGGAAAGAGAAAGATAAAACAAATTAATATTTAAATTATTGTTGAGACAAAGTAAGTAAAAGAAGTAAGTATAGAAATATATCAAGCTAACAAAGAAAACAAAGCCTACATTGTTGTAGATTTGATTTTCGCCATGAACAAAAATGATTGGTCGTGTGGACCGCTACTAGGTAGAGACCTGCACTGTGGTTAACAGGTGAATTGGCGAATACAGCGCCTCAGTAACACAGTTGGTTCAATAGCACTTGCATCAAGAGTGATCCAAGTTGCAGGCTTCATGAGGGAGTGGAAGAAGGAATAAGCACTATTTACAAGCTAAGAACGCCTTTGTTCATGCTTGGTGGTTTGGCTTGATCGAACATGTTAACACACGCTCGAGCAGCTAGACACAAGACGCTACAGATATACTACCAAGAAGCTCAGTCGAATGTTTAAATTTCTGTATTTTCGCATCGAACCGTTCGTCGGATATCGAACAGAAAAACATCGACAGAGAAGGTACGCACTTTGCGAGTTGCGACATGTTCGAATGAGCAACCATTGAGCATTAGGAGCGCGGGTACATAGCATTACAATCAAAATACAAAGTTAAAGTTAATAAACTCTAACTAGCCCGGTTTATTATTTTACTATTTTACTATGAGAATTTCTACGGCGTATTTATGACGATCCATATTAAGGGATCGTGATCCATCAATATTTATCTAATATCGTGATATTTATTGAACATGTAGTCTAGCGTATTGACGGATCAAAATATGGATCAAAGGATTTCTAGATTCAAATATTGATTGATTTGAATTCGAAATTCCGGATCGTGATAAATATTGAACGTATATCCGATATCGAATAATGTTGTATCCAACAATATTCTTGTTTCGAGAAAAATGGAAAAAAACGAAACCGGTTATGTTTCATAACATTTTATATTTAAAATACAATAAGCATACAATTCTTAAGACTTTTAAAGGAAAAGTCGTGAAAAGGGGCTATTAAATGAGCACTTATTGCAAGAATTTGAGCTGAATTCGTGGTAAAATGTTGTATACGAAAATTTCACATACAACATTATTCCACAAGCGTTTTTTTTTTTACTTTTCTGACCCTCAAGAAAGCACCATGCTCTTCTACCATCAATTTAAATATGTCATTGATGCATTTGAGCTTAAAAAGCAAAAAAAAACTATATGAATAAATGAAACTATTTACAATCGAGATTTTGCCTTGAGATCAACACAGAGCATTATTCCACAAAACTGTTCCAATGGCTAAAAAGCAGCCTTAATAATATTTTTTCTGGACGAATTCTACTTTTATGCATTCTTCAGTTGAAGTTGAAGCTATAATACGTTCGTTTTCTCCATTTATTCGCATGAATTAAACCAATCTCCGTGATTTCGATAAGCGGCTTTATACAAAATTCTTCCACAAACCGACATTTAAAATGCTGCCACAGCCTAAAAAAGTTTTCATTTCCATAACGTTCATAACCCCTACCTTAAAAAATGCATAATAATATTCCCAACATTATTCCATTAATAACTCAACATTGATAGTTTTGTTGGATACAACATTATTCCGGGCAAAGGCTCATTTATAACTTTCAGTTGTATTATTTTCTGTAAGTATATTCACACCACAGACATATTATTCATAGACTTGAGAATCAGGGAGAGGGGTAATAACCATCTGTAGCGGGGCGGAGAGGGATGAGTTGACGGTAACGATGTGTGATTCGTTAATCCTTCAATATGACAGTATATAGGCATCACGCATTATAATATCACCATTTAGCTCTTAAAAGTAAAATCTGCTTTTGAATGAATAGACCTTTTTACATGGGAGCGCGAATTGTTCGCCCGGTTTGAACAAACTTATGTAATCCATATAAAATGAAGAAAGGTTCGCTTGTTTTGAGAGTCGAATATTTTGTTACCGTGTTTAGTTAAGACACTTTTACAAATGTTTCATAATTTACTTATCACAGTAAACTGCAACGTGCACACGACGGGACCGGGAATTTCGGTTCATGTCTAAAACTGATCATATTATATGATGTGAATAAGCTTAAAATAATGACAAATAATGCCTGCATATGGAAGGTAATACGACAATTGGGTTTATACTCTTTTTCACTTCTATTTTTACATGTTTTAATAGCACAAGTTACCATTTTTGCCGTGTTATTTCGTAAAATGTACCGATAAGAGCTCGACGCTAGTCCGTACAAGAATTATGAGATCACATTTTCTAGATTCACGCGTACCTATACGCCAGCCGGGCCGGTTCCATGGAACCCAGAATTAAGGAGCGGGAAATAATACGCTTTTATCACTTAGGGCAGGTCTATACATATTCATATGTCTATGATTCACACTTAGATTGTTTCTACTTTATAAATTATATCTACATTCATTGTTAAATTGCTATATAATAAAGATATCGTCCTCTGTACTTATGCAGCCCTGGCCAACCCGTGGCCCGTGGTCATGTTTGAAGTTTATTTTTTAAGTATCGGGTACTTCAGAATGTCTTCAAAATTACATTTAAGATATTAAAACCAACAAAGCTTCTATAATTACACCAAATGCTCTTATTCTGCTAATTTATATTTCCCGCGCATAACTTCTCGCTAGAGAAGTCGCTTTCCGGATTAACAACAGATGGAGCGCATAACTTTTCGCTCTTTAAGCGTTCGAGAACTAGCAATCCATGGGCAAGCGCGTGACATTTTTGCAACTCCTTAGTTTTGATGGAGTTCGACGGTTGAGATTCTGAGATTCGTCTTTCATTATTTTCCAATTCTTGTCGATATGTGTTGTCTGTTCAGTAAGTGCAGCTCTATAATACTAATCTATAGTCTCGACGTTTTGTGCTTACAATAGTAGTTTTTAAACATGTGTTTCAAGATGAGGCAAGTTGACCAACCGTAAATTCTTTTGGGAATTATTTTTTACCAACAAAAATCTGGTCTAAAAAGCTATAAAAAATAATTTAATATATTTTTAATCGGTTGGGCATCCCCACCCCCCGTGCGGCCCTTGGAAAATTTTAGGTCGTCAATGCGGCCCGTGGTGCAATTTGGGTTGGCCAGGCCTGATCTCACGTATCACTTTTATGTAAAAGCCTTTATTTCGGGTATAAATAAATTAAATCTTTATCAATTCTCATTAAATAATAGTATGATTAATCCATCCGTAGCAAAACTCTCGCACGAGTAAACATACAAATATTATATTTTCTTGAAACGAAAGCAAAACAATCGAATGGAAAATTAAAACATAAATCTTCATTGAATCTCATATAAAGCGAAATTGTTCAGAAGTTTCGCTCGATTGTGAATTTGAAAAGAGGTCAAAATACTTTTTCTGAACTTTGGTAAAAAATATAGAATTTCTTTTTGAAAAATGCGAAATCTCTTTTCGCCAAATCAATCACATTTCCATTTCTAGATCTGGGAACTAGAACATATTTTCAATTGCCTTTTTTCGAACTACGTTTACACTACATTACATAGCTCGGTTCGTTTGTCAGGAAATGCCTGAACTTACCAGATGTTTAATATTTTGACGATAAATATTGATTTCAAACCCACGTGGATTTTTATAAATCGTGTACTTTAATCTCTTTTAAATATTTATCTCTGCCTCATATGACAAATTATCAAAATTTGGTAAGTTTCAATTAATATCGTCCTGTGTTCAATTCCTCAGCTGGCTAAGTCCTCCATCAAAACACAAGCAACATTTTCCATTTACTGTGGTGGTAGTAAGAGATTTTCACACCTGGTCAGGTTATTCGGGACCCGGGAAAGTTTTTCTTTCTTTATAAAAATAAATTAAAGTGATACGACAATTCAAGCGTTGTCTTCCAAATAGTTATTTGGTATTAAGTATTCTCATAAATATAAAATAATAGCTGAGACCATTGAGAAATCACTGATATTCTTAATTCTACATAAATCAGTTCCAATTGGAATAATTTTATATTTTAAAATACTAGCTTCTGCCCGCGACTTCGTCTGCGCAGGATTAGTACTTCGATTAGCCTATTTTCTTTTCGTAGGTCCCATCTATGTTTACACCAAAATTCTTAACCTATTTATTTAAAATATCTATAATTTTTTATTCGATTCAAGATGAGTACTTCAAATAAATTCACTAATTTAATTATTTTCTAAAATAGAATTTTGGTTTTGCAATAATTGTTTTTCAAAATGTCATTCACAAATTTTGACATTTTCTATTAAACAATAATTATTATTTGTAATACATGGAAAATAGTAAGCTTTGGGTATGAACTTTGGGCCTATATGTTATTCTGATGTATGAGCTATATTATTGTAAAGTTTCATTAAAGTCCATTCAGTGATTTTTGCATGAAAGAGTAACAAACATACATACATCCATACAAACTTTCGCGTTTATAATATTAGTAAGATTAGTAAGATAAGATAAGATAATATTCATTTTAGGTAGGTACTTTATGGCTTGTCTGAAATTTCCAAATAAAAACTTAAAATTCAATGCACGGGAGTTACAGAGAGAGTCCCAATCAAAATATTTCAAATATTTAAAAGTATCACTAGTTTTTTTTTTTTTTTACACAACTGATGAACAATTAATAATGTATATTAAATGGTTGTGTGAAATTTAAAACTCGTTTATTGGTATGAGGGTTATGTCTAAGTAAAATTCCAAAGTATTTTTAACAATTATTTTAAGTTATTTTGTAGTCGCCCTTGACGTGATATTGCAAAAATATATTTTAATAATCGTTTAGTCGTGCGAAAACTCTCCTGGCTTTGCAACAAAACACACAGAAAATATCTTTCAAACAACCTAAAAACTCCGCGTCTATGTTTGCGCAAAATAAAAAATCAACACAACATTAAAATTCCAAACAAATAGCAAACAAGTCTATGTTTGGATTAGACTTTAAAGCGTGCTTTAGAATTGGGATAACAAATATATTTTATAGTTATTTAATAATTATTTTTTATCAAGTTTAATTTGTAGAACTCCATTTTAATTTTAATTTCTTTATATATTCAGTAATATTATTATTTAATTTATAAAACAGTTTATTTAATTTTAATTAGTTTATAGCATTATTATTATTATTATTCTGCGTGACAGCTGTATCGCTGTGGTTAGACCACTTACAGACGACACGTTTATATTAATTCTACTTAGGTTCTTATAACGACAAACGTATTGCTTTTATTTTTATTAACTACAAGCTTCTGCCCGCGACTTCGTCTGCGTAGGATTAGTACTTCGAGTAATTTATTTTCTTTTCGTAGGTCCCATCTACGTTTATACCAAAATATTTAACCTATTTATTTAAAATATGTATAATTCTTGATTCGATTCAAAGTATTAGGCAAATAAATTCAGTAATAATTTAAATATTTTCCAAAATAGAATTTTGATTTAACAATCATTGTTTTGCAAAATGTCATTCTCAAATTTTGACGTTTTCTATTAAACTATAATTATTATTTTCAATATATTTAAAATAAATAGCTAGCTTCATAAATCATAGCCTATATGCTATTCTGATGTATGAGCTATATTATTGTAAAGTTTCATTAATATCCATTCATTAAATTTCGATTTAAAGAGCAACAAACATACATACATCCATACAAACTTTCACGTTTATAATATTATTATTATATTATATATTATATTATATTATATTATATTATATGATATTATATTATACATATTATATAAGTAAGATGCCCTTATTGATATCAGAGTAAATCGTCAGAAATTATTAATGGTTATAATTACCCTTTAAAGTTTTTCCAATTGCTGCATCGTTTAAATTTAGCTAAAGGCCGTTAAGTGAGTTATTCCAAAATTTGTATGGTTTCTAATATTTTAACTTATTATTTGTATACTGTATTTGTGTACTGAATCATGCTATATACACTCCTAGCCTCATTTACACTCACACATCGTCTCATTATTACTCTTCTATTATTCTGACTCTTGACAAGACTTATGTATCTGATTCACTTTATGGTGCCATGGCTTTCTCCGGCGTCCTCGACTTCTTCTACCATTCACATTTGCGTCATATATTTTCTTTATACTCCTTTCTTCATTCATTTGCTCATAGCCAGAAAACTAAATGTGTAATAATATATTATTGGCACCTAAATAGCTTTATTACGCAAATCGATGGAAGAAATCTCGCTCTAAAGGTAAAAACTCAAAATAACTTTATAATTTTTTTTTAAATTGTTAATAATATTCCTTTTATCGATAATAATGTTTTTTTGAAATCGAGAACTTCCTGTTTATCGGATTTCCCGAAGGATTTCAAATATAATGGACCATTACCAAAGGCCTACGATCCTGCTGACCTATGACTAAAAGCTTTTAACAACTGTGCCACGCTGAAAATTTTGCCCAGAAATATTGAGCATCCATTAAATTTGCTAGGCATGTCAATTTCATAATATTATTACCGATATTTTCAACTTGAGGGGTGAATATTCTCCGAAGGAACTAGGACAAGAGAAGCCTTAAAGGAGGTTTTTTGTCAGGACTTTTCTCAAAGTTAGTGATGAAATACTGTGGCTAATTTGTGGAGAGTATGATAATCAAATTTCGCAACTAGATGTTGTCATAGCTCTAATATCTTCGGCCAGTTGGGGCTTTAGTTCAGTGTCACAAAAAACCGTAAAACCCGTCGTTTTATATCAGCAAGCAAATAATGTTTTATATTTTGTACATTAGATCCACAAAGGAGGCACTGATTCAAATAATATATCTCAGGGCCTATATCATCTTAGAATATGCTGTGTGGAGGGTATTTTTATGGAAAGGGAGGTGAAGTTCTACAAAGGAAAAAGGTTCAAGAGGTGGGTAGGATTCTGGGAGTAAGTGTGTCGGGGTGTGACAAATGTATTAATCCTCCAACTGCGATGAAAGATGTCGGGTCGAGAGAGTCCGACTGGAGAGGTCAAAAGGCCTCCCTCAACCAGTCTTTCTCGGTCTGCCCCACTACGCAACATGCAACTGTAAGACCCGGACAAACATCACTCCGTGAACCCAGGCTCCCCTGCTAAGTCATCAAACGTAGCGAACCACTTGGAGTGAAATATTACTGAGGTGTTGGTTATCCAGTAAACAGTTCTCGGGGCAGTGGCAACGTTTTCCGTGCTTTGGAATTTTGCAATTTCTTGTGTATCACAACGATATTTGTTAAAATAAATAAGATAAATCAGGAGACAGTTGATTTTATAATTTTAATGTCTCGAAACCGCAAAATCTGTTGCAAAACATAATTTTAATAAAATAAAATGTTATCAAAAAAAATCTATTAAATTTATTTGACCAGGAAACGTTTTTAAGGATTTAATATCCCATAAATTATAAAACGAGAAATTTAACTAATAACCATTAACGGTCTAATAAATCATGTGAAAATGTTTTATAAACACCAAAATAGCATTTTCGTTGGCACGATGAAATAAACGAAACCCATGTTGATGAAATTTGTGTATGATAAATATAATACCAAAGCCTTTAAGCTTTTCACAGGAATGTTAATTAAAAGATTACCAACGTTAAAAAAGGTTTTACACGAAAATATCAGAGAAGATATTATTTAATATGAAAGCTCTATTCTGAAACCAGACAATTTTAACGTCAGTTCAATTAGAATGCTTTGAAGCAAATGCGAATGATACTGTTATTTGAATATATTAATTTGTTCTTGTAGATGTAGTTGGAACCTGTGGGGTAGAGTGAAACAATACAATAAATGGAATTTATGCTAAAAATGGTAGGTACCTAAATAATTTAGAAAAATTTAAAATACATTAGTGTCAGGTGAGGTTGAAATTGAGGTTTACAAAATTGATGTCACTTCTACCTAACCTAACCTCACTGAAGAGATGGAAGTGTTATTTATTTATTTATTTTCATGTTCTCCGTAAAACGGTTATACACCAATATATCACGGAGAAGATTATAAATTACAAAGTACACAAGGGTAGTTTTATTATTTTGTGCCATGTGTTAAGATGATAGACTTCGCTTTTCGGCCCATACAAAAAGGACGCCCAGGAAAAAACACTTTTCTACATCGAAAATTACACAAAATGAATATTTATTTTTTATACTGCCTTTTATAGGGTGAAAACTATGTCGGTATGTTTTCGAATTTTCGATGCGTTTCGTATTAACGTAAACATTCACTGTCAAACGTGTACGATTTATCAAAAAATATTATTTAAGGAAAAAGTGCTGCTAACTCAACTCTCATAAAGAATTATAAAATTATAAAAAGCTACCGACGTAGCTTCTTCATTCTAAAAAGTATATATTTTTTAAAATTTCAATTTCGTGAAAGTTTCGGTGTAGAAAAGTGTATTCTCCATAAACCCCTTTTCGAGCGATTTCTGTTGGTAAATTTGAGCGTTGTCTCATTCGCACATTTCGCATTCGCGTGTATTGTAAGTGTGCGTGAGCTTATTGTGAGCGGGACAGAATGACAGACGCGGGTGTTCCGCGTGTGGTTCAAAGTCTAGCCTCTTAACAAACAGTTGCTGAACTGTCTGTAAGTGATATTGAAAATGTCGATGGTCAATGCAGAATCGTTAAGCATCGTTGAGTCGCTCTGTTTACTGGCGCGTTCGGCAGAAGTCCTCACTTTCGGAGCATAAATAAGTGCATGGGATCTCCCATGAGTACCTATACTTGTTAGGGACATAAAAATTAACCTCTTTTAACATAGGCGGATTGAGTATGACATCAGAGATTAGCTTAAAAAAGTGTTAACCTAAAAATATTTTTCTGAAATAGAGCATCCTTGTTAAGAACAAGGATGAATACAGGGAATACATAATTATAGTAATTTAATGTTGGGGTATTATGCCGTGTTGTGCTACCTCCTACTTTAGACAACGTTTCGCAGTGTCCATCTTCAGAGCAGATGTGTAATCATCTGCCATCACCTGCAATCATCTGATTCCATGTCTGCCCTGATGATGGACACTGTAATGCTGTCTGAAACGTTGGCTAAGAAGGCGGTAGTGCAGCATGACATAATCACTATAATACTTCGAGTGTGAAAAAATCAAATCATATCATGTCAACTATTAAATGTTACTGCCTAGCTGTAATTTTAGTTTGAATAACTGTGGTGATTATTTTTGTAATCATTTTATAGGTTTAATTTTTTTAAATTATGTTTTTATTATATTTACTGTAATTATTGTAAAGCTGCACATCTCGACACAGGAATATCCTAGTGACTTGGAGAGACTTATGATTTCACTGTATTCTATTTATTGTATACATACAATTAAGTAGTACAAAAAATTGTTAATATTTTTATTTGGGTACTTCACAATATGCCCCTGCTACACCATACACATTTGTAAAACAAAAATTTATATTATATCGTTCAGTGACTAAAAATTATTTTTTGGTTGGAATTGATATAAACAGCAAACATTAATAATAGGCACGAGAATCAGTTGCAGTTCTTCATCAAGGTCACCAGGGCAAGGTTATATTGGGCAAGCCTCCAAGTATTTGATGAATTTACGTCTCAAATTTAATTTCAATTACGCAAAATATTGCTAATCGAGTCAACATTTTCACCGCATGATTTGCAATTGGATTAGTGCCATCCGTTATCTGTTGCAGTACTTAAAATGTTTGCAAATAGAGAATATTATTATGGTTGGCGGGCACAAATAATGAAATGTGCACGAAATTTTCACGAAATAAAATTTTGGTCTCCGGTGAGGTTTTTTTAATTTGTTTTAATACAAAATCAAACAATTCTTTCTCACTGTCGACACTGGTCATTCAGCCGAGTAACCACAAAACCACTCACCCCCTCCCTAACTGTCCAATATCTAGTGAAGTTTCAAGTAGAGAAAAAAAGTTTCTATGTAAGTGTTCTCCCATCTCCTTCTCCTCCCTACTACATTCAGCCTCACAACACATCCCATTTGGAGATTCCATAGTCTCATTGGATCCAGACTGGAGCGGTACGTGGTATCGGCCGGTGCATAGTCGGGAAACACGCCAAAGGTGCGCCCAACATTTGTAAGGAGTTGACATTGGCACATAAGAACGGGTCGTTTCGACGACTCGTTCTTGAGTTCAACAGCTCGAATGTAAAACGACTAGCTGGTCCACGTATTTTCTTCCCCCTACAACATTAGTCTTCAAGACCCATATGTACTCCTTTCTCTTCTTAGAAAGACCCTACACACAACATCTCAAAGATGACATAGACAATGAGGGAAATTATTTTGATATCCAGACTGGAGCAGTAGGTACGTGGTATACACATAAAAGAAATAAAAAAGCTACTAGTTCACGAAGCTACTTACAAGCGACTAAATCGCCGCTACCCGCTACCTGTCATACTATTTTGCTAGTGCTGCCCCAAGCGGCGTTTACAAACACTAATAATAGTATGCAAGGTACAGACGAGCGGCGATCGCGTCGCTTGAAAGTAGCTCCATGGAAGAACTTCGTTAGATGTCATTAATTTAAAAAAAATATCCTAATTATGACTGACGGGCTGCCACTGGTACATCTATCTATAATAACACCAAACAACCGCTTTTGGTCACGTAGAGGTCAGAGAGTGAACACAGAATATAGATTAAACAACTTACGTATAAAAAATTACCTACACATAAAGTTCGAATTGAATAGATTAAATTGAGCATCAAGCTGAAAATACGTGACCTACTCAGCTAAAATAAAGACAAAAACATCTATAACGAATCACTTTAACGGCGCTGGGAAGATTACGTAAGTCCATTTCGCGAAAGCAAGCCGAAATTATTTTTGAACATGGCTTTTTTAAATTAACACTTGCTTGTTTCTTGGCAGCAAAAGTACAGAAGCCATTCCACTCTGCCATTGATAATTCCAGGCACTTCAGTGGGCAAAATAGCCGGAGACCAAACACATTCGCTAAGTCCTAATTTAAACATCGTTTCGCTGCTCTCCTCTGTTCTCAGAATGCTCGGTTCGTTTATTAAGCACACAGTCTGAGGCTTGATCTTTGGGTTAAGGGATGAGAGTGGTCTCCAAATATTACCTTGTTGGCAGTTTCCACTGCTTGGTCTTTGGTATACAACACAACAGATTCACATTTGTTTTGGAAAATGTGACCTAGATAATTAATTTTTGTTATCCTTTAGACCTGATTATAGAGGAATTAGTCATTTCCTCCAAAATATGTAGGTGAATGTTTTGGAAAAGATTGATTAAATGATATGGGTTATGTAAAGTTCTGTAAAAGTACTATTCAAGTTATGTTACTATTTCAGTTTTATGAAACAACTTAACAGGAGTTGAACCCTTGCAGGAGTTCAGAATAATCAAATTTAGAGTTTAACTAATTTTAATAATAAGGTTAGGTCGTTTATTTTTTCCTACTAACACTAAAAACTTAAGTTCAATACTTATTATCCAGTTGTTTCACAGAATTTGAACATTTCATTAAATTTCAAAGTTAATTTTCAAGTCCTGTGAATGTTGTATTTAAGCTCTGTTGTAATTTCAGTCCTGTTAAGCAACTAATATAACTCGAATTAAACTATCTCAGAATTTGAAATAAACTTTGAAATTTTACAAATTGTGCAAATTCTTTCAAACAACTGGGTGAAATATGTTAATGACGAAGGAGCGAGAAATTTGGATCTTTCTACTTAATGAATATGAGTTTTGTAGAAGGGCGATCACACCATGTGTGTTCTTTAGACTTCTAACTAGGGATATTTAGAACAGTTTCATGATTTTTTTATTGTTCTTAATATAGGTAAATCAAAACGTTTTAGTATCATCATTCACAATTTGTTGATTGTGGGCCGTGAAATTTAGTTTCTCATGGGTTATTTTTGCAAGATCTCTCATTTCCAAGTACGTTTTTGACAAATTTAACGTATCAGTCACTAAATATAAAATATAAACAGGTCTCAGTAGATTATATATCAGAAAGCAGAACGATAAATCTAATTAACCTAGCTCTGCTTTGACTTATTTAATTTAATTATTGTACTATTCCCAATCTACTATTTTTCCATCTTGCATAGTGGAGTATTGTTTTTGTGATGTTATGCTCATTTAGATGTTCTTTGTGTTAAAAAAAAATCAACACGTAGTAACCCAGCTTAACATGAAAGTCAAAATTAAATAAATACATTTCCGTAGCTAGTACTCAATTTATTTCATTCATTCAATAGTAAAAAAATAAAGACATATTTTTCTTAAAAAAAATCACAAAGTTTTCCAATTTTCTACCTTTAAATAAAAATCGTTTTGTTTTTCAATGAAACATTTCTTGAGTAAAATAATGACGTAAAACGCCCATTTTACAAAGATCCTTTGAAGTCAATAAACCAAATTCCATTCTCCCAGCTCTAGGCGCAAGGCTCATCTCACGCGTTCCGTCCCAAAGACGTGAAACCATTTTCTTTGTTCCTTCTGTTCCCTCCAATAGATTACGCACGAATTTAATTTTAGTTTCAACAAACAGAGCGGCATTTCTACGGTTGCGTAGTATTTTTTTACCCGTGCGTAATAGCAATAATAAACACTTGGTTCAGGAGGACAAAGGATTTGGGTTGTTACGTTGTTTGTACAGGATTGAACCAATACAATTTTAATCCTTGCAAAGACAGTTGCGACAGGTTTTCCTATTGGCGCAACACGAAAAAACCTATGTTTGTAGAAGCTCGATAATTAAAAAATGATATATATTTTGAATAATCCTTTTTTTAAATTTCAAACTTTATACATTTTTACATCCATTTCAGCAACCCCTTTTCTGAAAATTAAAGGGTTCGTAGGGATTGGGGTTAACCCACCGTAAATTTCAGAAAGCTTAATATTTCATTAATTTGTGTTAAAGCAAATTTTGTGCTGTCATTTAATTTGTATAACAATATATTTTAGTGTTTGTAAATATTTATGTAGTTTCAATGACTCTCAACAGATGTCATTAATATATAAGGTCTCAGCAGAGGTAGGGTAGTCGTACTATATGAGAGTCTGTATAACTGTCGCCCGTTCGGGTCTAATAATCGAACAGTTACGAAGATTGCCGATTATATCCGTTCTAGAAGTGTGCACCTTCAGTAAGCATTCCTCCTGCTTCGGATTATTACAGAGCACCCTTTAGAATAGACGTTAAGTTCAGTTAGATATTCGTTGCATATAAGACAACAATAAACAAAACTCGGATTCTAGACGAACCGAAGTATTATCAAAACTCTCCGATTATCCGAGTCGTATTATTCAACAGAGGAAACAACAGTACACCCATATGGTTCCATGATAACTAGTAAGTCAACTCAACACCTCTTTGCAAAGTCATTCAAAGCTATGAAAAAAAATATTTTAAAATATCCTAAACCCTAACCTAACATAACCTATTTAACCAATTTTTTTCTTCACTTTTAGTGACTTTTCAAAAGAGGTGTTGAGTTGAATTCATTCTGAATTATCCGGTCACCACCCAATATATGTGTATATAATGTTGTCAGTGTAAAGGTACAGGCAATATCACGCGTGTCTTGTTTGCACATCGACGTATTAAAAAAAATCAAATATACAAACACAAACGATTAAAACTAAAAAATCGGATTGCCAATTAGTTTTCAATATGATTTCTTATAAGAACACTTCCCACATAATTTTAACTCTGTTTACAATCTAGAAATTTATCTTCAACATTCTTCTTTTCTTGCCCTAAAATTAAGGAACTTTGCCAAATCTATTTTTCAAACGTCTGATCTTGTCTGTAGAATGTAAAACACGGTATACCCCCTAAGATCCATTTAAGAAATAAGATTTTTGAATGTGTATAA
Organism: Limnephilus auricula; assembly: GCA_951813805.1. NCBI lineage: Eukaryota > Metazoa > Arthropoda > Insecta > Trichoptera > Limnephilidae > Limnephilus > Limnephilus auricula. The sequence continues at coordinate 2,388,836 of OX638403.1, forward strand.
CGGATTGCATCAATTTACTGTACACACCGACAGTGACCAAAATAGAATGAAAATATAGTATGTTCTTATGAGCTTGATGGATAAATGAATTGTGACATGGATAAAGAGTGATTGACCAGCAGCTGAGAATAAAAGTTTAAAAATGCTTGCAAGTATACAGGGAGGTTCCAATGAGAAAGATCGATTATTCCTCGTATCAAATTTTTTTAATTAAAAATTTAATATCGATTTATTTCATTCAAAACTTGCTTTAATATTTACCTACATTTAAGTAAGCAATAAAAAATCTCAAAACGCACGATGATAAATAATTAAATATCGTTTACTTTTTGTAAGTATTTTTGATCATAAGTATTTATGATTTTTCAATAATGTCTAAACAAAATAAGTGTGTAAAATTTTTTTTAAATATTTTAGTTTCTAAGACTTTAAATAAATAGACAAACTGAGGTATTTTCGTCACTAAACACGTTCTCGGATTTATTTTTTAATGATTTTAATTTAACTATAATTTAAATTTTGAAAACTATGTTGACTAGATTATGTATTGATTGATTTTGTTGTATGATTTGAAATTTGTGTTGTTTAATAGAATCTATTATTGAAAATTGAACAAATCTGCCAACGACCAACGGTATAACCTTGGTATATTAAAAATAGAATAAATATAAATATAAAATAACAATCTTTCAAAATCAATTTACGTTTTTTTGTAAAAAAAGAGTCAATACGTCTAGAATTTGATTTAAAAAGGACTAATTTCTGGTATTCTCTGGTAATACCCTCTTAAGAGTAACTATTTGCGTGTCTCTTGAAACTTTTATGTTTAGTGTTGAAGATATCAAGAGACCAGTTGTTTAGCAGCAATATACCTATGTCATGATGTGCTGAGAAAATTCCTCTTTTCTGCCATATGATTTGTACGGCATATCGTGGTGCCGTCTCTGGTAGTAGTTGTTTGGTACAAACAGGAGGTATGAACTCTCTGTCAAATTATATCCATCAGATGTGTTAAACATAAATATATATTTTACAATCTACCTATTTTAAAAACAAAATTACAGTTATATGTCAAAATTAAAGGCCACATAGAGTAATATATTACAAACATGATATCACAACGGAAACATTCAACAACACTGAATTAAATAAAATAAAATTACGACATATATGGTAAACTAGTTTTAATAAAATCTTTTAAATCGTACCTGATGAAAATATATTCTTTGACAGACATAGTAATGTTTTTAAATATATCAAATAATGCTCAAATAACACCAAAAATCACAAAAAAGGTTTCCAATTTACAGTTTAAACGAAACATATTGTGCTCAAAATTCATGAATGATATCAGAATTTTACATTTTCCGACGAATTTTCATCAAAAGTTAGCAACGTCAAAAAAACGTCCGAGTTAAAAATATCAGAGAACATATTTAATTTGATATCATTTCTATTCTGAAACTGTTATAAATGAAGAAATTCCTTATTTTAAAATGGTCTCCAGGGGGTTACTTGGAAACCATCATAAGAATCACTATGTAATAATTGTTTCAAAATTAAGACCAGACTTTTTATGATAAGTTGAAATGACGGATTTAGTTTAATTCCTTCACATTTTATATACACACAGAAGATGGCTTAATAATTCGTGGTTAGAGGTTGGCTAAGCTCTCCAAATTGTGAGCCCGCTTTGAAATCGGTACTCGCTACTTGTAAATTTTAATCTCGCATGAAACGATGCTGAGCTCGCCAAATAAAATTACAAATATTAGGATTTGTAAGGATTACGTCGAGGAAGCAGCTATTTAAGGAATAACAATAACAAATAAAGGAACGTGCCCCGCAGATGACGGATTCTTGTTTATCATTTTAAACAAACGTGTTGCAGAGATAAATCATTTGGTGTTATTTAGAAAATAGGCAGTATTTAGTAACTTATGAATATAGTGTTACGCACGTAAATACGGAACTATGCAGAGTGTGTGCGTGTTAAGATTAGATTGGACATAACACAAAAAAATGTTATTTTAAATCTCAAATATGGCAGTTCCAGTGGGTCTTCCAACGAAGATATTTCTCCACTTTAGAGAAAATGTTTAAATACTGTGAAATTAAACACTTTTAATTTTCTACAAATTTTTCTACCAATTTTTCTGCATGAACAAGTTTATGAAATACCTAATAAATAAATTTAATTCTCAATGAATAAATGAACAACATGGTAAAAACAATACGGCGCGGCGTTTTGTTCTTTGTATTGTCAGATAAATAAATAAATCATTTATAAAATCTCCTGATGGAATTGTACGAGTTGAAAGTTAATAATTAAAATTTAAATATTGTTAAATTATTATTGTTATTCTACGTCAGTAAACAAAAGGATTGTTATATTTGATTATTTATGATTTTTATGATCACTTAATGATAAAATGTATCTCATGTATCTATCCTCAAAATGAAATACAATACTAGTAAATAAAACACAATTTTATAGAAAAGGGTATTTCCACGCTTTTTTATTTCTTAAAAAATTAAGCAGAAAATTACGATTATTATGGCATTCTTATTTTATTTTTATATTGACGAAATAATTTTCTACAGCGAGTCTAAGTTGCCCATTTTTGTAATCCCGCCAAAACGGCATTTTCGACGTGTGACGTCATAAGAGTCGCTCGTTCTTGAAAAAATTCCGACAGTTCTACATCGTTTGTTTGATGACGTGCATACGAAGCGTCGATGGCAATAACGGGCCGTTTTGATTTCGTAGGTTTTTATGCGTTTTTAGAATTAATAAATTTGAATGAAAACATTAAAAAAAACATTTTTAATACGATGATTAAAATCAGAAAAATGATCTTTAAATATTCCATACATTTTCAACAGAATCCCTCGTTTGTGAAATACCCTTTTGTCGATGCATGTTAGTAACCAAACTACCAACAAAATTTGCTTATCAATTTCCAATAATATTTTTAACCTCGTGTTCGCTGCCAAACTGAAAACAGACTGGGTGAAAATGACCAACGGCAAACAAATGTAATAAAACATCGTTCTAGCGCGATGGTCTGATTTATGGCCGCTTTCCCGTCAATCTCGAGTGTGTTGAACTTGTATCATGGCCCCACTAAGGAAATGGACAACTGCCAATTTTTTTTTTATTTTAACATGAATTTATTACAACACACACGAGTGGGAACTTCAAAACTGTACGGATTTACAGACCGAGAAATATTCCACATTTCGCTTCTATAAATTTCCTGACATAAGAATGTCCATTAACTAGGCTATGTTGAAAACCAAACTATAAAGTAGAAATCCGTTTGTCTGAAACAACAAAAACTCTCGATATTTCGCGTAAATTTATTGTAAATCTCGGGTGATATTTGACGTAAAATGAATATTATTTTCTGTCTAGAATGTCAAGGTCATCGCAGCAACTTTTTTGTTGTCTTCATAATTAACATCACGAGATATGGATCTATTAACAGACGTATTATAAACAGGCATCAGGTGGGTATGCTATCCTTATTCTACCGGTATTACAATGGAAAAGCTCCAAAGCATCATTTATCGTCATTTATCCCTTCGGCGCCGGTGCATAGTCGGGAAACACGCCAAATGTGCGCCCAACATTTGTACGGAGTTGACATTGGCACATAAGAACGGGTCGTTTCGACGACTCGATCTTGAGTTCAACAGCTCGACTGTGAAACGACTAGCCGGCCTCTGTCTTTTCTCCCTCCTACAACATTGGTCTTCAAGACCCATGTGCACTCCCTTCTCTTCTCGTAAAGACCCTCCACACATCATTTTCAAAGATGAGGTAGATAATGAGGGAAATTATTTTGATATCAGTGGTATCTCTCTTTCCCCTTTTTTTCTGTACTGTATACTTAAATTTTCATATTTTATTTCACTAGTAGAAAACTAAACCTTCATTTACGCATGTTGTGAACTTTTTTTAATTGGAGTGATAATATGTATACACATTACAATGGCAAGTTCATTAATGTAATAATTGCTAACATTCTGTAAATGAATCAAACAATAAATCATCTTAACCCGGCGAGCGTAAGGTTGGGTGTGGTACACCCAGACGAAGATAAATCCATCAATAGCTAATTATTATTATGAGAGGAGGTAAGGAAGCGACAAGAAACGAGAATTTAGTCATCCACCGGTCAGTGAGGCTGTTAGACGACGTCAAAGTCGCCGGCGGGTGATTTAAACCCACCTGGCGCTCGGTGTAACTATTTTACACAATTAGATACTAAAATTAGTTGTAGAGGAAAAAAAACTTGTTTTGTTATGATAAAAACCTTAGAAGATGTTAGTTTTTTGTGATTATATTTAGTTTTATATAAAAAATGGACAATTGTTGGAAACAGAAAAATGTTGGCTCTAATAAAAACAATTAAATTACTTATTAAAACACTTTTATACCCAGTTTCTAATAACAATTACTTAGAAAACAGGTAAATTAAGTATACTATCAAATTAAAAATAGTAATAAATAGAGAATATAAAAAATATATCCTTGTAAGAATTTCGGGTGTAAAATACCCACCTTGCGCTCGATGTTATAAATTTGAACCTTACGCTCGCCGGGTTAAAATCGGGAAACTCAGAATTCAGAGGGAGAGTATTTTTTAACACAAGCTTTCAAAATGGCCAATAGCCAACATTATCCAGTCTCAAAATATCGCCGTTAACAGATGTCAGAGTCTAAAATATCCGACAAACATGGCATGGACATTTTTATATTCCGTCCAAGAAAAACATTAACCAGGTGTTTGGTTATATTTTCCTGAGGGAAATCAACCGAAATGATTTTCGCCACCGAAAATGGTATTTTGAAAGTAACGCGAAAAAGATTGGCTTGTGTTTGAGATGTAAATTACGGAAGATACGGATGAAAAGTGACGGGAAAGTTTGAAGAGGCTTTTAGTGGAAGGAATGCCAGAGGAAAGAACCCCTTCCTTTCGTTCCTCCCTCACAACCTAACCCAACAATAATCTGAAGTAGAAAACTTTAGTGTTCTGTGAGGAAAACAGACATTAGAAAAGTTGGCTTTTTATTTGATTACCTGTTTGTTCATAATTAATAATTACTATTTAAATGTTAAAAAAAAAAATATTAATTCAAAATAATGTACGATATAGGCAAGTTCCAGAGTGGTAGAACAAATCAGTATCGCCACCCGAAATCATACTCCAGCAACATTTCGATTCTGAGTGGTGGTTTTTCACCAGGGCGATACTGAAACTGAATGTATCTATCACTCTGGAAAGTGGTGCAAATATGTATACATATTCTTTTGAATGAATAAATCGTGAAACAAACAAAAAATTTCAAATAACATTTACTTACGCACGCCGCAATTTGAACCCGCGACCCCCGGATTCATAGCCAAGGATCGTAACCACTCAACCACGGAGGCCGGGAAGACTCACGATGAACAAGAGTCCAATAAAATGTTGTTTTTATTAAAAACAAAATATATATTTTTCAATCACATGTCGCCACAAGTCCGCCAATACTGGATCGACGTACACTACACATTACGATATCTGGACAACATACAATCCATACATTTTCTGTAGAAATAGATGCTTCAGAAATACATTGGCCACACGTTGCGATGCGTGTGGCCAGTGCGATTCAGAAGCATCTATTTCCATAGAAAATGTATGGATTGTAAGTTGTCCAGATATCGTAATCAGTCGCTTACGTAGCGTACGTTGACCCAGTATGTACTTACCATAATACTCTCCTACATGTCGCGATGGGATCACGTTATACGCGCTCTGTTTCGTGTGTTACCGCGCTGCTGGAACGAGACGGAATGCTTATCACATGACCCGCTAGGTTATACTCGACTACACAGTGGGGACGTGTGATGGAAACATATTTTAATCGTTTTTAACTTTCAAACATTTCCATTGTTGAGTGTTGTATTGTCCTATTTAATATTATTTCACTTCACGTTTTCTTATTTATCATTTTAAAATTAACTTAACTTTCTCTAATCTCGATGTGTAGACTCTTTACGTTAAATTCGCGTTTGTGTGTCACCATTCATTTCATCTTTTCTATTCAATTGCCAGTTTATGCAAGTTTTGTTTATGGGTTTTTATGTCAAATCGGTATTGGTTTATTTATGCAAATTCATTGTCACATCATTAGTCTTAAATTAATCGAATTTTACCCTTTCATTCCAAATGTTGAATCCTAAGGGCTCGCGAGTAGAATCAATTCTATCATAATTGCTACTACAAAGCAATCAACTCCAATCCACGTGATTTTACTAAAAGGAAAACCTCAATCTACTCGAAGAAAAATGGTATTCGAAAAAACGATAATTTTAATAGTAAAAACGGTTAAAAACGGGACTGAAGTTCTTACGAGCAAATTAACAGGATTTCAATGTTTATTGGCGGGAACATGTAAGAATAATTGGTCGGTATACGTAATTTCGTACGTATACCAACAAATTATTCTTACATTTTCCCGCCAATAAACATTGAAACACTGTTAAAAACGATCATTTTAATAGTAAAAACGGGACTGAAGTTCTTACGAGCAAATTAACAGGGTTTCAATGTTTATTGGCGGGAACATGTAAGAATATTTGGTCGGTATACGTAATTTCGCACGTATACCAACAAATTATTCTTACATTTTCCCGCCAATAAGCATTGAAACACTGTTAATTTGTTCTTAAGAACTTCAGTCCCGTTTTTAACCATTTTTACGAATAAAATGATATTTTTTTCGAATGACATTTTTCTCCGTGTGGGATCAACCTCGGGTCACCATTTGCTTGTTTTCTTTTACACCCTGTTTTCTTTTCAAACTGAAAAATTTCAGATTTTCCAACTTTCATCATAACATTAGCAAGAAAAACAATTTGAATCATTACAAAAAACGAATGGATCAACTTGATGAAATATTCTTCCCGGGCGATTTTTCATTTCTCCAGTTTCCCCTCACCTGCCTTCATACCTCCTACCATTACAGGCGCCATCAGTTTAAAAACTCAATTACTCCTGTTCATTAATAAAGTTAATGGCCTTCTCGCCGTCACGTTTCACGGAAGCCAAACATTCAAATAATATTTATATCATAATCATTAATTTTATTTCAGACAGTCTGAGAGCGTCATCGCATCGCCTTTGGTACGATCCGCGTTTGTTTTATATCAAAAATTGTCCGCAAAAACATATCGTTCGTCCTGTTTATTAGTTAGACATTTCCTAATACAAAGTTTTGTGATACTGAGGAAAGTAATATTGAAATGTTCACCGTAAAACAAATACGATAGGTCTAGTTTTTTAACTGTTAATTCATGGTGGAATTCCATTGTATTAGATATGAAATTAAACAATTTTTTTTCACTTTGTTCCACTTGTTTATTTACACCAGGACCGGTTTCGTCCTACTACGGACATTTTCAGACTGGTAGTTGAATTTCTTATGCTACGGAATTTATACAAACTTAGGCAGGGGCGCACAACATTGTCTCTATATGATGAATGTTTCTATTTTGTTAATTTAAGGTATTATCAGTTATTTTGTTATGTTAAGATACATATAGATAATTATAAAGTTTATTATTAAAATTATGAATGATGATACGTAGTAAAAGGTTACTTGTAATTGACATGAATCTAAATGAATTTATATAATTGAAAAGGTTTGTGATCACTGATATTTTATTTTGGTAATGTTGGGATATTCCCTCCTTATTGCTTAGGGCTTAATTAACAAATATTGATAGCACTATGGTAATTATTGTTATTAGGGTTCTCCATTCATTTGTGTTTTTACATTTTTTTAATTACATACTTAAATTACACCACTGCTCTCTGAAGTAAAATTATTCTAAGTGAATTATAATGGATATATTAATGGTGATTGAGCATTATGTTCCAACTGTTTATTCATGACATATTTAAGATCTATTTTCTTTGTTAGGCGATCGCCTAAACAAGTGGAACAAAGTGAAAAAAATTGTTTAATTTTATATCTAAATACGATAGCTTGTCTTAAAATAGCACCGGGCGATAGGACGGTCCGGTAAATTAGTATGACATTTTGAAATATTTTACTAGTGTTTATGAGTAAGTTGAGTATTGTAGGTACCAGATAGACAGTACACTTTTACATATAACTGCATAATCAACTCAAATTACATAAGTATATTATATGTAAAATATACTAATTATATAAGTATATTTTACATTTCATGGAACGGCTGCGTGGCCGCTTTCATACAAAACGTAGTTTTTTTGGATTTGAGGCCAAAATTACCAACCAAACTGAAAAATTATTATTATAATAAAAAGGTAGGTGAAATAGCGATCTCGGATAAGAGCTACTTTATTTTGCTTTTTAATGCTAACGTATAGGTAATTAAAGAAATCAGTTTTGGTTCATTTTGGAAGCAACTTTGGAATTTTTTGTGAGTTATTTATAATTATTTAAAAAAATCTGCCTAATCTTTGGTTTTAATAAAATGAAAAATTAAAAAAATGTTAATAATGCATTTCTTTGGGTAGTAATTTTAATATATTAACGACAAGTTTTTGTTTCGATGTAAATAGGTAATTTAAATTTACACCCATCAAAATTGTTTCTAAAAAATATAGTAAAAATTAAATTTTTAATTGTTTACGTTTACTCGCAAATAATTGTCAAAGTTGCTTCTAAAATCATAAAATATTGAAATCTTTAATGGCCTATATTTTATAAATTAATTTGTCCGAGATCGAAATTTGACAAACCGCTTGATTACAAAAATTAAATTTCAGTTTGGTTGGGTATTTTGGCCTAAAATCCAAAATACGTTTTGTATGAAACCGGCCGCGCACCAAGGAAATAATTTTACTCAGGGCATATGGCGTCTTTGGGGATTCTGTGTCCAGGGTCTTCTGCAGGTCAGGAAGGAGTGAACTTGGATATTAAAGTAAGAACCGGAGAGCAACTTACTCTCCATTCTACAGTCAACACATGATCTTATATCTGTCACCACAGGTGTGACATTCCTTCCATAGATCACATTACAATTGGAATAATATATGCTACTTGCCAATCATTAAATAAATCATAATATGCATTTGAAAAACCCACAAAAATCATACTTATTGGCACTACCAACATTTGAACCACGAACCTTTCGCTATCTGGACGTTTTATTTAACCACTAAGCTATCACGTCTCACAAGTTTTTTTTTGAGATTATTAATGTTGCTAAAACTTGTGTTTCCTAAGTAGAAGTATTCAGTAGACCGAAGAAAATCCCTTTTTGATTATAAAAATAATTTCCAGTCCATCAAACAGGTGCTCGAAGTTCAGAAAAATATTAAAATTTAATCCAGGGAATTTCCGAAAAGGTTCCGCACGCTAATGACCGGTGCCTCTTTGGTAAAACCTCTGTCAGCTAAAACGCAAAGCTTTGAGAAGGTACTCCAAAAGCTGCACTCCCATTAGCACGCGACATAAGATATAATCAATACCAATAATTTAGAGTGCATTCATCACAACTTGGAATATTTCAGCATTTTTTAAAAGCTCCCAATTAAAATGCAACGCTGAAAAGTTTTGATGGTTCAAAAGTGCCATGTATTCACGGAAGGTGAAACAATGAATGGATTACGCGAACGAGTAGTTTTGATTAAAAAATATTCAGTGTTTTTAATATCTTTTAGACTGCTCGAGAGTTCCAATTGCCAGGAATTATGGCATCCCTGTGACCGTTTAATAGCCGAGTGGTCTAGACTTCGGCATCTCACCTAAGCATCGTGGGTTCAATAGTCTTCAACGGCCTCTCAAGGCTCTCTACTTGCGATCCGGAGATCGCGGGTTCGTTCCCGGCGTGCGCAAATTGTATGTGATTGATTTGTGTTATTTCACAATTTAATTAAATAAAAATAACTAAATACGGCAACAAAATATTCGACTCTCAAAACAAGCGAACCTTACTTCACAAGTTTGTTCAGAGCGTGGCGGGTAATTCGCGCTCCCATGTAAAAAGGTCTATTCATTGAAAAGCAGGTTTTACTTTTAAGAACTAAATGGTGATATTATAATGCGAGATGCCTATATACTGTCAGATTGATTTATTGGCGAATCACATATCAACTCACCCCACTTCGACCCGCTATAGTTTGTGTTTACCCCTCTCCTATATGTTCTCGTCTAGTAATATTCATATGTCTATGTGTAAACCCATCTAAAACTAACAAACATCAATATTAAATCTGTTTACTCGCATATACCATTAATCAGTATCGAATCTACTGAACCAGGGCGGAAAATCATAAAAGAGGCTAAGAAAATCACGTCATTTTATAAAATTAATGCCGCAATGTACAAAATATTTAACAATCAATATCATAAAAAAGGACGCATGTGGATTAGCACATTTTGCACCTTAAATTTGCTGCCCAAGGAACCATTTATTGGATAACCACTACCCCGCCATAGGTCACCCCTAATTCGCTATGTTTGGTAACTTAACTGGGGTGTCCGGGTTCATGGAGTAAGGTTTGTCTTGTTCCAGGACTCTAGGAAGACGTCTAGGCCTTGGCGGCAAGCTGGTCCCTTCCAATAATAAAATAATTGGGAGGGATTGATTCATAATCCTTCTCTCCTGGACATACTTAGATTCCTACCTACACCTATTTTTCCTTCCCAAACTTTCCACTCATTCCTTTCCTAAAAAGACCCTCCACACAGCATATCATTTATATAGTGAAATCTTAATACATTTGTTTAAGGACAGTATTGGTAAATCACTTGTGAACTATTGGTGAATCATTTATGTTCTTTCATTTTCTATAAAAATTAACTTCCACTGGAGCGACAGAGCAATTTATAACTTTTTTCTCGGATTGCTAAAGGAAATTTTTCCGCCCACACTAAAAAATCATACCTCCGAATTTGAATATGGAGACATACAAACTGATTACAGTTCTAGAGAGCCAATGAATTCACATATCTTTTATCTATTATCGCATATTCGTAGGATTTACAAAAAAAAATAATTATAAAATCGTTAAATAAAAATTTTTAAAAAATCTAGAGAATATTTGCCATATTTGGTAGCAAAGCAATCCGTGGTTTTGGAAATGGTGCCAAATTGTGGCAAAAAGCGTTTGAGTTCACAAAAAAAAATATTTTTTTTAAAAATACATTGTAGTTACATGACCTTTTGACTTAACCGATATACTGATAGTAAGTAGATCCGATATACTGACAGCGGCGTCATCATATAAATATATATTATAAAATTCAATTGCTGTTCGTTTGTCTCGCTAAAACTCTAGAACCGCACGCTGGGCCGATTTAGCTGATTTTGATTTTGAAATGTTTGTTATAGTCCAAAGGGAGGTTTAAACGGTGAGAAAATATGGAAAAATTGCGAGGAAGATAGTAAAAACTACAATTTCATTTTCATATACCAACTGTTCTACCTACTTAGGTACCTGTCAAACATGTGACGTTCGACCCTTAGGGGGGAGGGGAACCCGGGGGGGCAGAGGGGAACCCGGTAGGGGAGAGGGGAACCCTGGTTCCGCGAGAGGGAGGAGTAGAGTGAGGAGAGAGAAGGTGGAGGAGGAGGAGTGGGAACGCGAGAGGGGAAGGGGACGCAGGAGAGGAAGGGGGGAGGAAGGTGAACGGGACGAATGGGAAAGGACGCGCAGGGAGAAACAATTTCTTTATTAAATGGCATAGCAACGCATGCCGGGTACCAGCCAGTATGAAATAAAGCTATCATAAATAAATAAAGCAGCTTGAAAATCAATTTTAAAATCGATTTTAAGTATTTATTTATAAACCTTGTGTTCATCCACGTGTACCTAAAAACTGTTTTACAAATAGAAAAATAAACCTATAAAAATGAGGAGCTTCAATTATTTTGTGATAGTTTGAATAATAAAATAATTAATAATAATATTTTGTATTTCATTATGTTTTATGGATTAGTGTATCGATATTGGAAATTTTCTCCGAATTTTAGAACAAAGCAAATATTTTCGGCTATTATTGTTTACGGGTAATCATTAATTTTGCACTTAATTAAAGAACTGAAATATAAATATAAAACATAATTTCTAAGAACATGGAGTTTGATTATTCTATGAATCAAAACTTAATTAATTTAAAAAAATAATAACTTGGTAAACACCACTTTTATTTTTAATATACATTATGCCGACCGGGTTTCGCTACAACCAGAGATTCTGTCCACCGTGCTTTAAAATATTGTTAATCTGCGATCTTCCAAGATAATTCATACTAACAAGTTAATTTTTCAACAAAAAATTCAAAAGCCTCTAAATTATATGGTTTCTTAAAGATCCATAAAAGTTACAAACCAATACGACCGGTCTGGTAAGTTGAAATTCCCCAAACTTCAAAACAGCGTCATTTATAACTAATGTATTCAATAAATATAAAGTGTTAGCTCCAAAATATAATAAAAATTTATTTTATGATTGATGATTTTTAAATCTTACACCTAATTGTCCCTATTAGTACAATTAGTCTCCTTTGATGTTGTTAACTCTTTTCCAAATATTCCTGTAGTTGAAAGTAAAAAAAATATATATATATATATATATATATATATATATATATATATATATATATATATATATATATATATATATAAATTTGTTATTGTCTAAATTATTACAAAATTCTAATTTCCCAAATAATTTCTCTAATGATTTATTCCATCTTTTTAATATTTGTCTAAATCAAAACTATTTCCAATACAACGAACTTTTTTAAAACAAAAAGAGGGCTTGGCCATGGAAGCGCCTTTGCGTAGACATGGACACTTTAGAGAATACTATTTTACTGTTAATCACCATTTAAAAAATATATACTTTTGTGGAAGAGATATGTCGATGATGTGTTCTGTGTATGATATTGTGGTTCCACCCACGATGGCATTATGGTACATTAGGTTAGTAGCAGTTAAGAGGGTATTACAGAGAATAACGGAAATTAGTCATTTTAAAATCAAATTCTAGACATATTGACTCTTTTTTTACAGAAGACTGTTATTTTATCTGGTACCCGCAGTTTTAAAATTAAAAAAAAAACTAAGTTTATTTTTAATATACTAAGGTTATACCGTTGGTCGTTTGTTTTGTTCAATTTTCAAACGATAGATTCTATTAAACAACACAAATTTTAAAGCATATAATCATACAAGAAAATAAATCTAGTAAACACAATTTTCAGAATTTTAATTTTAGTTAAATTAAATAAATCCGAGAACGTGCTTTTTGACAAAAATATCTCAGTTTTTCTATTTATTTAAGGTCTTACAAACTAAAATATTAAAAAAAAAATTACACACTTATTTTGTTTAGACATTATTGAAAAATCATAAATACTTATGATCAAAAAATAATTACAAGAAGTATACGATATTTAATAATTTATCATCGGGCGTTTCGATCATTTTTATTGCTTACTTGAATGTAGGTATATATAAAAGCAAGTTTTGAATGAAATATGTGATATTAAATTTTTAATTTTAAAAATATGATACGGTGAATAATCGATCTATCTCTTTGGTACGTCCCTGTACAGTTGCGAGTATTTTTAAACTTTTTTTCTCAGCCGCTGGTCAATGGCTCTTAAAGCATCATAATATTACATATACACAATTTAGTAACAATTTTGTGAAAAGAAGTGTAGTGGAGTGAAATTATACCGTATGGAGTTTTACGGTACCACCTAGAAACGCTGTGTACATATTATATTAAAATACCGATGATACAAAACCTTCTAAACAATCAAACGATCCTTCAATTGAGTTAGTAAATTTCCATTTCTCTTTTCCGTTGGTCTAATTACGTGTTAAATCTAAGACATGGAACATCGTTGTCTCTACCATCCGTCGTTTAACCTAATTTATTCAAAGGATTTGCTCCAACAACTGGGGAATGAATCTGATACTAGTTCCGAAATACGCTCAGAGACAATGACGCGGATTATGACGTTTATTAATTAACTGAGGGTGGGCCCTCTGTAGACCTTATCAAAACCAAAAGGAAATATTAATTTAATATGAATTTCAAATGAAATTTGCATAACGCAAACCATCATTGTGTAATTAATTGTTTATAATTTATACACGCCATATTTTGGCTTGTTCTTTTTAATACATTACATACATGATAGGAACCTACATGATAAAGTATTGATTATAAAATAAGGATACAATATAAAATAAAATAATAATTGCATACAATAGTAATAAGGAACAGGTGCAATAACAAATATCAAGTCGACTGTCAAGAAAGGTTCAAAATGTTGATAACATTATTTCTGTAAGTTGATATGCTTTCAATACCCTTACGGCCGTTGTTCCCAACTCTTCGATCGATCAATCTGAGTCTCCGATCAGCTAAGCGATTTGTTTAGTAACGCTCGATTCGCCTGTTACTGGAGAATTGCGTTGGGAAGAGCGTAATTGTGCATTTGAGAAGTGTTGAGCCAAAATTTCGGCTCAACAATTGATCAGCAGGATTGGGAACAACGGCCGTTAGTGTTGATATAGTATTGATTTCCTGAATTATGCAGTCGATTCATGGCAGAATCCAATTCCATCCGGTTTTGAATACCGGCTCAATCCCCCTGAGTTTTTGAAGGAACTGCCTGTTCCGCTTGCGAATTAGAAAAGAGTGCTTCAAAGAATCCTGCTGTATTTTTTAAATAAAGGGTTTTAAAGAATAACTACTAACAAAAAACCAACTGTCAGCGTATTAGAAACAAATAAAAATAATACACCCCGTTACCGACTGGGAGAGATATAAATCTGTTCGATCATATAGTAATTAATTAACATAACTAACTGCAGGTTTCAGCTAAGTACCGAATTTAATGCTTTTGAGTGTTTACTCCACAGAGGCCACTGATAGTTGTTTACAAGAATATTACTTTTTCAACAATCCCAAAAAATGATCACGAAAAAGGGCTCTGCGCACTACAACGTATTATACCATGACCTTAACCGTATAGACACATGCAAAAAATATTATTTCTATGAATTAATATGAATGCCGATTAGACCGTTCCGTCACCGACAAACACCGTAGCGTCCCATGACCGGACCGTCAAAAAATGAAATTGTACAAATAACAATCTGTCGATCCGCCGTGTGTCTTTTCATGCCTGATACGTTAATAGCACGGTCGTGGTATGCTCCGGTTAGGGGGCATACATTAATTATGTGAGCGAAAAATTGGGGGTGGGGGTCCAGTAAAATCTCACCAAATCTCATTATACCGAGGGGGGGTGAATAAAAATTTCACGTCAACTATAACCACTCGAGCGCTTTTTGCCACAATACTGCACTATTTCCAAAACCATGGATTGCTTCGTTGCCAAAAAATAGCAAATATTCTCTAGATTCTTTAAAATGTTTTAAAGTTATCAATTTAATAAAATTAAAATTATAAATCCTACAAATATGTGATAATAGACAAAGTAAGGTGAATTCATTGGCTATATAAAACTATAATCAGTTTGTATGTCTCCATATTCAAATTCGGACGTATAATTTTTTTAATGTGAGCGGAAAAGTTTCCTTTAGCAATCCGAGAAAAAAGTTTTAAATGGCTCTGTCGTGGTTAAAAGATTTAATATTATTATAGCTATAATAATTTTTTTTAACTGTTGCACTTCTCTTGAAGTGTCCTATTTTGCACGCTGAAAAAATGGCTCTAAAGAAAAACATTTATTTCGAGAGTAAGAAAAAAATATCACGTAAGGGGGGGTCCCACTAAATTTCACTTAATCTCACCAAGGGGGGGGGGGGGGTAGGGGTTGAATTTAAAAAAACAGCTCACGTAATTAATCTATGTCACCTTATGTGGGCAGACTCTTTAATACTTATAAAATGTATTTGAGTAGGAACAGAAAACATCCAACACAAGTTATAAATTAGGCGAAGTAACGTTTAAAGACATTTTGTTTTGAAGAGTTTTAATTTTCAATGTACTATTGTTACTTAAATTTTAATTTAAATATTTTAAGTCTGCTAGTGAATGACACGGATGTGTCGAAACCGGTAGCATAAAAATTAAAATTTAAGTAACAATAGTACATTGAAAATTAAAACTCTTCAAAACAAAATGTCTAGAAATTGTTACATAGTTAATGCCCAAGAAATACAAAAAATAACGTTTAAAGGTTTACACAAAGTAAATGAATTACAGCAGATAATTTGAATACGTAGGAGAAAATTATATTAGCGAAAGTGTTCCCGCGAATTCCCACCATACAGTGCAGGTATAACAGGTACACCTTTCCGTTCCACTTTCCGGGTAATCTCCTGCCCACATCGCATCGGTACCCGCTATAAAGGTATTAGCGTCGTTACACGTTGGATTATCCAGCTCTACGCTCTGTGTGCGGCACCACGTGCATGGAAAGGGGCTCTCTTGTCATTGTCCTCCGCTATTTCCACGTGGAAATTACGGCTAGTTATAATAAGC
The DNA here is from genome assembly GCA_951813805.1 of Limnephilus auricula. Classification (NCBI taxonomy): domain Eukaryota; kingdom Metazoa; phylum Arthropoda; class Insecta; order Trichoptera; family Limnephilidae; genus Limnephilus; species Limnephilus auricula. Next base: position 2,405,365 of record OX638403.1, read on the forward strand.
TGGTAAATTTTCAGGTATTACCGGTATTTTCTCTCTTTACTTTCTCCAGTATTGCTCCATTTTATAACTGACTAACCATCACTCAGTTTCCATTCTCTGTCCTGTTCCTAAATGTCTTGGCATGCATTCTCGATTTCTTCATACAACTACAACTTGTTCAAGAAAACCATGCTGCAGAACGGTGACCCGAGGTTGATCCCACACGAAGATAAATGTCATTAGAAAAAACGATCATTTTATTCGTAAAAATGGTTAAAAACGGGACTGAAGTTCTTACGAACAAATTAACAGTGTTTCAATGCTTTTTGGCGGGAAAATGTAAGAATAATTTGTTGGTATACGTACGAAATTACGTATACGAACAAACTATTCTTACACGTTCCCGCCAATAAACATTGAAACCCTGTTAATTTGTTCGTCAGAACTTCAGTCCCGTTTTTAACCGTTTTTACTATTAAAATGATCGTTTTTTCGAATAACAATTTTCTCCGTGCAGGCAGTTGTCTCCCGCGTCTTTTTTGTGCATTACTCGTATTTACCAGTTTCAAACTTAAAATCCACTTCAAAAATACCTTTAATAGTAAGTTGGTATGGATATCAAACGAATTTATTTACAATGTCAATTGTTTGTACTTATACGCTTGTATAAACATTATTTAGAAAAGTAGTTTTATCCTTGAAGCATTTCAATGAAAATATATTTTACACTTTGGTTATTCAGCGATACATCTTCTCTGCACATCCCTTCGGAAACACATAGTTTTCAATGGCGGTCGGTGACTTTTTGTATAAGGGATGCTGAAGTATATACCTACTATCAAAAATAAAAATCTATAGACTAGCCCACGCATAAGATACAAGTACTAATAAAAATAGTACCTTTATCAGATTAACTCTATAAATCCTTTAGGCTTTACATCAATTATTACAGTTCCAAAATTAAATAAGTATTCGAAAGACATCAATAGTTTCAGTTATTCAAGCCAAACTGTCAAAAATGATCGCGCAAACAATACGCTTCGGCTATGCTATTCTTTACAGTCATTTTCTGTGCATTGGATGCTCTTATCGAAAACGTATCTGGCTTCAAGCAAGCTTAGGCACGCAGGACTCAATGCGCATGAGCGAATATCAAACTTCTTCTAGCTTCGCGGAAACGTAACAAAGCAGAGTATCCACTGTTGCTGCTATTGGTGTGTATAGGTGTGTTTAGGTGACATTAGAGCATTGAGAGTGTTATTATAATATGTAGGTATAATAATTCGACTCGCACCGCACGCCGCGTTTTCTTGTTGTTAGTCTCTGATATTGGGACGGTGAAGTTAAATTGCGGAATCTATTGCTGTTCACCGGTAGAAAAAAATAAGCTCAAATATTTTTTTAAATCGGAATAAATAAATAATAATTGTGAATGGAATAAATAAATAATAATGGGAATAACCTTCAAAAGTTAAATAGAGAGTTTTTCTTATAATAAAAAAAATTATTATTATTATTATAAGCCTTGAAAGGAAGGGAAGAGCAGCATCCACAGTATGTACGAAGGGACCGCGCCTGATAGTTTTGTGTATGTATACCTATTTTCCCTGAACCGACTTAATATTGTATGTAAGTATGCCGGGGGCTAACTATATGAAATATATATGGGGGTATCAACCGTCATTGAATTCTTTCACACATTTTTTGTATTTAGTTTTTATACTGCCCTACTGCATGGTTGGATCCAAAACCAAACATAAAGTGATATTTAATGTACTATATTATTATGTATTTGTTAATAAACTATTAATAAATGCATATTTTCACGTTTCACATATTACCAACAAAGGACAGAATTTAACATAAAATGTAGGAAAATTACTCAATTCTGTAAACAAAATTTAATTTAACCGGTTGAAAAATAATGCATCACTAGACGAAACGCCAAAACATGAAATTTTAATTAAAAAGAGCTAGCTCTTCATAATATTAATAAAAATATACATGTTTTGTGGCGTTATGTGATTATGTACAGAAATACAAAATTTTATTTTAAATTAATTAATTAAAATGTTATTTTCAATTCATTTTTTTAATAATATATTAATGCAAATGGATTCTTCATATACGAAATTTATTATTAATAGTTAATGTTATTTGCGTACTGCTAAAAAGCTTTTCCTGAATTGTGAGGTAGAACTCAAGCTTATCGATTTCAACATAATAAAATAATAATTTTTCATATTTACGAATGAAAAATGATTTGGGATTCATTTTCTATGGATTTCTTTGTCTGACTATTTCGGCCAAATGCATATTGAGTACGAAATATCCGAATCATGCGAATGGGGGACCATTAGCGGAAGTGCATAACAATAGTTCGACCAGTAGGAGAAACAACAAAAACATGCCCACGCAGTCATAGATTCAGGATCAGTCGCGGTTCGTGGCTTATTTATTGAAGTTAAGCTTCGATTACATTGAGCGAGTTTACAAGCTACTAGCCGGCGAATTCACTATCTGCTAGTAAAATCACTCAGTGTGCATTCTGCCAGTTGGCTGTAAATATGATTACACTGAGCGAGTTTACTAGCAGATAGTGAATTAGCCAGGTAGTGGCTTGTAAACTCGCTCAATGTAATCGAGACTTAAGACTTCTTAAGGGGCATTACGACGGGTAACTCAAATCTTTTTTGGAAGGAAGTAACATTAACAGAGATGACGTTCGATTTATATTTCATCATATTAACGTCGTAGGTATGGCAACAATGAGTCCGAAGCCTAACAACGAATAACAAAACGTCAAAATGTTTTATGGAAAACAGTAAAATCTTGAATAATTAATTTATATTAATAACAACTTAAATCACGATAAACACTAAACAAACCAAAAAAACTATTCATTTTTGCAAAATACTATTTCGTACAAATTTGATGTTAACGAATCTCATAGCCGCTGCGCACTCGGGCAGCCAACAAATTCCTACGGTTTGTACACTCGCAAGGTTTACATACCGCTAACACGCCACGAGAATGTTTTGTTTGAACTATTTCTTAGAACAGAAAGTGTCATCGTCGCTGATTTCGAAACGGACAGTATTAATCCGGAGGGTGGATATTTAGCACGGAATTTTAAAAGCGAGCAATGCTTGTGGTAAAATTATAATCGAATAATTGTGTTGTTTTATTAATATTTAATAGGAGTTCATTCAATAAAACCGCCACTGATCAAGATCATGGAATAGAGGGGACTTGTTCAAGCGAATGCACTACCGTGGAATGCCATAAATCATTAGTTGTTCGGCAAATTCAATTATTAGTACTAACGGAGAGCAAGCACTATCTATATATATATATTGCTATCATTTTAGTTTTATTTTCTGTGTATGGATGCAACGATTAACGTTGATCTTAAAACTTAATGATGATCTTCACATAAATCACCAAGTTGTTACATTTTTAAATATATAATATTCAAAATGCATTGTGTTCCTTGACACATCCTTTGCCAATGTTAATGGATCCTTTTACATAATATAATGTATTCATTATGCAATTTAGGCACATTCGTTTAGAAGTTATTGACAGAGTGACTGATAATACATCGTGAGCACCGGAGAGATAAAGCGATAGCAGTGTGTTGTGGGCGTATCTGCATGCCCAAAGAAAGCTCAATTTTTCCTTACCTCTAGTGAAATTTATGAAAAATTTTCAGTTACCGGCATTCATTCTGTAGTAAGTAGATTATCAATATTTTTTCAAAGGAAAAAAATACTTGGTGCTGTGACATGTATCAAACGAAAACACAGTTTGTAATACACCAATTTTAATGAATCAATACAAGACCTGACTGCCAACCAGATTTCGTTTATCTTAAGTTTCGTCTGGGCTTACATAACAAGTATTTATAATTAAATGGAGACACATATATTATAAATGAACATAATATAATGGCAGAAATATATAGAAAGGAGGGAGAAAACTGTAAAAAATAGTTATATGCAGTAAAAGAACATCTACGATGTTTATATAATAAACCCTTTTCAGAATTCGCAAGCCACCTAAAACAATTTTTTTCGATACAACCTGAGGAACCTAATATAAATGAAATAGAAATTAAATTAATCAATTTAAAAGCTCTCGAAATCAATACCGTTGATAATAACTCCAACATAAGTAGTGAATAATCTAATAAATTTAACCGATAGCACTTTAATTTGTTCCGCTGACCCCCGCTAAAACTGTTTCCTCGTCCTATTACCTACCCTTCCTATAATAAGTTATTTCCCTGTGTTTAAAAAAGCAATATGCTTAAAAGGTAACTACCATTGCCCTCTATAAGGTAAAACTCAAAGGTATTAGGTTTGGAGCATGACTAAAACCTGCTGTCATTTCTGTTAATTACTTGTTAGCTTGATTTCTTGAAGTACATAAAAGTGGTGTATTACAAAGTGTGTTTTTCTTTTAATAGATTATGGGGGTTTATCACCATCCTCCCAATAGCTTATCCACACTAATAACGAATATTTTCGATTTACAATTTACGGTTTATTTATTTATTAAGTTGGAGTTTATAATTCGGTACTCGAACCTATGAATAGTGGCTGTATATTGGATAAGTTAGCCGAGTTTTCTAACCACTGCGAGTATTTTATTTTTATTTTCTTTTTGGGAGGCGGGAATGGGTACCGCCGCCCCGGGAACCATTTATTGGATAACCAACACCTCTGCCATAGGTCAACCCCAAGTGGTTCGCTACGTTTGGTGACTTAGCAGGGATGCCCGGGTTCATGGGGTTCATTGTCTAGGTCTTGGCGGCGGATGATCTAGACACATTGAACCCCAGATTCCTACCCAACCCTCATACCTTTTTCCTTCCCAGAACTTCCTCTCCTTCCTTTCCTTAAAAATACCCTCCACACCGCATCCCCAAAGGTGACATAGGCCCTGAGGGAAATTATTTTCCTCAGGGCCTCCTGTGTGGACCTAATGTAAAAAAAAAAAAAATATTCGTTATTAGATAAGCTATTGTGAGGATGGTGAGAAGCCCCCTATCAATAATTTATTCGAATTGTCCATGGCCTGGGAGACTGGGAGAAGTTCCAATCGGTATAGATCGCATTTCTAGGAATCTATTTAGTGATCGTAATAGGAAACTGTCGAATCAATTTTCCGCTTCGCCTAGCACTAAATAGAGTCATTTGTCATCACTTCTGGCCCGAAATGCACAATGGGCGATGTATGAAGCCATTCGAGCATTGATCGAATTAAAGATAACACGGCTCCATCAAATAATTATGCTTCTGATAGGTTGGGATTCAAAATATGTTAGGCCGACTGTCTGCCTGTGGTTTGAGTTTTCGACCATTTTGTTATTATAATGAATTCTATTATGCACGAATATTTTGCTGTACTCTTTCAAAGGTATTGAAAACAATAAGCGATTGTTCCGTCTTTTGTTTATTATTTTTGAAAATGATAAATCATTGTATCGTAGTACATTGTAAGAAAATACGATTGGTATGGTATTCATTTGGAGAAATATGTCAATCTTGTCAATAAAGAAGATTTCTGTTGTTTTTGTAACAAACAATACACGAAGGTTCCAACTGTTCAGAACCAGTGAGACGGAGGCATTCCCAATTCAGGTAAGTATGTTGTGAGGCTGAAGGAAGTGGGGAGGGGAAAGAGATGGGGATGAAAATATTTGGGGAGAAATACATTCGCCGCAAAGACCCGGACAAACTTCAGTTTATCCCAGGCACCCTTGCTAAGTCACTAAACGTAGCTAACTACTTGGGGTGACCAATGACAGAGGTGTTGATTATTCAATAAATGGTTCCCGGGGCGGCTTCTCAAATAAAAAATTGAATACAACCTTTTCAAACAACGTATTAATTTTCAGTGGTGCCTAATGATGGTCTTTCGCCAGGGCGATAGTAAGAATACGAAGCTAAGAATTACATATAAGCTACCCGTGAAAAATCACTGTTTGATAAGATTTTTTTTTTTAATTTTCTTAACACAATATAATAAATGTAGTTAGGTAGGTATGCACGTCGATCGGTTCCAATATACTCGTGCATATGTCACATACATATGCACAAATAAATTATAATACTAATATATTAAAATTAAATAAATATCTTCTGATGAATACATTAACAAATATATTCCTAACACAAACAAAACCTAAACGTCACCTCAAATAATTTGAATTTACGGTTCAATAGATTTGTAATGTCGTTGAATGAAAAGACTAGAACACACATTCGAAATATTCATAACTATTACGACTACACATTACCGAAATGCACACTTCAAACGATTTCTCACAAAATTATTTACATGAGGTAAAAATATAACAAAATACATAAGGTACTGATTCTTTGCTTTATTAATTATCATGTACCTGCTGTATCTATATTCTCTTATTTCCAAGTGTATACTCTTTTTTACTTCATATGCAATCTTTTTATGGAAATATAACCAATAACAAAAACAAAATATATAAGTAAATACTTAAAGGAGGGGTAAAGTTTTAAAGGCGAAAAAAAGGCATATTTTCATGATGATTTTTTTTTTGGAGATACGAACAATGTTGGTTTATTTATTTTATACACGTTATAGTAATAATATACGCTACAGTATAATATCTGAAGTATCTTTGAAAATATTTTCAATTAAAATATCAATAAATTAGTCCGTGAGAGCGAATCTCAAGAGGCGCCTCGAAAAAAAGTTGTTTTGCGGTAAACATCATAACTTGTTACCGGATCATCCGAAACAAAAAAATTTAAATGCGTTTAAAAAAATGTTTTCTCAGGTAATCAGAGAGAGTTTCCTCTTTTTTATTTATTTTTGGCATCATTTTGAAGTGAAAAACGCGATTTTTGCTAAAAAATTTCGATGAATTTGTAATTAAAAAATGGAAAAAAATCGGAAAAAATGGTAAAAAAGACTCTTCCTGACTACCTGTTGATGTGTAGAAATATTAAACAAAATTTCAAAAGGATCGTTCAAGTAGATTTTGGGTTATGATGTTCACGAACTTAAAAAATTTGTTTGCTAGAAAATCGATTTAATGTTTTTTTATATATACTCGAAAATACGGTAGAAAATCGAAAAAGGCTAGTCGCTTAAAACGCTGTATCTACGTTAGTTTTGCTCCGATTTACTTGAAATTTTGACAAAACATGACATGTTGTACATTTAGAAACAAATTTTTTAAAATTTTTAAAACCTTACCCCCTCCCCCCCCTCCCCCTCTTTAACATAACAACATATTACATAACTTTTTTATCTTTTTATATACATATCTTTTTAAAAACATGATCTTTTTATATAGATATCTCTTTTAATGCATTTCTAATGAATATAATATGTTATTTACCCGCCTCTGAACAGACTTCCTCTAGTGAGGCAGGTAAAAGTAAACCATGTAATTAAATAAAATAATAATAAACGCCCGGGTTGCCGGCACTGATACACTAACAGATAATAAATTCCCAATAATGACGCTCCCCCTAATTAAGTTACCCATCTGTCATGTGGGTTGACCAAAAATAGCTTAATATTTATTTTCAATTTACGCCCGCATAGGTTGCCATCAGTACAATAATTAACAACTTCACCATTTTATAATAACTGTTAATCACTGACACATAAATTTTTCACGAATTGCGAAATTTCACATTGGCACCTTACCTAACTATAATACCACAATAATCGTTGTTAGTAGGTTTATTTGTTATAATATAATTCCGCGAATTTAATTTATTGATTAACTACAATTGTCATCATGATTGAAATTCAGCGAGATACTACTCACTGGACAAAAACACTCATTTGAATACAGAACATTTTGAGGGGAATGATTGGTTATTAACGGAACCGTGACGGTTTATCAAGGGAAAAATAATATTAATTGAAAATAAATTCTGGAAATAACCGGCCACAATAATTAACAGTACAATGAAATTATTCTGGCGTTAATATTTTGACCACTGGGAATACAATGGGGTACATAAATACATAGTTTAGTGAAGGTACTGATTTAAATATTATAATGCTATATAAATTGTTTTATTTACGGCCTCCATTACTAATAGAACTCAGTGGATTGGATAAATCTAGCGGCCGTTGTTTCCACAGACATATTATTCATAGACTTGAGAATCAGGGAGAGGGGTAATAACCATCTGTAGCGGGGCGGAGAGGGATGAGTTGACGGTAACGATATGTGATTCGTTAATCCTTCAATATGACAGTATATAGGCATCACGCATTATAATATCACCATTTAGCTCTTAAAAGTAAAATCTGCTTTTGAATGAATAGACCTTTTCACATTGGAGCGCGAATTGTTCGCCCGGTTTGAACAAACTTGTGTAATCCATATAAAATGAAGAAAGGTTCGCTTGTTTTGAGAGTCGAATATTTTGTTACCGTATTTAGTTAAGACACTTTTACAAATGTTTCATAATTTACTTATCACAGTAAACTGCAACGTGCACACGACGGGACCGGGAATTTCGGTTCATGTCTAAAACTGATCATATTATATGATGTGAATAGACACTCAAGAGCCAGTTCTCTTAATTGGTGTAGAAACCAAAAAAAAATTATGTTTTTACATTTTTGTTATACCTTTTTTATTATATTTTTGTTTTATTTAGTTATTCTATTGTTAAACAATGATTAAAATTGTAAAATTGTTGTGTGTAAGAGGTGAAATAAATTGAAAAAAAATATATATATTAAAAAAAAAAAAAAAACTATATCGATCTAAAAGATTTTTTTTAGGGAGGAGTCCGAAAACTATTAAATAATGTGGCTTTAAATTACACATGGTGTTCTCTTGATGGCACGTTTAGTAAAAACTTAGTATATATTGAATTAAAAAAAAATAAATATTAGATTGCAGCATAATTCATTTGGCATTTCACGAACATTTGGTTCCTTAGAACAGGCAATCTCCCTAGTTGGGAACTAATATCGACCTAACAAAACGTAATAACAATAACGATTGTACACATTTTAAATATATTCTGTTATTAAGTTAATACCGTTATTTTTGCTATATACATGTAAAAAAAAGAAATATAGGTATCATTTCTCTTTTACAACATGAAATTAGTTTAAAGGTTTTGCAAATTAATCTGTCTACTTTTATTTTTACTTAACAATATTTTTTTCTAGTCATCCTTGTAATATGTGTTACTAGTATATCTCTATGGTGTTACTTGAGGAGCTTGTATAAAATTTTGTATTTTTTATTTATTTTTTTTATTTGTGATTTTTTTGTTTTTCATTTTTTGTATGTATCTGTATTTAATTGTATGTAATTGTAGATTTTTTGTAATTGTATGTCTCTATTTGTACAATAACTGAGTTTTTTATAATTGGATGTTCTCACGTAAGTGCGAACATCTGTAAAAAACCCAGTATAAATAAATAAATCCTCATAAAGATTGTGCAGGGCGTCTAGTTCAGCGATCTTAAAATGAGACCAAAGTTTAAGGTCAATAAAACGCAGAGAACATAAATGGATGCTTGGTGCTTCCATAATTTCGGTTCAAAGTATTTTCACTGAAAAGGAGGAAATTCTTCCTGTACGTAACGGCGCAATGTTAGTCGAGTATTTGAAAGGAATTCTCGAAGAAATGGCTTATTTCATTGGCAATAAACGGACACAAGTCGTCTGCCATGACACTAAACGTTACATGTCTATTGCCGACTTCAAGCCCCTTTGTTCGGTGCCTCTCCAAAACTAATTTATGCGATCAAATTGAAACTTGCTTCGGATAAAAGTATCACAGTTTTCTTTCAGATCTTTAACGTCTAAGGCCAATTTTTTCGTTTTTGAAAACAGCCAATGTACGTCTCATAGAAATCGCTGTGTCCCCTTCATCATAATGAGAAATATGATCTAAACGGTGTTAGAAGAAAATACACCTTACGCATTTTATTACATCTTCAAGTTAAGAGCGATTGACCAGCGGCTGAGAATAAAAGTTTAAGTATGCTTGCAACTGTACAGGGAGGTTCCAATGAAGAAGATCTGATTATCAAAGAAAGCTAAAATCATTTCAAGCAAAATTAGTGAGTGGTTGTGTTTCACCGTATAACTTGCAAGTTATAAAACTGTGTACCTACAAATAATTGACTATTGAAAGCTTTCACTTAGAAATGATAGACATTTACAAAATTGAGACTTACTTTTTTAGACATTTCTCTATCAGACGACGCAAAGTTACCGCAAAACTACAGTAACAGAAATAGCAAACCAAAACTTACACCATTTTTATTATTTATTTTTTTATAGTGAATACCTCACAAGAGTCCCAACTGCTCCCGTCTGGAGCCAGTGAGACTTGGCATCCCCAATTGGGGTATGTTATGAGGCTGAAGATAAGTGGGAAAGGGAAGGAGATAAGGAAGAGTAAGGTGGAGAAGTACCTGGCTATTCAGATCTAGACGGCTAAACACGGCTAAAGCCATTTCAAGCAGCGTTTCAATTCTGAATGTTGGTCTTACACCAGGGCGATACTAAGAGTATCTTCCACTCTGGAACGTGCCGCAAATATTCTACATATTATTTTAAATAATTAATTGTGAAATAGCACAAATCAATTAAATAAAAGTCGAACCCGCGACCTTCGGAATGGCAGTCCAATGCCCTACCGCTGGACTACGCCGGCCGTGAAATGAAATACATAAAGCATACATGAAAAGAACTCATAAGAATGAAACCTCAAATGCGTGTATTAGCCGATCAGGCTTTTGAGCCCAAAGCGTCTAGCACAGTGCTAGTATTAATGTCGGTACTGGTGCCAAGTTGTTCACATAACCAGCTTACTCCATATAGGTCCGGTTTAAGGTTCACGATAAAGCTCTCACTTTACGGGGCGCAAATAGGATTTAGTTCAAAGCTTGAGAAAACTCTCGAGACTTTGTCGTAGGACCCCTTTACTTGCGAGGACATCGGTGGTCGACTGAGGCGAATTGGTTTTAAAAAATCGGTCAAAGAGATCAAGGATAAAATTCGAATCTCAATATTGCAGAGTGGCAAAAACTTGGAAAAAGCTTGTATAAGGAAATATCAAGAAGAAAATACGAACTTCCCGATGTGCGTCTTCAGGGACGTTCCAAGTGTTTGCGAAAGTCCTTTCGTACTTAGATTTTTTTATAATAAAGCTAATACTTGGCATAAATAAACGTATTTTATTTAAATTGGTATTATAAACAGCCCTAATTTACTCAGCCCAATTACCTTTCGCATACCAACTAGAACAAGTCGACCATAATTATTTTTAATTGCAAAAACAATATTTTCAGGAACGAGTCATTTAGATACTCGCTGGTACCTAGAATGCAAGCAGTTGGCAATTCTTTCTTAGAAATAGTAGATGTGTTAGCACGTAATATAGTTACTAGAAGGCTATAATAACATGTTTAATAAATAAATACTAATATAAGCTATATTATTTTTCTGCATGGGTTCTATTGTTTAATTTCTATAAAAAAAATTACTCCTTGATTACGATTATTTTTCCACAAAATTACTATTTATATCACATTTTTGTAAAAGCCTGTAAGAAACATAATGTAGAGCAAATTATACATAAAAAATAATAATATAAGTAAATAAACAAATAGTTTTTAACAAGTAATACGTATGTATATTTCAACCATCGATTCCTGAACATATTCGGACTAAAACACATGTATATCATTTTGCTGTCCGATGGCATTTCAATTATAAACAACGCGTTGCAACGAATTGCGCGATATGTCTGGTATGGTGCCGCTGGAATAGGAATGAGTGCATATAACGTGATGACACTGATGACCTATGTTGTATGCAGTGGTAAGAAGAAAAAATCAATCTTATTTTTTTCTCCAAATATGCCCAGTAATCGCTGGTTAAAGGCTATTGGATACTGCGGATACAAACTGTATAATATAATAAAATAAAATAATACGTCACAGATAAAATGAATTTCTAAATGCAAAATGATTAACTGTCCGCCACACTACTCACGAAGTTGATCGAAGTTGATGACGAAGTGAACCGAGTAGTGTGGTTAGACGCTTCGTGTTCGAACTTCGGAACGCTTGGATTCCTTTGACTCGGCGCAAAAGCCGAAACAATCGGAAGTTGGACGAAGCGAGGCGAAGTTGCCCGAAGTAAAGTGAAGTGCGTGTCCAGACTATCTACTTCGATCAACTTCGCGAGTAGTGTGGCGATCGCTTTAGACACTTCTAAGTTCGCCCCTGTTTTAGAGCAGAGCTCTACATGTGCATACTAGACCAATCTGTTTCCTTTTGAATTAGATAAAGATTTTTTAATTCTAAGATCTCTTCTGATCCAATGAAAATATCGTGCAAAGTCAATATTATTGAAGTTTTGTTCAGTTTTCATGGCTATTTATTTGAGAGATTATTTGGGGACCACTTTCAACCATGACAGCAAGCTTGCACATTGACAGTCCATACAGACATTGTAAATAACTAAATTAGTAAAACGTGTAAATAACAATTGATAATTTCAAATTTAAAACTACGTAAAATTTCTAATTTTATCAAGATAAAAATTCTCCAGTCCCTAAATTGAACAAATTAAAATGTTAATATATAAAATAAACATCTACTCTGCTTTTCCAACTTATCTGCTAATAAATGTAATACCAATAGTAACGGGGGTTAAAATAGATGATGTAAAATCATGCAATGTTCATTGTTAAGTGTCCTCTGTGTGCAAAATCAAACCGTATCCAAGCTTAAATTTTCTAATAAATGTGGGCTTTTCTGAAATCTGAAGTATTTTATCTGTATCTATTTGTAAATAACGCAAATAGATAACCAAAAGTGTGCAAAAGGAAACCATAGATATACAGTGCCCTTGAGATGATTTTCTACAAAACTTATCAAATTATTAAGATGATCCACTAGTCCTTGATTCATTCGGAATGGGCGGAGCGAACGATTTTTGGGCGTTTACCAATAAAAACCCTAATCTCTAGCAAAACAGTGTTTTGTTATTCCGCAAGTATATTTTTAAAGATTGAAACGCCGCGTAGACTAAGGCATGTCCGTTGGCCCCGGGCTCTGGGCGTAGACTGAGCGACGAGCTAAAATCCTTCTGTGCATGGCAGAAGGGTGAAATTCGCAGTTACAAATTCGTTGGGTACCGCCTATTTTTATTCACTGAAAAGAAACGTCGCCAAAGTGCACGTTTTATTTTATTTTGTGAAGTTCAGATATAAATATTAAAATGTTATCCGATCACTTTATAAGAAACTTAATTAGCTACATTATTCAATAAAACAACACCAGAAAAAGGATTTGTAAGTAGGAGATTTTTCACTTTTAACCATTTTTTATAGGTCAGACGCATAATTATTTTCTGAGCTTATTAAAAAGCTTATCAAAAAAATACTCGATCACTTCAAAGGCCAAGATGTGTGCTACTCACAGTATTTAATTGAAGCATCGCATGACCGGTCAGTGGTTGAGTGGGCATAGCGTTTGGGTTCCACCCAGGCGTTCCGTGTTCGATTCCTCGGCTGGCTAAGTCCTCCATCACAACACAAGCAACATCTTCCGCTTAGTGTGGTGGTAGTAGGAGATTTTCAAATGTTGTTGGGTTATTCGTAACCCGGGAATGTTTGTCTTTCTTTTAAAAAAAAAAAAAAAAAAAATCTATATTATTTCTAAGCGATCAAATTTTCAAAACTAAAACACAAGATTTTGTACGATTTTGCATTTTTTCGCATGTCTTCACCTTAATAGTAGAAATCAATGTGTGATACGCAACTGCCTATGCTTTTCCATGCTGTATTTTCATCAGAAGAGCAGTTTTTTGCTCATCTTGACTCTTGACTTCTAGACAATGAATTGTTATTAGAAAACTGTTCATAAAGATGTTGACTTTTGTAGATGTACCGACTAAAGGTCAGAATTTTAATAAAATAATTAGTAAACATAATTCCAAAACATGAAATTTAAATATAATAAAGTACTTAAGAGACCTAACCTAGACCTCTCCAGGGGGGAGGGATGGATTCGTACGTCCGTCACTCCTGGATACATTGACTCCAAAATTCCTACCTACCCCTTTTACCTTTTTCCTTCCCAAAACTTCCTCACCTTCTTTTCTCTAAAAAGACCCTCCACACAGCATCCCCAAAGGATAAGAATTTTGAGGAATTTTTTTTCAATGGAAAAAAATAAATATTTTAGACGGGAGGATCTAACACCTATTTCTATCTAATTTGTTTATTTGTACGAAACAATTTGATTTTAAAGATTGGATATATATATAGAGGAGATTTAAAAAATTTTAACCAAAAAAGTTTCTTATTTGGTAAGAGATAGGAGTTTTATTTCGCCGGAAAACTAATATTTATACATAACAGAATCAAGATTTCACTCTTAACAAATATGTAAAGATAATAAATTTCAGTTTCATAAACATATTTACATTAACTTTGTTTAACTGAACTTTCACATAACATTTGTTTTGCTTCATTTTTCTTTTTGAATTTTGCACCAAATACCACATAAGGAATAACGTTGTTTGCTTTGCCCGAATTTCGGCAAAACGTATAAAGAAATGTCTGTTAGAATATGTTTTTATTTTGAACGAACTGAACCCAATGAAATGATGGGATAAAAAGAGATTCCGGATCAGCCCGCTATAAAAATACATTGACAAGTTAAAGGGAGAGGCTCTTACAGTAAAAGAAAAATAGAAAATTCTAGATATGGGTAGGTTTTCTTTTTATCAAACCGTCCTTTTGGAATGCATTTTCCTATTCTTGTATTTTCTGCTGAAGAATATCGCATCGAAAGAAGATAGATAACATGTTCTGTTTAGGAAAGCCAAGATATTTATACCTAATACATTTCCAGCATTTCCTACATTCCGTTTAAGAGTAAGCTACAAGTCAAAAAGGTATGTATTCTAAGTGTGCCTTATAACGCCACAAAGGTAGGTAATAGGCATAACAATCACTTGGCAAACGGAGTCTAGAAGTTACGATTAAAAGCGCAAAAGTGGTTTTTATTTATTTTGTTAATAATTTTATAGGAAAGAAAAAAGTTAATAAAAAGTTGTTTCTTAATGCGTTTATGCATTTATAATGAAAAAATATGTTTTTAGTAGTATACGCTTATATTTGTTAGAATGAAAAAATATTTTTTTAGTAGTTAACGCTTATATTTATTGTAACGAAAAAATATTTTTTTAGTAGATTACGCTTATATTTTATATAATGAAAAAATATTTTTTTAGTAGTTCACGCTTATATTTATTTTAATTATACACAATGGAAACTGTACTAAAAGCTTCAATTTATCTAAAGCACATTTTTTTGTTTTTAAAATGTGAACGGACTTGTAGTAGATTTAGTTTTAAACATCTCCTTAATTAAAACGATGTGGTCATATATAGTGACAAAAATGTTCGTACCTGCCCGAGAACAGATCGTAGGAAGTTTAGGCCGGTTTTAAAATATTTTGAGTATCTGCATTTGGTGATTTTGATATGACAGTATATTCACTCCCCTTACCCCCCTTATCCATAAATGACTTGATGGTTAGATAGTTACAAGATTTGGCTCAAATGAGTCTCAAATTTACTTCGCAGTTTCAATTAAAAATACATACAGACAAGAACTTTCTTTATAACATAACGTGTGTTTATACCTACGATAATATATTAAATTGTGAAATTATCATTACGGGTGTCCACGACACTTAAAATTACAACAAAGGACCGGGTAAAAAACCCTGAATAGAGTGTTACAAGCTTATTTCCGTCACGCCCTCTGATCTCAGCAGAAGCGCTGACAACCGCTACAAAAATTATTTAAATTACATATAATTTATTCCATATGATAAATACATAAATGTCGGACATCATGCTGTTCAAATAAAATTACTTTTATATGCAAACAATTAATAACATAATAGGAGAGTCAATGCACATAGTGAATGGTTGTGGAGAGTTATGGGGCGGAAATTGAAAGTTGTTTTCCAATAAATAAAAATAAAACAACTTTGTAGTACTTTTTCGTTGTTTGTTTTTGGGGTTTTATGCCGTGTTGCGCTACCTCTGAATTCTAGAAATTTTAATATTAGAGTTAAGGAACATCTAAGGTGTTTGAATACTAATAATAATTCTGAATTTGCCAACCACATTTTAGAAACAAATCATTCTTTCGATATAAATAAAGGGTTAAAAATTTTACACACAAACTCAACAGATTTACAATTAGCAAACTTAGAAATTTTAGAAATTAGAAAAGGTGTTAATAGTAAATTAAATATTATTAATAACCAAATATTTTTTTAAAATAGCCATCTCTTAAATTTATTTTCTTATTAATAATTATATTTAAAATAATTTATTTTTGTTGTTTAAACATCTTTATTATGTTTTGATAATTTAAATAATGTTATTTTTCATATTTTGAAATAATTTTTATATTTAATTTTAAATAATTGTTTTTTTACGATATTTTTTTAATTAATTAATCACCTCTATAATATCTTTGTCCATAGTTCTTTTTAATCTGTTATTTTTAGTCTATACTTGTTTGTTTATTTTGTTATTAATGTCATTACTACCCTGACGAAGAAACCATCGGTTTTGAAACATGTAGGTAATTGTGATTATACTGATTATATTAGTGGTTTAAACAAAGTTATTTGTTTTAATTTAATTAAAAATGACGCCACAAAGTGATTTTGCGAAGTTTGAAGAAACTTTTAATGTTTTTTATAATTACTGCCTGTATCTATGTTTTCTCCTAAAAAATTAAATAAATAAAAGAAAAGGGGGAGTGGAAGGAGAAAGAGAAGTGAGTTGTAATAACCCGTTTTAATTTTCAGATTTCGTCAAATATTTATTAAGCTTGTGTACGTCCAAGCATTTCGATTATGAAATGTACGAGGGCACTACGAGTATCTTCAACCTTCGAAAGAAGTGGAAGTTTATTATAATACAGTTAAAACCCATTTAAACAAATTTAACTTTTTTAGAGCTAGTGTGTCGGGTTTAGAATCCAACCCCTGGAATCAGAGCCAAAGATCTTTTCATCCTCATTCTTTTTCCTATAGGTGTCGAGAAGGTTGTGTGATTCAGACAAGATTCTATACCCGAAAAGCCCTTGAAATTTGCCCCTGTCGGAACATTTTTGGTGATATTTGGCATTGAGGATATTGTCAAAACATAATATACTGTTCAGAGTGTTCAGATACTTAGGACACGTTGCTTGCTAAACTGAGGACCTCAATTTGGAGAAACTTATCGTCACTTGCAAAGTGGATGGCAGAAAAAACAGAGGAAGGTCAACAATGCGCTGGAGTGACCACGTATCTCTAGGGCCCGGTACTTCCGTGACCGCAGCTCTCCACGGACACAAGGAGGTACAGAATAAATCGCTCTTAGAAATAAATTATTATAACCTTTTAAAACTGTACCTACCTAATTTTGTGGATAATGCTTTGAATTGTTCAATGCAATATCACAAAGGATTTTGGAACGATGACAATCAAAGATTTCCGACCAGAAGCTTTTGCTGGTAATGTTGTGCACGGAAGTATCAAAGATATTCACCTGAAACAAAAAGAAAACACACAATTAGCTATTTTAAAATTTATGAATACAATAATTACAACTATTATAAATACAACTCTTCCGCTAGCAGATAGTGTAGGTACAAGAAATATATTTCAAACGAGTTCTTATGACTTCGTTAAACGACACAACAAAGCGCGCAAATCGTATAAGACGCGATAACTTTATGTGCACGTGTTGCAAGCAATAGTGGTTATAGTCAATGAATGTATGTTTTTAATATCTTTCCGAGCAATGACAATTTAGTTGACATTGAACAGTGAATAATAATTGATTGACTTAAATGGGTCGCTTATTCATTGCGTTTTCAGATTGTTTTGTATATTCTCTTAGTGCATATTTGTCCCATCCCATAAATAATAGCAATGTGTAAAGAAACCAATTTCTAGATTTAAAAAAAAAATGGATGGAATTAGTAAAATCCGTATTATTAGACAAAAAAAACTCAGGTCACCTATAATGTGGAGAAAGCGTTACTCGGCAAATACGGCGTTAGTAAGTCCAAAATCGCAAATGTTCTTTATGTTTCGAGGCGAGGTTATAACGTTGATAACAATAGGTGGAATAAAAGATTTCTTCAGACGTAGTCTGTTACCACGACTTGTTAAAGATACAACACAGATGTTCTAACACAGCAACAATAGGAATGGTACTTGAATGATATTTCTAAAACGGTTGATGTTCTCAATTTAGGAGGCGGATATGAGTACCACGTATTAGATAAGCGGTCGTGCGATAGGTCACACCAAGTGGTTCGATACGTTAAGTGATTTACCAGGGGTATCCAGATTCATGGGGTGAGGTTTGTCTAGGTCTTGCGAATGCGTTTTCCCATCCACTGAGGTGAGAGACTAACCTAACTTAACCTAACCTAACCTAGACCTCTCCAGCCTTACTCTCTCGACCCTCGAGTTGCACCGCAATGAGAGGAATGGATTCCATCACTCTTGAACACATTGACCCCTAGTTTCCTACACACCCCTCATAATTTTTTCCTTTCCAGAACTTCTCCTTGCTTTCCCTAAAAATACTCTATCACAGCTTCGCCAAACGTAACAATGGCCCTGGGGGATTTAATCATCAGGGCCTCCCGTGTAAAACTTATGTAAAAATATATAAATATATATATATAATTTTGTTAATCTATTTAATTACTAATTTGAATAATTTTGTAAGTTTTTTGTATACCTAACCTGTCTTCCAAAATGATAACAATGTTAAAATAATAAATCTTGTATAGTAAAACGAAGATTAATCTATCGTAAATAAATTCAATAAAGTAAACAAAAATTGTGCTCATTGTTATTTATCAATAACTACAACGTGGGTAACGCTTTTTATCAAAAGGATAATTTCGTCCTGTGACGTACGCCCCAACTCAGATAGATTGATTCATCCTTCGCTTCCTTTTATAACGTGACAGAACTGACTAATTTCCGATCATATCAGGAATGAATCAAACACAAAACATGACGTAAAATGCAAATGTCCACCGGAACCGGATGCGATAATTGTTGGTCGATTGGCGTTTGTTTTACAAAATGGCGGTACAACATTACATGTATCACGTGGCATACTGGCGCTTGAAAAGTGTGAAAACCTCATTTCTTTTATTACCTTTACTATTATTGTGTTGCGTGACTAATGTTTTAAAATGTCTGGTTAAGGAAGGCCGGTTGTAATTTGTAAAATAGACAAAGAGCGGACGATGGGTGAAGATAAGGTGAAGCTCACTTCGGAGAATAAAGCCATGGAATGTAATTTTTAAGTTATTCAACCGTACTCCTGCGCTGTGAAACCTTACAAATAATGGATGGTCGCAATCATACACATTTCACAACTAAAAATAAAAATAAAACTTCTTATTCTTGATTCTTTTTAACAGCGATTTTCGGGGAAATATCAGTAATAATGTTATGTCTCTTAATTTTAAATAATAAAAAAACTTAAAATGTGTTGGGTATTTTTCAAGTACGTTTTAGATTCGTGTAAATACTAGTTGATTTATTATGTTATCGTAAAAGTTACAATGAATATTAAACTGTGTAGATGTCCTTACTAGGGCCATCATCGTAACCGTTCGCACCTAAGACACGATTGAAGGAAACTGAAATTACATTAATAGTCAGTACACTACAATAATTGTACCATATAATAATATACACTACAATAATATTATAATGTGGGTTCCAGACGATAGAATTGTATTCAAGTTGACTTCTAACAAAAGCAAAATATAATAGTTTAATACACTTAATATTATTGAAAATTCTAGTTAGCCTAGTTATAAATCCCAACATTTGTAAACCCTTATTAGAGATTTCCGTTATGTGGTTAACAAATGACAGATTTGATTGAAAAGTTTTTAATTTGTGTTAATGTCTCAAAAGCTTTGTTATCAATGTTGTAATTAAAGATCGCTGTATTTGTTATTCGAGAAAATCTGACTATTTGACTTTTTGAGATATTTAAGTAACGTCTATAATAATATATGGAAATATTTAAGCCATTACACGAGATTAAACAAGAATGGAAGATTGTTAATTATCCAGTAATAATGTGTGCATAATCATGGAAACATTCATCGTTGTAGCTAGTCATTGGGAGGAAATTAAGCAAATAATTGATTCATAAACGGATGACGGAATTTGCAATGGAAATTTTATCTGAATTTTTTTTTATATGTAATTACTTGTATGGCTTTTCGGCGCTCCGCCCACTGAGGCAACTGAAAACCAACTAAAACCGGCTGTTTTCTCTGTCTTGATTGGTCAAAAAGCTTGTTTAACCATAGATGAAGAACAATCAGCTGACAGCTCGCAACCTAGCAACGGCCGCCCAGGGTAATCAGCCGTGACAGTCGCAAGATGGTCGCAAGATGGTCGCAAGATGGTCGCAAGATGGTCGCAAGATGGTCGCAAGATGGTCGCAAGTCACCGCTTGCGTTACCATTGACAACGGGGTTTTGTGTGATTGTGTAGTGTGCGGGCCATCACATTTTCATACAAAGACAGTTGGCAGTTGAGAGTTTTCAGTTGCCTGAGTGGGCGGAGGCGCTTAGTCTACATCGAATCAAATAATGGTCAGACTTTTGGATTACGAAACTTTTCGCGATCTTCGCATTTCTTGTGTTTTTTATTCTATGTTGAGTAGGTACTACTTTTAAAAGGAAAACTCTAGATTTTAGGTAAAAAAAATAAAGCCTTAGGTGAAATAATACATAATAATGAATATAAACCACAGTAGATAGTATTTGACAGTACAAAATAGTACAATTTTACCAATTCAATAAGAATTTTAATGATATGGACATATTTTCGGGTAATTTCAGAACATTAAAAAAAATATATGTTAGCTAACATTGAATAATTTTAAATATCGTTGCAATTTGTCAAGTTTTTGCTATGAATCCTTCCAAGTTGCATGCCACTGATTTTATTAACATGTGTTCAATTTGGTTGTAGGTATATATTAGTGATATTAGTTGTATAATGAGGATAAATTTTTCAATGTACTATGTTTTGAAATTTATTACGCAGTTTGTTAGTTACCTTATATAATTTCATATATTTGTGTTTCTATGTCTTATTTTATTTATTATGAACTTTTTTTGTATTTTTGTAAATATTTAATCCCACGGGTTCTGGACCCTTAGTTTTTTTTGTATTCATTTTATGTTTAGGTGAACATCTCTCATTAGATTTAATTTTTATTGTATATAGGTAAGTTTCTTGTACATATGTAGATGTAAAAAAACTGTTGATATTATAGAATAAATATATAAAATCTATGTGTTCCAATTAGGCATATTCTAGTACGAAATATGAAATCAAAGAAAAAAAAAAGTGGAAGTTACCACTTCATTGAGTTTTGCAATATTGTGACGCCTTTTGCTATTTTTAATATTTAGCCAACAACAAATGCTTAATAATTAATCTAAATTGATTCAAATTCATAGTGATTTACCATAATAATGCAGCTTTAAGCTTTATCTTAGGGATATTCTCGAATTTCGGTAAAATATTACTGGCAACCTCCACACGGTTGTAGCTTCGTATTACTATTCTGTTTCGGGTGATTCCGAGGTATTTAAGGCCCATTTGTTCAATGTGTCGAAAGATAAAACTAGTGTCTAAAACCGAGTTTTTTAAACACGATTAAGCAGGTACTTACAGCAGACTATAAATGATCTGATTATCAAGATACAGAAATGTTTTCATAAATCTATTCAGATCGAGAAGATGTTGATAGAATCCATTAAAACCGGAACAAATAATAAGAAGCTAGAATAAAAGACAATGGAATCTCTCTTTTCTTACAATCACGAGGTATATACTCGAAAGGAGAAATGCAAAACAAATTACAGTGCCATCAAGGAAAAAATCAAGCACACAGAATCTTTCATGTACCAGGCAGTCCAAATATATTAATTGTCCGGGGGTAAAGTACATAAACTTCGGGAGGTGATTCTACATTTATAAGTAAAAAAGATAAATAACTTTTTTCGAAATTCCAAGTCTTCAGGTTACCTACTTATTTGGTAAAAAATAGTACGGCGTGTGCGGCCAGCACTATTATGTTCCGCTATTACGGTGCGGGCAATCACAACCTTCCAACGTCGCCATTATCGCTTGGCTGACAAATAAATTTTAAAAATAAGTTATAATCGTTATTAATAACCAAATATTTTTTTAAATAGCCATCTCTTAAATTTATTTTCTTATTAATAATTATATTTAAAATAATTTATTTTTGCTGTTTAAACATCTTTATTATGTTTTGATAATTTATGTAATGATAATGATTTTAGTCTATACTTGTTTGTTTTTTTTTTGTTATTTAATGTCATTACTACCCTGACGAAGAAACCATCGGTTTTGAAACATGTAGGTAATTGTGATTATATAAAAGTGGTTTAATTAAGTTATTTGTTTTAATTTAATTCAAAATGACGCCACAAAGTGATTTTGCGAAGTCTGAAGAAATAATAATTATTGCTTATAATAATTATTATTAATAAACAAAGTTAAATGACGTTAAAACTGAATAAAACTGAAAACAAATCTGTTTTTTTTTTAACTATAATGCGGAGAAAGCAGAACGTGAATCATTCGACTAACAGAGATTGAAGAGAAATATTTATATTCATAACACTTACAACACTTTAAATAATTTCAAAGAGAATTTTAGTTTGGACTCTTCTATCTCAGCAATAAGCATCAGTTTGAATATGTAACTCCTTTTAAAGCCATTTCTTTTGCCGTATTTCTTTATTACTTATGTACATATTTCTTTTTATTACTTAGGTAAGCATCAGTGCGTATTTCTTTTTATTACTTAGGTAAGCATCAGTGCGTATTTCTTTTTATTATTTAGGTAAGCATCAGTGCGTATTTCTTTTTATTACTTAGGTAAGCATCACTGCGTATTTCTTTTTATTACTTAGGTAAGCATCAGTACATATTTCTTTTTATTACTTAGGTATGCATCAGTACACATTTCTTTTTATTACTTAGGTAAGCATGAGTACATATTTATTTTTATTACTTAGGTAAGCATCAGTAAATATTTCTTTTTATTACTTACATAGGTAACTAAGCATCAGTACATTTTTATTTATTATTTAGTGAAGCAACCGTACATATTTCTTTGAAATATTATAAAGCTATCTCTTTTGCCGGACTACTTTATAAGACCTATGTATAAAGCTAAGCTAAAGAAACCTTACCCGGTTCGGTCATATTAAACTGTAACATTCTTCGACTTAGAACTTTTAACATCATCTTCATTTTTTTAACGCATATTTTTATTGGCTGCTATCTTTACGAATGATTGCAAGATTCGAATTGAACTAAATGGTACTTAGGTAGTGTCTTGGATAAATTAATCAGTTTCAGTTTCAGTGCCGGCAACCCGGGCGTTTATGTAATATAAATTGGTTGATTTACAATTTTCTGTTCATTTACCTGCCTCACTAGACAAAGTCTGTTCCGAGGCCCGATCATTTTATTTAATTTAATATGAAGCATCTATTTACTTTTCTGCAAGTCTAGGATGAATATTTATTTTTGACTTAACGAGTAAAACCCCAATTTATTGAGTATTTAATTAAGTAATTAATGAAGACAATATTAGCGACACTTAGTCGAAAATCTAAAACAAAAAATGAGGTTTTAATCATTAAGTTAAAATAAATAAATAAAATGAAATAACAATAATTTTTTTAATATATATATTGGTTGGGCATTTACACAGCTACACTTACATACATACATCTATACAAAACTATACACATACATGAACTGCTGTACTTGTAGCTAGTATTGTCACATTTCCTTCCTACCCTTCCCTATAAACCTGTCACTTTCCTGTTACCCACATCAGTCCATAATCGACCATCAACCTGTGAACATCAACATTATTTATCGCATCCGCATTTTTTCGCTATTGACCGCCGCAGAGAAGAAAGTACAAGTCCCGCAGTGAGTAATTCTCTCCTTTTCCTTGTGTGCTTACCTTCTACTTGTGCAGTGGTTCAAACACATAACATACACATTTCAAGGTCCTTCTTTTAAAAAACTACACAAAACACGCATCATATATATATATAAAATATTTATTATTTTCAATCACACAAGGTTTTAGACGCTTAATCTGATATATTTATTTTCCATGTTTTATAATAATGTTTCATTCCAAACAAAAAAACTACTAATCAATACAGTTGTATTTTATCACTCCGTATTAAGGGACAGAGTGCCTCATTTTTCTCGCTTTTAATATACAAAAGTAGTGTCCCTCTTTCTCTAATTAAGAATTCTGTGTGGAGAGCGAGATAAATACATAATGGGAACATCAGGAAGCAGGAGACCGTAAATTCCGCCGAGACTAAGAAACCATTTAAAACTTTCCCAGAGAAAACGTCTTTAAGTATTTAAAATATTTTGCAACCGCTAACTAAGGCGTTGTTTATATTTATTTAAAGTGGAAAAGCACAGTTTCCTGGTGAATGCCTGTTGGAAACTTTAACAACTTGTATTATAAACACAACACCAATCTTCTGGTTTATTTTTGAGTTTAGTGAAACACTTTCTTTAAGTTCCAGGATTCATATTTAAGTCTTAAGGGATTATGGTTTATTTATGTACTACGGTTTTCAAGTGAAGCGTTTTGAAACAAAGACGGCAATCTCCCCCATTGGTCTAAAATGATTTAGATGTGGCAATGGATAGAGAAACAAATATACTATTGACAACTACAAAAGGGTTCGGAGCTAAATGATAATAACCCATACATTTTCGAGTGAATGTATTTAGTTCTGCAACAACAACGGCAATCTCCATTAGGGTAACGCAATGTATGGAACAAAAAAGGCAGTCTTTGGGCCAATCAGAGAGATGGAACAAAAGCGGCAATCTCCATCTATTAGTTGAAAATAACTAAATAATTTACTATTTTATATATATTTTATATATAACTAAATAATTTACTATTTACACATAGTGTGACTTATGGAAACAATTAATAAAAAAATTCTTTAAGGGTAACGCAATGTAAGGAAGAAAAAAGGCAGTATCCCTTTGGGCCCATCAGAGAGATGGAACAAAAGCGGCAATCTCCATCTATTCATTGAAAATAACTAAATAATTTACCATTTAATCGCAATAAAATATACACAGAGTGTGACTTATGGAAACTATCAATAATAAAAATGCGTTATGGTTTATAGTACGGTAAAAGAACTAAAAAGACATTTTTGTATATAATGAAAATAATTTTAGATTGCCATATTTGTTTCAACACGCCTCAACGATTAGTAAAACATAAGAAAATGAGGAAAATCTGTGTGTTTGAAATTATTGATCTATCGTCATGAAATTTGCACGGCTTCGACTGGATTGAATTCTCAATATTCTCAATATTGTTCCAATAATAATTTGTAGACCTTCGAAAAATTCGTTTGTTGTAAAAAAAAATAGCACAATCAACCGTATTTTTGACAAAATAGACATTGGTTTTTTTGTTGTAAGCACACATTTTCAACATCTTTCAATTATTACAAAAGAATCTGTAGTCGCATCGGAAGAGAAATTAATAAGATTTAAACACGTAAGTATTGCAAAACACAAATAATTTTCATCTTCTTTAGTTTTCTTATCTTTATATTGAAAATAAAACAAAACAAAACAAAATAGCTCACACAGATTTCATATAAATCGTTGCATCTTCCTTACTGTCATGTTGAGAAATTAAAAAAAAGATTTAAACGACGCGACGTTAGAAAGAGAAAACACAACGTTTTATATTGGAATCTACGACCACAAAAAAAGTGCACTACTATGAAATTTATGAAACTTCGTTTATTTTTTATTAATTTTTTTTAACGAAACTAAAAAAAAGCGAGGTGACAATAGCGTTTATAATACATTGGTCGAATAAATATGTGTTGTAATTTTTTTGCGCAAAACTTAAAGTTTTGTAATGTTTTAGGATTCACTCAAGAATAGAAAGGAGACTTTTAATAATACACTTTGTTTTTCAGCGTTCAAGTATAAAATTTAATTTTTTTTCCAGAAATAGTACAACCCAAGGAATTTAATTTCCCCCAACGGAACCGATAATGTGTTTCTTTCTAGGTGATTTGATGCAGAAGAGACTAGTATAATTAGTTTTTCAAACAATATATTAATATCAGTTTCGTTGAAGGGGATAATGGGACCGACAGACACAGCTATAAAAGTACATATCGGTTGCCGTACATTCTCAATGGAAATGTATGACGAGCGTTATGCTGAAGTAGGCCAAGCCAAATAAAGCTTAAGCTTTTATAGCTGTGTCTGTAGGACCCCTAAAGGTAACCTGCCATCTATCTTAAAAATGTCAAACTATTTATTCAAATTCTTATGTTAAGTTCGATAAAATAGACAAGTGAAATTTGGTTGATAAATGGTTAATAAAACTTT
Source organism: Limnephilus auricula (assembly GCA_951813805.1). Classification (NCBI taxonomy): domain Eukaryota; kingdom Metazoa; phylum Arthropoda; class Insecta; order Trichoptera; family Limnephilidae; genus Limnephilus; species Limnephilus auricula. The sequence goes on from OX638403.1 coordinate 2,431,957, forward strand.
ATTATTTTGCATTCAATTTTTTTTTTAAATAATATCGTTATTTCTAATGATAACAATTGAAATCGTATTTGATTAACATTCATAAAAATATTCCATTTATTAGGATTTCATCGCAACGCGGAAATTTTCTGAAATTTACCTACGCCAGAATAAGCCGAAGTCTGAGGGGTTCAAGAGAAACCTAGTTTTAACAGCAATAATAGTCGTAGTATTGGCGGTAATGGCGTAAATGGCAACATAATAATTGCCACATAACAAGATAACGAATCATCCATCGCACAAGTCTCGATCAATTAAGACGATAGACTTCGCTTTTCGGCCCATACAAAAAGGACGCCCGGGAAAAAACACTTTTCTACATCGAAAATTGCACAAAATGAATATATTTTTTATACTGCCTTTTAGAGGGTGAAAACTATGTCGGTATGTTTTCGAATTTTCGATGCGTTTCGTATTAACGTAAACATTCACTGTCAAACATGCACGATTTATCAAAAAATATTATTTAAGGAAAAAGTGCTGCTAACTCAACTCTCATAAAGAATTATAAAATTATAAAAAGCTACCGACGTAGCTTCTTCTTTCTAAAAAAAATATTTTTTTTTTAAATTTCAATTTCGTGAAAGTATCGGTGTAGAAAAGTGTATTCTCCATAAACCCCTTTTCGAGCGATTTCTGTAGGTAAATTTGAGCGTTGTCTCATTCGCACATTTCGCATTCGCATGTATTGTAAGTGTGCGTGCGCTAATTGTGAGCGGGACAGAATGACAGACGCGGGTGTTCCGCGTGTCGTTCAAAGTCTAGCCTCTTAATTAAGCGTGATGTGCCGACACTACCGACACGCGGCTTCGTTACCGCTCGTACAATCCGAGACGTGTAATGCTTGCTATATTATTACCTAAATACAATAATATGTCAGTTAGGTATGAACGGAAAATACCACTCGGACTCTAGCCAACAACAACCTTGTCCTAGGTTCATGTTCATCCATATCATTCCTGATGTAATAATTTCTTTATATCACGAATCACGACGTACACTACTTGTATCTTGTTATGAATTGTTTATTGTGTAAACTGTAGGTTATTCATTTATTTATTTAATTAAACGCCATAAAAGGCTTTCAGGAGAGGAACAGATTATGAACAAAATACGTACTCTGAAATCGAATTATGAACATTGTGTATAAATATGGCTTGTACAATGTGAAGTGACATAATATTATGGATATCAAATGCGGCTAAAGTTTCCATCAATCAAGTCTTCATTCGTTCATGTCGAAGTTAACAAATTATGATAAAAAAATACCTGAAAGACCTAGGAAAAGTGGAATTATTTTGCAAGAAAAGTTGTGCGGTGTAGTTTGCGTCATGAAGTAGATGTTCGCTTTTTCGCATTTTTAAGTAAAAAAAAGTTGGTGAAACATGTTTTATTTTTATTTTGTATGTTTATCTCGTTTTTTATATCTTTCAATCTAGTGATTTGATCTTTATTTGTCTTAGTTTTAATTTTTGCTTTTTGAAAGTTCTGCGAACTTCCAAGGATGGATCATGGTTAGGCATTATAATATGTTTTGTTTTGTTTGTTCGAAAAAATAATTAAAATATTTTTATGTTACATAAATGGTTGTTTGACAGTCTTTGTTGATAATAGAAACACTAATATAATGTATTGTAGTCATGGAAATTCTGTCTTGGAAACTGTCGTCACGGAAATTGTTATTATGAAAAAAAAACACTCTCCATTTTAGTCAGTTTTCGAGCAAGTCGCATTTTATGATTGTGGATATATTTCCGTCGTGTAATCTTGACTTCGGAATATTTGCGGATCCAAATATTATGAAGAATTGTGCTGGTGAACTGCACGTGAATTGGAATCATTGGGAGGCCTTCCACGTTAGCAGAGAACGACATTACAAGTTGGTGTTACTGTTTTTCAATAGAATTTGTACAGATAGCCATTTTTCAGTTCGCGCAAATAAATTCACAATTTTATATTTTTGGGTATTACGCCCAGAGAGATCTGGGACTATTTACACGTCCCAGACTCACATATTATAATCCAAAAGTTGTATAACGTTTGTTAATTTTTTTTAAATAGTAAAAATAATGGTAGTTTGCATCATGAAGTAGCTGTGCCACATTTTTTTTATGAAGAAAATATTTAAAACGTATAATATTGTTTTTTTACTTACGGGAGAAACGCGTACAATATACGAAAATTCATGTTTTTTACTCTAAAATCGCGAATTTAGCGTAAAATAGTGCACTTTTCGCGAAAAAATTACAACATGTGAGTAAAATAAAAATTATCAATATGTAGGAATGGTATATGTATCGATCCCAATCGATTTAGTACAACATTGAGGTAATTTTTCACAAAAAAGGAACTATACAAATTATCCAATAATAATAAATATTATTAAAGCAATTATTTTTTTCCAATCATCTGCTCTACACTAAGCAAACATTGAACCAGTGAGGTCAGAAACGAAATAAAATCTTTTTTAAACCACCGCCTTATTCCATGCACCTGGTTAACCATCTACGTTAAATTTATTCAAAGTTTTTACGTGGAGAGAAACACAATAAAACCATCCAAACAACTTATTTAGAAGCCAGAGTTTTTCTGCTGCCAGTTGCAGCATTTCACGATAGCTTTAAAAACAACACTGCATTACGAGTATAATAATATCGTGATTTTTAATTATAAATGCACTCTAAAATTCTTAATTAACTAATTTATATTAAAATTCTCGAAGTTTTTTTTATCTCTTAAAATGTGTAAATTAATATACACAGGGTGTTAAGGGACGTACTTGACTTACTTTAACCAGTGATTCCTAAAATTATTTAGAGTAAAAATGTGAATGAAATTGTGTTTGTTGTTTTTCCACTTGTTTTTTGGTAACAATTGAAAAAAGAATGAAAAGTTTTTTAATAAAAAAATCACGTTATTAATTGAGGTGTGTAAAAGCAAAGGCAGCAATCTCCATTTCGGCCAGGTTGCTACGTTTACTTTTGAAATGACATGAATATTGCTGTCTTTGCTTTTACGTACAATATTACATACAAATATTGTAGATGTGTACACAATATTTCTATGTACGTAAAAGCAAAGATGGCAATCTCTATGTCATTTTAAAAGCAAACATGGTAATCTAGCCGAAATGGAGTTTGCTGCCTTTTCTTTTACACACCTCAATTATAATTATTATGATCGTTATCATTTCGATTGGAAATGACGTCTGACGGTTCAATTTGGATATTATCTGATATAACTTCTGCAGCGTAGCTGCCGAGCTTTCGTAGTAGAATGTCAGCTACTAGAATATCACAACGCAATCATTGACGTCATTGTTATAACAGTCCTCAATTCTAATGCTGACAAATTGTCTAGTTTGAATTCCAGTAAATCCTGTATTGTTCAACGCTCTTCCAACTGTATCCACTTTACCAGGAAACATCGCTATACTACAAATTCTCATTCACGGGCAAGAGCTAAATGCATGAACGATCAACGCATCCTCCTTCGTAGAAAACGTTCGCAGTAGCTCGCTTCAGCAACTTGAATCAAAGTCACCGTACAACCGACATAGCGATGCGATATCAAGGGTAAAGAAACACATTAAAAGCCCTTTGATATCGGCCGACAGAGGTCCAATTCACGGGACTGCAGACATAGACTGGTGGCTTTTTCTGTTATCTGGTAGCTTGTTGCAGTAAATACCACTTCAAAAGCAATGAACTTGTGGATTTGAGAGCAGTAGAATGCATTGAAAGATGATGTACTCATACTGGCAAATGGGAAAACTCGAACGTTTGTCGATAATAACATGTGAAAAAATTCTCAACGGAAAAACCGTTGGTTGAATACACTATTTTAACAGACGATTGCAACATTTATATCAACAATTGTAAGGTAGGAATGCTGTGTTTGATCTATTTGTAAATCAATGGATGTTTGTCCGTTAAGAGCGATTGACCAGCGGCTGAGAATAAAAGTTTAAAAATGCTTGCAACTGTACACGGAGGTTCCAATGAGAAAGATCGATTATTTCCCATATCAATTTTTTTGAATAAAAAAATTTATATCGATTTATTTCATTCAAAACTTGCTTTAATATATACCTACATTCAAGTAAGCAATAAAAATGCTCAAAACGCACGATGATAAATTATTAAAAATCGTGTACTTCTTGTAAGCAGTTTTTGATCATAAGTATTTATGATTATATTGATTATTCAATAATGTCTAAACAAACTAAGTGTGTAAATTTTTTTTTTAATATTTTAGTTTGTAAGACCTTAAATAAATAGAAAAAATTAGGTATTTTTTATCACAAAACACGTTCTAGGATTTATTTTTTAATGATTTTAATTTAACTAAAATTAAAATTCTAAAAACTGCGTTTACTAGATTATGTATTGATTTATTTTCTTGTATAATTATATGATTTGAAATTTGTGTTGTTTAATAGAATCTATCGTTTGAAAATTGAACAAATCTGTAATTATAGCGTGTACCAGATAAAATAACAATATTTCAAATTCAAATCATGTTTTTTTGTAAAAAAGACCCAATACTTTTTCGTTGTTTGTTTTTGGGGTGTTATGCCGTGTTGTGCTACCTCCTTCTTTAGCCGACGTTTCGGACAGCGTTGCAGTGTCCATCATCAGGGCAGATCCGGCAGATCTATCTAAAAACGTATAAGACCCAATACGTCTAGAATTTAATTTTAAAAGGACTAATTTCCGGTATTCTCTGGTAATACCCTCTTAATACCTCATGCCCAGGTGCTTAGCAAAAAGACACGCCAAACATGTATCCAATTTTTAAGTTTGATTGAAATTTACCAGATAAAAACAGTTCACTTTGAGCTCTAAAGCTCGTTTGAAGAATGATTTGCACGCTGTTATTTCCTCATATCTGTACAGAACGGGTATCTTCAAGTCTCAGGTTTACCTACTCATTCCTTTTCTTGTAAAATACGTCCTTAGAGTATCCCCAAAGATGTTGATACATGGTTCACGGGAATCCTCGTATTAATAGAGTCAGGTGAAATGAGCAATGAAAGTGTAAAAACTGGTGCGACTGAAGCCACTCGAAACAGAGAGCTTACAATCAGGCTCTGGCAGTCTTGGGAAATGCAGTCGTACACGCACGTGTCCCAGTGTGGCGATTAAATAAATATTGCCAGCGTCTAAAATTAAATTCCCACACATCCATCACTCCTGGACACACTGCCCACCCAATTTCTCGTACCTTTCTCGTTCCCAAAACCTCTCCATCATTTCCTAAAAAGACCATCCACACAACATCCCCCAAGATGACATAAGTCCTGATGGGAATTATTTCCCATAGGGCCTCCTGTGTGAAACTAAGGTAATTTTTTATTTTTTTTTAAATTGAGACAACTTTAACGATGTAAAATTATAATTATTTGGACATAAGGTAAGAAGTTAGTTCAATAAAAGAGGTATAGTTAATAGCTTCTAATTTTGATCTTTGGAGTGTGATAGGTATATTACTAAAATTTCCAATCAACGACATCCCCATGTTAAGGAACATGCCCATTGTTTCACACAAGAATGCATTTATCTGACGGGTTCCGCTGCTTGACCCATTTTCGTGGCATTCTTAGCGTTTTCTTGAAGCAGTGTTCAGTACAGAAATGGAATTAAGCCATTAGTCCAGAATTTGTGCAAATGAGGGAACGGATTTACGAACTAGGGAATAAAAGTTTTTTGTACTGGAATCTACAGAAGCGACGTCCACGACTGCATAGTACGTTAGCAGATCTGTTCGTAGGTACATTAAAAAAATTAAAGCTTATTTTCTCGTAGAAGCTATACGGAAAAAAATGTTATTATAAAGCACGATCATTTTATTCGTAAAAACGGTTAAAAACCGGACTGAAGTTCTTATGAATAAAAAAAATAACAGTGTTTCAATGTTTATTGGCGCCAATAAACATTGAAACACTGTTAATTTGTTCGTAAGAACTTCAGTCCCGTTTTTAACCGTTTTTACGAATAAAATGATCGTATTTCAGAATAACATTTTTCTCCGTGTAGAAGTGTAAGTACATTGCACGCAAATATGTAAAATAATAGTACAAAATTGATCAAGTATTTTATTTTAATATTAAGTATTTTAGTATATAATTAATTATTTTATTTCAACATTAATAACCAAAAAAATAAATATATAAAAATATTTATTTTTTTCTTTTTTAACGTATCCTCCAAAAATATTCCATCAACATTGAACTACCAAAGGATTATTGTCACAACTCAATATTATGTACTGCTTTTACAGCATTATCAGCTCCTCTACTCAACTGCTAGAATCAAATCCATGTACCTAACACCTTTGTTAATTATATATAATACCTACCTATAAATTGAAATGTAAAAATATTATTTTATTTCACTACATCTATATTCTTACTTTTACTTATCTATTTCTGTATATCCAACTTAATAACTGATATGATTCTCAATTTCACTATCAATGTATATTTGTTAACATCCTATATAAGTTTATGTATTTTGTTACCTCAAATTTTTTCTTCTATTTTATTTTTTCTCTTACCTTTGTAATGGCACTACTCCCCAATTCAAACACGAGAAATGTTTTTCTTTATTGAATTGGGTAGATTTTGTTAAAAAAAAACTATTTTTATTGTAATTAGCCAAAGAATTATGTAATATTAAAGACTTATAATTTTCTTTTATAAATAAAAAAACAAATAAAATAAAAAAAAATAAACAAATAATGGGCCCACCGTTGAGCCCGGCAGCCACCTCAGGTCTGGAGCCTCTAAACTCTACGCAGAAGCAATTCATTTAACAAAATTTTGATGAAACAATGGTCGAGGGATAAGACCCTCGACTAGCAATCCGGATGTCGCGGGTTCAAATCACCGCACTGGAGTCCCAACTGCTCCCTGCCAGAATGAGAGGAGATGGGGATGAGAAAGGTGGGGAAGTACCTGGCTATTCAGATCTGGTCACTAAACCCGTCTAAAGCCGTTTCAAGCAAAGTTTCAATTCTGAATGAATAGTGGTTTTACATCTGAGAGTATCTTCCACTCTGGAACGTACCGCAAAAAATACTAGGTAAATATTATGTTTTATTAATTAATTGTGCCACTTTTGGTGCCAAGCATTTTTTGGTGCCAAGAACCGAATAGCCAGTTACTTCCTCACCTTCCTATTCTTCATCTCTTTCCCCTCCCCACTACCTTCAGCCTCAATTGGTGATACCATGGTCTCAATGATTGACGGTTGGTAGCAATTGGGACTCTTGTGAGGTGGTATAAACAATTAAAAAAAAGATTTCCATAGCCAAATGGACGGATTGCAGTCTTTATAATACAGGCTATAGGAGGCAATGCCGTGTTTATTCTACCGGTATTTCGATGGAAGGTACTCTTTAAGGTAAAAAAAATGCATCATTGAACAAACATACAAGAGTCAGACGAAAAGTGTTACATTTTCCAAATTCCCAGGCCTCTAAAGAATTTAATAAAATTTAATACGAAGATCTACAAATGTATCTGATCTGGGAGAAATATTTCACATTAAAAACAATAAGTATAAACATTGTTTATTTCAATTCTTTCATATATTTAGACATAAATAGACGTCTTTAATCTCTGCAATTTTTGTCTATATTGAATATCCTTTTTTTATGAAACTTCTTATATTTTTTACCTATGTATCTAATTTTATTATATGCTTTCATTGTTATATTTTGTTTGTTTGTTTGTTTTTTTTTTATTATTTATTTATCATAAATACAATTGTACAAAATAAGGGTAGTCCCACAAAGCTGTCATATGGCAGCTTGTCTGTAGGTTCTACAATTTATCACTCTTAATATTATACATAAGGAAATATTTGTTAATACATATAATACAATTTATCACTCTTAATATTATACATAAGGAAATATTTGTTAATACATGACTGGTCAGTGGTTGAGTGGGCATAGCATTTGGGTCCCACCCAGGCGTTCCGTGTTCGATTCCTCGGCTGGCTCCTCCATCAAGCACAAGCAACATCTTCCGCTTAGTGTGGTGGTAGTAGGAGATTTTCAAATGTTGTTGGGTTATTCGTAACCCGGGAATGTTTGTCTTTCTTTTAAAAAAAAAAAAAAATATATATATATATATGTATAAAATATAGTTTTAAGGAAACATTAGGATAGATCACATAATAATATTAGATTATTTGAATTACATCTATAAGATATTTCAATTTACATGCCTAATAATAAGATATATAGGCAGCTACATTAAGATAGTCAATTCAACATATTTAAAGATACATGAAGTTGTAAGTATATGCTTTTGTTTTACTTTTATTTTAACTGTATTAATGCTTTCTTTATTGTTTTAATTTAGAAATTTTTTAAATAACTGTGATACTCATCTATTTAACTAAAATGTAAAAGCATACAAGGGCGTGTAATAAATAAATAAAGGGTTTGTTGTTTTGACATGTGTAATGTGCCATTGGTTATGAGCCCATATATTATCATTTTTTGAAAACGTAATTTGCAGTTAGTAAAGCCATCATGAACATCTATCCGTCATTCTGTTTAGATGGCCACTGGAAACGTTGCGAGAACTCTATTTATTACATGTTCATAGCTCTGATTAAACTTTCACCTTACTGCTCTTCAATATAATAAGGGCTGTGGAGAACGAGATCGAAATCGTTCCCTTAGAACAACAAGGATCCATTTGCCATTTTTATGAAACTAAGATATTAAGGATCAAAATTTGATCCACAATATCTTTGAGATTAGTTTGAAAAACTTGACGTTTATGAAAAAGCCCATTCCAAGTATTGTAATTGTTTTTTCTTTGAGTTTAACGTTCAATGAATAAAATATGTGGAATTTATTAAACAAAACTAAGTAAAAATTATTGGATTGAACTGTTGCTCTGAAAATCAGATAAACTTGGAGCAACAGAGTTAAATCTGAATATTTTATTTTTTAAATGTCATTGTATTAAAATGTTCATAAAAGTGAAGACAAAACTTTCTGCGTGATGTTTTTTCATAAATGTCATGTACATTTTTTTTTCTCAGTTCTCGACAGATTGAATCTTATTCGACGTCGACGTAACTTCGGCCGCTCTGGACGATGCTAGAATTTTCGATGCATTCTCTTAAATAAACACAACCGCTGCGCTCACAGGCAGTATATATAGTTTATTAAACCAGTCTTGTTACTCAGTACAGTCTAGAACTCACCCACCGCGCCCTCGCCGTCGAAATTCACTCGCGTCTCCGCCCGCATGTCGTCGAGAATCGAACCATATCTCTTTGGGGGACCAGGAAGATCCGTGATCTTCACCACGCATCCACATCCCGCCGTGATGTGACCTACGTGTTATGAATCCCATCGTGATTCATACACGCTACCACTTTCTACACAATAGAGATACTATGATACTACTACATCTTTCATTGTCTCTTACCACCATTTCATAAGTCAATTTTGAAAAAGGTCAGATGGAGCCTTGTTGTTCCGAGGGCGTGAAATGTCGATAATCTACTTCAAACGAGGCTTCTTATTTGAAAATTCCACGTAAATATTAACACTCTGGGATCAGCCTTCATCGAAATTCATGGAATTTAACCTATTTTATTTTGTTCCAGTTTTACTATTTTTTTACTACCATAGGTATCCTATATATAGAATTATTTGTAGAAACCAACCGGCTTTGAACGTAAAAAAAAGGTCTGTGCTAGTTTCACTACGCCAGAGCTCACCGTTTACGAGTCTTAAATAGCACACAAAGAGCTTTCTGTAAAATTGTTTTATATTTTTTAACGTCTTGTATTTTCTCAAGAAAAAATAATACTTTCTACTGAAGATTTCGGGCTGCAAAAATTATTCGGCAAATTGAAACGACACGAGGACCACTTTTGGTCGATTATCACAGCGGGCACAGACAAACTTTCTTTTCAGAACAAGTTATGCTCAATGAAAACACTTCGTTTTTTTGTTTTATTTATTGTTTCATTATTTTCACGAGTGAAATACTTATTGAAAAACACAATATTCAATATTAAGGATTCGTAGTAAGCGTTTAAAAAAAGAAGATGGTTTGAAATGGAGATATGTAAGTACGAATGTCAGAGGGAGCGCACTAATACTAATAAACCATAATTATTAAGCGGCCATAATATATAAATATGATTTTTTTTTATAGAGAATACTTCACAAGAGTCCCAACTGCTCCCGTCTGGAGCCAGTGAGACTATGGCATCCCCAATTGGGGTATGTTGTGAGGCTGAAGGAAAGTGGGGAAGGGAAGGAAATAGGGAAGAGTAAAGTAGGAAAGTACCTGGCTATTCAGATCTAGTCACTAAACACGGCTAAAGCCATTATATAACAACGTTTCAATTTTGAATGGTGGTCTTACACCAGGGCGATACTGACAGTATCTACCACTCTGGAACGTGCCGCAAGTATAGTTTATATTATTTTTATTAATTAATTGTGAAATAACACAAATTAATCAAATAAAATTTATTTGCGCACGTCGGGTTCGAACCCGCGACCTTTCGATTGGGAGTCAAGTGTCTTACCACTCGACCACGGACGAATAATGTAGAAGCTCTTGAAATATATAAAAAAAATTAAAAATAAATAAAAACCAATTTACTAAATATACAGTTAGATTTGTCAAACAGCCCCAGTTTTAAAATATTTTTCTTCACCACGCCTACTTTTACCCCTCCCTTCTCGTTCTAGGTATCTCCCCCTCGCAACCAACCTTGTTTTCTCTCCCTCTTTAAATTTTCATTTAAATATTCTGTAACTCTGTATTTTGTTTAATATATATTCTGTTCATCCCTGATGCAGGTTCAGGTCGAACCGAAGCCGGTTAGTTAAAGATATATAATAAAGTGGAATTAAAACAAAGTTATTTAACTAACTAACTAACTAACCATCACGCCGTTTCCCCGCAGGGGTAGGCAGAGAGGACGGACCTGCAAACAACTCGGTCTTGGCACACGCTCCTTGCCTCATTCACATTCATACATCTTCTCATACATACTCTTCTATTATTCTGACTCTTGACATGGCCCGACTCAAGTATCTGATTTACTTGATCGTGCCACGTCTTCCTCGGGCGTCCTCGGCTTCTTCTACCGTTCATATTCGCGTCATAAATTCTCTTTACACTCCTTTCTTCATTCATTCGCTCAACATGCCCAAACCATCTAAGCGTCCCTTTCTTAATCTTACTTACTACCTCACATCAGCCTTGCATTCTTTTCTGCATCTCCACATTCCTCACACGATCATACATGGTTTTACCACACATACGCCTCCTTCAGTCTACTTTCATCCTTTCTCTGCCATTTCCACGCTTCACTGCCATACATCAGGGTAGGTACCAGACATTTTATTGTCATTATTACAATCATGTGTACCCACAAATGCTACATTTGAAAATTTAATTTTCAAATTGAAATTCATTCGCTACATTTGAAAATTTAAATAATATGTATATCATATAAAGAGTGTGAGAATGTTTATAGGTAGATATATGAGTAGCCGTCATACCAAACATTTTAATATGAACATTTCGTGGCGGGCAACTGGGATATTTTTTAATAAAGTTCAGATTCCGACATCACTTTTTAATTCCCTCGGTTTGGCTGGAATTTAACAACACGAACCCGCAACACGTGGATGAGGAAAACGAACAAAAATATTTCAGAAACTTTTTTTTGGCGTCAAATACATTTGGGAAGTTTGCAGTCATTTTTAAACCTTGCCCATTGTATTAATTTCTTAAAATATACACATTAATGGCATTAAATGGTGATGTATTCATTAGTTTTAACAACAAGCGGATTACTTTTATCCTTAAATACTTACAAAACTTGTTTAACCTAAAGAAAATAGCCATGATTACATTTTCTTTATTTTTTATGTGAACACCGCAAAGCCAGTGAGACTTTGGATTCCTCAATTGGGGTATGTTGGCAGTTGAGGGTAAGTGGAGAGGGGAATGATATGGATAAGAGGATGGTGGGGAAGTACCTGGCGATTCAGATCTAGTCACCAAGCTAGATCTAAAGCCATTTAAAGCAACGTTTCCGTTCTTTTTTTCACATTAGGTCTACACAGGAGGCCCTGAGGAAAATAATTACCCTCAGGGTTTATGTCATCTTTGGGGATGCTGTGTGAAGGTTATTTTTAAGGAAAGGAAGGAGAGAAAGTTCTGAGAAGGAAAAAGGTATGAGGGTTGGGTAGGAATCTGGAGTTCAGTGTGTCTAGATCATCCGCCGCCAAGACCTAGATAAACTTTTACCCCATGAACCCGGGCACCCCTGCTAAGACACCAAACGTAGCGAACCACTTGGGGTGACCTACGGCAGAGGTGTTGGTTATCCAATAAATGGTTGGTTAGCCTCCCAAATGAATGGTGCTCTTACAAAATGGCGTTGCTGAGAGTATTTTCCACTCTGAAACGTGCCGCAAATATTCCTTAAATTATTTTAAATGATTAATTAATAACTCAGGTACGGGCCATACGTTATTCCTATGTCTACCTACGTTAAATTATCGTGAAAACAAGCTTATGTGTCCAAGCGGTTAAATTATGAAAACACAAATCAATCAAATAAAATTTATTGGACGCCGGGATTTGAACCCGCGACTATATAAAATAAATTCTATACAAGTATTTAAAATAAGCAAATAAAACGTGAATTTGATAGGTTCGTATTTATACACGGTGTTTTATGCTTCTGATCAATTTTCTCGTTTTTCCAATAAAGCACAATGAAAAGATATGTTGACATATACATTTGACAAAGTGCATAAAACGAGTGGCAACTTATATATAAATAAGAATCTTTTAACATACACAAATGTTATTCCAGTGTGTAATACTGTATAGTTTGATGAACCATAAGTTTTCGATCTTCAAATCTGTTACATTAGAGAATGAAACTCTGAAATTCTAAGGAATTATTCTCAAATGAATTTTATGATTTCAAGAAAATTTATGACAAAACTACGTAAAAAGAACTTGAAAGTTGGCTCTTGTGAAGTAACGGATAAAGATAATCGCGATAACGGAGTCAAGTTTATAAATAAGGTAAAAGCTTAAAAATCATTTTGTTTTGAAGACTTTTATTTCGCATTTACATTTATAACTTAATTTTTAAATCTTTTCTTTAATAAAACAAAGTAAAAAATAAGTAAAAATCAAGAATTTGTTACATAGTTAATGACAAACAGTAAAAAATGATATTCTTGAAGCAGAAAACCTGTTTGTCTCAGCAATAACTTTCGAAAGGGGATCTCTGACGACATGAGCCAGAGCTTGAAAATATCAATTTAACTGTCAAAAAGTAAGACAAGACCAAAAAAGTTCAATAAGAAAAAAGATTTCGAAAATGGGGTTGAAAACTGGGGTGAATCTTGGTAGGTATTTATAGCAGATAATATAATTTTTAAAATAAGGGTTATTTAAGATTGTAAATACAGGACTTCGAAAAAGGTATCCGTGATTTAAAAATGAAATAACTAACCGTCTATTAGTTTACACACGAAAACATCGTATCCATTTCATTTAATTGTGACCGTAATCGATTTCAGCCTGTTGAGGCCATCTTCAGACTGGTACAATTGTTTCTAATTCTACGGTGGTTTGTTTACCATCCCCTTCCATCTGTATACCCTCCATCATGTGTTATGTATATAAACCGTTGTTTAAGAAACAATTGTACCCCTCAGAAGATGGCTTTAATAGGCTGAAACCGGTTACAGTCACAAATAAATTAAAGTATTTAAAAAAATAGGAAAAAAAACTTGTTTTAACATATTTCAAAATGGAATTCCACCACGAATTGTCCGTAACAATTTTTTTTACGTTACTTACGGCGGTTGTTCCCAATCCTACTGATCAACTGTTGAGCCGAAATTTTGGCTCAACACTACCCAAATGCACAAATACGCTCTTTCCAACGTAACTCTCCGACCAACATGCAAATCGAGAATTATTACTAAACAAATTACTTAGCTGATCGGAGACTCAGATTTATTGTTCGGAAAGTTGGGAACAACGGCCGTAAGTAACATAAAAAATGATTTTATGTATATATTCGTGTATAAATAAATATATATAGGATACCTTTTTCGATGGCCTATAATGTTAATTTAATTACTAAAAACAGGCTAAGTGAGAAGATTGTAGCTACATAACTAAACAATAAAATTTGATTATTGTAATAAAACAGCACCGTGACGATAATAATGTTGTTTTTCGTGACGACAGCAATTTGATATTTTAGCCTCGTATAATATAAATAAGATGTTTAGGGGAAGTCACGTAGCTCAGTGGCAGTTGAGTTTGGTAAGCTTTAGGAATTAATATGTAGGAACCGATAATTATTTTGAATAATTTGTATTCCATAGTCACTTCAATCACTTTGATTCAAGGTTAAGTTAAGTTAGTCGAGTCCTTGTAACTCGGGGTCATTTTGAGTCTCACTCAATATTTTAGGAGGTGAGTACAGATAACATCCGCCAATAAGATTTATTTAGCATCTTAAAACAGTTTGTTATTTTTTTACATTTATTGTAAAGCAGATACGGCACATAATCAAAAGTGTGTCTTCTTCCAGTTTTGCATGCAATTATTTATAGTACAAAATAATAGACTTTTTGTGATTTGGTTGTTTTTATCATCACGAAAATCAGTGTGCTTATTTGTCGAGATGCGAGTTGTTGAATATTTTGTTATTGTTGAAAGGAATACTCGTATATGTACATTATTTTTCGTGTTTAATATATTTGTTGTCTGGTTTCCACGTATTAATGGTAATATGAGTGGAGTATATACAAAAAAGCTGGATCGGGGCAAGTATCTAGGAATTCTATCTCCAGATTCTAGAAATGAATCTAATTCTAGGAATTATTGTGAGTGAATAAAATCAGTACATTTAGGCTTAGGTTAAGGTGTTTCAAATTCCACCATATTTGACGATCAGCTCCATTCGAGGACGACCGTCCGTGGTCGAGTGGTAACAACACTTGACTCCCAATCGGAAGGTTGCGGGTTCGAACCCGGCGTGCGCAAATAAATTTTATTTGATTAATTTGTGTTATTTCACAATTAATTAATAAAAATAATATATACTACATTTGCGGCACGTTCCAGAGTGGAAGATACTGTCAGTATCGCCCTGGTGTAAGACCACCATTCAGAATTGAGACGTTGCTTAATAATGGCTTTAGCCGTGTTTAGTGACTAGATCTGAATAGCCAGGTACTTTCCTACCCTCCTCTTCCTCATCTCCTTCCCTTCCCCACTTTCCTTCAGCCTCACAACATACCCCAATTGGGGATGCCATAGTCTCACTGGCTCCAGACGGGAGCAGTTGGGACTCTTGTGAGGTATTCTCTATAAAAAAAAAAAAAAAAATCTGAAAGTTTTAAGATTTCATACTCGGTCCGTTTTAGCTTTAGATAAATTTTTTTACATTAACTCCACATAGGAGGTCCTGGTAAAAATAATTTCTCGAAGTTCACGAAGGAGTGAACCTTGGTTCTTTGAAAGACCCAAGCTGTGGGAGGGAGGAAACACAGCCGAGTTGTTGAACTCAAGAACGAGTCGTAGAAACGACCATTGCGACAAATATTAACTGGGTATAAATGTTAGGCGCGTGTTTGGCGTGTTTCTTGACTGTACATCGGTGCAGAAGGAATCCTCGGATCATCTTCCATTGAAATACTGGTAAAACAAGAACATTCCCACTCGACGCCTGTGCTCTAAAGATTGCAATCCGTTTGTAAGATTAGTTGATCTGACAAACGGATCTATCAAAATTATGATAATCTGTCAAGCATTACGGTCATGTTACTATCCTAGTCATCAAAATTAGATCAAAAAATAAAACAGTTAGAATAATAAAATAATTTAACAGGAGCCGTTCAAATGATAAAAAATAAAGATAACGAACTGAAATGACGTTTGTTTGAAATACCTCACACACCTTAAATAAATTATTTACGGTGTGTAAAAAGGAAGAAAAGGTAAAGAAACATCTCAAAATTGGGTTTAAAAAAAACGTTGCACCGAAATTTAAACATGTAAAACGTTTTACTTTTAACTAGGTACCTACCAACCTAAGAGTATGGATATTAGAGAGACGGCATGTGAAGTGTGCCCGCGCGCTCCAAGTGTGCCTTTTTCGAGAATTTTACCCATACGGCTGACATTGGCTGTCACCATGGAAAATGGCTGCTGTCGTAAAAATGTCGGCAAGTATTAAACGGCCAAAAACCGTCACCCGTGTGGGTAAATTATCGAAAAGGCACACTTGGAGCGCGCGGGCACACTACACATGCCGTCTCTCTAATATCCATACTCTTAGCTACCAACCTACGGCTGTTATTCATAATAAACATAAGTATTACCTAGAATTTTTAGTACGTTCCGAGTCACTGCCGAATGACGAAGTGTTCACCACATGTTTCAAATTAATAATTCAGCTGTGATCGTTTTAAATCTGAATAAATTTAGAACACTCCGTCAATGTTTACGACCGTTGCCTGGGCCAAAGTTACCCGGACTAACAACATTACTTCTTTTGATCGCATTTTGGCCAAATGTTTGATAAACGCGCCACATGTTCCTATTATAGATAGCCTAATAAAATATTAACTTCTAGTAAATTTTTCGTAAAAAAAAAACACAAACTAATTTATTATGGTAGATTCTCATTTTTTTGGACTGAGGAATTTCATTAGTTATACAACAGGAAAATATTTAAATAAACATTTTAAAATACATTTTCTTTCCCGACAACAGCTCGCTTATGTCATTATTATTTAAAAAATCAAATAAAAGGATTTCTCAGAACTTTTATTTGTTTAGTAAAAACGTTGTCCCCACTGGGTTAATTATTTATTTATATCATAAGAATTCGACAGAAGCGAAGCTAGCAGTCCACAATGGAGTACTGGTACCTACCCTGATGTATGGCAGTGAAGCGTGGAAATGGCAGAGAAAGGATGAAAGTTGATTGAATGCTGTAGAAATGAGATTCCTGAGGCGTATGTGTGGTAAAACCATGTATGATCGTGTGAGGAATGTGGAGATCCGAAAAGAATGCAAGGCTGATGTGAGCGTAATAAGTAGGAGGCGGCTAAGCGGTGGCAAAACCAAGAATTTCAAATTGAAAATCCGCAAAAACATCATTCGGAGACATTGAAGTTTGAAGTTTAGAATTGATATGTTATTGTAATAACAAATAAATTCTAAACTTCACACCTCAATATCTCCAAATGATGTTTTTGCGGATTTTCAATTTGGAATTCTTCGTTTTGCCACCGCCTAGCCGCCTACTAGTAATAAGTAAGATTAAGAAAGGGACGCTTAGATGGTTTGGGCATGTTGAGCGAATGAATGAAGAAAGGAGTGTAAAGAGAATTTATGACGCGAATGTGAACGGTAGAAGAAGCCGAGGACGCCCAAGGAAGACTTGGCACGATCAAGTAAATCAGATACTTGAGTCGGGCCATGTCAAGAGTCAGAATAATAGAAGAGTATGTATGAGAAGATGTATGAATGTGAATGAGGCAAGGAGTGTGTGCCAAGACCGAGTTGTTTGGCGGTCCGTCCTCTCTGCCTACCCCTGCGGAGAAACGGCGTGATGGTTAGTTAGTTAAGAATTCGAAGTTATTTTCATCATTTGTTACCTAATCAATATTTGATGTAAGAAAACATCACTTTGCATTCTAATAGACGAGTGTATTCAAAGCGTATATGAATCAATTATAAACTCTCGTCCTGCTTTCGTGATATGTTTTATATTTGTAAAGTGATACTTTTAATTTCGTTGATCAGTATTACCAATCTCGTTATCTGCCCTGATGAGCCCACTGCAACGTTGTCCAAAATGTTTGATAAAAAAGGAGGAAGCAGAGAACGTCATAATAAATCAAAAATGAATAACGATAAAACGTTGAAAACAAATATTTTCTTAACTGAGTATAGTCCTGTTTTGATTCAACCACTTTGCTTTTCGTTTACTTATAAATTTATGTTTTTGTGTACCGTGTTGGGTCAATCCTGTCAAGATTGGTAGCTTTTATTTTATTTATTTATTTATTTATAGATACAAAAGAAAGTACAAGTTACACATTAGGAAGCTTTGCCTGTCCAACTAGGAAAATTTCCCGTTCCAGGACAGACAAATTGACAGGTTTAGTTCATATTATTCCTTAAGTACATAATTGCAAACAAAAATAAAAACAAAGATAAAAACAAGAAAATTCTTTTTTTTTTTAAATTGAGTTGTGTTATGAAGAAATATATAAAAAAGATACATACATTTTTTTTGTGACTATGCAAAAAAGTAATCTGTTAGCATATTAGCTATTCGGATTTACCGAATTAACCTGGTAACAAATAATATATTCAGAATTACAGAGTATGGGATAAGTATGTAAGTTGGGAGTGTTGAAAAGTGTAAACAAGGTATCTGATAACAAGATAGAGGAATAACAATAAGATTTACAATATAAAGATATAGAAATGTGTTGAGAAGTGTGAACTTATAATACATATAGATATAAGCATGATTATTTTCACTAATTTAAAACATGTTTTCAGTACAAAATATATTATACGACAATACGAGTATACATCGCGCTCATGTCTTGAACAACTCATGCTGAAATATAAAAACAATAACTATAAATATAGAATATAAACAGAAAGTATGAATACAAATAAATAGTACCTGATTTAGTGCTACTTTGGTAAAGATATTGTGAAATTGTTGCATTGCTTCGTACGTCATACATGCTGTGTTATGTATATTTATTATAAATAATCACCGCTGTAAGGTACCAAGTTTCACACAGCTAGTCTAGTGTGTGCGTGCATGATACGACGCAGTGATTTACCTACTCTGTGCAGAAGTATGAAGGGGCGCACAACCATAAAATCCCAGGTATAAAAACATCAAAAAGGATGACGGAACATTGCGAAGCAATATCGGACTCAATGAAGTGTGGTAGGAATTTTTATATAGTTATCTGGAAAGTTAGGTGATTTTGTTTATCAGTTAAACAGCATATGTTCACTTTCAACTCTCCCTACGTCCAGAATCCAATCATTGACTAATTTACGAAGGACGTTTGCACTTTTCAATTTCCAAGAACCGGGTATAAGATTGAACATTTTTGGACCTAGGTAAGAGTATTGTCTTTGAGCAAGAGATGTCATAGTAGTAAGTGGAACAATTGGTTTCCTCCCTGCATGTCGGGTGTCGTGATAATGTACTACGGAGGGGAAGAGGTGACGATATTTTTGCGTGTGTAAAATAACTTTTCTTATGAATAGTTGCCTCACATCCAGAACTCCTATCTCTTTGAATAAATCATTACTGGGGTATCTAAATGGTTTTTTAAGAATGACCCTTAGAAGTGATTTTTGTGCTTTGGCTAAGGGGTCCAGTATTGATTTGGCACATCCTCCCCATCCTAAAGATGCATATTCAAGTAATGAGTTGCACATGGCATAGTACATTAGTTTCAGATCTTTGGCGCGTAGAATATTTCTAGTAGCCATGAAAAGATGCGTGAGTTTTCTGACCTTTGTGGAAATTGAGTTGATATGTTCATTCCATCTCAGATTCTTGTCTATGATAATTCCTAGATATTTTATGCTATCCACATGTTCTAAGGTATTGCAATTGCAAATGTTTGTGTCATTACAATGGTGTATAATGATTCTTTGCGTTTCTCTTGGTTGTCCCGCTTGAGTTGCACTGAAGTGGATGAATTTAGTTTTGTCAGTGTTGAGAGTGAGAAGATTATTGTCAAGCCATTGTTTTACCTTGTTAATGCCAATTTCTGAATTATTATGAACTTCATTCCAATTTTTGCCTTCAAATACTAATACCGTGTCATCGGCAAAGGTGATAATGTGATCGGCAAATGAACTGTTACATAATTCATTTATATAGATATTGAATAAAAGTGGTCCTAGAGTGCTTCCTTGAGGTACACCAAAGTTAATATCAGCTGGATCGCTTAGAGTATTGTTAATATTCACCCTTTGGCTCCTATTTCCTATATAACTACCTAACCACTTAAGTAGCTGACCCTGAATGCCGATGCGCTGTAATTTTTTTAAGAGAATTTTGTGTGAGATAGTGTCGAAAGCTTTGGCTAGATCTAAAAAGAGCGCAATGCATTTTCTTCCTTTATCAATATTGTTGGAGATGATGTTCGTCAGGTTTGTAATGGCATTTTCGGTGCTCAATCCTGGTCTGAAGCCGTATTGTCTATTGGAAAAGATGTTATTTTTTTCAAGGTAATGACTAAGACGATTCTTGACGATTTTCTCAATAATTTTCGAGACAGAATTGAGCAAAGAAATTGGCCGGTAATTTTGTATCTGCGATTTATCTCCATTTTTGTGAAGCAGTATAACGATAGAGTGTTTTAAATGATTTGGAAATTTTCCTGAATCGAAGCTTAGATTGGAAATATATGCGATTGGAGTTGCTATGAAGGATTTAGTACTTTTGAGCAGAATTGATGAGACGTTATCAGGACCACAAGCATTCGATGACTTGAGTTCGTCAATTATTATCATGACTTCGTTTGAAGTTGTTTGGATACTGTCTATTTTATGACCGAAGTTAGAGATGGTTAAATTAGCGAGATCGGACTCTGTTGTATTAAGATTGTTGAGAATTTTTTTCGCGAGTGTGACTCCTACTGACGTGAAATAATTATTGGCAAAATTCGCAATGATTTTTGGGTCTGAGGTGTTTACGTTATTGATGTTCAATGATTTAATATCGGAAGATTTATTTATTTTTGTTTTAGTAATATTGCGAAACGCATCCCATAAACGTTTTGGAGTACAGTTATTTTCGTAAATAAATTTTTTATAATAATTTTCTTTCACCGATTTTATTAGTTTTTTGCAAAAGTTTCTATATTTTTTGTAATGAGCTTGTACTGTAATATTCTCTGGGCACCTATTCGCCTTTTCATGAAGTTGGTTCCTAATGTTAATCGATTTGATAAGGCCAGGGGTGATCCATGGCGTGAGTTTTATTTGCTTATGTGGTATAGGTTTATTGGTTGTGTGTTTAGATATGTATGAATGTAATGTAGTGATAAATTCATTCATTGATGAGTCGGCATCAGTTTGGTTTAGAACATTTTGCCAGTTTTCTGAGCTCAAGTCCTCGATTAAGTTATTATAGTTTATTCTTGCAACATGTTTAATTTTAGCAGGATTAGGAGGTTTGTTTTTAAGGCAGAGTGCTGTTGTATAGTGATCTGAGATTGTAGAGTGAATGACAAATGAGTCAACATGGTTAATTTTTTTGACGTTGATGTGGTCAAGACAAGATTTACTCCTGCCCTGCTCACGAGTAGGGCTGATAATTGTCTGAATGAACCCGTTTTCAGTTAGCAGACATAGGTAATCGTTGGATTGGCGGTGGTATTCGGTAATCGTATTGATGTTGAGGTCGCCTATAATTATTTGTCGTTCTATTTTTTTTGAGCTGTTGATAATTGATTGGAGTGAATTCAGAAAAGTGTCAATATTTTGAAAAGATGGTGATCTGTATATTGCAAAAATGCATAAGTTATTATTCAATACAATTTTTAAGCAGTTGGCTTGTGATAAGAATATTTCATCAACTTGAGCTTGAAGTCCGTCTCTGATGTAGACAACAATCCCGCTAGACTTATTGAGATATATATTTGTGTGGTGTTCAGAGTAATTGTGAATAACTTTTGAGGTGTAATCTTTATTAAGCCAGCATTCAGATAAAATTATTACATCAAATTGGTAATTGAATTGATCCAGAAAAATTAAAAAATCGTCAATATTAGAAATGCTTCTTATATTTTGGTGTATAATTTTAACACCGTAAGCACACCACTTATAGTTATTTAGATTATTCAGATCATCAATGACATTCATGTTAAGGTCTATACCGGAATCATTTCCGGTATCATAATGCAATTGAATCATAAGTATGTGTTGGCTGTGTGTTGTATAGAAGTTGGTTCCCGAGTAATAAGTGATTAAATGCGATTTCAAATGTAGTTACAGTGGTAAATGTGTGTAATATAAAATATATGGTATAAATGATGTAGTTAGATGTAGTACTATGAATGAGATAGCAAGAAGCAAAGACAAAAAGGTAGCAGGAACTGCGTGATATCAAATGAATTCCAAAACGGTAGTACATGATACAAATATGAGAAATATATAATAGTAAATAATACATAATGTAATTAGATGTAGTACTATGAAAGAGATAGCAAGAAGCAAAAACAAAAATAATAGTAATAATAAGGTAGCAGGAACTGCGTGAAATCAAATGAATTCCAGGAAGGTAGTAGAAGATACAAATACGAGAACGAGACATAAATGCACGGGTCAAGACATACCTCGAAAGAATAGCCATTAATTCTAATTTATCAAAGGGTAGCCAATTTGCTTTCGTCGGAGATAGTAATGGTATTAGTTCCCTCGTTTTTGCGAAGATAGATCTGGCCCCCTTTAATCCAAGCAAAGCGATATTGTTTCTGCTTCGCCGCTGTACGTGTCTTGTACCACAGCTGTTTACCGCGAAACGTCAGTTGTTCTGAAATGAAGATCGGCGAGCAGGAACCAGCTATACCGATGTTTGAGGTGTTCAATTTGTCATCTAGATTCTGTTTGTTTTTGTTGAAGGTTTTTACGTCTGTTAACAGGTGTTCTCTTGCTATGTTGGTTTTAAATTTAACAATGATTTCTCTCGGATGACTATTGTTGTTTTTTTTTGCTGCGCGATGAATGGCATCAATGTCCTTTGTGTCAGTGGAGGACTTTGTTGTTTTGCAGATATTGAATAAAACGTCTTGTAGATTTTCTCCTTTGATTTCTGGGATGCCTCTTATTTCTATGTTGTTCGCTTTGAGTTCCCTTTCCTGCATGTCCACACATTTTTCCAAGACATAAATCCTAGCTTCCAAGGTTGAGTTCTTTTTAGTGAGTTCATCATTCTTTAGTTCGATGTCACGGATTCTAGCCATGAAATCCTCATATTGAGAACTCATAAATTGAATACTTTCAAGTATTTTGGTATTTTGGTCTAGAATATCATTTTGTTTTTTTTTCCAGATTAGACGTCTTGTTCATGACTAGATCTTGAATATCTTTTAGATTGGTCGGTATCTGAGTGGCGAGCGCTGAACTAGTATTGGTAATTTTTTTATTCTGCTCCAACGGTTCAGTATCACTGTTTGTCTGCAGCGGGCTAGCAGCGCCGGGGCCGCCGGGCGTGGCTGAATTGCATTGCTTGCACATTTGTTGAGATCGCCGTTCTTGATTAAGTCTACGGTATGTATTCTCGTTAATACCTCCGCAAGTTAAATGAAATGTGCCTTTACATGCGGCGCACGAGAATTTTAACTCCCCAGTGAGTATAGTTACTGAGCACACTCGGCAATGCATCTTGAATTAATGTTTTTGTACGCACTACCCGCGTTTAAGCAAATTGTACTGTTATAGTTTTGCTGATTAATCTCGATAGGAACTTTAAATCACACGGATGTTATAAAAATATTTTAGACTTTTGTAGTACGAACATTTATCACTCCAAGTAACTTTTTAATTTGAGCGTTTTGGTTTTTAAAATACACTTTACTACGGAGCAAATTAATATGAACTAGTCACAGTAATAGATTGTTGTTGTGTATGCTATGTTACATGTGTCTTGAAGAGACCCATATTCAAATATCAAGTGTTTAGATGGAAGCTAAATTACAAGAAAATATAAGATTCGTTAATAATATAACTTAAAATAATTAAAACACAACTAAAAAAGTATACTAAAAACTTAAACTTAAAAAAAAAAACTAATTTAACGACACCCCTACACATACGCATAAGCATAGCTTTTCATGAGGTACATTTGTAAACTAAATCATAAGAAATTAGTTATATATGTATTTTTTAAATAAATAAATTTATATTGAAAATAAAATATCAATGAATGTATAAATATAATGTTTTTTCATAATGTTTTAATTTGCAATGTTAGGCGCTTACGAGTTTTTGTTCACATACTCATAGACCAGATATTCCAAACAATCCAAGGTCACAGATGCTTGTGCTTAGTTCAAGTCAGTCACGAGTAATTATTCAATGTACCAATACATTAGGTACTTTACACTGTGCTCATACGTGACCCGAGTAGATGATAATTACAGCATCATAAACGTTGGATCTGATGTCTATTAAAATAAAATACATTTACATTACAGTGACTAATTGTCAACTTTGAAAGAGGAATTCCACTCAAAATTAATAGATACCGTAGACGAAATAAGCGAAACGAAATAGTAATTTTAATTGATTTAATATTTTTTTCTTGTATTTTTTTATCATGTTTATTTACAAGCTTGTAGGTTGATAAATATTAAAATCTGTGGAATTTTATAAAAGATTAAAATGTATGAAAAGATTATGGGATAAAAACATACTCTCTTTAAATAATACATTTGTTTGTCATATCGCAATAAAACATGCTTCTCTGTTCCATTTGGTGTATTTTTTCCAAGTGGCTGTTTTTCTTACTCATCCGGAATAAGTGCCTACTTTGTATATTTAAGCCCCGCGTAGTTATATAGTCCTGATGGCCCGGAGAAGCGCGTTCGCGGAATATAAAATACGCCTTTGGGATGAAAACTTTCTTGCAACATCTGTTAAGTTATGTTCCTTCAATAAAATTAGGAAATTTTGATCTATACCGTGATCCCTGGAGTTTTGGGTATCACGTGCATTGTTTAATGAAAAGGGGTAGGTACCTACTAACAGGTAAATGGTTTTTTGGTTAAGAACAACATGTTCTTCACGGATAAATAAAGAAAGAATCTCCATACTTACAAATTTGTAAAAAAATAACAGATTAGTCGAGAGCGTCAAGTTCGCCAATAGCGTCAAAGTTACAAATTCTAAAAAACATACATTCTTCACGACCAAAAAATTTCAAGCAATGCTTCAATTCTGAAAGATGGTCTTACACCAGGGCGATACTAAGACCATCTTTCACTGTGAAAGTACCACACATATAATACCATAATACAGAGTCCGTCTCAAATTCTAAGTAAAACCTAGTATACCTAAATGGGTTTGAATATGTGTAGGTACATAAGTACATATACAAACGACAAATAATACAAAGTGACACTAGAATCACAACAGACACAAGAGACACGAAAGACACAAGAGACACAAGAGACACAAGAGACACAAGAGACACAAGAGACACAAGAGACACAAGAGACACAAGAGACACAAGAGACACAAGAGACACAAGAGACACAAGAGACACAAGAGACACAAGAGACACAAGAGACACAAGAGACACAAGAGACACAAGAGACACAAGAGACACAAGAGACACAAGAGACACAAGAGACACAAGAGACACAAGAGACACAAGAGACACAAGAGACACAAGAGACACAAGAGACACAAGAGACACAAGAGACACAAGAGACACAAGAGACACAAGAGACACAAGAGACACAAGAGACACAAGAGACACAAGAGACACAAGAGACACAAGAGACACAAGAGACACAAGAGACACAAGAGACACAAGAGACACAAGAGACACAAGAGACACAAGAGACACAAGAGACACAAGAGACACAAGAGACACAAGAGACACAAGAGACACAAGAGACACAAGAGACACAAGAGACACAAGAGACACCAGAGACACAAGAGACACAAGAGACACAAGAGACACAAGAGACACAAGAGACACAAGAGACACAAGACACACAAGAGACATAAGAGACACAAGAGATAAAAGATACCAAAGAACAAGAAAGGCACACATAAAGACACAAGTGACACATAATATAATTAGCTCGACATATACATATTTTAGCAGATATTTTTTTCTGAATCCGTATAAATTATCGACGAAAATATCTACTTCAGCACACTATCTTATTATGCGTATAGTCGACACACTTGGGTCAGAGGGCTAAAATAGGCGATATTATTTTTTTCACACGTATTCAGGTATAGTATACTAAAGCATTATATTGGAATAAGTCTCCAGTGTGATAAACTCGTATATTATATCCAGGATATAGTAGGTGCCTAGTTTATCGAGTCCACCGGGAGGATATTAATTTAGCAAGGATTACATTGAGCTACGAGCTGCAGGACGCGAAGCTTTAATGGTAAATAAAAATATATGGCGGAATACGAGTGGATGCATTTCCGAGAGACTTCTCAATATAAATCTGCTACAATAGCAGAACACAAATCTGATATCTCTCAGTGTAAAGCAGACCTTCATAATCTATGGTCTACTAACAAAAATATTTTACAAGTTTTATAGTCTCGTTTTTGTTATGAACTGGTAGTGTAAATATTAGTTTTTCTAGACGGTAAGATCCAGTTTTAAATTAACACTGTCTGAAAATCTGAATTAGCCCAATGAAAACTCACGCCTACACGATGCACCGTGTACAAGCTAGAAAATATATTTTTTAAAGTATTTCAAAATTTCATTACTTGGGAAGCGGGTGTGGATTCATAAGTCCGTTACTCCTAGACAACTTACCCCCAGATTCTTACCCACCCCTCATACGTTTTTCCTTCCCAGAATTTCGTCTCCTTCCTTTCCTAAAAAAATATCTTCCATAGGCATAGACTCTGAGGGGAATTTTAATTTTCCTCTGGAAAAGAGAAATCCCATAATTTGGAGGCCTTGGAACTATGTCAACCCCATTTTGGAATATTAATGTGTAATAAAGAACCTGTCTATTATTAAGTAACTTAAGGTATCTGTTGACGTATAGACAATTTTTGTAACGTTGATGTAAAAAATGTGAAATTTATTTATTGTTTTAAACATTTGCAGAGTGTCAACAAATACATTATTGAAATTGTCATCAGGATGTGTACAGATATTAACACTACAATTAAAAATGTTTACATCATGCGTAAATTAATGTTTAATTGTGACTTGGTGGAGATTCATTAAATGAAATAACAGGTATTATAATAAGCAAAAAACTACATAAAACATAGCAAGTATACAGTACAGAGAAAGAGAAGAAAGAAAGAAATAACAGAAATAATAAAAAACAATATAAAAATATCTTAGCTTAGAGCTTAAGAAAATAACACATGTTCTCTTTTAAATATACGAGGCACATTATTGATTTCATCCATTTATTCTTCATGTCACCTCTGAAATTTCAGCCATGGATAATTTGTAAATACCCCTAATTTAATAATACGGTGAATTGAATCTATTTCATCTAAAAATTCCAGTTCTGTTGGCAGTATATTTGACTAAGAGAATTCTACAGTAGGAGGTAGTAAAACCGTATTCTTGGCGATATAATTATCGTTATAAAAACTTAACAATGTGCAGTGATTTATTATTTGGCATGAGAGAATTTACCAGTCTAGTGAATTACTAATAAATCAGTGCCACTAAACCCCGCACCAAAACGCAAACATGGATTGTTGTAGATAAGGATAAAGAGTGCTCCAGAATATGAAAAGTTTAATACTCCTGAAATACAGTATGCTCGTAAATTTGTATCGCATTTCTGGTGGAAGCGGAAACACAGGTTGATCGAAAAATCTTGGATGTATTCCAGAACAGTAAAGCGTAAAGCAACCTACTTTTACCTATCCAACCCTACCTGAAGCAAAATCCATTAACTTCAACCTGGGCGTACAAGCTTAGCTAAGGTAAAAATACTAAACTAACCCTCGATTAAACGTCTATTTTGAAAGGGGTTTTGTAATCGTGCATAGGTTTAATAGGTGCATTGTTATGGCGTGTAATTCTTGTTTTAGGATTAGGAAGAATGCTTGTACCAGTGGAATGCTTCTTAAAATTCTAACATGTTGAATTTAGTTTGAAAATGGGACTTTTCAAAATGTTATCAACTCCGTTTGTAGTCATAAAACACAAGGTAGATTCGATCTAAGTTCAATTTCCGACAAATACAAAATTTTACTGCCATGGAAGAATTTTACTATCAATATAGTTTATATTTTAGATACTTTGTATATATTTACGAGGATTTCATAGGCAGTTTATAAATATATCATTGGAAGATTCAGATACATTGTATCTCTTTTAAAGAAAATTGTTTATGGTTACAAGGGAAGCGATTTAAATAACTTTAGTAGATTTAATTAAATGAAACAAATAAAATAAAATTAATCGATTTCATTTTTAAATAATTTATTAAGTAGTTATATTTATTTATTTTTATTCTTATTAATTATCGCCTTAAATGCATTTTTTACATGATACCTATACATTTTTAAAGTAAGTTATAACATAAGTGTTGTTCTGACGTCAGTCGTGAAATGGTGAAATGGCAAAACGTACTGACTACAAATCAACTGTCAACTATCAAATTGACAGTCTGTAGAAACAATGTTGCCAGTTTAAAACCCAAACCTCTAAAAAATACCCTATATAATAAGAGCAAAAAATAATTACTTGAGGTACTAAGAAACTAGTTAAAGAGCAATGTGTAGTAATTTTGATGATATTATTATAAACATAAACATGAATAGTTTGATATGGAACAATTTTGTAATTAGCAAACTGTGACGCCCGATTGGATGTTTTATGGAACATAGCTAAATTAATACAGCGATAAAAGGTGTACATGAAAAATGTATAAAAGTTATAAGTTGGTACAATACGGAAATGTAGTTATATTATCATGGAAAATTGTACAAATGAGTTCGATTAGTGTATAAGAGCGAGAGAATTTTTTATTATAAATTTGGCTTTTACCTATATAAATTAAAGTTTTTTTAATTAGTTCGAATTTTTATAAATTAATGTTGAAAAAACAAACTTATTTGTAAACATTGATGATTGAAATTTAAAAATGCTGTAAAGGACAAAATGTTAATTGTTTAGGCCCCCTATCACACTCGATCGATAAGGATCGATAGGATAACTGTCGGTACCTTCTCATTGTTCCCTAGGACAACTGCACATCGCTAACGTACAAACAACAGTTAATGTCGAATATGTTAAGGACACTCATTGTGAACTGTCACTTATTCGTTGGCGATCTGTAATCATGCTATGGAACGATGAGAAGTTACCGATAGTCATCCTATCGATCGTTATCGATCGAGTGTGCTAGGGCCTCAGGAGAGTGAAAAGATTTTTTAAATTTTTTTTTCAAAAATCATTGTCTTTTATTTGTAGACATACAATTATGAATTTTTATTTTATAATAACACTGAATATATAATGCCGAATATTAAAATTTTTGTAAATTTATTTAATAGCCATTTTTAATTATTTTTAATTTTTCGAAAAAAAAAATATATACGTCCTTTATCAATGCAAGTCGTAAAAGACACACTTATTTTCCTAAAAATATTTCATCGGCGCAGTACATATTTAACTCATTTTTAGATTTATTATCTTTTTCAGCATTTCAAATTTCAGTGATTGATATATTAAAATGCAAAGAAAACTTTGGCCCTTCCATTAACTTGCTACATCTAGCAAAATTCCATTATCGATCCGAATCAAAATCAAAATATGTATTTGATCTTATGTCAGAATATGTTAAAACTAAATCAATTAGTTCATTAATTTCCTAGTTCAGTGCGGTATCGGAACGCCAACTACCATCTGGTTTCCCAGTTTTCCAGTAAAGCGATGTATGGCCGCGCGCATTTTTTCATTAGAATTTTTTATGGGATTTTTCATACAACCCTCCCTCGACAAAAAACCAAATCCGCACAGGGTCGTAAAAATTGTATGCGTTGATTTATAACTTCTACGTGTGGAATTGATAATCCCAGAGTATATATGACTCATGACAAATGTTTAACATAATTTTACATAATATTAAAATAAATTATTTTATTTACTAGTTTATTTTCTGACTGCCAAACGAAAAAAAGTTTTCAACAATCTTAATAAATTTGGGAGGAGGGTAAGGATACCTCCCCCCCCTGGGAACCATTTGTTGGATGATTAACATCTCTACTGTATGTCACCCCGAATGGTCAGCTACTTTTGGTGACTTAGCAGGAGTGCCCGGGTTCATGGGATAAGGTTTGTCAAGGTCTTTGTGGTGGATTCATTTGCCCACCAGCTGCATGACAGGCTGGATCGGAAAAGACTGATTGAGAGAGATATTTTGACTCTCCAGCAGGGTTCGAACCCGGCGTACGCAAATAAATTTTATTTGATGAATTTGTGTTATTTCACAAATAATTATTTAAAAATAATATATACTATGATACTTTTTTAGATATTCACGGCCAAAAGCATTTTTGTTGTTTGTTTTTGGGGTGTTATGCCGTGTTGCGCTACCTCCTTCTTTAGCCGACGTTTCGAACACGTCGTCGGATCTGCCGGATCTGCCCTGATGATGGACTCTGCAACGCTGTCCGAAACGTTAGCTAAAGAAGGAGGTAGCGCAACACGGCATAACACCCCAAAAACAAACAACGAAAATATATACTATATTTGCTGCCCGTTTCACAGTGGAAAATACTCT
The DNA here is from genome assembly GCA_951813805.1 of Limnephilus auricula. Taxonomy (NCBI): domain Eukaryota; kingdom Metazoa; phylum Arthropoda; class Insecta; order Trichoptera; family Limnephilidae; genus Limnephilus; species Limnephilus auricula. Next base: position 2,462,587 of record OX638403.1, read on the forward strand.
CAGTATTGCCCTGATGTAAGACCACTATTTAGAATTGAAACGTTGCTTGAAATGGCTTTAGCCGTGTTTAGTGACTAGATCTGAATAGCCAGGTACTTCCCCACCTTCCTCTTCCCCATCTCCTTCCCTTCACTACTTACCTTCAACCTCACAACATACCCCAATTGGGGAAGCCATAGTCTCACTGGCTCCAGGCGGGAGCAGTTGGGACTCTTGTGAGGTATTCACTATAAAAAAGGATTCTCTCGGAAAATCGCCTTGCACCGCAGTGAGAGGGATAGATTCATATGTTCGTCACTCCTGGAGGAACTGACCCCCAGTTTCCCAGTTTTATTTTACAGAATTGAACCCAGGATCTCAGCCTTGCTTCTATCACTTAGTTAATGGGACCCTATCCCTTCGATCATATTTAAGTGTAGCTTCAGCTAAGAACTACCAACATTATCTTAATTTTCTGACTGACTGCTGTCTTTATGTATGCAAGATTCATCACGAACTAAATGCTATCTATTATCGAATGCTATTGACTATTCTGCAAGTCTGGGATGAATATTTCTTAAAGTGTTGAGTGACAGTCATATTGCCCTTCAAAAGAAAATTAATGGATGATTAACATATTTTATTCGTAAAAATTATGAGGTTTTCTACAATCTAACCATGAACGCCATTAAAAGGAAACCTTTGAACCAAAATGAATTATTTCACAAATATGTAAAACTTCGTAACATTACTCACTATTCTTAATAGTTATTCGTAAGTTTTCTATTAAAAAAACTGCCAGAAAACAAACCTTTGATAGTCATTAATCATATTTGCGCTGTGAACGCAATTACTTTATATCTACTTACCATTGTTATAACTTCGATCCGAATGAATAAAATGTCGACAAAAAGTTGATAAAATACCATAACACCTACTTTTAACGATGTTTTCCATAGTTAATTCTATCATAAAAAAACTAAAGAAAACCATGAAAACTTTTACTTATTTTTATATCATGGTGGTATTTTGGTTCATCAATCAAACAGCTTCATTGTTAAGATTTCAGGAGCGAAAATCAAAACTAGCTACTAGGAGTCCAGGAAGGAGTTGGAGGAAGTGAATTGGGAACAGTGAACAGGCAATCCATTGTTTACGTTACGAAAAACACAGATTTATGATCTGGCTGCTCTCCAGCATACATTACGTATTCAGATATCTCTCATCCAAACAAACCGATCGTTAATTCCCAAATACTAATATAGACGGCTGGATGACTCGGTGTAAAATTTTCACAATATCCATATTAGGGTGCTGCAAAAACGTACGAACAATATTTTTTTCGATTTTTCTAGGGGGGGGTGCTGCAAAAAAGTATGAAATATTTTTTTTTTTGATTTTTCAATGGGTCACTTTTTTATGTTTTCAAATGTCTAAAAAATTACACAGTTTTAATGGAATTTTATTGGCCAGCCGTGAAAATGTAGGGGTTTGACCAAAAAGCATAAAAAGTTGGTATTTAAACTGATTTATCGTTGCTTGAAATGGATTTAGCCGTGTTTGGTGACCAGATCTGAATAGTCAGGTTCTTCCCCACCCTCCTCTTTCCCATCTCCTTCCCCTCCCCTAAACTACCTTCAGTCTCACAACATACCCCAATTAGGGATGCCATAGTACACTGGTTCCAGGGAGGAGTTAGGAGTATTGTGCGGTATTCATATAAAAAAAAAATAAAATAGGGATGGTCTAGAAGAATAATCGGATTTGTTGATTCAAAAGTCTGGGTTTTCGGAATTTTGAATGAATGCAAACTATCACAAAAATACTATGTTTCTGAATCTCAAAAACAGTAAAAATGCAGTAACAAAACTTTAAACAGCTCTACTGCAAAACTAGAAAATGGCACATCCGACATTGTTCTTCGGGACCGTCGATATATTTTAAGCAATTTTTTTACAAAATGTACTTTTAACACAATATTAAAATCAATTAAATTGTTATATGTTACACAAACGCTTCTAGGCACCATTTTATGTCGCTATTGTAAATTAAATCTAAAAACAAAAAAAAACGTTATTACTCAAAGACTCTAATTGCGATACTTACACCTTTAAGCACGTTTAAAATACTGCGGGATTGGGAAAAATGTGTGTTTAACTTATCTGCGGCTTAGTTAATTCTGTACGCAGTGACATGTTTCGTCTAATCAATCGTTACCGTTAACGTCACGTTTTTCGAAACTTTGATCAATGGTAGCGACCGCAAAATTTTATTGAAACGCAAAAAGAAAAAACAATACGTATATATGTTTGGCTATTGATAAAATTTACAAGGGTGCCCCGATAAAAAAGATGAACATTTACGTTTTGAAGCAGCCTAATCCATATAACCAGAGGTGATTGAACGTCTATGCGGTGTGGTCTGAGGTCTGATTGATGTGAATTCATCTTCATTCTTTCGGACAGATGTGAGTGGAATGTTATTTTTATTTTTTACGCAGACCACCGATGAGGATCGAGTTCTTTTGTGAAATTCTTCAGCGGTGATGAATAGCCGTTATTAAAAGAACAAACTATATTTTAATTTTATTTACAGTCTGAGCGAATCAACGGCATTAATCTAGATACGTTTTAATAATTCAGTGTTGCTATAATATGAAGAAGGAAACAAATCCAAATGAAAATAAATTAAAAGAAAATACTTTTTCAAATTTTGCAAATTCACTTTGTGGCACCATTTTATTAATGAAAAATTAAAACACTTCGTTTTTACCACGAAAATCTTTATTTTAACACATCGACATGTTTCGAGAACGATGTTCTCTTCCTCAGGACATAAAATGTACTAACACTAAATTATCAAGTATAAAGCTATGGTAGAAATGAAAGTAGTGGGGGGGGAGGGAGGTGGTGAGGGGAGGTGCTCTACTTTCCCCGTTACGTCCCCCCCACTACTTTCATTTCTTTATACTTGATTATTTAGTGTTAGTACATTTTATGTCCTGAGGAAGAGAACATCGTTCTCGAAACATGTCGATGTGTTAAAATAAAGATTTTCGTGGTAAAAACAAAGTGTTTTAATTTTTCATTAAGAAAATACTTTGTTTTAAGTCACTTTATTTTTATTTAACGTTTAGCGGTTTCGGTACCTCCGTACCATCATCAGGACTATTACAAAAATAATGTCTACAAATAACAGAAGTACACATAAATATACATAATGTTATGAAAGAAAGGGACAGTATACTAGAGTGGGACAGAGCGTCAGTTGTTGCTTCGTTTGAAAAATTAACATCTAATGAAAATCTTTGAGGTGACTTTAAAAAATTAAGATTATCGCTTTTTTGTTTTATTTTTTGATGACATATTATTTAAGGGGATTTTGTAATTAATAGTTTCTCTTTGTTGTAAAAGCTTCTGTCCTCTCTTCATTCTAGCCGAGCTTTTACAGGGCAATGACGCGCTTACTGCGAGTAGTAAGAGGCTAAAAGTATCTCAAGATCATTGATTTGTTATACACAAGTAGTGATATGCACCCAGGAATATATCCCGAAGTAAATAAAATTTTTCTATATTATGAAATAGTATTTTTTTACGTTGGCTCCATACAAGAATGCCCTGACGAAAATAGTTCCTAAAAGAGTCTATGTCATATTTGGGGATCTTTGAAGGAAAGGAAGGAGATAAAGTTTGGGAAGGAAAAGTATGAGGGGTGTCTAGGAATTTGGGAGGTTGTATCTCCAGGATTGACGAATGTATGATTCCATCTCTCCCACTGCAGTGCAAAGGCGATGTTCCTTTCCGAGAGGTTAAAATGTCTCTCTCAACCAGTGTCTCCGGCCTGACACACAGTTGCTGGCAGATGGTTCCACCGCTGCAATACCCATGCAAACCTGATTTTAAATGTAGCGAACCACTTTGGGTGACCTAAGACAGTGTTGTTTATTCAATAAATTAAACCAAGGCGGCGGTACCCACACCTGCCTCCTATATTAAGGAACTCCAATACCAATACTATATGGGTAAAAATAGTTTTTGATTTTCTGTCCAAAAATGACAAAGTTGTGAGCTTACAGGGTAAACTTAGATAAAAAGTAAAAAATTGGGTCTCGTGACGTAGTACGAGTAGGATGCAAGGTTTTTTAAAAATATCCATATATCGATATCGATATATATAGAATTAAGTCGATATTGATATATATCAAATTAAGTCGATATTGATATATATCAAATTAAGTCGATATTGATATAACAGTCTAGTACGCTGATATATCGATATTTCTCCTTTTTTAAAAGCATATAGAAATCCAATGTAGTTTTAGTTGCATAAAACGTTTATCGATTATGCATGTATATATTTTTTTACGTATGTAAATAAACACAAAATTTGGATATGTACCTCATATAAAATTTATTTTTCCATAAATTTATTTAAAAAATTTAATTTCAGTATTTAGTGTAGTTTGTGCCAGCTATCAGCTTAAAAAATAAATAACTTTGACAGTCTGCTTCCTTGTAACCGGTTTCTGCTTTGAGTTATAGTGGCTCCCGCCTTTGAAAAAATACGTTCAGAAGGAACACTTGTTGCTACAATTGGTCCGATATTTCGATACTACATAGTGAGTTTTTCGTTATTGATATATTGACATCGGCGTATCGATATCCGATATATCGTTGCATCCCTACGTACGAGACCCGATTTAATGCAATTCGTATTTCGAATGAAAGCGCTGCAGTACTGCTGCGCCAGTCAATGTATGTACTGTGACATCACAAGCTGGCAAACATCAACATTTTGACGGCTTATATCATCGATTCCATTCGGTATTTTCAACCAATTTATCATAATAGTGTGCTGTTTTATTTATCAAAACAAATTGTCGTTTGTAATTATATTTCATTATCATCAGCCATCAGTTGATCATTCATAAACGAAGGCGATCCTGATAGGATTTTATTTTATTATATGGTCCCCGATTCCCAAAACTGATGGGACAATGACATCTTCTAGATGGAGAATGTTGAAAGGCTGGATAAAGTGTGGAGGAGAAGGAGATGAGGAATAAGAAATACCTGATAATTTTTTTTTAACACGGTAGTAATAAAAAGATTTAAAGATGCGAATGCCCACAAATGATTCAATTCTTTGTAAATATCCAAAACATTTCACATTATCACTTACGCCAAGCATTTTATTTCAGAGGGATAATCTAGCATTATCTTATATCGCAGCATCTTGGTACGGATTTGGTCCATTGCTAGTGACGTTTTGTTCGCAGCTTCAAGCAAAGGCGGCCCGTGACTGAAATCGCCAGCAGTGATTTTCTATTTTAAAATGTGCCTACTTATATAATGTATTTGTAGCAAATTAATTAATGTGTGTACTACAATTCATTCGCTCCACTTAGATACATAATTAAAATAATCATCTCGAAAATAAAGGACACTCATCAATTCATCACTGAAAATCTCGCGAAACCGTTTAAATTCACCGCGCACGAGTGCCAAAGTGTTAATGTTGAAGGACTTATATATTATTATTCCTAAATAAATACATTCCACACGTATTGGATTACGCATGATCGTAGTGGTTCATTCAATCGCCTTCAAGGCGCTTTGCGCATGCGTCGATAATGCACGGGATGAGTTTATATATTTGCACTGCTCCAACACGAGATTTGCTTTTATGAGCATAATCTGTCTCGCTCATGTCACTGTTTCGGCGGGCTGAGCTCTCTCGATAGTGGTATGGTAAAACGAGGTTTTGGGGACATCGGAATATGCACGACTTGTTTGCGATAGCTCAATTATTGACTTGGTGGGAATTATGACTGAAACGTGCTTTCGTATATCGATGATTGGGGCATAGATGTCGTAAAATATGTGAAGACTAAAGACAATCAGTGCAATAAGCACATACCAAGGAACCGCCTCTGACTTCAAGTAGGTCCACCTCCGCGTTATTACAGAAGCCGAGAGCCGAAATTAGCACAACGACTTGTTAGGCAATTCCGAACACTAATTCACGGAATGTCTGTTTTGCGAATGAAATTGGCGACCAGCTTCTGCGACTAAATGACCATCCAACTAACTAATATCTATGAAATTTAATTTCAACGCGGTAATTGCAGAAGTTAGCTTTTTGGAAATTCCGACAGAGGAAATACCAACGCTTTAATCGTTACCACTTTTATGTGTCTTTTTTATGTTTTCGTTAATCTGGAATTTTATTGCCGATAGAGCACACGAGTCTCAATTGCGCAGAATATGTTTATTTTTGTTTTAACATCATGAAAATAGAAAATTAACCAATATTAAATTATTTTTAAATACAGTGAAATACATTGGAATAAAAGTAACTAAAATAAATTTGGTAAGTACCATCGTCCTTTTAACAAGTCCTAATAAATTACATTAGCGCATTAAAATTACGTAACACCATCATAAAGGAAAAAAAAATTAAACCTAGTATAATATAATACCTGTCGTAAATAAAAAAAATCAACATGAAACGAAAACATAAACGTAATCAACATAAATTGGGTAAATATTAATATGAAAAGTTAGTTAAAGAATATATTTATAATAATATTAAGGAAAAAAATGTTAGAAATTTCTGATTTAAATCTTATGGAATAAATGAAAATATCAAAGGAACCGAATTAATTATTTCATGCCAGTATAACCTTTAGACTTGAGAATTAATGAAATAAATAGTTTTAGACGAATAAACAAAGAACAACTCTGGAAGTCTCGTATTACGATTTAGTACTCGAAACGATATTAGCTTTGTCAAGTCGGGTGCAACTAGTACAAAATCGCTCTTGGTTCTTCCGCAAGATGAGTCGGTTAAATCCAGTAAATTGTCGTAATTAATTTTAATTTCTCTCTTTCAATTTTTATTTTATGTGCTTTAGTATGGTGACCAAACAGTGGAATTGTACTCTAAATTAATTCTTACAAAGACAATGAAGAGAAAATAGTAATTTGTTGTTTATCTTTTAAATAAATGTTTATTTCCGAAACATAATAAAATAAAACAATTTGGGTAGCGGGCGTCAGTACTGCCGCCACGGGAACCATTTATTGGATAACCAACACCTCTATCATAGGTCACCCCAAGTGATTCGCTATGTTAGTTGATATAGCAGGAGAAATCGGATGGCAGGCCGGATCGGGATAGACTGGTTATGGGAGACCTTTTGATCGAAATACCGACCGCAAAACAATGTAACACAGCCCGAAAAGTTGACTACAGAATGAGGAAATGCAACACAGTATTTGAATTTCTCCTATTAGGATTAATACAAGCGGATAATATGGCTAGTTCACTAGAGGGTTGAACTCAATGAACGAAATCAAGTAATTTTTTAATTTCATTTAATTCGTCTTAAATATCATATGATATTGCCTGCCCTAAACAAAACTCCGTGCATGCCAATGTATTATTTATTTATTTTTCACGTTCTCCGTAAAATGATTATACAACAATATAAATCATGGAGAAATTACAAATTAAAAAGTGCATAGGGGCAGTTTTACTATTTTGTGTCATCTGTCAAAAAATAATTGCTGAACTGTCTTTTGACATAAAAAAATATTGATCTTTAAGCAGTTGAGTAGATCTGTTTATTGGCGCGTTCTGAGTCAGAAGTCCTCGCTTTAGGAGCATAAAAAAGTGCATGGGATCTCCCACGACTATACTTGTTAGAGACATAAAAGTTAATCTCTTTCAACATAGGCGGATTGAGTATGGTACCAGAGATTAGCTTAAAAAATGTTAACCTAAAACTATTAATTGTTTCTAACCATTATAATACTTATCCTGTGATCTGTTTTAATTAATATCTAGTATTACAATATTCTTGATAAAACGGGTTAAATCAATCAAATTACAATACTTTCGAAAATACTTAATCCAAGATAAACTACAGCATGGATTTATTAAATAAAGCTAAGTTTGTTTACCCGGCGACCCACTTATTATTCCGTTACCTGCATATTTCGTACCCGACCCGTGTCAGTTGATGGAATTACTCCGTATCCCAGGCGCATGCACCTGATCCTTCCTGCTCAGTGCATCTATCAATATTTCCTATTCTTGTCGTAACGTATTATTTTCTATTTTCAATCGAAAATTGAAAGCTTTTTTGATCAAAGCCCCTCAGATGTGATGTTGATACAACAGTAATAAAATCACTCAGCGATGCATGAGAAATATCCCAGGCAAACTTTACTACAATATCTAGTGTGAGCAATTTGAAAATTAAAGAGTTGATATTGGAGAGAATAAAGTTGTTCCCAACACAAAAGATTAATGAATAATTTCTAAGAAATATCAAATGGCGTTTTAATGCTATTTCAACACTTAATACCGTACATTGAAGTGAATTTTTCGCTTTTTTTTACAACTCATATGGGTCTCGTGGAAATCGCTGTGTCTAACTTACTATCATGGTTATAAATATGATCTAAACGGTGTTAGAAAGAGAAATTATCATGCTTTATATTAAAATCTAAAATTAAACTGTAAATAATTAAAATGTACACCTTTATGAATCCAAAGTTTCCGAAAGCAATTTGAAAATAAATTATAAATCTTTGAAAAGTTTTGATTAATAATTTAAATTTAAATTTAATAATTTAAATTTAACACATTAAACAATAAAAAAGTGAGGTTAAAATAACGTTTACATTACTTTTGTTTAATAAAATATTGTTTTCATTATCCCTATTAGTTATAAAAAACGTAAGGTGATCACTTTTAAAACTTTTTATGTTTGCTTACATTTTTTTTATATTTAAAAAATTATATATTTACTTCGAATTATAAAATTTGAAAGCGTATAATAAATAAATAAAAAAAAACGTAAAATCACCTTTCCAAAACAGTTTTTAGTTTTCAGATATATTCAGAAATATTCCAATTATTTGTTTTTTTTTGCAAAACGGCAATATTTTGTACATATCGACCCTCTAAAAAAATACGGTCTAGTCCTTACGGAGGGGTTAACACCAAACAAGGGTTTGTTACATTAGCTCGCAGCGATTCACTCCAAGTAATTTGCTGCGTTTGGTGACTTAGCAGGGGTGTCCGGGTTCATCTGGTGTCATGCGCCTAGGTCGAATGCCAATGCGCACATACTGCATGGATTCAAATATCCGTAATTCCTACACATCCCTCATATCTTTTTTATTCCTAGAACTTCCTCAGTTTCCTTTCCTTAAAATACCCTCCACATATAAACAATTTTTTTGCCAGGAAAGCAATACATTTTTAACCCTCTTTTTGGCACAATGTTGACCCTCTGTTGACAATGCAAAATCTGTCGCTTGAAAACATTTTATCTTTTCATTATTTTTTATAATTTTATGTTTTGGTATGAGTGACAATGTCTGTGACATCAGAACGCGTCTCAGTAATGAGAATTCTTCATAGTGAAAACAGATTAAAAGTTAATTTTTCCAAAAATGTAAACAGAGCTTTCAAATATTTTAGGAACATAATATTAAAAACAAGTTTAATTCTAAGCAAGTCGTCAGGGTATTTGTTAGAGCTAGAAGTCAAATGAAAATATCTTGTAGTTTTGCAATTACAAATTTTGCAGCAGACTCTGTGAATTCATGGAAAATATCCACGTTTCATCATTTTAAAATCAGACAAAACTAGGAAAAAATGTTTTCATTTTTATTTTATTTAAGTTACACGATAACACGCCAATGTTACTTGGAAGGTATAGGATTATTAACTCCTCGAGTCTAGACATAAATATCATTGTAAAATATTCCCGCTGACATTCAATTTCAAATAGATTTGGGACAACATCCCAAAATGAAATACTGTTCTTGAAAGCAGATGAATTTGTACAAATTATTATACAAACATGCATAATATCACGCAATTAAAAATATTAAAATTTTGAATGCAAACGTAGGTAGCTAATAAGCTTGGCGTTCTCTCTTTCTAAATAGGGGTTGTAACAAACCATCTAATTGTTATGCATATTTCCGATTAGTTTTACAATCTCGAAAACTTTCTAACTCCACGTCGTTTCGTCTCTTACTAATTAGGGCGAGGGATGCTATTAGTTAATTTGCCGCTCACACTAATGCCCTTCCGAGTTCTGACTGGGCGAGTATTTTGGTCGAGTAGCGAGTATATTAGTAACTAAACGTGTCCGAACACCACAATTTTAGTAGAGTAGGCTAGTCAGCTCTTTAGTAGATTGAATCCATTTGGTTCTATTTTTTCGGCGAGTAGAGTTTCCCTCCACGCATCCCTGCGCATGACATGCGCAGTTCATTCGTAGACGCAGTCAAGCGCGATATGTCGTCCCGTTGGAGCCAAAATGCTACTCTAAAATTCTTTATTTTTGCGGCTATTAATCTATTTTCATGCCCATGTGTTATTTATTTTGATCTAACTAATTTATTCTTCCACCTCTTCTAAAATAACCACTACAATCAGCGTATTTACTTTATGGCGTTGCAATCTATTTGCGTTGCGACGCGCCATTTACTAATGAGCTCTACTTGACAGTAGTGCGAACACTTTTTGGTGAGTCAAGTAGCGAGTTACTCGCCACTCGACTTACTACTTGTCAGATGCGAACAAGGCATTACAGATGTAATCCTTGGAAGGAATATCACAGCTGGGATGACAGATATAATGTCATGTGATAACTATAGCTCTAGAGAGTAAGTTTCTCTCCGGTGCTTACCGCGCATCTTCAGGTAAAACTCTGGCAGGACTCAAATGATTTAAGCTAACCTAGAGTGAATATACTCGTTGTAACCCTTTTGATAAAAGGTTAAACGAGCGGTTAAGGGAACAATTAAGTTTCCTTTGGGAGAAAACGCCCAAATTTATTGTTAAAGTTTATTATAGATACTGTCTTAATATTGTTAGTGTCGTATTTGCGAATTGAGTGTACCCGAAATAAATACTAATTTTGTTTACTGTTAAAATTGTGCATTTTATTTAATTATCCCGTTATGTACATTATATTTCTGACCACGATACAAAAGAAGAAATACATCATTGAAGACGTGTTATTATTTGGTGACAGATATAGCACTACGTTGCCCAAGCGGTTAAGGTAAATCTAATAAAGATACATTTAGTTGTCAGCCAGATGAAAATCAGGAACAACATGTTTTCCCATGATTTTTCCCTCCAAAAAAATTACCGTTAAAGTGCTTATTATTTATTTATTTGTAACATTAACACCTTTCGGCTTTATACATCAAATAACACAATATAAGGCGTAAACTACAACATGGGAAATTAGAATTGAGGGAGAAATAAAGAAACATGAGTATCAGAATGTCAGAATATCAGAATGTGTAATTAACAAAGCAAAACAAAAACCTGTTTAAGTAATGCCAAAGAAATATACACTTGTAATTAATACTTATTCAATTTAATTAGAAATACATGTAAGTAACTTTAGATGAAGATGAGATATAGTGAGTAAAGTATATTTCAAGTTGAAAATATATCTAAATTAGTATTATGTACCTAAGCTGACGGACAGCTCTGAGGAGCATGTAAAACAGTAAATAATACAAAATATACAAATTGCGAACATGTATAAATAACAAAGCAAACACTGTGATTCAGTAAATAATACAATGTTGCAACGATGAAAAAATATATTTAGATACATAATATGTGTAAATAACTTAACATAAAGATGAGATACGTGAAAAATATTTAAAGGTAGGTAGTAATATAATAACTGAATAAATGAATGCCGGACACACGCGTCCCAAAAAGAATTATGGCTGGTCACCCAGGTGGAAAGAGAAAAGTGGGAAGACCCAGACGGAGGTGGGAAGACGAAGTAAGAGGGGATGCAGCACAGCTTCTCCAGATAACAAACTGGAAGTCAGCCGCTGAGGACAGGAGGAGTTGGAGGCGAATGTTGCGGGAGGCCAAAGCTCGATATGGGCTGTAGCGCCATCGAAGAAGAAGAAGTAATATAATAACGGTGTTAATAATAATAAAAAACACTTAACGACCGTTAAACTGTGTTTTCGTAGAACGTCGTGTAATGTCTGTACATTTCGTTTTTCAAATTCTTACTTAAAAAAATATATGGTTTTGATCTGGCAAGGTTGTATTTTACCAGCCTAATAAGCTTTCTGAAAATTTTTAACAAGTGTCAAACGATTATGTATGAAGAATCCTTACTAATTAAAAACTGACAAAAAATGTTCATGGAAAGATAATATGTACAATGTACATTGCTTACACGGCCAAAGAGGGTAGTTTATCTGTTGTATATATTTGTTCTATTTGTCATTGGACTTGATTCCCATTTCCCATGTTCCTATTTCAAATCTTTCTCCTTTGAATTCCTTCCTTTGCTCGAGGTTCCTACTCACGAATATTCAAATAAGAAGATGTCTATGAACTACCCACAGTGCCGCACGGAAAATATTGTTGTTGCAATCTCGCCTTGAAAAACACAAGTCGCAATTCTGTCGCGCTTGTATAAGCAACATTAGTAAGCTCGCAAACAGCAATTATCCTTATGATATGATAAAAAGGAATGACCATCGTATTTTCAAATAACAACTGTGCCAGTGACGTGCATTATCCTGAAAGTGAAGCTAGGACCATCAACAAAAGGTAGGAACTCGATTCCTGTGCTCCAGCTATTCTTTTGTCGTATAAAAACACAATCATATGTACCTTTTCTAGTTTCGCTCCATAAGTTTTTTTACAGTCCACTGAGTGTTATAGGAATTTCAACAATAAGTATGATATATTTTAAGATGAGAAGATGGCTACATCTTACAGGGAATAAACCCAATGTTCAATGAAACAGTAAAATGAAGAATATCTGTTAATAATTTTATGTTGTTGTGTGTAAAAGCTTCTAGAAACCCAGAAAAAAAGTAATAAATACACTGACAATATGTCCCAAAGCCGAAAACGTTTTGTTCCAACGAACACACTGTCACGTACTTTGATAATGCTGCAATAAAGTCATATTAGTTTAAATGTATTCACAAACAGTGGTGGTCGTGGGAGAAAGGCGTGAGAAGTTAACACAATAAAAATATACAAAGACCTGAATACTAACTCAACAATGGACGCATTCACATAATCAGAACGGATTGACACCATATGATTATTCTTAGGACATAAACTATGAATTATGTGGATTTTATTATATTGTAAGTCTACCTACAGAAATAATAATATAATAAAATTGTTCTTTGTCTTGCTTTCTAGCCTAGTATTGACCATATTGTGGTGATCGTAAAATCACCAAAACATTTAATTAGCAATTTAATGAATAAAGAGAAAAAATTATATTATGAAATCAATAAATACTCCTCTATTTATCTATTCTATTTGAACTCAACATGGTGTAGGCGAGTTCGTACGTTTAATGTGATTTAAAGTCGGGTTGTTTAAAAAAATTTTAACAATAATTCATCAAATATTATAAGTAAATTTTTACGTTCTGTGTAAGTTCTATTCAAGTTCTGTTATTATATATTTATAGGCCAGTTGCTTCATGAAACTGAAATAAACACAGAAATTGAATAGAACTTTCAAAGAACGTTGAATTATTAAAACAACCCATCCTAAGTATTTTAAGCTAAAATATAGTTTTCAAATTTTGAACTTTCCCTTGAAAGAACAACTTTATGCGTCAATCGTGAAATTTGAAGACTACCCATCCCCAAAATTGTGATTTATTTAGTGTTCTGAGAAAAGAAATATTAGAGACAATGATTTTTTTTTATATTTCACAAATTGAACAAGGAGAGTCACTCAGTATGAAGAAATGTTTCTATCTTTACAATTTTGTGTTATAATATTACGAGCAAAGCATGTATTTGATGGCCTCCGTGGTTAATGGGAAAGGATCTCGATAAGGATCCGGTGTGCGTAAGTAAACATTATTTGATTGATTTGTGTTGTTTCATAATTTAATAATTTAAAAATAATATAAGTATATTTGCGGCAAGTTCCAGAGTGGAAGATATTTATGACCAGGTACTTCCAACCTTCCTCTTACACACACCCTGTCCCTCTCTACTACCTCCAACTTACCATACTTCAAACAGGGATGCCATAGTCTCACTGCCTAAAGGCGGTTAGGAACATTTGGGACTCTTGTGCGTTATCACCACAAAAATACAAAACAACAAATATATAATTTTTATATGAAAAACTCTCTTTTTATAACTTTTGAAGATTATTCCCATCAATGTAATAAATCATTGAAGAAGAAGAGGAAAACAATAATGATCTAAATTAAAATATGAAAATGAACAAGACACAGAAAATTATAAAACATAATGGTCGCAACTGGTACACGAACCCAGATCTCACGTCTTACTGGAACGGCGCTCTACCAATCCAGCCATTGCGCCCGATAATATGGGAAATATTAAAAAATAGCTGTAGATAATATGGAAAAATAAAAACATCAGTCGAAGAAAATATTGTCAATTCTGAAATTTGAATTACGACTTTGACAATTACGGCGGTATTATAATCGGACGCAATGGCTGAATTGGTAGAGCGCTGTCCCGGTAAAATGTGAGATCTGGGTTCGTGTACCAGTTGCGACCGTTATATTTTATTTTTCTGTGTCTTGTTCATTTTTATTTAAATTATTAGTGTTATCTTCTTCTTCAATGATATACAACAAATATATTGCTGATATGATGAGATTCTGAAAATAAATCGACAAAAAATAATGTAACTAATAAGAGTTGAACGGTATGATGAAACAGGGATCAAAGTAAGACATAGTACGAGTTACGATGGCTAATAAACGATTAAAAAACCGCTCAATGTCCAATTATTAATAGCTGTAATATAACGTAACAATCAACGTGGATCAAATATGTATTAAAGCTATTAGGAAGTTGGGTTCGGTTAGCATCCGAAGTTAAGGGAAGCTAAATTAACCGTAAACTACCCTCATCTCGTCAAGAACCGGGGGGTGATGTTTTCCCTCGTGCTTTACGGGTGCAATCATTCACTACGAGTTAACTGAAGAATATGGTTGAACTTCAATATTTTTATGTCACAGAAGCAATATTTTATTGGAAGAGTCGGTTGCACTTTCAGGAATTCTGCAACTGGTCGTTTTTACGACTCGTTCTTGAGTTCAACAGCTCGGCTGTGGAACGATTTGCCGGCCTCTATGTTTCCTCCTTTCTACAACATGGGTCTCTTCAAGACCCATGTTCACTCCTTCCTCTCCTCAAAAAGACCCTCCACGCAGCATCTTCAAAGATGACATAGGCCCCGAGGGAAATTATTTTCCTCAGGGCCTCCTGTGTGGAGTTAATATTAAAAAAAAAAGTAAATGGTCAGTTTCTTGGCGAGTGGCATCGCGTCTGGGTCCCATCCAGGTGTCACCCCCTCTCCTGTTCACGGCGAAGGGGGAGTCGCATAACTTTTCTGATATAGCGACGATAGCGGATACGAAAAATAACGCCGATTAGCGAAGATTCAAACCGCGCTTATAACACGTGATCTTTTTACGTCTGGCGGGTCTGTATGGGATTGTATGGCGAGCGCTATTGTGTTATAAGTATCTTTTTGATGTGAACTTCGCGTTTATCGCCCGCTTTATAGTGGGTAAATACCTACGTAAAAATTAGGAGCTTCTTCATCTAAAATATAATTATTATATATATATTATCTTCATCATAATTAGTAAGATATATTAATTGTTTTTAGCTTGTCTATTTGCTTTATTATGTTTATTTTTTTTTATTTTTATATTTATGTTGAGGTCCTTTTTTTCGAGATAATAAACCAGAATATATTGGCAAATGTTGTTTGTGTACTTGTTTTTTGAATCAAGTAATGAAAAGCGAACGATTCCAGAATTGGTCGAAAAGTAACAAACTTTGTACTTTAGATTTTAGGGCACGTCTTACAGTAAGTTATTTAAATTATTCAAATAGTTTAACAACAAAATATTTTATGTTTGATATTCAAATACATTTTAATGGTGAATCATCAATATTTAAACAGAAAATCATTAATATTAAATGTGTTTTCAGCAACCAAGCCCAATAAATCAATATACTTTAGCTTATTCTACAAAAAATATACTTTATTCATTTCCTTATTATTAAAATTGAACTCCGTTCCTTCTGGTGTCAATTTTGGTGCTTTGATGGTAAAAAAAAATATATCCTATATATAGTAGTTATAGTACTACGAGTTTCCGAACACCGTGTATGTAATTTATTTAATTAAAAAAACTGTATGGAAATTTTTCTAAAGAAACCGAAGTTTTATAATCTCAAAAGTTGAGCAATATTGTTTCGTACAATGCGGTAGTTGACTGGCCAAATGAAATAAAGATTATAAAAAAAAGAAAAATTCAAAGACCAACCTTCAAACCTCAAAACCACACCTAAACTCATGACAAAGGACATTAACATCGCACAAGTTTAATAAATTGAATAATTCGGGATTATCAACGTTTGTTATTATAACTAGGGCAGACTCGTGAAAAATCACGGTATATCTATTATAATTGTAGGATTCGTGAAGCTGAATATGCATAAAAAAATAATTGCCTCAAGAATTCCCTTTTAAAAGAAGAAATTTATGTATCGAATGTTGGTAAAGTTAAGAAATTACGACATCTATCCAATGACATTATAAAAATACAAGACATGTTATATTCATACTGATCGAAAAAAATGTAGCACCGCTTATGAAAGGGGTAGCCATTAAAATAATAGATAATAATAGTATAATAATAAGTATGCCCACTGGACCTAGTTGAGTGAAAACACGCGCGTTGTCTGAGTAACGTGTTGTTAGCAACGTATTTGAATATTGCCGCCAGAGGTACTGCTAGCGCCTCTGGCGGCCAACTGAGAAACTACTACTGCCCCTGCGTCGGTAAAGAAGGGATTGACACCGTGGGTTGGCAAGACTGCTCGGACCTGCAACTGACTCAGCTACCAACCCCCCGAACGGAAGGCAACGGCTGGAATTTGAATGGCGAGATGTAGTCTTCTCGAGATTGGATATTATTATTGTCATTTACCGTGGAGACAATATATTTCATTATATATATCTACTTAGCGTTTTATTATTGCTAACAGTATATTCACTATATTAATTCATCCAAACAACTTTCAATCATTTGAACAAAGGAAATATGCATTTTGAGGAAAGAATTTTTACTTCTTTGGTAATAGCAAAAAGTAATTATTGAAAAAATTTTAATTTATAAGGTATTTTTGGTTTCTACTTTATCGCTTGTCTGATGTGAGAAGAAGTTACAATTTTGAATAAAAAGTTCGATGAATTTAAAGAATGTTACGTTGTTTTTTTTTAATGAAAACCAAAAGAATATCATCTGACAACAAAGTTGGTGACCAAATAACAAAGTGGCACTTCATCACTCCTTTAAAAATAATTAAAAATATATCATTTTGAGTTTATATATATATATATATAAAATATATCGTTTATATCAAAAACTAGGTTAAATAGGTTGGGTAATGGGCTTTTTATATTCATCACATCTAATGAATTTTCAAAGGGGTGTTTAAAAGTGGGCCTATTTGTTGTGTTTATTTTTATAGAGAATACCTCACAAGAGTCCCAACTGCTCCCGTCTGGAGCCAGTGAGACTATGGCCTCCCCAATTGGGGTATGTTGTGAGGCTGAAGGTAAGTGGGGAAGAGAAGGAGATGGGGAAGAGGAAAGTGGGGAAGTACCTGGCTATTCAAATCTAGTCACTAAACACGGCTAAAGCCATTATTAAGCAACGTTTCAATTCTGAATGGTGGTCTTACACCAGGGCGATACTGAGAGTATCTTCCGCTCTGGAACGTGCCGCAAATATATTATACATTATTTTTTATTAATTAATCGTGAAATAACACAAATTAATCAAATAAAATTTATTTGCGCACGCCGGGTTGGAACCCGCGACCTTCCGATTGGGAGTCAAGTGTCTTACCACTCGACCACGGACAGTTGTCATGTAACCGAAAATGACGTCTACATATCTATTCCAAATACGCTCAGGAATCGGTTCCGATACGCTCTGTATATTTGAATAATATCCTGTATGATGGATAGCTACACTTAGAATTATCGGCAAATAAACAAAATATTACTTAAACTCCACATCAAGGGAATTTTCTTATCCAGAATCAATGAAATTTTTATGAGCTGCCATTTAAGGATTAAAAAAATGTTTTTGGAAATTCTATTTTTGTTTTCTTGATCTTCAGTGAACTTTGGAAAAATGTTTCGTGATCCCAAATCTGAGAAGCACTGTGCTAAAATACAGTTTGAAAATCCAATTCATGATGGATGTTTCCCAGAACCATTTATGCACGGCATGCAATGTAAAGAGGATACTCGAAAAATACATTAGGTTCAGAAAAAAACTCTCTGAATATTAAAAGCTTTATTCTCTATCCCCGCTCGAGATTTGCGCTCCGGATACGAAAATAATATTTAAACGCAATTTATAATAACAAATGTTGTTGTTATTTCGTTTATAAGCCTATTCTTTTTATGATTCACGAAAGAATTTACGTAACATTTACAGGTAAAGAATTTCTTAGAATGGATGAAAGACGGAAGATATTTATTTTACCACTGAAGGTCGTTTTTGTCGATATTGTGCTTAAAATAGCATATAAATAAAGTAAACATCTGAGTTTTGAATGTATCACTTTACGCATTTCGTTTGACCCCTAAGGCTAATTTGTTCGCTTTTGGGAACTACTCATATAGGTCACATAGAAATCGTTGTGTCTCTCTTTCTTCTCTCATCTAAACGGTATTAGAAAGAGAAAATACCACGCTTTATATTCTAATCTAAAAGAAAAAATCGATAATTAAAATGTACATCTATTTTTTTTTATTGTTAATTTTTAAGTACAATACAACAGGATGTTATTGTTCAATTACAATTTAAATATACATAAATAATATTATTACTAATTAGGTATGTAATAACTATACAGATTGTCACATGACTTAGTATAAAGCATCCCTTTTTTAGTAATCATGTTTTAAGCAAGTATCTCAATATGTCTAAAATTTGTATTTGTCTAATGAAATATGTACGTGTTTTATTTTTCGTTTATGAACCGTCGTAATTGTCAAAATAATATTTTAAGTTTCAGAATTAACAATATTTTCTTCGACTAAAGTTTTTTTTTCCATATAATCGGCAGCTACCTTTCTCATTATCACAAGTTTTCATCCAAAAATTTTATTTACAAAAAAATTACGTTGTTAGAAATAAGGTGATGAAATAGGTTTTAAAATTTTATTATTAAAAATAATAATAACATTTTAAAACCTATTTCATCACATAAGTTTTTAGATTTTCACGGCCAAAAGCTTTTTCGTTGTTTGTTTTTGGGGTGTTATGCCGTGTTGTGCTACCGTTGGGCAGATCCGATGATGTGTCACACATCGTCAGATCTGCCGGATCTGCCCTGATGATGGACACTGCAACGCTGTCCGAAACGTCGGCTAAAGAAGCAGGTAGCGCAACACGGCATAACACCCCAAAAACAAACAACGAAAAAAAACTATTTCATCACCTTTCGAAAACATTTAGCGGGAATATTTTTACCCTCTGACAAAATACGCCAAATTTTTGAAGGGCTAGATAGTGTTTCGGAATTTTCGGATAAACATATCCAATTTTATAATAGGTGGCAATTGCTGAATTGGTAGAGCGCACGTCCCGGTAAGACGAGAGATCCCAGTTGCGACTGTTATCCTTTATTATTTTTCTGTCTCTTGTTCATTTTCATATTTTAATTTAGATTATCATTGTTATATTATTCTTAAATAAAATGATTTTATTATAATTATTATTTAAGAGTTAGTTGGTCAGTGAACTGCTAGCGAGCTTCCACAATCTTATTATTTATATTCAATTACCACCAAGTTTGACTTTAATAATATTGAGTTTAATATAGTAAGTTTTCAAATCCATCATATTTCAAACTATAAAATGAATAACTCGACCCATGAAAAATGGCGAACTCTTCAAAATAATTTGAAGATGTAGCCGAAAGCTGTCTCTGATACATTTATCAGGTGGAGACGCCATCGTCCTGTGATTAATGACACTACCTTTTGAAAAATGTGGCAAATAAAGAAGTAAGTAAATCTAGGACTTTCTTTGGTAAGTGAAAAGTTGGCTATACTTAACTTAGCCGCTAGATATAATGTGACAAGGGTGGCCTTTACTTATACGCCATTCAAAAAGTTTCATGCTTGTCGCTGTATACGACGGCCTCTATGGTCAAGGGGTAAGGATCTCGACTAGCAATCTGAAGGTCGTGAGTTCATCAAATAAATTATAAATTTATATTTTTTTTTTATCCACTCGAGCGCTTTTTACCACATTATGGCACTATTTCCAAAACCTCGGATTGCTTTGTTGCCAAAATGTGGCAAATTTAAAAAAAATAAAATTATTAAAACGACCATATATTGTACATTCAAAATATAACCAAATAAATATTCTCTAGATTCTTTAAAATGTTTTAAGGTTAAAGATTTAATTATATTTTTTTTTATTAATCCTACAAATATTAAATAATAGACAAAAGATAGGATAATTCATTGGCTACATAGAACTATAATCAGATTGTATGTCTCCATATTCAAATTCGGAGGTATGATTTTTTAATGTGGGCGGAAAAATTTCCTTTAGCAATCCGAGAAAAAATATTTTAATTGCTCTGTCGCTCCAGTGGATAAAATAACTCATTAGATATCACCGGTCTCTTTCTCTCTATCACCATGTATGATGTTATTTTCACTTTCTCACTGTTCATTTATATTATGCTTTGTCTCTTTCTGTATACAGGGTGTTAAGGTACGTAATCACTGGTTAAAGTAACTCAAGTACGTACCTTAACACCCTGTATATATATAAGCTCATACAATGTATATTTTTTGATCAGTTTAATTTTATTCCCTGAAAATGCTTGTGTTAAGCGAAACCGTTTGGTATTAAAAAAAATAATAAATAACTCGTGGTTACAAACAATGTTATTGTTGGAATATACTCTCAGCATTTGGTACGCTGGTGTATGACCACCATTCAGAACTAAAACATTGCTTGAAATTGCTTTAGCCGTGTTTGGTGTCCAGATCTGAATAGCTAGATACTTCCCCACCTTCCTCTTCACCATATTTTGCTCTCCTCGCTGGCTTCACCCTCACAACATACCCCACGCTGCAGATAGGAGAAGTTGGGACTCTTGTGAAAAAATAATAAAATCGTCAAACACAAAATAACAGCTTTGTAAATGTATGCTTTTGGTTTAATTTCATTGAAATTTAGTGATAAATAAGCTGACATTAGTGATCCCTCTGGGACAAACTACATATTTTACGCATGAAACCCAGTCCATGATAACAACATTTTCCACATGAACAATGTAAAATTCAAATCACTGACATCTAAAAATAAAATCTAGTAAAATCTACGTGAATATTAAATATCCAAATACCTCAGTGAAAACCAAAAGCACGCCATACTATACATTAAGGGGGTTTCTCACCATCCTCCCAATAGCTTATCTACCCTAATAACGAATATTATTAAAAATAAAAATAAAATACTCGCAGTGGTTAGAAAACTCGGCCAACTTATCCAATATATAGACACTATTCATAGGTTCGAGTACCGAATTATAAACTCCAACTTAATAAATAAACAAACCGTAAATCGTCAATCGAAAATATTCGTTATTAGTGTAGATAAGCTATTGGGAGGATGGTGAGAAACAAAAGTATGAACGCCATAAATATTCGACTTATTACCCCTTGAAGACTCCGCGTATTTTTGGTATTATCTGCGCGAGGACAGTAGGTCAATAGTTATTTTTTTTTTTATGAATAATTTTTTTGAACGAAAAAAAGTTAGTCAATCAATAAAGTAAAAAATAATCTTAGCCATAATGGGGTATTTTTCAAAAGCTCTTTCTTATATAACTTCATATTTATCTAATGAAAAAACAAATTATTTAGTACTTCGCGCTTATATTTTTTATAATGTAATTAATAATTTCATAATTAAATGAAACAATGTATCTTAGTTACAACCACTGATTTATTTAGTTACACGCCGACCGGTTTCGGAACAACCGTTCCTTCTTCAGGGCAAACATATAATGATGACAATTTACAAAATAGTGTGTGGGTACAATTTATCAGTAGGTGTTGTGGTAGGGGTGGGGGCGTGGCTAGGAATTGATGAAGAGTAAGTGGGGACAGAATGGACACCGAATGGGAAGAGATTTAATATTGGGCTATAGGTTAATATTTTTTGTTTATTGATAATCGACTCATTCTTTTTAAGGGATTTTTTTATTTCTAGAGCTTCTAAGTTATCTAAGCGTTTTCCTTTATTAATAATGTGAAGAATATTTATCCCTGTATTTTTTTCAAAACTATGGTTATTTTCAATTATATGGTTAGCGAAATCGGAAAAATTATTATTATTAAGACACCTTAAGTGTTCTTTGATTCTAATTTCGAAATTACGCGTTGTTTTCCCGATATAAAATGAGGAACAGTCATTACATTTGAGTTTATATATTCCGGAATTAGTTAATTTATGTTATTTATCTTTAGCGTTCCTCAAAAAGTTACCGATATTATTTCTTGTATAAAAAGCTGGCACATGATTTACTCGGAGTCGGGTTCCTTAATTTGAACCGTACGGGCATTATCGTATTAATATACTCCGATTACAAAAATTAAATTCTGAATAAAAACTGGTCAAAATACAATGTCTAGAAATAGTTACATTGTTAATAAATACTCAAAAAATACTTTTTTTTTTGTTTTAGATGTTAAAAAAAATAATGATACATATTAGGGTAGATACGTATAAATATTAACCCTCAATATTACCTATCTGATTATTCCGAGCTATTCGCCGAAATCCACAATCGAACGATAACAATAACAAACGTCTTAGCATGTATTTAGCATTCAATTTAACAAAGGGGGAATCGTATCACGAAAATAACAACAAGCGAGTTAGGTTGGTAACTAAGTCGAGTTGTTCCGGGGAATTCTCCGTCGAAATCTTCATCAGGAGGTTCGTGAACCATCATCTGACATCTCTTTGCCATTCCATTGAGTGGAAAAGTTTCCAAGAGGAGACAATACGCTCATCCAAGCGAAATATCTTCAAACAATCCCAAACATTATATACGTAGCTACCCGTTAACAATCCCGAAACGTGTTTATCCCTTTCAGTGTGTTTAGGACAGGCATTCCCAACCGCGTGCGGCCCAATTGAAAATTTTTTGCGGCCCAAAATGAAGTTTTTAGCTTTCCATGTTTTCGATTTTAGTAAGCATAAAAGAAAATCTTTCTCATAAATTTATCATGTTTATTTTAGTTATTTATTTTTGGGGTGTTATGCCATGTTGCGCTACCAATGTTTGTAAAACTGTAAAGCTGTCCGAAACGTTGGCTAAATAAGGAGGTAGCGCAACGTGGTATTACACCCCAAAAATAAATAACGAAAATACTTTTGGCCTTAATCTAACTCATGTCTTATCATATTTATGTTCTGTTATTAGACCTCGGAATCTCGATGGGGGGGGGGGAATTATTTACGCAATCATTTTCAAACATTATATTTTTTCCGCAAATTTCTCGGAAGATCGAATGCAACTTATCTGATTTTAATAAGTGCAGGGTGAGTGGAAGGACATACATAGCAGGGGCGGTCCGTGATTTATCAGTGAGCTAGTGCTAAGATTGAAAAATACGGCATTTATATATTTATTTATTTATTAATTCATTCATTCATTCATTCATTCATTAATTCGTTCATTAATACGTTCGTTCGTTCGTTCATTCGTTCATTAATTCATTAATTCATTAATTCATTCATTCATTCATTTATTTATTTATTTATACTGGGGTTTTACAGATGTTCACACTTACGTGAGAACATTCCAGTAATAAAAATTCAGTTATTGTACAAAGAGAGACATACAATTAAAAAAAAAACTACAGTTAAATACAGATACATACAATTAGAAAATCAGAAACATCACAAATAAAAAATAATAAAAAAATATGCAAAAAAAAAATATACAAAATAATGTTGTTGTAGTTCATAGTAAATGTTGTTGTAGCCAATGTTTTTTTTTTATATCAATATTTCATTTTTATATGAAGATTTTTAGGATTCTTTCAGTTGCGTCGCATTCCCAAACTGAAAAAGAACTCTAGCTCACTGAAAAGTCACGGACCGCCACTGACACATGCGTGTTATCATTATAATTTCGGTCAGCACTTCAGCAAATGCCCCCCTTTTTCTTTGTTCAGAATTATTTCTTTTGGCACACCAAATGATTTTGGTTGAGCCCTCCTGGTCTAGGTGTTTCTTTGCTTATTGTTCAAATAGGAAGAATAGAATTGCGAGAAAATTGATGTTAAAAGTCATTGTTAACCAATAAAGCTGAGTTTGCGTAAGGGGGAAACTACGTAATAAACGAGAAAGATCTCAATAGCTCAATGGATAGAATTTTGCTCCATTTAGATCGAGGTTTTGGGTTCGATTCCCAGTTGCTTGATTTGTTTCAAGCTTCGTTTAGATTTATCAAAATTATCTTAGACTTTATTTATTACACTGATGTGTATTCCCAACCATCAAAAGTTTTACATTGTATTTTATTTTGGTTCATTCTAAGTACTTTTAACCGCCCTCCCTTCGGGTTATTTCCGCAAAGTCCTCATACCTGATAAGATTTTGTCAAAATATATGCATTTACAATAGTTTCATTAAAATAAAAGTTTTTAAAACATATTTAAAAAAGCGCGTACGTGACACGGGATAACGCAGAATTGTACAATGAACAGAACGTATCACGTACGTTTGTAGGCCTAGGGCGGTTTTAGGATACTTATTATCTATTGATGGGGCCATTGAAATACATATATGCAAATATCTTCTTTAAGGTACTTATATCAGTTCTCACTATTCACGAAATTAATGTAATTTATTTCTGGAAACAAGAAGAAGAGAAGGTAGAAATATATTCGCATTTTACTCCTCCTATACAAAGGACCGGTCGATGGCTGAACTGGCATCGCGATTGGGTCCCATGATGTGCCGTCTCGTGTTCAATTCCTCAGCTGGCTAAGTCCTTCATCACGACACAAGCAACATTTTCCGCGTACTGTGGTGGTTGTAGGAGATTTTCAAATATTGTCAGGTACAGTCAGGAATGTTTGTCAACCTTTAAAAAAATATATATAGATTATATATACTAGCTGACCCGCCCACGCGTTGCTGTGGCTACCGAAATACAACGCCATCTACTGGATGGTTACCTAACCTAGATAACCAATAGTGTTTGTAGATAAATTAACTCACACCGCCATCTGTTAGAAACTTATGGAACTAACAAATAATTGTCCCATAAAAAACCATTCATTCGCAATAATAAATATTGAGGTCAATAATCAAGATAAAAACTGTCCTATCTCTTACCTTGGTCCAAATTACATACAATAAGCCAAATTTCATCAAAAACAGTTAACTAGTTTCGGAGTTTACCTTGTACGAACATTGTGACGCGAGATTTTTATATAT
The DNA here is from genome assembly GCA_951813805.1 of Limnephilus auricula. Classification (NCBI taxonomy): domain Eukaryota; kingdom Metazoa; phylum Arthropoda; class Insecta; order Trichoptera; family Limnephilidae; genus Limnephilus; species Limnephilus auricula. Next base: position 2,488,202 of record OX638403.1, read on the forward strand.
TAAGATAGGTATAATCGGAAAAAAATATCTTCAATCATTTAAGACAAAATTAGCAACTCTGAAACAGATAAATTGAACCCAGGACCTTATCCTTCCGTGGCTTTGCTTAATTCCTAGATATGACAGAATCTTTTTCTGAATTTTCTGTTTCAGATTTTCGTTTGAGAGTCGCTAATATTGTCTTTAATAATTAAACATTACAATTTGAGATTTTTTTTTTAAATTAAATTAAAACAAATAACTTTGTATTAAACCACTATTATATAATCACATTTCATTAAATAACAAAAGAAACAAACAAGTATAGACTAAAAAGAATAATTAATAATTAATTAATCACCTCTCTCTATAATATTTTTATCCATAGTTCTTTTTAGTCTGTTCTTTTTAGTCTGTTCTTTTTAGTCTATACTTGTTTGTTTCTTTTGTTATTTATTGTCATTACTACCCTGACGAAGAAACCATCGGTTTCAAAACATGTAGGTAATTGTGATTATATAATTGTGGTTAAATACAAAGTTATCTGTTTTAATTTAATTCAAAATGACGCCACAAAGTGATTTTGCGAAGTTTGAAGAAACTCATTTTTTTATTTATTTTTTTCTCTTTAAGTTATTTCATAAATAAATATAAATCTATTAATACTTAAGCACCTCCCATCAATTATAGTAAAACTAATTCAAATTCGTTCTCTCATTTTAGTTGCAAAAATTCTTCATTAGACAAACTCATTCTAATGACCAATCAATTGAAATAACAATTAATTCAAAATCGAGTAATTTTGAAGTAATCAGAAAAAAAATAATTTAAAGCACTTTATAAAATCCACATTTTTGATTGAATGAAAGCTTTGCATATAACATTGAGAATATCGAAAAAAGTACATTATAAAAAGCAATTAGCGATATTGGGTATCCTTTCATAGTAAATAAGCTCGTGAAAAATACAAATTTGAAAAATATCTACAATACAGGCTTTCATTAAAATGATGGAGGTGCAATACGCTTATTTTAGACTAGGGATGTTACGAACGATGTGTCGCATCGACATTCGCATTCGCAACAATCGATGCGAATGTTTAGCGAATGCGAATGTGTGCAGATCATGTCGTGACTCGCCCGAAAACTCCGACGGTGCGGAATCTGGAGACACTATAAGCTGTGAAATCAAAGCTCAATTGAAGGCATATCTTAAAGAAAAACGAGCCTCTCTTTATGAAAACCCTTTGGACTGGTTTTGGAAGACTAAATTGAAATACGACAAATTGACAAAACTGGCTCTTAAATATCTGAACGCTCCACCGGCCAGCGTTCCAAGTGAACAAATGTTCAGTGGAGCCGGCCTTATATACGAGCCCCTTAGAAATCGCCTCATGGGAGAAAAGGCTGTAAAATTGCTTTTTCTGAAATATAATATGCCTCTTTTGAACTTCGATTATTAAATTGCTTAATTACGATTAGAACTAACTGTATAAGAATTGATTGATTGTTTTTATTTTTTTATTAAAACGAAGATTAATGTTAACTAAAGTTTTTTTTAATGTGATTCCTTAACATACGCATTCGCATTCGCACATTTGCAATCTGAACATTCGCATTCGTATTCGCGAATGTGAAAAATATCACATTCGTAACATCCCTATTTTAGACATTTCTGTTTACGTGGGTGTGCTGTTGCATTTTTTTTTTGACGTTTTAAACCCGTTTTAATTAATTCTGCTTTCATAAAAACTAAACTAATTGGTAGACAAATAGGTAATATGGACTTCTGCATGGATAGTCAAAATCAATAGAATCTTTTTTTAAATAATCTGTAATCGCTAGTATTAATCAAATCAGAAGGCATTAGTTATTTTGAAAATTATGTATTTCGGTTAAATTATCAACCTAATAAGACAATATGATAATTAAGTTACATACCTCCAAAAGAAAAGCATAGATAAAAATCTTTTCTAATAGCTCCGAGTATAGATAAAATAATAGTATCTCATATAATTTTAATATGAATTAAAATACCACAATAACTTTTCCAAATGATCAAAAATCTTCTCAAAGATATAATTACATTTTTAAACAGGTTTATGTTTATTAGATAGGTACAGTGCATCTTTATCTTTTTTAAACACATGTCCACCTCTCTTATTACACATTGGAACGCAACAAGTTGACGGCATTATTGTGTTATAATGACCTAAACTTTAAATTGTCTCAAATGGCGTCGAAATCATATGAGACTTGACATTTCTCCAAATCTAATGGGACCATATTTTCGAATATGGCACTTTAGCCACAAAAGTCGTGCGAAAACTACTTATTATGAACTATATTTTATAATACATAAAATAGGTATAGGTATATTATTACATTTCTCGTTATGCAATGGGTGTACGAGTACATTGGCATATTGTAGAAACTACGAGTATTTATTTTTATGATCAGCGAAGCATGGAACTGGCAGAGGAAGGATGAAAGTAGACTGAATGCTGTAGAGATGAGATCCCTGAGGTGTATGCGTGGTAAAACCATGCATGACCGTGTGAGAAATGTGGATATCCACAAAGAATGCACCCTCAGATGCAGAAGGATGGTTTGGACATGTAGAGCGAATGAACGAAGAAAGGAGTGTAAGGAGAATATACGACGCAAATGTGAATGGACGAAGAAGTTGTGGACGCTTGAGGAAGACATGGCACGATCAAGTGAACCAGATACTTGAGTCGGGCCATGTCCGGAGTCGGAATAATAGAAGAGCCTGTATGAGAAGATGTATGAATATGAATGAAGCAAGGAGGGAGTGTATACCAAGACCGACTTGTTTGGCGGTCCGTCCTCTCTGCCTACCCTTGCGGAAAATGGTGTGATGGTTAGCTAGTTAGTTAGTTAGTTTATTTTTATTGGTTTAACAATATTGTTGAGAACTTGTATAATATATTAATTATCTTAGTTCTCCGTACTTCTTCTTTTTTCCTGTATTGTTGTTCAACCCAACAAAAAACAGCCACACAATTAAAATGCTCTTTCATTAATTATTCTTTTAACCTAGGAGTGTCCTTCTTTAGTCAATGTAGGCAGGCGGGGATGTTTTCGATAAGAATAAAGTTAATGTATGATACGTTTTTAGATTTTCACGGCCAAAAGCATCTGGATTTTTTTTATTTATTTTTTTATTTATCATAATTACATTTGTACAAAATAAGAGTAGTCCCACAAAGCTGTCATGTGGCAGCTTGTCTGTAGGTTCTACAATTTATCACTCTTAATATTATACATAAGGAAATATTTGTTAATACATATTATATAGTTTTAAGGAAACATTAGGTTATATCACATAATAATATTAGATTATTTGAATTACATCTATAAGATATTTCAATGTACATCCCTAATAATAAGATATATGTATAGGCAGCTACATTAAGATAATCAATTCAACATATTTAAAGATACATGGAGTTTTCGTTAATTAACCACATTTTTATCATTTTAAGGCATAATCTGTCATTTTTTTCAAATTTTAAGTTTTTATTTATTTTATTGATGCCGGATGATCTGCCCTGATGATGGACACTGCAACGCTGTCCGAAATGTCGGCTAAAGAAGGAGGTAGCGCAACACGGCACAACACCCCAAAAACAAACAACGAAAAAGTTAATGTATGTTTTTTTTGTACACGTTTGCTAGTTCGTTTGCCTATATTGTATGGCAAAATACAACATTAAAAAAAATCACATTTCATAGGAGTCCCGGAGGAAAATAATTTCCCTCAAGGTCTATGTCATCTTTGTGAATGCTGTGTGGAAGATCTTTTTGTGGAAAGGAAGGAGGGAACGTAGAAGAGACCCGTGTTGTAGGAGAGAGGAAACACAGAGGAAGGCAAATCGTTCCACAGCCGAACGTTTGAACTCAAAAACGATAGAAATGCCCCGTTCTCATGTGACAAATGTAAACTGTATACAAATGTTGGGTGCGCGTTTGGCGTGTTTCCCGCCTGTGACTTCTATCAAACGGACCGTTCGATCCTGCACTTCCTGAATCCTGAATTTTGGTCCGTTAAAAAGTATTGTAGTTTTAGATATTTAAATGAACTATTATTTGAGTGAAAATCACTAAATTCTGTTATATCCGAAGAACGGATATGCTAAAAATTCGAAATCTTTTTGGCTATTTTGTTAATTTAATAGACTGTATTTTCAGAATTTCAAATGAAATGCAAAATATCAAAACAACACTACATTTCTTGATCTCAAAAACAGTAAAAATGCAGAAACGAAACTTTAAACAGTTCTATTACAAAATAATAAAATCGTTCATCCGACATTGTTCTTTGGTACCGTCGATTTGTTAGTAATATTAACAGCATGAATATCATAACAAAAACTTGTTAATTTAACACAATCGTTGGGTTTACAGTTACTCGTATGCTACGAATTCTGTTCAGTTTCAAAATGTAAGGAAATTGCGAAAGCTCGAGTTAGTGAATGGTTGTTGCTTTCCTAACGAAATGAATTCCTGAAACTTTTCCAAATCGGATATTAGTTGAGAATGGATCAGTTACAAAATGCAAAGCTCGCTCTCGCTGTGTTTTAAAGCATTAATCAAACTGCATATTAAAGACAGCTAAAGTTGGAAGACTTCTGCAATTGTAGGCTAAATAAGCCGACGCCGTTATTCAATTGTTTTTTTTTTTTTACAGAGAATAAATACCTCACAAGAGGTATTTACTGCTCCCGTCTAGAGACTATGGCATCCCCAATTGGGGTGGGTATGTTATGAGGCTGAAGGTAAGCGGGGAAGGGAAGGAGACGAGGAAGGGAAAGGTGGTGAAGTACCTGGCTATCCAAATCTAGTCACTAAACACGGCTAAAGCCATTTCAAGCAACGTTTCAATTCTTAAGAGGCTAGACTTTGAACGACACGCGGAACACCCGCGTCTGTCATTCTGTCCCGCTCACAATAAGCTCACGCGCACTTACAATACATGCGAATGCGAAATGTGCGAATGAGACAACGCTCAAATTTACCTACAGAAATCGCTCGAAAAGGGGTTTATGGAGAATACACTTTTCTACACCGAAACTTTCACGAAATTGAAATTTTAAAAAATATATATTTTTTAGAAAGAAGAAGCTACGTCGGTAGCTTTTTATAATTTTATAATTCTTTATGAGAGTTGAGTTAGCAGCACTTTTTCCTTAAATAATATTTTTTGATAAATCGTACATGTTTGACAGTGAATGTTTACGTTAATACGAAACGCATCGAAAATTCGAAAACATACCGACATAGTTTTCACCCTCTAGAAGGCAGTATAAAAATAATATATTCATTTTGTGCAATTTTCGATGTAGAAAAGTGTTTTTTCCCGGGCGTCCTTTTTGTATGGGCCGAAAAGCGAAGTCTATCGTCTTAATGGTGGTCTTACACCAGGGCGATACTAAGAGTATCTTCCACTCTGGAACGTGCCGCAAATATACTATATATTATTTTTAATAATTAATTGTGAAATAACACAAATCAATTAACCACTGGAGCGACAGCAATTTAAAAAATTTTCCGCCCACATTAAAAAAATCATACCTCTGAATTTGAATATAAAGACATACAAACTGATTATAGTTCTATGTAGCTAATGAATTCCCCTATCTCTTATTTGTTGTCATATATTTGTAGGATTTATATATATATATTTATATTATTAAATCTTTAACCTTAAAACATTGTAAAGAACCTAGAGAATAGTTAAGTTGGTATATTTTGAATGTACAATTTATTATATAGTCGTTGAAATAAAAATAAAAAATTTCAAAATTTGACACATTTTGGCAACAAAGCAATCTGTGGTTTTGGAAATAGTGCCATAATGTGGCAAAAAGCGCTCGAGTGGTTAAATAAAATTTATTTGCGCACGCCGGGTTCGAACCCGCGACCTTCGGAACGCCCAACTGCTGACTACGCCGGCCGTTGCTGGCTTTCAAATGAGTAGGAATAATGTTTTTAAGAAATTTTGAGGATTGAACAAAGGTTTAAAATATCGTTGGTCACTTTAGATTACGGTTTTATTTTTTAAATTAGTTTCACACAGGAGGTCCTGAGAAAAATTATTTCTCTCAGGGCCTCTGTCATCTTAGAATACGCTGTGTAGATGCTATTTTGTAACGAATGGAAGGAGATGATGATCTGGGAATCTAAAAAGGTACGAGGGGTGTATAGGAAACTGGGATTCAGTGCGTTCAGGAATGACGGACGTATGAATCCAGGTCTCCCTCAAACGGTATCTCCAAATCCGGCCCGCCACACAGTAGCTGGGAAGACGCCGCATTCGCCGAATTGGCCGCCAAGACCTATACAATCCTAATTTCTCCATCCTCTATGAACCCGGACACCCCTGCCAAGTCATCAAACGTAGCGACCCCCTTGTAGTGACCTTTTTTAACATTAACTTCGACGCAGCATCTTCACAGCTGACATAGGCCCTGAGGGAAATTATTTTCCTCAGGGCCTTCTGTGTGGAGTAATAGTAAAAAAATAAAATAACACAGAGGCCGACAAATCGTTCCACAGCCGAGCTTTTGAACTCAAGAACGAGTGTTGGTTAAAAAATAGACCTATGGCCGAGGTGTTAAAATATATTACCTAATACAAAAGATCTTTATAACTATTCTGAATTCTACGCATTAATTTCCAATTAACATCAGTTCCAATTTTGGAAATAACACTTAAATTCAAAGCAGATTCGATTTCAGTGTAACAGATTTCACGCAGGACTAACTCGAACCACACACAATCAATATTAGTATGTTTGATAATGATATCCAGTGCCTAGCTATATAGTTAGATAAATTGATTACTTTTGATGTCACTAAGAGAATATTCACGTGGAAATTGCGCTTGCGACATTATTTGCATAATGTACACTCAAATGTTGCCATTAAAATAATTTCAGGTTGAATTAAATAGCTGCAAAAATTTAAAAAAATATATATTTCATTATAATATTCTCGCTTTCAAAGTGTTTATTTGCACTAACTTGTTCAAGGCACTTTGTCAAGTTTATATATTATTTTTAAACTAATCTTCCATGCATAATTAAGTTTAGTACGATACATGACAATGTATCGTACTAAACTCTATTGTGTGTTGTCGGCAAACTGACCGACAGGAGTCGGCATCGCGTTTTAGTCTTCCAAGCGTCGTGTTTATAATTCATTGACTGGCTAAGTTCTCCACCATGACACAAGCAACATTTTTCGCTTGCTGTGGTGGTAAAAGGAAATTTTCAAATATTGTCAGATAATTCATCCCAGAAAGTTTGGATTCCCAGTTTATAAAATTTTGTTGTCCTAGTGTTAATGTTAGGTACAACTTTTTCATTGAAATTAATAAAATTCTCCTACGTACATCTAGTAGAACGCCAACACATCATTAATAAGTAGAGAAATAATTATTCAGTTGATTATGAAATGTAATCACGAGGACTGTTGTATTACAACGAAAGCTTTGTTCTTTGTTCCGTCTATTTGTATTTGTTATTCCTCCAAGAGTATTATGGTCATATTAATTAAGTTAGTCGCAAACTATACAAGGTTGCATCAGGTAAAAATTAACGAAACTTCAAACCGAAGTAATATTTAATTGTGAAAAATAGTTAATTTTTAAACTAATAAATGTTAAAACCATTGAATAACGTAGTTTAATAGTCAATGTGCTTAATTATTCTGACAAACAATAATTCACCCATACAATGGAATCTATATATCTAGATATTATACATATAAAGGTTGTACTGGACGGGTGGTCGGGGAAATCGAAGACGAGGATGTTCAGCTACGGCTGTCTTCTTTTTTTAATCTATTTTTCCCGCTTGGTACCTCACCAACCCAACGTTCACGTTTCATTATCACAATGAAACGCGAACGCAATAAAATGATTTCCTTCTATTTTTGATACTGACAATTAGTGGTGAAATTCCATTATTATTGATTGGGCCTTTACACAATACATACCTAGCTACACTTTTCATTTATCATTTATATATGAACCGCTGTACTTATAGTTGGCATTGTTACATTTTCTAATCTACTCTCCTCCTACAGACCTTTCATTTCTTATTACCCACATTCAGTCACCAATTTATCCTCACCGCATAAACAACTCCGCATCAATATTCCACAATTCGTTCTCTGCCGGTGTAAATTTGCCGCTGATAAAAAAAAGTACCGCTACTACAATACAAATCAGTGTAATATAAACCAACTCATTAAGGAAGTCATTCCTTTCCTTTCCTTTACTTGTATGTACCTACATATATTTTCTCTAAGTGCAATGGTTTCATTTCAAAGGTCCTTCGATTACAAAGATACATTTTGGACTCCCATTCCGAAGGTCGCGGGTTCGAACCCGGCGTGCGCAAATAAATTTTATTTGATTCATTTGTGTTTTCACAATTAATTAATTAAAAATAATATATAAAATCCACCGACCGCTATGTTAGGAACTGTTGCAAGTTTAGTTGAAAATGACATTTCGTGTTTTTAAATTTAAAAAATAACCATTAAAATGCACGTTTTTTCGAAATTCCGGTAAATGAATTGATTAGTACTAGTTGATATCTAACTAATACAACTTTTTAAATTTATTTTTTCTTCCATATTAAGCGTGAGCCGGTTTTGTAAATATTTTACCTTATATTTCACACAATCAAGGACCTGTGACATCACGAACTATCCCGCACGGTATTAAACTCTTGCCGGCGGTTTCGCGGGCTTAATAAAATTCAAACTTGTAGAATTAATTTAATTATGAAAACGAACTTCAAAAAAAAAAACTAGTATCTACCTATTTAAGCTTGCAAGTAAACATTGATAAAAATAAATAAATAAAGGACTCAACTTCCTTATTGAAACGTTGCTTAAAATGGCTTTGGCCGTGTTTAGTGACTAGATCTGAATAGCCAGGTATATCCCCACCTTCACAACATACCCCAATTGGGGATGCCATAATCTCACTGGCTCCAGACGGGAGCAGTTGGGAGTCTTGTGTTCACTATATAAAAATATTAAAAATGGATAAAAGTTTTAAATCGTTCCAATATATCATGTCAATGCAGTGAGCTTTCAGGAAAACTTGTAAACAGTAAATAACTTTCTTCTTGGAGTAAGAAAATACTTTTAAATGCCAGAGTGTCAAATGCATTCCTGTAGAATACTTTTACTTTGCGAATGAACGGAGTACTCATGAAACGGTGCGCGGTGTTCAAAATAATATTGCTTCTGACACTTCTTAATTGAGTTACTAAATACTTCATTCCTTGCTCCTCTACTTCAACAACAACATTAAAATATATATGCCATCAATAATTCATACTAACGAGGTATATTTGTCTGGGGAATCTATAATTAAAGTCACTGGCCGAGCATCTCAAACTGCCTAAGAGGTAGATGAAAATGATCCAATCAGATCGTACAGTCTATGTTTTTGTGGACCGAAATGATGACATAAATTGGAACAAAACGCGGGCTAAGCCGGGCGCGACAGCCAGTCGTAAGGAAGTAATCTCAACTTTAAATACGCCGCAAGGAATGTAATAGGAACTTGGTAGACCTCAGAAGTCAAATACGCTCCCCTAAAAGCACCCCGGGGACTTTCATTGTGCTAGGAATAAAATAAAAAAAAATGATAAGAGATACAAAAATGGGAAAAGAAGGCAGAACAAATAAAAATTTGTAAACAAACGAGGTGATTTTGCGTGAAATGAGATGAACATAATAAATTTGAATTTTTGGTTAAAAATATAAACATCACAAAATTTTGCAGCACATTTTTTATTAGGTAAATATTTTTACTAAAATATACTTACGAGTTTTCTATTTCTTCGAAAGAAATTTGTATCATTTTAAAGTGTTCAGGCATATTTTGAAGTGAATTAAGTAATTCTAGAACATTTAGAATCCTGTGCAACGCTGGGGACTGATCCCTACTATGACTAAAGAGGTTATATCGAAGGAAATGTGTTTGTTGTAGTGAATGTTTGAGTCCTGCTGCATGAACAGGTTAGAGGCTTTTTAAATGTGGCTTCGCCGGAGAATGCTCAAAGTCCCATGGACCGACATGATCACCAACAAAGAAATTCTCAGGCGGGCTAGAGCAGGTAGAGAACTTAAGCATAATTTCATATCTGGGTCACATACTTCAAGGGGAGAAAATCTTAAAAGGCAAGATAGAGGGTCGCCAAGGGCTTAGTAGGAGACAAAAGTCTTGGCTGCGAAATATACGAGAATGGACCGGTATTAGAAGTGTAGAGGAGCTATTCCGGGCAACGCAAGATATAAATATATAGCCAACGTCGGGGGGGGACCTGATAGGGCACACGAAGAAGAAGAAGAAGGCATATAAAAGCTCGATGTTCGTCCAAATAAGTAAATAAATGACAAAGTTACTTCACATGATTATTTAATTGTACATCGTAATACGAAACTTATTCCTGTGGCGTGTTTTGTTGAGTGGTGTTTGTTCGGCTTTGAGACGATCATCAGGTTTCGCGGTCAAGCTGTGGTCTCATGATACTGGGAGGGTGAGAGGTACCAACTTGAAAACTTAACTCAGGAACAGAGAGGTAGAGGATGCATTCTCCAAACTTGACTCACCGGAAGAAGACGCAGGAAGCCTTCTCTGTTCCGACTCGAGCTTAAGTGCTCCGTTACTCGTTTACTTAAACAATGTTAAGGACTTAATATTAAGAGGGTATTTACCAGAGAATACCGGCAATTAGGCCTTTTTAAATCAAATTCTAGACGTATTGACTCTTTTTTACAAAAATACATAAATTGATTTTGAAATATTATTATTTTATCTAGTACACGCAGTTTTAAAATTTTGAATAACTAAGTTTATTTTTAAGATACTAAGGTTATACCGTTAGTCCTTTTTCAGATTTGTTCAATTTTCAAACGATAGATTCTATTAAACTACTAACTTTTTTTGCTATTACAGCACTGGTATCTTTAAAAAAAACGTCACCCCACCCTAATACAAAGTTACTATGTAAGCCTTTGTAGTAGGTAGTATCTCTCTCTGTTCCCAGTTCTCAGTTAGACTGAATATACTGTAAATACTCGTCGATACAATAAACCGCGTTATAATAAGCCGTGTACCGTTATTATAAATTGTCTAATAATCATCCAAGATTAACAGTTATAAAATGATCTGTATTTTAGATCAAAATTTAGACAAAAAAATTAAAACATAAAGTTTTCCACAGAAGCGAAGCTAGCAGTCCAAAATGGAGTACTGGTACCTACCCTGATGTATTTGTGAAGCATGGAACTGGCAGAGAAAGGATGAAAGTAGACTGAATGCTGTAGAAATGAGATCCCTGAGGCGTATGTGTGATAAAACCACGTATGATCGTGTGAAGAATGTGGAGATCCGAAATGAATGCAAGGCTGATGTGAGCGTAATAAGTAAGATTAAGAAAGGGGCGCTTAGATGGTTTGGGCACGGAGCGATTTTTTATTATTTTTTATAGTGAATAACTTCACAAGAGTCCCATCTGGAGCCAGTGAGACTATGGCATCCCCAATTGGGGTATGTTGTGAGGCTGAAGGTAAGTGGGGAAGGGAAGGAGATGGGGAAGAGGAAGGTGGGGGAGTACCTGGGTATTCAGATCTAGTCACTAAACATGGTTAAAGCCATATCAAGCAACATTTCAATTCTGAATGGTGGTCTTACACGAGGGCGATACTAGGAGTATCTTCCACTGAATGAATGAAGAAAAAAGTGTAAAGAGAATTTATGAAGCGAATGTGAATGGTAGAAGAAGCCGAGGATGCCCAAGGAAGACGTGGCACGATCAAGTGAATCAGAAACTTGAGTCGGGCCAGATCAAGAGTCAGAATAATAGAAGAGTATGTATGAGAAGGTGTATAACTAATATGTGAATGAAGCAAGGAGTGTTTGGCGGTCCTATCTTTCTGCCTACCCTTGCGGGGAAACGGCGTGATGGTTAGTTAGTTACTTAGTTTGTCTATATTTATATTTTAGATCAAAATTTAGTCAACTGGATGTGTGTGTTGAATGAATTTGATACAGCTTTCAAATTATTTAAATGTCATGGTTTCACTTTTCAATGTTTCTACAAGGAAATATTTTGGAGCATGTCAGAATATAGGTACTATTTATATACAGTACAACTAGTTTTATAAGCTGGCTTCAAGTTTCAACACATATTTTCGTGTTTTACAGAATGTAAAATATGTATCACACAAGAAGAAGTGGAATCTTTATATGTTGTGTTAAAATATGTTTTAGGTTTCAAACCTGATGAAATGGATAAGCGAGATCAAAGTAATCACATCAAAGCTCACTCTTTGGGGGTATTTAGTGTGACACATAAAAAGATTGTTATTTTTGACTTACCTAGATGTGTACCAATGTTAGGGAAGTCAAGTTACGAGGAAGCTTACCTGCAAAAAAGGAAAAAAAATATTTAAAGACAAATTTAAACAAAAAAAACATAATTGTAAAACAAGCGCGCAGGTAGAATGGATGTAGATGAAACACAGCATAACTATGTCTTTGTTCGTATTAATATTTTTTTTTTTTTTTTGACAAAATTTTTTGATACATACGTTTGCAGGTAGGTACATACATAATAACGTAAATGAAGAGTAACAAAAAATATCCCACAAAAGCGAAGCATGTGCGTGGGCATTATAATATGTGGGTATGAAAACAGTGGTGGTTAAAATAAAAAGATTAAAAATTAAAAAAATAGTACATACCGATGTGTAGAAAAAATTGATTTTGCAGGAATTTCTGTGAAAATTTTTATTAAAATTCTAAAAAACATTAAACTTTTTAAACATTAACTCCACACAGGGGACTCGCAGCAAAATAATTTTTCTCAAATTTAATTTAATTTAATTTTTAAATAATTTTCCTTCGAAGTGCTGTGTGGGAGGTCTTTTTGAGGAGAGGAAGGAGTTATATATTTTTTTTTATCATAAACTCCACACAGCAGACCCTGAGGAAAATAATTTCCATCAGGGACTATGTCATCCTTGGGGACGCTGTGTGGAGGGTATTTTTGAGGAGAGGAAGTAGTTACCATCCTTCTTGAAGATACCCAGTGTTGCCATCGTATATCGATTTTGATTACCTATTAATATCGGTCAATATCAACAATGCGGCCGTGCTCGTGAAAATGACATATAATCATCATATATATTGTAAAGTTATCACTCAATATCACCATTATTTTTAGATCTCCTCATTTGGAAAATGGTCTTACATAGTGTTAACATAAGCCTCAAGCATCTTAAAATAGATCACCATATAATACACTTCCTCGTGTACGACTCATCAATCTTAACACGTGTAGAAATCATCTTTGTTAATTGAAGCATTAATTAAATTTATGCGACAGACCCTATAAAAATCTAATAACACGCATTAGATAGAAATGACTCAATGATTTTTTTTTTTCTTTATTCATTTTCTTTGTTACAGGTTTATTTTACATAGCTTTTTGACTAGCGAGCTTGGCAAATGCCCGTATTATGGTAGTCGAGATTATCATGTAACTACCGTTTTCAGAATAATAATATGAACATAGGTATTATTTTTCTGATATAATTTATTTTTCGGATATTATGTTGTTTTCCGCTTCCTCCATTTTTATTGCCTCGTTTTTGTGTTCAACAGCTCGGCTGTGGAAAGATTTGCCGGCCTCTGTTATTCCTCCTTCCTATAACATGGGACTCTTCAAGACTCGCGTTCACTCCTTCCTCTCCTCATAAAAACCCTCCACAAAGCATCTTCAAAGTTGACATAGGCTCGAGGGAAATTATTTTCCTCCAGTGAATGTAAAAAAAAAAAATATTGCCTAATACTTTGGATTTGTTCCTGAAATTCTGAGAAGACAAAAAACGCATTGAGAACGCCAAATTATGGTGACAATTAAACTCCACAAAACCCACTAATAAAAATAATTGAAACGAGGGGCTAAGCTTACATAGTAATTCTTGGTATCCGGTACTTGACTACATCAAAACTAAACGCCGAAAACCATATTGATTTAAGGGACGAAATTTAGATTTTCTACCGATTTATAACATATGTCCCTTGAACACTTTATTTGATTTGTAGAGCCGAAACGTTAATTACATAAAATTCCCTCTATAGAAAAAAATCGCAAAGTATGCTCAAAATTTTTTTATTTTTGTTTCTGTTATTTTACAAGTTCTATGTATGAAAAAATTCACAGTGTTTCTTTAAATGCTCACAGTGACTAAATATGTACGACGTCAACTGTCGTTTGTACGTTAGCGATCTACAGTTGTCCTGGGGAACGATGAGAAGTAAGGTACCGAATGTTATCCTACTAGTATCGATCGACTATAATGCCATGCTTTCCAAAACACTGACTAAAGAAGGAGCTCGGCATAATACTCCAAAAATAAATCACGATAATTAGTATTATTCTGATAAATATATTGAATACTTTATGTATCTACCCAGGTTTCAATAGCAAAGAAATAAGCATAAAAAAATAATTATTTCTATTCACGAAATGGGCCAAGAAACTAAATCGGAGTCGCGGATCTTCTTAAAAGCATAACAAAATTATTACAAAAGATAGTTTTTTTTAGAATACAGAGTGGTAATGCCTAAAATGATTTTCAATTTAGGTATTTCGCAAAAGTTCACTCGGCTTGAAATTTTTTTTTAAAGACGAGGTAATTTTTATCTTTCGAAATTTTATTTTTATCGCCACTGTTACGAAATAATTTTGTTTTATATCTGATGTTTTTGACAACTTTTGTAAGCAAACAATTTTGGGGATAGGAATTCAGTTTAATTTAAAATGATACATCTGCGTTTTGTAGGACAAACGCCGAGGACATACCTGTCTGTCAAAACAAGAGATTGGTTTTTTAAACGTTTTAATAAAAGCGGACCTTGAATTTGAGCAATAAATGAATTACATTGTTTTGAGTTGACTAAATTTGCAAAATTAAAAATTTCATCTCTTCGAGTTCAAAATTATTTTCATAGCTTACATAGTACCTAATTACAAGTTTCTTTAACGATACTACTTTTTTCCTATTTGCAATAGTGTGCATGTTTGGATTTACATATTCGGTCGAATTCTTGGTCAGTTGAAGCTTTCGATCAAATTGTGATAAGCCATACAAATGATGTTGTTTGTTATTCTTGGCAGCTGATTAAAATTCAATAATAAAAAAACGGTCCGAGAATTGGCGTTTAATGAGGATTGTTCAAATGTAGAAAATTCAGTGAAAAGTGTCTTAGAATGGCGATTCGACGGTCATCAAATGTGACAGTTTGAAACAACATTTCGTGTACAACACTTGTTAAATTAAAATTATTATGTTGTCCTTCCCGAAATGAGTTTTATTAAACTCAATGGGAATAATGTATTATAAATATTATGTATAATTTTGTAATATATTATCACAAATAAAAAAAAAATAAAAATAAAAAAAACATGTTTTGAAACCAATGCAATGGTTTCTTCGTCAAAACAAAATGAAAATGTACAAAAATAATAGTAGACAAATAAATACCCATATAGAAAAAACATTACAAAGAGTGATGATTAATTGATTAAATGTACGGCAAAAAAAATAATTAAAAGGTAATGATGGCATTTATATGAATATTAAAATATTTATAAAAACAAAAAATAATCAACGAATAACCAAGATATCTAAATAACAAAAATTAACTACGAACTACGGTATAGTAATAAATTTTATGTAGTATAAAAATAACAGTGATGATGAACGATTTGATTGTTTTATTTAAAATTATTTTGTCACATAATAAAATATCTGCTTCATTTATTTGAAATAAGTTATTTAAAATAATTATTTTCTACCTTTGTAAAGTATCTTCCACGTGTTATTTTAATAAAATGCTGTATAAAATTTAGCTACTCGGTAATATAATCATCAAAAATATCTAAATCAACAATATTCGTATTCATTTTGAAGCCTGGTATAAATGATATGTTTAAATAATGTGTTTATTTTATACTGATCATTATTAGTAAATCGCTAATTTCATAAACTGAAATGTAATTATTATTTGACAGCGTTCAACGGTAAATATTTGGCGTTATTTGACATCCGACCACCAAACAGGATATGATGCACCATTCGATTTATCTACAATATAAATACTTGCACGTAAACAATATTCAAAATTTCTAATATACCAACGGTTAATTATTATTTGAAATTTCTGAAAAATTCTCAAAGCTTTTGCTATAAATAAACAGCCAGGCAAGTAGTTAATTAATAGAAAGCCCAATTTTTAATGGTAATACTAAATAAAGATTCGTAGACATTATAAAACATGATAATTTTCTTTTTAGAACAATTTTCCAGAAAGGTACGACATAACTAAAGGCTGAATTGTTGAAGTGAATCATTTGCATTTATTTAACTGATATACGACGGGAGATGTTGTTAGATGGACTAACGACATTGTGGATATGGGCGGCGCCGCCCCGAGAACCATTTATTGGATAACCAACACTCCTGCCATAGGTCACCCCAAGTGGTTACTTAGAAAGAGGGCCAAGTTCAAAGGGTAAGTTTATCTAGGTCTCGGCGGCGGATGCGTTTGCGGGGGAGTTGATTGAGGGAGACCTTTTGACTTCTCCAACCGGATTCAACCATCGCCTTGCACCGCAGTGGGAGGAATGGATACGTCCGTTTATTTCTTTATTTATTTAAAAAAAATACATTATGTATTACATATTCCAATAATCTTTGGCTGTCCAACTAGGAAATTTACAGTCAAAATGAACAGATTTATTAAATGTACCTAATTATTGTTTTTTCTTTAATATTGTAATGCATTGACTTTTATTTAGATTAAACTTTATAAAAATAAAAATAAAAGTTTCAATGGTTGATACAAGAAGATGCTTATGAACGTAAATAAATATTAATGTAGATAAGAGAAATAAAAAGAAAATTCAACGTAAATAAATATTTTTAAAGTAATATTAATGTAGAGAAGAGAAATAAAAAGAAAATTCAATAAAAAAATTAAAAATATACAATAAAAAAATATATATATGTAAACATGTTTGGCTTTCAATCATTCCGTGAAATTTTACTTTTGATTTTGATGAATTAATAAACTAAAGAATCTAAAATAGCTTAATGAGAAAAAGAAAGTATAGACATGAAATATGAATTTAAAAATTATAAACATGTATGATGTTCAATCGTTCCAAGAAATTTTTTTTTGATTTTGATGAATTAATGAACTAAAGAATCAAAAATAGATAAAAAAAAAAGGAAAAGTGAGTAGAGAATAGATCAATGCCAAGAAAAATTTAAGCAGTTTTTGAACTTACATTGGTATAAAAATAAAATAAATGTAATACAAATATAATATAATATATAAAAAAGATTAACTAAAAAGAAATTAATGAGCCAACCATTTACCATATTGCGCAGAATGCTAGCACTTTTTGATTTCCATGCATCGGGAATAAGATTAAGCAATTTAGAGCCTAAGTACGAGAATTGTGTTTCAGTTGGCTAAAGAAGTGGTGGGGGGAACGACTGGGTTCCTTTTTGCATATCTGGTGTCGTGATAATGGTCTACGGAAGTGTAGTGCTGACGTTGTTTTTGAGTATGTAATATATACTCAAAAACACCGTTGCTGCCGGATACATTGTCCCCCAAATTACAACCCACTCCTCATACCTATTTTATTCCCTGAACTTCCTCTCCTTCCTTTCCACAAAAAGACCCTTTACACGTCAATCCCAAAGATGACATAGGCCTTGAGAGATTTTTTTCCTTCAGGGCCTCCTATGTGGAGCCAATGTAAAAAAAAACTACTCAAATTTCCAAATTTTTAAATCTTTTATTTAGAATAATAATAATTAGATAATTTGTACAGCGCCGTTTTTTTAAAAACCACCTTAAGGACATTGTACTGATTTCCGAGACTCATCTAATTTATCATTTGCAAACAGCCACAGAAAACATACTTACCTGACAGGAGAGGAAACTATATTAAAAACAGTGGACATTGCATGATTTAACATTTGCTATTTTACCAACACTTAGAAGATTAGTGGCAAAAGCGGAAATGATTTTAAATAAAAATATTAATATTTCATTTTCCATTTTTAGGCTGGAGATTTTTGATGAAATGACATTAAAAAGCTTCGAAAATCTACTTAGGTTTATATGTGAAAATATCAATAAATTTTTTTACACATTTAGATCAGCATCATCATTTTTAAACAGTTTGGCTGTGTCAATCATCAACGAAAATAAAGAGAATTGTAGGTTTATGTGTATTGAAGTGTAGTCGAAAAATGGGCCACCGCGATCACTTCTGAAAATACCATTTAGCCACAAAGCAAGAAGTGTTAGGAACCTATTGTCCGTCTAGTTTTAGGAATCTTTGTTTTACAATTCAAGCTCATTTTAAAGGGTCAGCATTCATTACTAAACAAGAGGTCCAAAATGTGTTTTTTCAGTGAGTTGGGGCCGCCCGCGATTCTACGAATGTATCCATTATTTGTTAGGACGACTCGGCGACAATTTCCACATTGCTCTTTGAAAATTCCTCCTCGGTTTAGACCCAATTACTTGAGGAAGACGACGTGACATGGGATACACTACTAAGGCTGCGAATACACACGCGAGCCGAACTTGCCTTCAATACATGATCCAGCTGAGCTGGCTCCTAAAAATCTTCTCAACTATAAATTTGAACGGAGCAGTTTAGCGATAAAAAATTTTAAAGAGCTTTGTGTTTAGTATTTTTAGATCAAAGAAAATATGTTGAATTATATTTTCTGTTTAGACTTAATGAACTTTAAAAACTATCGGAATAGTACATGGAAAATGTTTTATCATATGAGTATATGAATATATCTATGATATCTACATAAAGCGTAACTTTACCTAATTATTCACCTTGTTAACTCATTTGTACAACTTTACATAATAATGAAACTAGCCACCTACTTGTATTGTAACTACTTAATATTCGGTTAATTACGGTATTCAATAGGAAAACAGTTCCTAATATATAATCCTGAACAACTCGCCTATAATATTGTAAAAATCTTAACAAAATAAATAAATAATTTAAAGAGAAATGTTAATGCTTCATTTTTGTTACTTCGCATAAATTTTTTTTTATTAAAAAAAAAATATTTTAAATACTTGCGAAATGGAAAGATCCGACGATGTCGACATGGTCGGATCTGCCCTGATGATGGACACTGCGACGCAGTCCGAAACGTCGGCTAAATAAGGAGGTAGCGCAACACGGCATAACACCCCAAAAACAAACAACGAAAATATTTCACCTTTGATCTTTTCGCACACTTAGTATTTTTTTATTATTTTGAGGTAATTTGGTGCAGGTAAATAAGTTTCGTATGTCTTTTCTAAAGCGTATATAAAGCGTTAAAATCAAAACATTTAATATTTTTTACATACTAATCGATCGTCCAGTCAGATATCTCCAAATACAGTGTTGCAATGATGAGGAAAGCAAAATTCGAATATTTTTACTTGTTTGTGTTTTACATGTTAAACATGTTATAAAATAACACAGGGAATCAAAACGTTTCGGTATTAGTATGAAATTTTGAAATTTCATGTTAATAAACCAGAGAATATAAACTTTTTTATTTATTTCACTACAAGTTTTTCTGCATTATAATTGATTTGGTGATGTTTATGAGTAATCTAGGTATTACACCAGATAGAGGGTATACTTTTACATATAATTGCATACTCCGCTCATATATAGATTTTTCGGAGATGTCTGACTAATCAACCGGACGTTCCAAATACAATTCTGTTGATGTCGGTTACATGAAAACCGTTTGTTTTATGGTAATATTTAACGCTTGTGGAACGAATTAACGACATCCATCTTTCCTCCCTCCTTTAAGAGGGTATTATCAGAGAATACCGGAAATTAGTCATTTTTAAATCAAATTCTAGCCGTATTGACTATTTAAAAAAAAAACATAAATTGATTTTGAAAGATTGTTATTTTATCTGGTTTACGCAGTTTTAAAATTTTGAAACATCTAAGGAGTCGCAATTTGGGAGGCGAGTGTGGATATCGCCGCCCCGGGAAACAATTTATTGGAACACCAACACATCTGCCATAGGTCTCCCCAAGTGAGTGGGAATCACATCGATAACTGAATCAAAACAAACAAAACTTGTAGGATCTTGTCACCTATGTGTGCCTATGTGATCCTATGTGTTCTATGTATTCCCATTGGTCAGTTAGCGAACGAACTTCGTGCTAGTTGCTAGCAAACACGCGCGAGGCAAGCGCCACTCGAGCCCCGCCCACTTTCTTTACATATCGTTATTTGTCTCAGATGTGAATCCGCACCCGTAAAAGCTCCGCATTAATTTATGAGGATGCGGATGCAGATGTCTGAATTAATGCGTATAAACCAAAGAGTATGGATATTATAGAGACGGCATGTTGAGTGTGTCCGCCTGCACAAAGTGTGTCTTTTCGAGAATTTTACCCACACGGCTAACATTGGTTGTCACACTTCGGTCGCGCATTGTGCTCCTGGTAAAACGTTGATAAGACGTAGAAAAAGGGTTCACTGTGCCGTTAAATTATGCAAAAGCAGTTCTTCAGAGACAATTAAAAAGTAAGACGGTCTTACCTTTCATATTTAAGTGTTTAAACATCGCTTAAATAGACATTTTATAATTTCTCAATGTGTTCATTTCAACCGTCATCGCGCGCCATCCCAGTGACACGTGACTTGCGAATGTCAGTGGGCCGAATCAGTCATCTTAATTTATAATAATTATAAATTATCAACAAACTTTTATTTTTAACTTGTGATTTACTCTATCATAGGTACGCATTATTCATCATTTAGCTCTTTCATTTTTAAATATTTTTACTCCCTGTCTTTTGGACCATTATTTTTACTTCTTTTCCTAGTAATTTAATCCCCCTTTTACTTATGTGTAAAATTTTAGTTCAAAGTAAATAATCATTGTATTGTTATGTGAAAGTCACATCGATGTGCCTCCGTGGTCGAGGGGCAAGGCTCTCGACTAGCGATGAGGTCGCGGGCTCAAATCCCGGCGCACGCAGATAAAAATGATTCGATTGATTTGCGTTTTCACAATTGAATTTAACATTAGGTATATTTGCGGCACATTCCCAGAATGGAAGATACTCTCAGTATCGGCTTGGTATTAGACCACTATTCACAATTATTTTATTATGCTTTCATAATTTTAAAATTATTATTAATTTATCCATCATTAATTTATTCAAACTTTTTTTCTTTTTATATTTTTTTATCACTGTAAAACTGTAAATATATATTTTTATTATATTAATAACGAGCACTCCTTTCCTAAAACTCAAGCATCAATAAATAAAACATAATAAAAGTTTAAATAATACATCAAATTATGGCTAACTAAACATGAAGATGAGGAACTAATAAAAATTATTAAGTAACCCCAACGCAACCTACAGATCTGATAATAAACATACACACTTTTTGCTTTATTTATATTATTCTGAATTATTATTATCATCAGTGAGTGTTTCTAGTTATTTTTTTGTATAATTCTGTATTGAACTTAATTAATTTTGTATCTTATCTTATATTCATTATACTATGATATTTTGTCTTTATCATCTTTAATTACACCAGAATAAGCTCCATAAAATGAATGTTTTTCTTGCCTTCACGAACAATTTTTTGTTGTGTATAATTTTCATATAAATTTCTATATTTTTTATTATGTACTAGCAGATACCCGGCATGCGTTGCTATGCAACTTAAATAAAGAATTTTTCACCCTGTTGTTTCCCAAGCGTCCCCGTTCCCCTTCCGCCTCTTTTTCCCCTTCTGCATTTCCTTCCCCTACCGCGTTCCCCTTTCCCGTTCGTTCCCGTCCCCTTCCCGCGAATCCCCCCTCTTGCATTCCCCTTCCAACTTCTCCGCCTTCCCCCCTCTCCTTCCCAATCTCTCGGACCCCTCCTTAATTGCCCTCTGCTCCTCCCGGATTTCCCTTCCCCTCCTGCCTTTTTCCCCTGCCGAATTTTTTGGATGCGGCGCATCCCCAAACTGAAAGAATCCTAAAGATCTTCATACAAAAAGTTGAAATTAAAAAAAATATATTTATAAATAATAAAAAAATGTTTCGTGGAAACCAAAAAAAAAACAACAACAATGATGAGGAAATCATGATCAACACCATACGACAACCTGCAGTCCACCTCGGAACAGGAATACCTAGTGAGGATAAAATACTTCACTTTGCATTCTTAATTTACTTAATATTGTATTTTAATTTTAATTCGTATTGTCATTAAATTTTTTTTTTTTTTTAAACTTACATCGGGAAAGAATATAATAATGCACTAAATTATGCACTGCAAATCTCTTGGTTAAGTTAAATGTGTAAAAAACTAACGTTTAATAAATAATAAAAAAAAATATTATCGCTTTTTATTACTACTAAAAAAATTCAAAAAACCATTTTAAACTGATGAGTTTACGCAATGTTAGCACCATGAAATGGTGATGTGAGTTACAGCAAGCCACCCACTTTTTTACCCACTTCTTGCACTTTTGAGATATATACATTCCGTGAAGAGTGAGGCCGATGTATTTCGACTATAGGGCTATACAAATCAATCATAATCTTGATTTCGCAAAAAAAAAGTTACTTGCTGGTAGATTAAGGAAACTAAAAATAATATGTAGAGGGTACAATAAAAATTTAAATAATACTTAAGTCTTTTGTTACTATCCTTTCCTCATTACTTTTTTCATTAAATATGTCTTACTCCGCTTACCGGTTAATACGGAATACTTCTTTTTTAAAGAGTTAAATTAAGCTTTATTATTACGAAAAGTGAGTATTTATAGTACTGAGTAGAAGACGAAAAAATATGCATTTAGTGTAATATTATTTCACTCACGTTAAGTTTTATGCTTTTACACTTCATTTCAGCAATTACTACAATTACTACCACAATTACTACGTGCACAAAATAGGTTATTAGGTTCTTAGTTTGGATAAACTAAGTAATTCACGCGTATTTTTGTAGATTGAACAAAAATTTCGAAAATATATACAAAAGTAAGCGGAGTACTACAACTTTAGCCTTTTTTCAATTTTTACCACTATTCTTTGTTCAGCTAATAATACGATGCGTAATGAGATATTATAATTTATTTCCAAAATGTGATATAAAAAACAAACGTGTTTTTATTAAAAAATAAATAAAATAATGATTCCCATTCACAGTCCGGCCTGACGGCCCAAATTGGTTGCGTAATGGGATATTATAATTTATGTCCCAAATGTGATATAAAAAAACATTTTTTTTTTTAATAAAAAATAAAAAAAAATAATTATTCCCATTCACAGTCCGGCCCTTATCTCCAGTTAGCTGCCTTCCCCCCGCACGCTGGGCACAATACCCCGCTCCTATCCCCCCCTACTAGCTGGGTGACCCAAAGCGGGCTACATTGGTTCGGGCTGTTTTACCTACGATTCAATACAAGATGCCGGTTCCCTAGAATTCTAGTTCCATGGTATAAACCGTATTTGCGGATGCGGATGCGAAAATCCGCAACACCCATGGTACCTACCATACTAATGGGTAGAGCGTACGGCCTACGCCGAAGGACACTTATGAATTGAAGGTCCTTGATAAATATTGCTAGATCCTTCATCCGATGTTCACTCCAGTGTTAGGACCGTGACAATCGGGCTTTGTGTCCCATTTTCTTTATCATTTATCACCCTCCCGCTAGAGTACCTACTCTGAAGGATGAATAAATCTGCCATTGTTTATTTACAAAGGTATCGGAATACAAATCGCAAAAGGGTTACGCCATATTATAAGATGAACAAGGATGTAGGTAAATTGGCCGTAATAAAAGATACTTTATATTTTTCCTACTTCAGGGATGAATGCCTGCATTCATCCCTGAGGAAGGTTCAGGTTGAACCGAAACTAGTTGGATTAAAAATTAATTAAGTGAAATTAAAACAAAATATTATTGTGTTTATTATAATTATGTATTCCCACAAAGTGTTTGCTACAAATGAAAATTTTCTTGAGATTCTTCTAAGGCGTTAATAAAAAAATAAGAATAAAACGATCACACTCGTATTCTTGTATAAGTCGTCTTACATTATCAAAATATTAAAAAGTGCATCATTTTGATAAAATTTCGAAATAAAACTCAGCACAAGATTTGCTCTGTGATATTAAACTTCAATTTGGGGAACGTTTTCTTGTTGGCGAATTAAGTAAATGCTTTTAAAAAGATAATTAATTAAACGCGAAAGCTTCTTCAAATGCAACCGCGCTCAGATCTGCCCATCTCATCTCTCTTCCGAGTTAATTTCTTAGAGAGCTATTACCAGGGTTCGCAATCCCGAAATCCGGAAAGCCGCGATTCCGAATCCCACAATCCCAAAATCCCGCAATTCCAAATCCCGCAATCCCAAAATCCAGCAATTCTAAATCCCACAATCCCAAAATCCCGCAGTTCTAAATCCCCCAATCCCGCGGGATTGTAGAAAATTTTGGCAATTGTGGGATTGAAAATAATACTTAGTACACAACAAAAACAATGTGAATACAATATAAGCTCGGAAACTTCAAGACCTGTAATCGATTTTGATTACAAAATACAAATATATCATAGAGAGATAGATGTCATTAGTCATTAGTTAGCACAAGCCTTGGTGAAAGTCCCACCAACTAGTGTAGTTTTTTTTATTTGAATACCACACAAGAGTCCCAATTGCTTTCATCTGGAACCAGTGAGACTCTGGCTTCCCAATTGGGGTCTGTTGTGAAGCTGAAGGTAAGTCGGCATGGGAAGAAAATGGGAACGAGGAAGGAGGGAAGTTCCTGGTTATTCAGATCTGGTCAACAAACCCGTCTAAAGCCATTTCAACGTTTCAATGATGAATTATGGTCTTACATCAAGGCGATACTGAGAGCATCTTCCACTCTCTTCCATCTTATATTATTTTAAACAAGTAATTTGTGAAAACATAAATTAAATTTATTTATATACCGGGATTTGAACCCGCGACCTCCGGATCGCTAGTCGAAAGTCTTGCCCTCCGACCAAGGAGGCCGTGTTGAAGCATAGAGAGCGTTTTCGTGCACAAATTTCCATTCACGAATGGTAACAGTAGCTTAAAAGTACGTTTCTTAAAATATTTTTTTTTTTATGAAAGTCCTCTTAAAATAGATATCATGTTACCTTTTTAAAGGGGCCAACAGACCTAGAAAAGCTCAAGCGTTATTTGGTTTGGCGTATTTCGGCATATCGGTTGCCGTACATTCCCAATGGCGAGCGATATGCTGAAGTAGGCCAAGCCAAATAACGCTTGAGCTTTTATAGCTAGGTCTGTTGGCCCAGTAAATATCTTTTTATAATATTACAAAGAATAACGATGATTTATTTTGTATGTCCTTTTAAATGAATTAACATGTTACATTTTTATTGAATATAATGTACTATTATAAAAGATAATTTATAACAATTTTATTAAATGTCAGCAATATTTTAATTTTGAATCACGCGGGATTTCCAAATACTATGCCTCAATCCCGCGGGATATGAAAAAGGTTTGGGATTCGCAAACCCCAGCCGTTATCCAATGTCTGGTCCGTTCTCCAGGCCAGATTACAGCATCAACTGGCATTAATTAATAATTAAAACCGAAGCATCTCGTTCTACGGAAAAATTAGACTGATAAATCATAATCCGTTAGTACCTACTCGGCTCACGTTACTCCTCACTGTTTAGTTCAAATTTCTAATTGAACTAAACAGATATCTTGTTGCTTTAATAACGATGCTTTTCTCAAGATAATATTCTTCGGCGATCTTTATCTCAGATATTAGTTTTATATTTATTATTTCACATGTAATTTAAATACGTTCTACGTTGTCGAGTCGTTACAATCCTTGGCTACTAATTCGGAGATCGCGGTTTGAAATCCCGGGATGCGAGAATAAATGTTATTTAATCAGTTTTTGTTACTTTATATTTTTTTCGTTAAAAATACTATTAATTTTGTTTGCGACAGAGTAGTACACATTTTTATTTATTTAATTTCTACGGTAAAATAAACCATAAACAGTACTTACATGACACAATTAGAACCATAAGAAAATATTAGCAATCATTTTAGATAAAGAATAACAAATTAACTGTGGCATTTGATTGTGAAATGACATCAGAGATATGAGCAAGAGATAGGTACAAATATATCCAAATTCTATAGTATAAAAAAGGTAAACTTAGATGGTAAACTTAGATTTTAGTATTTATTGCCTTGGTGAAAGACCGCCACTCAGAATCGAAACGTTGTCTGAAATGACGTTAACTTTGTTTGGTGACCAGATATGAATAGTCGTATAATTTCTAATTTTCCTTTTTCCCGTCTTCCCCTCCCCACTCCCTTCTCCCTCACATCTTACTCCAATTGGGGAAGCCATAGTCACACTGAAAGACAACTTCTCAGAAACGATTTCTTCGACAACCTTTTTCTTTCTTATCTCCTCCCCGTCCCATTTTATATCAGCCTTAAGAACAGAATACTTGTCCCGATAAGGAAGTTGAGTATTTATCAGTGTTCACATGCAAACTTAAATACTAGTATATATATATATATATATATATTTTTTTTTTTTTTAAAGTTCGTTTTCATAATTAAATTAATTCTACAAGTCTGAATTTTATTAAGCCCGCGAAAACGCCGGCTAAGAGTATAATCGCCCTTAGAGCGCCCTTGAGGTGATTTCTCACAAAAACGGCGCTCTATAAATTATCCTATTATTATTATACCGTGCGGGAGAGTTCGTGACGTCATCTGGTCCCTTGTTTGTGTGAAATATAAGGTAAAATATTTACAAAACCGGGTCACGCTTAATATGGACGAAAAAAATAAATTTAAAAAGTTGTAGTTGTTGATATTAACTAGTACTAATCAATTCAGTTATTTACGGTTACGGAATTTCGAAAAAAGTGCATTATAATGGTTATTTTTGAAATTTAAAAACACGAAATGTCATTTTTCATTGAAACTTGTAACAGTTGCTAACATAGCGGTCGGTGAAAAATTTTCACACAAACAAGGGACCAGATGACGTGAGATGACGTCACACACTCTCCCGTTTCTTACCGGCCGTTTGCGCAGGCCTTAATAAAATTCAAACTTCTAGAATTAATTTAATTATGAACGAAAACGAACTATAAAAAAATAATGGTATTCAAGTTTGCATGTCGTCTACATGAACATATTTTTTAAATTATTAGCCAAGCCTTTACATCTTCTTCGTCTCACTTCCGTTTCCCTCACGGCACGATCAAAATTGGGGATGTCGTCGCCTCACTACGTCTTTTACTAAACTTTTAAATGCAGAGAGATATTAGTTTTCTCTCTTTCTAAATATATGCCTGATTATGATATAAAAGGAGATAGATATGTAGTGTTTTATCAGGTCATTTTATTTGGTGACACATTTAGCACTACGTAGCCCGAGTGATTTAAAATATGATTCGTGTATGTACATCTCAGAAAAACCATAAAAATAAATCGTGATGTTTTACTGGTATTTGTCCATTTCATATTTTGTTGGTGTTCGCTCTGCGGTACGGCTTTATGGCAGAAAGCTACTGTTTTAGGGCTTACTGTGGATATCATGCAACAACTATACCGTAGAAAAATACGCGAAGGGCTTTAAGGGCTAAAACGTGACTCGTTGTAAACAACAGTAAAAAAGCACCACTAACTAGAGGCAAGCTTTTAACCTACGTACCGTGTATCTACCCCTGTAGCATTACAAGCAAAGCTCTCGTAAAGTTCGCTTTGTCAAACAGAAATCTTTATGGCAAAGTTATCATATAAGAGTAAATTTAGTAAAAACTTTAGTTTTATATGTTTAAACTACTCCTTTGATTATTTTTAAATATCTTGTAAAAGGTAATTGTGAATCTGTAGCTAAACGTAATCAGTGTTGGAAATGAGTCTAGTTTTTTAACTGTTAATTCATGGTGGAATTCCATTGTATTAGATATGAAATTAAACATTTTTTTTTTCACTTTGTTCCACTTGTTTATTTACACCAGGACCGGTTTCGTCCTACTACGGACATTTTCAGACTGGTCCAGTCTGAAAATGTCCGTAGTAGGACGAAACCGGTCCTGGTGTAAATAAACAAGTGGAACAAAGTGAAAAAAAAAATTGTTTAATTTCATATCTAATAGTGTTGGAAATGTCAAGAAACACAAGGAGTCGGACTTAGTGGTCGAGAGGTAAGCCTCTCGGCTAGCAAACCAAAGATTTTTTTTACATTAGCTCCACACGGGAGTCCCCGAGTAAAATAATTTCCCTCAGGGCCTTTATCATATTTGGGGATGCTGTGTGGTGGGTGTTTTTAAGTAAAGGAAGTTCTAGGAAGGAAAAGGGTATAAGGGTTGGGTAGGAATCTGGGGTCCAGTGTGTCCTGATCATACCTAGACAAACCTCACCCCATAAACCCGGGAAGCCCTGCTAAGTCACCAAACGTAGCGAACCACTTGGGGTGACGTATAGCAGAGGTGTTGGTTATCCAATAAATGGTTCCCGGGCCGGCGGTACCCATTCCCGCCTCCCAAATGAAAGCTAGCGGGTTCAAGTCTCGGCGTGTGCAAATAAATTTAGTTTGATTAAATCGTGTTAGTTCACAATAAATTAATTAAAAATACCATATTTAAAGTACGTTCCCGAGTGATTTAGAGTTCTGATATCTGATGACTTTTCGGCCACCCTGTTGTTGTATAGAATCGTAAAGCATATTTTGTTGTCCAGCCGTCATGTAAATAATAAGATAGGTTAGATTTAGCATGCAAAGCTAAAAGATTCCCTTGAGTCTAAACTAGGTCATGCACTCCTCAAGAGTAAACCAGGCTCTCCTAAACCACAACAAATAAACGAATGGAGTTGAAGATCTTGAAAGTTTGTACTCACACAAGGACAAAAAGTCAAATAGGTACAAGAAGTGTATTAAAGATAATGTTCGAAAAGTAATAGTTTGAGAGAAGTAAAGGATTCTGATATAGTTAAGTTTAAGAAGAGAGAGATTTCTGCGCAAATCGCCTGCTTTATAATTTTTCTTCGACGTGAAAAGTTTCATTCTTTGAACGAAGTTGCAAGTACCTTTCTGAATTCATTCAAATATCTAAGCCAGGCATGCCCAAACAGAGGCCCAAATGAAGATTTTTGCGACGCAAAATGAAGTGTTTAGCATTCTATGTTGGATTTTGGTATTCATTAAAAAAAATCGTTCACGCAAATTTATCACATTTATATTATATTGTTTAAAATTAGAACTCTCTTGTTATTAGACCTCGGAATCTCGATGGGGGTTTCTATTATTTGCTTGAAAAGTGCCAGGCGCATCACAACACTACTATATTTTTTCCGCACATTTCTCAGAAGATCGCAACTGACCTGATTTTAATAAGTGGAGGGTGAGTGCAAAGGAAACACTGGGCATGTATAGTCAATTTATGCCTTCTAGCCATTGAAGGTCGCGGTTTTACCATAATAATATTTTTGCACACCAAATTAACGGTAATATTCACCGTTTACCCCCGCAACTTAAGATCAGTAATATTTTTTTGGCGCCCGTACTTTTGGGTTGGGTACCCCTGATCTAAGCCATCTTCAAGCAAAGATAATTCAAAAACCATTTAAATATACAAATTCGGATGTATCTGTTTTAAAAGACTAAAGATGGGTTGTTCACATGTCATCAAATTTGCGCGCACACGGTAGCATTTCATACATAAACACAGACTTACTTTTCTTCATACATAAACACAACCATCTCTAATCCACACGTCAACCCCGAAGATGGATACTGTAAAATTTTACCAAACATTGGCTACAGAAGGAAGATGCGCAACACGAAATAATAACCCAAAAATTAATTACGATAAGAAAGTTTTTTACACAACGTATTTCCAACACCGATTATCAATGCAATATTTGAACAAGATAGATATTGTAAGAATTGAAAGAGGTGAGATTGGGCGCGAAATTGAGTAATCTGAAAGTATTTTGCCTGTTGTATGCTGATAATGCGGTGCTGATTTCTAACAGTATGGAAGATCTACAGTTTCTAGTGTCCAGGATGAACGAAGTTTGTATGAAGAATGAGTTAATGATGAATGTAAGTAAGTCTAAAGTCATGGTGTTTGAAAGAGTGTGAAATATAGTTATGAATGGTGAATACTTGTAGCAGGTGGATGAGTTTGTGTATTTAAGAAGTATGTTTACGAGAGATGGGAAGGCTGATAGGGATATTGAAAGAAGGGTGAATGCAGGTAACTCCATTAATGGTGGACTGAACGCCGTTGGCGCCAACAAAAAGCTGTCCAAAGAAGCGAAGATAGCAGTCCACAATGGAGTGCTGGTACCTACCCTGATGTATGGTAGTGAAGCATGAGACTGGCAGAGGAAGGATGGAAGTAGACCGAATGCTGAAAAGATGAGATCCCAGAGGCGTATGTATGGTAAAACCATGTATGATCGTGTGAGAAATGTGGATATCCACAAAGAATGCAAGGTTGATGTAAGCGTAATGAGTATGATTAAGAAAGGGACCTGCAGATGTTTTGGGCATGTAGAGCGAATGAACAAAGAGTGTAAGTCAAATGTGAATGGAAGAAAAAGTTGTGGACGCCTAAGGCCCTAAGGAAGATATGGCACGATGTGTGAATCGTAATAATAGAAGAGTATGTATGAAAAGATGTATGAATGTGAATGAAGCAAGGAGTGTTTCAAGCCGAGTTGTTAAGTGGTCGGTCATCTCTGTCTACCCCTGCGGGGAAATGGCGTGTTGGTTAGTTAGTTAGTTAGAGGTATTGTAAAGAGAATTTCAGGGAAAATCTAACTAAATTACCTCAGGTGTCTTTGACATCAGCGCAACCTCCGCTGTATGCTGTATTATGCATATATTATAATTAACAATGATATCAAAGTACAAGGTATTTTTAATCATAAGCTGCCTTTACGAAAGCAAAGAGCGAGGAGCACGTTTCTTGCTCATTTGAGCACAATACCAAAGGAAATGAAGTGTTCTGTGAGGAGAGCTCCGTGCTAAAGGTACGAAAGTAATATAAGGTATAGGAAGCATCTTAGTTGGAAAAAAGGATTACAATTTCACGGAGAGAAGGTAAAATGATAGTTATAACATATTTATAATAAAAGGTTTACTTGAAATAAGCGTAACTCGTGAACATTTATTTGCTTCGGTAATAGACCAAGCCAGAGCGTTTTAACAGGAATCTTTTTCATTTAAAACTTAAATTTTGATTTGAACCAAACTGAATAATATTTTTTTAATCAAAAGGTATAGCAGCATATCGTCGTTGCATATAGAATATGAACCATGAATAACTGAATTCTGAGAAAAAAGATAAAAACTGTTTAAAAAAATAACTAAACGGAAAATAACAATTCTATTTATGGACAAATTAGGTAAAATATATTTCCTTTATTATAAGAATATATTTATGACAAACATTAATTATTTTATGCTAGAAAATTGAATTTCATATTCTATGCACAATTTTTGTCACATGGTTCATATTCTACATACAGTTTTCGTTATAATTATAATATCATAGTCATAATAATATCCAAATATTTAATTTAAATTTATTCAAATTTGACAGCTAGGCATCACAATTGAATTGTGTAGTGGTATGTAGAGGATATGACTTATTTTATTTTTTATTATGTACTATTTTGATTGTCCTCACATGGTTTATTTTCTTTTCGCCTTAAATATTTGATATTTTTACTTGGCTCAAATTGTAGAAGATGGAGAAAAAAAGAAGTAAAATAAATGTATACTTAACTCATTTTCGTCAAAATCGTCACATTGTTCATATTAAATATGCAACGACGATATATTATTATCTAGTGGGAATACGTGGTGTTTTAATTATTTGTCTTTTAAATTATGATGTATATGTCTTAATTAAGCATGATTTTAAAGGCATATTTGGTATTTTTTCACGAGTCAATTATATTTTTTTCAAAAATAGTCTTGCCGTATTTACCAGGATATTTTAACGAAAGATAAAATAAAAAAATTAACATCATAAAAAAAACGTTACTTTGGAATTTTTTTGAATTCATACAAGTAATTTATACAAGACAAGGTTGTGTTCCAACGTAATGTAATTTAAATTTAAAAACGCATAACAAAATGCTTTTTGATCAATTAATTTTATTTTTTAATATTTCATCATTTGTTTATAGTAAACTCACAAATAATTGTCAAAGTTGCCTGTTTGAAAAAATAGAATTCTTCAATTGCTCTTATTTCATCATTTAAAACAAAAATAAATAAATTACCACAAATTCTTACTACATATTTACTACACCATTTGAATAAAAAATTAATATTCAATTTGAATAAATATTTTGGCTCAAATTTTTGTATGAAAAGGGCCCTGGCACACTTACTGTGAAGTTACTGAGTCAATCATGCTGGTATGGAGAACTAATCAAAAATATAAACATGTGGCTTACAAAACATCACACATGTAGATATTACAAATACGTTACATCAGCGTTTCCCAAAAGGTGTTCCGCGGAACCCTGGGGTTCCGTAGAAGCATCACAAGGGTTCCGCGCTCCGTCCAGATTTAACGTATGTATAATTTAACAAACACAACAATGCGCACGGAAGCTCGATCGAGCGCGCTTCAGAAAAAACTAATCTGGATGAGTTTTGGATTGGACTTAAAAACGAATATCCAGAAGTCGTCGAGAAGGCTATCACAGTTTTGTTACCGTTTGTGACCACTTACCGGTGTGAAACTGGTTTTTCGGCTTACGCTTACACAAAAACAAATACAGAAACAGACTGGATGCAGCTCCTGATCTTCGTATTCAACTGTCTGACATAAAGCCTGATTTCAATGCTATTTTAACAAAAAATGTAAAAAAATATCACTCTTCACATTAAGGTAAGTTTTACACAAAACTTTTGATCTTTCTTTTCAAGGTAAACATGAAAGTATTATAACTACATCTTTTTCTTATAAAAATAGGGTTCCGCCTAGAAAAGTATGATCGATAAGGGTTCCGGGGCGAAAAAAAAATTGGGAAACGCTGCGTTACATAACCCAATACTTTAATTCAATGTCATATTTTTATTAGATATTCAACTAATTAACTATAACTTATAATTCTATCCAAGTTTAAAATTGTTCTTAATTAAAAACAAAAACAAAACATATTACTAGAATTAGTTTCAACTCTTCGCCTCGCTGAAATATGTAGAGAACTATTAAATTGATGAAACTAAGTTAATCCTTTCGAATTAAACTTTTCAAATAATGAAGAATTAACTTTCGAGGGGTTTTGAAACTATTGCTTTTGGGTAACTAAAAATTATTCAGTTACCAATTTTGTCCACAGACGTTTACAAGAGAAATGAAACAAAACCAAAACTGGTCTTCGAATGAAAAATTTCTTGCTTTAACTACAATTGACTCTTGAAATGACTCACTTCAATTTGGGAGGGGGGAATGGGTATTTTTTGGATAACCAACATCTCTGCCATAGTTCACCAAGTTATTCGCTACGTTTGGTGACTTAGCAGGGGTGCCCGGGTTCGTGGGGTTCATTGTCTAGGTCTTCCCAGAACTTCCTCTCCTTCCTTTCCTTAAAAATACCCTGCACACAGCATCCCCAAAGATGACATAGGCCCTGAGGGAAATTATTTTCCTCAAGGCCTCCTGTGTGGACCTAATGTAAAAAAAAAGTATTTGAATAATTTGGTAATGCAATGTCTAATGAATCTTTCAGAACTCGGTTCTAGATTTCTAGCTTCGCCTGCATTGATAACTTTTTATTAGACACTACTCTATTAAATCCTCCTTTCATTATATTGTAGGCATTAAATCTTTATCCAGGTCCCTACAATCCGCTCTGTTCATGTATAGCAAACTTACTTCCTACGAAGTACACAAACCTATTAACTTGTTTCAAGGATTCTACAAACTCTAATAGCTACCTACATTACAATGTTTCCTTGCTTCCGGATTCCAGGACTTTCCATTCATCGTCAAATCATTTCGTATGCAAACTTCGTTCATCTTAGACACTGGAGGCCACTCGATCTAAAAGAATTGAATGTAGTTCATAGGAAGCTCTCAAATCCCAGATGAATTATTCACAGTTTTCCACTATAAAAATATCTACGACACCTTGGGGTATTGAATCAGATGAAATAAAATTGGAAATTTCGCACAAATTTTACAAAAATAATTGCATTATATACACAAGAAATATTTGTACTTACACAGTATAATATTAATTGCATGGTTAGAAAGGAATTGCTAAATATAAAGACTGATCTTAATATGTTCCAGATTCCGGGTTCAAATTCATTGATGGAATTAAGGCATCACCATGTACAAATCGCAAGTGCGCCCCACTGTTAAATTTGACAGCCACGTCTCGTCTGGAGCCCACAAATACCTGAAAATACGAGTGTGCTTTAGACCACATGACTGAAGTAAATACTTCTTTAGTAATCTAATCTAATTTTCTCTCCGGCATCGAATAAAACCATTCCATTCATCAGTGTATAAGAATCTATATTGAAGATTCGTTTGGATTGTTACCAATCATCGTGACAAATCAGTCGTTTCAATGCGTCGAGTTCGCACACTCTAAACGAAAATTTGATTAATTTTATTATGGGGTTTCGCTTAGATGGGATTGTTGGTTTAATTATTACAAAGTTTAAAATAAATGCCAGCACCCTTTCAAAACGTCATTACTATGGATTTGAGCACTGTTGTTACGATTAGATTGTGAGGAATGAACCTCAAAATTCATTTTAATTTATTGTCGTTCGCCTCCATAACGTTCGTAACGCCCGGTATTACGCCTCTCGTAACGCTGTAATTTCCGTAACGCATTCACCAGTTTACCCCTCAAGTCAAGCGTGCGTAAAGAATATTTACTTCAAAATCCATTGACTCTGCAGACACGGGCGGTCCGTTTCATAGATTCCCCTGTCTTAACAAGTGTCTGAAAAACACCCTCGACTCTGTGCAGAAACGGGCGGTCCGCTTGATAGATTCTCCCATCTTAACAAACAGATTGCAAACTTTAGAGCACAGGTGTCTGGTGGGAATGCTATCCTTGTTCTACCGGTATTTCAATGGAAGATGCTCCGAGGAGCTAGCATCATTGATCCCCTCGGCACCGGTGCATAGTCAGGAAACACGCCAAACGCGCGCCCAACATATGTACACAGTTGACATTTGTCACATGAGAACGGAACGCTTCTACGACTCGTTCTTGTGTTCAACAGCTCGGCTGTGGAACGATTTGCCGGCCTCTGTGTTTCCTCCTTCCTATAACGTGGGTCTCTTCAAGACCCACGTTCACTCCTTCCTCTCCTCAAAAAGACCCTCCTCACAGCATCTTCAAAGATGACATAGGCTCTGAGGGAAATTGTTTTCCTCAGAGCCTCCTGTGTGGAGTTAATGTAAAAAAAAAAAAAAGTGGATTGAAATCTTTAGTGCACAGGTATTAGGTATGTACGCTGTCCTTGTTCTACCGGTATTACAAAGAGAATCCGAGGAACTAGCGTCATTGATACTTTCTGCATCGGTGTACATTCGGGAAACACGCGCAAGGCCTTTGTCAGCTTTAAGATGCTGTATGAAGTGTATTTTTAGGGAAAGGAAGTTTTGGAATGGAAAAAGGTTATGAGGTGTGGGTAGGTATCTGCTGGTCAATATGTCCTGGAGTTTCGGAAGTATGAATTCATCCCTCCCGCTGCAATGGGTCGAGAGAGTCCGGCTGGAGAGGTCTTGGTTAGGTCTCCCTCAACCAGTCTCTCCCGATCAGTAAGCAGTAGGCGGGTACATTCGCCGTGAGAGCCCAAGACCTAAAAAAACCTCACCCCATTAACCCCAGATCTGGCCCCCTAGCACAGTCGATCAATAAGGATCGATAGGATAACTAGGATAGAATAGGATAATTCTCATCGTTCCCTATCGCTAACGTACAAACAACAATTGACGTCAAATATATTAAGAACACTTAGTCATTATGAATTGATATTTATTCGCTGGCGATCAGCAGTCATAGGGAACGATGAGAAGTTACCGAAAGTTATCGATACATTCCTTATCGATCGACCGTGCTCTATTCATTCTGAATGGTGGTTCTCATTATGACAATATTGAAGATATCTTCCACTTTCGTCTAATAGAATCGAGTATAAAGAATCCAACAACTATATTATTATTATCGTTAGATTTAATATTGTCAAGTTTAATTTGGAGAACTTCATTTTTATTTTTATTTTTTCATTTTAATTAAATTAAATTTAAATTAAAATTCATTTTAATTTTATATAAAAATTTATAAATTATATAATAATATTAATAATTTATAAAAAATAGTTTATTTTTAAACAAGTTTTGCTATGTAATTTTTAATACACGTGACAGCTGTTTCGCCTTCTGAAGGCATTATCAAACTGGCATTATAAAAAATAAAAAAATCATTGAAAATATTGAAATCCTGAAACATAACCTTTATTTACTTTATTTTAGTATTCTTAACTAAGCAATTGGGCCGTGAATGATGGCTTAAATACTTTCGCATCACCCAACCACGCTCAGCATTGTTCAAAGAATACATGTCATTATTTTTTTATATAGCGAAAGAAAAAACATTTCAAAACACTTGCGAGCGAAACCATAAGATACTGGGTTGTGAAATGAGCACATCGGATAACTGGCAGTTAGTTTAATACAGACAGCGGAGGTTATCTATCTGTTACTGCAGACGCGGCTGGAGACGGATGGACCAAATCTCAGAGCAAGGGAGTACTTCATGTAAACATCGTAACCCACTTGATAGTTCAGTGACGCTAAACAGATGGACGGAAGCTGGGAAAAATAATAAAGGTCAGGAAGGATATTCAATGTGAAATAGGATACTTAAGTTAAATACTGTATTATTATTTTATTATGTTTACTGGTGAGATTTTGGCTGTATAAAAATAATAAGTACTTAAATAAATTGATTTATGTAGTGTTTTTTTTTTTAAATAATACCTCGTGGTTATTTAGCTTTTTCATAAAACATAAAAAATGGTTGTATAAGTTAAGATATATTCTAGGAAAAATAATTGTTTTTCTTTAAATTTTACATAAGAAAAATATTCTTAGACCGATTGACGATTCATTGAAAACAGCTTTTTGCGAACACTTAGTAGCAAACAGTTATAAAATAAGAAAAATATTTTTGTTAATATGAATTTATGTAATATATATAATTTCATATTAACAAAAATGGGATAGATAGAACGTGCTGTCATGGACATAGGCGACTTCTAAAACGCACAAAATTCCGTTAATTATTGAAAAATCCCTCGTGGGCTCTTAAGAGCGGGAGTCACAGTACCAGCACAATAATTTCGTACGACTCTAACAGCCATTGTTTCCAATCCTACTGATCAAATATAGAGCAGAAATTTTGGCTCAAAACTCCTCAAATGCACAAATACGCTCTTCCCACCGCAACTCTCCGACCAACAGGCGAAACGAGCGTTACTAAACAAATTAACTAGCTAATCGGAGACTCAGATTGATTTGAAAGTTGGAAGCAACGGCCTTTAGAGTCGGCTCAATTGAAAGACGGATCAATTGAGCGAAAGCCGTGAGCTAAGAGCTTACTGTGCTCGCCCTACACGGCTCACACGATATGGCTCACACGATACGGCTCACACGACACGACTCACACCATACAGATCTCAGATTAAGCGTATGATCGTACGACTCCTGGCCGCTCCGTAGTAGGTAAACAATAAGATTCTAGGGCAGGGTTAAGAACCACTGAACCATCTAGAATCTAGGCAGGCATGTCCAAGTCCAGACGTCAGACTGTCAAACGTAGTTTGAATATGTAAAAACAATTAATACATGGATGATTTTAATAGCGCTTTGTTTCTTAAATATCTCATGAACGCGTCTTTTGTGAAGTGCAACTTGTAATAATTAATAATAATATATAAATATAAAACAATAGGGAGTAGGTTAGATGCAAGAAGAATTTATATTGGAAAACATATAATTAAAGTTCACAAGTTAGTTCT
Source organism: Limnephilus auricula (assembly GCA_951813805.1). NCBI lineage: Eukaryota > Metazoa > Arthropoda > Insecta > Trichoptera > Limnephilidae > Limnephilus > Limnephilus auricula. Next base: position 2,526,470 of record OX638403.1, read on the forward strand.
AATTTTTTAAATAAAACATGTTTGATTTGCAGTCACCGTTCAATTGAGCCATGGTTCGGTTTACCGGGAGTCATATGCATACGGCTCATCAAAAAGAGCTAGCTCAATTTTGCGACTCGTTCATGAATGACTCATCGCTAATACTACCTATAAGATAGATTGCATATAATGCACTACATGATATAAACGGAGCATTTGGTTCCTCAGAACAGGCAATCTGCCTAGCTAAGAACTAATTAAATATCGACCTGACATGACATAATAGGACCTGCACCACTCAATAGATTATATACTCGTATCTTCAAATGGAAATGCCTTCCATGTAGATTTGAATGGACGCCAATGTCGTCATTGAAATCATTTTAGTGCCTTTGGACTATTAGATGGAGACAGCCAATCAACATTGCGTACTATGTCTCTCTTAAAAAGCCTTTCAGTTTGATTTAGAATTAATACGAGAAAAAAATTTCTGAATTTGAAATTTAAGTAAAGAATGATCAGACTTTCGGATCGAATCTTTTTTTGAGTTCTTCTTTATTCCATGACTTGTAGACATTTTAAATATTTTCATATGTTTTAAATACTGTAAATATTATTGTATACAATATAACGTACTTAATGTTTATAATATCATTTGCCCTTAATATAAACGTATCTGCGTAATGTAATGATAATGAATCAGCAATCAATTAACATATTGTAACACATCTGCCCTGATAATTGGAACTGATGATTGTGCGAAATCAGACAATCGAAAAAGTAGGTAAAAATCATTAATATATTAACATAGTATAATAAAACAAATTTAAAACTTTTTCCACTTTTAATTTATTGACCGTAACCGGTTTCAGCTTGTCAAAGCCATCTTCAGACTGGTGAAAAATATTCTTAACCTAGGGATTTTATACAAAACATATTAGGGAGGGGGGAAGGAGGGGGCGAGGGGAGGGAGGGGTGGTCTACAGGGATTTTATTCAATTATGGATTTTATTACATTTGTTGTTAAGTGGTCTTGAGTGTCCAACTATCTAATTATTTTTTTGGTTATTCCCAGTAGGCTAATTACATAGGGTTGGTAGCTTACATACTTTAGTATTGTTTGGGAAATACCTTAGAAGTAATGTGAATTATTAGCACCTAATTTTATTGTTGTCAAGTCTATTATTAATTACAATCTTTATTATATTTATGATGTTATGGAATTTTTTGATTAAACAATTGATTTTATAAAGGGGGATACGTTGGAGTAGGATTATTCTTATAATGGACCTAATACAAACAAAGTACATATTTTACTTGGAACATATATGATAGAAAATTACAATGGATACAATAGTGGAGATTTTGCAAATGATTCTAATTTCTTATTCATTACAAATATAGGGTCTACTTTTTTTGTTAGGCGGGTTATTTCTAATGATTCTAGTTTATCAAGTTTATGACCCTTATTACAAGTGTGGAGGACTTTAATATCTCTGTCTTTATCAAACGAATGTTGGTTTTCTAATAGGTGTGACGCTACATTCGACAATTCACCTTTATCATTCACCCAATTTGTGAAATGTTCTTTAATACGGGTTTTGAATGATCTTCCCGTTTGGCCTATATAATATGACGGGCAATTAGAGCAGTTCACTTGGTAAACGCCTGAGTTTTCCAGTTTTTCTCTCTTATCTTTATTATTAATTAAAATTCTCCCTAGAGAATTTACATTATAAAATGCTGTTCTACATTTATCGTTATTAGTTAATCGAGATATTTTTGTGGATATTTCGCCAATATAAGGAATTTTAACCCATTGTTTTGTGATTTCATTTTTATTTACGAGGCCTTGTGACATGATTGCTAATGTAATTTTTTTATTCTTTTTCTTTAATAAACTATCAATAGTTTCTCTTTTGTATCCATTGTTCTTTGCTATTGTTTTTATAATATTTAATTCATTTGTATAATTTATATAATTCAAGGGCACATGTAAAAGTCTGTGAATGAGTGAATAGAATACTGATAATTTATGTGAAATGTGGTGTCTAGATGTGTAGTGTATGATGTTATCACTATATGTTGGTTTTCTGTAGATTGAAAATTCTAATTTATTGTTAACGATTTCGATACCTATGTCAAGAAAATTAATCCTTTTCCCCCCATTTCCATTGTAAATTGGATCGATTTATTGATTTTATTGATTTCTTTTAGAAAAATATCTAATTGTCTGTGTGTTCCTGTCCAGATAATTAAGATGTCATCAACATATCTACGATAGAAGGCAACATTTTTAAATGATTTTAATTTTTCGATAGATTCTTCTATATAATCCATGAAGAATTCAGCTAACACCGGAGAGATCGGGCTGCCCATGGCTAAGCCATTAGATTGAATGTAATAATTATCATTGAATCTAAAGAAATTTTGTTCTATACATGCACTTAGTAGTCTTGTTATTTCTTTCCGTTTTATTAAATTAATGTTTCTCTCTTCCATGTAATTGCTAATAATTATCTTTAATTCGTTTGCAGGTATATTGGAAAATAAACTAACAACGTCAAATGAAACTAGGGTGGCATTGTTAGGTACTTTGATGTCTCTAATGTGATCTATAAGTTGTAGGGAATTTATTATTCCATATTTAGGTTTAAAATTAAGAGTGTTTTTCATGATTTTATTTCCAAATTTTGCTAGTTTATAGGCAGGAGATGAATTGTATGACACGATTGGTCTTACTGGCATGTTATTTTTGTGAACTTTTGGTTGTCCATATAGACGTGGACATTGAGGGTTCATGACGGAAAGGCTATTTTTAAGGTATTTATTTTTAATCAGGGTTTGGCACGAATTTAGTATTGCGTTTACGTCCGCTGCAAATTTAGGGGTGGGGTCCTTTTTCAATAAGGTTACGTTACTGGTGTCCAGCACATCTTGGACTTTTGAAGTTTTAAATTTGTTTTATTATACTATTATAATGGAATTCCACCACGAATTATCAGTTTCAAAAATAGAAATATTAATATATTAACAAATTTAAAATTTTTCCAATTAATTTATTTGTGGCCGTAACCGGTTTCAGCTTCTTGAGGCCATCTCAGACTGGTACAAACCTATAATCCGACGATCCGCCTTGCTACACTCTTAGGCACATCACGATATACCAGTAGCCAGGCATATCGATAATAGTAGTATAATATACCGGTAGAGGCGCTGCCTGAGATTTGTTTACGTGTGAAATATCATGACGCAATAGTAAAAGCAAGTTTTTTAGTTTATAATTAGATAAAATGGACTGCACGGAGTAATGTGGTAACAAAAGTGCACGCCAGAAGAATTATGAGCGAAAGCTAAAATGGAGTTTTATGGGAGTCATGAAAGTTCTGAACACGATAGTTTATTATGCATTAACAAATAAAACATTAGAATAATAAACTTAATGGATGAGTGAAATGTGTATACTTGTTTAACTAAAAACGATCTTCATACAAAACGATTTGGCTAAACCGACAAATAGTGAATATCGAACGATGCGCCTGATGTAAGTTATGTATCATGAATCTGCGATCATACGACTCTGTACGACATATTAACTAACTCACTTTTTGCAATTTCTGAGTTCGAATTCGAAATGAGGGCTCCAAATCTGCCTAGCTAGGAACTAATATCAACCTAAAACAACGTAATAACACTTGTATTCATTTTAAATATATTATCTTATTATGTAATATTATTTGTTATTTTGGCTTTAAATGTATCAAATGTAAATAAAAAAATAAAAAATAAAAAAATATCAAAATCTAGCTCTGCCAGAGAGAACTAACCAGAGAAAAACTGAATGTGATTGGACAGTATTTCTATGATCAATTCTCTCTGGCAGAGCTAGATTATGGTTTGGAGCCCTCATTTCAAGCTCTAACTCAGAAATTACAAAAAGTTACTTCACTATGGTTTAAAACGATCCATAAATTACATAGGTGGGTAACATATAACATGTAATGTTTTGGAACTACAAGTAGTGCATAGGTACAGTAGACTTTGTGACGCATTCATAAGAAAGTGTTGGGAATTTCGTCATCTATGGTCAAGCCAGTTGTAGATATTTGCGAGCACGGTCAACAATAATTGTTGACTGTCAATTAATGTAGGCGACAAATCAAAAAAAGATCTCTAATGCGTTAGAATAATATGTCTTTTTTTCTCAGTGAATGAAGTGATTCCGAAACGACAAAGGCACATCCAAAAATATATGTATTCTTTGTGTGTTTTAAATCGCACGTAGTTAGAGGTCACGATTTCAAGCGCAAAAGTGGTTTTTATTTGTTTTGTAAATAACTTTATGAGAAAGAAAAAAAGTTAATCAACGGAAACTGTCACTGATAATTTTAGTCATGAAAAAGTATTTTTTTAAAGGTAGTTTCGTATATGCGTTCATACGTTTCTTATATTTTTTTTAAATTTTAGTAGTTTACTCTTATATTTTTTATAAAGTAATTAACACATTTTTTTATTCTAAACTAATTCGTAGAAGATCAATGGAAAATAGTGATTTAACAGAATCTTTGTTTTTCTAAGAAAAAATAAATCAACTTCTACCTCTTAATGCCTTACAAATGTCACCATCTCACGTAGCAGTACCAAAGTAAAAAGTAGAAACTTTTCGGCATCATCCGATCGGAACTTGAAGCATCTTTTACCCCGGCCCTTTTTTATTTGGTGCGGTCTATGCGGTTTGAATAAAATCATGAAAATACCGCCACCAATATAATAGTTCGAGATCTCTTCTTTTACCTGAAACACATCTTACAAATCAATGTTTTTTTTAAATTTGATACCGCACACGAGTCGTGCCCAGATCGTGGTGTCGCCCCTGGCGGTAGTTGTTTGGTACAAACCACCTACAGCATTCCATAGGACCTAGCACGGTCGATCGATAACACCTTTTATTAATAGTATCTAGTATAACACATCTGCCCTAAAGATGGACACTGTAACGTTGTCCGAAACGTTGGCTAAAGAAGGAGTTAGCGTAATACATCCCAAAAATAAACAACAAAAATATCATCTATGTTTACTAAATTCGTCATCTATGGTCAGGTCAGTTGACGATATTGGCGAGCAACAACAATAATTGTTGACCGTCAATTAGTGTTGGCGACAAATAAAAAAAAGACCTCAAATATGTTAGAATAATATCTTTTTTTTCTCAGAGCCACCTGTGTAGAGTAGTAAATATGAATGTTGAACTGCATAGGATACCCACTAGTGTTGTCTTTGTAAAACGATTTCTTATTTCGTGTCAATATCAGTTTGGCTATCGACAGCGCAACCGTGCTCGGGACATAGGTATAAAATCGTCAGAAGTTAAGCCTATCGACGCGATATTTTTAAGTTATCAATTTGACCATGCTTGATCCCCTGGTGGTTAGGACTAGGGCTATCTATCAAATTATGCACAATTTTATACTCTGTTACTTCAATGGCCCAACTCTTTTTTTAAAAAACGCACAGTGTTATCTTGTCTGAAACTTTGTTCCAAAAGTATTATTATAATAGTATCGTGTATTGGGCAGGACTGAGGTCAAATAATATTAATTTATCATTTAATGAGGTCTTTGCACACATTATTTGCCCCATTAACATTCATGCAATGTCTCTCTTCTATTATTCTGACTCTTGACATGGCCCGACTCAGGTATTTGATTCGCTTGATCGTGCTAAGTCTTCCTCGGGCGTCCCCGACTTCTTCTACTCTATATTCTCCTTACACTCCTTTCTTCGTTCGATCGCTCTACATGCCAAACCATCTGAGGTCCTTGCATTATTTGTGGATCTCCACATATATCACACGATCATAGATGGTTTTACCACACATACGCTTCAGGGATCTCATTTCAATAGCATTCATCCTTCCTCTGCCAGTTCCAAGCCTCACTGCCGTACATCAGGATACGTACCACCAGCACTCCATTATGGACTGCTAAACATATTACCCAGATACACAAACTCATCCGCCTGCTCCAAGTATTCGTCGTTCACAACTATATTGCACACTGTTTTCCTACTCTCTCTTTCAAACATCATGACTTTAGTATTTTTTTTTGTATTCTCTCACATTCTTTATATTGCATATGTTAATGTACTGTATAAAAAATCGACCACCATAACACGGGCATGTGCCTAGAGCATGGTGGTCGAAAAAATCTTATTTAATGTAACAAACAATTCTATAAAGAAATCTTTAAAAAAAAGTCACCATTAACTCATTATTCATACATTTTTTATCCTAGACACTAGGGACTAATATGTAATGAGGTGTCATATATATTAATATTTTGATATTTATCCCCACTATGTTTTAAACACGCGACCTCTGGGTCAGTGCCAAAGAGCTAACCACCTTTCCAAGAAAATCTAGAGGTAGTCCAGAACTAAGCTAACTGCGTTACGGCAAATACTTTTCAATTGTAAGCTAGCTTCAGAACTTTAGTTATAAACTAGTTCCAGTGAAGTTGAAATTGCAATTGCTTCCCAAAAACATAGCAAACCAACTTCGCAACGTTCTCGATATTAAATTTTACAATGCTTTGTCAGGGAATGCATTTCAACAGCTATTCCCTAGGACTTCTGTCACGGTTCGAACCACAACTTAAACTTCTTAGAATAAACTAAACAATCGTTATAATAAACTTAACGATTATAGATATATTAATGTATATTATGTATGTAAATCAAATAAGCATTGCTCTGTACTTCAGGTTTATACAACAATTTACATTTTATACAAGATTATTTATTGAGAAATGGGTAGCGAACACGAAGCAATTTGCAAGCCGTTAGATCGGCGGCAATCGAAAACAGAATGAATCATTTTTTCGTTCGATACCCGTCGCTGGGGAAAAAAGGTATATGTCCACTGTTGGAGTACAAATAGAAAATAGGAGGTAATCGCGTCGCGAATGTATTACGTTGATAGCTAGCCATCAGTAAATTTAATTAAATGACAACTATATTTATTTGAAGTGTCAAACGCCTTCTTAGAAACTCTTCGTTCCCCTGTACATAGAACAAAAAAGAGAAATAAAATTGAAAATTTTGGAGCGGGAATAAATGTAAGCAGAGGGGACAGATAGGGATGTACTGTATATTATATAACAATTTGATATATAAACCATATTGTAATTATTATATATATATAAACATATCCTGATTATTAATGCTTCACCTTTGTATTTTTTAAACTATTATCTACGAAACAACTTTCAAATGTACCACGTCTGACGAGAAAACCCTTCGGTCAAAAATAAACAAGTCATCGAAAGTTATAAATCTCAATGTTACTGTGTATTCGACAGTTTTCAAAGAAGGAATAACAGTTCAAATTCAATTTTGGAGACTGGAAACTGGAGACCGTCACTTCCTCTCCACGCGCCAACTAACCAACACCTTTGCGTAGGATACAAGTGGCTTGCTACGTTTGGTGACTTGGCATGGGTGTCCGAGTTCATGAGGTGAGCTTAGTCCAGGTCTTAGCGGCGAGCTTGGCGAACGGATCGGGAGAGGCCGGTTGAGGGAGATCATTTGACCTCTCCAGGACCCCCAGCACAGTGGATCGATAAGGATTGTATCAATAACTTTCGATAACTTCTCATCGTTCCCTAGGACAACTGCAGATCGCTAACATACAAACAACAGTTGACGTCGAATATATTAAGAACACTTAGTCATTGTAAACTGTTATTTATTCGTTGAAAATCTGCAGTCATGCTAGGGAACAATGAGAATTTACCAAACTTCATCGATCGATTGTGCTAGGGGTCTTGCTGGACTTTTTTTAATCAAGCACGGTGCACTGCAGTGGGAGGAATGGATTCGTACGTCTGTCACTCTTGGACATAATGACTCTTAGATTTATACCCACCCTTCGTTCCTTTTTTCCTTCCGAGAACTTAACCCAAAGATATAAATAAAAATTTAAAAAAAAACTGTTTCCACATATATTGTACATAGATTCTTATATTGATATTTTTACTCTAGAATGTAGACCAGTACTTGATAATATAATTGAATCGATGAGTTCCAATATCCTCCCTAATGATTTTTTGTTAATAATGAGGTGTCAATGCCATATTTTGTGTTTTCTAACAAGGAATGTGATGCTGTCGTTATTATTTCCAAATTCCTTCTAGTTTCTTTATAAATCGTGTTTAAATATCGACATGAGTTCCAAAATTGACTCGAATTACGGAGTATTTTGAAACAGAAGTCAGCATTTCAACAAATTCAAAATGGTCACCAGTTTCTTTCCATACAGATTTTGATCTATTAGTTGATTTTTGTCGTACTCATTCTATTGATTCCTCAATAAAACAAAACAAAAAAACTGGAATCATGAAAATTCACGTTTTTCTTGATTTACTCAAAAGAATGAAAATCCATTAGGGAGGTTTTTGGAACTCAACGATTCAATTCAATGTCTACTTCCACTTAAATGTTAATTCCCTTCAATAATTGTTATTAATAATTGAATAGTGGAGAAGTCCGTTTCCCCAGACGATGTTTCCGTGACTAGTTGGTCCTAGGGGTAGTAGTTTCAACAGTGACGTGCATCCCTCATTAGCAACGAATTATGGAAAATGAACCGTTATTGATTGTTATTACCAGCGGCTGAGAATAAAAGTTTAAAAATGCTTGCAACTGTACTGAGGTTCCAATGAGAAAAATCAATTAATCCCCGTATCTAATACTAAAAATTAAAAAATTTATATTGATTTATTTCATTCAAAACTTGCTTTAATATATACCTACATTCAAGTAAGCAATAAAAATGCTCAAAAAGCACGATGATAAATTATTAAATATCGAGTACTACTTGTAAGTATTTTTTGATCATAAGTATTTATGATTTTTGTTATGTCTAAACAAAATAAGTGTAAAAAAAAATTTGAAATATTTTAGTTTTTAAGACCTTAAAGAAATAGAAAATGTGAGGTATTTTTGTCGCAAAACACGTTCTCGGGTTTATTTTTTAATGTTTTTAATTAAACTAAAATTAAAATTCTCAAAACTGCGTTGACTAGATTATGTATTCATTTATTTTTTTGTATGAGTATATGATTTGAAATTTGTGTTGTTTATTAGAATACGTCGTTTTAAAATTGTCTAATAAATTCGAAAAAAATGGGATATACACTTTGGAATGTAATGATTGCGACGCCCAGTACGTAGGAATGACTACTAGAAATTTTAGAACTAGAATCAGGGAACATGAACTCTGTTTACGAAATAATAACTATTCTGAATTCGCCAATCATTTAATAGAGACAGGCCATAGCTTCAACAAAGAAAAAACCAAATTTAAACATATAAATATAAATTCATACTTTAACTTGTGCGCTTTAGAAACTTTAGAAATAAACAAAAAAATTAAATCAAAAATTAATTTAGTTAACAAAATAATAGCACCCTGCAAATCTCCCCTTCTGACTTTATTCCCGTGTGATATTGACCCCGCCCACTGTTCTCCCCTTCCCCCAAAATCACCCCTCCCACCACCCCCACCTAATAACATCTAATTCATTTCTGTACTTGTTTTAAATTTTAAGTTTAGTTTTAAGTTTGCTAGTGAATGACACGGATGTGTCGAAACCGGTAGCATAAAAATTAAAATTTAAGTAACGATAGTACATTGAAAATTAAAACTCTTCAAAACAAAATGTTTTAAAATTGAACAAATCTGCCAACGACCAACGGTATAACCTTAGTATCTTAAAAACACACTTAGTTTTTCAAAATTTTAAAACTGCGTGTACCAGATAAAATAACAATCTTTCAAAATCAATATTTTTTTTGTAAAAAAGAGTCAATACCCCTAGAATTTGATTTAAAAAGGACTAATTTTGGGTATCCTCTGGTAGTACCCTCTTAATTGATAAACAAGATTTTTATGCATAGCACAGAGGGTAACAATTATTATTTATAAGCAATAATTATCAGACTGAAACACTCTTCCGAGAAAAGATATATGCCGCCGACGGGACTCAAACCCGCGCCCTTCTGATGTCCGGTCAGGTGCTCTTAATCCACTGAGCTACGGGTTACTGTAACCCGCCGTTAATCTTGTCTTAAGAAATATTAGTTTATCAAAAATATTTTATTTTGTTTGTTCCAAAACTCGGATAGGGTGAGTAGTACAATCCCACGAGTTCCATATTATACATGGAATACATCGAAGTAAACACTAAAAAAATATATATTTAATGATAATCATCACAATTGGCGCTGCAACCCTTGGTGGGTCTTGGCCTCCTCGAGAGTCTTCCTCCACTCATCTCTGTTTTGTACTAATTCTCTCCAGTTTGGAATCTCCAAAGTACGTAGGTCTTTGAGGACATTGTCGTTCCATCTTAATTTTTCGTCTTCCCAGGCTCCTTCGCTCTACAGGTCTAGATTTTAGCAGGGTTTTTGGTGCTTGATGCTCTGTTAATATAACCGCTTGGGCACATAAGCTTGTTTTCACGACAATTTAACGTAGGTAAACATAGGAATGACGTATGCCCCGTACCTGAGTTATTTTTAATGATAATATTATATAGAAAAATAAAAAAATTAATAGATTACAATGTTAATAATAACATAGAAACAGAGAATAAAATTAAAATAAAGTAAAAATGCATGCCACTGAATTCTGGTTAGGTAGTTCCAGGGAAGGGGTATGTGAATCTGGACTATGACAAGCGAACATGCCCATACTGACATGGTTGCAAAATATTCAAAAACTGCCTCAAGCCCGTAAAACTCACGGGACAAACTTTTAATAAAATCTGCTGGTACGAGCATCATTTTAATAAATTACCATGATATTTTAAATTTCTAAATGATAATGTAAACTACACAGGTACCCACTGCCCACTTCATTATTAATAAATCAGTACATTTAGGTTCAGTATAATCACTTTAAGATGATCCACTAGTCCTTGAATCATTCGGAATCGGGCGGAGCGAACGATTTTTGGGCGTTTACCAAAAAAAGCCCTAATCTCTAGCAAACAACAGTGTTTTGTTATTCCGCGAGTATATTTTTAAAGATCGAAGCGCTGAGTAAACTAAGGCATGTCCGTTGGCCCCGGGCTCTGGGCGTAGAATGAGCGACGGGCTAAAATCCTTCTGTACATGGCATAAGGATGAAATTCGCTCTTACAAATTCGTTGGGTACCGCCTAGTTTTATTCACTGAAAAGAAACGTCGCCAAAATGCACGTTTTATTTTATTTTGTGAAGTTCAGGTACAAATATTAAAATGTTTTCCGATCACTATATAAGAAACTTAATTAGCTACATTATTCAATAAAAAAACACCAGAAAAAGGATTTGTAAGTAAGAGATTTTTCACTTTTAACCATTTTTTATAGGTCAGACGCATAATTTTTTCTAAGCTTATTAAAAAGCTTATCAAAAAAATACTCGATGACTTCAAAGGCCAAGATGTGTTCTACTCACAGTATTTAATTGAAGCATCTATATTATTTCTAAGCGATCAAATTTTCAAAACTAATACACAAGATTTTATACGATTTTGCATTTTTCCGCATGTCTTCACCTATATTTACATTATTGTATATAAAAAGGAAGTAAGGCTTTCGACTAGCAATCCGAAGGTCGTAAATTCGAATCCCGGCGAGCGCAACCAAATTTTATTTGATTAAGTTGTGCTATTTAATAATTTATTCATTTTAATGAATATATGGTATATTTGCGGTAGGCTCCTGGGTGGAAGATATTCTCAGCATCGCTCTGCAAATTGCTTTAGACGTGTTTGGTAATCAGATCTGAATAGCCAGATAATTTCCCACCTTCCCTTCTTCATCTCCATCCCGCTACCTTCAACCTCACTACATTCTTCAATTGGGGATGCCATGGTCTCACGGGATCCAGATGGTTGGGAGCAGTTGGGACTCTTGTGCGGTATTCACATTTTCATTTTTAAATATCTAATAAATACAAAAAAAAAATAAACATCTGTCTGCACACGGAGAAAAATATTATTCTAAAATACGATAATTTTATTCGTTATAACGGTTAAAAACGGGACTGAAGTTCTTACGAACAAATTAACAGTGTTTTAATGTTTATTGGCGGGAAAATGTAAGAATAATTTTTTGGTATACGTATGAAATTACCTTTGTTTATATAATGTCAATCATAGGAAATTACGTATACCAATAAATTATTCTTACATGTTCCCGCTAATAAACATTGAAACCATGTAAATTTGTTTGTTAGAACTTCATTCCCGTTTTTAACCATTTATACGAATAAAATTATCGTATTTTAGAATAACATTTTTCTCCGTGCAGAAGCAGTAACTCTTAAAACGGTGAGCTCTGGCGTCGTAAATTAGCATAGTGCCGTAAATAGATTTTTAGGTCAACGAAATTATTTGTTTTAACCACGTTTTATTGTTTAAAAAAGACACATCATTTTTCTTTAAACCCTGATAAAGTAAGCATTGTTTATGAAACATGTTGATTTTTTAAAAAATAAACGTGGTTAAAACTCTCTTATTAATTATCGACTACCATAATACGGGCATTTGCCTAGCTTGGTAGTCAAAAAGCCATGTAAAATAAACCTGTAACAAAGAAAAAAAATAAAGAAAAAAAAAATAATTGAATTATGAAATAAAATAAGTTTGCTGTGTTTGAAGAAGTAATGTTAAAACTTGGGCAAAGTTTGTAATTGATGTAATTATTTTGATTAAGTCCGGTATAAAACGGTTATTATATTATATCAACGTAATATATTATATAAAGAAATAAATGGACAGTTTATAAAGTATCATTTTCGTTTTAAGTTTGCCGATAAAGAAACCGCTAATTCACAGTGACAAACAGAATGACTCAGCCCTTTCACATTTATTTTAATTAAGTGAAATAAACGTGAAAAATCGCCGGTTTCCGTAAGGGCACAGCAAGGTACCGATACTATTTGTCACACTGAAGAAATTAATTAATTTTAAACCAATTATGAACTTTTTCTTTCATCCTTCGTGATTTTAGGAAACATCGCAAATGCGATAGATTTCATTTATAACAACCAATAGGTGTGTGAAAAAGTTGTTAATATACGAAGTCGACAGAGCCTTAACAGCGTAAAAGCTCCCTTTCAGTGCAAAAAATTTGGCCCACAGCGAATGCTTTTGGTTTAAACGGGGAAATTCCTGAATTCCTGACATTCAAAACTCTATTGCACACATATAATAGAATATTCTAACAAACATTCGATGGCATATTTCTGCACGGTGGCGTGTCACAAAATGTCGATTCTGAGTTTATTCCAGTCATTTTAGTACGAAAAAAAAGGGGTTAACTGGAAAGTTTTCCGGAAGTTTTGAAAATTGGTAATATTATAGAGTTCGATGTGCTCTTTCCGAATTTCAACTTTGCCACCTCGTGTCTTTACCATTTTGTAATAATGGCGCCTAATAGTAGTTTTTTTGAGAATATCTCATTTCCGACTCATTTTACGATAAAAATCCGTCAGGAACAGCAGAAGAAGGTTGCGCTAAATTTCGAAATTGTGCATTACATGTAGATTAGGCGTACAGTGGACAGACCACGATAAATAAAACGCGCCGCTTACTCTACCTCAAGGTGGTGTGGAAATGAGTTTTTTTTAGCCAGATCGTATATTGAAGTATGCTTTATGGCGCTCGTACGCCCGAGCTAGATTTTACAAAAAATAATGATTTTTTTTTTCTAGTTTATTTTGTACATACATATTTTTATCGTAAAATTAATCGGAAAGAAGACATTGTCAAAAAACTGCTATTAGGCGCCATTTTTCCAAAATAGCGGCGCGAGCGGCAAAGATACGAGGTGGCAAAGTTGAAATTCAGAAAGAGCGCATTGAAATGTATAATATTACCAATTTTTAAAAACTCTCGGAAAACTTTCCAGGTAAAACTACTAAATGACTGTACTAGTTAGTTTCGTTTGGTTTTGAATTGCGCACTGTTCCTGTTTCATTGTAGAAACACCTCAGGAAAAGTATATAACAATCAAAAATTTATGGAAATGAGTTGAAATAGTGTTAATGTAATATTTTCAAAAATCACGTGATTATTTTAATTATGAAATTTCAAAAAATCGGTTGTAAAAGTTAGAGTGTTTTTTCATTTCAGCCATTTGCATGATAGTTTTAGTTTAAGAAATTCAAATGCCATTTTTATAATTAACTAGAACATTTTAGATCGGGTTCTTTTGATACCAACAGAATATTCCAAAATTGCCGTAAGCAAATTTTAACATTAACACCAGATATAATATTATATTTCCTACAAAACCTCATTCACCTTTAATTCTAATACTTCCCTTACCTTGAGCATCTGTCTCTAGTTGCTTGTCTGATTTTTTGACAGAAGAAAGGGTTTATTATATGTATATATCTAAACAATCGTTGACACTAAAATCGAACATAACGAACAAATATATCATTAAGTAAATAAAACTAGGGGCATTGACTCACCTTTATATCACTTTTGTATGATTTTCTCAGTCCTTCATGACACCAAAGGGATTATCTGTGAAGAAAATAATAGATTTATGAGTTGGGAACTTTAAAAACAGTTGGTTGGTACATTGGTAATTGGTATGGCTATATTATTATAAGAATTGAAAAACATTGTAGAAGTATTGGAAGTCTAAACATACAATAAGATAATGTTTTTTTAAATAAATAAGTTGTGGTAACTTCTTCTTTGAATTAGGTACCTAAGTAACATACCTACTAATCCTTTGGCATCACCCCGCACAATGCCAAAATTTCTTTATTTATTTATTTCTCCGTATGTTCGTATTATGTTCTCCGTACCAATATATTATCACCAATCAACCGGAAATTGCAATTTAAAAGTTATTGGACCACATTTAACGAACCTATAAATAAGGGATAAACGGTGAAATCTGTGTGAATACAGAAGCTTTAAACCACGGTAAACAGTTTATATGTTTCCATATTAGTAATTTGAGGAATGATATTAATGAAATCGGATGGAAATTTATGATCATAAGATTGGATCAAATACCCCATTAAGGATAAATATTTATTTATGGTTTGTCAATATACTTGTAGCGATTCATTGCCACCTACTTAGGTAGCCACTCGCAATGTTTAGTACTGCGCGCCTACTGACCATCTTCTGGAAAGAGCTCGGTTCTACGACACACAATACGTAGCGCTGCGCCGAAATTTCGGGAATCTTCCAGCGTGTGCACGATTTCGCCTGCCGTTCTCGTACCGGCCAGGCTCGGCCCTATATAAGGGCTCGAGCAAGCCAAATCGGGTCAGTCGTTCTTACTCAGTCTTCACGGCGACAAGCCAGCGGCCTAGTAACTCAACCTCGCGATCTGCAGTCCTCGGGAATAATATTACGCGATTTGTAAATACTGTCACATTTGTAAATAGTACATAATACAATTATTGTAAATACATCATCATCATCACCATCATCCTCGTATTTATTATTCCGACCTACAGCACGATATCACAGCTTACCAATATCTCCTCAATCAACCGGAGGCCCATTCATCTCCTCACTATAGGACACCCGCATCCTACCTGTTCCCAAATACTCGTATTATATATGGCTTATTTTCAGCATATTACAGGGTGGAATATACTTCCAGAATTGCCCTGATGACAGACCACCATTCAGTATCTAAACATTACTTGAAATAGCCAACCGTGTTTGGTGACCACATCTGAATAGTTAGGTACTTCCCCACCCTCATCTCTTTCCACCTCCTTCCCCTCCCTGCTACCTTCAGCCTTACAACATACCCCACTTGGGGATGCCATAGTATCAATGGCTCCAGACGGATTGAAGCAGTTATGTGGCACAGCCTACGCAAATGTATCAATTATGTATCGACTACATTCTCCATGGAAATAGGATCCACATTTTCCAACGCCATAATGGTGGACAATGTGTAAGAACAATATATTTACAAAAGTATGTTAACAAAGACGCACTGTTACATTAATACATATATTGATAAATGGAGAGAGTGCTCAGACAAAATAAATATCGTAAGAGAAGTGCTTCTCAAATTACATCATCATTATATCGGATATTAATTGGAAATATTAAATTACTCAAGACATTGATCTATTCGCCTGTTAAACATCAGAATAAGGGCGAACGTGAAATGGGAATCTTAATTAAATGAGATGCTATTTGGCATTTACGAACAATGATTTATGACAAGAAATCTAAACCTACCGAACGTTTTCATTTTCTTATACATAAAAATTAATGTTTGTTTGTTCGTATTTTATGCGCAGGCATACCGTTCATCCGATTGCGATGAAACTTTATGGATTTGATTTGCGCATGCCCGCGATGGTTATATTACCTATAGTGAGCACTGGCGTTATGAAATTTTTTCCTATACTATTCATCCGATTGCGATGAAAACTTGGTAAGGTGTTGTTAACGTGCATATTTCTATATTGGTGTTATGAAATTTGCAATTTGCAAAAAAATCAATAGGTCGCAAGCGAGTTGTTTGAAAAACGGGTTTATTTTATGAAGTTTAGTGGCTGGAAAAAAGTCGGGAAGGGGGGGTAAAACGGAAGGCGCGGAGGGGAATTAAGGAGAGGGGACGTGGAAGGGGGAAAGGGGAAAGGGGAATGCTTGAGGGGGATCGCGAGAAGGGGGACAGCGAGAGAGGGGAGAGGGAAGGTGAGGTACAACGTGGGAGGGGAAAGAGACGCGGGAGGGGAAGATAAGGCGTAAGGCGAACGGGCATTAATGGAAAAGTACACACAGGGAGAAAAAAAATCTTTATTTAAGTTGCATTCAACGCATGCCGGCTATCAGCTAGTGAATGATAAAAATGATATATCAAACTAAATAGATTCCAGTTGGTTTATTATAGAAATAAATGAATGATATGTTGAAAATAACATTTACATTGATTCTATCTTACGATTCATGAGACCGAATCTTGGGACCTTAGGGCCATTTAGCAAAGAATCCAATATTTAACTATTTCCAGTATCTTGGCAATTAAACATAATCATACTAGCTGACCCCCCCCACGCGTTGTTGTGGGTAAAGAAACACAACGCCATCTCCTGGATGGTTACCTAACCTAGATAACCAAGGGTTTTGTCCATAAATTAACTCACACCGCCATCTGTCAGAAACTTATGGAAGTTACAAATAATTTGAAATAATTGTCCCATAAAAAAAAAATAATTCGCAATATTAAATACTGAGGTCAATAATCGAAATTAAAACTTATCCTACCTTTTTACACAGAGTAAGCTGAATTTCATCAAAATCGGTTAAGTAGTTTCGGAGTTTACCTTGGACTAACATCGTGACGCTAGATTTGTATATATAAAGATTTCGTTGAAAATGTACATTTTTTTTTATTTATTTTTTTTTATAGAGAATACTTTACAAGAGTCCCAACTGCTCCCGTCTGGAGCCAGTGAGACTATGGCATCCCCAATTGGGGTATGTTGTGAGGCTGAAGGAAAGTGGGGAAGGGAAGGAGATGGGGAAGAGGAAGGTAGGAAAGTACCTGGCTATTCAGATCTATTCATTAAACACGGCTAAAGCCATTATTAAGCAACGTCTCAATTCTGAATGGTGGTCTTACACCAGGGCGATACTGACAGTATCTTCCACTCTGGAACGTGCCGCAAATGTAGTATATATTATTTTTATTAATTAATTGTGAAATAACACAAATTAATCAAATAAAATTTATTTGCGCACGCCGGGTTCGAACCTCGAATTTCTCAAGATATTTAAAACAATAAAACTTTTTTCAAATCTGGCAAAGTTACCCCTTGGGGGATAGAGTAAGGCGGGGTTCTTAACTGTCCAGTGCAGAGTCTATTCCCTGTCAGAAACCGTCTAGAACTCTAGCTCACTTATTGTAGGTATCGTATATTATTTTGTGTGGAACACCTCCATTTCACAATATATACAATAAACTTTGTGTTGATACGTTTCAGCTTTATTCGATTCGATGGTCCCTACTGTGAAAGTACCTACCTACATAATATTATATAATTCAAGTTCATTACGTTTTAACTTACCAGGCCTCGGGCATACTCTGTCAGAAGGTCAAAATATTTCCACTCTAAAATCAAATCCAAATAAATGAAAATATTCAATCCACAATACATTTGAAAAGAAAAAACTATTTTTAACTTTAATACAAATTTTATATTTTAACCACTCGAGCGCTTTTTGCCACATTATGGCACTATTTCCAAAACCACGAATTGCTTTGTTGTCAAAATGTGGCAATTTTTTTAAAAGCGACTATAACATTCAAAACATAACAAAATAAATATTCTCTAGATTCTTTAAAATGTTTTAAGGTTAAAGATTTAATAATATTTTATTTATAAATCCTACGATTATGGGATGATAGAAAAAAAGATAGGTGAATTCATTGGCTATGAAATTCACTTTCAAATTTTAATATCAGAAAGATCCAAATAATGAACATATAATTTTTGAATTATAATAGTTTTTAATAAAAAAACATTTTAAATGGCTACGAAAAAAAAATAAAAGCACATACCCATTTGATTCGAAACATGTATTTATTATAAACGTTATCGTCGTTATCTCGCCTTTTTTAATAATTAAAAATAATTATTAAAAAAATCACAAAGTTTCTGTTTTTTTTTAATATCGGTCTGAATCTTTGGTTTCATTATACTATTTACATTTGAAAATAAAGCTTGTTTTTTTTCTCTTTTTAATTGTTTAGTTTAGATCATATTTCTCACCAAGGTATTAAGGGAGACACAAAGATGTTTATATTACTTATATGAGTTCGATATGATTTTAGTTTTTCACGGCAAAAGCATTATAGTGATTTATTTTTGGATTATTAAGCCGTGTTGCGCTACCTCCTTCTCTAACCGACGTTTCGGACATCGTTATAGTGTCCATCATCTGGGAAATGCTAAGGTAACGCTGCCCGAAACATTGGATAAACTAGGAGGTAGCGCAATACGACAAAAACAAACCATTGTATGAGTTGTTCCCAAAACCGAACAAGTTAACCTGAGAGGTTAAATGAGAATCGTACTGGCAAACAATATAAATAATTCTTATTTATCTTTTTTTGAAAAATACCCTTAATGTAAGCACGGTTAATAATTCGATAACGACCTTTTTTGTGTTAACGAAAAAAAGCTTAAAACTTCCAAGCCTCCGTTACTCCGCAAAGGTCAAAATATGATTGGAATATTTTATTCATTAGAATGTTATTCCGATTCAAGACAGTGAATTATTTACACGTTAAGATATTTTCCAAAATAAAAACGAGTATACTTTACTTTTAAGATGATAATTGATAATAAAGAACGATAAGGCTAATCACTTCGACGTAATGTAAAATCGAATATACCTACTAACATCATTGTTGTTTACCTAAACTTAAGTAAAAGAACTTTAATTTGATCTAGTATCAATTTGGGAGGCTGGTAATGGTACCGACGCTCCACGAACTATTTTTTGAATAACCAATACCGCCGTAGGTCACCCCATGTGGTTCGCTACTTTTGGAGACTTAGTACATGGATTGAGGTTTTTCAGGTGGCCGATGCGTCTGTCCACCTGCTGCGTGGTTGGGCCTGAGTTTGAGAGACTGAGCCCTGAGAGACCCTGGTTTAAGGAGGTCATTTGACCTCTCCTACCGGAATCTCTCAACACGTCGCCGGGACACACTGACCCCCAAATTCATTCATACCCACCCCCCATAACTTCCTCTCCTTCCTTTCTTTAAAAAGACCCTCCGAGGTGACATAGGCCCTGATGGAAATTATTATCCCAAGGGCCTCCTGTGTAGAGCTAATGAAACAAAATTATGAGTGAGATATTTTAATTTTTGCCTCCGATTCTTTCGGCGTAAGTTCTTTATAAAGGCTTCGCATATGTTTTCGAAGATGTTTATTTATTTTTTATTTATTTACAAATATACGGCGCCATTATCATAATTGACATAACATATAAATAGTACAACAACGTGAAGAAAAACAGTATAAATTTAACTTAAATATAAGAAAAAAACGTCAAAAGTAAGTAGTGAGTAAGGTAATAAGTAGAAGGTAAAATATAAATATAAAGTGAAAAATGTGGTATAAAGTGTAAAGTATAAAGTACAAACTATAAATTATTAAGCAAAAAAGTTAAAGTGAGAATAAAATAATAAAGTTAAATGTAGAAATATGAGATATTAATAAAAGGTTCAAAGATTTAAATATATAGCGCAAAATAATAAATTGTTTAATACCAAACAAGTTTCTAAAACAATTGGCTTTAAAATGCAAGCGTTAAACTTGCAAGAATAAAGTTTACAGACATTCCGCTCTTACCGAGTAATAGCCGATTTTCCTGAAATTTGTCATTTTACTTCTCAGATACTTTATACGCCATATTATAACATGCCTTGCTGATACCGGCAATAAAGCGAAGACACAAACACGATCGGAGACAATAAATACGCAAGTACACCCATCAAAAGGAACTTGAACCGCGTACCACATTCCTTTGAGCTGTTCAATTGTTTGTTTGCTGGAGTAGTTACTTTCCCGTAAGCCATTATTAGCTGGTTACTCCGCTGTAAATGCACTCTACAGTTTTATTTGTTTAATGCTTTTTAGGTTAATGGAGTAGTTTGGTACAGAAGATGTAAGGAATTCATGCCTTGGGCTATTCGTCTTTCGTTAAATTTTCACAACAAAATTAAGGGGTACAAATTTATCATCTGTCGAAAAACTAGTGGGTTGTAATAAACATATTTTTTTAACTGGACTCTTCCTAGTGAATGGGTAATAAACGTATTGTTGTGTTTACTACAAACTGTTCGTCTGGTGTCTAGACGGGTTTCAAACATATGAATCAATATCAGGTAAGTCAATATCAGACTGTGTACAATTTGAAATATTTCTATGACATTTTGTATTGGGTCAAACATAAAAGGCATGTTTTTCTTGTGATGTGGTACAAGTTATCAGTTATCAATATTTGCGAGCACAGTCAATGATTTTTATCAGACATCCCGACCGATGATTGATAAATTTTAGCGCGGGCTCCATAGTAACATCTACAACAGTTGTGGTTAACTGTCAAAAAACACATTTTTTTAATAATGTCGTTTGTTATGCAAAATTACTGGCTTATTTAATCAACGGATTGAACTAACGAAGCTATTAGAATTGAAAGAAGTATACGCGATCCATAGACCGAAAAAACACATGTAAAGGCGATGAATTTATTCCATTCGATCTTTGAGAACCGAAAGTGTTTGAAATATGACTTAAGACTTAAAAGATTAACTCCCATTTAGTGTCAAAAAGTAAATGCAGATTGCCAATGCATATTTAAGTTAGTATTTCAATATTTTTACGTAATTGTTTGGCGTTAGACGTTTTATTTTCATGCAAAATACTTCTATTCTTGCCGTAAGCGTAAATCGATTTCTTATTTATTCCCTGTCAATATCGGTTCCGCTGTCAACACTGAAACCGTGCTCGGTACATTTATATATCGATATATCTTTATGCCTACCGATCTGGTATTGTAAAATTAACGATGTCTCTGTGATTGATTCCCAGTTTGTGTTAGGCGATCACAGAAGAAACTTAAACCAAACTAAAACTTGCCGGTTGCTATATTTTCCAACCAAACTTCCTACTCAATTTTACGATTTCAATAATAATCTCAGCTGGTTTAACCATAGACGAAGAACAATCAGCTGTCATCGTAGCAACTAGATGAGCGAGTCGCGAGTCACTGCGCAACTAACATTTATACTATGTCAGTTATTATCACACGAATAATAGTTATTTGGTCGGTAACTCCAAATTTCTTGTTCAACATCGCGATTATTCAAAAACTGGAATCACGACTTCGCCAGGAACAACTAACTAACTTCAAAATAACAAAATTTATAATTATATTGAACACGGATGAAAGTTGTGGACCTTGTGACAGTTAAAACTCTCACTGGCTTATTTTGAATGCAGTGCGATTTGCAGTTGAATTTTATTCAGTAGTTGAAAACTGACAAGCGGAATTCTCATGAGAACTGCATTGCCAACGTAGTCTGAAGGTTTAGCGAGGCGGTGGGTGAGGATGGGGGGTGGTGGGAGATGGGGGATGTATTGTTAACCCTCGCTCGCTTTGCAGGGGAGTTATATCATTTGTTAAGTGTTAACTGGCAAGGGATGCGCATGTTATATGCCGAGCAGAGACGGAATAAGGACATATAAAAATATAAAGGTTCGTCTTCGGAATGGTAAAGCATAAATGGGACTCTGAAATATCTCGTGCGGAGAACACTAACTTGTTCATGCTAACTTTTCACGAGTGTTGTAATGTCGCGGGACGAATAATAAATAGCTACTGTTTGTTGAAATAATAAAAAAATGGGATTTTATTATATGCTTCACATATGGAAATGTTGTTGGCAAACAAAGAACGCTTAATTTACTTGTTCGTAATAAGTAGTAGGCGGCTAGGCGGTGGCAAAACGAAGAATTCCAAGTTGAAAATTCGTAAAAACATCATTCGGAAATATTGAGGTTTGAAGTTTAGAATTGGTTCGTTCTTACAAAAACATATCATTTCAAAAATTCAAATTTCAATATCTCCGAATGATGTTTTTGCGGATTCGTGACTTGGAATTCTTCGTTTTGCCACCGCTTAGCCGCCTCCTAGTAATAAGCATTAACTTTGTGGCTCGCCATAATTTACAATAAAATATATAAATTTGTTTTAGACCACTTTAATTTTAATAACACTCTACCGGTTTCGGAAGAACCCTTCCTTCGTCAGGAGAATATTAAAACTTTAAACAGTTTTAATATTCTCCTGACGAAGGAAGGGTTCTTCCGATACCGGTAGAGCTTAATTTACTCTTAATGACTAGATACTAGACATTATTTATATGTGTGAAATCTATTAAACAGCTTATATTAATTTAATAAAGATTTGAAATTATTAAATAAGTCAACTGCTGGAGGTCTGGCTTGGACCATCGATTAAACCCTGAATCATCTATGGTCAGTTATCAACATTTGCGAGCACGGTCAACAAAAGATAAGAGATATTCCAGTCGACAGTTAATAAATTTTAGCGCGGCTTCTTGAGTGTTAGATAAGCTGTCAACGTACAAAACATTTTGAATAATGTCGATCGTTATGCAAAATAATTGGCTTATTAATGAATGGAGGTGAACGAACGAATCTCTTAGAATTGAAATAAATCGGATGGATACGAAGCTATCCATTTATTTGATATTAGCTATCCATTCCGTTCGATCTTGGAGAAAAGTAAGTGGTTGAAATATGTCTAAATACCTCATTAAATAATTAGTATCATAAAGTACATGAGAAGCGCCTAAACGTGTATATTGAATTTAGTGTTTCAATTTTAAATTGTCAATTTATAAGTATTTTTAATTTTTACGTATCGACATTTCTGAATAAGATAGGTATATTTATCCGAGACACTACACTTATATACACTATCTAGGTAACAAATACTTTTTTTAAAAAACTTTATTTATTCACCTTTCTTTATACATACTATAATAACAAATGGTATAAACAACAAATGAAAACCCACTAAGGCACTGCCTGAGTGTAAGTAATATAAAAACAAATACTATATTTCCAAGTAACTAAAGTATAAAATAGACTTATAAAACATATAAAAAATAATAAAAAAGTTAGTAAAAAGTTTGAACACCTGTTTCCAATAAAAAAGGTAGCTGCCGATAATATGGAAAAAAAACATTAGTCGAAGATACTATTGTTAATTCTGAAATTTGGTAGAGCGCACGTCCCGGTAAGACGAGAAATCGTTGCGACCGTTATCTTGTATTATTTTTCTGTGTCTTGTTCATTTTCATGTGTTAATTTAGATTATTATTGTTATCTTCTTCTTCAATGATATATTACATTGATGGGAATAACCTTCAAAAGTTAAAAAGAGAGTTTTTCTTATAAAATATTCATTATAAAAAATATTATAAGCGTTTATCCATTTTCCTGCTCTTCCAAACGACGACAGAGAAATCCTTTGACTTTGAAGACGAGCAAAATATTTTTAAAAAGCAAAACTAATGTGAATTATAAATTATTTATTAATTAAATTATGGTGAATGTCAAAAGAATTCATATTCTACGCTTTCGTAGATGGCGCGCGTATAGTATTTTTACTTATAAATGCTTTGCACAAGATTTGCTTTGAAGTATTAAGAAAAAATTATTATTCGCGAAAGTACAAAAGCAATATGAATATTAATAAATAGTTTTTCAATTAAAAAACTATTTATTAATATTCATATTCTTTTGACATTCACCTTAAGACAATCAAAACAAAATACGTTATAGTCGTTATGATTGTTTTTTACCGAATAAAATTATCAAATTGTTTCAAAACTTCAACATCGTCATCTACCAAAATATACTTATCAGGTAATTCAATATTCTGCAGTAAATCCGTGAAATCCTGGCTCTAGAAATCTTAAGAATATGTTTTCTTTAACTAACTAAAAGTTGAAGGAAGTTCGTATTATTTCGGCACAGCTGGCAAACACATTGTGGTGTTTTAAAATCCGCTGTGAAAACATCTATCATTGCGATATCACTGTCCAGATTTGATTACAACATCAATATGAGTTCTAATTTCACGCTCGCAATGAAAAAACCAATTTAAAAAAATTGAGTCATTCTGGATCAGTCATCGTTTTGTCAGTGTTAAATATTATTTTTATCTGTCAATTTTTATAACGATGGGTAGAGTAAATTTTATTTTTAAAGATAGACAAAGTGTTCAGTCATAAATCTGTGGCTTGATTCTTCTTTCTTTTTTTAAATGTCATCTTTGGTGATGCTGTAGGTCGTTATAGGGAAAGGAAGGAGAGAAAGTTCTGAAATGAAAAAAATGTATGAGGGAGGGGAAGACGTCCGGGGAGTCAATGTAGTAAGTCTAGGAGTGACGGACATATGAATCCATCCCTCATCCATGTGGCTTTAACAACAGTAGCCGAGGTCGAGAGAGTTCGGCTGGAGAGGTCAAAAGGTCTCCCTCATCCAGTCTCTCCCGATCCGGCCGCCACGCAATGGGTGGGCAAACGCATTCGCCACCAAGACCTAGACAAACCTCACCCTATGAACCCGGGGACCCCTGCAAAATTAACAAACGTAGCGAATTAGTTGGGTTAACCTACGGTTGGTGATCCAATATAAAATTCTAAGAATTCTGTCCTCAGCTTACTCTAATTCTTAATATTATAAATAGACTTGTAAATAACATGAAATTTCGTTGTATGAGACAACCTCATTGGTTAGTCTGGGGATTTCACTTTGATTTATTTTTGATGAAAATTCCCGCAATATTCATAGCTTTAGAAAGATTCCCAAGAATTTACCAATCACTAGCTAATTCAGAGATCAGATGTGACGTAGGTGAGGTAGTTAGTTAATAAGCTTAGCGTTATATTTCAGAGAAAAAGGGAAGACAGCAGATAAGGATATGAATGATGTGTACAGGAAGATGGATCAGTTCAGGTTTGAGTGACGTTATCATTCTTCTGTTATTTTTCTTGATGACGTCACGGCTGTTAGGAACAATAACTATTTCTACGAAGGAAGATGAACATAAGACAAAAATAAATCTTGAAATTCAATTCCAACGTATTTGAGAAAATGATCCTACAACGTCGAAAAACAATTTATAAGAAAAAATCAGATAAACGAATTCGACAACGAGACATTTTCGTGGTTTTTTAAACTATAGTGAAGACTTTATTATTATATTTTTATTTTCTAGAATAAATTTCCTAAAACGTTTTAAAATGTGCCATATTTTATATGCTGCCAAAACGACATGTTCATTTTTATTGATGAATACGACATTATTGACATCACACCGGCCGACGTCAGTGACAACCGTCCCATCAAGTAGCGTTTTCTACGTCATAATAACGACGACCATAACTACGTCATCATAATGACGACCGTCCGTGGTCGAGTGGTAAGACACTTGACTCCTATTCGGAAGGTCGCGGGTTCGAACCCGGCGTGCGCAAATAAATTTATTTTGATTAATTTGTGTTATGTCACAATTAATTAATAAAAATAATATATGTTATATTTGCGGCACGTTCCAGAGTGGAAGATACTCTCAGTATCGCCCTGGTGTAAGACCACCATTCAGAATTGAAACGTTGCTTAATAGTGGCTTTAGCCGTGTTTAGTGACTAGATCTGAATAGCCAGGTACTTTCCCACCTTGCTCATCCCCATCTCCTTCCCTTCCCCACTTACCTTCAGCCTCACAACATACTCCAATTGGAGATGCAATAGTCACACTGGCTCCAGAAGGGAGCAGTTGGGACTCTTGTGCGGTTTCTCTATAAAAAAAATGATAATTATTTATTTTACGCCAAATGTTGTTGTTATTTCAGATCGTTTTAAAATCATGAAAATTATTTAGTACGGCGATCATCTTTCGAAAAACAAAGTTTAAATTTTACACATATTTTAACAGCATTCTTAGTTTATAAAATACACCCACTGAAACACTGCTCAAAGTCAACTCTTCAGATTTGAAAAGTTTTCCAAAATGGTTTTAACTGATTCTAGTCTAGAATTGAAAATCTATGTGCGATTTGAACCCTCTTCCTCTTTCCTGTCTGCTACCCTTCCGCTCTCCCTTCAGACTCACAAAAACCTAATGGTTTTTGGAGATGATCGCACAATTCAAAGCAGTTCACAGTTAGAAGTAGTGGGTCTCTTGTGCGGTATCACAATACAACACATCTCGAATTCTATAGTACGTGTCCTATGGAATTAATGCAAGCGCATCGCCCTCTCAAGCCGTGAAGAAACAGGTGTTACATAAACATTGTTAGGTCTCAAGAGGAACAGAAAACCAATAGGGATTTTTTCCATACATTATTCAAACAAAGCTAGTATCTTCTCCTTGCTCTCGATTTTTACGGAACATATACAACAAATAAGTGACTACAAAAGTATACGTCCGAAAAAAGACAGAATTACTTGAAAAGACAAGTACGAGTGCGTTTATACTCACTTAGGCACGTGTTTTCAGACAAATAAAGCCATACTCATGTATACTAGGAACACTTCAAGTATAACATTTAAAAACGTAAAGGAAATGAAATGTAATATGAATTTTTAAGGAATATTTTTTAAAAACCAAATCGTTTAAATATGCAGAAAAAAAAGGATTTTGAAGTGTCACGTGATTAAGTCAGTGCCATCGAGCAACGACAGTTCACAAATAGTGGCGTTGTTACTCGTTGCTACGACTGATTTATGTTTTTTTTTTACCGTAATAATAAGTGTCACGTGATTAAGTCAGTGCCATCGAGCAACGACAGTTCACAAATAGCGGCGTTGTTACTCGTTGCTACGACTGATTTATGTTTTTTTTTTACCGTAATAATAAAATGAACAGAGTGATGATTAAAGTGTTTTAAGCATGGGGAAAGGCAAATACGAGAGAGGAGCAAAGTTGAGAGAGAGGTTAAAAAATGAGAGGGGAGCTAAATTGGATTCCAATAAAAAAGAGACAGTTATTTAATGCGTGAATTTTTGTGCATAAAGTCGTGAAAAACTATATGCCAAAATATTTTAAGGGTGAAATTGTTATAATAAAGATATACATAGTTAGGAAACCAGAAATATAATTAGATTGCCACATATGAAAAAATTAAAGTCACAGAACTGCCATGGAAACTGCAAAATGTATAGAAGACTAAAGATTTATTTATTTATTTCACCTCTTACACACAACAATTTTACATTTTAATCATTGTTTAACAATAGAATAACTAAATAAAAACAAAAATATAATAAAAAGGTATAACAAAAAGGTGAAAACATCATTTTTTTGGTTTCTACACCAATTAAGAGAACTGGCTCTTGAGCTTGGTGTAGGAGTTATGTAAGAATATACAATTTTTAGTCCATAATTAATATAATATCTTAAGGACTAGATTAAGGAAGACATTATACAATATTTGATGGTTTGATTTACAGGATTAAGGTTACATGGTTTTATTGCATACAGTTTTTTAAGAATAGTTTGATCTTTTTCTGGAATAATGCTAAATCTCTTAGTATGATAATAAGCCTTAAATCTGAAGAATTAATGTATTTGAAACGAAATTTTATGCTTACTGTAAAAATATTTAAATTTATAAAACGAAATATTACCTTGTTTATATAAGTTTATATTTTAACATATTATAAATAATAATAATTGACGCCTACAACAGCAAGAAATTAGGCGGTCGCGCACCCAGGCCTGTACTCTAGTCGGCTGCGTGTGGATATGAATGAAGTATGAAGTGTATTCTAGGACGGTAGTTTATTCAATCGTCTCTGCCTACCTCTTCCGAAAAATTGTGTTAAAGTTATGTCTAAAAAATATTAAAGTCCTAAAATTGATATTTGAAAGAAACACATTATTATAATAAATTCCTGCAAGAGCATATTATTAAAAAATCGTTTCGTAAGCAATGAGGTAAATATTATTTTATAAATATTGAATGTACATAATACGTTGCCAAATTGCGTTTAAAATATTAAAATCGAGTTCGTCGTGAGGTTATTCCAGGAATACCTAAAAGCTTGATAATATATTGAATTGAATATTGAATTGAATTGAGCTGCTGAAATATGTTTGGTTTTGTTTGCTTTGCTATCAAAGGGGTTTTCAATTTCAATTCGTTCCGATTGATTCCTAAATACATGAATTTACTACCATCTAGGTACTAGTATGAGAGCTTTCGACTAATGAATAACATCAGTAATTTTGCAATAAATACATACTCGTGGCGGCATCTGGCGGCGTAAACATGATATTATATAATATTATTATTTTTAGAAAAGGATTAATATTACATATAGTTATTATACTCGTATTTACGTATTGGTACTGGTTAATATACTTTGAAAAACCGATGGATTCGCTGAATTTTTAAAAATTATTATTACATTTTTATTTATAACAAGCGTATGCAATGCCAATCAAAGAAATTGTTTATCCATGCGTGTCCTTTCCCATTCGTTCCCGTTCCATCCCCGGTTCCCTTCCTCTCACTCGTCCCCCTTCCACCTTCACAGCCCTTCCCCTATCGCATCCCCCCACCACCCGTTCCCTCCCCCCCCCCTACCTCCTACCTCAATGTCACAAAACCATATGAAATACACACATTTAGGTAATTTTTCGCAATTTTAAAGTAAATGCGGACTTACAATGCACATTTAGGTTAGTATTTCAATTCAACATGGTTAATATTTTAATAGTTTATGTAGCTGTGACGTTTCGAAATGTCAATGCTTCCAGTGTTGCCAGGATATATCGATTTCTTATTTATAAAACAATATCGGTCTGGTTATCTGCAGCACGGCCGTGCTCGGGAAATCAGTAGAAAATCATCAGCAGTACACTTATTGATCCGATATTGTAAAGTTTTCGATTTCAAATGCCTGTGGAGAACTTTTGTGGAGAAGGACAAATTTCACCATGATATTATGCATCATAATGAAGATGACCAAATAGTTATTTACGGAGGTTATTTAGGTAACAGTGACAGCTACATGGCTTAGAGCAACAGCCCGGAGAGAAAAGAGGTTTGCTGTTCAAATCCCAAACATGGCAAAACTATTTTTCCTAAAGTGTTGTTCTAATGGGTAGAAAAATAGTTTTTTTGTAAATTTCCCAAAGTAAAAAAAAACATTTCTGAACGCCATACCTACTTTAAGTAATACAATGTGACCATATATTTGGTCCAAGGTCATGATCACATTATAAGTTATTATTATTGAACATTTTTATAGGTTCTTTCACTTTCAACTTTTTAACAAGGCTTATGAACTCTTTTCTCAACAACAACTTCGGGAAAATTTCGCTTCTGGAGAACAAATTTATCATATTTGTGATTTAATCGTAGGTTTCTACATACGGTATCCAGAAAATAATGATATAAACAGGAAACTTGCCAATAACATATCAAACATTTTTTTTGTTTTTTTTAGCAACTAAAGGATTTAAAAAATTATTTATATATGATAAACAGCTGAAAAAAAATCCTTTAGCGACCGATTTAAAAAAAAATTGTCATAAAAAATGTCAACTTTGGAGTCGATTTACTCAAAAACGAAAGCTCAAATCCAAACAGCAGTGCCACAAAATCGAATCCAAATGTAAATGTTTCACCAGTTTCAAGCTTGTAACACCGGTTTCCAGACACCATGTACATTGAATAAAGTTTGGAAAGTTCTCTGGGGACTTTATACAATACTTATATAAAAAATGTTAATCTTACCTAGCCTATAAAAAAAAATTACATTAAGTTTTAATCAAATTAAGAACTCAATCGGATTATTCAGAATAAGAATCTATTAAAACGAACCGATTTTAAAGGATATTCAAAATCATAATTCAGATTTCCAAAGGTATTTACATAATCTTATGTCTTTGTATGTAAATATAATGGTCCTTCTAACTACAGTACGAAATAGAGATATTTTTTTCAGAAAACGCGTTAAGAATATCGGTCAGTTCAACGATATTGCTCAACTATACATTTTACATGTCCGGAGATTATAATGGAAAAGTTTGATTTTTTCTAATTTTCTAAACACAAAAAAGTAGAAAAATATATTTCGAAAAAATATTAGACACGGTCAAAGTAGTGTGTGTAAATATGTTTGCAGTTTTAATGACTCTCAACAGATTTTTTTTAATTTTTTTTTTTTTTGTAACATAATATCATTTACAATTTATAATATCATTTCATTACATATCATTCATCAATTTTTTAGTTACCCAATTAATAGAGAAATATTCTCGGGTCTAACTGGGGAGCTAGTCTATGTACTTATGTTATACATTTAGAACTGCTTATAGATAATATGTATAGTTACAAAATGGAAATAAAATACTTTCAAAAATACTGTAAGATATTACAACATATTGTGCAATGAGAAAAATACATATATTATAGCAATGGAATATCAACAAAATATTAGCAACAGAATACGGAATATATCTGAAAATCATCGATAAAAAATTTGTCAATCTGTTGCTTATCTGTAAAAATACAACGAAAGCTTTTTTTTTAATTTAAAATAGTTTTTTTCACTTTTTATTGTATCGGGTAAATCGTTAAATAGATGTCGTTAGTATATGTAGTTTTAAGGTGCCTCACAACTATCGGAAGTTTGTGTCTAAGAACCGAACGCTTACGAAGATAGCCGATCATATCCGATTTACAGGCGGGCACCTTCAGTGAGCGATTCCCCTGCTTCAGATTATCACAGAGTATAATTTACAACGGACGTTAAGTCCGGTTAGATTTTAATATTTTAAGGATAGTCATTTTAAATACGATACGACAATAAACAATACTTGCAATGTAGACTAGATGAACCGAAGTTTTATTAAAACTCCCAATCATAAGAGTTGTATTATTAAATAGATGAAACAACAGTTCACTACAGTTATAAAGTTTTAATGCTTTTTGCTCTTGAAGGCATTAGGTACCAAATTTGCTTGGCTACGAAAGTTTGAACCTAATAACCTTTATCTTTGCATTAATTTATTACTTATATTATTTTTTATTACTTAATTAATTAACATTAATTTATTACTTATATTATTTATTACTTATTTTTATTAAACATGTTATTCAGTATGTACATTATGACTCTGAGAGGTACTTACAATAATAATTATTAACAACCCCGTTTATTCCGTTAGCTAATTTTACAATTAAACCTACTTTCATCTTGTTTGTAACAATTAATTAATCTACCCCAAGGTTGTATAAGTTAGGCTTCTTCGTTTCTATTAATTAGGAATGCAAGCAAGATCGTGTATAAGTATTAATGCTATTTTTCCAGTGAAACCCAAGAGAATTAAAAACGGTATGGAATAAGGTTTTTTTACATTAGTTCCACAGAGGAGGCAGTGAGGGAAATGATTTTCCTCATGGCCTCTGTCATATTTGGGGATGCCGTGTGGTGGGTCTTTTTGAAAAGAGAAAGGAGCGAATATTTTTCTTGGGACCGGCAAATCGTTCCACAGCTGAGCTGGTGAACTCAAGAACGATGCACAAATGCAAACCGTGTAAAAATGTTGTTCACATTTTTAGCATGTTTCCCGAATATGCACCGATGCTGATGTATTTAAATTTCTAAAGAAGAGTGTTAATGGGTACACTATGTAACTATGACTAAAATGACTATTTTTTTAAACTGGTATTAGAAGTACAAGTGTGTTTATACCGTTAGGATCAAAGGACACATACTACACATATTTGACAGATTTTATGATGTTGTATGAACTTCTACTGTTAGAAACAAATCAGCAGCTGCGCTAAGATTTATTTTTTGAAGTAAATACTTCTTTACGCACTGTTTGGTTTTGAAATGATAATATGCATGGTTCCTACCTGGATGTCATTTTACCCAGTACCTACCTCTCCCCATCCTTACCACATCACTTGCTGAAAGAAATTTTGAACTTGGAACAGTGATTGGAAAATTGGAGGGTTTTTGTTCTGGAAAAACACGGAGACAGGAAGAGGAATCTAGCAAGAGTTTTTGAAGCAAGTTTCGTTTTGTTGTATTAATATAATTGTGCATTAACTGAAAAGATCATATAAAAGTGGACTATATCGTGTTTACTTGTTTGTGTTGTTGGGCAATAATACCTCGAGGTATCTTAGTGAAATAAACTGTACCTACTTGTAAGTTTGTGTCGTGTTCCTGAGAGGTAAGTGATTGGTTTCCTTTTCCTTGTTTCCCATTTTTGTTCCCAACACATATTATCACCCAATTCCAACAAATACCATTTTATTTAGTTTTTTCGTTTCGTATTTATTTACAGTCAATTTCACCAAATGCATCTGAAGCAAACAGTTTCGGGTGCAACACGCACGCTTGACTCCAGGGGTAAACTGGCGAATGCGTTACGGAAATTACAGCGTTGCGAGAGGCATTATCGGGCGTTACGAACGTTACGGAGGCGAACGATAATAAATTAAAATTAATTTTGAGGTTCATTCCTCACAATCGAATCGTAACAACCGTGCTCAAATCCATAGTAATGACGTTTGGAATGGGTGCTGGCATTTATGCTGACAATAGTTGTGTTGTTGTTTCTCACATTCTAAACGTTAAAATCTAAAACTAATAACTAGCAATTTTTCGATTGGAATTTTGAAAATCTCCTGCTGCAGATGTGAATAAACGTCACTCTCTAACTAGGATCCGCATAAAAAAAGTTTTATTTTAAACTTTGTAAGAATTATATCAACAATCCCATTCTAAGCGTAAATCACATAATAAAATTGATCAAATTTTCGTTTAGAGTGTGCGAACTCAGTGCATTGAAACGACAGATTTGTCACGGTGATTGGTAAAAATCCAAACGAATCTTCAATATAGATTCTTATACACTGATGATTGTTATGATTTTAATCGATGCCAGAAAGAAAATTAGATAGATTAATTACTAAAGAAGTATTTACTTCAGTCGTGTGGTCTAAAGCACACTCATTTTTTTTATTTTTTATTATTTATTTATTGTTTCTTTACACGTTTACAAATATTTTTTATCTCACTAGGACAAACCTGTGTTGAGGTTAACATTTCTAGAAAGTAACAACAATATCACAAACCATAGTTATTCATTATTTTAATTTGTTACGTCACGGTGATTCGGACATGGACCATTTACAGCCGGTGAGTAATTCGTGTGATTTTCCTTGAGATTCAGAAGATCCCTAACACTCACTTAACCGTTCCATGACATCATCCAAATCTATTCTCAAAATAGAAAAATGGTCATCGTGTAACCAAAGAATCACCAAAAGTGTCTGTGATCTCTGTTTTTAACCGCTTCAATACCAGTGTTCAATACTGGGATGCATAAAAAAATCTCTTGATATGGGATTGATCATGATAATCTCGTGATTGTATTTTGGGCTAGATTGCAATCCTCATTCCCGTGACAAATACCACTGGTAAATTTAAACGCTTAAATTCGCTTAAACGTTAAGGTGACAGATCGCGTTTCGGCGGTCTTGCTTGGTCTGAGTTAAAATATTTTTTTGTTTGTTTTACATCTTTCTATTTTTATTCATGGTGTTTTCTTATTAATTAAAAATAACCCTTGAGACCTAAAAATAATAATAATCAAATTATAAATAAAAACAATAATCGATTACTCATCTGGCCTTATGATGGATACTGTAATGCTGTCCGAAACGTTGGCTAAATAGCAATATATATTAAATAAATACTAAATAGCAGACATCTCCGAAAAATGTAATATGAGTTAAGTAAGCAGTTATATGTAAAAATGTACCCTTTATCAGGTACAATACTCAGATTACTCATTATAACCACCAAATCAATTAAAATGCAGAAAGCCTTTTAGCTAAGTATACAAAATATTTACTGGGTCACCCGTGCGATATTTCAAAATGTCATACTAATGTACCGGACCGCTATGCTTCCCGATCCCCAAAACTTTGAATTTGGAGATGTTTAACTAATCAACTGGACGATAGATTTATTATGTCTTCACCAATAGTTTAACAATGAACTAAGGGTCAAGATCAAGCTTAAAATAATATGCTCTAGGTACATGCTGACCTGTCATTGGCCGTACGTACTCCGGTGTACTATCGATTTTGGAAGCGATTTTGTCCCTTATGTATAAAGAAATTTTATCAAGAACAAGGTCAGAATCGCTTGGGACATTCTCGTT
This sequence comes from Limnephilus auricula, assembly GCA_951813805.1. NCBI lineage: Eukaryota > Metazoa > Arthropoda > Insecta > Trichoptera > Limnephilidae > Limnephilus > Limnephilus auricula. The sequence goes on from OX638403.1 coordinate 2,561,317, forward strand.
CTTGATGTAACAAAATACTGAATAGCGTCTAGCCTCTCGGAATAATTTTAATAAATTGTCTATGATGCGGCGGGCAAGAAAGATGGCCAACAAAATGGCCGCCGCGTCAAAATATGGACGGAGTTGGTTTGGAAACTCTATATTCTTTCATTGTTTTTGATATAAATTCATTGTGGAGAGAATAGATTTAAGGTATTATCAGAAAGATCGTTTTATCTACATTATTTTCATGTAATTTTTGTAATATATCACAAAATAAATGTTATAAATATTGGATTCGCCAGAAATATCAAATTTCAATTTTTTTTTTCCTATGCTGGCTTTCAAAAGGTTAAAACATAAACCCCGTGATAAAGGGGTTAAATCAAGCCACATTAAACACAGGCATTAGATAAAGAAAAGTAGGCGCATAGCAAAAAGAAACAACCAATAAAAAGATATCTGGAATCAACATATAAATGTAAGTTCTAAGATAAAGTAGAAGTAGAGCAAGGTTACAGAATGCGGGAAGAAGTTGGGAAATAGGATGTTTATCTATCAAAGCCATTATTCCAGAGGAAATCTAAATCGGAAGATGATGAAAGTCCGTTCTTTCTACGCGGTAGGAATATCAACAAATGGTTTTTTGCCCCATCACTTTATGAACTATTGTCAAAAGAATGATATTTTCTAGTTCGCGCATTGAAATTGTTTGTAATTTTTTTTAAATTTACACAATAATATTATTATTCAATTTATAAAAACTGTTTATTGATAATCAAGTTCTGCTATGTAATTTTATTACGCTTGACAATAGTTTCGCCATCTGAATGAATTATGAAACTGTGGTTAGGCCACACACAGACGATATATTTGTATTGTTGTTCATGTAATTAAAAACTATCAACTTTTGTTTTTTATTACATGTGCCCTTATTGATTTCCTAGTAAAATATTGGAAATCACTAATGTTATTATTTACCCTTTAAAGTTTTCCTAATTACTGCACTGTTTAAATTTGACTAAAGGTCGTTCAGGTGAAGTATTTAGAGGATGACTGGCGGATTTCTTTTTCCATGCATCATGAAGTATTTTTGTGTTCTGTGATAATTGGACTCGGCCTAAACATATCTAGGAGTGGCGGACAATCACCATCAGGGGAGATGTGTAGATTTTGTTGAAGTGTATGTTTATGTTTGTAGAAGTGTACTGTATTGTATGTGTCAATCCACAATGGGGGTTTCTGTGTTTAGTTATGATGAAGCCGTCCAATACCGGATAACAAGAACTATTTTCACGGCGTTTAATATTTATAGAGTTTTGTGAATTTCAATGGCCTCCGAACTCCAACTGCGTAAAGCACAGCTTGGCATAATAACTCAACAATTAATTACAATAATCCATGGCGAAATATCAGCTAACAAACACAAAGAAAAGAAAATGAGAGAAAAAATAAACAAGAAAAAAACAAAAATACTAATAACGTTATTAAATATGATTTAAGTACTTTAAATTTGAAAAAAAATCTAGTAAGATAATTTTGAGCGTGTATCATGTGAAATAAAAATAAACTTTCCTTTTGTATTTTTTATGAAAGTGTCTTGTAAGAGATGTAACTCCAAGGGTAAAAGCACTTTGTGCAAATTGAAGGAAAATAACACGAGCAAAGGGGTTGTGAAGCTTCATAAATTGAAGCCCACTCTAAATGCATGCATTTAAGATGATGAAATATTCTTTCTTCGAAACGAATTCATAATTTTGCCAGGTTCCTGATTATTTTGCTTGGAAAAATCATGAACTTACGAATGAAGGAACCTGATAATCAGTATCAGAAGGGAGGGGAAGGAGACGAAGGATAGAAGAAGGTTAGGAAGTTTCAACCGGTAAATAACCAAATTAAGGAATTTGAGGTTTTGCATATATAGAGCAATTAGTTATAGAGAAATATATTCGGAGAATGTATGACGGAAAAGTCAATGTAATGATACGATCGCATGAATTAAATACTATAGAAGGGTCATGACAGTCGGCAATCCATAAGAATCCATAATCCATCGGAATCTTTACAAACTGACCTAAATAACATAATTAAATGGTCCCACGACAATGGCATTATTATTAATGCAAAAAAAAAACAATATGTGCTTATACACTCACCATATACAAGTTGTCAGAATAAGGAATTGCGTATAAAAAGTCATTCATATGATTGTTTGCGTACAAAAAACCAATCTCCGCAGTATAAATGCCCAAACATAGAAATAGTGTACCAATATATACCTTGGTCTTATAATAGATGTCAATTTAAACTGGTCAAATCAAATTGAAAATGTATGAAATAGATTATAATCCATATTAGGGAAATTTTATCACCTTTTATCTCCCACTGCGGTGCAAGGCGATGGGTCGAAAGGGTCCGGCTGGAGAGATCAAAAGGTCTCCCTCAATCAGTCTCTCCCGATCCGGCCTGCCACGCAGATGGTCGGCAGACGCATCCGCCCCCAGGTCCCGGACAAACCTAATCCCATGAACCCGGGCACCCCTGCTAAGTGACCAAACGTAGCGAACCACTTTGGGTGACCTGTGGCAGAGGTGTTAGTCGTCCAATAAATGGTTCCCGGGGCGGCGGTACCCATACCCGCATCCCAAATTGAAAAATGCTGATAGAACAAAAAGGCATAAAATTCCGGAAATATTTAACGCGTTACCTGAAGACATTAAAAATGAGACATCTTATTTAAAAATCAAAACAAAAGTAAGGACATTCTACCTCCGTGGAACACGAAACAAATAATATTATGGAAAAATACCTAGATATGTGAAAAGCAAATCATATTGAAAACCAATAATATTGTGGACAAATACCTAGACCTGTTTTAACAACCATTGTTAAAAATAAAACATTTACTATCGTACACTATTATAAATACAAGTATTTTATTATAAAGTATTAGTAATTATTATGTACTACGCAATAAATATTAAGTTAACTGCTTGGGCATAAGCTTGTTTTCGCGACAATTTAACGTAGGTAGACATAGGAATGACGTATGCCCCGTACCTGAGTTAATTTAATTATATTATTGTAAGCAAACAAATGGGAAAAATGAGAGAGTCCTTACAATCAAACTGTTCACTTTTGTAAGATTTTAAGTTGAAATATTGTAAAAAAAAACATAATCAACATATTTAAAAAAAAATAAGAGCATGTGTAAATGAGAATGAACGAAGGAATGTGATCTAAATAGAGTTATTTGGCATTCCATCAATGCGGGGAATGACGTGATTGTTCGTCAGTACATCAAACTCCAGTCAATTTAAATAAAAATTTATATTACCTTTTCACTTAAATGCCTGTAAATTTTTAACGTATTTTCAAAACTAAAATAATTTTCAATGTCCACTGAAACATTCGAAATCGGCGAGGAATGCGTGACGTCACACTACTTACCTCGGTTTTGCCATTTCAATACGGTCAGTATGATATCAACTAAAAAAAAATAACCGTTTTTAACCGTTTTTTATTCAAATATTTATTAATTCTAGTCCCTAAGGCTAATTTTTTTGCTTTTGGGAACAACTCACGAAGGTTTTGTAGAAATTGTTGTATTATAGAGTACCGGTATTGTCATGGTGTGAAATATGATTTAAACGGTGTTAAAAAGAGAAAACACCCACCACGCTTTATATTCGAAAATGACAAAAACGTTTATAATACATTTGTGTAATAAAATTGTATCTGTTTTGTTTTTCGTCATCGGTATTTTTAGTTGGAAAACGGAAATTTTATGATCTTTCGACAGAATATTTATTTATTTATTTACACATATACGGTACAACATGTGATATTAACATAATTTACATAACATAAATAGTACAACATCATGAAGAATAACAGTATAAATGTAAGTTAAAAAAAAGAAAAAAGGTAAAAAGTATGTAAAAGTGAGGTAATAAGTAGTAGGTAAAGGTAAAATATAAAGAGAAAAATATGGTATAAAGTGTAAAGTATAAAGTACAAACTATGAAGTATTAAGCAAACATAAAAAGTTAAAAGTGAGAATGAAATAATTTAAAAAAAAAAGTTAAATGTAGAAATATAAGATATTATTAAAAGGTAGGTACAAAGATTTAAACATAAATTATAAAATATAAGAAATCCTCATAGGAGCAACGAAAAAAATAATAGGTAGATATTATTATGGATTATAAATATCAACCGATACAATAAATATGCCCGAGGCCTGAGGGGCTAGGTGTAAATATACACAATTAAATGTTCAGAGCATTGTTTGTGAAAAATTTCATCAACATAAATAACTTCGATGAGCAAAAAAGGCATATTTCTTCAATCTTCCCAAAATTACTTTGTGGTATCATTATAATTAAATAAAACAAATTACTTTTATATAATGGTTTACACAAAGTACTTTGTTTCATTTAAAAAACACATTTTTTCGAAAATATAATAAAGTTGTATATCTACCAGTACCTAAGCAATAAGACACGCGTCTCGTTAGTGTTTAAATAATTATTCACATTATATCACGTAACTATTTTTGACACGTTGTATTTACGGAGTTAACACAGCGCTACGGTACAAAATGACGACTTGTCAATTACAATTTACTTAAGGTAGGTTAACGTCTCTGACCCCACACCAACGAAATACTCCGAAACAACACTATTCACAAAAAGTGAACATTATATTACCGAACATTAAATACGTGAAGTGTACATAGTAATGATTTTTTGTTACAGGGACGTTTCGTGATCGTGATAATCCAAAAAATTATGAATTACTTATTCATAGTCGTCGTACAATGTAACGGATCTGACAATCGTCAATTCAAACCGTTAATTATTCGCTGTAGTTAGTGGGGCATCCGCAATACACACCCAGTCACCGGCAGGTAATCGAGAGGTGAGATTTAAGGTATGCGAGTACCTACCCACCAAATTGATGAAAATGCTTGGAAACACTTGTTACTTTTCAAAAGTTCGGTACAGAATTAATTGGTTAAATATAAATTAATTGGTAAAATGTAAATACTTACTTTTAATCATAATTATATTCGGATTTATTTTGTGAATGAACTGTTGTTATTAATGCAATATATCTAAATCTGTTTCTTTTTTCTTTATCTTATATGTAGTTATATTATTAAAACATGTAGGTATTTAATTGCACCTCTACACCTACCTCTTGTTATACCCATGTTTGTAATTTTTTTCTGTTATCTAAAATTTTACCTGATCTGTTTACACTAAATCACAAAAACTGTATAAATATGTAAAAGCCCATTAGGGCGTTGATGATTAATAAAATAAATAAAATAAAATATTACGTTTTATTTTATTTACATTTACTTGCATTCCAAAATAAACCATTTATTAAGTTTCATTAATTATTCATTTGGGAGAAAAACCACTTTTTGGATAATCAAAAACCCTGCCGTGGGTCACCCCTTGCGGTTCGTTACGTTCGTTAACTTAGCAGGTTTAGGGAGACCTTTTGACATCTTCAGCAGGTCTCTCTCAATACATTGCCTTGCACGGCAGTGGGAGGGATGGTTTCATATGTCCGTCACTCCTGGCCCCCCTAGCACACTCGATCAATAAGGATTGATAGGATAACTTTCGATAACTTCTCATCGTTCCCTAGCATGACTGCAGATCGCCAACGAATAAGTGACAGTTCACAATGAATAAGTGTCCATATACATATTCGACATCAACTGTTGTTTGTACGTTAGCGATGTGCAGTTGTCCTAGGGAACGATGAGAAGTTATACTATCAATTGTTATCGATCGAGTGTGCTAGGGGGCCTGGGCACGTTGACCCCCAGATTCCTACCAACCCCTCATACCTGTTCCTTCCCAGAACTTATTTTGCCTTAAAACATCCTCCTCACAGCATCAGAATAGGCCCAGAAGGAGCCAATTAAAAAATAATAATATATATATAAACTTCAAGATTAGTTTTTAAATATTCGTTTGTATCATCTCCTGTGGCATTCATTTTGTGGCTTGAAGAGCTTAAACAATCTACAGTCGCTATGGTACAACGTAGCTCTCGGCGGCTGGACCGAGTCTGAGAATTATTTTGATCATTCGCTCCAGAATATTATTTTGAATTGTGATGATGATACCTTTGAAAAAAATCAAATTGAATGAACTGTGTTTGTTATATAGCCAATGAGATTAAAGATAAAACCGGTAATACCTACACAACACAACACAACACCCCGTTTATTTAGCTCAACGTCCAAGATAGGTAAAATAGAACCAAAGCAACACCGCGATAAACGAATAAAGTCGGTACACCGTTGAGTAATGATTATGATAAAGTAAATACCATTAGCACAGAATACGGCAACGTTATTCTGATTAAATGGAAGTAGAGATATATAAAATGTTAGAAGCTCAGAATGAAAGGGAAAATACGAAATACAAAATACCCAACAGTGTCTGGTAAAAAGGTCGCAGAACAAGCAAAATAATCTTATCGCATTTCATTCAAGCGATGAACCTTATTCCAGAATTTCCTACAGCGTTAATAAGTTTAATTTATCGTTATCAAATCCGTATATTTCTCCGAACATGGCGGTGACCCGATCGAAGCGGTCATACTACTACTTTTAAATAATCCCAATGAAGTTAACAGGGAACTAAATGCTGGTTTAATTCTACTTTACAAACAAAGAGCCTCAACCACCAACCACCAGATACTTCCAAACTCCCCCTGGCCAATACAATATCCATTAATGCGAGAATATTTTATATTTCCTTTGTTGAACCGAGATAGAACGAGCTAAAAAAACGACAAGAAAGGGCACCATTAGTACAGCGAGCAAACAACAAGAAAACCGCAAAAGAAATAATATACCAGTCAAGAAATTTACGTTATAAATGTCTTGGAATGAATTGTCTGCGAAATTTTATAAGTACCTTTCTTAAACAGTCTTAAATCTAACAAATTGTGTATTTTGTTAATTTGAATTATTCCGAAATGTGGTGTGGGAAGCAAGTAACGACCGAACAAAAAGATGTACGAGTATAATAATATCATCCACATAAAAGTCTTATTAAGGAAGAAAAATGTGCACAAAAACGTGCTGAATTATGTATAAAAACATAAAAATATATCGTTGCTTTTATTATTTATACCTGCCTCGCGACGCCTACAGATGATACCTTTACTTTAAAGTAGGAAATTGCTCGGGAGTTCCCTCCGAAAATAAAAAAAATAAAACCAACTAAGTGAGCTTCTATTATAGATGTTAAATTCACCTAGATCCTGTGTATACAGCGGGGCCAGTCTTTAGAACTTTGGGGTGGTGAAATTATTATCTAAGTTCTCAGAAAGTTATAAAGTAAACTGATTTTGATATAAAATTGTTGAAAACACAAACCTCAGTTTCAAAGGGATTTTTCGTCTGACTTAACATATTAATTAAGTCGGTTTAATTAGAAGTAGATATAAGATGAAACAAAGAGAATTGTGTAAGTATGATTAAATTAAATCAATAATTGCGCATGTTCCAAAACTTGATGGTGTGCGTCAAATATGCTCTCAAAGTTTCCATTGAACAATTTATATTTTGCTCTCAGAAGCTGTCAGCATTGGCTTCAAAATGCCAATCATTTAATTGGATCAAATCAAAAACTAGTTAATGCTCTAATAGTAAAGTTGGTTGGCCTTCGGGTACAGTTGGAATTACTTCATTGATGCATTGTTATTTATGGGAACATCTAAGAACTGTGTTAAACTATCGGAATACGATTAAGATTAAGTCTTTGGTTATCGGTTCGTTCGATCAATCGTTATTAAAATAAAATAAACAAATTTAAAAACTGGTACTGTCGTAATGATGGTTAATGCTTTTACGATTACAAATAGAAAGTTCAATGCGGTTACATGTTATAAAACATATTCTCAGCATTGCTCAGTCACTCGTGGTATCAGATTCTCGAGTCTCGGAAGAGCTTCTAAGCTTATTGGATGTATCGACTCTTTCAGTTATTCGAGAAATCTGTGGGATACCAACTATCTGCAATTTTGTGTTCTGGTCTACTCGATGTCCAGGGGAATAGCACGGTCGATCGATAAAACCCTTTAGCAATACTAAGTTGACTAAATCCGTCATCTACTGTTACCTTCTTTCTACCTTCTTTCACGATGATGTTTTTTTTTGCCTTTTGTAGGTTAGTTGGCGATATTTCTGAGCATGGTAAAAATTTGATAAGAAATGTTTCTACGGCCGATAGACAAATTTTTGCGCTCCAAGGTGTCAATCAATTTGACCGTGATAAAACTCCAGGAAGCGTAATCGACGATTCTCATATCATCATAAATGATAAACGTAGTTTTAATCTTATGTGGTTATACCGAAATACTCTTGACTGAAATCTAAGGGGTTTTTGGTTTTCGGAAACAGAGGTCACGTTATATCCAACGTCGAATGTTAGCAACTTTCGTGGCAGAGCTGTTATTTTTTTATGTAAATATCGTAAAAGAGTCCCAACTGCTCCCAACCGCCTGAGCCAGTGAGACTATGGCATCCTTAATTTGGGTATATTGTAAGGCTAAAGTTAGTGGGGAGGGGAAGGAGATGGGAAAGAGAAAGGTTGGGAAGTACCTGTTTTTTTAGAGTATTTTTTTAGAGTTTTAGAGTAGATTTCTTTTATTTATTTCATACAGGAGGCCCTGAAGAAAATAATTTCTCAGGGCCAATGACATCTTTGAAGATGCTTTGTGAAGGGTCTTTTTGAGGAGAGGAAGGAATGAATATGGGTCTTAAAGATACCCATGTTGTAGGAGTACCTACGAACGAGGAAACACAGAGGCTGTTTCAATTCTGGATGGTGGTCTTACACCAGGGAGATTCTGAGAGTATCTTCCACTCTGGAACGTGACGCAAATATACCTACTGTATATTATCTTGAGTAAAGTAATTAATTAAGGTTGGGAGCAATTGAGACTCTTGTGCGGTATTAACGTAATAAATTGCGGAATTAAAAAAATATATGGTGTAGAATGAAAAAATTCAAAAATTATTAAAAATTTAATGAGGTTGAATTAAATTTATATTTCCGTCTGAAATAATCCGTTACTCCTGGGGACTTCAAGTAATAAGATACTTTATACATTAATTCCGAGCTTATTTTTGGAGCCTAGAAATAGAACAACGAAATCGGATAAAATATTAATAATCCTTCTTTCACGATGATGTTTTTTTGGCCTTCTGTAGGGATAACCTCCCTCGTAGTTATAATCTAAAAAGTCTCGGGTTGCAAGATAGAATAATAATAGACTTCTTATTTTTATAATATATATGAAGGAGTTCAGGCGTAATTCATGTAGTTAAGCATTTTTAATGCTAGCCAATGAAATTGGTTATTAACTTGTCCCATGTACTTGATCGTAATCAATTCCAACATCACCAAACAGGTATCATTCATATCCACTTAATATTATTAATAAACCCAAATAATTCCAGTAATTAAGATACGCAACCGTTCCAAGTGGTAAACGGTGTAAATACCAAAATAATGTACTGTAAATGGGGCAACACTAAATTATGCTACGATTTTGATGATACAACCAGACAGAATCCTAAGTTATATTATTCACTTCCTATATTATAATACAATATACTAAGGGGTATTTCACTATTCTGTTGTTAGCTTATCCATACGATAAGGTATAAATAAACAAATAAACACTTGCAATAGGTATAAAACTTGTCTAACTTAATAATGATAAAAACTGGATGATTTGTAAGGCGCGTTTTGGTGAAAAATCACCTCAAGGGCGCTTTTTAATTTATGATATATTTGAACAATGCACTTAACCTATACAAACCACTAGAACAACTTTTGGCTATTGCATCCACCAATTCGTCGATCACTAATGCAAAATTATATGTTCAATGCATTTGACCAATTAACATGATGCTGCAGTAAAACGTAAAAAAAATACAGGACCATACCTACCTGGAAGTCCCTCGAGATTAGCAATGGGTATTGTTTATTAGATAAATTTTACACGCAGAGGACATAATTGGTAACACGTGTTATTGCTATTATTCAATCCTGGAAAATAATATATAATTGTACAAAGCAATCACTTTGCGGTTTGACATATTTAATAAAAAGAATATTAATTTATACCCTAATGATACTTGAGCAAAGCTCGTGGAAAGCGGTGAATTAATTAAATTAATAAAAACTCATGGTTTTAAACAAAATAAGTGTTTTATTTTTAGGACTTGAAAGGACTTAAATTAGGGCCTGAAAAGGCGAGTACACTCATATGTTGAAATTGAACAAACTTCAAAAATTTCTTCTTTAGAAAAATGGAGAAGGGACTTTGAAGTTGTATGTTCAAAATTATCAAGGGTATTACCGACACATCTGCTTGATTACAACTCATCTTGAACATCCCTACCCGTAGACTCCGAAACAATCAATTGCTGTTTCTCAATCAACATTCTACCAATTATGAATACCATTCTCCTTTGTCCAGATGTCGAGACTTGGCAACGCAAGACAAAGCATCGAATTTTTTGGCGTAAATCTAAATGACTTCCGGCAGTCGATACGAAATGTGTAATTTTAAATCCTTCTTCATGCTTTGACTTATAGTTATGTTCTATGTGTACTATTATATTATATATTGTCATTGCTCTTCTGTTATATGTAAGTATTCTCCCTTCACTGTCATCTCTGTTTGTATTTTTCGTGTTATAACTATATTGTTAATGGACTATTTGCCCGTCAATAAAGTAAAATAAAACATATAATATGTTCTGCAATGAAGGTGTTTTGGGAACTAATCATAGGTTCCAGAACCGGATACTAAACCCGGCTTAATAAATAATTATGTATTCGTGTTTAATAAGTCGAAAATATACCTTATCCGTTGTATAATCTATCAAGAGGAGGAGGAATCATGAACATAAAACAAGGTGTTATTAGTGTAACTTGCAAATTATTCTTATTTCAGAAAAAATTACATGCATTTATTTTTAGCGCGAGAAACAATTTATATTATTTTTTCTTTGTGTGAAAACCTCACAAGAGCCCCTATTGCTCCCGTCTGGAGCCAGTGAGATTATGACATCCTCAAATAGGATATGTTGTGAGGGGCTGAAGGTGGTGGGGAGAGGGAGGAGAAGGAGAGAGGAAGGTAAGGGTAGTACCTGCTATTCAACCTTGGTCACCAAACACGGCTAAAGCCATTTCATGCCAAAGATACCTTATATTATTTCTATATGATTAAATTGTGAAAACACAAATCAATCAAATAAAATTTATCTGCGCACATTGGGATTTGAACTCGAGAACTCCAGATCGCTAGTCCAGAAGCTAATTTTGCAATCGCAATAAGTAATCTGATCTTATTTGATGAAATCAGAATGTCTATTCAATAATTTGCTATTTTTTGTGAAGCAGGATTTTTGCACAGCTTTTACACAGTGTTTTCATACGATTTACTTGGAAGTACAGCGACCCATTTAAATTGGTCTTAAAAGTAAAACAAAGACTTGAAGTAATCTCGCGAGTGCAGTGCTCAGCTTTTAATCAGGTGTTTGAAGATGTTATCAAAGAACACACACAGAGAATGTTACGACATTGTCACACGCCTCATTGCATCATGCAGGTGTGAACAAATGGAAAAATTTAAGAAAAATAGTAAAAACTTTTGTGAAAAATAACTATTAACTACAATTTGAAATTGACTAACATATCTAAGGGTGGCGAACGAACTATTTTTTTTTTAAATTAATGAAGACAATATTATCGAAACTAAATCTGAATCTGAAACAAAAAAAATAGATAAATATCGGGTCACATCTAGGACTCGAACCCAGGAATCTATCCATTGAGCTAATGTCTCCCTATCCGATTCAGGGCATCTGCCCGGAAGGCCGAAGGTCCTGGGTTCGAGTCCCAAATTTGACCCGATCTTTTTCTGATTTTTCTGTTTCAGATTTAGATTTAGTTTCGATAATATTGTCTTGATTAATTAAAATGTTATAATATGAGGTTTTACCTATTAAGTTAAAAATAAAAAATATATTTTTTTTTTGTTTATTTATCAAACTTCTCCATTTTCAGAAAGGAAATTACGAAGTATATCTGCACAATTCCCATCAAATCAATAAATAAATATACAAAATTTTATCTTTTATTTTAATATTGATGTTAAAGATTGCAAGTTTTTTATTACTTATTTTAGAGTATAGGGACGTGGTATCCACATGCGGACATCATGCAGTAATATATCAATATTTTTTTTTCATATTGGCCAACTTTATATTGTCAATCAGAACCTAAACAAATATATAAATGATAAATTAAATATATTATGTAGAAAAAAAATTACACGATCTTGTATGAATTTGTATGGAAATGCTCTGTGAAATCAGGACACACGTGTCCCTTCGCTTACGGCTTGTGGATTGGCACTGGAACACTTGTCCTGAGGGAAATTATTTTCTCGTATATAAAACATTCACATTTTGTCAATTTCAAAAAATAAAAATGGTTAAAAAAAATTATCTCAAAAAATTCAAAATTGCTATTTTTTCTAAGATGGCATGGTTAAAATTGTGTTTTTAGGTACATATAATTAATTTTTTTATAAATGGAAAGATTTTAAAATTTTATTGATCTACTAATTAGCTATAATTTTCGATCAATAAGTCCCATGAGCAATATAGATCCATGCAATAAGATGCATGATGGCATCATGTGATGCCATATATTTTGAACCTTATGCATAAGTATTATAAACGTTTTTTTATGAAAAAAGATCTTATTAATGTTTGGAAAAATGGTCTCACCTGATAACGGTGTTTTTTATTTCAAATATGTTCAGGAATTGTTGGTTAAAATTTTATAAATGCGTTATTTGGTCTGACTACTGAAATATTAAATTCGTAACTAATTAGGCACACGTTTATTTCACTTCTGCATATTCCCATATCCTACGAAAATCAAAGGAGATATTATATTAAGTAATATAATACAATATTCAAACATCCCATTAATATCAAAACTTTCTTCCCCATGTGTGTCTTGTAGGATCAAGATTAACTGCGCGTCCAGTTGTCCCCGGTTGACAGTTGACTATTCCCGCTGTTTGACAAAGCACCCCTGTTTACCATTCACAATAATCTCGCTTGATGGAGATCTTGAGTGTTTGCGCCAAAGTATCTACTGCGAGCGGTTTACTGTAAAATCTACTGTTTGGGGAGTGATGCATGCAAGGCACATTACAATGCACTTACTGTGGGATGCACCAGCATACGCGCAGCTAGCTTTGACTAAACTTTATTATTTTAACTAGATATTGCCGTGTTTTCAAGTTTCTCAGCTTATAACTGTCAATGCAATTCTCGTTTCTAGAAAATGCAATTTAGCTTTAGACATGGTCCTCCCTCCTTTATTCACGTTTTAAATAATGTTTCTCGTGAAAACGTTGTGAAAGCAAATGAATTTTGTTAGACAAGATAACTTTAATACAATCTGCATCGCAGCTTTAAGTCCAACATAAATAGCATCATTAAAACTCGTAAATTCTTCCATCAAATGTCATCCAATCTTAACTTTTGAACAAATAATATACGATATGCGTCCCATTCTTTATCTTGCTTGTTATGTTTACAGACTTTTCGGGTGCCTTCGTTATGGTTTTTGAAGAGTCCTAAATTCTCCAGTCTTTCAAAATAAAAATATACTTTTACCACTAATCTTTTCATAAATGTAATATCGGTGACCAGAATGTCAAGTGGAAATTTTTTAAGTGTATGAATATTGAGAACAAACTTTTCATTGGATGATAATTCATCATGTCTCGAAGCATCGAAAACTGATAATCGGGGTTTTTAACCTTAGGTTAGGTTAGGTTAGGTAAGGTTAGGTTAGGTTAGGTTAGGTTAATTAAAGTTTTGATGTGAGGAATTATCGTGTCTGAATAAATTTTCTATGGGAATTGAGACGCTGAGATCTCATAGTCCGATTAGACATGGAACCGTAATATCAATAGCAATGATGGAGGTTAGCAAATCTAAAATCATGCAATTTCTAGTGTTTTAAATATGTTGGCCCCTGCGTGCAAAGTAATATCTTCTCCAAGCATAAACTCTTTGATAAAAGTGTTTTTAGCGGAAGTGACCTGCCAGGTAAGTATGTTTGGTATCTGTTTGTAAATAATAAAATTAGATGGAGCCTAAAAAGTAATAATAAATTGTACGGCGCCCATGAAGTGTTTTTCATCAAAACGGCGCTCTAAAAATTATCCAATTATGATTATTATTTTACCTTTTACAATACCAAATGTCGATATTTTCAAATGTAGGCAATTCTATGTTTAGTGGTAACTTTTACGAAAATAAAGCGTTTGTGAGGAGACATTAAAAATAATCGCTCTATGAAGCCTCTAATTCTTTATTAATTACGTAATTTAAGTACGTAATTTAAAAAAATGTTTTTATTTTTAACTTTTAAATTTAATGATTTCAACCTCAAATTATAATATTTTTATTAATGAAGATAATATTAGCGAAAGTCAATCCAAAATCCGAAACAGAAAAATCAGAAAACAATACGGATACATCTGGGACGGATACGGATACAGGTGTATCCGTATCTTTTTCTGATTTTTCTGTTTCGGATTTTCGATTGACTTTCGCTAATATTATCTTCATTAATTAAAAAAAAAAGTTACCCAAACTAACTAGATATCATTCCATTTCCCCACAGAGGTAGGCAAAGGGGATTGACCGCCCAATAACTCAGTCATGGCATACATTCCTTGCTTCAGTCACATTCATATCCTTCTGCTATTATTGACATGATGATCAAGTATTTGGTTAACTTGATCGTGCCATGCCTTCCACACTTCTTCCACATCAGCATTATATATTATTCCTTACACTCTTTTCTTCGTCCATCCGCTCTACATGCCCAAACCATCTAGCTTCCCTTACATAATCTTACCCATTTCGCTTGTATTATCATCACATCATCCTTGCATTCTTTGCGGACTTTTACATTCTTCACACGGTCTTACATGGTTTTAGCACTCATTTGCCTATATTTCTAAATACTATTTCTACCTATTAATTTTTTTTTTTGCTCCTATAAGGATTTCTTACCTTTTGTAATTAATTTAAATCTTTGTACCTTTTAATGATATCTTATATTTCTACATTTAACTTTTTTTATTTTTCCTTTAATTCATTCTCACTTTTAACTTTTTATTTTTGCTTAATACTTTATAGTTTGTACTTTTTACTTTATACTTATACTTCATACCATATTTTTCTCTTTATGTTTATATTTTAATTTTACCTACTACTTCTCTTTACCATTTTTTGATTATATTTAACTTACATTTATACTGTTAGTGTTATGTCAATTATGTTAATGGCACATGTTGTGCCGTATATGTGGAAATAAATAAAATAAATAAATTTCTATTGCATTCAGTTTACTTTCATATTTTCTCTGCCAGTTCCATGCTGTGCTACACGTCAGAGTTGATATAAGAACTTTTATAGCATGTTACCTACGTGTCATTACTATAAAAATATATATTTTTACTGTCTGGCTATATTTTTAACTCTTTGCTTCTATTTTCACAACTGTTTTATAAAATCTAGACTTTTTAGTATTAATATTAACATTTTTACCTTGTTCATTCCTCCTCCTTCTTACAAACCGCCTTCCTTCTCACATATCACCGTATTTCGAGGTCAGTTTGGTTTGGCATGATAATGTTGTACACATATCACCAAATTGTATATATTCGAGCCTAACCAAATAATGTTCGAATACACAATGCAACGGGTCAGGGATTACGAGGGCAGGAACGCTTTCATAAGGAATATATTTAAATAATTATTTTTAGACGGCTGGTCGTTTACGTTTTACGTTTTGAAGAAATAAAAAATGGTATCGCGAAGTAATATTGCTAAAGAGTTAAGTATCTACGATTTTTAATAGTGTTTTAAATTACTTTCTTTAGTTGAGCTATAGTTATCTTGATTTCCTTCCCTTAATTTTCTTAAAATACCTTCCACCATAGACATATGAATATATATAGACCTGCCCTAAGTGATAAAAGCGTATTATTTCCCCCTCCTTAATTCTGGGTTCCATGGAACCGGCCGGGCTGGCGTATAGGTTAGCGTGAATCTAGAAAATGTGACGTCATCATTCTTGTGCGGACTAGCGTCGAGCTCTTATCGGTACATTTTACGAAATAACACGGCAAAAATGGTAACTTGTGCTATTAAAACATGTAAAAATAGAAGTGAAAAGAGTATAAACCCAATTGTCGTATTACCTTCCATATGCAGGCATTATTTGTCATTATTTTAAGCTTATTCACATCATATAATATGATCAGTTTTAGACATGAACCGAAATTCCCGGTCCCGTCGTGTGCACGTTGCAGTTTACTGTGATAAGTAAATTATGAAACATTTGTAAAAGTGTCTTAACTAAACACGGTAACAAAATATTCGACTCTCAAAACAAGCGAACCTTTCTTCATTTTATATGGATTACACAAGTTTGTTCAAACCGGGCGAACAATTCGCGCTCCCATGTAAAAAGGTCTATTCATTCAAAAGCAGATTTTACTTTTAAGAGCTAAATGGTGATATTATAATGCGTGATGCCTATATACTGTCATATTGAAGGATTAACGAATCACATATCGTCACCGTCAACTCATCCCTCTCCGCCACGCTACAGATGGTTATTACCCCTCTCCCTGATTCTCAAGTCTATGAATAATATGTCTGTGCCTTCCACACAATATTCGCAAAGATGACATACTCAGAAATAATTTTTCTCAGAGCCTGTTTTGACACAAACATATCAATATATATATATCTCCCTTCCTCCATCCACCCTGCTATCCATGTACCCCCCCTTATCTGAACGTATGCAGGGACATTTGAAGGTCTAGCTTCGTTCGTTTACATTTAGAGTCGTTCTTTCAAAAAAATTAGAGTCTTTGCGAGAACCTTGAAGGAGTAACTATAAGTTATTTATACCAGGGCGGGAAAGTGGTGGGGCCCTTCAAATGTCCCTATATGATAGTGTGTGGCCAATTTACTTACGTGTGGACATTTTCAACAATAAATCATAGAACGATCAGTCTATTAATTAAGCCCGTGCAATGAACAATACGTTAATCTCTTAGTGCAGTTTGCGAACGTCCGTGGTCGAGTGGTAAGACTCTTGACTCCCAATCGGAAGGTCGCGGGTTCAAACCCGGCGTGCGCAAATAAATTTTATTTGATTAATTTGTGTTATTTCTCAATTAATTAATATATATCTAGTATATTTGCGGCACGTTCCAGAGTGGAAGATACTCTCAGTATCGCCCTGGTGTAAGACCACCATTCAGAATTGAAACGTTGCTTAATAATGGCTTTAGCCGTGTTTAGTGATCTTCTGCTTCCCCACCTTCCTCTTCTCCATCTCCTTCCCTTCCCCACTTACCTTCAGCTTCTCAACATACCCCAATCTGGGATGCCATAGTCTCACTTGCTACAGACGGGAGCAGTTGGGACTCTTGTGAGGTTTCTCTGTAAAAAAAATATCGACTCAAGAAATCTGGGCAGTGACCACCTGGCCCCCTAGCACACTCGATCGATATGGATTATATCGATAAGTTTCGGTACCTTCTCATCGTTTCCTAGCTGATCGCTAACGTACAAACAACAGTTGATATCGAATATGTTAAAGACACTTAATCATTGTGAAAAGTCACTTATTCGTTGGCGATCTGCAGTCATGCTAGGTAACGATGAGAACTTACCGAAAGTTATCCTGTCAATCCTTGTCGAACGAGTGTGCTAGAGGCCCAGGTACTTCCCGGGGTATATAACTTCAAATCTCTTATGTGTGATTGTGCAGTGAATACCAACAGTATTCCTCAGATTCTTATCAACAAGAATATCAGAAGACAGTCAGTCCTTTACAATTCCAATCTTTACCAACTCCTATAGTTGTGTGAACTTCAAAAGTATTTAAAATTATTGATTAGAGACCACAAATTTATTCGCAGAATATATACGACTAAAGTCTCCTATGTTTACAAAACAAAATTTAAAAACGAGCATTAATTATGTAAACATGATATTATAAACTGTTTAAAATAGGTATCATTATAATATCTCCCAAACATATTTTCCCTAGGTCTTTTCGAAAACGATATTAATTGGCATAAGGCTTAAATTACCGAAGTTAAAATAAGGTTATTTACTAATAATTTACCATAACTTTACATGCACATATAAAATATCATCATTATAATAATCCATTCCTATTTGCTTACTCTACATTACTTATTTTGATTTTATATATCTATTACATACTTTTTTATATTATTTTATCTCTACTATATGTTCCATGCGCTTTTATATTCTTTCATTATAACCAAGCAATTTAAAAGTTTTTTCTCGGATTGCTAAAAGAATTTTTTCCGCCCACATTAAAAAAAAATCATACCTCCGAATTTGAATATTTTTTTTTTTTTTTTTTTAAATTATTTATTAATTAAAAAATACATGTTATGTACATTCTTTTAGGTATATGCCACCTCACTAGGCTGAGCCTGTTCCGAGGTGGCAGTGATTTAATATTTTTTATATAATTTTCAAAAGAAAGAATAAAATAAATTATTAATTAATAAATAGAACTTTGAAAAATAAACATAAAATGAAAATTAAAAAGAGAAATAGAAAAGAAAAGAAAAAATGGAGAAGAGATGATATAAAGAACTTAAATTATTTGAAAAAAAAAGAGAGATAAAATTTAATACAGGTAGCTATTATATTGAAGAAGTTATCATATGTCCGCAGTATATAATGCCCTTGTTTACAATCCATGTATGTATTTTGTGTTTTAGATTTACGCTTTTTATCAGGTGAATGTCTTTAATGTCTTTTTCAATTAAATTTGAAAGTTTTGGAGCCAGATTACGGGTAATGTCTTTGTTCATAGGTGGTATTTATCTTCGGAGTCATGTGTTGATGTATATGTCTTGTACAGTAGTTGTGTTGTACAGTATGTTGGTTTAGCTTGTCTTTTTGGTAATGTATAGATATAATTTTGATGTACAGTTGCTGTATGTTCAGTACTGCGAAGTCCTTAAATAACTGTATTGTAGAGAATCTATAAGGTTTTTTTGTGATAACTTTAATTAAGGCTTTTTGCGCTTTGACGAGAGGGTCCATGATAGTCTTAGCAGCACCACCCCAACCAATCATACCGTGGGTGATTACCGATTGGCCTAACGCGTAGTATATAGTTTTTAAAGTCTTCATTGGCATTATGTTTCGAATGTTTTTAAAAAGATATATAAGTTTTCTGACTTTACCCGCTGTTTTATTTATTTGTTCTGTCCACCTGAAATAGTTGTCAATGTAAATGCCTAAGTATTTGATTGTCTGAGTCCGCGCTAGTGGGTTGCATTGGCAGTTTTTTTTAGATGTGCAGTCGTGTATGGTTAAGTTTTCATCGAGTCTTGGTTGTCGTCTGGGATCTATACTAAATGTCATGTACTTTGTTTTGTCTATATTTAGTGTTAGCAGGTTATTGTCTAGCCAATTTTTAATCCGGTTGATTCCTTCAGCAGCTTTTTTATATACATTTGTCCAGGAGTCAGAAGTGAAAACAAGAACAGTATCATCCGCAAAGCAAATAACTTCACCGCTAATGTCTAACTGACACAGGCAATTTATATAAAGTAAAAACAGGATGTGTCCTAATGTACTTCCTTGGGGAACTCCGTAGGTTATGTATCTGTTTTGGCTTGTTACGTTGCCTAATTTTAGTGCATGGATATAATATGGAGACATACAAACTGATAATGGTTCTATATGGTCAATGAATTAACCTATCTTTAGTTTATTATCAAATATTCGTAGGATTTATACAAAAAATATTATTAAATCGTTTACTTTAAAACATTTTCAAGAATCTAGAGAATATTTGCCATATTTTGGCAACAAATCAATCAGTGGTTTTGGAAATAGTGCCATATTGTGGCAAAAAGCGCTCGAGTGTATTAAATCATTTTTTATTATTTTATAGTTTTATAACATATTTTTTCACATTCTTTTAAATTTCATAATGCACTGAATATAAAATCGACGACCACAACACGGCAACATAGTGGTCGTAAAATCCATAAAAAATATGTAATTAGTAATTTAATTACTAATTGCAAAGTAATGAATAAAGAAAAAAAATATCGGTAAGTCAACTACTGATAAAAAATCTTTAAAAAATTTTTTAAAAAACAGATGATTTTAAAAGAGGCAGTTGGAAATTTACAATGGTCACATTCTAATGTACAAGAAGTTTCATGTTTATCAACCTAGTATAACGAAAAAAACATCAGAATGTGTTTTTAAAATTACTAAACTCAATTACGATCCATCCATAGAATAAATCTATGGAACCTTTGATATCTTAAAATAATTTATCCTTTGTGATTTTTATGATTGATTCATAATTAAATTGCAGGATCGATGAACCTTTGATAAAGCAAATTATTATAGATAATGCAAACGTAATTTTTAACGTAAAGTGAAACGCAAAAATGTAATTTATGCAAACAAATGATTATAGCTAAAGCTACGTCAGTCGCAGATATTGAATATTTTAAGGAAGACAGATAGACTTTGGCATAAACAAAATCAGAATGAGCAGGTCCCGTAACACTTAATAATAAATCAAAATAAATAATCTACTTCAATTATCTATGGTAAAGGAAATCAATCATGTTTATAAAATGCTAAGATCATCACAAATCATCGGATTAATACCAAATATACTAGGCTAGTCAACGATTGTTAGAGTTCATCATTAAAAAATGATTTATTTCATCGGAAACTATATCCCACGAGACTGGTCCAGAAAACATTGGGACTCATTGTATGTTGAAGGTAGGTAAATAACATCACACAAGACAAGGACGGGCTGTTTCATAGAATTTTAACAATTAATCAAATTTCAAAGTTGATTATCAAGTTCTGTTATTATTTCAAATCTATGAAGCAACTGGCCCATAATGATATAGAAAAAGAACTTGAATACCACTTTCACAAAACGTAAAAATTCACTTTGAAATTTTATGAATTCTTATTTAAAAAAAGGTTTATAGTGATTTACTTTTGGTGTATTATGTCGTGTTGGGCTACCTCTTTCTTTAGTCAACGATTCGGACAGCATAATAGTGTCCATCATCAGGGCAGATGTGTAATGATATGTTATTATGGCTTTAACCGTGTTTAGTGACCAGATATGAATAGCCAGGTACTTCCCCATCTTCCTCTTCCCCATCTCCTTCCCCTCTTTATTACCTTCAGCCTCACAACAAACCCCGTTTGGGGATACCATTCACATTATTACAGTTATTACAATTACCATTACAGTCTCACTGGCTCCACACGGGAGCAGTTGTGACTATTGTGCGGTGTTCATAAAAAAAAAACTAGTCTGCTTTAGACCACACGACTGAAGTAAAACTTCTAGAGGGAAAGAAAATGTGCGAGTGCACTGCTCTCTCTTGCGCCTACAGTATTTATAAAATTGTTCAAGAACGAAATGAAATTACGAACAATCTTCATGCACTGGCTATGAGAGGAAGAGAGAAAGAAATGTGTGCGCGCACTGCTCTCTCTTGCTCCTACAGTGTGATACAGCCCGTTCGCCTCGCCCGACTACACTTTTCGTAACGCTCTCATCACGCATTCGCTAGCTTACCCTCCAAATCAGGCGTGCGTAAAGAAGTTTTACTTCAAAAATACATCCGCCCCGATATGGATACTATAATGCTATCCGAAACGTCGGCTAAAGGATCAGGTAGCACAACACGGCATAATATTTCAAAAACAAATCACTACGTACTACTTTTGACCGTGAAAACCAAATTCATATATTTAAAAAAAAAGGTTAATTTCGTCCTAAACTCCATCCCACGAAACTAGTCTAGAAAATATTAACTGGCTCAATCTAGGTACGTTATTTTAAATTGGATTTAATTTGTTGGATTGATTTTGATAAACGCTATTTAAACAGGTTTAAGATCGTGTAACCCTCCGCAATCTACGCAAGATACGTAATTTATAAGCTGCTTTTCATCGGTCGGAAGGTAGGAACATGCCTCGAGAGATACTTAACGTCGAAATATTCAATAAATATCTTATTGGTTCGAGTTCACATCAAGTTAACGGTCCGTTTTTACACCCGTATAAATCACGGCTGGTTCTGCGCCTTGTATGGGATTACGGGTTATTTTGAAAGGAGTTTATTAAACCTATACTTAGTAGAATCTTTGGGTTAATTTTTTTTTTTCATCTCAGTTTTTGGATCGCAAGACTGGTCCGAGAATCAAAGTGACAGAAAGAATTTTATATAAATAATATTCATACATTCAATACCATACGAGATGGAGACATTTTCAATTGTACCTTGAAAATATAATATACCTACCTAAAATAAAATTGACTGACTCTGTCTCTTAGTGCACAAAAATATACTCATTTTTACAGTCCTTATTGTTTTTTGCTCATGTTTTTACACAGGACTACCTGACGAAAATAATATCCTTTAGGACCTAGACATCCTTGGAGGTGGTGTGTGGAGAGTATTTTGAGGAAAGGAAAGAGAGTAAGTTCTGGGAAGGAAAAGGGTATGAGCGGTAGGTAGGAATCTGGGGGTCAGTGTCTCCGGAATTATGAATCCACCCCTCCCACTGTGTACGACGATGTTCCCAGAGAGTCCTGCTTGAGGGATCAAAAGGTTTCCCTCGACCAGACTTTCCCTATCCGGCCTGCATGCACCGCTAATTCCCGGACAAACCACACCCTATGAATCCGAGCACCTCTGCGTAGTCGCCAAACGTAGCGAACTACTTATGGTGACCATGTTAGAGGTGTTAGTTATCGAATAAATGGTTTCCAAGGTGGCTGAACCCGTAACCGCTTCCCAAAATGAAAATATACATTTTGATTATATGTATATTATACAGGTAATTAATAATTTAATTGATTCATCATTTATTCATTTTAAAATGAGGTTATCTTATAAATAACCGATTGACTCCTCCTAAACATAACATAATAAATAATATAATAACTTGTCGAAAGTTGAACCATCCAGAGTGAAGAGAGACAATGGGATACCACAAGGTTCTGTCTTACTGCATTCCTTATTTTATTCACATTCATATATTACACTACTGACCAAATTCTAGTAGGTGTTCGATTCTCTTGGTCATGCCATGTCTTCTCGGAGGGTCCCCACTTTCAGAAGTTATAAATACACGTTAATGTTTTAATTTTAAATACAATATTTAAGTAATGAAATAATTAAAAACACTTTGTTTTTACCACGATAATCTTTATTTAAAAAATCAACATGTTCTCTTCATCAGGATATTAAATGTACTAAAAACTAAATTATCAAGTATAGAAAGACAGGCGTGTGGAGAAATGTTTAAATATTTAAGGTTCTACATCGAGTTCATCCTTTGTTAAGGCGAGGTCCGTTTACTTCTTAAGCTCAAGAAATATGAATCTCATTTAAATTTCGTGAATTTTAAGAGAGTTTTCTAATAAGCAACGTTTATTAACATTTCCTCCTAAATTACGCCATTTATCCCTCTCTAAAGAGGCCTGTTTCATTTCTGAAACAAACCAGACTCAACGAGCCCTTTCTATCTTGAAATAAAATATTTTTTTTAAGTGAGTAGTATCTACTGTTTCTTTCCAAGTTTAAAATAAAAAAATGTGTGACATTCGGTTTCATTTTTTCTGAAAGAAAAATTAAGACAACTCATTTCTGTTGTTGAAGTTTTTGTTTCTTTCATACTAAAATATTGATTATACAAATAATAAAGGCTCGTTTTTTTAAGGCAACTAGCTTAAATCTTAAATCTGTTATGATTCTTAAATGAAAGACACCCAGGAGATGAGATTTGAAATCGCTACATTTGGGTCCCCAGTCAAGATCCCACAAGGATCTTCCATTATCGAAAAAGACACATTGAATTCAATATTAAAAACCTATGCCTTCATATTTTGAAATATTTACTCACCCAAATTCAATGCTATTGATTTATCGAACCCATCCAGTGAACATATTTTAATAAAATGTTTATTATAAAATCATTTGGGAAATTACAAGCCTATTGAGACGATTTTTTTTTTCAGTATATTTTATTTAGTTATAAAATTTAACATTTTATATCTAATATTTTCTATTCTAAGACTACTATAATATTATTTACTAGGTACCTACTTACTAAAATTTTGACTTCACAACATTGAGACATAATCCACGAAAAACTGCAAGACTTTTAGCTTCGTTAACAATTTCAGGGAGTTCATTGAAAATTTAAAAACCTTTATGAGAAATCTCAGGTTATAACTATGCAATTCCATTCTTTACATAATACCTGTTTTTTTTTAATATTATTTTCTATTGATAAAATTGTATGTACTTATCTAAATTTTATATATATATATATTTAACGTGTATTTTGAGATACAGTTGCATTTTTTTTACGTTCAAAATATATTATTTATATTATATATTATTTCTGTACCGTCATCCCTGGAACCATTTTTTGAAGAGGCGGTTTGGGAGACCCTTTTGACCTCTCCAGCTGGACCCATCACTTGTACCGCAGCGGGAGGGATAGATTCATAGATCCAACAATCCTGGATACACTTACCCTCTCTTTACTTTACTTTTTCTTTCCCAAAACATCCTCCCCTTCCTTTCCTTAAAAAGAACTTCGGCATCTCCAAGGATGACTTAGATCCTATGGGAATCTTATATTGATATTAACTGAATTCAAGTGCTTTTCAAATTAAATTAACACTCCCAAATAATTTTAATTATCACTTCTAAGTTCGTGCTTCCGTCAAAGTTCGTCTCAAAAGCTTCAAAATTCAAGATTCACGAACGGCCAAACGTTTTAATATTCCAAGACAATATTCAAGTCAATTATTCCACCATTATTAATAAGAGGTCGCCTCCATCTCAATACGTCAACGGTTGACTCTTCAATAATTGGTCGTCTCGAATCATCGCCTGTCACAATTACACCTTTTGCCTCGGGGCCAGAGAGAAAAATTTTAGGCATTTTATTTTTGACGTGAGTTATGTGTAAAAAAATCCGGATTTCATAGTCATCTTTGGACAATGGGGTATTTTCACAAACTGTGAATGTCGTTAAAAATGTATGGAAGATTTAAAGTTTACTTTTCTGATTCTCGTAATTGTACTAATAATGAGTAATTGTAGCAAGATCATTCATTATTTTTAATTCGAAAACACCATATTCTGAAATGGTTACAACTGGCTACAACGTCATTATGACATAGAAAACGTCACTTGCTGGTAAGACGGCTGTCACCTACGTTGCCTGGCGTGACGTCAACGCTGCCGAATTCACGAATAAAAACTCATTAAATATGGCTAAAGTCATATCACAAATCCCAAATGCTTCCAACCGTCCGGACTCTCTAGAGCCAGTGAGGAAAGTGAAGCTGAAGAAAGTGGGGAAAGAAAGAAAATGGGAAAAATGAAGTTAGGGAAGTACCCGGCTATTCAGACCTGGTCACCAAACACGGCTAAAGCCATTTCAATACTGAATGATGGTCTTTCTCCAGGGCAATACTGAAAGTATCTAACACTATGGGACATGCCGCATATTTTTTTAATGAATACATTGTGAAACAATACAAAATAATCAAATAAAATTTATTTGCGCACACCGGTATGCACACAACTACAGAGAAATATAAAATTATATAAGATAGATACGTTTGGGTAGGTACATCTTACTATTCTTACTAATATTATAAATGTGAAAGTTTGTATGGATGTATGTATGTTTGTTCCTCTTTAAATCGAAATTTAATGAATGGATTTTAACGAAACTTTACAATAATATAGCTCATACATCAGAATAACATATAGGCTATAATTTATTAAGCTAGGTATTTATTTTCAATATATTGAAAATAATAATTATAGTTTAATAGAAAACGTCAAAATTTGAGAATGACATTTTGCAAAACAATGATTGTTAAATAAATAATTCTATTTTGGAAAATATTTTAATTACTGGATTTATTTAAAGTACTCGCCTAATACTTTATACATATTTTAAATAAATGGGTTAAGAATTTTGGTATAAACGCAGATGGGACCTAGGAAAAGAAAATAGATTATTCGAAGTACTAATCCTACGCAGACGAAGTCGCGGGCAGAAGCTTGTTTCTAATAAAAATAATCAATCCTGAGCTGGTTGTGAACTACTGCATCTCATTAATCTCAAAGTAACTCTTCGCTATAATATCTACATGGAAAATATGCCGGGAAAATAAGATAACATCAAAAAACATCAACTTAAGTAAAGAATTAAGCACCTTTATGCAGAGGCGTTCGTTCCGTACAAGCCTACCTTACTACCATAAAAAATAGTATAAATCTTAGCCACGAATTGCAGCGCCGCGCGCGCCCAATAATTGACCTCCCTACTATAACGTGTCAAAAGAAGAACTAAGTATGCACAATGAGGGACATTTCATATTAAATTATGGACTGTTATAATGTTATAACAATTATTTTTTTTTATTATTATTATTTAAAATACATATACATAAGATTTAGAAAATAAATACAGTTGGTTCTTAAAAGCAATTTACAAATAGATTTTTTTTTAACAAACTACTCAACTTAACGGAGAAAACATTTGTCGTGTTTGAGTTGGGGAGTAAAGCCTTTAAATAAATAAAATTATAAGGTTTGAAGTATAATTAACCTAAATTATAATTAATTATAATTTAGGCATATTAGATTTGTCAAAGAATTTGTATATAAAAATGCAAAAATCAGTCATTTTAAATACATGTAGAATTACGAAAGATTTTCTAAATATTTATATTGAGGGATCAGTAGGATTTATCCGTCAAATTAGGAATTCCACAGAGCCGAACCCTCTAATATGAAAATATCTGGAGACGGTGAATTATATTCCCATTTAATAGTTTGGTAGATTAACATGTTGTTCTTGTATTGTTTGTATTAATTATACTTATATAATGCACTTGCATAACGTGGATTTACTAGATGATCATTTATATGGAAAAGTGTATGAAAGGGTTTAGTTTTTCCTATGGGAAAAACTAAACCCGGACCTGAAAATCTGGTGCGTAAAAAAAAAAAGATAATAACTGTTTACAATAACTGACTTAACATCTACATCTACAAGAATGAAAAATAAAAATTACAAATTGAATATAAATGTAGTAGAATTAAACTTATATTAATAAATTTATTAATAGGTATGTGCATACAGTTGGTTTTAAAAATTAAAATTAGCCTCAGCCGCTGATAAATATTGTATTAGTAGGTACATAATAATGAAATGCAACAATTATCGTTTATTTGTTGCGGGTAAAGCTAGATACGAAGTAAACCCAGGTTTATGCGGGTTAACTTAGCACTACCCAATTCTGTTGGGTAAACTTCGAAAACGGAAAAAAATAAAATTGAATTCGCAGTAAATGGAAGGGTAGGTTAGGTTAGGTTAGGTTTATTTTTGTCAATTTTCGCACATTACCAACATTACCCAACAGGATCAAGGAATGCTAAGTTAACCCGCATAAACTTAGGTTTACCTTCTTCTTTTAGCATTACCCGTAACATTTGTATACACAACAAAATGAGCATTCAAAAGAAGACTCGTTTATTTTAGCGTCGAAAAAGGCAGTGCCTTTCGGTACAAATCACATACGTAGCAATCAGTGGCAACTTTACTGTTAGTACCTCTATTAATTTGTACAACTTTAATAACGAAACGATTGTCTTATTTTTTAACTGAAATATAGAAACAAAAAATATTTTTCAGTAATTTGGTCATAATATGTGTTGGCGCAACTATGCATGTATATACCTACCTTCCTTCCTTCCACCTACCTATCCCTTCTGACTACCCACCAGGGGACAATACTATGTGTGAGCGATACAATCTACATGTGTTCAAACGAGTCTGTTTTTGTGCTCAAGGCAATAAACATCGACCTTATGAAGTCTGTTTTTGGCGATGTGCAGCTGATGTACCTTCATCCCTCTTCGTCCTCAACATCGACTAAATACGGAAGTCTGATTAGAGTCTGTGCAGTGAACCAAGAGTGTTCCCTCGGGCTTAACATCGACTTTATTGGAATCTATTATATGTGCTGTGCAGTGCGTGATTGTTCATCCCTCGGCGCTATAATATCGATTAAACGGGATACTTGCGCAAGTGAAAGGCAAGTGATTGTGTGACACAATAACTCCCCAAGAACGGAACCAGGAATTTGGGGGTAAGTCAGATCCTTCCCAAAGTCCAAAATTACCATCCCGATAGTTGTGTCACGCCACCTTACATATTTATTTTGATACAGTCCACTTCTCATGATTCACATCGTTGCGATTACAATATGAATAGATGAAGAGGTTATTTGTATATTTGAAGTAATGTCATAAGTCATAACTGTAACTGTGGATATGATTTTAGATTTTCACGACCAAAAGTATTATAGTAACTTATTTTTGGGGTATTTTTCCGTGTTGCGCTACCTCCTTCTTTAGCCAACGTCTCGGCCAGCGATAAAATGTCCAGCTGCTTAGCCAGGCTTAGCTAAAATGTACCAAGTATGTGATAAGTTTTTTTTTATGTCGATTAAACTAACCTGAGTAAAAATTCTTTGCACACCTTTGCCTGTGCGCCTGTTCCGCACTCGAATATACAACCCTGGGCGAACGCGAAAGAGAGGAAAAAAAACGGCCAAAAAACTCCAGCTTTTACTACTCCGGTGAATCTCGTGCTAAAGAAATAAAATAAATGCTGTTTCCTTTGAAACCTATATCAATACAATTAGACATTTATCATTTATCACGATTCATTGCAAACATACAAACCAAATTATTACATTTCTTGTTGTTTTATTAAACTTTTATCAATCAAATAATTCAAACAGTCAATTACATTCAGTAAGCACATAATTTTTGTCTTTAAAACATAACTTTTTCTCCACCCACACTCTTTCATTTTTGTTATTATTTGTCAACCAATGTTTGATCCTTTTCATTAGTTTTATCATAATTAAGTTTTAAAACCCAGGCGAAATTACTTAATGACGTTTTACAGATTTACGTAATAGATACAAAACCATGTAATTTATTTAACATACCTTACAACTTATATTTAATGTACTGTGTAGTGTGCATAATCTTATAAACAAATGAATAAATTATTCTTTATAATCATATTTGTATTAGAAAAACTCTCTTTTTAACTTTTGAAGGTTATTCCCATCAATGTAATATATCATTGAAGAATAAGATAACAATAATAATCAAAAAATTTTAAATATGAAAATAAACAAGACACAGAAAAATAATAAAAGACTAGAAAGAAAATTCTGAAATTTGAAATATGAAGTTGACAATTACGACAGTCTCATATAAGATCGCAGTAGCCCAATTGGTAGAGGTGTATGCCCCGGTAAGGCGTAAGGTTCTGGGTTCGAGTCCCAGTTGCGACCGTTATCTTTTATTATTTTTCTGTGTCTTGTTTATTTTCATATTTTAAATAATTTGATTATTGTTGTTATCTTCTTCTTCAATGATATTCTTTATAACGCTGTAAGTCGAATCGTTCGATTTTGATTCGCGTTTCTCCATGACTCTCGCTGCACTAGGGGCTATTACGGCGTGAATCGAATTTGTAAAACCAAGTGTAGGCCAATTTTTTAAATCGTTTGTATTTGATTGATTTTTTTTATAAGGTAGCGGACTACCAAACCAAAACTAGATAGGCTGATTAACAGTTATTCCGATGTAGGTTTGTATGAATGCCGATTCTTCCTAATTCTTCAATGCGAACCGCGCCTAAGCAACGCACACGCCACTCTCCCGCCAGCTATCGGCTTACCGCCATTGTTCGCGACACTCATTTGGTATTCCTGACAAATGAATTTCGACAAAGGGCCAAGCGTGTTGAATTAATCAGGATGAATAAATCAATATCGACGAACATTCCACATAATACTACGTTCACATGAGCAATTTGGAGTTCGCTTTTTGCAAACACGTAAATTCGACTACCTAAGTAGATTCGAGGTCCCGCCATGAGCCCGCGGCTCGCATTAAGAATGGAATTTGATTTCGGATTTGTGATGGGATGTTTTAATCAAAAGTTTGATAGCTGTTTCGACGTCCAATGGAACCATCAAACTATGGGAAAACCATAAAATAACCTTACAATGATGTGGTGCAATCTTATATTATTAGTTTGGGGCCGAAAAATTGGAAAACCACCAGAGAAAGAACATAGAGGGATGAGATAAGATGCAATGTAAAAAGCATAATAAAAGTGTGGTAAAATTATTTAATTGAAGGGTTGGGCTAACCGCAAATCACTAATAATTTGTCTGTGTTTAGTAAATAATTCGTGGAAATGCATTAATTTTGTTTGTAATTTAAAGTAAATCACTCAATGTTGTTACTGATAACTGTTTAGGAGTAAAATTCATTTTCAAAATGTCCTGAACTTCAATCTGAAAACTAAAATACTCACAGAATACTACGTATAGTCACTATATTTAAATTACCGATATGTGGATCTCGATTTTTTGAGGTTTTGTTAATTTCATAAACAACTTTTATTATTACGGGAAATATATTCAGATATAATAATGTAAGAAAATGTGCATTAGGTGCAGTATTTCGGTGTTATTATGTACAAATAAATAGTCCAGTTATACTGCGACATTCTCATATGAGATATGTTGTGAGACTGAATTGAATGGTTTGTATATTGTATCTGTGAATTCAGATCTAGTCACGAAACACGGCTAAAGCCATTCCAAGCAATGTTTCGATTCCAAATGGCGATTTTTCACTAGGTCGTATCGAGATTATCTACCACTCTGGAAATTGCTTCGAATGAAGGTAGATACCACATTATTATCAGTCAATAAAAAAAAAACATTTTTTTTTTTTTTGAAACTTTCTTTTTAACTTTTGAAGGTTATCCCAATCAATATAATACATCATTGAAGCAGAGGATGAAATTGATAATAATCTAAATTAAAATAAGAAAATAAACAAGACACAGAAAATAAATAAACACATATGGTCGCAACAGGGATTTAAAATGAGATCTGGGTTCGAGTCCCTGTTTCGACCATTATGTTTTATTATTTTTCTGTGTCTTGTTCATTTTCATATTTTAATTTAGATGATATCTTCTTCTTTAACAATAAAAAAATATTTCAATGTCTCTCAAAACATGTCGATAGAGTATGTAGTTTCAATGTCTCTCAACAGATGCCGTAGGAACGTGTAGTTTTGGGGTGTCTCAATACCTATGTGTAATTGGTAGTACTACATGATAGAGACAACTGTGGGACGTTTGGTTTAAAAACGGTTACGAAGATATCCGATCGATATCCGATTTAAGGCAGGCATCTTCACGATACGATATTAAAAACAACACTTGTAATTTTGACGAACAGAAGTATCATTAAAAACTCTCGACCACCAGAATTGTATTTCTAATCATAGGCATTAACAGTACATCGTATAAAGAGGGTACAACCAGAGAATACCGAAAATGTGTCATTTTTAAATCAAATACTAGACGTATTGTAGTTTTATTGTTTTATGTAATCAAGACATTTTTAAAATTTTGTAAAACCGAGTTGGTTTTTAATACAGTAAGGTTTATACCGTTGATCGTTGGTAGAGGTGTTAACTTTTCAAACGGAATATTGTATTATACAACACACATTTCAAATCATATAATCATACAGTAAAATAAATCAATACATTATCTGATAAAGCCACTTTTCAGAATTTTAATTTTAGTTCAAATAAAACCATTAAAAAAAATCCGAGAACCTATATGATTTGTGACGAAAATACCTCAGTTTGTCTATTTACGATCTTACAAACTAAAATATTTCCGATTTTTTTACACACTTATTCTGCTTAGACATTATTGAAAAATCATAAATACTTATCATCAAAAAACACTTACAAGAAGTACACGATATTAAGAAATTAATCATCACGCGTTAGAGCATTTTTATTGCTTACTTGAGACCAGGTATATATTATTAAAGCTAATTTTGAATGAAATAAAGTGAATATTGAGTTATTAGTTAAAAATGTAAGTACGGAGAATAATCAATCCTTTTCACCGGAACCCTCTGGTTGTACCCTCTAAGTTGTAAGGCAGGATCGCAAGTTAAATTTTAAATTCCCGGCCGCTGGTTAATCGCCATCAACAAACTAAGAATGCTGACAATAATCTTTCGCAATCTGCATGAACATAGTTTATAATGATAGCATGATTAGCTGAACCTTGACATCCAGGTATAACGCACAATGGTGTGGTAATGTTGCTTTGTGGATAAAGGAAAACAACTCAACAATGTCGGAATGTCATCGCAATGTCGTTATGTAATAATAATATTCTACAATTACCTTTCTCTTGGCGGCGATCGTCAAAGGGCATTCGCTAATTTACATGTCGCAGTCTGGCGCCATGTCAAATGCGACCGGATTACCAAAATGGCCACACACGGGTAACCAGTAACCAATCATTGAGACTCATTAACCAGCGGCTGAGAATTGAAGTTACAAAATGCTTGCAAATGTACGGGGAGGTTCCAATGAGAAACATCGATTATTCCGCGTATCAAATTTTTTAAACTAAAAATTAATATCGATTTATTTCATTCAAAACTTGCTTTAATATATACCTACATTCAGGTAAGCAATAAAAATGCTCAATACGCACGATGATAAATTATGTACATAATCCTGTACAACACAGTTTTTCAAACATAAAAAAGGTAACAATTAGTATAAGCAATAATTATTGAAGAAGAAGATAACAATAATAATCAAAAATTTTAAATTATTAATTAATAAATTTTTATTTTTTTTATCCGAGACACTATCTAGGTAACAAATACATTCTTTGAATACTTGTTTCCAATAATAAAGGTAGCTGCCAATAATATGGAAAAAAACATTAGTCGAAGATAATATTGTTAATGCTGAAATTTGAAATATGAAGTTGACAATTACGACAGTCTCATATAAGATCGCAGTGGCCCAATTGGTAGAGGTGTATGTCCCGGTAAGACGTAAGGTTCTGTGTTCGAGTCCCAGTTGCGACCGTTATCTTTTATTATTTTTCTGTGTCTTGTTTATTTTCATATTTTAAAAAATTAGATTATTATTGTTATCTTCTTCTTCAATGATATATACATTGATGGGAATAACCTTCAAAAGTTAAAAAGAGAGTTTTTCTAATAAAAAATATGAATAATTATCGACCTGAAACACTCATCCACATTAAAAAAAAACCTCCCGAGAAAAATACATGACGCCGACAGGACTCGAACCTGTGTCCTTCTGATTTCCGGTCAAATGCTCTACCACTGAGCTACGTCGGCTTATCTCTTACCCGCCAAATAATTCAATATATAGTAGTGTTTCATTCAACAATTACTGTATATTAAATTTTTTTCCAGTTTCCAAAAGGGTAGTCATCTATTTCACAACAAACTTTTTCTTTTAGCAGAAGCGTTCGTGCAGGAAATATTTTTTACTACAACCATCTCATTACCAACCTGCAGAAATGAAATTCCCAGTCAGTATTCCTTGCATAAATCGCTTTCCGCTTTGTTTATTCCATCGCCACTGGAAATTTATTTTGCTTTATTATATAAAATTTGTTTTTCCCTTCTCTTAATAAATATCCTAAGACGCCCTTAAATAATGTGCCCATAAACCGGGAAGGGTATAAAACACCCTTGACAATAATAAATCTCGATAAAAAACATTTAAGATGTTTATTTTGTTTAGCGAAGTTAAGTGGTGAAAGGGAATATTCGATTATTCGGATAAGGAAAAACAAGTTATTGTGAATATCCAATTTTTATTTATTGTTTTGGTGTTTAATTTAGCAGAACTTCATTTAATTTTTTTTTAATAACGTTATTATTAAGTTCTGCAAGTGTTTTAGTGTTTTATTATTGTGACTACTGTATCGGCTTACAAGGCTTACGACAGTTTGAACATGGCCTTGTAAGCCGAAACAGCTCTCACAATAATAAAAAAATAAAACACTTGCAAAACTTAATAATAACGTTATTAAATTTAATTTAAATTAAATTTAAAAAAAGTGAATATTCATATTTCGTCGGTGTAGTAAAAGAAGTCATTCAGAGAAAATATAAAGTTAATATAAATAAATTTACATCTTATACACTTAATGACTTATTCCCGGCCTCCGTGGTCGAGGGGCAAGGCTCTCAAATAGCGATCCGTAAGTCTAAATCTTGATGACTATATCTGAAATCCCAGGTACTTCCCCACCTACTTTTTCCAAATCTCCTTCCCATCCCAACTTAAATTTAGCCTCACAACTTAACGCAATTGGGGAAGACATAGTTTGGCTCCAGGCGGTTAGGAGCAGTTGAGACTTTTGTGCGATATTCACATATTTATATAAATTCCTGGGCAAGCACCCATTCTTTGGCCAAACGCGTAACGATGACTTCTTGCCCTAGTAGTAAAAAAACCGTGTTAAAAGAACTGTGTACAAAAACCAATTATTATCATAATAATAATTGAACTGTGAACTGTGTACAAAATCCAATTATTATCATAATAATAATTGGAAAATTTGTAGAGCGCCGTTTTTGTGAGAAATCACCTCTTATATTTAAGAATAAAGAAAAAAATTATCACGTAATAAAATCAATGTTTTTTAAAATTATATAATACATATATTTTCAATTTTTAGCTGGTTAGTGGAAGAAATTCAGAAAAATGAGTGTGTGCGTGAGTGCCACCAAAAGTTGAAAGAACGCATTGTCATTGATATTGAGTCTATTTGCCGAGTTTCAGCTCGATCGGATATCGGAAAATGGGTTAATTTTCACATACAAAATTTGCGTTCGTTCAAGAAAACAAAATCGAAATTTAAACAGATGAATATAAAAAGAAATAAAAAAGTAGATTTAGTAAAATAAGCCCATATTCTACTTTAACTCGGTTTGACCAAAAATGTCACTTAATGACTTCTAGCGCCTACAATGATGATTTGAAACAATTAGTTTCCACAGTGGAAAACCGCTTGGCAGATAATGCCGATTACGCTAGCTGATTGCAAATCCGTGATTGCAACAGAGTACTTAATGATTTACCCGTAATGAAAAACGATGATAGTTTTAGAACATAAATGAAACGATGTTACTCAAATTTAATGCTATTTTAATTTATTTGCTGCTTTCAGATAATTGATGTTAAACGATGTTTTTTTAAAATGTGAGTCCCAACTAATCCCGGATAACCGAAGCCAGTGAGACTATGGCATTCCCAAATGGGGTATGATCTGTGGCTGAAGGTAGACGTGAAGGAAAAAAGATGGAAAGGAGGAAGGTGGGGAAGTATCTGGCTATTCAGAGCTGGTCACCAAACTAGATAAAAGCCATCTTTCAGTTCATTTCAAATATTGGTCCTTCACCAGGGTGAGAGTATTTTTTTTACATCAACTCGAAACAGAAGGCCCTGAGGAAAATAATTTCCCTCTAAATAATAATGTCAACTTTGAAGATGCTGTGTAAACATGGATCTTGAAGAGACATGGGTGTTGAAATGAAGAACGAGTCGTAGAGGCGACCCATTATCGTGTGACAAATGTCAACCTTGTACTTGTGTTGATGTTTCCCAACAATGCACTGGTGCCAAAGGGATCAACGACGCTAGTTCCTCGGGGCATCTTCCATTGTAATATCGGTAGATCAAGGACAGAATAACTACAGACGCCTGTGCTTTAAGGATTTCAATCCGTTTGTTAAGATGTAGTATCTACTACTCTGGAATATGCCGCAAATGTATCATAAATATATTAATTTTAATTATATATTGAGAATTTGCTAAAATTTGTAACGGAGGGTGTAAAACAATGAAATTAAAAAAGAAAGTTAGCAAAAAAAATTGAGTGCGTCTAACCTTTACGCGCGATTGAAGTAAAAATTATTTTTATCTTTATTTTTAACCTAATGATAAATGAGTTAAACCTCATTCCGTACCTTTTTCTGATTTTTCTATTTCAGATTTTCGATTGAGTTTTGCTAATATTATCTTCATTAATTAAAATTTCTTTGACTAAAAACTAAATAAAAACTTACATTTTTTTTAGACGGCGGAACATGAATTGGTTATTAATTTTTTCGTTTATAATTATTTATAGACGAAAGGGGAAATTTTTTTTCTGCGATTCAGCCATTTGAATTCTAAACAACATTATTTTTACTGTCACACTACTGCCACTTTTTACTTCAATAGCTAAAATTTACAAGAATCGTATTATAGAAAAGGGGTTAATATTCACCGAAAAAAAAAATAATACAAATCAAAAGGTTCAACATAATAATCAACAAAACATAACAAAAACCTGTTGAACTTACCTAATACATTAGTAAACAAAAATAAACGGGTGGCGTCTGACGTTTGAGTTTGCTTTGACGTTTCGTCATTCGTTGCTAGGCTTCGCACTCATTATTACCATACCTACGACGTTAATATGATGAAATATAAATCGAACGTCATTTCTGTTTTAAAATGTTACTTCCGTCCAAAAAAGATTTGAGTTACCCGTCGTAATGCCCTAAATTAGTCTTAATTCAAAAATTATTTCCAAAGAGATTCAAAAAATGACATCACTCCTCTGCCGACTGTTAAAAATAGTAGTACATTTTTTCTATGTATTTTATTGACTAACACTTCACTAAATATTCCATGTTTTTGTCATAAAGAAGTCCTTAAACCATGCTTAAACCAAGAAAGTGGCCCCGACCGCTTCTCTACTTCATATGTCATGGTGCCTACGCGCAGTACATTATTATGCGTGTCGTATATTATTTTTATTGTGGGCTCTAATATAAATAATGATGTGTTTGGTGTCACTTTTATGTCTTCTTCCACGCGAAACTTCGACCTATGGCGGTTGGACTAGGCGTGATATTCGTAATATAAACATGACAAGCGGAGTTGTGTACGGTGGAGATCGTCATAGTTGAGAACATGCGTATGCCAAAAAATGGCATTCGGAGTTGGAATACACAAACATTAATGCTTCCTGAAAGCCGTAAAATGAGAAGTCGTGTATCTTACTGTATGTCATCAATTTCCCTGTAGTATAGGATTTATTTTTGGATTATTATGCCCTGCTACGCTACCTTCTTTTTTTTTACAATGTTTTGAACAGCGTTACAGCGTCCATCATCAGGGCAAATGTGTCTGCTGATATGGAGGATAACACATGGAGAAAAATGTTATTTTAAAATACGATCATTTTATTCGTGAACACTGTTAAAAACGGGACTGAAGTTCTTACGAACAAATTAAATCAATGTTTATTGGCGGGAAAATGTAAGAATAATTTGTTATTAAACGGACGAAATTACGTATACCAACCAATTATTCTTAAATATTCCATTCCATATAAACATAGAAACCCTGTTAATTTGTTCGTAAGAACTCAGTCCTGTTTTTAACCGTTTTTACGAATAAAATGATCGTATTTTAGAACAAAATTTTTTTCCGTGCAGCTGCCTCGATGATGAATACTGTAACGCTATCCAAAACGTTGGCTAAAGAAGGAGGTAGCGCAACACGGCATAATAACTCAAAAATAAATCACTATAATACTTTTGACCGTGAAAATCTAAAGTCACATATATTTCATATTATAGTATATAATAAAGCGATGTCGATTTCCAAAAAGCCTTATGAAATCTTTTGTTCTTTTTTCACAGTATTTCCACACAGCCGGCCCTGAGGAAAATAATACCCATAAGGGCATATGTCAACTTTTGGGGATACTGTGTGGAGGGTCTTTTAAAAAAAGGAAGAGGAGGAAGTTCTAAGAAGGAAAAAGTAAGGGGGTGAGTAGGAATCTGGTGGTCAGTGTGTCCAGGAGTAACAGACGTGTAAATCCAACCCTCCCACTGCGGTGCAGGTGATCAATAGGTTTCGCTCAACCAGTCTCTCCCGATCCGGCCTGTACATAGTTGGTGGGTAAAAGGATCCACCGCAAGACCCGGACAAACCTAACCCTATCAACCCGGGCAATCAAACGTAGTGAATCATTTTGGGTGACGTGTAGCAGAAATTTTGGTTATCCATACCCGACTCTCAAGTTGAGCTACTAAACATACATTAAAAATATCAAAAGCAAAGATTTTTGTTTTTGATGAAATCGGTGACATTATAATGAAATACATAGATAGAGCTAATTAAAATAATTTATAAAAAAATAATTGCGCGATGTATGAATATGAATAAATAGTTTAAAATTTAAAATTTAAAAAAAAGGAATTCAAATAGAAATTTTTATCGGTGATTCAATCCAATATTGTATCTGTATTCCATTCTTGAATTTCTATAAGGAGAAAACTTTTTATTAATGTTCATATCGCATTAGTGATCTTTATCTTCTCCGTGATATTATATTGGTGTTTACTCCAGGAACTTAAATATATATTTATAAGGAACATAAAAAATGTTATTCCGTATGAATACCCGTACACAAAACAATTCATCTTTGTAAATTAAAGCATAATATGCTATGCTATGAACGCGAAGATTATAGCTTGCATTATCCATCTTGTGTTATCCAACCTTACTACATCCCCGAGACGAAATAATGACAGCGCGGCGCTTGAATAATAAGAAGAACATAAATCACCTTTTGTTAGATACGTGAAACTTTTTCAATGTGAATTAAACATCGAATGTCCTAAACTTTATCCAACGAGACCGGCAAATAAGGTGATAGGGTTTTCTTACTTGACACTGTTTTGTTGTTTATAAATTGCCTGGTATCCCGTAATAAAGTTTAGGTGTTAATAACGAGTGATACTGTCATTGTTTAGCGGTCACAGTAGTCTTAGTCTTAGTTTTCATCTAAGAAAAGTTTAAGAATATCATTGTATAATAGTGTTTTCTGAGGCCTTAGCACGCTCGCTCTGTAACGATCGATAGGATAACTATCGGTAACTTCTCATAGTTCCCTAGCATGACTACAGATTGCCAACGAATAAGTGACAGTTCACAATGACCAAATGTCTTTAATATATTCGATATCAACTGTCGTTTGTACGTTAGCCATTTGCAGTTGCCCTAGGGAACGATGAGAAGTTACCGACAATTATCCTACCGATCCTTATCGATCGACAATGCTAGCACCCCAGATATTATGGAATAATAGTAAACATATGGCTCAGGAAACTAGCTATTGACTAAATCTGTCATCTGTGTATGGTCAGTTATATGCGAGCACGGTCAACAAATTATTCTAGTTACAATTATATAGTTCATTTTAATCCGTGTAATTTATTAAGACTTGTTTTATGTAAAAGGCCCTAAGAGCCTAAATAACACATCAGTTGAAGAAATTTTGCAAAGATTTTCAATATGATTAATTTTAAAACATTAAAATGGAATAATATTTATTTGGAACAGAACACGAAGCTCTAATAATTTATGATCATAGGTAACAATTTCTGTAACACCTTTTAGTGAAAAGACAAAACTTAATGTTAAAACGTAGAGGAAAGCCATCTCCTTTCCAGAAGTCAAATACGTAAATTTCGTAATTTTGAACCCGTAAATTAATCATTCTGAATGTATAGTGTATGTGCAATCTTCACTTCATAAAATTCAAAGTTTGTACCAGAGTTTAGCATCCAGTTCGCATATTCTAAGGAATCTAGAATTTAGAGACATTATTAAGTCAGAATTTGAAATCTGATTATGACTTAAGGAAAAGGTGAAAATGCTTTACGTATTTACATAATACTCTTTGCAAATTGCAAGGAAATTACTCTTCATAAATATAAACTTACATTAGACTTTTGGAATCCGACGCGCCAGACAGATTAACAAATTTGATAATATATTCAAAATTTTGATCAACTTTACTCCATACTCGCGTATAGTCCTAATCAACAATGTTCACCAGATCTTCAAGTACTACGCAATTAAACTCGTAATCACACGCCTATATCATTGAAACAATCCACACAGAATAGACCAATGTAGATATTTATATATAATCAAACATAATGTTTCGGTTATTATAAGCAATAATTATTAGCCTGAATCACTCATCAATATTAAAAAAACCTCCCGAGAAAAGATACATGCCGCCGACGGGACTCGAACCCGCGCCCCTCTGATTGCCGGTCAGGAGGATAATCGACGGCGGCTTATCTCTTACCCGCCAAATGATTCAATATATACTAGTGTTTCATTCAACAATTCACCTGAAGTTGTGAATAACCTTATAAACCGCCCACAAATATCCGTGCCCCTGTTCAATCTACTCGACTCCACCAACTTTTCCACTGTGACATAGCACTAACTATTCATATCATTCACCGCCAGTGCGATTTCACTGTCAATACATATATGTACAGGTACAGACCTTTTCGATATTTTCAAAACCTCTCCGTCCAGCATCAAAGCAAATACAATTAGTTGTGAAAATAACCGATAAGTTTATGTATTACGTTTGTAAAATGATAAATATTTATTGCACTGATAGATATGTATAAATAAAATTGAATTACGTTAGAAATGAGACTGGGAGAATCTTTATTATCAATGCTTAACCACGAGTAAAAGATTTTCATTCTTTTTATTAAGAGCCGAGTTAAAACATGAAAGCGTGGAATTGAATGGTGAATGTTTATACTCCAAACTCAATCTGCGTAAATGTCAAATAAAGTCGCCGATTCTAATATCGTTTCACCCTAAAACCGGCTAAATTATAATATTAATTATGCACAAGTTCATTACAGGAAGGCCCGAGGCAATCATTAAAATCCTTCACATCCCATCCTCGCCAATTAAGCGTGATTAGCATGAACAAATAATAAAACCTCATTCGTGCAAACATACACCCTAATTTTCTTAATTGCTTCCTTTCATTAATATTCTAAACGAAATACGCACCGCAACTAGGATCACTTTCTTATTAATATTATCCGTAGGCCTTTCATATTCGCTTTCAGTTTAAATTAATTTGCGAACGTAATAAGCAGTTAATATACCGTAGAATCCGCAAATTAAACAGTATTCCGGTTCTATCGGAAGTTAGATAACATCACTGACACATGAACTACTTTCAAAATTTCATCCGTCATGAACTTTGCCTTATGGGGCCAACAGACCTAGCTATAAAAGGTCAAGCGTTATTTGGTTTGGCGTATTTCGGCATATATATCGGCCGAAATACGCCAAACCAAATAACGCTTGAGCTTTTATGGTTAGGTCTGTTGGCCCCATAATGCCCGTGAATGTTGCCAGGCGTCGCCCGGGCTTTGCGCAGAGTTTTTCGAAATCAGATGTAGAAAGTAATTTATTTTGAACGTCAAAGTTGCAAAATATTGTTAAGAAGTATCGAAAATCTGTTTTCAGGGATGCTTTTTACAAATATCATGTGTACAACTACCTCCATCTTGTTTATAAGGTCAAGTTTGCAAAATTTCATAAATCACGGAAAAACTATTATATTTGCATAAAAAACATAATTAAACCGGGACACAAACATAATATAGAGATTTTTTTTCTCGCATTAACTCATAAGACGGCCTTCGTGGTCGTGGGGAAAGGCTCTCTTCTAGCAATCCGAGGGTCGTGGGTTCAAATACCGGCAAGGCTAAGTAAATTTTATTTAATTCATTTGTGTTATTTCGCAATCGATGGTTTTAGAGTGTCTTGCAATCTGAAACGTGCCGCGAATATAAATTATAATTTTTGATGATTAAATTTTGAAATAACACAATCCAAATTTATTTGCGCACGTCGGGATTTTTTTATTTGTGATAATATATTACAAACTTATACATAATAATAATTATTTTTTTAAATTAATAAACTTATGTTTAAGACAAGACTTTTTATGCATATCACAAAG
This sequence comes from Limnephilus auricula, assembly GCA_951813805.1. Lineage (NCBI taxonomy): Eukaryota > Metazoa > Arthropoda > Insecta > Trichoptera > Limnephilidae > Limnephilus > Limnephilus auricula. Next base: position 2,603,413 of record OX638403.1, read on the forward strand.
GGTAACAATTATTATAAGTAATAATTATTAGCCTGAAACACTCATCCATATTGAAATCTTTTCTCGGGAGGTTTTTTCAATATGGATGAGTGTTTCAGGCTAATAATTATTGCTTATAAATTTTATACATAATATTTATAATGTACAGGGTGTCCGGGGGTAAAAAGCAATAACTTCGGGAGTTGATTCTACGTGTTAGTATAAGTAAAAAAGATTAATAACTTTTTTAGAAATTCCAACTTTTTTGGTAAAAAGATAAAATTAGTCCGGCGTGTGCGCCCGGCACTAGTAGGTATTTCCGCTGTTACAATACTGGCCACTCAAAATCAACATCGCACGTCGGGCCCGGATGACTCACAGCAAATTCATCGAGTTAGTTTGTACCTTACACTAAGGATTTTTAACAGGTACGTTTTTTTTGTATGGGAAAAAAAGTAGGAATTTAGAAAAAAGTTATTAATCTTTTTTTCTCCTACCACCACGTGTAATCACCTCCCGAAGTTAATGCACTTTACCCCCGGACACCCTGTATTATTCCCAGTGAGTTTAATAAAACTCATTTCGAGAAGGACAACATTATACAATTAATAAAATTATTTTATACAAGAACACGAATTTAGAGGGGAGTTCAATGGAAAATACATAGATATTAAAACAGACTAGGCATACTTGATACAGTTAGTTGATATATTCCTTAAATACATTTAGAAAATTATTCAAGAAGTTACAAATAAAGAATGCTTAATATGTCACTGATTAATAAAGCTGTTCAGAAAATATCCTTTTAGAGCTTTTGCCAATGTTTTTTTGTTTTATGCTGGATCGCTAGTCGAACATCTTACCCCTCTACCACGGAGGCCGTCAAAATGTATTGTATACCCGAATATATTATCTGTCGCTATTTTATGAAATTTAACGTCAAGAACTAAGAAATAAGCCAAAAAATATGCTAAATTATTAGTAAAATACTTTCAAAGGTCATATATTTGTTTTTACTTGAGTTTTAATATATTCGTGGAACTGTAATGAAATGTATTATATACTTGAATAATTTATATGTCGCCAGATACGTTTTTAGATTTTCACGGCCAAAAGCATTTTCGTTGTTTGTTTTTGGGGTGTTATGCCGTGTTGTGCTACCTCCTTCTTTAGCCGACGTTTCGGACAGCGTTGCAGTGACCATCATCAGGGCAAATCCGGCAGATCCGGATGATGATGGACACTGCAACGCTGTCCGAAACGTCGGCTAAAGAAGGAGGTAGCACAACACGGCATAACACCCCAAAAACAAACAACGAATATATGTCGCCACTTTGTGAAATTTAACTTAACGTCAAGAAGTAAGAAATAAGACAAAAAATAAGTTAAAACTATTAGTAAAATACTTTTAGATGTCGTACAGATTTTTACTTAGACTTCTAATATTCGTGGAACTGTCATCAAGTTACTCGAGTTTAAGTTTCAATATCATATAGTAGTTTTTGTTGTTTTATTATACTGTTACATTTATTTATGTAAATATATAAGATTTTTTACATTCTTGATGAAGGTTAGCAATTTAACTTCATTGACTTTTGAATGACTTTGACTTGATAACGAAAGACGAGCCACGTGCTTTGCTGATGAATGACAATACGACGTAATTTAAAACCGTGGAATTTGCAAACAAGTACAACTGTACAGCGTTACTCAGATTAATGGAACATTCGCGGTATTACGTAGTGAAACCAGTGGCGTAACTACGCCCTTCAATGACCCTGGGGCAAAGAAACCAAAAGTGCAAATGCAAACTTATTATGAATTTTATAGAAGTGGAAGACACTCTACTTATCGTTCTGGTGAAAGCCAATCTTTCAAACGTTGTTTGAAATCAATTTATATGTGTTTGGTGACCAGATCTGAATATCCAGGTACTTTCCCACCTTCGTCTTCCCACCTTCTTCTTCCCCTACTCTTTCCCTTCACCACTATCTTCAGCCTCACAATATCTCCAAATTGGGGATGCAAAAGTCTCACTGACTACATTTAAACTACATAAAAAAAAAATGATGTCATTTTGCTGTCCGATTATTATTTTTTCAATAAAAAACAATAAAAATATTTTTGCAACTCACGTTCTAAATGAGTAATCAGATATAGCCTGCATAATAAGCACTCCGTCTCTTTCCTGCGCCACAGTGACACACGAAACAGCGCGCTTATCACGTGATCCTTAAGAGTATGGATAGTAGAGAGACGGCATGTGAAGTGTGCCCGCGCGCTCCAAGTGTGCCTTTTCGAGAATTTTACCTAAACGGCTTACTTTGGCTGCTGGTTTTTGGCCGTTTAATACGTTCCGACATTTTTACGTCAGCAGCCATTTTACATGGTGACAGCCAATGTCAGCCGTGTGGGTAGAATTCTCGAAAAGGCACACTTGGAGCGCGCGGGCACACTTCACATGCCGTCTCTCTAATATCCATACTCTTAGCGTGATCCCGTCGCGACGTGCAGATTATCGGACAGCAAAATGACATACTCCAAATATGCTCAGGAATCACTGTTTAAATTCCTTTAGATACGTGCTATAATAACATGATGGCATTAGGCTAGCTTTACACTTGTAGACTTCTGGCCAATGGGCATTTTGCATTTTGAAAATCCAATGTGCCCATTGGCCAAAAGTCAAAAACTAACAAGTGTAAAGCTAGCCTTAAACAAGATTTCGGACAAAGGATATAATAAATATTAATAATTATTATCCTACACCTTGTGTACCTACTAATCCATTGACTAGCCAAAAGTCTTCAAAGTCGACTATTAATCCGCCCTGCTCTTGAGATCGTTATGGTAATGATTGATAGATAATTGCCAATTAAAGTTGTGACGGGCCGAGCCAATGGGGGTCCGAGCAGCCGCTTGGGGTAATTAATTGTAAAGGAGACCGGGCAACTGACAACTTTGCAAATTTGGGATCATGAATTCTGGTCCACCTTTTGGATGGCAAAGAATTTGAAATGATGATATTTGGACTATTTGTACAGAGTCCTTTTTGTGAAAAATTACCTTAAGGACGATCGCTGTACAAATTTGAAATTTATGATATTTTTCTACAATGCTCTACCTTAATTTTAACCACAGACTAAAAAGACTATTATAAAAACTTGTAGCTAACAGATTGCATCCACCGATTTGTCGATCACTAATACAGAACTATTAGTACAGGGCATTTGACCATTGAACGTGATGTTGTGCTAAAATGTACAAAATATACTGGACCATATTTACCTGGGAGGTCACTAGAGATTAACACTGTTTATTGTTTATTAGAGAAATTTAGATAGAGTTTGCACGCAAAGGACATAATTCGAAGCACGTGTTATTGGAAATACCATCTATTATTTAATACTAGTAAATATTTGAATAAAAATATATGTTTAGAATCAATAGTATATTATTTAGAGCTCATATTAATAATCGGATATAAAAGTAGTGTATAATCAAATATCCTTTTAGTAAACCTATTCTTTAAAGGAAACATAAACACTACACGGAGAAATTTTTTATTCTAAAATACGATCATTTACGTTAACGGAACTGAAGTTATTACGAACAAATTAACAGTATTTCAATGTTTATTGGAGTAAAAATGTAAGAATAATTTGTTGGTTTACGTTCGAAATTACGTATATCGACAAATTATTATTACATGTTCCCGCCAATAAACATTGAAACCCTGTTAATTTGTTCGGAAGAACTTTAGTCCCGTTTTTAACCGTTTTTACAAATAAAATGATCGTATTTTAGAATTACATTTTTCTCCGTGTATTATTGCACATGATCGATAATTATATGATATTTAGATTAGATTCCATGACAGTTAATAATACCTAATAATAATTTGTGGATAATTTGTATAGCACCGTTTTTGTGAAAATTGGTCTAAGGGCGTTTCACAAATAACATATATGATTTCCTAGACTCTTTCTATTTATGTACAAAGAGAAACAGAAAACATTCATAAATACATAAACACAGTTTTATTACAAAGCTCAAGCTTGGAAAATATAGGATTTTGCTCGCAGAGGACACAATATTAAAAACACCGCAAAATTCAAGTTTTCACAGATCCTATTGTATCTCCCTTTACTCTAATTGATATTATTACATGATAATATTAGAAGATTAGGGGTAAATATTGATATTTATTTTTTTATGTTAAAATTTTAGGACCGGAGATATTTTTTTATAATGACCTTAAAAAGATTCAAAACTGTTCTCAGGTTTAGATACGAAATTATTTACACAAAGATATGTAGCATTTTTTATAGCAGTTTCTCAACGCATTTGCGCACTACTTAGTGCATGAGAGTTGTTATGGAAAATGTATTAATTTATTACGTTATTAATTCGTATTGACTTATATCCTTGATCTTACAGTAAACTGGAAGTCTTCTTCTCAAGTCGGTTCCTCATTACTGAGAATCATGACCCCTACTACAATTTCCATGATAGACAAGGCTCATCCACTCCTCGCGACCCTGTGCTGCGTGCACGGAGAAAAATGTTATTTGAAAAAACGATCATTTTAATAGAAAAAACTATCATTTTAATAGTAAAAATGGTTAAAAACGGGACTGAAGTTTTTACGAACAAATTAAAGGGGTTTCTATGTTTATTGGCGGGAACATGTAAGAATAATTTGTTGGTATACGTAATTTCGTACGTATTTTACCGCCAAAAAACATTGAATCACTGTTAATTTGTTCGTAAGAACTTCAGTCCCGTTTTTAACCGTTAATTTTTCTCCGTGATGGAGAGCTGTGAACAACGACGAACCAGAAGTTAGTGATACTTGGTAACTCCAGCGCATTGGTGACCTTCCTCTGCCAAACACGTTGCCAGTGACTATACGTTTTTCTTCAAGTTGGAGTCCTCAGTTTGTATCGTGTCCAAAGTATCTTCAGATACGTTGTAGGCAAATAGTTGTAAGTCTATTGTGGATGTCTAGCTCTTTCCAAGTCGGACAAATTTGTGAATCTGGCTGTCCATGTAGGTAATCCTGAGCATTTTTCTCCAGCGCCACATTTCGAGGGCTTCTATCTGTTTTCTTTCGCTGGCTCTAAGTGTCCATGTTTCCACACAAACGGGATTTGATTAAAGGATTTGCATTTACTCGCCAAAAGTGGAATGCGGAATATTAATAAATAATTAATTAAATAAAAGTACACTAATTGCCCAAACACAGGAAAGCAAAGTCGTATCAGCAGTCTACAGTCTACAGTCCGGTCTACAAGTTTAATTGCTCACTTTGTTGGTAATTACCTACAACGTGCATAGCAGATTCTAGATGCATAATATCCCGTAGATCAGTACTGCACAACCTTTTAAATAAAATAATACATTTATACCCAACCAATGACTCTGTACAAATCGCAAGTGCACCCAGTGTGGAATTTAACATACATGTCGATAAATGTATAATTTAAAAATTTTGAACAATAAGTCCAAAAACGAGAAAAAGATTTTATTTTTCTCCGATATTTTTTCTTTTTTTGATCTGTGTCGTCGAAATATTTCTATGAAAAATAGGTGCTTCTTTTACGACGTCCATTTTAAGAGGAAATTTTATTTTTTCAAAATTAAAAAATATATGCATATTGTTATTTAAGGAAATTTATAAAAAATGTCAAGTATTCTAAAAGGTGTAATCAATGTTATTTTAAAATAAAAATCATTATTACAGGTCTTCAAAAACCAGCTATACGAATTTTGGAAAAATTAAAAAAATACTTTCTTTTCGCTCTCCTGAACAAAATTAACATTTTGTCCTTTACATCTTTATAAATTTCCGTTATCGATATCTAGTCTGGAACCCTAATAACTAAAACATCTAAAAAAACCCTTGACTGTGCAGAACCGGGCTGTCCGTTTGATAGATTTCCCTATCAAACAGGTCAGGTAAGGTTAGGGCTGTCCGTTTGATAGATTTCCAGAACCGGGCTGTCCGTTTGATAGATTTCCCTATCAAACAGGTCAGGTAAGGTTAGGGCTGTCCGTTTGATAGATTTCCCTATCTTAAAAAAACAGGTAAGGTCGTTAGGAGGGAATGCTGTCCTCGTTCTACTAGTATTTTACACAACTACCATCATTGATCACATCCAACTTTTGGTTGACTCTCTAACCAAATATCCTCTCTTCTATCAAGCCTTATTTATAATAGCCTCCTCCCATCCATTCAACATTTTATCTCTCCTTAGGACCAGTTGTTTCGGAAAAAATCATGTTTGAATTTCCCTCAAATTGACATTCACCGAAAAATTGGGTTGTTTCAACCTCCGTCAGAAGAAATTTCATCGAAAATTCCATAGGACCAGTTGTTTCGGAATTCCCTTCAAATTTGAATTTCCTTCAAATCGTCATTCACCGAAAAATTGGGTTGTTTCAACTTCCGTCAGCAGTGAAAATACTATAGAAATGTGATGTGAATGTGATCAGCCGAGTCTGGACGGTTAGCAAAATAATGGGAGGCGCATGCGCAGACGTCAAAATTGTGATTCGGCGGGGAACACTTGAATAAAATTTTCAAATGTATCGAACGTTATTTGTTGCTATTTACTGCTGACGGAAGTTGAAACAACCCAATTTTTCGGTGAATGACGATTTGAAGGAAATTCAAATTTGAAGGAAATTCCGAAACAACTGGTCCTATGGAATTTTCGATGAAATTTTTTCTGACGGAGGTTGAAACAACCCAATTTTTCGGTGAATGTCGATTTGAAGGAAATTCAAACGTGAAATTTTCCGAAACAACTTGTCCTTAGTCAAACTGAACTCCAATCTTCCATACGATTTTGAAATTTGCCCATTTGAATATAATTAATATATAAATTCACCTTTCTCCATAATTTGAAATGATGGCCTAAAACACACTTGAAGAAAACAAACAAAAGAAATATTTCAAAAAAACGAGCCCCTTCTAGTTTTTCTGTTCAACCAGCTCGGGTGTGGAATGATTTGCTAGAGAATTTTATACTACTTTGGAGACGTTTTGCTTTGACAAACTTTCGGGTAAAACTATCACTTATTCACGTAATGTAAACAAATAAATAAACTAATCTTTAAAAAGTCCTGTAACTGAGCGAGGTATTCAAACACTGTGAAAATTATCTTTAAAGTGACACATATTTTCATATAAAGTAATTATTGTAGGGTGCAGGTGGCGCATCACTGGAGTGGAGCTTGCAATTTACGCTATTTCAAACAGAGCCATAAAACTTGAACTTTCAACCGTGTCACGTGTATATTCCGTAAATGTAATAAATTAGCACTGCACTTGAACAAGATGCACTTTTTACATATTAGCTGTTGTGAATGCAGCATGGAAGTTTTTGATTGGAGCATTGTTAAATAGATAATAATTAAATAAAATAATTACAGTAACTGCTTCGTATTACTTAGGTACTACCGTATCATTGTGTTATTTCAAACAACAAAGTGTCAGTTCTTTAATCCATCTTTAGAATTTAATTTTTTTTCCTCGTATTTTTACGTCAAGAAAAAGATTTTTTAATGCTTCTATTGCCTAGTATTTATGGTATCTCTGTCCAAAGCTTGTGTTGTCCTTCGAAGTTGTTATGTTTTCTTTGTATGCTTGTCTAACTGGTATGTTAGTGATAGATTATGTTTGTTGAAATTTGTTTTTTGTTCAAAAATGTAGTTTAGGAGTGTTTTAACGTATACATGTTGTATATTTAGTACGTCTAACTTTTTGAATATTTGGTGTGTATCATCATCAGTCAGTCTATGATTTCTAAGTTGGTGGTATTTACGGTGGTTTTCTGTGCGATTTCCATTTGATCGATATGTGAGTTTGTTGCACCTCCCCACACAATTATCCCATATTCTATTATGGATTGACAAGGTACAACATATATTGTTATCATTTGTATTATTTATATGTTTCTTATATTTAGGAAAATGTGTATTGTTTTGATGAGTGTTTTGTTATATACTTCAATATAATTCCATATCATAAGTTTAATGCGTGTATAATTGTCTCTCCTGGGGGCATCATTTTTATACACATAAGCGCAGTATCGGCTTTATTATATTTGCAAATGTTTATCTTGTTTATCGAACTCACCCCACTATAAAATATTATATTGTACTCCGACTGGTAATAAATGTCATTTATATTCTAGGTTATAAAATTATACATAGTTACATAATCTAAACGTATATCATACTGTAAATAACATGATTATTATGTCACATTGCACACAACTTCACACCCATTAATCAACTACATTGCAACTAACATTTTCTATTGTTGATTGATTACTTTGGTTGACATGGCAATTTGCTTAATAGTTATAATTCTCGTAAGTTGTCCGTTGAAGGACAGTGCATATAAGATAGTTTAAATTTATGAATTCTGAGATATGAAAATACATTGTTCAATATTTTAAAAAATACATTTTGTTTTTGTTAGAAAGATTAATTACGATACGATACGATACGATTGTACCACCCCAGCCAGGAGCAATCCTGTCCCGGTAAGACCGGTACACCAGGGGGCACTGATTTGTTAGGACTAGGAACAAGTGCTCTGAGGATAGGAAGGAGGTTGGAGTTTAATCGACCGGTATACATGGCAACCTAATAAGCCAATATTGGAATTTAGGATGGGCAGGAATAAAGGAATGGATTGAGCGTTATGATTTTGTATTTCCTTTCTTTATGCTTTCCTTCTTCTTGCCTCTTCTCAGCTCTTCTTGGATCTTCCTGTTCCTTCTTAGTTTTTCTTGTATCTTCTTTTCTATTTCTGCTTCTTCTTGTCACTTCTGGGATCCTTTCGTCTCTCCTTGACCCTTTTTACTAATTCTTGTCTCTTCTTGCCTCTTCTTGATTCTTCTCATCTCATCTGTGCTCTGCTTGACTCTTCTTGCTATTTCTTGTATCTTAATGTTTCTTCTTAACTCTTCCTGCATCGTGGATCTTCTCGTCTCTTATTGCCTTTACTTGTCTCTTCTTGTCACCTCTTGGGTCAACCCATCTCTATTCTTGGCACTTCTTGCTTCTTCTTGTCTTTTACTTGATTCTTATCATCTCTTCCGGGCTCTGTTTGTATCTTCTTGCCACTTTTTGTCAGCAAATGATATTCCTCCGAGGTGGAATATCCGACTGAATTACCAAAAATATTTTTTAAGATAAAGGTAAAAAGTATTATTTGTGACTTGTGCACGTCAAGATATTCGTTTACCTGCAAATGACAAATCTAAAATGTGTTGTGCCTAAATGTGAGATTTTTATGGTCTCCAATCAAACTCTTTCTACTCGTGAGACCCGTATCAATCATCGCAATGCCTTGCATGATCAGTGGTCCGAAACATTTTCTTACCCGCAGTACACGATAAGTCGTTTACGTACCGTACAATCTGAAATTAACATGTAATCTTTGAGAAAAATAAACTATTTGAATCTGGCAACCCACCGGTTTTGTACTCCTGCCTCAGACATACAAATGTTAAATAAATATACAAATCATCTAAAAAGAAAACATAAACAAAAAATATATTAAACAAAATATCTTAGCTTATGAAACACAGCTCGGTTGAAGAGGGCACATAAATTTTCGGGCTAATGACAGTTGACACTTGAGCTGTTTACACAATCCAGCTGCACTCATAGATTCTTTGCTCAATTGCTACACTTTCAGTTGATAAATTCACACAAAGAAATAATACACAGGTATTTAATTCGAGCATAACTCCTTTCCCGAGAAAGATAAAATTATTTCGCGAACTAGAACAGATTTTACTAATTATTAGGCGTGTGGTGACAAATTTTCAGCCCGATTGAACATGATTTAACACGGTTATTCACAAAAAAACCCGGGAGATCTTAAAACACGTCAAGCCCTGATTGTGACCCGGCACTTCCTCTCCTTTTTGTTAGAAAGATTAATTTGAAATAAACTCGATGGGTGATTTTTTGTGTGAATAAAACAATATAAATATTACCATTGGAGAGTTTTATCTAGTTATTTACAAAACTTATAGGCCACGGCCAGAGTGCAGCGTGAGGTTTGTCCGGGTTGAGGTTTGTGAGGTGAGGTTTGCCCGGGTCTTGGTGGCGAATGCGTCCGCCCACCAACAGCGTGGCAGGTCTGATCGGGAGAGACTGGTTAAGACCTTGAGTTTTGACCTCTCCAGCAGCAAACACCGCCTTGCACCGCAGAGGGAGGGATGGATTCATATGTCCGTTACTCCCGGACAAACTGACCCCCAGATTCCTACCTATCCCTCATACCTTTTTCCTTCGCTGAAATTCCTCTCCTTCCTTTCCTAAAAAGACTATCCACACAGCATCCTCAAATATGACATAGACCTTTATGGGAAATATTTTACTTAGGGCCTCCTTTTTAGAGCCAACATTAAAAAAATAAAAAAGCAAACAATGTGATCCTGTAAATAATACAATATTGCTATCTATAAAAAATATATATTTATAGAATATATGTAACTAACTTAAGGTGATCCTCTAGTCCCTGAAAGGTTCGACATCGGAATCCCCGCCTCTTTTCGGGAGGGATTTAAAAATACTTGACAATACTCTTTTGGAATGGTTGAAGAAGTATTTGAGAGTTGCTTTAAACAAGTTGATTTCGTAAAGGCCAGAAAAAAATTAACTCCTTTCTTTCGCATTATTTATTATAATAACAAGAAAATTTAAAATCAATTTCACGGAACCAAGTTACGTGGAATGTAGAGACGTCCGTCCGCCACCGAAACCGGGGGGCGTTACTGACGGGAGGGATTGATACAAAAGCAGGTAGTCTTTATGCCGAACGGCATAAGGTTTAATTTTCAATTCGAAATTCGTTAAACACGGCCCATTTTGATTCATGTCGAAAAAACAGTGCGAAATTGCAGTGTTTTGTTTTATTTTGTGAATTTTTGTTACAAATATTAAAATACTTTCTGATCGTCATAATCTATATATATTTATTGTTTGTGTTTAATTCGTAGAACTCCATCTCAACTCCATCATTTTTTTGAAATTTAATTTAATAATGTTTATTATTAAGTCCTGCAAGTGTTATAGTTTTTATTATTGTGACAGCTGTTTCGGCTTACAAGGCCATTTTCAAACTGAGGTGTTTCATAATTAGACGACGATATTTATACGATTTAAAATGTCAATTTGAAAGTGAGCAAATTGATTTATTGTCGGTTAAACCGAATTCTTGGGAAAGTAATAGATTCTCCCCCCATGGGTATTTTGAAATTTGTAAATGTGTTCTTAATTTTGTTTTGAAGAGTTTTAATTTTCAATGTACTATCGTTACTTAAATTTTAATTTTTATGCTACCGGTTTCGACACATCCGTGTCATTCACTAGCAAACTTAAAACTAAACTTAAAATTTAAAACAAGTACAGAAATGAATTAGATGTTATTAGGTGGGGGTGGTGGGAGGGGTGATTTTGGGGGAAGGGGAGAACAGTGGGCGGGGTCAATATCACACGGGAACAAAGTCAAAAGGGGAGATTTGCAGGGTGCTATTATTTTGTTAACTAAATTAATTTTTGATTTAATTTTTTTGTTTATTTCTAAAGTTTCTAAAGCGCACAAGTTAAAGTATGAATTTATATTTATATGTTTAAATTTGGTTTTTTCTTTGTTGAAGCTATGGCCTGTCTCTATTAAATGATTGGCGAATTCAGAATAGTTATTATTTCGTAAACAGAGTTCATGTTCCCTGATTCTAATTCTAAAATTTCTAGTAGTCATTCCTACGTACTGGGCTGTTTTGCTGCTGCCTTTGTTTGCTGAAATATTTATGAATTCTTTTGAAAACAAACTATTCGATTGTGGACTTTCCCTTTTATCTAATGTATTTGTGTGGTATCGATTTGTTGATGATATCTTTGTAATTTGGTCGGGTAGCAACAGACAATTAGAAAATTTTCTCACTTTCATTAATAGCCTACATCAAAATATAAAATTTACACTGGAACATAATGATAACAACAGTTTGAACTTCTTAGACTTAAATATTAATTTAGAAAATAATAAGTGTGTATTTAATATTTATAGAAAACCTACACACACTGACTGTGTTATACCATCAACTTCACTTCATCCCATATCTCACAAACTTGCTTCCTTCAACTCAATGATTCATCGTGCTATTAATGTCCCTTTAAGCAATGATAATTATAATAATGAAATTAACATTATAAAACAAATAGGCCTAAACAATGGTTATAAACCTGAAATAATTAATCGCTTAGTTAATAAGAAACAAACAAAATTTTTAACAAAAAAGTACATTTATAGTGGCAATAATAACAACGAACCTGGTAAAAACTTAATATATAAAAAACTTCTTTTTACAGGCGACTTATCTTTAAAAATATCCCGCATATTACCAGATCACATTTCTCCAGCCTTCTATACTAATTCTAAAATAAAAAATTTAATTAATAACAAGGATGTTTCTAATAAATTCGAAAAAAACGGGATATACACTTTGGAATGTAATGATTGCGACGCCCAGTACGTAGGAATGACTACTAGAAATTTTAGAATTAGAATCAGGGAACATGAACTCTGTTTACGAAATAATAACTATTCTGAATTCGCCAATCATTTAATAGAGACAGGCCATAGCTTCAACAAAGAAAAAACCAAATTTAAACATATAAATATAAATTCATACTTTAACTTGTGCGCTTTAGAAACTTTAGAAATAAACAAAAAAATTAAATCAAAAATTAATTTAGTTAACAAAATAATAGCACCCTGCAAATCTCCCCTTTTGACTTTGTTCCCGTGTGATATTGACCCCGCCCACTGTTCTCCCCTTCCCCCAAAATCACCCCTCCCACCACCCCCACCTAATAACATCTAATTCATTTCTGTACTTGTTTTAAATTTTAAGTTTAGTTTTAAGTTTGCTAGTGAATGACACGGATGTGTCGAAACCGGTAGCATAAAAATTAAAATTTAAGTAACGATAGTACATTGAAAATTAAAACTCTTCAAAACAAAATGTCTAGAAATTGTTACATAGTTAATGCCCAAGAAATACAAAAAATTGTGTTCTTAATTGTTTAATAATGACGTTACTGCAATGAATATTGTTTAGGTTTTGTGAAAATACTTAGAAGAGGTGAATATATTATTTTCCTTACTTTATTAATTAATGTTAAATTAGGGTCGTTCGGGCGTTTATTAATATAAATTAAATTAAAAAAATATATATATATAATCTATGTTAAGATGGCTTCATCTTAACATAGAGATGAGGTAAGTTGAAAATGGTAGGAATACTCGTATAATATGTAAGATATACTCGTATTTCAAGTTATAAAAAAAAACATCATTTCAGCGAGTTACTTTTCACGGAATTCAAACTATTTTCAGAATCAATATTGACACACCTTGTACGTTTACTTGAATTTTTCTTTATATATTTACTTTAAAGTGAAAACCTGCGTACACATTAATGTAATACGCGGTACAGATAAGCTATCGGTGAGCAATAAAAAACAGCTGTTGGCTTGCATTGGGTATTTGTATTGAGATAAGATTATGCATTGGAGTATATTTTGAATACTAGTAAATAGAGTAGGTACTTAGGCGACACAAGGTGAAGGTGTGATTGATAAGAATCGTTGTAAATTTCGGTCACTTTGAATTTTGAATTGGTATCTATTAAGGTTATTTTGTGTAACATCGGGCTTACAACACTACTTCTTAGGGTAACGTTTCATCTGTTTCGTTGTTTGTTACGTTCCGGTTCCGGTTTAAGATGGTGGCCGTGTCGAACACCAGCTATTATTATTTATTTTTTACATTAGCTCCACACAGGAGAGATTTTTTCTCCTTGAGGCCTATGTCATCTTTGGGGGTGCGGTGTGGAGCGTCTTTTTAGGTAAGGGAAGGATTCTGGGAAGGAAAAAGGGTTTGAGGGGTGGATAGGAATCTAAGGGTCAGTGAGTAACCGACGCATAATCCATCCCTCCCACTGCGGTGCTTGACGATGTGTCGAGAGAATCCAGCTGGAGAAGTCTAGGTTAGATCTCACTCAACCAGTCTCTCCCGATCGAAGTAGATGGCGATAGTAGCCCGAAACCTAGAATTTGACAAACCTCATCCCATGAATCCGCACATCTCTGCTAAATCACCAAACGTAACGAACCACTAGTGGTGACCTATGGCAGAGGGGTTATTTATCCAATAAACGGTTTGCATAATCGTGGTTTCTACCAGAGGCGGTTCCTTCTTGAGTGCATTTGTGCACTGCACTACTAAAAAATATTGATGTACGTTAGAAGTGTAAATTCGTACATCCACCCATGAAGAATTCCCGCCAATGCATTATAATATCCTTACCAACTGACTTTTCTAGTATATTCCCGCGCTTCCCGCGCATGCGAAAAACAATACAGTATTGTAGTAGGTACCTATGTATAAACGCGTGCATAATTCGTTATGCCCAAGACGCGATGCCACATAAAGTGGTATTTCTATAGGAACTGTCTCTAGACGCTGGAACCGTGAAATGAGCAAGACAGGTAGAGAAACCCTTTGGGAATTGATGTGTTAGAGCAGTGGAGATATATGTCCACCGCGTGCACTAGCGGCGGACATGCGCGCGCAGCAGCATTCTGATCTGAGACAATACTTTAAACATGCGTATTATGGTAGGTACCTACCGAATGTACCAATGGAATGAATTAGTATAACCGAATTTGTAACTAATTAACAATGTTATATTTTAGCACTCCTGGCGAAATTAAGCTATTGGCACTATTGGCAGATTGATGAATTCAGTTTTGACAGCATTGTGTAACGGTTTTCGCGAGTTTTGCTCTGTAAAAATCTTATAAAATGAGTGGTAATGTGATTAACGTCGATTTCATTAAAAATAACCGAAGTTCATTTGAGAATAAAATGTTTTTGAAGAATAAGGGCCCTCCAAAACCATTGCTGAATATAATACAAGTTTGTAAGGTTAAAGAAAAAACTGTAAATAGAGCATTTAAAAAAGAACTTTATGCGAAGGCATCTTGGCTGTGTGGGTGTGTATTGGACGTAATTGCGTCCCAAAACGGAAAAATGGTTTTCTGACCACTCCAGGAGAAGAGAGCTAGCATTACGTCATATCTACTCGCCGACCGGGGAAGATTGAGCAAGGTGCGCGCTAGAGATGCTGTATTTACGTCACATCCCCTCTTCTTCGCCCTGCTGTACGGTCATGCAACAGACCGTCCGACTGACCGTGGCCCGCTGATTGGCCGAGGGTCGGATCGGGCGGCAAGGATCTCGGACAAGAAAGATATCTCTTTATTTGTGCAATTAATATTAGATTTGCGCGAGTCTAGCCATTGTTACACCACATAAAAATACACAAATTAAATGGCTGGACTCGCGCCAACACTGTTAAATAAAAATTAAATACCTTCATGTTTATATTAAGTAGCTATAAGGGTTTCTTCAGAACAATGTCGGGCTGAACACCCACTCTTTCAAATTGTACCTTTTATATTGAACTTAATAAACATGCTAGGAAGAAGTAGATTATATGAGATGGAGCGGGAAAAAGAGTACTGTTGCATAAATAATTTAATATTATCATGTAATTCTCTCCGAGAATACACGAGGCTGCATAAAAATGCATCTCTCAAAAAAGGGCTCTACTGACAAAACACACCCCCAATGGCGCACGGCCACGTTGCGTCACATAAATAGGGGCTAAAACGAACCCAACACGCTCACTCTCATCCACACTTCGAACTCGCAACACTACTCTGACCGCTTCAATCTTCTTGGACTACTTCTTCCGGCTTCAAACTCTACAACCGCCTTTGACTTCCGACCTTGCACTTCCTTGGACTGCCGACTTCTCTCTCATTGGAACTACTACTTCGCAGCATCCGGAACAGGCCCTGAACGCACAGCAGCTCGCCGACTAGAAACCCAGCACCCCTATTTTACAGTCAATGTAAAGGACATCTAAGAACGTTCGATACAGGGTGTAATCGTTTAAATTCATTCTTTTGTTTTCCATGTACAATTTTTGGTGGTGATAAACCGTGGAGTGAGAGTGGTGTAAGTGATATTGCTCATTTTACTGAAAAAGTAAATAAACATTCATTGTCCCAAGCACACATAAATAACGTGTTACAATTTAGTTTGTTAGGTCGAGTTGATATACGATTACAACTTGATGTTGGTTTTCGCGAATCTGTAAAACAATTCAATGAGAAAGTTCGCCAAAACAGATTAATTTTGTCCAGAATTATAGACTGTGTTAGATTTTGTGGCGCATTTGAACTTGCTTTAAGAGGGCATAATGAGGCTGAAGATTCTACGAATAGGGGAGTGTTTCGCGGTCTGATAGATTTTGTAGCTGAAATTGATTCGTCTATGAAGGATCATCTGGAAAAAGCAACTGTGTTTAAAGGAGTTTCTAAGACCATTCAAAATGATTTATTAGATGCAATATTACACGTTTGTCACCAGAAAATATTGCAAGAAATTTCGGAAGCCGATTTTTTTTCGATCGAAGCTGATGAAACCACCGATGTGTCTGTATCAACCCAGCTGGTTTTAATTGTACGATACGAAATGAAAGGAGTGATATACGAACGTTTCTGGAAATACCTATCGCCCAGTGACCAAAGTGCATCGGGGTTAAGCCAAGTCATTTTGAACGAAGTAAAGCAGTTCAATAAGGAAAATATTAAACATAAATTTATTGCACAAAGCTATGATGGGGCGAGTGTAATGAGTGGACATCTAAATGGAGTCCAGGCAAAAGTAAGAGAGATCTACCCATATGCACATTTCACACATTGCTATGCACATCAACTCAATTTGATTCTTGAGAAAGCTGTTTCGACAAATATTCACGTGAAGAACTTTTTTGCTCATTTACACAGCTTTCCAAATTTTTTTTCGCGCTCAGCAAAACGCACTGCTATTTTAAATAAAATCGTGTCCAAAAAAATAGAATCTATCCCCCAAACACGATGGAACTACAACATTCGCACTGTTTCTACTATATTCGGTCACAGACTTTCATTAATACAATGCATGGAAAATATAACGAACTCATTGGCAACAGATACGAATACTCTAAATCAAGCTGAAATGCTATTACATTATCTTAACGATGAAGAGTTCAACTTTTGGCTATCTTTTTTTAATGATATATTACCGCACTGTGAAGTACTTTTCAAGCAATTGCAGGGGCGATCAATCGATACAATCCAGGTAAAATCGTTCATTGAAAACTTTGAAAAGTGCATTCAAAACGTTAGGAATTCCTTGGATAATAGAGTAGAGCCACCAGCAAAAAGGAAACGACTAGACCGACCATTTTCTGCATTATGTGCCGAAGTTTGTGACCTTATAACAGCCGGAATTATTGACCGTTTCAAATTTACACAGCACTTGCTAGCCGCAAAATTATTTTTCACCGAAATGTTCCCTGTGTACAAAAATGATTTCCCGGAGGAAGAGTTTTCCGTGACTACGAGTGTGTACGATTTTTTGGATAAAGTGAAACTTCGAAACGAATTACGTGTGCTTTATTCCAGAGATGATTTTGCGAATGCTGACGGAGCAATATCAATTTTACAATTATTTTACAAGTGCAACTTAGTGGAGTGTTTTAGTGAAACAGTGAAACTTTTAAAAATAATTTGTACTATTCCAATGACAACTGTTGAGTGCGAACGGTGTTTTTCTACACTGAAACGTGTAAAAACATTTCTGAGGAACACTATGTCCCAAGATCGGCTCAATGCTTTGTCAATGATGAGCATCGAAAAAAGTTTGATTTCTTCCATACCAGACTTTAATAATCGTGTCATTGAATTATTTTCTCAAATGAAAGAGCGACGAATGGATTTTCTATACAAATGAATGTTTGTACTAGGTATGTAGATTACTTTATTTTCCCGTATTGATGTTACCATTTTTTGATGAAATGCACTGCTGGCATATTTTGTCACGGGCCGCCACTGGTTTCTACTACGAGCTATCAAATCGGAATAATGTCAGCCGAGCGCGATAGTGGCGACGTTGGATGGTTGTGATTGGCCCGCATCGTAAAAGTGCAAAATAATAGTGTTGCCCGAACACGCCGTACTAATTTTATCTTTTTACCAAAAAAGTTGGAATTTCGAAAAAAGTTATTAATCTTTTTTACTTATATAGAATCACCTCCCGAAGTTAATAAATGCGGAATAACCCTTTTATGGTACCTACAGAAGAAACTTTGAAAAAAGAATTGTCATTTAGATATTGACATTTCTTTGTTCAATTTGTATAATTCCTTATTTGAAAAGAAAAAAAAAAAAAAATTTAAATTAATTGTCACATTGCAATAGAATTTTTTTAACACTCTTAGTAATTTTTCAATTATTGAAGAGTAAAAATTGCTTCTATGTTTATGTTATGTTGAGAAATGAAATAAGAATAGAAAAAACTGTATAAAAAAAAAAGAGTTTTGGTTATTTACAAAATTTGTTTTATTAAATCAGTTACATATTATATAAGCTCAAAAAAACAGTTTAAAACCTTATCAATTTCTTCTTTTGAATTATGGTAGAACAGTCGTCAACCATCTTACGTTTCAGGGGCCTGCTGGCCCCTGGTCCAAAAGTTTTCACAGCGTTAAAACCAAAGGTAGCGCCAGTAACAAAAATCGACTTCGAAGTTTTCTTAGTCAAATGGTTTGGCTCCTCAAAATTAAAACGCCGAAGGTTAAGAGGATCACAGATCCTAGAGGAACGCACAGATCTGGTAAGTCTGGTCCTTAGGACTTTATCTTCCTTGATGACTGAAGACCACACGGGGTCAACCTTGGATGCTGACAGCAAGGCATCGTCATCAAGTTTTCTGAAGATAATAGATGCGATTTCTAAAGGCAATCTGCTTATTAAATCCGTAAGATCAGCTACAACTCGCGTAACTCCCATCACACACAATAGCGAATAGAATGAATTCATATCTGGTATTATTGGTAATGAAATTGAATGGAGTTTGTAAGATTTTGATTGGTTTGGTTTTAGATTTTTAGATTTTTATTTTTTTTTTTTGATTTACTAGATTCTTATTTTGCATGAAGTGCGAATCATTTAAATTTACTGAATTTAAAGTTAATGTTCTTTATACAAATAGAACGGCGTCATATGCGCCTCGCAATTTTTACCTCATGTGGGTATTATTAAAAAGTTACCTTGCTATTATAGACTTAAAGGTCCTGTGTTTTATCGATAGGGAAAAATTGTTATCTAAAAACCCTATTAAAATTGCATGTCCGCCCAAGCGGGAACAATCATCATCAGCATAGCCAGCCGCGGCAGCATATATACATACGTGTCTGTTTGTGTTGTGTTGGGAGAGGGAAGGAGATGGGTCGTGTCCTCTTATTTAGGAATTCCCTCGCATTTGCCTTTGGAAATAAGGAAAACCACGAAAAAACCTTATTCAAGGGAGGCGGCCGATTGTCAACATGAAACAGATTCGGCCTTCAGTGACATCAGATGTCCTGCATTTTGTGTTGTGTGGGGTGTATGTCTGTTTTTATGTTAATATATACTTTATGGGAGTTTAAAATAAACATACATATAAATACCAATATGAAATATTATATAAATATATAAATAGATATATAAACATACGTTATGGGGAAGGAATCTGGAGATTTAGGAAATACCTACTGTTCGCTTAATCGTCTGGTTCTGAATCCGGCACATGCCAGATGTGATCGAGGTCCATCAGTATGTGTTTAGGTAGTCTGTGGATATATCTGAAAGTAAAGTCAGCAGGGGAATTATATTGACCGATTTCTTGAATGAGTTTATTTTTACTATGTCTGAGAGATTTGTAAAATCGGTCTGTGAGTCTGTGAGTGTATTCAAATAAGGTCGGAATGTCTTCTCTGTCATGAAGTTTTTTCAAGTTGGTTCTCCACCTCGTATTGTAAGTGATTTTAATGCAGAGATTTTGTAAAGTCTGTAGTCTCGTATGGTCAGAATGTGAGATGCTACCCCACACGGGGATCGCATATGTCAGTACCGGTCGGATAAGCGAGTAGTAGACGAGGAGTTTGGTTCTGGGAAGTAGCGGGCTTCTTCGGTTGAATATTGGTTTCATCGCGCCGACTGCCTTTCTGGCTTTGTTGTGTGCCTTGAATATGTGAGATTTCCAGTTGAGGCGTGAGTCCATGGTCAGGCCCAGGTAGACAACTTCATCCTTCCATTCTAAGACGTGTCCTCCCATTTCGATGTTGACGTCTGGTTTTGTCTTCTTGCGTTTCCTCGTGTACATAATGACCTCGGTTTTGGCCTCGTTCAGTTTGAGGCGCCAGTTTTTGTAGTATTCTACGAGAGCGTCGAGCGCCCTCTGTAGGTATATGGCCGCCATATCCGGGTGAAGCGAGGAAACGTAGAGTTTGACGTCATCTGCGTATATGGATGTCTTGCATCTCTCGTCCTGGGGGATGTCGTGCGTGAAGATGTTGAAGAGATGGGGTCCCAGCAAACTTCCTTGTGGCACGCCTTTTGGAATCTCACGTATTGTCGACAGCGCATCCTTGATGAAGACTCGGAAAGATCTGTTCTTCAGGTATTCTTGGATCACTCTTATGATGTAGATGGGCGTGTTCGTCTTGTGAAGCTTGTGCAGGAGCCCTCTGATCCAAACAGTGTCGAATGCCTTTTCCAAGTCGAGGAGCGCAGCGGCAGTGTAGCGATGTTCGTTGAATTTTCTTGCGATGAATTCCGCTACTCTGGTAAGTTGGTGGGTGGTGGAATGCCTCTTCCGGAATCCGAACTGCTCGTCCGGCAAAGTGTGGTTTTCTTCGTGGTGTGGAAGCAGCCTGTTGAGTATAATCTGTTCAAATACCTTGCTCAGAGTGGAGAGTAGACTGATGGGCCGATAGTTCGTCGGCTGCTTCTTGTCCTTGTTGG
Source organism: Limnephilus auricula (assembly GCA_951813805.1). NCBI lineage: Eukaryota > Metazoa > Arthropoda > Insecta > Trichoptera > Limnephilidae > Limnephilus > Limnephilus auricula. Next base: position 2,624,392 of record OX638403.1, read on the forward strand.
GCTTGGAGAAGGGCAGCACGGTGGCCATTTTCCAGATCTGCGGGAAATGTCCGGTCATGAGGCAGGCATTGAACAGTTTTGTAATGTAAATGATGGCTTTTTGAGGAAGATGTTTGAGTAAAATGTTGTGTATTTGATCGCTTCCCGGCGCCTTATTGGTCTTCAATCGCTTGATGATGACGGCAACTTCACTCGGCGTGCTGAAATGAATGTCGGCGACGTTCGTCTGCTCCGCTTGGTCCAGATCTCGAAGAGAGTCTTCTACTAGTCGATCCGTTTCCGGATCACTCAGGCCATCCGTGGCTGTATAGGCTCTCTCAAATCCGTCGGCGAGCGCGTTTGCCTTCTCTTCAAGTGACAGCGCGAGTCCAGAGCCGTCCAACTTCTCAAGCGGGGGAATCGTGTGGTCTTGATGTCTCAGGGCTTTCGCCATTTTCCATAGGCTGTTGTCCTTTGTCGTGAGTGACGTAACTTTCTTCGTCCAAAGTTCGCGCCTGAGATTGGTGATTTCTTGCTTGATTTCCCGCTGCAGGCAGTTGTAGGCAGTCTTGAAGTATTCGTCCCGCGTGCTGTGATAAATGCGGCGCAGGCGATTCTTTTCTTTGATGAGCGATAAGACGTACTCGGGAAGTTTGATCGTGTATGTGTGTACTTCTTTGAGAGGTATGTATGTGTCTTGTGCTTGTTGAATGATTTCCGTGAGAGTGCTAGCGGCTTCGTCAATTTCTTCTGATGAGCGCAGAGTTCCCGACGTTAGGTATATTCGTTCGTTAATTTCTTTCTTGAATCCTTCCCAGTCGGCGTCCTTGTAGTTTCGCTGTTTTCTGGGGCTCCTAGAAGTCGTTCCTCCGATGCTGAAGCTCACGGGCAGGTGATCCGACGAGAGTTCATCTAGCGTGCGTAGTGGCGAGATCGTCTTGACGTTTTTCTCGAGTACGATGTCCAGCGTGCTGGGGTACTTTGCGCGTGCTGAGTGGAACGTCGGTTTGTCCGGGGCCATTATCGTGTAGTTATGAGTCTGCATATGTGTGAAGAGCGTTTTCCCGTTCGCATTGCCTCTGTAGTTATTCCAATAGTTGTGCTTGGCGTTTAGGTCTCCTCCTAGAACAACAATTGGGCGCAAATTAAGTAATTTATCTAAATCTTCTCTCACCAGATTGTAGTTCAAATTGCAGTAGGCGGCGATGAAGGTATGCGCTCTATCCTCTATGATGACTTCGATAATTGTGGCTTCAGTATACTTCAACTTCGGAGTGGGGATCCTTGTAGACGTGATTGATTGACGAACGAATATAGCGGTACCACCGCCTTGTCCTTCCGCTCGGTCGTCTCGGTGAATTTCAAAGCCGGGCACTCTCAGCGGTGTGTCGTGTTTTAAATGCGTTTCTGAAATTAAAATAATGTCAGTGTTTGTATTATTTGCTAGGGCGAGCAGTTCATCGGTTTTGAAACGGATGCTGTGGGCATTCCACAGGAGGACGTTGACCATCTCGGGATTAGACATCGAGGGTGGAGGTGATCAGCTCCATCAAGATGACGAGCTTCTCGGTCTTGTTTGTGCAGCGGGCCAGCTGCGATCGCACGCGCAGTAGACCCTGGAGCAGGGCCATTATGTCCACATCATCTTCGGCGGAGGCGGACTGTTGCTGTGGGCGGGGGTGCTGACGGGGCTCGTCTTCATGCTGCTGCTGCTGCTGGTGCGTGGCTGAGGAGCCGCCGGCTACGTCAGCCCAGGAGCGTCCATCAGTCCTCGGCGCCGTCTGCGCCTGAGGGTGTGGCCTGCTTCCTTGGGCCTGGCGGTGTGGTGGTCTCTGGCGCTGCTGCAGCGAGGAGACGTAGGCTACCCTCTTCGGGCAGCCTCTGAAGTTGGCCGGATGGGGGCCGCCGCAGTTGCAGCATGCGGCTGGCTCGTCCCTCGTCGTCTTCGGGCACAGCGCCGAGGTGTGCTCCAGCAAGCACTTCACACACATGGCGGTGTGCGAGCAGTTCCGGGACCCGTGCCCGAAATTCTGGCATCTGTAGCACTGCGTGCCGTGCTGCAGGTGGTTGCTACGGTGCTTCTGCAGGCGGATCCGGCAGTGGCACAGGTATTTGACAGCCGCTCTCAGCTGTCCCATGTTCACCTCTTTGGCGAACTGCGCTAAGTACATAGGATACTCAGCTGAGGCGGTTGTCATCCTCACAACCTTGATGGCAGGGTATCCTTGCTCTGCCAGATCCTCCATGATGTCAGCCGTGTCGACTGCTGGCAGGCCCTTGATGACGGCCTTCTTCATCTTCTCCGCCTCGGCCGTGAAGGTGTGGAAGCCCCTAGCTTCCCCCCGTAATCCATTGGTCAGTGCGCGGTGGTCGTCCATACTCCGCACAAAGATGTTGGCAGTCCCGCCCCTGTTATACCGGAAGGTAAAATTGGGATGCCCCAGATGTCCTTGCACGGTCGCGGTAATCTGCGCGTGCGTCAGGTCCCCCAGGGTCATTACGACCGGGGGGACACGATCTTTCCTGGCCGCTGCACCTGTGGGAGAGGAAAAATTTATATTATTATTTGAGCGCTTGGTACGCGGTGCGCCGCCGCCTTCACTGACCTCTTTAAGGTCACCAAACCGGTTGCCGATAACAACCGGTTGGGGTCCCTGCGGGGACAGTGGTCTCTTGATGGGGTTGGATGGCCTTGTCCATCCTTCCTCCGGGATCGTCTGGTCCATGGGCTGCTGTGGTCTCGCTGGGGGCCGGTAGGCAGAGGCTGGGCCTACCGGGGGGCGGCTGGGCCCGGCTACAGGCTCGGGCATCGGGATGGGGGCTGGGATGGCGGCGGGAGTCGCAGCTGGAGTCGGGGCAGGAGTCGGGGCAGGAGTCGGGGCAGGAGTCCGGGGCTGGTAGGCGGGGATGGCGGGGATGGTGAACAAGACTGTCCCCGTCTTAGATTGCCGCCTATACTGGCGGGCGCCCGGGGGGACCACAATCGGCGAGTCCTCCGGGTTGGCTGGGATAAGCCGCGCGGGGTACATCCGCACGGCAGGGGTCTTGTACTTCTGCTTGAAGGAGATTGAAATTCTTGGAGGGGCCAGGGCGTCTTCTTGCTTGCCTTGAAAAAGGCAGTTGGGGGGCGCGAGCGCCTATGCAGGCAGCCGGTCGGAGTCCGGCCGGCTAGCGAACGAGCGGTGGTCTGGCTGCGTAACACAAGCCAGACAGAGCGTGTATGCGGGCACAAAACTCTCACGTCTCAATGCGACTGTCGCAGGCGGCAGTCCTCCTGATCGATCGATCTTTTGATTTTTAGGAAATTTGGTGGTGGCCTAATGGTTTTGGTAATACCGTGTTGCCGACGTGTATTTCCACGAACAATTTTTTTTTTAAATATTTTTTCTTTTTTCTTCTTGGCTAATTCTTTCAGTTCCTAGACAAAATTAAAATTAAAGTACCTACTTATATTTCGAATGACTTCAGAAGAAATTTTGGTTTTGATTTATTAAATAAGATAAAATTAGAAACATACTTCTGACGCGAGATCTCTACTGTGAGATCTTTTATTACTGACACTTTTGATATACATTGTTAATTATGATTTATTAACATCTGGCATTAAGTTTATTTAAAACTCGTTAAAGCTATATTATTTCCTTGGCTTTATAAAACTCAAAGAAGCTGATTTTGATATACTATTAGGTATGTGAAAATCAGTGGCGGTTCGGAAAACTAACAAAGATGTTATTGAATTAATTAACGAGTTATCTTTCATCACAACAAAACAAACTTGTTACTTACAAAAGTCGCGACGACCTTCCCAAAAGTATTTCTTAAGATGGGTTGGAAAAATAAAAGAATTAACTGAAGTTATCCATAATGTTTCTAATGATATTTTGTGTTTAGTTAGGTTGGGTTGTTGCAAACCCCGTCGCAAGAAATTGACATCAAATTGACGATCAGCGCCAATTTGTTATTTGACGGCTTTCAGTTTGATCAAATTGTGATATGTCATATGTGGCGATGCTGGGTAGAAGGTATTTTTCAGGAAAGGAAATTCAAAAAGGTAAGCGAGGTGGGTAGGAATCTGGTTTTCAGTTTGTCAAGGTCATCCGTCGCCAAGACCTACTCAAACCTCACACCATGAACCCGGGCACCCCTGCTAAGACGCCAAATGTAGCGAATCACTTAAAGTGACCTATGGCAGAGGTGTTGGTTATCCAAAAAAATATTTACCGGTACCCATTCCCGCCTCCCAAATTGATCTGATTAGCATAACAACATGACAGTGGATCTCAATTTGAACAAAAGCTCATAAGGGCCGAGAATTGGCGTTTTACGAGGGATAAATTTTAGAGGGATTTTTATAAAAATAGCGATGCTCTTTGAAACATTCAAAATTAGTAAAATATTTTATCAATATTTCAATAATAATATAAAATTTCAGAAAAAATTTATACTTTTAAATTTATTTTGTAATTTTTTCTTGTAAAATTGAGTTATTTGTGTATAAATTCAAGGCAGGATAAAAACTACCCACAACCAACTGGTTAATTCTTTGAAATATTACTTCATTTAAAAGTCTGTAAACCAGTTCGATTGATATTGATAACCCGATCTACATAAAACTATTATTGATATTACTTGATATATTTTCTATAGAAAATGAAGACTAGTGGCGTGCAGTGGCCTTTCTCTAAATTTCCGTACCATAAAAATTTCGAAATAAATTGTATTCAGAATTAATTATTTCATACCATCCACAAATTATTGTAAGCAAATCAATTAAAACATATCTGAACGTTTTTAGACTCTAAAAACGTTATTTTAGAGAAATTATTTTTTAACGTTAACTCTGCAAAGGAGGCCCTGAGGAAAAAACTTTCTATCAGGGCCTATGTCATATTCGTGTATGAGATGTATAGTGTATAGGGTCGAGGGAAAGGAAGGAACCTGGGTCTTGAAGAGGTCCGTGTTGTAGTAGGGAGGCAACAAAGAGACCGCCAAATCGATCTCGAACGAGTCGTATAAACGACCCGTTCTCATGTGACACATTTCAACTGCATACAAATGTTGGGCGCGCGATTGTAGTGTTTTCCGACTGTGCACCGGTGCCGAAGGAATCGATGACGCTAGATCCTTGGAGCATCATCGTTTAAATACCGGTAAAACAAGGACAGCATTCCCACCCGACGCATGTGCTCTAAATAGTGCAATCCGTTGGTTAAGATAGGAGAATATGGACCGCCCGTTCCTGCACAGGGTTGAGGTTTTTTTTAGGTCCGGGTTTTTTTTAGGTATTCTGAGGCTCCAGAGCACAGTTGGCTACCAAATTCAGCGGGTCTGTATTGTCTATCAAGTAAGAGTAGAAAACACAGGAGGGCGCCACTGATCTTCTAAAATTATAACACATGGGTGGTAAGTGATAATGTAAAGCTGTGTAACCGAGAATTTTGTAAAAGAAAAAACAAAAACACATAAAAGTGGGAAAATATTTTTTCTTTGCAATATAGATACCCACTGATCTCAAAATTAGAATTCCATATATGTATATTATCCGTTTGCATTTTTGTGTTAACACAATGAAGAATAAAGATATTGTATTAAAAAAAAAGAAGTTCCCATCGTGGCCTGGGCTTTAGATCATTCCCCTAAAAAATCTATAACTATCTATAGCATCCGGAGTGCGACCCTTTTTTATTTTGCCTGGAGTTTCGAATTTACCCCCATTTGTTTCTCACATTATTCCTCACTCTCCTTGACAATTCGCCTGATGGTACTTTCTGAATTAACTGCGAAAAAAATACAACTATGATAGCTAACAATATTGTGTATCTAAGTAAATATTTCAAACATGTATCCGTATTTGATAATATTTATACACAGCGCGTTAATATTGTTATTAACTAAAAAACTATAAAACTGAAAATATTTACAATTAAAAAAATGTTTTTCAAAATGTTACTTACAGTATTCTACATAAACAGCGTCATTGTCATTTTACTGTCATTTTGACAGTAAAATGCCAGCCAACTAATTTTTTAGTTCCGGTTTTTATATTTCCTACTCTTATTTGACAAAGTGTAACGGACGCCAAGCTTCTGAGAGGCTCACTTAAAACTAACGACGTTGTTATTGTTCTCCAATGAATCATTTAATATTATTTTTTTAACGATTTCTGTAAAAATATGTATTTATTTACCTTAGATAAAACCAACCGAATCTAATTATTATTTATAGATCCGTCCTCTATAAAACCTCCCAAGGGGCAACGCGACGGATAAAATTCTATTCAATCTCGTATATAGAATTTCCAGTAGGAAATTACATCGCAGCTTTTTCAGAATTTGTGAAACCTCCTTAGTGTTTAGGTGCCGACTTTAAGTTTTCCGATAATTGAAGAAAATAAAAATATCGTGTGAGACTTTTTCTTTAGAAATCATTTTATACGTAAGTATTACGAATGAGGAGACTGAAAAATAGAGCAAAATCCCAATAAGAGTAAAGGACGTGGTTTAAGATAAATACATTTATTTATGTATTTATTACACTCCCTAATGGGCTTATACGTTCTAGTTTATAAGTTGCGTATCACAGTTATTTTACAAAACATTATTTTTCTCATAAATTCCTTAAAATTATAACAACAAGGAAAACATAACACAATGAAAAAAATGTTACAACAAAATCTCATAATAAAATAAAATAAAATTGAAAGAAGTCTCACATTTTATATTCAATGTAAACAAAATAAACCAAAAATTCAGAAATTATATATGTCCATTTGTGCCTCAATATAGGTAGTATAAAAGCATTGAAATAAACAATATTTAAACTGATTATTTTTTAGGTGAAATATATCTCTCATCAGAATATTTATTTCCGAGACTGTTAAGTCTCGGAATCAGGGAATTTTGATAAGACAGCGTCATGGTGTTGTTAAAGTTAAAAGGTAGTTAAATTACCTCAAGATCTTTTGCGTATGTGGATGTTGATTAATTGAAGCAATTTAGGACAGTCAATTTTGTAATGCAGTATTTTATGTAATAGTATTAAATCTGTGTTAATTCTTCATTCTTAGATGATTTGGCGTTGTATAGCAGATGGAAAAAGAAAGAAGTATTAGGAAAGAATACGACAAGCAAGTGAATCGATGACAAAGTCAGGGACGTTCCAGAAAGACTATCACAAATGAATGAGGCCACGCCGAGAGTCGAAGTGACAGAAGAAAGTGTACACACAAGTATAAGTATGTACACCAGTGGTCACCAACTTTTATGAGGAAAAGGCCGGACTGATTAATTTGAAAACCCAGGGGGCCGGAAGAAAAAAGAATAAAAAAAATTATCCGATTAGAATTCAGGAATTGGAATATTAATTTATATGTGCTTATTTTACAATAGAAAAATATTTGTTATAATGTAGAAATATCTAATTTATATTTACAGCTGTAATAAATTAGCATAACATTTATATTTATATTTTTAATACAATCTTCTGGAATATTCTGAGGGCCGGATAAAAATCTTTGGCAGGCCGCATCCAGCCCGCGGGCCGTATGTTGCTGACCACTGGTGTACACGCAAGTTATCATAGACAAATTTGGATGTCAATGTGATGTTAATGTGAAAAGGATTTTGTGCATTGTGCAATATATTTGTTGTGAAATACTGTGTTTAGTTTGTTGTTCCCTATTTATGACGCAAATATACATTTTTTACATTAACTCCACACAGGGGGCCCTGAGAAAAATATTTTCCCTCGGGGCCTATGTCATATTTAGGGATTTTTCTTTTTGTGGAAAGGGGGGGTGAACCTGGGTCTTGAAGAGACCCATGTTGTAGGAGGGAGGAAGCACAGAGACTGGCAAATCGTTCCACAGCCGAGCTGTTGAACTCAAAAAGTAGAAGCGACCCGTTCTCTTATGGAAGTTGTCAAACGTGCACAAATATTGGACGTGCGTAAGGCGTGTTTTGGACTGTGCACCGGCGTCGAAGGAATCAATGACGATAGTTCCTTGGAGCATCTTCAATTGAAATACCGGTAGAACAAGGACAGCATTCCCACCCGACATCTAGGCTCTAAAAATTGCAATCCTTTTGTTAAGATAGGAAATCTATTTCTGCACAGTCGAGGGTTTTTTTTTTTTTTAAATTATGTAGATACTAAATTAAGCATTTATTGAATAACCAACACTTCTACTACCTGGTCACCCCAAGTGGTTCGCTACCTTTGGTAACTGAGCAGGGATGCCCCGGTCCATGGGGTGAGTTTTGCCTAGGTCTTGGATGCCGATGGGTCCGCTCACTCACTGTGTGGTGGGCCGATTCGGGAGAAACTGGTTAAATGAGACCTTTCGGTCTCTCCAGTAGAACTCTCTCAACTCATGGCTTTGAAACGCAGTAGGAGGGATGGATTTATGCGTCCATCATTCCTTCATAACTTTTTCTTTCCCAGAACTTCCTCTCACTTCAAGCTCCTCTTAACTTCAGCATCCAGAAAATAATAAATAAATAAATATTTTATTTCAGGGCCTCCTGTGTGGAGCTAATGTAAAAAGGAAAAAAAAATCATATTTTATAAAAACAAAATCTTCGTTTATCTTTAATAAATGTGGCTTGAAGAATTATGTTTAAAATTTGATTATTTTTATTCAAAGTGATTTTCTTCTGTACCAATCAACTTTAATGGCATCATGATGCCCCACGGTGTGGGATTGTCTCATAAAAAGCAGACGACTTAATTCCGTCACAATGGAGTACCTCCCACACACCCACATACAAACACCTGTCACAAATTGCGGCTGACAAAAAGAGGCGTTATTGAAATAGTTTATGAATAAATAAAACCACTTTGGTTTTCTCATTTGGCCGGGATGGTCACCAATCCACTTTGTCAGACCTTTGACAAGATGTCCGAGAATAGGAGATGATTTGGACACGAGCGTGCAAGCTGATTGGTCAAAGGGAGAGCCTGGATTTTAGATGATTTGAAAGAAAATAAGGACTTCCCTAGTTTTCCCAATTTTTTGTCGATATTTATTTTTTATAATTGAGTCAATTTCATGTCAATCAATTTCTGAATGTAAATTGTTTGGATGGCAATTGGTTGATGTGTTGGAATTCTTGACACATCATTTCCAATTGTGAAAATGACACTTACATTCAAAGGATATCCGAGTTCATTAAACTAGAGTTACAATCACAAACACACAACCCAAATTTGTATTTCAAATCACGTAAATTTAAAAATTGACGATTAAAATATTTTTCTGTTAAAAAAATTGTAGGTACCAATTTATCTCCTGTCTGATTTCTTCACAAAATCAGTTGCAATTTTGAAATTTACACTTTAATCGTATTTGAGTTAATTGAACTAGATTTCAAGCAAGAGTAACGCGCAGAACAGACAAAGGAAATGTGTATATTTGATAAAGCCTTGAAGGAATAAAAGCCCCAAGCCAAAAATTGCATCAATAAATAGCTTTTTCAGAGACTTTAGACAGTGAATTTAGTAATGTAATTGGACGATTTATGGAATGGAAGCATGGACGCTTACTGAGGAACTGATATAGCGACTTGAGGCATTCGAGATGTGGATCTGCAGAAGAATACTCAAAATAAGCTGGATTGACAGATTTACCAATGAACGTGTTGTTGTTCGGATGAATAAAGAAAAATAAATTATTAAAACAATAAAAATCCGAAAACTTCAATATCTAGGACACGTGATGAGACATCCGGAGCAGTACGAGATATTGCATCTCATAATACAGGGAAAGATTGACGGAAGACGGGGCCCTGAAAGAAGGAGGACATCGTGGCTGAAAAACCTGAAACAGTGGTTTGGTCAGTCTACTGTAGAGCTGTTCCGGGCCGCAGTAAACAAAGTCTGCATAGCCAACATGATAGCAAACGTGTCCGTTGAACGGACAGGGCACGAGAAGAAGAAGAAGAATTGGACGATAGTTAGTTTTATTCACTCTAGACCCACCTTTGTGAATTGGAATTATTATTTCGAGTTATTAAGTTTGTCGGGAATTGGCCTTTTAGGATGCTTAGGTTAATAAGATTTGTTAGGGATTTGTTTAAGATTTCTGGTGTAAGTTTTTTTAAGGCAATATTTGAAATATGGTCCAAACCCGTTGAAGATGGAGTTAGGACAACATTAGCTGCGTATACATGCGTGCAACGTGTCGCTAACCGAACCACGAATTATGAGAAAGGAATGAAGCAATTATGAGAAAGGAATTATGAGAAAGGAATGAAGCAACCGCAAACGGCACAAAACGACACATTTGGTTACTTCGTTACTTTCCCATAATTTGTCGTTCGGTTCGCGCCACGTTGCATGCGTGTATACGCAGCCTTAGAAAAACGGGGAGAAAACTTTTTTCACTCCGATTATAATTAAGGCATTGAAAATAACACAAATTTTAAAATACCATATGAAAATCAGGTAACTTATTAATAAGGTTCGCATTTCTTGAGAAAGCTGTTCTGTAGGTAGACATACAAGAAATATGAAGTTATTTGAGTTAATAAGGTTGTTATGGTGTCCGCTGTCCGAAACGTCAGCTAAAGAAGAAGGTAGCGCAATACGGCATAACACCCCAAAAACAAACAACGAAAATGCTTTTGGCCGTGAAAATCTAAAAACGTATCTTGCAGTTAAGTGTTTGCACTCAAAAATATGTTTATTAGAAGAATTGCGAGCAGTAAGTCAGTAGGTTTTTAACTTTAAAAGGTTCAATACTTTAACAGACATCTTTCGAATATGCTGCAAACGGTTACATTTCGTTTGGCAGCTGTTTGTCGTCAATTATGTTTAAAACATTGACCATTTTTAGAATCTATGAAGGGGAAAGCCGCAATCTACTAATGGTGGAAAATGGCCAACAGGCATTACCATGTCACATACAAATTGGGTAATTGTACTTGATGGATGGTTTGAATTCCAAAAGGGGAGAATCACATCACCTTACTGGAATGGTTGATGTCATTAGATATAATCGCCACTTACATTATATTATGAGATGAGCCTTAAATAATGATTATTTCGGTAAAATGATGAGACATCCCATTGCGAGTAATGTCACACGCGGCTGACATTGGCCCGGTATATCAGCTATTCCGTGTATCCTCGCTATTTGACATACCTCGCTCAGATTTAAGCTTTGATAAGCCGGAGAATAGTTCCAGTTTTAACAGACACATGCCAAATCTGACATCTACGTAAATAATATTGAATACTTTACAGGGAAATTTACGTAAATTGCCTAATTTTACAAGTATGGACTATTATATTCATCGAGCGATCAAGAATGACGATGTAATTAATTAGTATTCATTTTAAAATAGTCTGTTAACCACTCGAGCGCTTTTTGCCACATTATGGCACTATTTTCAAAACCTCGGATTGCTTTGTTGCCAAAATGTGGCAAATTAAAAAAAAAAAAAATTATAAGACTATATATTGTACATTCAAAATATGACAAAATAAATATTCTCTAGATTCTTTAAAATGTTTTAAGGAAAGATTTAATTATATTTTTTTTTATAAATCGTACAAACACGTGATAATAGACAAAAGATAGGGGAATTCATTTGCTGCATAGAACTATAATCAGTTTGTATGACTCCATATTCAAATTCGGAGGTATGATTTTTTTAATGTGAGCGGAAAATTTTCCTTTAGCAATCCGAGAAAAAATATTTTAAATGCTCTGTCGCTCCAGTGGTTGGGATTTTAAACGTTTCAACATCAGGACAGTTTATTTTCAGCGGTTAATTATATATAATAAATTAGTGTTCTCACTTTCAAAAATCAACTCATAAGAAATCAACCCGCCTAAAAATATTTTAGGTTCGTAAAATAAACTGTCGGCGAAAACATTTTCAAATCTAGCGTTCTCCCGTTGAAAGTACATAGAAATCATAGATACAGCATTCACCTAGAGTGTAGTTTAGTTTTTCAAAGAAAATGAAACACGTTCCTCTATTAAAATCATAGACAATTTGTGTAATACTGGTGGGATCTAGGCTTCCGTCCTATATACGGAATATGTTCCAAGCCGTGCTAAGATTGACATTCCAACCAAGCTGAGCCTAAAATCAACTGATAAACCGGGCCATTACTGATGCGTAGTGCGTAGGCCCAAAGTATTCACTCTTCATTGCTTTTTTAACATTCCGGCTACCTTCGTATTAAAACTACGTATTTCACAATCTAGAATTCCTGTCTTATTTACCTATATTGAATGTTTATTTGATTATCGTATTATTATGTTCATAATCTACCGCAGTGGTACGCAAATATACGCGTTTTGTCCATATGAACGTATTACCTAATTTCCTCTACGGGTTTTGACATTACTGCAAATATGTTTTAATATAATATGTATATATCGATTGGTGGCTAAAGTGACTTCTTTTAGGGGTTAGGTTAGGTTAGGTTAGGTTTCATTAGACTATCCAAACATCGTTAAAATTGCCTGGTTTGAACGCCTTCAACAGATGATGTTCAGTAGGTATAACCACTGGAGCGACAGAGCAATTTAAAACTTTTTTCTCGGATTGCTAAGGGAAATTTTTCCGCCAACATTAAAAAGAACATACCTCCGAATTTGAATATGGAGACATACAAACTGATTATAGTTCTATATAGCCAATGAATTTACCTATCTTTTGTCTATTATCATATATTCGTAGGATTTATAAAAAATATATTATAAGATCGTTAACTTTAAAACTTTTTAAAGAATCTAGAGAATATTTGCCATATTTTGGCAGCAAAGCAATCCGTGGTTTTGTAAATAGTGCCATATTGTGGCAAAAAACGTTCCTAGTGGATGTAAACTCGACAATGTATTTTTTAAAAAAGCAAAACTTGCAGCATTATTTTTATTATGGAGTACGAGGGCCAATACTTTAGAGTGGCTTCTTAAGTAGATACTTAAGACGTATTTCATAATACTAAATCAATATAGACAGTAGTACATAAACAAACGTTTGATGTTGTGATACTCGATTGCCTGCTACCATGATAGATATCGATAGAGAATTTCTATGATTCAAAACCGTGTGCGATGTCAATAATAGTTCATATTTAATGCATAACCAGCTTAATTTCAGAGCCATACATCGCGCTAATCACTATTAATTAATATGACAATTATAATTAGTATTTATATCGGTACTTCCGCCATTACAAATAATATTAACGTAAGGGAATATGAATGTATAATCTGATTTAATAGGATATTGATATAATTGCTGTGCACTGAATTTCATCAATATTATACAGGGTGTTAAGGAACATACTTGAGTTACTTTAACCAGTGATTCCTGACATTATTTGGAGTAAAAAATGTAAATGAAATTTTGGTCTCCGGTGACTTTTTTCATGACAATTTTTTTTTTTTCAAAAATTTTTTTGTTCAAAATCAAACAAAAAAAAATTCTTTCACATGACCTTATTGGTCACTCTGCCGAGTTACCGCCCCACCACTTACCCCGCCCCCAACTACCCAACACCTACTATTTTTTATGTTTTTGTAGAAAAAAAAAAAAAAAAAAAATCTAAAATGTCACCGGAGACCAAAATTTTATTTACATTTTTTACTCCAAATAATGTTAGGAATCACTGGTTAAAGTAACTCAAGTACGTACCTTAACACCCTGTATGATGAATTCAATGATATCCACCTACTATTTATAACTAACATTATTCGCCTGTAGGGGGCCCATAACCGCATCAATTTGGGAATCGGGCTTGGGTACCGCCGCCCTAGGAACCATTAATTGGATAAGTAGTTCGTTACGTTAGTGATTCAGCAGGGGTGCCTGGGTTCATGGGGTAAGGATTATCTAGGTCATGGCGGGGGAAGGTACGTCATTTCTGTACTCAATGACCCATAGATTTCTAACCGTCCCTCATACCTTTTTACTTCCCAGGATTTCCTCTCCTTCCTTTCCCTAAAAAGACCTTCAACACGGCATACCAAAAGATGGCATAGGAATTTCTTTTCCTCAGGGTCTCCTATATGGAGATATTGTTTTTTTTTTTAAACACCGATCAAAAAAACATTTTTTTTTTCCTTTTTTATTTCCATTATTTTCTATGCGCAGGTTGGAAGGAGGAAGCGCAAAACGGTATAATAACCCAAAAATAAATCACGAATATAATATAAATTCCTTATATAATTCGCAATCCTCCTCACTGTTCTGTTTGTGTTATTCTTATCCCGTCTTCATAATTTTTCATAATATCCTCATCGTCAAGTTTACTTAGCCACGTTTAGATGTTGAAATTGTTCTTAAGCTTATCTCATTTATATAATTTAGTAGCAAGGAATTTACGGTTTTTCTGGCTGAAAGATGTATTTAATTATGAAATGTTGTATATTTTAGTGTCTTGGTCAGTAAGGTACTCATTTTTCCCCCTTTAAAGGTGAGTAAGAATTATTTTTTATTAGAGGAAACATTAACATTAAAAATTCTTTTGACCGAGTTCTTGCGCATACTTTTAGGGTTGGTTGGGCCTTCTGCACAATACACACCTACATTTATAGATCTATATATTACAAACCAATTTACTTGGGAGATAATATTGCCACATATTTCCAAACCATATTCCAATCTTGCTTCTGTAAGTACCTGTCACGAGCCCACCCTGACAGTCATAAATTGATCCCCGCCGAATAAAAAAAAATCGCCTCAATATTCCGCTCTTTCGCTCTCTGCTAGTTAAAATCCGCCGCCGCTATAAAAATACATTATTCCGCTTACTACTTTTATACAAATATTCCGCTATAGATGCAGTGTGAAGCAGCCAGAAAAGAGAAATACTACTATAGTATAGTATGGCCCGCAGTAAGTTCTATTTTTCCTTGCCTGTGACATACTTTCTCCTTGTGTCGTACACGGAGAAAAATGTTATTCGAAAAAACGATCATTTTAACAGTAAAAACGGTTAAAAACGGGACTGAAGTTTTTACGAACAAATTAACAGGGTTTCAATGTTTATTGGCGGGAACATGTAAGAATAATTTGTTCGTATAAGTGATTTCGTACGTATACCAACAAATTATTCTTACATTTTCCCGCCAATAAACATTGAAACATTGTTAATTTGTTCGTAAGAACTTCAGTCCCGTTTTTACTATTAAAATGATCGTTTTTTCTAATAACATTTTTCTCCGTGTAGTTTCAGTACACACACATCATACAAAAAGTCCCTCGATTACACAAAATTACATCCAAAGAGTATTTTTTTTTAGTTTTTTTTTTTTACATTACGTCCACACAGGAGGCCGTGAGGAAAATAATTTCCCTCAGGGCCTATGTCATCTTTGGGGATGCTGTGTGGAGGGTATTTTTAAGGAAAGGAAGGAGAGAACGTTCTGGGAAGGAAAAAGGTATGAGGGTTGGGTAGGAATCTGGGGTTCAGTGTGTCTAGATCATCCGCCGCCAAGACCTAGACAATGAACCCCGTGAACCCGGGCACCCCTGTTAAGTCACCAAACGTAGCGAACCACTTGGGGTGACCTATGGCAGAGGTGTTGGTTATCCAATAAATGGTTCCCGGGGCGGCGGTACCCATTCCCAGCTCCCAAATTATTAAGTTTGAGATGCTTCATGTGGTTGTTTGAGACAGATTCAAAAATCCAAAAATATAATATCGGAAAACGCCCTGAGCACACTCCGGTAGTCCGGAACGCCACTGCTACTCAATAAATATTTTATTGTTTATACATTATTGTCGTAATTATAAATCTATGAAAACAATAGGAGCTTTAAGGGCTTTGTTTCGGAATGATTATAACTACCTGGTACTAAAATAGGCAGTTCAAGGCACAATATTAGATCTAACTAAGCGAACTAATTGCCCAAATAATATTTGATATCATTCTGTATAATAAAAATATAGTAATACAATGTGTAATTGTATTAATTGCCAGGATATTAAGTGCTTTATCGGTACTAAATAGGACCTCCGTGGAAGGCACATGTAGGTACCAAGAATGTTATTTGTTTGAATCAAGAATGGTTGTTTCTATGTAAAATAAGAAATGTAAATTAGTTAATACATTTTGATCTAGATAGTAGATACATACAATATTCATTTTTAAGAGTGATCTACAAGCCAAAAATGAATGTATTCTTTGTGTAGGTACCTTATTTCGCTACGAATATAGAAAATACGCTGAAAAATCGCTAGGCAAACGGAGTTTAAAAGTTAGAACGATTTCAAGCGCAAAAGTAGTTTCTATTAATTTTTTTATAAGAAATAAAAAAGTCAATTAATGGAAACTGTCACAGATTAAATTATATTCTTTAAAAGTTTTTTTTTTAAATGTGTTCATAGATTTATAATGAAAAAACACATTTTTAATATTTCTTCAAGCTTCGCAAAATCACTTTTATCATCATTTTTAATTAAATTAAACAAATAACTTTGTTTCAACCACTATTATATAATCACAATTACCTACGTGTTTCGAAACCGACGGTTTCTTTGTCAAGGTAGTAATGACATTACTAATTAATGATATTAAATTAAACTATTAAAATAATTTTATTTATTTATTTTAAAAGTTTACGCTCATATTTTTTATTAAGTAATTAATTTTTTTTTCAATTCTACTGAATGAAAACGGTACAATTTATCCAAATATATTTATAGTGTAAATTGATTCGTGGTAAAGATTAAACCAAAATAGTGATTTGGTATTAACTGACTCCACTAATTAAAACAGTTTTTTTTTCACATCGTCACATCGTCGGATCTGCCCTGATGATGGACACTGCAACGCTGTCCAAAACGTCGGCTAAAGAAGGAGGTAGCGCAACACGGCATAACACCCAACACCAAATTATTTTTTTGTATGATTAAAGAACTCACCATATTGAATAGACTGCGGATTACCACAAAGTTAATCTCATATAAAAGCTGGATCAAATAAAAGTAGGTTTAAAAAGTCAAGATATTGTCTGAGACTACAATAAAACTGTACACTTTATCTAGTGGGAGTTTCGCGTTGGCTTCCAAAAGTGTTTTTGATTAGATATTTAAATCACGGTTAATTTGTCTGAAAGGTTTCGAGGTGATTTAAGGCAACAAACGGTAACTAAAATGCTCGCCTTTACACCACCCCAACCCTTAACGCCTGCAAAATCTCTGCTCTGTGTGCTGGATCAGATAATGTGAGTGTTCTCCCGTCAATTTGGGGTTATTTTCGTTATCTTTCCTCGTGTAAAAGATAAACTTCTCTATCTAATCGGGGGTATTTTCAATGTACGTTTGAGGTCGAACGAGCCTATCTATTATCGAAGTTGAATTAAATTAATAAAGCAATTTGCCTAATTATAATAACTAGCAGTTAAAAAACTGCTCCCGGGTTCATAGAGTGAGGTTTATCTCCGACAGACGTTACAGTAATAATTTAGCAGGTTTTTGCCGATAGGCCCTGCGGGCGGCTTTTTGTTCTGCTTCGCCCAGTTTAAGTGTTGGTGACTATTTATAAGGCATCACCCTTTTGCAAAACTAACTACTATTAACATTAAACTACAGAATACTTTTATATAATAGGTAGATATATAATAGTAGACATTCCTATTAAGACTGTGAATAATGAGAGGAACATAAATCTTCTTATTATTGAATGAAAGCGAAAAATGTTTCTTCTTCTTCATACCTTTTTCCTTAAATATAGTATTATAGATGGCGCCACTTCCGTTTGCAAATCGCATGTGAGCGAGAGATAAGTGTGCATATTACGGCAGCAACTCCGTGGAAAAAGGCACGTTCACGGACGGGTCAGAACGGTTTCCATACAGTGTGGCGTTGGAGATTTACTTGGAGTCGGGTTCCTTAATTTGAACTGTACGGGCATTACTGTATTAATATACTTCGATTATCAAATTTAATTTCACGGGAAAAATAATAATATGAAAATTTCAAAAGCATTATAAATGGCGCCACTTCCATTTGCATATCGCACGTTGAGCGAGTGATAAGTGTGAATATCACACAGCAACATACTTAAAATAAGGCGGAAGGTTATGATTTCAACCTTTGAATTTACCGATTTATTTTATTTCTAAAGCGTCTAAATAGTTAAGTATTAAATCTATTCCATTTTCAAGTAGAACTTTAACTCCTGTATCGCGGTTAAAAGTATAATCATTATCAATTGAATATATCAGTGAGTGACTTAAAACCAAGTTTTTTTTTTTGTTCATTTATTAAGAATTTTTTTTTAAATTTGACAAAAATCCAATATTGGACTCAAGTTATTCAAAAACGAAAACACAAATAAAATAAAATTATTACTACAAAACCGATTCTAAATGTGATTAACCATTTTCTCGTTTGTACTACGAATTTCCGGATATCGTTTATAGATTTTTTTTATCGTTTTGATTATAAATAATTTCTCACAACCAATGAATTCCCACATAATTGATCTTACGTAAAACCGTTGATTTTAAAAATATAAATAGAAACCATTTTAACACATTATTATTCTGTTGGGTAAATAATTTTTTTTTTGTTCGGATTACAAAGTGCTCGAATCCAAAGAATACCTTAATGTACTAATCATCTAAAAATAAAAATAGCAAGCCTTTCTACACATTGTTGGATTTGGCCTGAATTAGTTCCACTAATTAAGAACTTGGATTCGGTCCAAATTTACAAAATTAATATGCTAATCCAGCTCAGGGGTAGGGTCTAATAGCGCTGTATTCTCGCTCAGTAAAGTGAGACCGTAAAATATGCAGATCATCAGAGAATGATATGATTAGCCCATTAGAGATAAGATCAAGTTCGATAGACATAGTCGTTAGACGTGTAATGAATTTTTAAAACCTTTTTTATTGCCGGCAGGAATGTATAGTAAGGTGGGTCACGAATGTATGGGGAATTTTTTTTTCTTGTTTTGATTTGTCTAATAGTAATAAAAGGGTGTTAAATGAAGACAAAAAAGCGTGTAATTTTTTTGATAATATTTGGATATCATCTTCTTCCTCCGGATTGACATTTAAATTTCACTTATTAGAGAAAAACTCACCCTTGTTAAATATTTAAAAAATATTAGATAAACAAGTAAAAATTATTTATTTTTCAATAAAACGCAAAATAGAGGGAATGTTTCGAATTATTTATTAAAAACATATATGAATATAATTCAAACTATCTCAAGGTAGTGAATTCAAATACCGGCAAAATCCTTCTTACTCTCAAATTTCGGCATTATTTTGCGAGACTCAATCTTCACCTTAATAAGACTTTCTCTTGCATACATCGTACATAAAGTAGTCAAGGCTTCAATAACAGTAGTTACACCTCTTTCAACTGCTTGAGTATGACATGGCAGTCGCAGAAGAGGCAATCTACCTTCTCCCCCTTGAGCTACAAATAATTGAAGATTTTCATCCGATATATGCTTCAGTATTAGGGGTTCGGTTACAATTTTCTTTCAAATAACATGATGCATCGAGGTTTATGTTTGGAAGTTGGAACAGCCCTGTTTTACTTAGTTTCTTAGTTAGTTGGATATGCTTGTGAGGGTCTGTCAACATTGCAAGCAATACATTTTCGGGGTGTGCGAAGTATCTGTTTCTTTCTATAACTGAATCAATTATAGTTTTTAGTTCAGCTGATAAGTATCTAGGCGCTGAGATTAACTACCACAGGTGACGTGCTCCATCTTTACAGGTGGTATGAGTTTTGATGCTGAACCAAGCGCCTGAGCATAAACTTTAACAACGTACGTTTTAAAAATATAAAGATTCTCTGAAGGAGCTTCCGTTGAAATATAAAGACGAAGAATTCGGTTAGCACTGGTAAGCTATTTGGCATGAGACATATTCCAGGAGATTTGTGGCATAAATCTTTAGGTAATTCCCCCACCGTAACTGCAGATACTATTTTAAACAAATATAACTGATCTGTATCCACGTCTTTAGTAAATAATTCATGCAACTCTCCGTCAATTTTCTGAAAATGAACCATAGGCTTTTTTTTCACAGTTTTCCAAAGCTAGTCCTATTGTGCCTGAATATGTTTGAGGTCCATATGTCTTATCTTCAAGATGTGCGAACAAATGCCGAAATGGTAACTCGTTCATGTGAAGCAAGCAAATTATCCATTGCAATGGTTTGTAACTTTCGAAGTGCCAGAGTTTGGTGCAATAAAACCTAAATATATTGAGTCTGGGTCTTTTATCAATGAAATATGCTCTTCAATGCGTCATTCTCTGTATTGCATCCCCTCCCTTTCCTGATAATTAATGTTTTATCTTTCCGGCCATCAAAATATATTGGGGATTTTTATAAAACTATGAGTTGTGCCCTTAATAGTTCCTCTTGTTTTCTTTCCTTCTCTGCAAAGTTTACTCTCGTCAATAACTGGAATATTAGACTTGATGTCATACAGAACTGATGAGGCAATGACTGCATCTGCCTTATCCAACACTCCATATCTATCACAAGTTTTAGACAGTGTGGAATGATCAATATTGACCGCAGCCTGCTTCTGAAGCGTTTGAGGTATAACATTTGGTTTGAAAACATCTTTACAATCGGATTCATTTGATGCAGAAGACGTGGAAATATCGAGTAGAGAGGTAGTTGGCTTACCTATGCTTTTCTTTTTAGACGGCCACAAGGAATTTTGCTTCAAAAGTTTCCCTTTCAACGCAGTTTTCATTTGTTTTGTTGAAGCGATATCCACGTTTCCTATTATCATTTTTCGTATAGAATGTTGGTCAGTAATGAAACTCTATTCATTTAGAGGTATTTTTTGATCTCTAGGACAGTCACATTTACTGAAATCATTGCATTTGCAAGACGAAATATCAAACAGCACTTTACTTTTGCGGCGGAATTCCTCCATTTTTTCTCCGGTATTAGTGCAATCGGTACTCCCCCCGCCCTCACCTCACGCCTCCAATAATCAAAACCGAGACTTTTTGTACATGATTTCGTAAATATATACTACATTAGCTATGGAAGATTACAAAAAATATGATTAAAAAGATTCATAGTAACTTTTATACACACTAGAAATAACCCCTAAAATATAAATTTTTCAAAATTTTGAAGTTAATCCGGAGGAAAAAGATCGTATCAGAAAATTAAAAAAATTTTAACACGTCGTTTTGAACCCATTTGGCACCCTTTTTATCGCTCTTAGAATTTGAAATTAACACTTTTTTTTAAATGACCCACCTTAATGTATAGCTGAATTAATTTGTTCAGGAGGAAGCCACAAGCTAAAAAGGTACCTTTTCTTAGTGTGGTTACGCAGTCATTGAAAATGAATTTTGAGAGTTATTTCATAGAAACCGAGCGGCGTTTTGTCAATACAAACGTATTCCCATATTTCCTCTCTGTTTTTGACACTAGTGCAAATATTATTTTAATAATATAGATATCAACCACTGGCAAATCCAGACATTTTGTTTTTTGGGTAAGTTACTTCTTATAGTAAAAATCCTTAAAATTTGCCTAGTTTTGAACGCCATCAACAGAAATGTTGACAAGGAATATTAAAAAATACAAAACGTACTGACGTAGACATTTTTCTTCAAATTCAGTTGGTGAAAAAATGTTAAAAATCGGTCCAGTTTCGGAAGAGAAAACAGGGAAATACAATACCTCGAATATAACGATTTTATTTAGGTTAATTCGTCAAAATCGACAAAAAACAACAGTTTTGTAAAATTCCTAATATTAATATGTCTTAGCGCGTGTTTGCATGTATGTGGGGGGGGGGGGAATGAGAAGAGTATAGAAATTTCCGCTCAATACATTCACTCATTGCTAAAGCCATTTCAGACAAAATTTTTATTTTGATTGGTGATCTCTCACGAGGGAAACATAGAGAGAGTCTTCTGGGAATGATATGCAAACGTAGTATTTCATTATCTGCATTTCGTTCAAATTCATTTAACTATAATCTATTGAATCCAAAAAAGAGTTATTTATCAGTATGTATCACGTGTTACGAACGAACTCAATCATGAAAATCAAGATGCACATTGTAGCCAGCACAAGACAAATACTTCAACACTTGTACAAATAAAATAAAATAAAAACACTTGTTCTACTTTGGTACACTTTTACTGATCATAACAATATGGATTCTTGACATGACCGACATTTACAAACTTTTAGTAGATTTGTCACATTACACAACCTAAAAAAACTCTTTATTGTACGTACATATAATGTTTTTATTTGTACGGTTTTTTGGGCTCATGTTGTACGCACTGCGTCTCGTTCTAGCAGCGCGGAAACAGAAGAGAGATAACGCGTATCACGTTATCCCGTAACAGTGTAATCAACGGGTGATGGAAATATTTTTTTTTTATGAAAAAAAATTTCATCACATAATTTTACTAAAAATATGTTCAGGAACCAGTTTATATATCAGGCGCAGTTTATATCTTTTTTTAAATCTTATCTATACCTAATATAAGATGTTTACATACAAATATATTGTATGTTAACATTTTTTACCTGATTTTGTTTATTTTTTATTTTTTATAGTCCACCATGGAGGATACTCTATTTTAACTTTTTGAAACCAACAACATAAATCAAATGATTGGTTATACTTTATAATAATTCATAAAATCTTATAAGACATGTTTCTGTGAAATATTTGTAAAGTGATTCTTCATATTATGTTGTGTCTGTGTGTTGCTTCTGTGAAATGTTTTGTAAAAGTTTTCTTCATATATTGTGTCTGCATATTGGGTTGGGTAGGGTTTAACTTTTCAAAAGTACCTATTGGCGATCCCTTAATGAGTTTAGATAACTCATGGGAGTGCAGCTTCATTGTATGTTTTATTTAATAAAAAATAAATAAAAAACGCAAGTTAAATTCCTTGGGGTACCCCGTGTATTGTGCATTTTGGTACTATTTTACCTGTACTAACACCAAACTTTGTAATATGATGTTCTCTTTACGAGATTAGTTTAATTTTCCAAGGCAGGCTTTGCTTTGAGTTCGGACGTCTTTCAGAAAGTTTCTGGGTTTGACTGTTCAACAGTCGTACGGCGCTTCAAGCATGTTAGCTATTGTTTTATTAGTCGTGTTATCGTCTCCGTTGCCAGTTTAACTCTCGCTTGTTGTCTGTTGTTCGGTTGTTAAAATAATGTACTTTTGAAGTACTGGAGTGTCAAACTCATTGGATGTTGACACGTGACCAGCAGGTTGATTAAAAATTTACTTTTATGTACCTATATTTACTATTCACTTGATAGAATGCCAGGGTCATAATTGAACGATTAGCTGAAAGGATTTATTAAATGTTTTCCTCAGGATCACACATTACTTTTCAATTTTCTTATAATATATAAGTATATTTTTGTGTTGCCAAATAAGAGAGTCTTTACTCGACAGTTTACAGTTCGACCATAGTTCGACTGAACACCGTTAGCAAATTTGAAAAATGATCTGTCAAAAATTTAAACAAAGGAAATATTTATTTCAAGTGTAGAATTATTACTTTTTGAAAATCCAATTTTGTAAATTAAAACTTTATTGAGCGTGAATAATTATAGATAGGAGTATTTCACATCACTGGATGCGTCCAGTGGTGCATGCGTGCACCGACAACCGAAATTAGCAGGTGTAATGGTATATACTTTGTCGCTTGTTTTCGAACAAACTTTTTGATATATTATTTATTGTTTTTGGTTTAATTCGTAGTACTCGAATTATTTTTTTAAAATTAAATTTACTTAATAATGTTATCATTAAGTTCTGTAAGTTTTTTTTTTACAGCTGTTTCGATTTATGAGGCCATTTTCAAACTGTGGTTGAAACCACATTTAGACGACGTATTTATTCGATTTTAAATGTCAATTTTGTAGGTTTGCAAATTGATTTATTACGGGTTAAACCGATTTTATGAGAAAAGAATAGATTCTCCCCAAGGTATTCCGAAATCGGTTTCCCCGCACTAATTGTGCATGTGTTCTTAATTATTTCGTAACGAAGTTACTACACTAAAATTCAAAGCAAATTTGAGTTAATTGAACCAGATTTTACGCAGGACTAACGCATAACCGAAATTGTGATTTGTGAAGTTTGAATTATTTTTCAGAAAAGCGATTGATATCCGTCCCCGATTAGTATTAACTATAAACCTTTATTAATAAAATAACAAAAACACAATCCTTTGAAAATGCTCTTGAAAGATTTGGAGGTACCAAATCAGAATACTTTTGAAAGATAGTAAAAAAACTAACCTAAAAACCGAACCTAACATTTATTTTGGATTTTTTATCATTTTTCATGACGCGCGGTACGAACATCTAAAAATGTTTCCCATCTCAAATATGCACATTTATTACATAAATATTCAATACTTACAACAAAAAACAGAATGATGCTTAATTGTTTATCGATGTACCTTTTTTATAAAATATTTACGAGTGCGTCAATAACAACTTTCGTGAACATTACACTCGGAATCAACATGACACCTAACTTCGTCCTTGAAACATATATTTTAGTACAAAGGGCGTGCAAAAGCTTGTAACAGTTTGTGACAGGCCACCATTTCTGATGTTGTTAAAAACCAATGTAGATTTTGACGACATAATAACAATGACTGCTACACGCGAAGACGTTTCTTTTAGTGTTATCTCCGCACTAAACTTGCTGGTTTTTTTCCCAATTTTGGGGTAACCTCAGTGATGGTACAAAATGTTTTAATGGTGTTTTTTATACAGACGAGGCCTAGTAATTTCCCTTGGGGCCTTTTGGTAAAGCTGTCATTCTTCTTATGGTGGAGTTTGTGAAGCGGTCAGATTTAGAATATTCAATTAGTTGACGGTATCGGCATTTTAGATGTCCCGAGCACGGTTTCACCGTTGATAACCGAAGCGATATTAACAGGAAATAAATAATAAATCGATAAACTCTGGCAAAACCAAAAGTATTTTCTACGACAAAATGAAACAAATACTTTGTTTTAAACCACTTTATTTTATCATTGAAGAAGAAGATAACAGTAATAATCTAAAATAAAATACGAAAATCAACAAGACACAGTAAAATAATAAAACATGATGGTCGCAACAGGGACACGAACCACATGTCCCCAATTTATAAAGTATAGAATTTAATTTTTTAAATCTTCCCACTTGATATTCAATTTAAATAGAGTGGCTATTTTTTAACGTATTAAAAAAAGGATAAGCGTTTTTGAAAGCAGATGAAAGACTCTTTCAGATTATGATATTATAAACGAAAATATATTGTGCGACAATATCTTTTTTAATTTTAAATGCAATCATTTCAAAAGTTTTTAAAATCGCCTATCGATGGTTTTGTTTTGTGAACAGCGTTTATGACCTCTCCACAGCATCCTCAAAGATGACATAGGCCCTGAAATAAATAATTTTCCTGAGAGCCTCTTATGTTAATGACTTTTTTTTAAATAATTCGTTGGGATAGTCCAGATAATAAATATTGTGTGTAAAAGGGGGGGAAACCAGTGGGTACATTTTAAAATTAATAACTTTTTTTGCGGCGGGTGAGATGTGTGGTTCCGCCACTGGATAACCTGGTAAAAGTGTCGACACTAAAGCGGGGGTATTTAGGGGGAGGCAAAGTAGCTTAAAATATTCAGGATATCCCATCAGCCCCGGGTCAGCGACTGGCAGGCGCGTCGGCCGTGACAGTTACCGCACTGGATTACACTTCAAACAAGGGTGAACTAACCAAAAGGAATTACAACCAATCAAAGCGGTACAAACCTTCACGCTAAATGAACCTACCCTATTTACGAAAGGGTGAATAATAAATTCGAATATCTAGTACGGCGAGCTTTAACGAACTTAGAAAAAGGCTGGAAAAGGATTTTCAATCAATTAAGGTATGTATAGGAAATTTGATCTTATTAATCCCTCAGGCCTCGACCATATTTTGTCAAGAGTCAAAATATTTCCGCTGTGCAAAAAAATCCAAATAAATGGAATATTTCTGAACATATCCGAAAACAAAAAACTGTTTTTGAAAGATGATAAAATATACTTTCAAATGTTACAACCCAAAATAAACGTATATTAAGTATCAAAATTTTCCACGCAAACATAAAAAGTTTTAAAAATGGCTAACCTTACATTTGTTCTAACTTAAATGACTGTTAGACGTATTGTAAACATTATTGTCACCTAACTTTTTGTCATTCCATGTAAAAATAATTAATAAAAAAATCCTAACATTTTTTTCAAATTGCGTCCGAAACTGTGGTTTTATAAAGTTGTACATTTAACTTATTTTGTGGTTAACTTTTAGATTTGAATATAACGCGTGGTATTTTCTCTTTCTAACACAGTTTAAATTATATTTCTCACTATGATAGAAAGGGAGATAAAACGTTTTCTATGAGAAGAAATTTTAAAGTTCAGTTAGTATGGATGCTTCTTTGATATAGGAGTGGAATTTTAAAGCTCCTGTGTGTGTCATTCAGATGTATGTAAATGGATCGTTTACGCTTGTGGTCATGTACATTTCGGTTAGACTAACGAAGGCTTATCCAAGCTTTCATTCGCAACATAAGCTACCGCCACCGCTGGTTTTAGGGCGCCCTGCACGCTCGTTGAACACAGCCACCGTTCTGGTGGACATCGCCTCAGTGACAATCATTCTGGCTCTTTGGATTGTATGGTTAAGCAGATGTAGATTGTCACACATATTATAGTCATTGCCGCATTTGGTCTGTATCACTCAGCTTCTATAATATTTGGGTACCGCATTTAAGCACACTTGAGATGATTTTTCAAAAAAACAGCGCTTTTTTATGTGAATACCGCGCAAAAATCCCTGCTCCAGTTTGGAGCAAGTGAGGCTGTGAACTACGACATCCCCCCATTGGGGTATTTTGTGAGGCTGGAGGTAGTAGGGAAATGAAGTCGATGGGGTAGAGGAAGGTGAAAAAGTACCTGGCTATTCAGATCCGGTCACCAAAAATTTCAAGCTACATTTCAATTTTGAATGTTGGTCTTCTTACACCAGGGCTAGTCTGATAGTGTCTTCCATTCCGAAACGTGCCGCAAATATACTATATAATATTTTTAGAGAAGCTAACAGTCCACAATGGAGTTCTGGTACCTACCCTGATGTATGGCAGTGAAGCGTGGAAATGGCAGAGAAATGATGAAAGTAGACTGAATGCTGTAGAAATGAGATCCCTGAGGCGTATGTGTGGTAAAACCATGTGATCCGAAAACAATCCAAGGCTGATGTGAGCGTAGTAAGTAAGATTAAGAAAGGGACGCTTAGATGGTTTGGGCATGTTGAGCGAATGAATGAAGAAAGGAGTGTAAAGATAATTTATGACGCGAATGTGAACGGTAGAAGAAGCCGAGGACGCCCAAGGAAGACGTGGCACGATCAAGTAAATCAGATACTTGAGTCGGGCCATGTCAAGAGTCAGAATAATAGAAGAGTATGTATGAGAAGATGTATGAATGTGAATGAGGCAAGGAGCGTGTGCCAAAACCGAGTTGTTTGGCGGTCCGTCCTCTCTGCCTACCCCTGCGGGGAAACGGCGTGATGGTTAGTTAGTTAGTTATTAATATTTTTAATAATTAAATTGTGAAAAAATACAAATGACTCAAATAAAATTAGTTTTAAAGGGATTTGAACCTGCGACTTTCGGATTGCTAGTCAAGAGACTACGAAGCCGTCAAATTACCGAATTATTATTATGTAAACTTTTTTTTTACTAAAATCATAGAAGTCGATGTTAATTAGTTTTTTACTTAAATTTCAATTATTCTAAACTTAGTCAAAAATAATCATACCAGATTTTAGAGCAAAGGTTCCATCAATACCAATAACGTAATAACTTTATTGAATATGATTTAACGTTTTTGTATAATAATTTACCACTAGCAATTAAAAACACGGTTTTTGCTGGTAGGCACACGTACAAACTTCGCGTACGAAGTTAGTTTTACATAAAGCGCGGCGTCAGAGATAATTATTTTGGTCATTGTAAATTCGAAAGTCAAAGACGGCTTAGTAACAAGTGTAAGAAAATCCATATAATTGAATAAAATCCTTGTAGACCACCCCATCTCCCCCTCCAACATATGTTGTGGAAATAAACCGTAGATTAAGAATAATTTGTACCAGTCTGAAGATGGCTTTAACAGCCTGAAACCGTTTACGGTCAAATAAATTAAAGTGGAAATAAGTTTTATATTTGTTTTATTATATTGGTGTAATGGAATTCCACCACTAATTGTCAGTTTTACAAATAATAGCAACATAGTATTTATTAATGATTCGGAAACTTCAGTAAAATTTAAAAAATTAATTTAATTCTGCATACATTACCACTTCTTTCAAACACAAAGCCAAAACTAGAAAAAAAAATTAATTGAATTACGTTGGTGATACAAGTGTATGAAGGTATTCCTTTCAAACTTACTAATTTTAAGAAGGTAGTCATTACGTAGGTATGAATCCTTTTTATCACAAAGATCACAGAATCATACAGTATCACGCGACCACCCAGATCAGTGAGAAAAAAACAAGTTAAGTCAAATGACGTCACACCCACGCACGATGAATTCACAGAGAACAATAATTAACTGTGAGTTTTTGTTCCTAGTCGGCTGATGACAGGTGTATTCCACAGTAAACAATTTGATTATTTGCGTCAATAGACCAAGAGTGATGGGTCATTTAGGATTGCTTTGATACGAGATAATGGAGATTTGTATAGTCGTGGGTTATTGTGAATGAGAGAAATATTATTGTGGGAAAGCATGAATTGAAAACTAATGTGATATCTCTAGCTGGGATGATGTCAACTACCAAGAACCTCCCGGTGGGTCCTCATTTGTTGGAGTATTTGAAGGTTTATTGCTGTAATTACGCGCTATTAACCTTGAAATATTTTGAATCAAGACTATAAGATAATTGCTCCCTATCTTACAAGAATGCTTTCATTATTAAGAAAATAATAATATTGTTTAAAACTAACTAACTATCTATCTAACAATCACGCCGTTTCTGGGCAGCTGTAGGCAGAGAGGACAGACTTCCAAACAAATCGGTTTTGGCACACACTCTTCATCTCATTCACATTCATACAGCGTCTCAAACATACTCTTCTGTTGTTCTAGCATCCCTGACTTCTTCTAACATTAACATTTGCAAGGTATATTCTCTTTACACTCCTTTCTTCGTTCATTCGCTCTACGTTCCCAATCATCTGATTGTCCCTTTCTTAATCTTACTAAATAATCAAATTTAATATTCAAGTTCTGTGAGGGTACTATTCAAGTTCTGTTATTATCCAAGTATATTTAACAAATAAATGGCCCTTGATGATAAAATAACAAAACTTGAATGGACTTTCTCGGAACATTCATTTTTTTATGATGAATTTATTTATTTATTAAATGAATTTTGTACATTGTATAGATATTGTGCTATTTCATCCGCCATGCTGTTCAGGGGTTGTTCCAGGGATGTTCCTGTGTTATGGCGGGTGAAGTTTACAGATAATATAATTTAAAGTGATGAAGTATACTGATTTAGAGAATATTAAAACATACTTTGAATATTAAAAATCGTTCCCTAGGACAACTGCACATCGCTAACGTATAAACGACAGTTGATGTCGAATATGTTAAGGACACTTAGTCATTGTTAACAGTCACTTATTCGTTGGCGATCTGTAGTCATGCTAGGGAACGATGCGAAGTTACCGATAGTTATCCTATATAGTTACCTGATGGATGTTAAAATATTTTTATTGCATGTTGTAATTTTTTTTCTGCTTAATCCTACAGAGAGCTACTAACGCCCAGCCAACAATCAGTCATGGTGGTGCGCATTAACATTGTCGTGAACAATCGCTAGAGGAGGTTTAAAACAATGTAAACTACCCCGAAACTAATAGAAGAAAACGGATAAAGTTGTGGACTCCTCGGTGGTTTCAAATTAAACCGTTTTACGTAGAACTTACTAGAAGGGTTCTTGCAAGTAAAAAAAATCGGGCCACTCCTGTGATTAATTTGCTGAAATATTAAATAAATAAATACCTTACTCGGAGTTTATAATAATATAATAGGAAGTTAGGTCCAAAGCAACTCACCTGCAACAAAAGAAAAACAATTATTAGTCACTTATTCAAACACAGCAAACTTATTTTGTGGCTCCATTTTATTAAAAAATGATGTAATACTTAGTTTTAACCAAGTTTAATGTTTAAAAATCAACATGTTTGTAAGCAATTGCTTCATCAGGGTTTACTTAAAACTAATTCAACAATAGATACAGACTTAAAGTGTCAATGGATAGGCGTGTGTGGGAAGAGGGGTAGGTAATAGGGCACAATTTTAGGGAAGGATGGAAAGAAGGAGAGAAGGAAGAAAGGCTGAGCATTTTTTTGATTACTTTTGTCTGGCAAGCTCAGTGGATTAAGAGCACCTGACCGGACATCAGAAGGGCGCGGGTTCGAGTCTCGTCGGCGGCATGCACCTTTTCTCGGAAGATTGTTTCAATGTAGATGAGTGTTTAAGGCTGATAATTATTTTTTTAGATTTTCACGGCCAAAAGCATTTTCGTTGTTTGTTTTGGGGTGTTAGGCCGTGTTGTGCTACCTCCTTCTTTAGCCGACGTTTCGGACAGCGTTGCAGTGTCCATCATCAGGGCAGATCCGGCAGATCCGTCGATGTGAATTTGTTGTGTTAAGTGCTTATTTACTTTATCGCTTCCAAGTAAATAAGCACACACTTAACACAACAAATTCACATCGACGGATCCGCCGAATCTGCCCTGATGATGGACACTGCAACGATGTCCGAAACGTCGGCTAAAGAAGGAGGTAGCACAACACGGCATAACACCCCAAAAACAAACAACGAAAAAAAACTGATAATTATTGCTCATAATAATTGTTACCCTTTGTGCTATGCATAAAATCTTGTCTTAAACATTAGTTTATCAATTAAAAATAATCGATATTTGACGAGTTAAGGGACTTCACCAAAAAATGTAGACATGATATGTCTCGACGCCACCTAGTGGGAAAGTTAGCACTTACAATGTTTTTCTCATATAAAAATAAAGTTGGTTGTTTGCAGGTGAAAAAGTGTAATAAGCGGTAGTTGTTGAATGAAACATTAGTATATATTGAATCATTTGGCGGGTAAGGGGTAACCCGCCGTAGCTCAGTGGATTAAGAGTACCTGACCGGACATCAGAAGAATTTTAATAATTGTAAACATAGCTAATGCCATTTTAAAATAGCTATTGGATAGGTAGTGCTTAGTTTCACAAGGATAAGACATATTCTGAGAATCTTCCACAACGAATCTCACAATCGACGAATCGACATATCGTAGTTTTGAAATAAACATCACTATAAAAATGCCTTTTCCGATTCCTAAGGGCCATCCCCGTATATTCTAATACCCGATGCTCGTGAACTATTGGGTGGTAAAATGCCATTATCGAATGGCTAAACTTTTCACAATTTTGAACTGTGCCTTGTTCGGAATTCTCACTTCCGGCTTCCAGAGCATTACGTTTAAAGCTCGTATTACATTTTACGAGAATAGCAATCTTTTTAAAATTCAATCAATTTAATGGATGAGCGCTTTTGTTCCAATGATATTGAAGGAGCAAGATAAGCGTTAACACTCACGTAATGGACCATTTACCGATGAGACAGGAAATAAGGCGATAAGCTTTTCTAAAATTTCAAAATCTTTTTCAACAAATCTTGCTTACTTTAACATCTAGATTTTATTAAATAAAATACATTGGTCGATTTCTGATTAAACAATATTGAACACATGCTTTCATGGTCAAGAAAAAAACATCTTCCTAAGCAATATAAGCCATTGGAGCACTATAAGGTGAAGAAGTAATTAATCAATGCGTATCTAAGATTATCTAAAAATTGCTAAAACAGTAAGGTTAAAAATGAAATATAACACGTGTGTAGTGTATGTTGTAAATTAACAGGGTAATTAATATATGTAAATAAAAGTCATTAATAAAATTCATGAATCTATTTATTTATATAAAGACACACACCGTAATGCTTTATGGGGCCAACAGACCTAGCTATAAAAGCTCAAGCGTTATTTGGCTTGGCCTACTTCAGCATATCGCTCGTCATACATTCCCATTGGGAATGTACGGCAACCGATATGCCGAAATACGCCAAACCAAATAACGCTTGAGCTTTTATAGCTAGGTCTGTTGGCCCCTTCAATTCACTTAAATGGCAAGAGACTCTAAAATTATTAAACTCTAGGATGTGTAAAAATATTCCCATATTAAACTCTAGGATGTGTAAAAATATTCCCAGCAGTGTTTTCCTGTTGTTTTTTTCGAAATCATTTCTGTGTAGTAATTGTTTCGCCTAAGTGAAGACAGACAATCAACGCGGCAAAGCATCAAGTATGTGCCGTAGAACGAGATCATCGGCAAATAATGATAGCCTTATTATCTTTATTTATGAAAACCTCGTGTCACAATGTTCGTCCGAGGTAAACTCCGAAACTACTTAACCGATTTCGATAAAATTTGGCTTACTGTATGTAATTTGGTCCAACTTGATAGGATAGTTTTTATCTCGATTATTGACCTCAACGTTTATTATTGCGAATTAAATGTTTTTTATGGGACAATTATTTGAAATTATATGTAAGTTCCATAAGTTTCTAACAGATGGCGGTGTGAGTTAATTTATTGACACAACACTATTGGTTATCTAGGTTAGGTAACCATCCGATAGATGGCGTTGTGTTTCGTTAGCCACAGCAACGCGTGGGCAGGTCAGCTAGTTTATTTATACTAATATACGCCTATACATGCATTTACAAAACATATAATATACAAAATAATTTTGTGGAACAGTAAGTAATCTGGAGGTAAAATATGCTAACTAAATTGTATAGAACCAATGCAGAAGAATAGTATAGATATAATGCTAACATTATTATATAGATACTGTTTGTAGCTATATTCCGTGCAATTGAACACATCTACTACATCTAAGAAAGCATTTCCACTTGCATGAAATATAGGCGCAAGTAGCTAAGTGCCTCAATCCTCATATTGTTGTTGCAATTAAAAAGAAGATTAAGTTGTTATTGTTGGTATGTGGAAGATAATGAAGCTTATTGCAGCTGTGGTATGTGAAAATTTTTACGAGGTACTACATAATAATATCTTATAGTTAGGGGGTTTCTCACCATCCTCCCAATAGCTTATCTACACTAATAACGAATATTTACGATTTACGGTTTATTTATTTATTAAGTTGGAGTTTATAATTCGGTACTCTAACTTATAATTAGTGGCTATATATTGGAAAAGTTGGTCGAGTTTTCTAACCACTGCGAGTATTTTATTTTTATTTTTAATAATATTCGTTATTAGTTTATTAGTGTAGATAAGGTATTGGGAGGATGGTGAGAAACCCCCTTAGAGTCAACACCGGGGCGCTTTGAAATACGTTCGTACCAAAGTACTTGCGTGCTTTGGAGATGTTAACATCTTCGGCCCCGTAGGTGATACACTTTTTTTCATGAAGTAAGATTTACGCCGTAGATGCCGTAGACGCCGTAGGCGTTCAATACACATTAAACAATTGCATGTAATTGTACATCGGCAACAACTTGCAATCATTTATTATGAAGTCCCGCAAGCAGTCTACAGGTAGTCTTCAACTATAATGAATAAAAATAATAATGATTTAATTTACTCCTATATACTACTCATCGCGTCGTCTTAATGTAGGTATTAGAGAGTATGAAATGCTTTAGAAAAAAATAAAACATTCTTGCTTCATCTGCACTCATACATTATTCTCTTTTTTCTGACCCTTGCATGAACTGAATCAAGTTTTTTTACTCTCATGTTTTTCGGGGGCATCGCCAAATCTTTGGCCATTCACAAGCTTTTGATATTTTCTTCTGACACACGATCATAATACAATCCTTTTTCTTATACTTGTACCCTGCATTAGCATCGTGTGCCTTGCATATTATTAGGATGCTCTCGACCGCAAAAGGATCAAACCTGGTTTTTCTACACATACGTTAAATTACCATAACCTAAAAAAACCAAACCGGCATTTACATGTTTACGGATGTCGCGAACTGGTATGCTGTGAAAAGGTTCAGATTTATGGGATAACATGTCAAAGAAAGAAAGAATAAAATATAGATAAAGAAGATGTTTTGCAATGCTATCGACAGAACGCAAAAATATCAGTAACTGCGTTCAATAACACTATTCACTACAACCATACAAACTGTCATGTAGGTATGGACTTGTGTTATTGTAGAAAAATGTATAATTGAACCGCTTTTCCTGTTTTGTTCAGGCCTATTGTAATAGCAGTGTTTCGTTTATCGTAGGTATATCAATGTCATATACACGCCCTATTGTTTGTTTATAAAGTTATTAAACAGTCAACACTCTTAGCAATAAATGTCAGTGAACTGTTTCACAGTGGTTGCGTTTGTTGGTCGGTCCCCTAGTAATACGCACTTCAGCGGGTACTTGAAATTATTCTACAGTAATAATATGTGCTTTTTATGGCCGAAATATGTCGATCGGAACCAACAGTGCATGTAGTCGAAATGGCTTCATTAATATGTCACTTGCTGGACAAAAATTTAAGGGAGTGACACTTAATGGCCAGCATACGATTATTAAATTAAAGCGCTTCTCAAACGAATTATAATAATTATAATTGTAAGCTTTTTCTGTCGAAAATTGTAAAGAACACACTCAATTGACGTCCTGTATGAGATATGCAGCACGAAAAAAAGATGGACAACGTATAATGGAAGAACATGCAAGGTCCTCCATTCTCTCTTGTATTAATTAGATACATATTAATTATTAATTATTTACTATTAATCCGAAATCCCAATATCATACAAAAGGAAAAGATTATTCAAAAGCCTATTGAGTCTCCTTTTCTTTTGGTGGGAGAGCTGATGGTGGATATAGTTATTTTTCAGCAATTTAAAGGACATCCAGTGCAATGGTGTCAATGTGCCCTTTGGGAACTGGTGGAGTGGACATTCTCAAACAATGGGGTTAGAATTCGTCCACATTCACGTTTCAGTATCTTTAACTCCCCATTTCTACGTTCGCGCAGTGGCTGTGACCGCACCATCCATGGTTGAATATTGTCCAAATTTTTGGAGTGGGATCCAAAAGTAGTTGAATTTTATTTTTGTGGGAAATATGCTACTACGTTTACCGCGAATCCTCCATGAATTAGAATTACAATATTTACAACTTAATATAAATATAACATTTGAATCGCTTTCCTAATAAAGCAGTTGCTTGTGTGTCAACTATATATTTTTACATCTATTTAAATTACAAAATTATTATAAAAACTATTAGTAATTTTATAAGAAAATTAAAAATAAAAGTCAATACCATAAACTGCTTGAAGGCAACTATGCAGACAATTAAACTATCAATTATTTTATCATCCCATTGCATGAATCAGTATTCGTATCAGTATTAGGCAAAGTATCGGGCAAATACCGACCTACTGACAACAATACTGACGTCAGTATTCTGCGATTATGTAATGAAGTACAAATACTGACGGCTGCTGTTGTCAGTATACTGATCAGTAAATACTGAGGCGAAATACGAGTAATGTTACGATATTGCGGCACAAACTCATTATAATAATTACAATAAGTATGTAATAAATTTAAGAATGGTACATATTTAGTACAGTACATCACAACCGAAATCATATTTTTTAATAATAAGGTTTCACGATATTTTTTTTCAATCTATTTACACCAATGTCGGTATTTTCAACAATCTGATAGAATGATGCATGACGGAGCTGACAATGGACATTGGGTCAAGTTCAATTACGATCACTGCCGATGGCTAAAATTCCAAATTTCGATATCACGAAATGGTTCAATCATACCAACGCAATAGAGTATTACTACCTACTACTCATTATTATCAGAAGCAATTTGGCATATTTTGAGAATTTAAAAAAATTAATGGATTATTTTCTATTTCCAGGATGATGATGGACTACCCTTCTCATTATCATGTGAATACCCAACTACCCAGTGGCAACGCATGAAAGGAAAGCAAAAGACATTATGCTTATCACTTATCACTAATAATATATTATTTAATCACCGCAATCAAATTAAGGCTCCGTCAAACAGAAGGCGTACTTACCGCGCGTCAAGGCGTCAGCGTAAAGGCTCCTTCAAACAGGCACCAAAACGCCGTAACGTCGCGTACTTTATATTTGAACGGCTTCGATGTGTTCAGTACAACACAACGCAGCGTTATACGTCCGGGACGTTTTAACGCCTTGACGCGCGTAAGTACGCTTTCTGTTTGACGGAGCCTTAATTTGATTGCGGTGATTAAATAATATATTATTTTTTTTTTTATGGAATAATATTATTAGTGATAAGTGATAAGCATATTCAGGGATTTTAACCAGCAATTTTGGAGTACAAAATGACGATGTCTTTTGCTTTCCTTTCATGCGTTGCCACTGGGTAGTTGGGTATTCACATGATAATGAGACTGAGCGCGTACCATGAGATCCGTTTCGACGTGCAGGCTGATCATTAGCGATCAGTGGTAATTTTTTGTTTGTTTTTAATTTATAATAAACATCATCAGACAATAAAATGACAACCACATTTTTTACTCCATATATGCTCAGGAATTGCTGGTTAAAATCATTCAAGTATGTGCTGTTACAATCGCAAGTACAAATACAAAGAAACGAAAGTGAATAGAGGAAAAAATCGTGGATGATTAGGAAGACTTCTTGGCACGAATAAATGAATCAAATACTTGAATCGGTCATGTCAAGAATCTGTAGGTACAGCAGATAAGTATATACGAGTCGATGTAAGATAGAATGAATGAGTGAATACAAAGATGGAACTGTGTGAAGTTTTATTGTCTCTGCCCAACTCCGTCTCAGATAGTTTCATAATAAGTTCTTCTCTATTTATATTTTCACTCCAAAACTTACGGCCGCTGTTTCTAACTTTTAAATCGATTCATCTGAGGCCGCGATCAGCCAAGCATTTTGTAGGGTAGCGCTCGATTTATGTTGTCCCCAAACATCTTATGTTATCTGGCTTCGCCCACTTTCATAGACAATAAAATGACATCAAAGTAAGAACTTTCGAAGTTAAATTAATATTATAGAGTTAATTGTTGGATTTATTATTAATACACGTAATTTATTTAAAATATTTTTATCCATAAACTGACATTTTATATTTTTTAAACAAACGTATATAAAATAAAGTGTCAGCTTGACCGTAGGTACTGGACTTGACACTTGGCTTGGCGAACATCCGAAAACGACATAGTTTTTCGCATAAATTAACCGTTTTTCGTCTCTGCTCCGCACGCATCCGAACTTCTCAATCCATATTAATTAAAATGATAATTGATAAACGCAATACAACAGAAGTGAAATGAGCGCGAAACTTTGTCTTCTATCAAAGTGATATTTCATCGACCATACATTGTGTTCGCGGTATTTTTTATACTCTGTTGACACTTTTAAGAACTAGTCCAAAACTGAGGCGGCCGGAACGAGTTTAATCCACTAGTCCGGCTTCCTTAGGTTACGATAAATGCTTAAGCGATACTTGTGTGTTGGAAAAAGCGTAGTTGTGCACTAATCAATTACTAAGGCAAAATTTTGGCTTAATAATTGATTAGTAGGATTGGGAACAGCGGCCGTTATTAAAAATTCATCTTGGGCCACAGTTTGAGATACACTGCCGCTAATTATTTCCTAACCAATGAATTGCGTTAATTGAATTTGACTAGAGCTACGGATCTAGGGGAAATAAATTTAATGCTTTCGATTTCTTAATTATAAAACAAACAATACTGCCCCCTTGTGGGGACAGATCAAAGGAAATAAGGACTCCGCCGATTGAAGGAAATCTATTACTTCTATTACAGTGTTCAGAGATGAGATCTCGAGGGAAGGAAAAGATCTCGCTATACAAAAACTTTGAATTAATTAAACTAAGTGCTGTTTATAAAAGCGTTGATGTTGCCTTTTAATTATATTTTCGATATCGATTGATGAAAAATAATTAGCAAAAATGTTCTTCGTAAAACTTTGAAAATTCATTACAGATATCTTTGAGATATTATTATGAAGTTAAAAAAATCGTTGATCACAGTCCTAAATGATTCATCTTATTTATTAAGTCTTCTTGACAAATTATACCGTAAAGATTTTTACCACATGATGATTCCGCACTTGAAAAATTCCGAATACCTACAGATTTTTCCGCACACAGATTTTTCCGGATACAGATTATTGGGCACATATTACTCTAAACGCTGATTATTTCGACCAAATAAAGATTTGTAACATTATTTTCCAATATGAAAAATTGCAGGTAAATTTTTCAATGCGCAGGACCTAAAATTTACCTTTAGTTTTGATGATTTACAATAATGTTCGAGATTTATTAGAGTAACTTTGTTTAGATTCAAATGTATTTAAATTCCATACATTTTTTTTTGGGTGGAAACAGCTTTTCGCATGACAAATTTTAGATTTAAAAAATATATTTTTTTTATAAGAATAACTCTCCTTTTTACTTTTGAAGGTTATTCCCATCAATGTTATATAATATGGAAAAAAAACATTAGTCGAAGATAATATTGTTAAGTCTGAAATTTGAACTATAACTTTCACAATTACGACGGTTTTATAATAGGACGCAATGGCTGAATTGGTAGAGCGCACGTTCCGGTAAGACGGGAGATCTGGGTTCGAGTCCCAGTTGCGACCATTATCTTTTATTATTTGTGTCTTGTTCATTTTCATATTTTAATTTAGATTATTATTGTTATCTTCTTCTTTAATAAAAAACATTAATTTTCTTAAGACGGTCATTAAACATATTATATTATTATAACATACGTACGTAAATTCTCTGTATTATTTTTATAGAGTGGCATTAGTAAATTGATTTAATAACATTTTTAAAACATAATGGAATGGCGAAAATATTTATTTTACCTTATTATTAATATTGTGTAGGCTGGTATTAAAATAAATTGTTTTATTTGTGACTAGCTAAATTTCCCGGCTTTGTCCGGGCTTTACACAGAGTTTTTTTTTATGTCGGGTGGAAACAGTTATTTTTCTTGTTTTTGAATGTTTAATGTTCAAAATGTCATCAATTATCAAAATTCTGATATAACGGTGGGAACTGGGGATATGGGGTAGTTTTTCAAAATATCTTATAGACAGTGATCTTCCTTTTGTGTTCATCTCTTGGTCCAGTGTACAAAATTTCATCAATCTTGCAATAAAACTGTTTATTTGTATAAAAATCAAAACTACAGACACTCCTTTAAGAAGAGTCTTCTTTATGTAAATAGATAGATTTTTTAATCCGGAACGAGTGGGTAGATAGTACCTTTTTCAGTCAATAAAATTTATTTGCCTTGTTAGGTTGATATTAGTTCCTAGCTAGATAGATTACCTGTTCTAAGGAACCAAAAGCTCGTAAAAAAGGCCAAATGTAGATATATACGAGTGTACAATTGTTTTACTAAATCAAACGCGCAATTAAACAAAAACGCGTTTAATTAATAAAATTGTTTGCATTTTCTTGGATGTACTTTTGAAAACTCTTAGTTCTATGGAACAAATGCAATCCGGGTGCATAACAAGAATGCATTTTTGCTAGGATGCGATGTCTCAATTTTGTATTCCGCTAGCGTAAAAATTGCATTGACACGAAACGGTACGGATTCCAGGCGTGCCCGGGGCAGTGGAAAAAGTTGCTACACCACTGAGTATAGTTAATTAATAAAATCAGCCAGCCAGTGGGGTCAAATGAATATTAACCATAACTCTGTAGTGTCCGTTTCGGTCCAACTTTCAATATTTCACTATTTTGTCGAAAAGTTTTGAAAAAAAATTGAGTAAACAATTTACTGCTTAATTTTAGATTTTCACGGCCAAAATTAGGTTCGTTATTCATCTATCTCCTTCTTTAGCCAACTTTTCGGACAGCGTTACAGTGTCGATGACAAATCTGCCCTGATGATGGACACTGTAACGCTTGGCAAAAGGAAGTAGCGCAACACGTCATGGGCACCAGGTACTTTTTCGATAATTGATAATGATTATCTTCTTTTTCATGTGAATACCGCACAAGAGTCCCAACCGCTCCCGTCTGGAGCCAGTGGGACTATGGCTTCCCCAATTGGGGTACCTTGTAAGGCTTAAGGTAACGGGGAGGGGAAAGAAATGGAAGAGGAGGGAGGTGGAGAAATTCCAGGCAATTAAGATCTAATCACCAAATACGGCTAAAGCCATTTGAAGCAAGGTTTCGAATCTGATTAGTGGTCTTAACCAAAGGCGATCGATTGATCTGCCTAAAGAAAGTTTGAACAAAGAATTGTCATTGAGATAGTAACTTTCTTTGAACAAATTATTGTATAATCCCTTATTTGAAATTTTTTTAAATGTTACATGAAGTATAACATGGTTTATAAATAAGCAGGTATGTTTTAAGTACCTACTTACAAACTGTAATGTATCATACATAGTCTATGATTATTTCTCACATTGAATTAGTTGTCTATGGGCTCTTCGGGTCACATGGGCTCGTTTACGAGAAGTGACGAAGGTGGGTGTGCAAAGTCATTATAACACTACAGCCCCGCAGACAAAACCTAGCTTCCAGTTAGAAAGGACGTTATCGTTACCGAACTATATTTATAAATTTATGATACGCCAATAAACAGTCACTGTGATCCAAAGAACCTAAGTCTTTTAATAAGCATACTGTAGTACTGGAGAATACTGGTCTCTAGAGAGTCCATAAAAAACATTACACAAATCTTATGGTTTCAGATAAAATGTTAGTTTTGATTAACATGTACATTCTTTGACGCGGGTTGTACAATACTGTTCACAAAATAACTAGTATTGTTTTATTATTCCTTACCCTTGCGAGATCTCCAAATGCAATTAGATTTAATTCGAGCCTCAGTGTGTCACTAGACAGTGGTGGTATTTGGTTTATGGGAGCAATTACCCCACCCGAGGTGCAACGATTTACTCAGAGTCAATTCACTTAATCTTTGACGACTGCATTGGGCTGAGTGCACTAAAGTGACCATTCACGCCTACCTAAATCGTATTACTATTACTCCACCTAAAGCTCCTTTGTAACATATTCGTCTTTCTCATATAAGAGGCACGTAACAGAGAGAGAAGTGTTGTAACGAAGATTTCAATATCGAATATGTATTAATTTTTTACTGGTTTTGAAGATAATATGACAACTAACTACTACGACTACACAATTTATTTATTTATTGTTTTGAAACATTTACAGACCATTAATATGAAAAAGTTATAAAATAATTTAATTAATAAGGAATTATAATGAGTGTAAATGTTAATAATCCACTTTAAAATGTTCACAGAATGCACAGTTTAAGATTGCGTTTTTCTCAATGTAGAGATGTTGACAATAATTAGAAATATCAAGATATAAACAAAAAAATAAGGAGAGGAAAGAAAAATAAAACATAAAGCTTAAAATGTGATGTAAAAAGAGAATAATAAATAGAGTATATGACAACATTGGAGTTAAAATATAACTATTCTCCATGACATGTCATGTCACGTTAGTTGATTGCTTATTTGCTTTTTAAAATATTCAAGACTGCTTTCATAGATATCTATATAGTCACATTATATTTATATATTGTATTACACAGACGACACATTCGAGACACTGGATTGAAGTAGGCAATATTTTTATTAAATAATGCAAGATGGAATATTTTTTACGACTGCTTAAATTACTATCTATTGGGAACTTTGCTGTGAATATTGCTCATTCAATGAGTGGTTGAAGTATAGCGAGAATAATTTTGTGTAAACATAGTTAGCAAAATGTCGTCTTTTTTCTAGGGTTATAAAATTAAAGTGTTGGAGTCGTTCCTCGTAAGATTCTAGTAAGGCATTCAGTCCAAGCTTAAATTATATATATCATAAATAAGACACTTCAATGGTCAGCAACAAATTGGGTACACCATACAGCCACAAACTGGGTACACCATACAGCCACAAATGGGTACACCATACAGCCACAAATTGGGTACACCATACAGCCACAAATTGGGTACACCATACAGCCACAAATTGGGTACTCAATACAGCCACAAATTGGGTACACCATACAGCCACAAATTGGGTACACCATACAGCCACAAATTGGGTACACCATACAGCCACAAATTGGGTACACCATACAGCCACAAATTGGGTACACCATACAGCCACAAATTGGGTACACCATACAGCCACAAATTGGGTACACCATGCAGCCACAAATTGGGTACACCATACAGCCACAAATTGGGTACACCATACAGCCACAAATTGGGTACACCATACAGCCACAAATTGGGTACACCATACAGCCACAACTTTGAATGAAGGTGGAGTCCTTTCGTTGGCAATGATACTGATGATTAAATATTCACAAAACGCTTGTTGTTTAGGCACAACGGCAAGTCTATACGATAATTCGATAGCTCATTGGATTTATATTTTGAAAAATCGTATCATATAAAACCGAGCAGCGGATCCTGGTTAATAAACCTAATTAAAGATTTCAGTAAAAAAGATACATTCATTAATTTCAGGCTAACAGCTTTATTTAGCTACGTTTTAACCCCATCCATTTTCCCCGCCGACGGTTATTGCTTTCGCTATGTTTTCGCTGTAATAGAATTAATAGCGATAACACATGGGGTGAAAGGGTGTACGGAATACCAATGCCCCTGTATGCAAGGGGTTAAATGGTATTCCAT
The DNA here is from genome assembly GCA_951813805.1 of Limnephilus auricula. NCBI lineage: Eukaryota > Metazoa > Arthropoda > Insecta > Trichoptera > Limnephilidae > Limnephilus > Limnephilus auricula. The sequence continues at coordinate 2,667,289 of OX638403.1, forward strand.
CGACCTCTAGGCGTGTTTAATGGCTGGGTCTGAACCGTGGGTTCCCCTTGCAGCAGTTAACCTAACCCTCTAATAAAATACACGGATACAGATATGTCACTTGTAACTTATGTGTGACGCTGATAAGTACGCCATATATTATGTTGTTTTATTAATATAAGGATTATGGGAATAAAGAATATTCGAAATGCTTACAACGGACGCCCAATTGCAGTCCCATAAACTCACGAATCTAAAAAGCCCAGGGCAGAGCATTAGTGCGAATTTATATGAACGACATTGAAGCCAAATCAAGGGTGAGGGGAAATTTCCTTGCAACAATCTTGTATGACAAAATTTTGAAATGATTTGTAAACAAAGTGTATTATTAGCACTAATTTTATTTTATTTTCATATTGTTAATGCAATTATAATGGATCAGAAATTTATTTTGGGTATTTGATGAGACAGGGAGTGGAACGTCATTTAAAGTATAAAGAGGTTAATGCATTTTATTTTATTTACTTATTGTAGGAAAAGTTGACACAAATACATCTTCCCCTCACCCTGCGACTTCAAATTGTCTTCAAATTATAATTATAATTATAATAGGGCCTATTAGTTTGAGGCACAAAATAATAACCAAAATCTGTGTAAAAATAAAATATAAATCTGTGAGAAATAGTTAGAATGCAGGCCACTTCTGTAAGTATAATATATTAAAGTTATATTTACATCTTCAATCTTCGCAAATTCACTGGGTGGCGTTATTTTTAATTAAATGAAAACAAATCACTTTGTATACACCACCTATTTAATCAAAATTATCTACATGTCTCAAAAAAGGTTTTTTGTTTAATTAACGATTAATATGGATTATGTATTACTGCCTATACCTAAAATAATGGAAATTTCTCCGTAAGGAGAAATAAAATCTTTAACTAATATTGATTTATATTGAACAAACCTGAAGATGTTTTTAATTTCTTAATGTATGTGAATATTGAGTGTAAATTGAAAAATAGCAAGTTATTTAAACCTAAAATGTTTTTTTTTATTAATAATTTTTTTGTTTGGAAATTTTTATCAATTGCTGCGTTCCACATTTTCAGAATGTTTCTAAAAATCTTCATGCCATGCCAGATAATTATTGTTGACAAAAAAGGCTTCAATTAAAGCAATCGGAAAAGACACGACCCAAAACAAAAAAGCAGATAAAAGTGGCACACAAATGAAATCTTATTTATTATTTTTTTTTAATTGATAAACCAATGTTCAAGACAAGATTTTTTATGCATAGCACAAAGGGTAACAATTATTATAAGCAATAATTATTAGCCTGAAACACTCGTCCATATTGAAAGAATCTTCCGAGAAAAGATACATATCGCCGACGGGACTCGAGCCCGCACCCTTTTGATTGCCGGTCAAGTGCTCTACCATTAAGCTACCGCGGGTTACCTCCTACTCGCCAAATGATTCAATATATACCTAGTGTTTCATTCAACAATTACTGCTTATTACATTTTTTCACCTGCAAACAACCAACTTTATTTTTATATGGGAAAGGCATGTAAGTGCTAACTCTCCCACTAGATGGCGTCGAGACTATTATGCCTACATTTTTTGGTGAAATAATTTAACTCGTCAACTATTAATTATTATTTTTTAATTGATAAACTAATGTTTGAGACAAGATTTTTTATGCATAGCACAAAGGGTAACAATTATTATAAGCAATAATTATTAGCCTGAAACACTCGTCCATATTGAAAGAATCTTCCGAGAAAAGATACATATCGCCGACGGGACTCGAGCCCGCACCCTTTTGATTGCCGGTCAAGTGCTCTACCATTAAGCTACCGCGGGTTACCTCCTACCCGCCAAATGATTCAATATATACCTAGTGTTTCATTCAACAATTACTGCTTATTACATTTTTTCACCTGCAAACAACCAACTTTATTTTTATATGGGAAAGGCATGTAAGTGCTAACTCTCCCACTAGATGGCGTCGAGACTATTATGCCTACATTTTTTGGTGAAATAATTTAACTCGTCAACTATTAATTATTATTTTTTAATTGATAAACTAATGTTTGAGACAAGATTTTTTATGCATAGCACAAAGGGTAACAATTATTATAAGCAATAATTATTAGCCTGAAACACTCGTCCATATTGAAAGAATCTTCCGAGAAAAGATACATATCGCCGACGGGACTCGAGCCCGCACCCTTTTGATTGCCGGTCAAGTGCTCTACCATTAAGCTACCGCGGGTTACCTCCTACCCGCCAAATGATTCAATATATACCTAGTGTTTCATTCAACAATTACTGCTTATTACATTTTTTCACCTGCAAACAACCAACTTTATTTTTATATGGGAAAGGCATGTAAGTGCTAACTCTCCCACTAGATGGCGTCGAGACTATTATGCCTACATTTTTTGGTGAAATAATTTAACTCGTCAACTATTAATTATTATTTTTTAATTGATAAACTAATGTTTGAGACAAGATTTTTTATGCATAGCACAAAGGGTAACAATTATTATAAGCAATAATTATTAGCCTGAAACACTCGTCCATATTGAAAGAATCTTCCGAGAAAAGATACATATCGCCGACGGGACTCGAGCCCGCACCCTTTTGATTGCCGGTCAAGTGCTCTACCATTAAGCTACCGCGGGTTACCTCCTACCCGCCAAATGATTCAATATATACCTAGTGTTTCATTCAACAATTACTGCTTATTACATTTTTTCACCTGCAAACAACCAACTTTATTTTTATATGGGAAAGGCATGTAAGTGCTAACTCTCCCACTAGATGGCGTCGAGACTATTATGCCTACATTTTTTGGTGAAATAATTTAACTCGTCAACTATTAATTATTATTTTTTAATTGATAAACTAATGTTTGAGACAAGATTTTTTATGCATAGCACAAAGGGTAACAATTATTATAAGCAATAATTATTAGCCTGAAACACTCGTCCATATTGAAAGAATCTTCCGAGAAAAGATACATATCGCCGACGGGACTCGAGCCCGCACCCTTTTGATTGCCGGTCAAGTGCTCTACCATTAAGCTACCGCGGGTTACCTCCTACCCGCCAAATGATTCAATATATACCTAGTGTTTCATTCAACAATTACTGCTTATTACATTTTTTCACCTGCAAACAACCAACTTTATTTTTATATGGGAAAGGCATGTAAGTGCTAACTCTCCCACTAGATGGCGTCGAGACTATTATGCCTACATTTTTTGGTGAAATAATTTAACTCGTCAACTATTAATTATTATTTTTTAATTGATAAACTAATGTTTGAGACAAGATTTTTTATGCATAGCACAAAGGGTAACAATTATTATAAGCAATAATTATTAGCCTGAAACACTCGTCCATATTGAAAGAATCTTCCGAGAAAAGATACATATCGCCGACGGGACTCGAGCCCGCACCCTTTTGATTGCCGGTCAAGTGCTCTACCATTAAGCTACCGCGGGTTACCTCCTACCCGCCAAATGATTCAATATATACCTAGTGTTTCATTCAACAATTACTGCTTATTACATTTTTTCACCTGCAAACAACCAACTTTATTTTTATATGGGAAAGGCATGTAAGTGCTAACTCTCCCACTAGATGGCGTCGAGACTATTATGCCTACATTTTTTGGTGAAATAATTTAACTCGTCAACTATTAATTATTATTTTTTAATTGATAAACTAATGTTTGAGACAAGATTTTTTATGCATAGCACAAAGGGTAACAATTATTATAAGCAATAATTATTAGCCTGAAACACTCGTCCATATTGAAAGAATCTTCCGAGAAAAGATACATATCGCCGACGGGACTCGAGCCCGCACCCTTTTGATTGCCGGTCAAGTGCTCTACCATTAAGCTACCGCGGGTTACCTCCTACCCGCCAAATGATTCAATATATACCTAGTGTTTCATTCAACAATTACTGCTTATTACATTTTTTCACCTGCAAACAACCAACTTTATTTTTATATGGGAAAGGCATGTAAGTGCTAACTCTCCCACTAGATGGCGTCGAGACTATTATGCCTACATTTTTTGGTGAAATAATTTAACTCGTCAACTATTAATTATTATTTTTTAATTGATAAACTAATGTTTGAGACAAGATTTTTTATGCATAGCACAAAGGGTAACAATTATTATAAGCAATAATTATTAGCCTGAAACACTCGTCCATATTGAAAGAATCTTCCGAGAAAAGATACATATCGCCGACGGGACTCGAGCCCGCACCCTTTTGATTGCCGGTCAAGTGCTCTACCATTAAGCTACCGCGGGTTACCTCCTACCCGCCAAATGATTCAATATATACCTAGTGTTTCATTCAACAATTACTGCTTATTACATTTTTTCACCTGCAAACAACCAACTTTATTTTTATATGGGAAAGGCATGTAAGTGCTAACTCTCCCACTAGATGGCGTCGAGACTATTATGCCTACATTTTTTGGTGAAATAATTTAACTCGTCAACTATTAATTATTATTTTTTAATTGATAAACTAATGTTTGAGACAAGATTTTTTATGCATAGCACAAAGGGTAACAATTATTATAAGCAATAATTATTAGCCTGAAACACTCGTCCATATTGAAAGAATCTTCCGAGAAAAGATACATATCGCCGACGGGACTCGAGCCCGCACCCTTTTGATTGCCGGTCAAGTGCTCTACCATTAAGCTACCGCGGGTTACCTCCTACCCGCCAAATGATTCAATATATACCTAGTGTTTCATTCAACAATTACTGCTTATTACATTTTTTCACCTGCAAACAACCAACTTTATTTTTATATGGGAAAGGCATGTAAGTGCTAACTCTCCCACTAGATGGCGTCGAGACTATTATGCCTACATTTTTTGGTGAAATAATTTAACTCGTCAACTATTAATTATTATTTTTTAATTGATAAACTAATGTTTGAGACAAGATTTTTTATGCATAGCACAAAGGGTAACAATTATTATAAGCAATAATTATTAGCCTGAAACACTCGTCCATATTGAAAGAATCTTCCGAGAAAAGATACATATCGCCGACGGGACTCGAGCCCGCACCCTTTTGATTGCCGGTCAAGTGCTCTACCATTAAGCTACCGCGGGTTACCTCCTACCCGCCAAATGATTCAATATATACCTAGTGTTTCATTCAACAATTACTGCTTATTACATTTTTTCACCTGCAAACAACCAACTTTATTTTTATATGGGAAAGGCATGTAAGTGCTAACTCTCCCACTAGATGGCGTCGAGACTATTATGCCTACATTTTTTGGTGAAATAATTTAACTCGTCAACTATTAATTATTATTTTTTAATTGATAAACTAATGTTTGAGACAAGATTTTTTATGCATAGCACAAAGGGTAACAATTATTATAAGCAATAATTATTAGCCTGAAACACTCGTCCATATTGAAAGAATCTTCCGAGAAAAGATACATATCGCCGACGGGACTCGAGCCCGCACCCTTTTGATTGCCGGTCAAGTGCTCTACCATTAAGCTACCGCGGGTTACCTCCTACCCGCCAAATGATTCAATATATACCTAGTGTTTCATTCAACAATTACTGCTTATTACATTTTTTCACCTGCAAACAACCAACTTTATTTTTATATGGGAAAGGCATGTAAGTGCTAACTCTCCCACTAGATGGCGTCGAGACTATTATGCCTACATTTTTTGGTGAAATAATTTAACTCGTCAACTATTAATTATTATTTTTTAATTGATAAACTAATGTTTGAGACAAGATTTTTTATGCATAGCACAAAGGGTAACAATTATTATAAGCAATAATTATTAGCCTGAAACACGCATCCATATTGAAAGAAAATTCCGGGAAATCTTATTTATTTTTTGCATTTACTACCAGTTTAAAAAAGTATGTAGGTACCTAGGTGATTGCTTCCAGATGAAAATGTGAACTAGAAACACATAATATTATTACGAAAGACCGAACCACCCTTAGTTTAACAAGCGACTTGAACTAAGAGAGAACGGGTCGTTGAGATTTACTATTACGAGATATTGGGATCGTTGAAAAACTTGAGAGAATCTCGTTAAAGCTAATGGTTTAGAAAATAGATGTCGATACAAATTGACAAAAGGAAGATGAAACAACCAAAAAGTGTGTCAAGGATGAAGTGGACAAAGGAGTGTAAGACAAATAGAAAAATACATGTTATACTAAAACAATACGCATTTTGAGATGAAATGAACACAAAATAAAGGAAACGTCAGAAAAACTTATCCAACGAAGAATTCAGACGTCAAATACAAGAAATCGATAGTCGTTTTGGAAGAATTTAAGGATGGGTAAATAATAGGCACTACATATATTTGATAGCATATATTACGATATGGCTTATAGGCAACAAATAAGTAAAAGCATACATAATTAAATAGCAATAAAAATCAAAATACAACTACTATACCACTTATAATAAACAGGCAAAAACGAGCATCGTGCAAGATATTAAATTGAAAAAAAAATGTTAGTACGTAATACGAAAATAATAGGCATGAAATAGAGGTAAACAAAATGCCATATTACGCAAGATTTAGTCCCACAAAAGAAAATACTCGTACTCATAATATGCTTCACGTACTGTGGCCCAAATGACCCCAGAAATGGAAACAGCTAGCACACGACACGCCAGCCGTACACAATTTACACATACTACACATGTAGGTACAATGTACACACGTGTTAAAACTACAAGACTCCTCTTCTTCAAGTGCTAGCTCAAACACATTTATACCAAAATAAACACAAAAAGTATCAAATTTTGGGTACACGAACAGGTACAGGACGCGTGTGCTTTACTTGTTGAACTGTATACGGCGCAACTCCAGCTTTTTATTACATTTCTCCGAAGCCATAAGGAAGGAACTTTAAAAGAGCGTTGACACAGAGAAATGTTGATAGAATAGCAATATGTTAGTAATAATAATAACTGAAAAGCGAACACAAAAGTTACTTTAAAACAGCGTCAACAGAAAGATTTTCAATCAAACAAAGATTTTATCACTCTTCTATAAAGTAGATGATAAAGAATGATCTTTGAAATAACATATTCATTTATTAGTAACGTTAGTAGGCAAATACAGCCAATATATTCAAAATTCAATTCAAAACAAATATCTACTAATTTTCCTTTAACACATTTAACACTTCACAAAATTCTCGCAATACTAGAACAAGACTTGCACACCAACTAGAAATACCTAAAACCAAAACATCCTTTGGACAAAAACACTAGAAACCAGGCTTATACAATTCACTTCCAACACAATATAAAACATCTAATCTTTCAGAATACAAAAAACATATATGGAACTGGCTACAATCCTTATAACTCTGAATTTATAATTATACTATCAGTGTGATCACACTCATAACTCTATGGAAATTCAAAATAAATCTTCTTTTGGTCAAAGAAATTATTTGTGTCAGTCTCCACTTAGCGCCTCCGCCCACTCAGGCAACTGAAAACTCTCAACTGCCAACTGCCTTTGTATGACAATGTGATGGCCCGCACACTTCACAATCACACAAAACTCCGTTGTCAATGGTAACGCAAGCGGTGACTTGCGACCATCTTGCGACTGTCACGGCTGATTGCCCTGCTAGTTGCGAGCTGTCAGCTGATTGTTCTTCATCTATGGCTAAACAAGCTTTTTGACCAATCAAGACAGAGAAAACAGCCGGTTTTAGTTGGTTTTCAGTTGCCTCAGTGGGCGGAGCGCCTTATATTTAATATCCTTCCAGAACATATTGACATCTTGTGCACTTTTGAAAAATATTAAATTATCGGTGTTAGAATTGCCATCAATTGGTTCATCTTTGTCCTTTGTTGTTTTATCAATAGGTACCTAAATATTTTTTGTTCTATTTTTGCTACCTTGTAAAATTGTTAACCTCAAAACAGGTTTGTCCTAATGAGGTTAAATATTGAAATGTGAACAATAATACCTACCATGTAAGAAACAATAAATAAAAATACATATATATATATATATATATATATATATATACATCCCGCTATCATTATGGCGTCTTCTAATGGTCCAGTTTCATTCAATCCTGCGTCCGACGGTAATTCTGCGTCCGGTATACGGACGCAGGATTACACACATGTAATTTCAAGTTTTTCCCACTCCTATACCATCATAGAGTATAAATACAAAAACAAGCCAGACGCAGTTTTGGTACCCAAATCAACTGAAATATATGATTTTAGTTCACCGTTTTGCCTCTCAACGGCGCGCGATGGCGCTGCAGTAGACGAGTGTATATTTTTTAGGATATACATTTTTACATTGACCCGACTATCGCAACTCCTACGTTTGGCAACATCGCTTTTTAATGGCGTTTCTTCCGTTGCCTAGAAATGAGAGAACAGTTCAATCATAATAAAACATCGCACATTGCAACATAAGATAACATTAAAATTCACAGAGAAAAACTCTAAACCAAAGTTTGTCTACAAAAAGGGCAAATTGTCGAAGTTATTGATACTACCGAATAAGTATATTTATCCGTAGACATCAATCTAAAATGGTGCCAAATATGACTTCAATAAGATGCATCCTTTAGTTAAACATGTGTAATAAATATGTCAACGTCGTTAAAAAGATGTTGCGATAATATTGTCGTTGTTTACGCATTCAACTACAATACATCGCAGTAATCAAGTGTATCAACCGTCAGAAGCCTGTGAAACTATGGCATCCGCATTTGTCGAGAGGCTAAGGTAGTGGGAGGGGAAGGAGATAATTTTGATGGCCTCCGTGGTCTAGTGTAAGGCTCTTGACTACCAATCTGAAGGTCTCGGGTTCGAACCCGGCGTCCACAAATAAATTTTATTTGAATACTTTGTGTAATTTTACAAAAAATTCATTAAAAATAATATATAGTATATTTGCGGCACGTTCCGGAGTGGAAGACACTCTTAGTATCGCCCCACCATCATTCAGAATTGATATGTTGCTTGAAATGGCTTTATCGGTGTTTGGTGCCCAGATCTGAATAAAGAGCCAGGTACTTCCCCACCTTCCTCTTACTCGGAGTAATCAAGTGTCAGCCGTCCGAAGAGAATTGGGTTTTTAATCGCCATTAACCTGTTCCTTTTTTCAATGACCACTGCATAAAAGTCCCTACTGCTCCCAATCGTCTGAAGCCAGTGAGACTATGGCATCCACAATTGTCGAGAGGCTAAGGTGGTGGGAGGGGATGGAGATAATTTTGACGGTTGAAGGGTAAGACTCTTGACTTCCAATACGAAGGTCGCGGGTTCGAACCCGGCTTGCGCAAATAATTTTTATTTGATTACTTTGTATAATTTCATAATTAATTATTAAAAATAAAAAATAGTACCAATATTGGGACGTTCCAGAGTGGAAGATACTCTCAGTATCGCCCTTGTGTAAGACCACCATTCAGAATTAAAACGTTGCTTGTAATGGATTCAGCCGTTTTTGGTTCCTAGATCTGAATAGCCAGGTACTTCCCCACCTTCCTCTACCATATCTCCTTCCCCTCCCCACTGCCTTTAGCCTCACAAAATATCCCAATTGAGGATGCCATAGTCTCACTGACTCCAGAAGGGAGCAGTTGGGACTCTCTTACGGTATTCATTTTTTTTTTAAAGATGTGAATGAGGAAAAAAGGGTACATTGAAGATCTGGTTACTAAACACAGCCAAAGCCATTTCAAGCTATGTTTCAATTATGAATGATGGTCTTACACCAAGGCGATATCGAGAGTGTGTTCCAGTCTGGAACGTGCCGCAAATACACCTTATATTATTTGAAATCGTGAAAAAATACAAATTTAGAAAAGTAAATTTAAATGCAACAAATGGCTTTGAAAATAATTTGTATATAATTGTTTTTATGATATTTTTAAGTAATTAATCACCTCTTTCTATAATATTTTTGTCTTTTATTCTTTCTGTCTATACTTGTTTGTTTCTTTTCTTATTTTTATTCATGATATTATCCTGACGAAGAAACCATCGTTTTTGAAACATGTAGATATTATAACATTGATTATTGTGGTTTACACAAAGTAATTTGTTTCATGTCAATATAACGATGCCACAAAGTGAATTTACAAAGATTGATATTTCTATCGGTTTTCAATTTGGGTAGATATTATAACATTGATTATATTGGTTTACACAAAATAATTTGTTTCATTTCAATATAACGATGCCACAAAGTGAATTTACAAAGATTGATATTTCTATCGGTTTTCAATTTGGGTAGCGGGTATGGGTAGCGGGTATGGGTACCGCCGCCCCCGGGATACATTTATTGGATAACCGATACCTCTGCCATAGGTCAACCCCAGTGGTTTGCTGAGTTTGGTGACTTAGCAGGGGTGCCCGAGTCCATGTGGGGTGAGGTTTATCCGGGTCTTGGCGGTGTATGCATCAGCCCGCCATTTGCGTGGCAGGCCGGATCGGAAGTGACTGGTTGTGGGAAACCTTTTGATCTCTCCAGCCGGACTCTCCCAGAACCTCGCCTTGCGATGTGGCGGGTTGCGGTGTGATCGCCCAGTGGGAGACACTGACCCCCAGATTCCTGCACACCCCTCATACCTTTTTCCTTCCCAGAACTTCCTCTCCTTCTTTTTCTCAAAATACCCTCCACACAGCATACCCAAAGATGATATGGACTCTGAGGGGAATTACTTTCCTCGGGGCCTCCTGTGTGGAGCTAGTGTAAAATGTACCTACTGCTGTGTAGTAAACGTCATCCTTACCCTTTTCACGGTCAACCTACCAAATGAATGAATCTTCTGTTACATAAAAGATGGCCTTGAAGCACACTAACCTATCATCGAATTCTTTGACCCACATTTCGAGTGTTTATAATATAATTTCATTATTAATTACAATGAAAAGTCTTTTCAAGTGTGGCTCTTGTTTAATTGAGTTTGCCTAAACCTTATGTGATGTTATTATTTATTCGTTATTTTGTTAATTTATTTCAGTCCACGTGAATGGTATTTCTCGGGCACTTTAAAATAGTAATTTGACATGCAATCGGGACCAAATTATTGGCTGAATGTCTACTCCCTCCTATGAGAGTAGTTTCTTATCCTTATCACTTACATTGTTTGGCGACAATGCGTTTTCAAACAAATAATAATTTGTAAAGCGGATATGGGTACCGCTGTCCCGAGAACCATTTATTGGATAATCAAATCTCTGCCATAGGTTACCGCAAGTGGTTAGCTACTTTTGGTGATTTAGCTTGGGTGTTCGGGTTCATAGGGGTGGGGTTTGTCCGGGTCTTGGCGCAGATGCGTCTGCCCACCAACTACGTGACAGGCCAGATCGGGAGAGACTGTGTGATGAAGATGTTTTCATTTTTCCAAAAGGACTTCCTCTCCTTACTTAAAAAAGAACCCGGTGTAAAGCTGATGTAAAAAAAATATGTAGGTATTAATTTTTATGAAGCTGCCGCACAAGTAAAATTTTATTTGATTTATATGTGTTATTAAATAATTTACTAATTAAAAATAATATTTAGTATACTTACGGCTTGTTCCAGAGTAGATCGCCCAGGTGTTAGACCACCATTCATGATTGAAACTTGCTTGAAATAGCTTTAGCCGTGTTTGAATTTTTAGTAAGTAACATTTAAATGTTGGGATTAAGTATCATAAATTAATATCAAGACCATGAATAAAAATATAATAACGTTCCCATGCAGGTATATTATTCGTAATTAAAAAGGTTTTTTTTTTACAATAGTTCCACACAGGATAGCCCGAAGAAAATGATTCCCCTCAGGGTCTATGTCATATTTGGGGATGCTGGGTAAAGGGTTTATTGAATTGTATGGGGGTTCTGGGAAGGAAGAGGGTATGAGGGATGGGTAGGAGTCTTGGGTTCAGCGTGTCCAGGAGTGAAGGACGAATGATTCCCTCCCTCTCACTGCGATACAAGGTGATGTTCCGAGAGAGGCCTGCTGGAGAAGTCAAAAGGTCTCCCTCAACCAGTCTCTCGAGATCTGGCTTGACACGCAATTGGTGGGTAGACGCAGACGTACCCGCCGCCAAGACCCGGACAAACCTCATCCTATGAACCCGGGAACCCCTGCTGAGTCACCAAACGTAGCGGGCACTTGGGGTGCACCCACAATTCTTCCTCCAGATTATGGTCCGACGCTCTGTAGGGAACTCGCTTGCACAGCACGGGTATAAACTGTGCGCCCTAAAGTTTAAGTTTAGACTTACGGAATTCAATGCTTCGTTTGTGTGGAAGCACTATAAAACCATACACGATTTTACTTGAATGGCAAGCCAGAGATTTCACTGAGAAGTTTCGTTGGGAGGTGATGTTGACAATAATCCTTATCTTTTTACGGCACCAACCTTCGACCAAGTATAATCGTACCAACCGATCATTAAAAGTAACAGGCAATGTTCCAGGAGGATGAATGAATCTCTTGCAACGGGCGGCCTTGAATGAACCCACATGTTTTGGGACATTCACAGAATTTTTGTTTATAACATTCATTATTCATAACTCATAACAAACAAATCTTTCATTAGAGGTTCAGGTTAGTGAACCAATGTTATTGTTACTGCAATATGAATCCTGAAGATTATCACATTTAGTTTAAAAATATATATTTTGATAACTTTCAGTATTTCAATAACAATGTTGTAAAACAAAATAAGTTTTATGTAACCGACTTCAACACGCTCTGAATTCGAATTCCCAATTGCGAAATAATCATTAACTGTGTTTTTTTTTTAAAATAAAAACCTGAAAGTTTTGCATCTATGTTAGTACTGTGATGAAACTTTCTTAACTTGCTGGATCTATACCTATCTTCGAGATATTCACAGACTACCGTTGCGCATTTATGAAATAGTCGAAATTAGAAAATTAAAAAACGTACCTATCAAGAATTTGGCGATATAAACCAATAAGTAGATATTGTTTTTTTATCGTAATGTTGTAAGTTTATGTAGTAAGTAATCAGATGGAAAGGAAAGCCGATGTATCCGGTTCTAGTTTTTTATGTTTTTTTAATATGAATACCGCACCGCAAGAGTCCCAACTGCTTCCGTCTGGAGTCAGTGACACTATAGCATTCCCAAATGGGGTGTGTTGTGATAGGGAGGAGAAGAAGATGGGGAGGAGGAAGGTGGGGAAGTATCTGGCTATTCAGATCAGGTCAAACACGGCTGAAGCCATTTCAAGCAACTTTTCTATACTGAATGGTGATCTTACACTAGAGTAAAAGATGCTTGTGCCTTCCACAAGTATCTTCAACTTTGGAACGTACCGCAAATATTTATTTATTTATTTATTTATTTATTTATTTATTCATTCATTCATTCATTCATTCATTTATTTATTTATTTATTTATTTGTTTATTTATTTATTTATTTATTTATTATTTATTTATTTATTTATTTATTTTTTTATTTATTTATTTATTTATTCGTTCATTGATTCATTCATTCATTCATTCATTCATTAATTCATTCATTAATTCATTCATTAATTCATTCATTCATTCATTCATTCATTCATTCATTCATTCATTCATTCATTCATTCATTCATTCATTCATTCATTCATTCATTCATTCATTCATTCATTCATTCATTCATTCATTCATTCATTTATTTATTTATTTATTTATTTATTTATTTATTTATTTATTTATTTATTTATTTATTTTATAGAAACAAACAGTACATTGATTACAGTGTGATGACAGAGTTTACAGATATTAAGTAATATTTCATGTAATATTTACTAGGTATAGTATATTATTTTTTATTAATTAATTGTGAAATAGCACAGATTAATCAGGTAAAATTTATTTGCGCACCCCGGGTTCGAAATCGCGACCTTGCGGATTGCGGATCAAGAGTCTAACCCCTCGACCACAGAGACCGTCAGTTAGTTTAGACTTGAAAAAACCGAAAGTCACTTTATCAAGTCAGGGACTGATGGCCTGCGTGGTCGATGGAGAGTCCCTGGTTGAATTAAAAATAATTTGTAGTATATTTGCGGCTTGCAGCAGATTGGAAAATATTCTCAGTATCGCCCCGGTGTAAGGCCACAATTCAGAATGGAATCGTTTGGTGACTAGATCTGAATTGCCAGGCATTCCCCACCTCCCTCCCTTCCCCCCTTCACCCTTTACCTTCAGCCTCACAACACATCCCTATCGATGAAACTTGATTGGGGATGCCGTAGTCTCACTGGCTCCAGACGGTTGGTAGCAGTTGGGACTCTTGTGCGGTAATCACGTTAAAAAACGAACACGTTAATGGCCCCATATTATCTATTCGGACGACTGACACCTGAACATTCCAATTATTACTGTTACATTCTACAAAAACTTGCTAAAGCATAAAAAGCATGAAAACATGGTATAGATGTACACTTTGGATGAATTTGAGGTCAACTTATAAGGTTCAATGATAATTGATTATTTATATGAAATCGCGTTAAGATGATAGACTTCGCTTTTCAGCCCATACAAAAAGGACGCCCGGGAAAAAACACTTTTCTACATCGAAAATTGCACAAAATAAATATATATTTTTTTATACTGCCTTCTAGAGGGTGAAAACTATATCGGTATGTTTTTGAATTTTCGATGCGTTTCGTATTAACGTAAACATTCCCTGTCAAACATGTACGATTTATCAAAAAATATTATTTAAGGAAAAAGTGCTGCTAACTCAACTCTCATAAAGAATTATAAAATTATAAAAAGTTACCGACGTAGCTTCTTCTTTCTAAAAACCATATATTTATATTAATTAATTTATTTTTACGACCGGTTTCGCTTTCCTCAACCAAGCCGTAATGATGCTAGAGCAAAGCGAAACCGGTCGGTAAAATAAATAAATTAAAGCTCGTGGTTTTACACAAAAAGTACCCCCCCCCCCCTGCCGTGGTGCCCGACACAACCGATATTTTAGAATGTGCTAAAAAGTTTGGGAAGACCACCATTCAGAATTAAAACGTTGCGTTGCTTGAAATGGCTCTAGCCGTGTTTGATTATCCAGGTACATGTAGATTTGAATAGCGAGGTAATTCCCCACCTTCCTCTTCCCCATCTTCTTACCCTTCCCACTTACCTTCAACCTCACAAAATACCCTAATTGGGGATGCCATGGTCTCACTGGACACAGGCGGTCGGGAACAGTTGGAACTTTTGTGCGGTTTTCACGTAAACAAAAAATCTGCCTTCCATATATTTTTTGTACGTTGCCATATATATTAATTATTATGGTGTGGAAGGTTGCTAGATTTAGTTTATAAAATTCCGTGAAAGATAGTACAAAATATTTCAAACAGCCTGTCATAGATTATTATTGTATTTATAATACGTGATCATGTGTGTCACGCCACTCTATTATTTTTAATTAAGAGAAAAACAATGAACTTCATTAATTAGTTATTTGAAAACTTACTTACTTATATGTGTAAATAACTAAAATAAAACATTTTCTCTTCAATTATGAGTGTTTTCATAGTAAAAAAAATATATATGAGATATTGGAGATGTGAGTGTAATGAGTAATAAGTAAGAATTATTAGAATTGGACGCTTAGATGGTTTGGGCAAGAAGAGCCAATGATCTATGAAAAGGTTGTGAGGAATATATATTTCATGAACTAATGACAATTGGTAGAAGAAGTCGGGGATGCCCGAGGAAGACATGGCATGATCAAGTAAACCAAATTCTTGAGTCATGTCAAAAGACAGAATAACAAAACGGTGTGTGAATGTGAATGAGGCGAGGAAGGAGTGTCTGTCAATACCGAGTTGTTTGGCGGGTTTCTCTGCCTACTCTGTTGGTTAGTAATTGTTAAATAATATTTATTTATTATTAAAGGCAAAATTTTTTTTCTCCCGCGAACGTAAATGCAATAGTTACCTATAACTCGAAAAAGTACCTAGCGCGTCAATAATGATAGATCTGATAAGCATTCATGCATTTTAATTAGATTTTTTTTTCTTTGACAAAATACTATATTTAATGCATTCTTTTTCATTAAATGATTTAAAAAATATCAACGCATGTGTTTTTTTTATGAATCACAAGATTCCCAACTGCTCCCGTCTTGAGCCAGTTAGACTGGCATTTCCAATTGGGGTATGTTTGTATGGGTATTTTGTATGGGTATGAGGCTGAAGGTGATGGGGAGGGGAAGGATGTGGGGAATAGAAAGGTGGGAATAGAAAATTAAAAAAGAAATAACACAAATTCATTTTAAAGAAATATTTTGGCATGCCGGAACCTCTTATTTTATTCAAATTTCCGTGTATCTTTTATAGACTACTAGCGAGTACCCAGCATGCGTTGGATTGCCACTCAAAGTAAGTGTTTGTATTGATTCTGTTTATTGGAGCCCTTAAAGGAACACAATATTTTTTGTTTTTGTGCGTACACAAATAAATCAGAAGGTTTTCCGACCCTTGAGCAGGCAACATACAGCAGTCAGAAACATACGCGGGTAAACTTTACAACCCAACCAAATTTCATCAAAATCGGATGAATGGTATAAGAAATAATTTCATAATGCTAGAGCTCACTTGAACTATATGTCATGTACACGAAAAATCACAAAAGTTTCATCTGCTTTGCGAATGCTTTAGGTACCGCATAAGCGACAAACAGGGAAACATTCATTTTTATATTAAGATTCGCGTTTTTGGGTATCTACATTTTTATATTTCATACGCTTTTAATGTAATTCTAATTTTATTTTACGTAAATAATTCAATTTTTTAATCTGGTTATACTGAACTAAAACTAATAAGATTTATTAAAATGCTAACAGCTATTGTTTTCCGTTTCAGAACAGAAATCGTATAGTTAGGCCGGTAACGTAGTTGCATCTATCTATATAAATTGTCAATAAAAAAATTGTCGCAAAACCAAAGATAAAAAAGCTAATACGCCAAGCTACCGTTTATGTGCTTCAATTATTTTTGTGTTTTCCAAAAACCTACAGAATAATTAAAGATATAACATCAGATTGCAAAAAAATCCAAGAAATGGGTGAGATATCTTTCTCTGAAGTCTACCATTTCTTTATAATTAATAGGTCATAATTATTTCTACTAATTATCATGCAGTAGTAATAATTACCCACTTATATCTAGAGTTCATTATTTAAAGCTAGCTTAAATGCTTTTTATAAGTTTTATATGTCGCTAAATGCTTTTTATAAGTATAAATAATAAATAAACTTAATGTTTTTTTTTATATTATGAGAAAACCCAACATGCCATTGCCATGGTTCTAACTACCCGGAGATGGTGGGAACAATACACATTTAATTGGAGACTGTTG
Source organism: Limnephilus auricula (assembly GCA_951813805.1). Taxonomy (NCBI): domain Eukaryota; kingdom Metazoa; phylum Arthropoda; class Insecta; order Trichoptera; family Limnephilidae; genus Limnephilus; species Limnephilus auricula. The sequence goes on from OX638403.1 coordinate 2,684,694, forward strand.
TGATGCCGAATGAAACCAGGGAGGAGAAGAGCAAGGATGCGAAGTTCCCACCAATACAGATCTAGTCACTAAACAAATCTGATCACACTTCAAACAACGTTTCAATTCTGAATGATAAGTCTCAATAAATCTCATACCAATTTAATAAATTTTCAGTGCGCATCGCCGCTGGGTTGATTAGAGTCCGCGACGTATGCGCCAGTCATGTTGGCGCCTTCATATTTTATAAATACCTATAAAGTCGTCCAACCAAAAACATGAACAAATAAGTGGCAACGTTGTGGGACGTCGGTTTGTCGTCAACATGAAATTATATATATAATTGGACGCTACATTGTTTACTACATGAAAGAAAGAATACGCAGGATGCTGTACTGCATTTAATATAAAAGGAGTTCAGTTTGATGGGACGATGAAGGGCGTTTTTTTCGTTTTGTATATTTTCAAATTAATGTTTTTCAAAAATTTAAATACCTAGCTATAATCAAACACTTAAAAGATAGTATATACTTTAGTTAAAACTATGTAAAATCAAGTCCTTCAGGTAGACGCGGTAATGTCGATTAGATGAAAGGATGCAGAAATGATAGCGGGATGTATATATATATATATATATATATATATACAGAGGATGTTACACAGGAATAGTTTAAATAATTAGCAAAAGCCCATCAAACAAGTTTTTATCCTCATTGTCCTAAGACCTAAGCTATTGGAAATGTACTTTAAAAATGCGTTGACATTGGAACTTTTGATCGAAATATCGAAAAGTTGCAGAATACAGTTGTTTGGTTATTTGGCTAGAGCTAATATGAGTTTTTTTTCATGTTCTCCGTAAAATGATTTCACACCAATATATCGTGGAGATGTTTAGAATCAAACGGTGAAATCTTCCCTTTTACTAAAAGGGTTATTATTACTCTTCTCCGAGGTAGTAGACAAACATCTCAAAAATAACATCAACCTACAGACGTCTCGGTATATATATATATACAGAGGATGTTACACAGGAATAGTTTAAATAATTAGCAAAAGCCCATCAAACAAGTTTTTATCCTCATTGTCCTAAGACCTAAGCTATTGGAAATGTACTTTAAAAATGCGTTGACATTGGAACTTTTGATCGAAATATCGAAAGAGTTGCAGAATACAGTTGTTTGGTTATTTGGCTACAGCTAATATGAGTTTTTTTTCATGTTCTCCGTAAAATGATTTCACACCAATATATCGTGGAGATGTTTAGAATCAAACGGTGAAATCTTCCCTTTTACTAAAAGGGTTATTATTACTCTTCTCCGAGGTAGTAGACAAACATCTCAAAAATAACATCAACCTACAGACGTCTCGGTAGAATTGCCAATAAAGTACTTGAATTTAAAGTGATCATTACTCATCTCATATACGGCTTCGTTGCTAAGGCCAAAATGTACCAAACATTTTCCCGGTAGCAGCTCCACATAATTAGCAATTAGACTAGACTCAAGAGTGTTCTCCTGGTTAAGAGTCGGTGAAATCTTTGATGTTTTAAACGATGATGATTGTAATAAATATAAATCTACAAGATGTAAAACAGTTGTAGAACATTGAAATACCACCAAACTTCATGTGTGATGTACATGTAAATAACATTTGTTTTATATTGCAGCTACACTTTATTTTTAAAAAAATCATGGTACAGGTGATGATAGAACGTACAAGTTGTGCTTGTAGGTAAAAGTGGATTATACGTGGGTACACAACAATAAAATGAGAAAACTAGATTTTATTTTAATAATAGGGGCAAATTAAAAAATATAAGTCAACGTCAAAACGTAGATTTTTTTATTATCGTAGGTATTAGGCAGGGGCGTACACTCCATATATGCACATAAGCACTGCCTACGCCTACCCTACCGTATTTGTTAAACATAAGCATGTAAATAATATTATAATTTATTAAATTATTGCTAAAAATAAATACACACTTGCAAAAATAAACGAGAAGCAACTGAGCAACCGAAACTACGCGAGCGCCACATCAAACGGCATACTAAAAACGTGGCATACACTGTAACTAGAAACTACACGCGCGCCCTCCTAGTGCCTCATTAAAATGCGGCCTAAGCAGGCATTATTTCTGCCTAGAGCTTCATACAAGATATAATATCAATTTTTACGAAAAGCACAGAGTTTTAATTTGTTTCTATGAGTTTCTTTTTGTTCGTATTAGGGAGTGTTTTATGGAACAAAATTAGCAAATGTCAAACATCTGTTGTTATTTGTTTCTATCAACTAGTTGTCTTTCCTAAATGCGAATTGTCGGTTGAAAAACGTTTGACATACTTTAATTATGTGAAATCTGATCAAATATGGAAATTTTAAGCTGTGAAACTTGTTGTAGTGAAGGAAATAATGTGTGTTTAAGTAATTTAAAAAACAATAGGTTTTCTCGGTTATTTTTTATCGAAAAAGACGAATAATTAGTATGGGGAGACGTACGTCTAAATTAGCGTAGACTACGTAGCGAAAACTTGTACGAAGGGAGTTAGTTATCTGTGGTAAATTTTTTTATTTATTTGAATCAGTTCGGTGGTTTTCCTACTGCCTACCCTGGTCAAAAACTCTGTGCACGCCACTGGTATTAGGTATATATAAAAGCAAATTTTGAATGAAATAAAGTCGATATTGAGTTATTAGTCAAACTTTTGGGTACGGAGAATAATCAATATTTCTCATCGGAACCGCCATGTACAGTTGCAATCGCACGATCGCAAGTTCAAAATTTCAATTCTCGGCCCACTAGGGCTATATAAAATCTGTCGAGTGCTATACCATCCAATTATTTACATAACAACATATTATAGGCAGGAAACATGAACATTATTAACTAGAAACTAGATTAGCCTGGTAAGTTGTAAACCTGCCTTCAATTTATTAGAACTCACATTAAAAATTCCTTAGGTCTTTGAAGTTTATGAATGCAGGGGAATGTACACGGATCTCGCGCATACTTCTACCGATCGATTATTATCTATGTAGGTACTTTCGTTCGCCATTGCATTGCTCGGAGGAATTCCGGAAATTTTTAGGTGCATTTTATGGACAATCAAGAGGAGCAAGTCTTTGCCGCCTTTCTCCAGTAATTGTCAAAATAGTTCCCGATTGAAATGGCTCGGGAGTTGGAAATAGTTGCGTTGGCCTATAAATTCCATACAAAAAACTCAGAGCTCTAGGTACGTTGGAGATCCTACGTTTTGTTTAAGAAAATATAGGCTTCATTATTGAGATAAAGGCTTATAGAAAATTGAAACTTGAAAACGTTTACTTTTGGAATACTTGTTGACAGTTTTCTTTGTAAGAATTCTTAGTAGATATCATTAATTCTTTCAATATTCAATAATAAAAAAAAGATTTTATGGTATTTAATGAGATACTAGCTGACCCGCCCACGGAACATAATGCCATCTACTGAATGGTTACCTAACCTAGATAACCAAGTGTTGTCAATAAATTAACTCACACCGCCATCTGTCAGAAACTTATAAAAAATTACAAATAATTTCAAATCATTGTCCGATAACAAACATTTATTGAACATTTAATTCGCAATAATAAATACTGAGGTAAATAATCAAGATAAAAATTATCTTAACTATTAAGTTGGACCAAATTACAGACAGTAAATCAAATTTCATCAAAATCGGTTAAGTAGTTTCGGGGATTTATATATAATATATATTTGAGGCAAGTTCCAGGCTGTAATAGGTATCGCCATTGTGTAAGACCATCATTCAGAATTGAAACATTACTTGAAATGGTTTTAGCCGTGTTTGGTGACTAGATCTGAGTAGTCAGGTATTTTTTTTCCATTTTCTCTTCCCCATCACCTTCCCCTCCCCGTTACCTTCAGCTCCACACCATACCCTATTTAGGGATGCCATAGTGCCACGACTCCAGGCAGTTGGGAGCAGCTGGGACTCTTAAAAAAATATATTGTAATATACTACCGCAGACCCGTGAAGAATCGTTATTCTGAAAGCATTTATAAAAAACATATTTGCCCCATAATCATTGCCTTTCAAAAGACCACCAAAAATTTACCATTCGAATGAAAACCGTTCATAAACTTGAAAAATAAACTGTCAAAAATGTAAACAAATAAATACCTACACATTCTAATGTAGAAATATTAATTTATAAAATAATGTTTGTACCTACTCTAATGCCACTCTTCTAAATTCTTCACACAATTGAAATTTTTAACCGACCCTTAAATTCAAAGCAAATTTGAGTTTATTGAATGTGAATAAATTCACAGGAATAAATTTGTAAGAATTTTTTCACTTTACTTCACAATGTGAATAAATTCGTAGGAATTTTTTCACTTTATTGCTCCTACAAACGAAATTAGTATGTTGGATCCAACAATAAAAAGGTTTTATTATTATTTTTAGTACGTGATGTATTGTTTTTTTATGGCAATTGCGTAGCTGCGCTTAATACTCGCCCCATTAGGGTTGTTGCAGACTACATTAACGGGGGGCAGGATCCAGGAGACCAGCAGGGCGAGGAGTGAGGTGGCAGGAGTGAGAAGGCTGTAAGTCTTCGCCACCTCGGTGTCAGCGGCAGAAGGGTCCTCCGCCTCCACCGGCATAATTGCGGCCAATTGCCCGTGCATAATGAAAAATCTATACAGAATCCTGCAATAAGTGCCGCCACTTAATGGGGGTGTGACAGGGGATGAAGTACGGGGATGGCAGAAAATGGGGGAGTGGAGGGGAAAATAAGGGACGATAGAGCCCAGCACAGAAGATCTGCCATGTTAGCAGTATTGAGGTACTCCTACCAACTGAGAATTAGTCACACTCCCTAATTTTTGTAGTGGGTCGCTACTTATGAAAATAATATTTTTTATTTCAGCGTGGTTGTGTGCAAGATCTTATTTATTTATTTATTTATTTATTTATTTAATTTCAACGGTATAAACATACCATAAACAATATTTACATTTCACATTAAAAACCAAAAGCATATATTAGGAATAATTAAAAACAAAAAAGAGAATGACAATTGATTGTGGCATTTGATTGTGAAATGACATACGAGATATGAGCAAGAGATACAAGTACAAACAAATTTTATAGTACAAATAAGGTAAACTTAGATTAAATTAATATTGGTTGAAAATATATGATAGCATAGCCCTCTTGTACCTACTTTCCGTGCAGTTAAATATATCCGCCACATCTGCGTATCTATTACTAACTGCATGCAACCTAGGTACAAGTGAGTTTTTGGAATACTCAGTCCTGGTGTTGTTGCATTTAAACAGAACTTTGGAACGAGTTGCTCTCGTAGGTATATGAAATTCAATGAGGTTAGTTAAATCGGAACTGTCTATACTACCATTTACAATTTTGAACATAAATATTAAGTCGGATATAATTCTTCGATCTGAGAGTTTTAATAAATTTAGTCCTTTCATCAAATAATTATAGTTAATGTTTTCAATGGGAATACCGAGTTTAAAATTAATGTGTCTTAGGAATTTATGTTGAATTCTTTCGATTGAATCTGAATGTAATTTATAATGGGGGGACCAGATCGAGGAGTTATATTCGACTTGACTACGAATTAGGGATGTATATAAAAATTTTAATGTTGAAATATTCCTAAAACCTCTAGAATTTCGAAGAATGAAGCCAAGCATTTTCATTCCTTTATTATTGATTGTGTTTATATGGGATATAAAGTTTAATTTAGAGTCGAAAGTTATGCCCAGATCATTAATTTCTTCGACAGAGGTAAGGGTTGAGTTGTTAAGTTCATATGGATGAATAATTGGTTGACTAATTCTGTAAAATCTGATTGAATGACACTTATTTATGTTCAGATAAAGTTTGTTAAGAGAACACCAATTAATTAATCTGTTTAGGTTATTTTGTAGACAGATACAATCTTCAGCGCTTTTTATTATTTTAAATATTTTTAAGTCGTCAGCAAAAAGTAGTACATTTATGTCTTTATCAAATATATTAACAATATCGTTTATAAACAGTAAAAATAATATTGGACCTAAATGAGACCCTTGTGGTACACCACTGGTAGCTATAAATTGATTGGAAATGAACAAATTGATTTTTACAAGTAGAACTCTATCAGATAGATAGCTAGCAAACCATTCTAAAAGTTTTCCATCTATACCGAGCTTGCGTAGTTTAACCAGGAGAATTTTATGGCATACTTTGTCAAAGGCCTTGATAAAGTCCGTATATATGGAATCGACTTGAGTTCTGTTAGCTAATGCGTCCGATATATAGTTTTCATATAACGAGAGATTTGTCAGAGTTGATCTGCCTGACAGAAATCCGTGTTGATTCGGAACAATGATATGGTTAATACATGGTGAAATTTTATCAAGTAATAGTTTTTCAAAAAGTTTCGGAATTACAGATAGCTTACATATTGGTCTATAGTTAGTAATATCACTTTTATTACCCTTTTTGAATACAGGTGTTAGATAACAACGTTTCCAAATGTCAGGGAAGCAACCTGTGTCAAGGGATTGATTAAACAATAAACAAATCGGCTCAGCCAGTGAAGCAACGCAATTAATCAGGATATTAGGATGTACATTATCAGGACCGGCCTTTTTGTCTTTGTCTAGAGATTTGATTTTAGATTTCACGTCGTCTATTTTGATATGTACAGCAGGGATATGTATGCTCTCGTTTAGGGACGAAGGTGGTATATAATTATCTGGGATATCTTCGTCATAGACACTTTTGAAATAATCAGCAAAATAGTTAACTTTCACTTTCATATCAGTACTACTATTTTCTTTGAAGTGCATTGAGATGGGTAAACCTTGTTTGTTTTTTCTAAGAGAGTTAATATGAGTGAAAAAGTTTTGTATGTTAGTAGGTATAGAATTTTCGATTCCATTTATATAATTAAAGTACGATTTTTTTGACAGTTTTTTACATTGAGTTCTGTAGTTATGAAATATCTTGTAGTCGTTAAGGGAGTTCGATTCTTTAAAGTTTTTGTGTGCAATTTTTTTACAGATAACTAGGTTAATTATACGTCCCCTATCCTGTTTGACTTTTCAAAACGACAAATAGCAGACCTAAAGTAAAATGTGCTTTTTAGATATTTACAAATTTACTGATACAATAAAAGTTAGCTTATCATATTTAGATCTTCTATTTAGCTGTTCTCGGTTATTTCCAACAAATATTCAGAATTTCACGGGTCAAACAAAATGCCTTAAATATCAACTAAAATCAGTTTTGCAAAACGAACTCCTACAAAATTGATGTTTCAAATCGACAAACAGCTTCTTGGCTGTTTCCAACAGATATTCAGAATTTCACGGGTCAAACAAAATGCCTTAAATATCAACTAAAATTAGTTTTTGATGTTTCAAATCGACAAACAGCTAACTACGCCTAGGTAAAATGTGTTAGCGCTGCTATTTGTTTTAAATGTTTCTTTAAATAAATAAAAAATAGCGATACTGATAAACTAACGTCGACAGCTTAATTTACCATACAGGTTCTGCTAAGATGTCGATATGACTGTATCAGCTATATTAAGAAAATCTTAAAACAAAAATAAATTACGGTTTGTCTTTCATTTTCTATGGTCGTAACTTTCCTTCAAGAGTCATTTCAAGTTAATAGATCATTTCATGCTAAATGATTCCTAAACTATGGAGCACTTGTTGAGTCTTCTCGCGATAGAGACGAAGTTATTTTTTTTTTTTTTTAATATATTATGTATTACATATTCCAATGATCTTTGGCTGTCCAACTAGGAAATTTACCTGTTTTAGGATAGTCAAAATGAACAGATTTATTAATACCCAATTATTGTTTTGTCTATTATATTAATAATAATAATAATAATAATTGGATAATTTGTATAGCGCCGTTTTTGTGAGAAATCACCTCAAGTATTGTATTGACTTTTACTTAGTACATACACTTCATAAAAAAATAAAAGTTTTAATGGTTGATACAAGAAGTTGCTTATGAATGTAAATAAATATTTTTAAAATAATATAAATGTAAAAAATAAAAAATAAAAAAAATTCTATAATAAAAAATAAAAATATTTAAAAAAATTTAATCTTTCCATGAAATTTTGTTTTGATTTTGATTAATTAATAAACTAAAGAATCAAAAATACATAAAAAAAGAAACGTCAGTAGAGAATAGATCAATGCAATGATGAATTTATGGAAGCGATCTTTTGAAAAATAATGGAAATGATTCATGAAATCTGGAAGCTTAACACAAAAGGGATACACATAAGTGCCATACATAATTTTAATAAAATAAATACTAATTAACCACTCGACCGCTTTTTTCCACATTATGGCACTATTTCCAAAAAATCGGATTGCTTTGTTGCTAAAATGTGGCAAATTTTCAAAAAAAAAAAAATTATTAAAACGACTATATAATATATTGTACATTCAAAAATAACAAAATAAATATTCTCTAGATACTTTAAAATGTTTTAAGGTTAAAGATTAAATATTTTTTTTTTTATAAATTCTGTAAATATGTGATAATAGACAAAAGATAGGAGAATTCTTTAGCTACACAGAACCATAATCAGTTTTTATGTCTCCATATTCAAATTCGGAGGTATGATTTTTTTAATGTGGGCGGAAAAATTTCCTTTGGCAATCCGAGAAAAATTATTTTAATTGCTCTGTCGCTCCAGTGGTTAAAGACGTTGTACAATGCTAGGAAATCTATCGTAGGTCAAATATATCTAAAATAGCGTAGCTAGACGTACACAACTCGCATATATTAAACAACTATATCTAATTATTTGCAGATCATTAAATACTTCCACAGGCCATTAGACAAAACACAACATATTTTAAATATGGGTCAGACGTCAAGTCTTGGATCATCAGCCAAGACATATCTAACATCAAATATTTTATCAAAACCAAATTATAAGTATGCATTTCCAATGGTACTATGCTGATTTTCATTTACTTTATGGGGCCAACAGACAAAGCTACAAAAGCTCAAGCGTTATTTGGTTTGGCGTATTTCGGCATATCGGTTGCGTACATTCCCAATGGGAATGTATGACGAGCGATATGCTGAAGTAGGCCAAGCCAAATAACGCTTGAGCTTTTATAACTGTGTCTGTTGGACCCCTTAAACGTAACATTGTGTTGTTATTTGTATTTTTGTTATAAACTGAGCATCCACCTGTATGCATTTCCAACGGTACCATAAAGATTCTATGTTATTTTAAATGTAATATTGTGTTGTTTTAAACTGCACCTGCTTTCAACACATGATTCCTAGTGAGACATGCAGAGCATTACTAATTGTACTTAGTCTAGAATTAATAAAGTGAATAATAAAAAAAAAATACGAGTGTGCTTTAGACTTAGACCACACGACTGAAGTAAATACTTCTTTAGTAATCTAATCTAATTTTCTTTCTGGCATCGAATAAAACCATTTCAATCATCAGTGTATAAGAATCTTCATTGAAGATTCGTTTGGATTGTTACCAATCATCGTGACAAATCAGTCGTTTCAATGCACTGAGTTCGCACACTCTAAACGAAAATTTGATTAATTTTATTATGGGAATTACGCTTAGAATGGGATAAATGATTTAATTCTTACAAAGTTAAAAATTAATGTCAGCACCCATTCCAAACGACATTAATATGGATTTGAGAACTGTTGTTACGATTAGATTGTGAGGATTGAACCTCAAAATTAATTTTAATTTATTATCGTTCGCCTCCGTAACGTTCGGAACGCCCGATATTACGCCTCTCGTAACGCTGTAATTTCCGTAACGCATTCGCCAGTTTACCCCTCAAGTCAAACGTGCGTAAAGAAGTATTTACTTCAAAAATATATCAGAGTTGCCTAAGGTAATTAAATATTATACAACTGTCGCGATGACCACTAACTTTTCTAATAATAAAACTACTTGAGTCATTTTCATAAATTTCTCTAACAGTAAAAATAAATCTCCTTTTCAGCTACACTGAGACTTGGTCGATGACTTAAGAGGCTAGACTTTGAACCACACGCGGAACGCCCACGTCTGTCATTCTGTCCCGCTCACAATAAGCTCACGCACACTTACAATACATGCGAATGCGAAATGTGCGAATGAGACAACGCTCAAATTTACCTACAGAAATCGCTCTAAAAGGGGTTTATGGAGAATACACTTTTCTACACCGAAACTATCACGAAATTGAAATTTTAAAAAAATTTTTTTTTTTTGACAGAAGAAGCTACGTCGGTAGCTTTTTATAATTTTATAATTCTTTATGAGAGTTGAGTTAGCAGCACTTTTTCCTGAAATAATGTTTTTTGATAAATCGTACATGTTTGACAGTGAATGTTTACGTTAATACGAAACGCATCGAAAATTCGAAAACATACCGACATAGTTTTCACCCTCTAGAAGGCAGTATAAAAAAAATATATTAATTTTGTGCAATTTTCGATGTAGAAAAGTGTTTTTTCCCGGGCGTCCTTTTTGTATGGGCCAAAAAGCGAAGTCTATCATCTTAAAGCCACTGCTTTGTCCCACTTTTTTGATATCTCAGTTGTAAGTACAGACGAGTTAATTCTTATATCAAAACTAGACAGTATTTTACAGTCACATATCAAAGAAATGGTTAAGTATTTGAAAGGCTTATCGCATTTTAACCTTTCAGTCATCAATCGCTTCATTGGTACCATTATTAAAATAATAATTTATTATTAAAACCGTGATGTCAACATGGGTGACAACGTATCTTTTGTTTTAAAAACATTTCATTTGCTATTGAGACTTGAGATGAAAGGAAACTGTGACGATTGCGAAACACTGCAGCATCCGCAACCTGATGTTTCACAGCCACACTAAACTTTGAAAAATGCTTTTACCGAGAGGTGGACTAGCTTTGGCACACGAACAACTTTTGACCGCGACACACTCACTGTCTGTTTGAACAATATATAGGTACACGGCGAATTAGAGTTAAATTAAAAAGTAATTTCGTACGTATACAAATTATTCTTACATTTTTCCCGCCAATAATCATTGAAACACTGTTAATTTGTTCGTAGGAATTTCAGTCCCATTTTAACCGTTTTTACTATTAAAACGATCAATTTTCTCCGTGTATGTTTAACTTGCTTTCAAAATGGACAACGTCAGTTTTCCGATATGGAGATATTTTAATGCGATTTCACCCGAAAAATAGATTATTTTCAGAATTATAGAAGAACCTTTCAATTTTATGAAAATATATTTTTACTTTCGAGGTCAAATGTCACAATAAAATCGCTTTAAAAAAATCTTAAAATATTGGAAATGGCAAAAGGTATCGCATCTACATACCAGGGTTGTTCCGGATGCAAAAATTTTGACATCCGCAGATGCGGATGTGGATGCAGATACGGATTATTACAGGTTCGCATCCGCGGATTCGGTTGCGGATGCCGATTTCAGGATTTTTAAAGATATTTTAATTTCAAGAACATAAATACAGAAAATCGATTTAATTTTAATGTGTTTTATTTAATCATATCTTAAGAACCAAAGTAAATCAGTTTTTAGTCTTGCTTATTAGCATTTTAAGTCTAAAGCTTTATAATGAAAAAATAAATATATTTAAAAGTTGGTGAATTATATTTAATAAATAGTAATACAAAATAAGTCCAGATACTGCTTTTTATTTACATTCTCACTTAATATTTACATCAAAATATTCATCAACCACGCAAAAAACCTGTATAAATACGGCGAACAAACACTGTAATTGACTCACAATGGGAATCACATCGACAACTGAAACAAAACCTGTAGGATCTTATCACCAATGTGTGCATACCTGTTGGTCAGTTAGCGAACAAACTTCGTGTTAGTTGCTATCTTCGTTCAACGAAGATAGCTACTAGCAAACACGCGCGAGGCACGCGCCACCTGGCCCCGCCCACTCTCTTTACATGTCGTTACTTGTTGCAGATATGAATCCGCATCCGTAAAAGCTGTGCATTAATTGATGCGGATGCGGATACAGGTGTCTGATTTAATGCGAATATCCGTAACACCCCTGCTACATATACAAGCACACATGTCACCACAAACTTCGATTACACATCTGCCCTGATGATGGACAGTATAAGGCTGTTCGAAACGATCGCTAAAGAAGGAGGTAGCGCAGCACGGTATAATACCCCGAAACGAAATCACAATAATGATGATGACCACACAGCTCGCATTGATACAACAAATTTATGTTATTATATTGTAATTATGTAAATGTATGTGTTTATTTTGTAATAACGGCAAAATAGGTAAATGCTTTTTTAAGAATATATGAAAGTAGTTTATTTAAAAAAGGTTCTGTACAACTGCATTCTGCACGCTATAATCGGTATGTTGCGGAATGTGTGTGTGAGCTGGTTATTATGACATTAGCCGACTACAGCATTCGGTCCATTCAATTCTCGTAACAGATTCGCAGCTTCACATTTCTCAGTTGGCAGACTGCGTGGAGCCTTTATCGACTTATGACGACGCGTTGAAAGCAATTTTATGAATATATTAAATGAATTGATCTAACTAAAATAGATGCACATCATAAAGAAGATGTTGATTTCGAAAGATTCGATTATTTGAAATTGAATCTTGGAATAAACTATAAATTTGAATAAAAAACAAACCCACAACGGAATACTATTCTTTATATACAATATATTATGTACATGCATCCCTGATTCCGGTGAAACCTCATACGGACGTAATCTTCCTTCTCACGCGTCTTGTTTGAAACGGAAAAGACAGAAGAAACTTTTTTACATTAGCTCCACATAGGAAAACTATCGCCCTTGTAATCATTGTCATTTTTAGGGATGCTGTGTGGAGGGTATTTCTAGGGAAAGAAAGGAGAGGAAGTTCTGGAAAAGAAAATATATGAGGGGTGGGTAGGAATCTGGGAGTCAGTGTCTCCAGGAGTGACGGATGTATGAATCCATTCCTCCCTCAAGCAGTCTCTCCCGATCCGGTCCGCCAGACTAACCTCATGCCATGAACCCAGGCGCCCCTGCTAAATCACTAAACATTCCCCACTTGGGGTGACCAATAGCAGAGGTGACAAGCTGTCATGGGACAGCTGTCCTACAAAGCTAAAAATTACCTAAAAATTGTATTTTAAAAAAAGTAAATTTAAAAAAGTAGATGGATTAAATGACAAAAAGCAATGTTATAAAAAAAAAGATTAAAACATACACATAACCCACGCTACACTTATAAAACATACATCATTTTACACAATCGTAATTCATAATATATGCCGATTTTTTTATTACCAACTTTATATATTTTATAAAAAATTATTACTTCATCCTATTAAAATTTTGTATTATAAAATGGGGGCCTCATTAAGTATAAGTATGAGGCCAACATTATAAAAAAACTCGTATATCTACTGTAAAATGTAAATTATTGTATCGAAATAAACAAATAAAATTTCTGTGTCTTGTTCGTTTTCATATTTCGTTTAGATTTATCGGTATTATCTTCTTCTTCAATGATGAATTAAGATCTGTTAATATTATGCTATTTATATAAGCAAATTTTCCATAAATATCACATTTTGTATGTTTTTAACGCATTCTATTTGTGTGTCAAGGCTATTTCGAAATATTTACATTTATAAATATTTTTGTCAGCAAGGTCAACATTACTATTTTTATAGACGTGATGTATTTGCTTATTTTAATATTTTCACGAGAATTAATATATTTTATGTTAATGTTATTATTTTAATAACATATTCATTAATATTTTTGACCCCTAACGAATTTGCGTAAAAAATAAATTTATTTGTTAAAATACATTCAAAAACACGTTATTAAATAATATTAGTTGTTTTTGTTTTACGACATTTACGGTCTCTGTTATAATAAAATGTGACACATGATTTTGAATTCGAGGGATTGAGGGTTTTTATTATTAGATACATTATATTACACATTAAGGTGGGTCATTTTAAAAAAAGTGTTAATTTCAAATTCTAAGAGCGATAAAAGGGTGCCAAATGGGTTGAAAACGACGTGTTTAAAATTTTAAAATTTTCTGATACGACCTTCTTCCTCCGGATTCACTTCAAAGTTTTGAAAATTTTCAATATTTGAGGTTATTTCTAGTGTATATAAAAGTTACTATGAATATTTTTAACCATTTTTTTTGTAATCTGCCATAGCAAATGTAGTATATATTTACGAAATCATTTTCAAAAAAGTCCCGGTTTTGATTATTGGAGGCGTGAGGTGAGGGCGGGGAGAGCACCGATTGCACTAATACCGGAGAAAAAATGGAGGAATTCCGCTGCAAAAGTAAAGCGCTGTTTGATATTTCGTCTTGCAAATGCAATGATTTCAGTAAATGTGACTATCCTAGACATCAAAAATACTTGTAAATGAATAGAGTTTCATTACTGACCAACGTACTACACGAAAAATGATAATAGGAAACGTGGATATCGCTTCAACAAAACAAATGAAAACTGGGTTGAAAAAAAAACTCTTGAAGCAAAAATCATTGTGCCCGTCTAAAAATAAAAGCACAGGTAAGCCAACTACCTCTCTAATCGATATTTCCACGTATTCTGCATCAAATGAATCCGATTGTAAAGATGTTTTCAAACCTAATGTTGTACCTCAAACGCTTCAGAAGCAGGCTTCGGTCAATATTGATCACTCCACACTGTCTAAAACTTGTGATAGATATGGAGTGTCGGATAAGGCAGCGGCAGCTATTGCCTTAGCAGTTCTGTATGACATCAAGTCTAATATTCCAGTCATTGACAAGAGTAAACTTCGCAGAGAACGAAAGAAAACAAGAGGAAATATTAAGGGCACAACACATAGTTTTATAAAAACCCCCAAATATATTTTGATGGCCGGAAAGATAAAACATTAATTATCAGGGAAAGGGAGGGGACACAATTCAGAGAATGACGCATTGAAGAGCATATTTCATTGATAAAAGAGCCATACTCAAAATATATTTAGGTTTTATTGTACCAAACTTTGGCACTTTGAAAGTTATAAACCATTGCAATGGATAATTTTCTTGCTTCCCATGAACGAGTTACCATTTCGGCATTTGTTCGCACATCTTGACGGTAAGACATCTGGACCTCAAACATAGGACAATAGGACTAGCACAATAGGACTAGCTTTGGAAATCTGTGAAAAAAAGCCTATGGTTCATTTTCAGAAAATTGATGGAGAGTTGCATGAATTATTTACTAAAGACGTGGATACAGATCACTTATATTTGTATAAAATAGTATCTGCAGTTACGGTGGGGGAATTACCTGAAGATTTATGCCACAAATCTCCTGGAAAAATGTCTCATGCCAAATAGCTTACGCTTGCTAACAGAATTCTTCGTCTTTATGTTTCAACGGAAGCTCCTTCAGAGAATCTTATTATTTTAGAAACGTATGTTGTTAAAGTGTATGCTCCGGCTTGGTTCAGCATTAAAATTCACACCACCTGCAATGATGGAGCACGTCACCTGTGGTAGTTAATCTCAGCGCCTAGATACTTATCAGCTGAATTAAAAACTATAATTGATCCAGTTATAGCAAGAAACAGTTACTTCGCACACCCCGAAAATTTATTGCTTGCAATGTTGAATGACCCTCACAAGCATATCCGAGAATTAGCTGCGCATCGTTTTCTAAAAGCACGCAGTAAGAAACTAAGTAAAACAGGGCTGTTCCATCTTCCAAACATAAACCTCGATGCATCATATTATTTGGAAGCAAAATGTAACCGAACCCCCAATACTGAAGAATATATTGGATGAAGATCTTCAATTATTTGTAGCTCATGGGGGAGAAGGTAGATTGCCTCTTCTGCATCTGTCATGTCATACTCAAGCAGTTGAAAGAGGTGTTACGACTGTAATTGAAGCCTTGACTACTTTATGTACGAAGTCCGCAAGAGAAGGTCTTATTAAGGTGAAGATTGAGTCTCGCAAAATAATGCCGAAATTTGAGATTAAGAAGGATTTTGCTGGTATTTGAATACACTACCTTGAGATAATTTGAATTATATTCATATATGTTTTTAGTAAATAATTCGAAACATTCTCTCTATTTAGCGTTTTATTGAAAAATAGTTAATTTTAACTTGTTTATCTCATATTTTTTAAAGATTTAACAAGGGCGGGTTTTTCTCTAATATGTGAAATTTCAAAGTCAATCCGGAGGAAGAAGATGATATCCAAATATTATTTAAAAAATTAGGTGATTTTTCATCGTCATTTAGCACCCTTTTATCACTATTAGTCAAATAAAAACAAGATTTTTTTTTTCCCCATACATTCGTGACCCGCCTTATTACACATTTCTCAGCCATCTCATTTCTTTCATCCGAGTGACAACAATAATCCCAACAGCTTTCAACGGTTTGGAGTCAGTGAGACTATGACATCCCCAATTAGGGTATGATGTGAGCCTCTTGGACTGGCTAGTAGTAGCCAATTTCATAGAAATGCGTTAAGGTGTTTGAATGCCGCAAAAAATAATATTGTCATCGAAACCTAGTCTATCTGCCGAGTTTCAACTCGATCGGATGTCGGGAAGTGGGTTAATTCCTTCGACCAAGTATAATCCAATGGTTAATTCCCTTTGTGGCGTCCTTTTTAATTAAATTAAAACAAATAACTTTGTTTAAACCACTAATATAATCACAATTACCTACATGTTTCAAAACCGTAGTAATGACATTAATAACAAAATAAACAAACAAGTATAGACTAAAAAGAACAGATTAAAAAGAACTATGGACAAAAATATTATAGAGAGAGGTGATTAATTAATAAAAAAATATCGTAAAAAACAATTATTTAAAATTAAATATAATTTTTTTTAAATATAATTATTAATAAGAAAATAAATTTAAGAGATGGCTATTTAAAAAAAACATTTGGTTATTAATAATATTTAATTTACTATTACCACTTTTTCTAATTTCTAAAATTTCTAAGTTTGCTAATTGTAAATCTGTTGAGTTTGTGTGTAAAATTTTTAACCCTTTATTTATATCAATTTATATAATGTAATTTTTCATTTTTTTAAATAATTTTTTATATTTAATTTTAAATAATTGTTTTTTACGATATTTTTTAATTAATTAATCACCTCTCTCTATAATATTTTTGTCCATAGTTCTTTTTAATCTGTTGTTTTTAGTCTATACGTGTTTGTTTATTTTGTTATTAATGTCATTACTACCCTGACGAAGAAACCATCGGTTTTGAAACATGTAGGTAATTGTGATTATATTAGTGGTTTAAACAAAGTTATTGGTTTTAATTTAATATTGAAATAGAAGTT
The DNA here is from genome assembly GCA_951813805.1 of Limnephilus auricula. NCBI lineage: Eukaryota > Metazoa > Arthropoda > Insecta > Trichoptera > Limnephilidae > Limnephilus > Limnephilus auricula. Next base: position 2,702,089 of record OX638403.1, read on the forward strand.
GGCTTGAAATAAACAATTCTCCACGTACTTTTGAAAATGACAAATAGGTACTTGACACCAACCGACTTTGAATTCAAATACGTAATGTTGTCATCGGAAACATTGAGATTAGAAAGGATTGGACTGATAATTAAATAGGAGGTTGCTCATTTATAGAAAGCTTTTTTTCCACATTAAATACAAATATCAAATAAAAACAAACAAATATCTCTTCAGATTTTGGAATCAGAAATGTTTCTTTCGGTTTCCATTCGTTTTTGTGGGTAGATAGTGCTTAGGTAATTAATTATTAATTTCGAATTTAAGTTTTATCTAGTGTGAGTTTACGTTGTTTTTGAGAGATAATAAGCTAAGTAATTATCCACTTAACCTAATCATATTTTAATTAAAATAATAAATACTAGTTTTTAAAGGAAAAAAACTCCTACGAAAACACCTCTCTTTTTATTTTTGAGATCTCGTGCGACGTATTTTGGTACCATTTCTTACGGAATGTCTCTCAACTTATAAAACTGATTTTATAAGCTGTAAAAGGCTGAAAGTTCGCGTGGGCACGATTAGATCTGTCAAAAAACTTCTGCAAGAACAACTTCTGTAACTTGCTGTAAATTAAGGTAAGTGACTTTTAGTGTCGTTTACATTTGTAATTTCGCCAGAAGTAGCTTCCGCGAGTGACTTACGGGAAAAAACTTACAAGTGTAAAGCTAGCCTAACTAACACGTGTGAAACGATCCAGTTAAATAAGATTATTTATAAAATGATAAGTGTTTTACAGAACACCTATTTAGATCTAAAACCGAGGTATTTAGTATTCTGTACCTTGAGGCGGTTTGTGCGCTCCATGAAATTAATTTTAACTTCATTTTAAGATCACCGAACAGATAAACTGAAAGAAATTATTCGAAGTGTGGGCGTGTCATTGTGCCCGGGGTTTCGAAAGATGTAGTGGGGCATTACCAATTGGGATATGTTGTACGACTAACATAATTGAGGTAGGAAAGGAGATGCGAAAGAGGAAGGTTGGGAAGTACCTACCTACCTGTCTATTCAGATCTAGTCACTATACACGGGTAAAGTCATTTCAAGCAATATTTCGATTTATTGGTGGTATTTCTCAAATGCAATGCTAAGAGAACCCTCTTTCTAACAGATTTCAATTTGGGAGGCGGGTATGGGTACCGCCGCTCGGGAATCATTTATTCGATAACCAACATCCCTGCTATAGGTCGCCCTAAGTGTCTCACACACTTTCCTCTCCTTCCTTTCCCTTAAAATACCCTCCACACACAATCTCCAAAGATGGCATAGGCCTTGAGGAACTTATTTTTGCCTCAGGGCCTCCTGTGTGGAGATAATGTAAAAAAAGGTAATTATAATTATATTCATGGGCCAGATTAGGGCTTAGGAATCCTAATATCTTAAGTGAATTTGTGAAATTAGTTTTCTTTCAAATCGTTATAAATTTCAGTTCTAGGTACTTTATGTTCATTGCATGAGGTGTACATTTTCATTGTAATACGTAGCCTTCGAAATATCCTATAATTCTATTATTCGTGAGTTCCGAAACGGGGAACCGGAGCACCTACACCGGATGTAAATTAATTTGCAAGTTAGTGCTCGCTTTGAGTATCCTCCAGGAAGTAATTAACCACAGTCTCCCTTCAATCGATCGGCCTGATGAAGGAACTGATCAGGGCTGGCTCGAAGGGCGGGCGGTAATATATTCCTGCTAGCAATACGATATCCCCGCCCAACTGCCGCCCTTGTGGCGTAGTTCCAAACTGGGTAACTGCCCAGGGACACTTATAGAAGGGACCCGCAGGACTTAAAAAACAAAATTAAAATATAGGAAATTAATAAGACGGACGTGTCAGGATGTCAGGTGTCAGGATCTCGATTCCCAATCCGAAGATCGCGGGTTTGAACCCGACATTTTATTTGAATAATTTTTGTCATTTCACAATTAATTACTTAAAAATAATATATATATAGTATATTTGCGGCACGTTCCAGAGTGGAAGATACTCGCAGTATCGCCGTGGTGTAAGACCGCCATTCAAAATTGAAACTTTGCTTGAAATGGTGATAAGATTAGTTTAGCCGAGTTTGGTGATAAGATCTAAAGTCAGGTACTTCCCCACCTTCCTCTTCCTCGTCTCAGTCCCCTCCCCACTACCTTCAGCCTCATAACATACCCTAATTGGGGATGCAATAGTCTCACTGGCTGCAGACGGGAGCAGTTGGAACTCTTGTGCTTTAATCAAATGAAAAAAAAAACAGTAAAATCAGAAGGAGAAATTTAAATAGCAGGTATTTTTACAAAACTGTTGCCGTCGAAATAGTGATGGAAAATGCCGTAGATTACTCGGAGAAAAATGTTATTAAAAAAAAACGATTATTTTAATAGTAAAAACGGTTAAAAACGGGACTGAAGTTCTTACGAACAGATTAACAGGGTTTCAATGTTTATTGGCGGGAAAATGTAAGAATAATTTGTTGGTATACGTAATTTCGTACGTATACCAACAAATTATTCTTACATTTTTCCGCCAATAAACATTGAAACACTGTTAATTTGTTCGTAAGAACTTCAGTCCCGTTTTTACCATTAAAATTATCATTTTTTCGAATAACATTTTTCTCCGTGTGGGCTCTTATGTACATCAATTCTGGCGGCGCACAGTGGGCTGAAAATCGCCTTTCATAGACATAGAAACTTGAATTTTCATGGGTCTTTTTTTGACTAGAAATGGATTCTGCTGATCATTACTATGCTATAAAATTTCGTATGAAGCCATTGCGTGTACAAATGAAGGAGTTATAATTTTTTAAAGAAAAAATTGTGTGGCACTGACATTAAAAATGAGGCTATCTCTGGAATCATAAGGTTGGCCATTACATCCTTACACAAAGATATACTACTATTTATTTGTATTTTTTTGACATACTTCGTATTGTGGCGCAACTTTTTAAAAAAAAAACTTTTTTTATGTTGATGATTCATTTTAATGCAAAAATGCTTAAATGCTTTACATATGAGTTTGCTTTGTCTAGTTTACAATATTTTATTGACACTATAAACCAAAATTTTGCATTAAAATTAATCATCAACATAAAAAAAGTTTTTTTTCAACACTGAGGATTTAAAAAACACGCGCAAGTTGCGCCACAATACGAAGTATGTCAAAAAAATACAAATAAATAGTAGTATATCTGTGTGTAAGGATGTAATGGCCAACCTTATGATTCCAGAGATAGCCTCATTTTTAATGTCAGTGCCATACAATTTTTTCTTTAAAAAATTATAACTTCATCATTTGTACACGCAATTGCTTCATACGAAATTTTATAGCATAGTAATGATCAGCAGAATCCATTTCTAGCCAAAAAAAGGGCCATGAAAATTCAAGTCTCTATGTCTATGAAAGGCGATTTTCAGCCCACTGTGCGGCGGCCGATATCATTTTCTCGACTTATTGGAAAAAAAGATAATACATCAAATAAACACAATACAAAAGGAGAACCAACATTGTTCTTTCATGAAAAAAATTACAGCCAACATCGGATGATAACTTTTGCTCCACGCTGTATCTTTAGTTTGCATGATGGCGATTACCTCACGGTATTATTATTATATCTAGTTAAATGATGCTACAAAATGAGATTGCTGCGTTTGAAGAAGAAACAATTATTTATTTATTTGTTTTCTAATAAAGAAAGACAAACATTCCCAGGTGACCGATGAACTAACAATATTTGAATCTCTCCTACCATGTACGTCGATCATTATTTTGGGGAAATTTTGCTTATGCTAAGATAGGGGACTGCAAGACACCCGGCCCGTTCAAAATATATCCATACATTGGAGTTGAAGCCATTCGGGACCCGATTACAAGTTTACGCATGATCTCAATATGCCTTGCCCCGGATTTGATTAATTTCCCGATACACCACTGGGCGAGGTACCTTCCGGAACGAGGGAGGATATTGCTTTAATAAAAAGGCTTGAGCAGGGCTCGATCCGTTTACCATTCCGATGGCAGTTCCGGTGCCGATGCTGCCATCTGCCGGAGAAACGTGACCTCGGGCTTTGGTCGAATTAGGAAAATCGCCTCATCACAACCACAACATGAATAAAAATATTTATTTCAAAATTTGATTTTGCACAATGGTGTTCCGGTTTGAAATTAAATATTTTGAAACAACATATTATCGCATATTATTTAATTGTAAAGCTCCTAGTACGACAAAATTCCACAATTTTTGTAAACGTTGATTCTAATTAAAATAATGTAACGTTCTTTTACATTAGTTCCCCGGGGGCTTTGTCATCTTTGGGGATGCTGTGTGGGGGAAATTATGGATCGGAAGTTGTGGGAAGGAAAACGGTATGAGGGAGTTCAGGAATCTGGAAAAAATGTGTCCAAAAGTGACAAACGTAAGAATCCATCATTTCTACTGCGGTGCAGAGCGATGGTCGAGAGAATCCGGCTGGACAAGTCAAAACCCTCGACCAGCCTCTCCCGATCCGGCCACTTGTATTATTTTTGACAGTGAATCGGAAAATTCAAAGGTGTATTCTATTATCATCCACTACGGAAATGACGTGTTGAGCAATATTTTAAATACATAAAATACGATTTTATTTAGATACACACACTCCTTTTTTATCATAAAATAATGATCTGCAAATAATTGTACGAGAGATTATTTGGAATTGCGATATTTTTGTAGGTTCAAGGTACAGACAGTTTTTTTGAGTCTTGTGTTTTCAATTTAATTCTTGTTTGGCGTGAAATTACCTATTTGTATGTTTCACGGAAATTCCCAACATGCTTTGAAATAACACAGCAGTCATCTCTCGAAAACTTCATTGCAACATGACTTATGAGCTAAGTTAGTGACGTTTTTGAACAAAAAAATACGAGTGTGCTTTAGACCACACGACTGAAGTAAATACTTATTTAGTAATCTAATATAATTTTCTTTCTGGCATCGAATAAAACCATTCCAATCATCAGTGTATAAGAATCTATATTGAAGATTCGTTTGGATTGTTACCAATCATCGTGACAAATCAGTCGTTTCAATGCACTCAGTCAGTTCGCACACTCTAAACGAAAATTTGATTAATTTTATTATGGGAATTACGTTTACGAATGGGATTGTTGATTTAATTCTTACAAAGTTTAAAATATTTTTTTTTGATGCGGATTCTAGTTAGAGAGCGACGTTTAATCACATTTGCAGCAGGAAATTGAAAAAAATTCCAATCGAAAAATTGCTAGTAATTAGTTAGATTTTAACGTTTAGAATGTAAGAAACAACAACACAACTATTGTCAGCATAAATGCCAGCACCCATTCCAAACGTCATTGCTGTGGATTCAAGCACTATTGTTACGATTAGATTGTGAGGAATGCACCTCAAAATTAATTTAAATTTATTATCGTTCGCCTCCGTAACGTTCGTAACGCCCGATAATACGCCTCTCGTAACGCTGTAATTTCCGTAACGCATTCGCCAGTTTACCCCTCAAGTCAAGCGTGCGTAAAGAAGTATTTACTTCAAAAATGACATATTTTTTCTATCAACCAAAGAAGTGGGAAAAAACATTAAAAACATTTTATATTAACACTGTAAGATTTAAGAAATATATCCGAACAGAGAGGTTATTATGTGTCCCCTACATTGGCTAAGGTGTTAAATCAGCCACGTGTAACGTACATCATCAGAACTTAAACTTATTCTCCATCAGAACTCCTGTAATGGCAGTTACATGCGACTCATTTAACACCGATTAACGTGCGTTAGGCTAACGCGAAAGATACTGTAGTGTTTGCCTTATCCGCGGGCAGACATTAATAAGTATGTTGGGGCCCTTCAAGAATACTAGGTCCTTGTTACAAACTGGTATATTACTAATAATTACGTGTTTACAATACAGGGTGTCCGGAGTAAAGTGCATTAACTTCGGGAGGTGATTTTTCATATTGGTAGGAGTAAAAAAGATTTTTAAAAATTTCGAAATTCGAACTTTTTTTTTCCCATATAAAAAGACGTAAGTACATATTAAAAATCCTAAGGGTAGCTTGCACCAAAAGTTAAATTTGGTTTAAATATCAATTTAAACACATAATTTGATTTAAGTCGACTTGGCGTCTTGCACCACAATGTTAAATACCGAAAATTGGCTGTTTAACTGAGTTAAATTCGTTTAGCAAGAAGTACTGTCATTTCTTTTAGGTTTGCATTCTGACGATGACGAAGAAATTACAGATTTTATAAGTAGATATAAAAATGGTGTTAACTAAGATATAGTCAGAGAAGTAAAAAAAGAACAAATTTATTAGATACACTACTAGGTTTTCTGTAGTTCTATGAACATTTTTATTACTTGCGTTGAATATTTAGGCCCAAGATTTTTGCTTCACAACAGTTTTAACCTCGTCAGTTTCCTAGCTTTCTATAATTGATTTTGATTGGTTTTGATATTGTTATCCTCATTTTGATGTTTTTTGAGAAATAAAAAAAAATCATAAGAAATAAATATTAATATCCATTGTTTCAAAAACTAAAATTGTTCCTCCTTCGAAAAGTTTAGAGCTCTCGCTCGGGATTTATTTATTTGGGCACTCATTTTCTGGATCAAAATAAAATAATACATTATGTAACCAAAACACAACCTCAAAATATGTTGACGTTGTTGACATTCACAACGACCATAAATGAACCAACCAACAACGACCATATCATAAAAAAACAATCACGCAACGACTTTAAGTAAAACGAAACGTCGTAACTGTTTTACCGACGCGTTAAAGACGTTTAACTAGATGGCTACTCCAATTGCGTGGGGCAAGAGGCAACTAAACGCATTTAAGTTAAACATATTTGGCGTTTTAAATTCGTTTAGTTAAATACAATTTAAGTTAAAATTAGCGATAGTTGTAACCATAACCGATAAATATTCTGTGACCCTGCCGGGCGCGAATGTGACGACGTTGGTTTTTGATTGGCCGGTATCGTAACAGCGGAAAATAATAGTGCTGAAAAAAGCGGAAAAAAGTACCCCTAAAAGTTGGAATTTCTAAAAAAGTTTTTTTAATTTTTTACATATACTATCATGTAGAATCACCTTCCGAAGTTAATGCACTTTACCCCCGGACACCTTGTATAATTATATTTGTGGGTTTCACGGTTACCGGATAACTGGAATGTATTCAACTCAACACCTCCTTTGAAAAGTCATTAAAAGTTATGAAAAAAAATTATAAAAAATTGGTGAAATAGGTTATGTTAGGTTAGGGTATGGGCTTTTTTAAATTTTTTTTTTTTGACCCTACGACCTTTATAATATAATAGTATATTGTTGGTCGATGTTGGTAACATTATGACACCATATTTCCCAAGCCACGAGAAAATGCAACAATGTTTCAAATAAAACCAACTTCAGCACCCTCTCAATCTCAATACAAATTGTTATACGACGTGCTACGACGTTCGAGCACAATGAGCAATGGAGGAAAGGTCTTCTAGAAAATGTTTCGATTCACAAATACATTTTACAAAAACCATTACAAACTACCAGCCACAAATAGAAACAATGACTAAATTAAGATTAAGTAACGAAGAAATAGATTGCTAAAATAGGTCGTCCGATTATTGCATACACAAATTATACAAAAAGAGGTGAACAAACAGATTGCTAAAACAGGCCGTTCGTTCCATTAAAGAAAACTACTGTAAACCATAAGTAGGTAGACGTGAATATTAGTTTACATAAAACCTAACGTCTTTAAAAGCTGTACTTCTAATAAAAATCTTGAAAAACTTAACTTAAAAAACTTAACCATAAATATTACTTTATCTAGTTTATTTACCTTTTATTTTACATTTGTAATTTTTTCTCATATCCTATTCTATTTTTTTATTTATCAATTATTTTATTAATCTTGAAGAAATGATGTAATTTATATTTTTAATAATAAAAATATAATAGATATTTTTTTATTATTATATTTATCTATTGACGAAAGGGTTACGCTCAAGCTATACGTTAAGGGTTTCTTCCGGAATGCAGAGGATTTTCTGCAATGCCTCTAATATAATCTAAGTAAAAATAATTTAAATTAAATTAAATCAAATAACCAAAATAAATAATATAATCATAACCACAAGTTATTATTCCCTTTAATTGTAAATTCAATCAATTGAGATGTTGTGTGGTTGAATGTGAAGTCACCAACCATTCGCTCCTTTGGTAGGCCAGGTTTAAAAAAAAAATCAAACGTCACTTCAGAATTTTTTTGTGTCGCATTTTATAAGAAGTTTACAGTAACATTTCTTTCAGATTTTGGTAGTTTATACAACTGTTGTTACTAATAATATTATTTTGTAATAGAAACTCATTTTTCATTGGTGGTCACCGGTGGGCCAACGGCCAACTTAAGCGCTTCTTGAAGCACTGCGACGATATCTATATCCGAATAGACAGTTGTATTTCATTTCAAAGTTTTGATGATGAATAACTGAAACTACCCTTAAATACAGCAGGTTTATGTCTGGGGAGAATGAGTAAATGGTATTTTTGGTGTGTACTGTATGCACGAGAGTCATGGGAACACTGCTGTCTGTAACAGATTGGCAGGAACCTTTGAATTCATCAAATTGTACATTTGATGTTACTTCCTTCTGTTTGACGTATTTAGCCTTAGTATTTATACTTTCTTTTTTATTACGTTCGCATTTCTGTACCTCCTTTGTACATTTGATGTGGCTTCCTTCCGTTTGACGTATTTAACCTTAGTATTTATACATTCTTTTTTATTATGTTCGCGTTTCTGTACCTAGTGTATTTCTTACAGGCATAAAAAAAAACATTTATAATCACACTTAAGATAAAATTAATCTTGGAGAACCGTACCACATTTCAAAAAAACTAAACAAAATGTTTTGTTTCTAAAAAAATGCGAACCGAACAGAACAAGGGGATAAAGATTAGATGAGATTCCTAGGGTTTTGAATAAGCGACGTCTTGGCCCAGAACAAGTTGCTTACCGATCTGGAACTTAATTAGAACTTTGGGTGTAACTTAGACCAAAATGCAATATTGTTACCAAAGCTACAACGTTTGTGTGGCTTCAAAACTATTACAGGTTTCAGATTGACTTATACTAAGGTAAAGTTCGTAGACATGTTTGTATTTACTTCTAGAAAAACAAACCATGACAAAACTTTAGCACAAATGCTAACACATAACGACATAACTGTTAGAAAAGCTTTACCTGTCATCAAATACTACTAACAAATCGCTGAAGAAGATGATAATAATAACAATACTAACAAATCTAAACAACACATGATACAATTGATAAAATTGCGTAAATTATTTTTTTTGTCTTTTGTTCTGTGTCATTTCTTGTTTAGAATGTTTGTATCTACTTCTTCAATTATATATTATATCGATGGGTAGGTGTAACCTTCAAAAGTTATTTTAATAAAATTCAACATCCATTTTAGTCTTTTAGAAAAAGTCAACAGGTGTCCCATATAAATAAAATCGGATTTGTTTATCCGGGACACTGTCAAGGTTATAATTAAATTCATGAAAGAACTTTGTAATCGTTAAAAAAGATAGCTGCCAAAACACGGGAAAAATTAGTTGAGGATAATATTGTTATTCTGTATTTTAAAAATGAGGTCGATTAAAATGACAAAAGAAATATAGGTCCCGTTGGGTGAGTTGGAAAGTTGGTTGAGTGTGTTCCGGTAAGACAATAAATCCTGAGTTCGAGTCCCAGTTGTGGCCGTTACCTTTTTTTATTTTTCTGTGACTTCTTCCATTTCATGTTTCGTTAAGATTTATCAGTATTATCTTCTTTTTCAATGATATATTGCATTGATGGGTATGACCTTCAAAAGTAATTCCAACAAAAAAATGTATAAAACCAAAAATTAATAATCAGAGGATCAGCATTGTATTTTTTTAATGCCACATTATTTTGTATGCGAGCACTCTCACAACATAGTCATTGAGTGAAAGATCAAAGATCCGAAGATCCGAAGAACCGAAGATCTGGACACTTTCAGTATCGCCCTGGCGAAAAACCATTATTTAGAATCGAAACATTTCTTGAAATTGATTTAACGACGTTCGGGTTAACATGTCTGAATATCCTGGTACTTCCCTTGCTCATCTTTTTCCCCTCGCTCTCCCGTCAGCCTCATGACATATAGATACCAATTGGGGATGCCATAGTTCCACCGGCTCCGAGCAGTTGGTACTCTTGTGCGGTATGTCGAGTCTGTCATCAAATAGTAGTAGCTTACCCTCAATAAATTTCAGTATATTCGTGTTATTTGATCAAAATTTGGATGGTATTCACACTACGATCAAATTAGAAAGAAAAAAACAACAGAAGTTCAACGTTCCCAATAGATTTATTACAACGAATGCAGGTAATCACTACGTTCAAAGGCAGGTGTTCCTCTGATAGCTATCACAATACACGTATTATAATAAGTACCATTATATATTACTCCATCGAAATTATAATCAAGTGAGGAGAGATAGCTTTCCAAATAAAATTAATGATAGTTGGAACGTACTACGGTGCTAACCATCAAGTCGCGTAGTAAATTAGTTCTGAATCCCTACAATTTTTTCATTACTGACTACAATCGCTGCTTTTTGATTTCAATCTATTTTAACCCCTAGTGAGCCAAGTATCCACCGTGGATTTGATAGTGGCTCACCGCACTATCTAGATTTTATGATATTTTCGATCTTAAAAATGCTACTATACTAATAATATATATATTATTCACTTGGTAAGGGCATAAAGTATCTTAATATTACTCTTGCTCGTCATTTCATCACTTGCAAATATATGTTTAATGTATCTGTGATAAAGCGCGTCGCAGAATTCCTTGTCAAATTTCTTTATTCCGATTTTCAAAAATCATGACATAAAACTAGTCATAGTACCTACTGTATTTATTTACAGGAAATCCTTATATGATTTATTTTTGTTGTGAAGAACACTCATTACATTGAAAAATATAATAAAATTAAAGATATTTTCAGTTGTCTTCATTATGTCGGTTTTTTTTATATCGGAGAGAGAAAATCATTTCTATAGATAATAGTAGGTACCCTGGAGAAACTAAATAATATATATATATATATATATATATATATATATATATATATATATATATATATATATATATATTATAAATATAAACATTATAAATATAAACATTATATAAACATTATATATATTATAAATATAAACATTATCTGGGAAGACGGTGCAATTAATAATAACATAATTTTGTAAAAAACAAGTCAGCAACATAGTGTCAGTTGGCATACAGCGGGCGATTACCCCAGGCATTCCAAGGGTAAATAGCTATGTAGTTCCCTTTATGCTTGTTACATTGCAACTATATTTAGCTAGTTACATTGTTTTAGTCATGAGCTATGGAACTTAGAAAAATCCATGTTGCTGCCAAATTTCAAGTAAGAATTACCTAACCAAGTTGGTGATTCAAAATTTATAATCGATGGAATATCGACCCTATAGAATAACAAGGTTCCATCTGTTGCTGAAACGTCATGCGATAATGTAATCTATAGTAAGCTACCTTAGAGTTCATTATCGCACGACGTTAAGGCAACAGATGGAACCTTGTTATTCCAAAGGGTCGATATGAAGAAAAAAATGTTGTCTCTTCCGGAAGAAATCGGGTAGAAAGAAAAACAGAAAATAAGTTTATAAATGGATGATAAATAACTTTTTGAAAATGGTGCAGTTTATGCAGAAAATATAACTAGCCAAACCACTGTTTTACGAATTATACGGTTGAACCAGCCTGGCAGAAATCACACGTGATTTATTTACCTTTGCATATATTGACACTAAAAATGTTCCTGGTAAGGCGTTTTTATCGCAAAAAATGACTATCGACAATTCTCCGAATAATATCGATGCGGATTATGCATCCGCGTGCAAAGTCCTTTCGTATTGAAGATATTATCACACCTTTAGAACATAATTTAATACATAGGTTTAGTCATTCGATTTCGCGAATCATTTTCTTATCGGGTTCAAAGTGCCGCTCTCGGACAATGGATTAGGAATCACTTTTATCGACAAAATCCAGAAGTTTTGGAATGTTTTTATCTTCCGTACTGCCGTATGATCTATAGCCGGGTCAAGGTTATTTCTTTAGGCCCAAGCTACACGAGCGGTTCTACCGCCGTGAGAAACCGCAGCAGACACAATGAGAGCGGCCGCAGCGGTAGAACCGCTCGTGTAGCCTGGGTCATACAACGTCCATAGTAAATTGTGTCTGCTGCGGTTTACAGGCGGTTTCCCGCAGCGGTAGAACCGCTCGTGTAGCCTGGGTCATACAACGTCCATAGTAAATTGTGTCTGCTGCGGTTTACAGGCGGTTTCCCGCAGCGGTAGAACCGCTAGTGTAGCCTGGGTCATACAACGTCCATAGTAAATTGTGTCTGCTGCGGTTTACAGGCGGTTTCCCGCAGCGGTAGAACCGCTCGTGTAGCCTGGGTCATACAACGTCCATAGTAAATTGTGTCTGCTGCGGTTTACAGGCGGTTTCCCGCAGCGGTAGAACCGCTCGGTAGCCTGGGCCCACAGACATATTATTCATAGACTTGAGAATCAGGGATAGGGGTAATAACCATCTGTAGCGGGGCGGAGAGGGATGAGTTGACGATAACGATATGTGATTCGTTAATCCTTCAATATGACACTATATAGGCATCACGCATTATAATATCACCATTTAGCTCTTAAAAGTAAAATCTGCTTTTGAATGAATAGACCTTTTTACATGGGAGCGCGAATTGTTCGCCCGGTTTGAACAAACTTGTGTAATCCATATAAAATGAAGAAAGGTTCGCTTGTTTTGAGAGTCGAATATTTTGTTACCGTGTTTAGTTAAGACACTTTTATAAATGTTTCATAATTTACTTATCACAGTAAACTGCAATGTGCACACGACGGGACCGGGAATTTCGGTTGTTTCCGATTCATGTCTAAAACTGATCATATTATATGATGTGAATAAGCTTAAAATAATGACAAATAAAGCCTGCATATGGAAGGTAATACGACAATTAGGTTTATACTCTTTTTCACTTCTATTTTTACATGTACGCCAGCCCGGCCGGTTCCATGGAACCCAGAATTAAGGAGGGGGAAATAATACGCTTTTATCACTTAGGGCAGGTCTATACATATTCATATGTCTATGCCTGGGCCTAAGATTTTAGTTAACCACTCGAGCGATTGGTGTTCAGTTTTTGATTTGACCGTTCGATTTAATTAATATCGTCCCTCAAAATATTAATATGGAAACATATAGACTGTTTCCTGCGGTTTAAAGTTAATGAAACCACATAGGTTTCACCGTTTATCCCATATTTGTAGGTTTGTTAAATGTGGTCCAATTTTGAACCGATATCAATCGCAGAAAAATAAATGCTGTCCAAGTTTGGACCTGAATCACTCCAGTGGCTAAAATAGCGAAATATTTTTTGTAACCATTGTTCGCCAAAACAATAACTGCATGTTGTTTTAAGTACTCACAAGGTAAATTATAGGTTAATACCGATCGCAAAAACATATCAACAGTAATGTTATCACGGTGCAGGCTCACTTTACTTCTGTTTTAGTGAAGTGAACTCCGTTGCATTTCGTCAATATTTCTGTTGCAAGTGTTTTTTATGAAAAAAATGGAGAGTTTATAACGTAGATTATTTCAATGCCTTTCCCAGAAAAACTTCAATTTTTTATGTGATTGGGTATCGCACAAGAGTTCCATCTGCTCCCAACCGTCTGGATCCAGTAAGACTGTGGCATCTCCAATTGGGGTATGTTGTGAGGCTGAAGGTAGTGGGGAGGGGAAAGAGATGGGAAAGTAGATAGTGCGGAAGTACCTGGCTATTCAGATCTGGCCACCAAACACGACTAAAGCCATTTTAAGCTAAGTTTCCATTCTGAATGGTGGTCTTTCACCAGGGCGATACTGAAAGTAACTACCACTGCATGTCGCGCAAAATTGGCATGAAACGTTTTCTAGTAGAAATCAGTTATTTTCTGAAGAACGGTGAGCTCTTGCGTCTCGAAATTTGCATCGTTTTTACGCCCGGAATTGCTTTGTCAAGTAAATAAAAAGAAATACTCAAAAAGGGCTACATTATCAAATGTTAATCTCATATTTAAAAATAAAGTAAAATCGATGAGAATGAATACATATTTTTAAAAAACATTAAGAAACACAAAGTCGTGAAGAACAAATATAAAAATAAAATAAAAAAAATTCACATAACTTAACTTAAAATAATATTATAATAATTTCTGGACTCCGTAAAATCGATAAGAAACTGCTAATCTTAATCCATACTTAAAAACCATTCTGACGACAGATTAAAGTGATAAAAAATTGTATTAAATCGACTGTATTTTACGTTTGTTGAATCGTTAAAATGCATAGTTGATATTTAAATATAGTATTTCTTAGTTACGGAATCAAAACGAATAAAATCGAGTAGTTTATAATATAGATTTGATAAATGATTGACCGCTATATTAAGAATCATTCTGTCTCCATTGTAACGTGTAATTAAATAATGATTGACAGATCGAAGGTCAATATCGGTACAATAAACGATAGACCACTTTGATAAAATACATAAATTTGGAAAGAGCATTTCGGTGGGTGTGTATATATCAATAGAGGAATGTTAATAGTCCCGCAAAACTAATGGCTAGAAGAAAAACTATTGTACGATTGTACCACCCCAGCCAGGAGAACTCCTGTCCCGGTGAGAACGATACACCAGGGTGCACTGATTTGTTAGGACTAGGAACACGTGCTCTGAGGATAGGAAGGAGGTTGGACCGGTATACATGGCAACCTATTAAGCCGATATTGGAATTTAGGATTTGCAGGAATATAGGAATGGATTGAGCGTTATGGTTTTCTATTTCCTTTCTTTATGCCTTCCGTCTTCTTGCCTCTTCTCGGTTCTTCTTGGATCTTCTGTTATTTCCTCTTCTTGGATCTTCTCGTCTCTTCTTGCCTTTTCTTGCTTCTTATGGGTATTTTCGTCTCATCTTGGAGCTTATTGGCTAATCTTGTCTCTTCTTGGATCTTCTCATCTCTTCTCGGCTCTTCGTGGATATTTTTTGTTCTTTCCTTTTCTTGGATCTTCTCGTCTCTTCTTGACTTTTCTTGCTTCTTGTTGGGTCTTTTCGTCTCATCTTGGCACTTCTTGGCCATTCTTGTCTCATGTCTCATGTCTCTTCTTGTCTCTACTTGGATCTTCTGATCTCTTCTCGGCCCTTCTTGGATCTTCTGTTATTTCCTCTTCTTGGATCTTCTCGTCTCTTGTTGACTTTTCTTGCTTCTTTTTGGATCTTCTCATCTCTTCTCGGCTCTTCTTGGATCTTCCTGCCCCTTCGTAGCTTTTCTTGTACCTTCTTTTCTATTCTTGCTTCTAGAAGAAAAACTATTGAAGATAAAAAAATATTTTTTGATTTTCATATTTGACTGCATTGTCTGTGTATTTGGACGTAAAATATCATTTTAATAATTAACGGCGGATTAATACAAAAATGGAAATAGTTAGGAAGTAAAGCAATTTTCATAAATATGTAATACAATCACTCTTGATAATAATTTATAATGTTGGACCATAAAGATGGCTTACAGCCTCCGTGCTGATTAGTTGCGATCCTGGGCTACGAATCTGGAAGACACGGTTTAAAATAACTTCCCCACCTTACTCTTCCCGATCTTCTTCCCCTACATTGTCTTCAGCCTCACATCATACCCCAATCGAGAATTCCATAGTCTCACAGGCTCCAGACACAATTATGGCACATTCTTCGTTTCATTTACATTCAGACGAGTAACTATTGACATGACAAGTCTTTAATTCACTTGATGGTGCCATGTAATCATCTTCTTCCACCGACTTGCGCAACATACAATGTTTTTACACGATATTCAAATGATCAATCATAACTTAGATAAGGCGATTATTGGTTAACTAATAGGTTAAAAAAGACACTCGGGAAATTATTGACTGACCAATAAATCGTTACCTCTTAGATTAGTTTATTATATTTATAACCGTAAGGTGTTTGATTGACTGACCGTAACCGTCAAAGAAAAAACGTTGTATCACTAACAATTATCGTGTCCGATTTATAAGAGATCAATTGAGAATGCTTTAGCACATTTAAAAATGAAAATATGTAATTTTCTTGTCGTTTCTATGTTCTGCCTTGTATCTTTTTTGTCTACTTTTCTTTTTCTTGTATTTGTAGTCATAATCATCCATATTTGTATTTCCCTATTTATTCCTTTATTTGTTTTCTCTTGTTGTTTGAGTTAAAATGAGTTTTTTTAACTGTAATCTGACGTAATTAGTAGCCTAATGCCCGTACGGTTCAAATTTAAGAACCCAACTGCGAGTAAATCTCTGACGCCACACTGAATGGAAACCGTTCTGGCCCGTCCGTGAACGTGCACTTTTTAAAGGAGCTGCTGCCGTGATATTCACACTTATCACTCGTTAAACATGCGATATGCAAATGGAAGTGGCGCCATTTACATTTCTATTGAAGTTTTCATAACATTATTTTTTCCCGTGGAATTAAATTTGATAATCTTTATTATTACTCTAACGTCTGTCGGAGACAAACCTCACTCCATGAACCCGGGCACCCCTGCTAAGTCACCAAACGTGGCGAACCACTTGGGTTAATCTATGACAGGAGCGTTGGTTATCCAATAAAACGTATGGGAGATTTTTCTCTTTCATTCATTAATGAGA
Organism: Limnephilus auricula; assembly: GCA_951813805.1. Classification (NCBI taxonomy): domain Eukaryota; kingdom Metazoa; phylum Arthropoda; class Insecta; order Trichoptera; family Limnephilidae; genus Limnephilus; species Limnephilus auricula. The sequence continues at coordinate 2,718,971 of OX638403.1, forward strand.
AGATTTATGTTGGAATAAAGACTGTTCCTCTCATTGTTCACGGTCTTAATGTAAAGAATATCTAATATTATAATATCTTACTATTAAATGAAAGTGTTCTGTAGTTTTATGTTGATAGTTGTCAGTTTTGCAAAAATGCGAAGACTTATAAATGGTCACCAACACTTCAACTTGGCGATGCAGAACTAAAAGCCGCCCAATTAGTTCATTATCAGTTCTCACATCGCTTTAGTTGTCTATGGGCTCTTCGGGTCACATGGTCTCGTTTGCCGAAGGTAACCGAAGGTAGGTGTACAGAGTAGTTTTATTCCTAGAGCTCGGCAGTTCGGCAGACAAAACCTAGCTTCTAGTTAGAAAGGACGTTAGTCCTCCAACTATATTCATAAATTACGATATATAGAAGCGACCCGTTCTCATGTGACAAATGTCAATCGTGTACATATGTTTGGCGCGCGTTTGGTGTGTTTCCTGACTATGCATAGGTGTAGAGGGGATCAATGACGCTAGTTCCTCGGAGGATCTTCCATTGAAAGACCGGTAAAACAAGGATAGCATTCCCACAAGTGCTCTTAAGATTACAATATGTTTATTAAGATACAATAATCTATCAAACGGATCGCCCGTATCTGCACAGAGTCGAGGGTTTTTTGGGGCTACAGACCAGAGGTGGCTGCTAAAATCAACAGTGGGGCGTCGTCTGACATATATGGTATCCCAAATGTTCTGTCAAAATGTTTACAAATAAACTTTTCTTATAAATTGAATAACGAAAAACTCTGCGAAAAACCCAGGCAACGCCGGGGACATACAACTATTTTGACTTGCTTGACACTACATTTGTTACATTAATTTATTTAAACGCCAAAGAAATACAAAAAATAGTCAATTTTCACTTAAGGGCAGGTTTATTTTTTCCACTGTCAGTCGTATGAATGAATTACAAATATTAAATGAAACAAATTACTTTGTGTAAACCACTATAATCACATGTAATAATATCTACATGTTTCAAAACCCCAAAATATTATAAGTTGTGATTATAGTGGTTTACACAAAGTAATTTGTTTCATTTAATTCAAATGATGCCACAAAGTGATTTTGCAAAGATTGAAAAAAAATTATAAAAATATGGTCAATGGCGATTTATCCTCTAACAATAACAGCCATCAAAACCAACTCCTTTTTTGGACCTAAGACACCATTATGTCAGTCAAAATAATTTGACGGGACACTCATAAACAAGTTTATTGTATGAAATATATCCAATCATTATTCATGAATAGATTATTTTGTTGTTAATTTATTTAAATATTAATTTCATTCGTCATTGTACAAAGAGACCGCCTTTAATCATGTTCGGCCCAGATTTAACCTATTTCAAATGAGATTGTTGAAACTACGTTTGTTCTAGTTTGTTTGGTATGAACCTTAAAAAATACTCCTAGCATACTAACTAATATGTATTCGCTTGACAAGGAAATAATGTATGTCAATATTATTATAGCTTTTCCTTTCGTCACTTCCAAATATGTTTATTCTGTGAAAAATCGCGTCGCAAATTAAGATTTTAAAAAGTGAAGGTACCGTATATATTTACAAGAAAACGTCATATTATTAATATGACCTTTTTTATTGTGAATAAACCTTATTTAGCTGGAAAATATAAAATAACTCAATAATATTATTTGTATGCCTTTATTATGGCATATTTTTTTATAAACCGACTTGCGTTGCAATGCTATTCAAAGAAAGAAATTGTATCTTCCTGCGTGCCCTTTCCCGCTCCCATTCCCCACCCGCGTCCTCTTCCCCTCCCACATCTCCCTTCCAACTTCACCGCCTCCCCCCACCCCACGACTGTTCGTCTCCTGACCTCCCCTCCCGGATTGCCCATCCCCTCCAGCCTTCCCACCCTGCCACTAAACTACGTGAAATACAAACAGTTTTCAAACATTCGCTGGCGTGCGCACAACAAAACCCTAAAGTTTCATCGCAATCGTATGTACAAAAAATACAAAGAAATATATTTTTATGGTTTGACGGTGCAATTTACAAAAACATAATTAAAAAAAAAACAACGGTTAAAAACCCCATTGGGCCGATTGGGCGTAGATGTATAATAAGTAGGTAGTGCAATTTTGTAGGCGGTTATGTGTTTTTTTTTGGCGCCGCCCCGGGAACCATTTATTGGATAACCAACACCTCTGCCATAGGTCACCCCAAGTGGTTCGCTATATTTGGTGATTTAGCAGGGGTGCCCGTGTTCATGGGGTGAGGTCTAGGTCTTGGCGGCGGATGATCTCGACATACTGAACCCCAGATTTCCACATAACCCTCATACCCTTTTCCTTACCAGAACTTGACCCTGAGAAAAATACCCGCCCCACAGTATCCCCAAAGATAACATAGGCCCTGAGGGGAATTATTTTACTCAGTGCCGCCTGTTTGGAGCTAATGTAATAAAAAAGATACCAGGTTGCTTGTATTTTATGTAGGGATGATTAAAGTGATGATAATCATTGATTATAATTGTTTTATTTTCATTTACTTACAGATAGATAAACAAATAATATTGTTAAATGATTATTCCAGGCCCCCTAGCACACTCGATCGATAAGGATCGATGGGATAATTGTCGGTAAATTCTCATTGTTCCCTAGGACTGCAGACAGCGAACGTACAAACAACAGTTGATGTCGAATATATTAAGGACACTTAGTCATTGTGAACTGTCACGTATTCGTTTGCGATCTGCAGTCATGCTAGGGAACGATGATAAGTTACCGATAGTTAGATATCGATCGAGTGTGCTAGGGGACCTGAGAGATTAATAATTGATCGTAAATTTTGATACCTGAAGAAACAATAAACTGATTTATCAGGTAGACGTATTAGGTAAGATGGGCCTTACAAAAAAAGTTTTACAGTCGTGGTATATGAATAAACATATATTATGTTAAATAAACGCTTTATCACGGTGTTTGCTTTGAGGTATCCAAAGAGAGCAACGAACTGTGTTCGGTTTTTATACAGAAATATTAAAATTCTCTTCCGCATTATACGATGTTGACGCAAAAGAAAAAATATTATGATAACTTGCTCCCTGGAAGGAGTTTAGAGCCCTCTGAGGCTGCAGCCCTTAGTTTTCAAAGCCCTGGCTATTATTTTTGTTAAATGCGAAATATACTTTTTGCTGATGTCAAAAAAAACATAACTATTACCATTTTTGATTAATATGTAAATTCCGCGCAAGAGACCCAACTGCTCCCCATGCGTCTGGAACCAGTTTTCCACACAAAACAGCCTGAGGAAAACAATTGCCCTTAAAGCCTATGTCATCTTTGAGGATGCTGTGTGGAGGGTTTTTTAGGGAAAGGGAGGAGGGGAAGTTCTGGGAAGGAAAAAGGTATGAGGGTGGGTAGGAATCTGGGGGATCAGTATGTTCAGGAGTGACGGACGCATAAATCCATTCCTCCCCCTGCAGTACAAGGCGATGGGTCGAGAGAATCTGGCAGGACCTTGTGTGGAGGATTTTTTATGGAATGGAAGGAGATGAAGTTCTGGGAAGGAAAAAGGGATGGGTAGGAATCTGAAGGCCAGTGTACTTAGGAGTGACGGACGAATGAATCCCCTCCTCACACGAAACAATTCCTCCCAATGAATGGATAGGTCAAAAAGTGGGCAGACGCATCCGCCGCCAAAACCTAGACGAACCTCACCCATTGAACTCGCGCACTCCTGCTAATTCACCAAACGTAGCGAACCACTTGGGGTGACCTACGGCGGGTGGTTATCCAATAAATGGTTCCCGAAGCGGCGGTACCCATACCCGCATCCAAAATTCTATAGACTATGACATCCCTAATTTGGGTATGTTGTGCGATTCAAAGTAATTCGGAGGGGTTATTGGCTGTTCAGAACTTGTCACCAAACACGACTAAAGTATTTTTTTTATCTGTAATTTAATTCTGAATGGTGGTCTTTCACCAGGGACATATTGATAGTATTTTTCACCATGTATAATATATTATTTTTAATGAATCATTTTTTATGTGAATATAGCACAAGAGTCCCACCTACTCCCGACTATGGCATCGATTGAAGAATGTTGTAAAGCTGAAGGTGGTGGGAAGTGGAAGGAGATGTAAAAGAGGATGGTGGAAAAGTAGCTGGCTATTCAGATCCATTTCTAGCAACGTTCGGACCACTCAACTTCCTCTATTTAGAAAAGGAATTCCTAAATAGACTCTCCACACAGCATCCCCAAATATGACTCAGGGCCTCCTGTGTGGAGCTAATGTAGAAAAAAACATGGTAAAGTTGTAGTACACCGCTTTTTTTTGTATAAATTTTATATTTGCGAAATTTTGTTTCAATCTAAATACGCATTAATTAATTAGTTTACCCAAACTAAGAACCTAATAATCTATTTTGTGCACGTAAGTAGTTGTTTCTTGTAGTAATTATTGAAATGAAGTTTAATAGGCCGCTTCACTTGGCCAAACACGGCGTCGAACACTTCGCGTAAGTGAAAAATTATATTTTTTCGTCTCCCCCGACATACATACTCACTTTTCGTAATAATTAAGCTATTCCGTATTATCCGGTAAGCGGAGTAAGGCATATTTATTAAACTTTGTAACCGTCCTTAGGACCGGTTGTTCCCAGAACTTGAACAATTCAAAAAATTTCAAAGTTAATTTTCAAGTTATGTGGAAGCTTTATTCAAGTTCTGTTATTATAACACATAACTAAAATGAAAACATGAAAAGAACTATCTTCTCTTCCGTCTTCAAATTCGTAAAGATCTTTTACAAAAAAAAGTAACAAAATAATTTCACCCTTTTTGTATTATTATTCACGTAAGCAAAATCAAACATTTATTCTACAGATTTATTGACATAATGAAGATATTTCTTGATATAAGTAATACAATCAAGGATAAATCAATAATATTTTTAATGATGGTGTAGAAATCAATGTCCAAAGATCGACACATTTCATTTATAATATATAATAAACAATAAATTATCTATGAAATTCGCAATAACGGTTTATAAGCAGTTATAAAATAATTAGATACGAAAACATTCGGTTAAATTAGTTAACTGTACTTACATTAAAATGTAACAACTCTTGATAACTTCAACAGAAATTGATCCACAAAGTTCCAAACTGATTTAACTTAAACTTGGTAACTGTAACAAAAAATAAATAACAATAAATACACTATTATTTCAAAATAAACTGTTTCAAAACACGAATTTTTCGCAACTGAATCAACAAGTTAAATTCTAAAACTGTTCTTTAAATTCCAAGAAATCAAATATGCACTTTGATTCTTATGTTAATTTTTATATACTGTAGTAAAACAGTTGTTTTGTTATTGTTTGTCCTTACAATAAAATTCTTTTGCCGGTAAAACGTTATAAACTATTTCGTTTTTGAATCGAATATGCAGGAAGAAATGAACGGCGTCGACCGAACGTCGAGAAACCCACGAACGCACTGAGCGGGTGAACTCGTAGTAGGTAAAAATAGATACCTACAATACTGTGAACATCGTACGGAGAGAGATGAAACGAGACACGCTTGCGCGCTTCTAATAAAATCGTAATATAGTACATAATACAAACAATTATTATAACAATATGATAACAAAACAATTGATAATAAAATATTTAATAATAATAATGCAGTATTTATATTTGTGTTGTGCCGTGGCTTGCTTTTATTTAAGCGGCAAATATTTGAGGTTAAGATTTTAACTGTAACTTTTATCTCGCGGAGAGGAGCCCGTTCCGGTTTGGAGTTGAGACAAAAAACTTGCGCGATTCGAATGAATGAGTGAGGTAGGTACCTGCCTAACTACCTCACTGAGGTAGGTACCTAGTGTCTACCTGTTATTGAGGTGGACCAAATCAGCGCTCCCATAACTTTAAACTTGCCAAATTAATGATAAAAAATAATGACTTACAGAATTACAATATTTTCACATTCTAATGAGCAGACAGTGACTTAATTGAAACAATTGATAGATAATTTATTTCAAGAAAGACTTTCATTTTCAAACATTTGTTTTATATATAAAAATGAATGTCTCTTTGTTTATCCCTTATGCGTTAATATTCCATTCATCCAATCGTGATGAAACTTTAAGAGGGTATTACCAGAGAATACCAAAAATTAGTCCTTTTTAAATCAAATTCCAGACGTATTGACCCTTTTTTACAAACATAAAACATAAATTGATTTTGAAAGATTGTTATTTTATCTGGTACACGCATTTTTAAAATGTTGAAAAACTAAGTTTATTTTAAGAATACTAAGGTTATACCGTTGGTCGTTGGCAGATTTGTTCAATTTTCAAACGATAGATTCTATTAAACAACACAAATTTCAAATCATATAAAAATACAATAAAATAAATCAATGCATAATCTAGTCAACACAGTTTAAAATTATTTTTTTAGTTAAATTCAAATCATTAAAAAATAAATCCTAGAACGTGTTTTGTGACAAAAATACCGCAGTTTTTCTATTTATTTAAGATCATACAAACTAAAATATTTAAAAAAAATTTTACACACTTAATTTCTTTAGACATTATTGAAAAATCATAAATACTTATGATCAAAAAATACTTACAAAAAGTACACTATATTTAATAATTTATCATCGTGCGTTTTGAGCACTTTTATTGCTTACTTGAATGTAGGTAGGTATATATTAATGTTTTGAATGAAATAAATCGATATTAAATTTTTTTATTTCTAAAGTTTGATACAGGGAATAATCGATCTTTCTCAATGGAACCTCCCTGTACAGTTGCAAGCATGTTTAAACTTTTATTCTAAGCTGCTGGTCAATCTCTCTATGTATATAGTATTACAAGGTTTCGATGTATATAGTATTAAAAATATATATGTAAATACATAATGGTGAGATCTAAAATTATGATTTTGCACAACAAATTTACAATAGTGTGTGTATTTCATAAAATTTAGCGGTGGAGTGGAATCCGGGAGGTCAACGGGGAAGCATGGAAAAAAACACCCAGTGGAGGGGTGACGGAGTGTTGGGAGGGAGGAAGAGGCAGATAAAGAGATTGCTAAAGAGACATATTAGCGGTAGGGGATATCAGGAGGTAAATTTGGCAAATCTATGCTTCTCACACTGACTGTACGAGTATGTGGCATGCTCACAAGTCGGAAAACCTTCTGATTTATTAATGTACGCACAAAGCAGAAAAACAAAAACAAAAACAAAAAAGTTGTGTATCCTAAAGCACTTCAAAAAACAGAATTAAAACACAAAACACTTTATTTCTCTGGGTGGCATTGAAACCCACGCCGGGTACTTGCTAGTTAGGACATAAAATGGAATTAAATACGTACCTATTAAATATGTATAGTTTTCATTTATTTACTAAAGTACCCGGCAATGCTTCGCTACTGTATTATTTCAGTGAAATCCCAAAAATTCTCATACCAAAAAGAATTGTAACAAATAGTTTTTTTCTGCTTCAGCAATATTAATAATTTCTAATTAGGTAGGTACGGGCAATAAAACGAGCAAATTAGGGCTTGCCTTTTTTCATGAGTTGGGACTAGAATGCGCTCTCATATTTATGCCTTGCCGGGTTCCATAATTACATAATTATTTTTTACAATGGTCCTGACGAATTCACCTTTACCACACATTATATAACTTTTTTTTAATTTTCACAAAGAACATCGTTATCAATAATATATATTATTTATTGTATGTATATAATAATAATAAATTGATCATGCAAATGTATTCAATAACGACAATAAACGACAAGATTTTATTATTTTATTTATTTTTTATTAGTCATATAAACAGTCCTTATAAATTCTTACACAACCGAGATAAGAATATATAGGTCATTGAACAATAAAATAACGACTTTTAACTTAATTTTTTTTTATATTGAATACCTTACAATAGTCCCAACTGCTCCCGTCTGCAGCCAGAGACTATGGCATCCCCAAATGGGGTATGTTATGAGGCTGAAGGTAAGTGGGGAAGGGAAGGAGACGAGGAAGAGGAAGGTGGGGAAGTACCTGGCTATTCAGATCTAGTCAATAAACACGGCTAAAGCCATTTCACAGCAACGTTTCAATTCTGAATGGTGATCTTATACAAGCGCGATACCAAGAGTATCTTACACTCTAGAAATTACAGCTAATATACTATATATTATTTTAAATAATTAATTGTGAAATAACACAAATCAATTAAATAAGATTTATTTGTGCACGCAGGGTTCGAACCCGCGGCCTTCGGAATGGGAGTCCAACGTCCTACGCCGGCCGTCTAAATCTATAATAGAAAAGAAAAATTTACAACAAAATAGGTACCCAATATAAACAAACTTACTTAAATTTTCTACAAGTGTTTTACTAAATATTTACTTGGTTCACAATTAAACTTGGAATTGATATCAATTATTTGCCGAAGAAATGTTATTCAAATTCAAACTGCTGAAAGCAAAAAAGAATAATGAAGGACAAAAATCTATGAAATATTTTCAAGTGGATCGAATGTTATTTTTTTACACCTGTTGTGAAAATAGTGAGGTTCGTATTAAACAAATCGATGTCAGTGCAGGTGCTTCAGTTTCTTAGTATAAATGCATTTTCAAGATAAGTTAAATTTTAGGAATATAAAATTTGTCCAGGGATCGAGTATCTCTCTCAGGACCAGTTGTTTCGGAAATTTTTCGGAATTTCCTTCGAATTGTCTTTCAACGAAAAACTGGGTTGTTTCAACCTCCGTCAGAAGAAATTTCAACGAAAATTTTATAGGACCAGTTGTTTTGGTATTCCCTTCGAATTTGAATTTCCTTCAAATCGTCATTTACCTAAAAATGTTGTTTCAACTTCCGTCAGAAGAAATTTCAATGAAAATACCAAAAGAAGGGTGATGTGAATGTGATCGGCCGAGTTCGGAAGGTTAGCGAAATAATGTGAGGCGCATGCGAAGACGTCATTTAAAAAGTTGTAGTAGTTAGATATTAACTAGTACTAATCAATTCATTTACCGGAATTTCGAAAAAAGTGCATTTTAATGGTTATTTTTTAAATTTAAAACACGAAATGTCATTTTACAACGAAACTTGCAACAGTTCCTAACATAGCGGTCGGTGAAAATGACATTTCGTGTTTTTAAATTTAAAAAATAACCATTAAAATGCACTTTTTTAGAAATTTCGGTAACTGAATTGGTTAGTACTAGTTAATATCTAACTACTACAACTTTTTAAATTTATTTTTTTCGTCCATATTAAGCGTGTCCCGGTTTTGTAAATATTTTCCCTCATATTTCACACAATCAAGGACCGGGTTACGTCACGAACTCTCCCGCACGGTATTATACTCTTGCCGGCGTTTTCGTTAATATGAATGCTAAGCTAATTTAATTATGAAAACGAACTTTAAAAAAAAACAAAAAAATACTGGTATTTTTAAGTTTGCATGTCATCTACACGAACATATTTTTCACTCAACTTCCCTATTGCCTCCAGCGGATATTTTTAATATCTATATTGAATATTGTTCTACGTTTTTATGTTCCGTATGGCCTGTTTGATAACCAGAGATGCAAATATATACTAGAAAACCATTTTTTTATATGTGTACATCAAATCAAAAGTTTGGTTTGATTATTTTTAAGTTCATTTGTAGAACTGAAGCTTTCGAACCGCCAAAATTTATTCTAGAAGAATTCATAGACAATCGATAAGGCCATAATCATAGTCTATTTTATCAACTACCTATTTGTCAGAATAAACTGCTGGCCATGAAAATTTTTCAAATAATTACAATAAATGTTTTACGAATGGTAGGAAAATGTGGTCCAATTTTGGACCGATATCAATCACAGAAAAATAAAATCGGTCTAAATCTGGACCTAAATCGCTCCAGTAGATAATAGAAGTACAAAGGTACTGGCAAGCCATTAGTTTTTATATTTATGACTGGCAATGTGACGGTTGGCAACACCGACACGGGCGAACTCTGGTTTGTATCAAGGTAGCTATTCCCGAGCAACGATCAATCGTTATGCGCCTCTACGAGCCAAAAATTACTCGTCGTCACGACGCATTTTGTCGAATGTTTCAATTTTACATATTCTTGAAAGTCGAACGGTCGAATAGATGATTATATTGGCAGCCCTGTGAAGATTGTCTATGTTTCTGATGTATTTGACGTTTCTATGGCGCGAATTTTAAATTACGAGCTTGTTGAGAGTATATTAATTACTCAAAACCAAAGACAGTGAAAAAGGGAAAAGTAATTTATTGATGCTAACACCTGGAAAACGACATTATAACAGATTATTTAGGAAGTTAATTTTCATGTGAAAACTATCTAACCTCCGGCGAAACATTATATCAAAGCATCTGCTTCAATTTGCTCTACATTACGTATTGCAACCAATATCACCGGCATAAATGCACCAACACTATCGCCGGTATATCAGTTAATTTAAGGAACTTTAAAACAACTTTGTTTATATATAAGGAGTTAGCAGGGATTTCAAAGGATACATAGTAGCGGTAGGAGATTTGGAAAACACTTCAATAAACAAAATTAACACACAAACTATTTATTTCTTTGAGTGGCATGCTATGCAATCATAGCATGCCGGATACTCGCTGGTATCCAGAATATATTATGTAGCTGAATTTAATAATAAAACTACATATTATTTAAAAAATCCAACAGTTCATGAATCTTGATTTCTATTTGGGGGTTTCTCACCATCCTCCCAATAGCTTACCTACACTAATAACTGATAACGAATATTTTCGATTTACGATTTATTTATTTATTAAGTTTGAGTTTATAATTCGGTACTCGAACCCATGAATAGTGGCTATTTATTGAATAAGTTGGCTGAGTTTTCTAACCACTGCGAGTATTTTATTTTTATTTGTAATAATATTTGTTATTAGTGTAGATACGCTATTGCGAGGATGGTGAGAAATCCCCTTAATTTATTATTTTTTTAATTTCTGCAACCAATGATCTTATAAATTAACTTAGAACTAGCATAGATGACAGAAACTATATCATATCAATTCTCGTAGACCTTCAAAAAGCTTTTGAAACCGTGAGCCATGAAATACTGATAAAAAAAGAGAAAAAACAGGCGTAACAGGTCCAGCTCTCAAACTAATCAAGTCTTATTTATCCAACAGAAAACAATATATCAATATAGGAGATAAAAACAGTCAGCTCAAGAGTATAAACTATAGAGTTCCACAAAGATCCATACTGGGGATACTTTTAATTTTTTTTATTTTTTTTTTATTTATTAAATTATATGTTGATAACAATAAATAACCAAATTAAGTTTTCCCTTCTTTTTTTTCGATGTTTCTCTCCTATAGAAGCGGACGCTAGTGTTTAGAAGAGGAGCGAGTGTCAGAATGAAAATATTTTGTACCTATAATTAATTATGATGTTTAAAATTATTGCCTGTTGTATGCTGATGATGCGGTGCTGATTGCTAACAGTATAGAAGATCTGCAGTCTCTCGTGTCTAGGATGAACGAAGTATGTATGAAGAATGAATTAATGATGAATGTAAGTAAGTCTAAAGTCATGGTTCAAGGTGTTTGAAAGAGAGAGTCAGAAAACGGTGTGCAATATAGTTGTGAATGATGAATACTTGGAGCAGGTGGATGAGTTTGTATATTTGGGAAGTATGTTTACGAGAGATGGGAAGGCTGATAGGGATATCGAAAGGAGGGCGAATGCAGGTAACTCCGTTAATGGAGGATTGAACGCCGTTGGAGCCAACAAAAAGTTGTCCACAGAAGCGAAGTTAGCAGTCCACAATGGAGTTCTGGTACCTACCCTGATGTATGGCAGTGAAGCGTGGAAATGGCAGAGAAAGGATGAAAGTAGACTGAATGCAGTAGAAATGAGATCCCTGAGGCGTATGTGTGGTAAAACCATGTATGATCGTGTGAGGAATGTGGAGATCCGAAAAGAATGCAAGGCTGATGTGAGCGTAGTAAGTAAGATTAAGAAAGGGACGCTTAGATGGTTTGGGCATGTTGAGCGAATGAATGAAGAAAGGAGTGTAAAGAGAATTTATGACGCGAATGTGAACGCTGGAAGAAGCCGAGGACGCCCAAGGAAGACGTGGCACGATCAAGTAAATCAGATACTTGAGTCGGGCCATGTCAAGAGTCAGAATAATAGAAGAGTATGTATGAGAAGATGTATGAATGTGAATGAGGCAAGGAGCGTGTGCCAAGACCGAGTTGTTTGGCGGTCCGTCCTCTCTGCCTACCCCTGCGGGGAAACGGCGTGATGGTTAGTTAGTTAGTTAAAATTATTAAATAGGAATTTTGAACTTAAAAATAAGTGGTTAAATAGACAGTTAGATATGTTAATTATGATGATAAATTCATCATTCATTTGTTTTTACATTGAATTGCTCTCATTTATCGTCTTCAATTTTTCTTATCTTTTCCGGTAAACTGTTGCAGTATTTTTTTCCTAGGTATTGTAATGCTGTTGTGCAAATGTGGTGTTACATTTTTGTGATGGAAATATATGTTTTTGACGAGTGCGGCTTTCAGTTAAAAAGCTGTGATTTTATTTTTCTTTTATTAATTGAATTAATATATTTTTTCGGACTAGATTATTGAATTTTAATACATTCTTCAAAAATAAGAAAATATTAAAAATATATGTATTCCAAATATATATAAATGACATCTGTCAGTTAAAACTACACGGTGAAATCTTCTTATATGCAGATGACACGGAAATATTTTACTTAGGCAAAAAACTTAGAAATTATATTAGAGCAATCTCAAACGGATCTTGACATACTAAACAGTTAGCTAATAAAAAATACATTAATAATAAATATTAATAAAACCGGTTATATGATCCTAAGCTCACCTAAAACCATTACAAATAGAAGAAAGAAACCTACATATTCTGGATATCAAAAAATATCTCGGCTTATAAATTGATAAACATTTGACATTTAAACAACACGTAGAAAAACTAAAAACAAAAATCATCCCACTAATTGGTGTATTTGGTAGAATTGCTCATCTTCTACCAACAGAGATAAAGAGGGGCTTATACTTTAGCTTAGTACAGTCCCACCTAAATTATTTAATAGAGATATGGGGAAACACATACATTATCTACAAATAATACAGAACAAAGTTATTAAAAAACTTTTCAATTATAACCGAGATACTCCCACAAAAAAAAACAACAGGAATTGAACCTTCTGAAAATAAGTACTTTGTACGTATAACACTTGCCTTTTAATCTACAAAATACAAAATGGACTTATACACACACACACAACATTTAAAGTTCCCATATTCAACAAATTCCATGTATTAGATATTCGACAAATTTACACAAAAAATATCTTAACTCATCTGTTTAAAAATAAAACACATACATTTTATAAAAATACCCAAAATATTGTAAACACCAAAACCAAAAAACCAAAGAACTCATACAAATACCTAAAACAAACACAACATTTGGTCAAAGAAATTTCAAATACATTGCTTCTAAAATATACAATAACCTACCTGCCAAAACAAGACAATCGAATAATATTAAAAAATACAAAATCCTGATCAAACAATGGATCATCGAAAAAGGTCGTGCAATAATTCGTCACCTCACCCAAATATAATCGTATATCTCATTATTGTTACCACTACCTACCAACCTGAAAATTTTGTCAAATATTTTTGCTTTATTGAAAAATGTACTATATATAATTAAAAAATATTTGTAAACTAGTCTGTCTCGACACAGGAGTTCCTAGTGAGACAGGCAAGGCCAAACAAAATGTAAACCTTATGATATAGATTCAATAAATAATTTTTTTTTTAAAATTTATAAAAATGTTACAAATACACGAGCATTATACTAGACAACATAATAGATTGTACACAAATGCTGTTTAAGACTGAAAGTGGCAAGAGAAGCATTGTCCACGAGGGTGTTCAAATTATATAATCTCCTTCCGGACACCCTAAAGAACGGAAAAAAGTATAAATATATTTAAAAAAAAAAACTATTTAACCTTAAGTTGATAGAAAAAAATTAGTTTTACTATTTTGTATTTAAGTTAGGAAAGTAAAATGTAAATTTCTCTTAACTTAATAAAAAAAAATTATAAAATAGGTAAATGAAAATAATTACAAAATTTTAAAAATATAATAACGATAGATTGTTCGTGAGGTCATCGTTCTAGTATCTTTCGTCTTTTTCGTTATAACAGTACGAGCTCTCGCTGGGACTAGTTCACTAGTTTATCCTGGATTGAAATACTATTCTCGTGTGGCGCGGGCAATACGAACTACACCCATATCGCATGTTCTTATTCTTGACTAAAATAACACTGTAGAATGTGTACAATAGTATGTACGTATGTAGGTGTACCAATATTCTAGTTCCTATTGATAAAATATATATATTACCCTTTAATTTCATCCATAGATGTCTCTTTCAAATTCAGAATTATTTTTTATCTCTTTGCTTTCGTGTAATAAGATAACACTAGCGACATCTACACATAACATGTAAAGTAGTCTGCGGCCTGGGTACAGCGCCATCTGGGATAAATTGGTAAAATATTATACAGATTATTAATAACCTATCCAATTCATAGATGCCTCTCTCTAATACAAAACATCAAAATGATTGGAAAGAAAGAAATTATCATGAATCATGACCGTAAATAAAGCTGAATAATTTACCTACTTACCTATCTCTGATTCCCCAAACTGATTACCTGTACAAATAAAACATTTAAAAGAATTTCTTTTATAAATTCAATGTTATACAATATTCATTTAATTTATAAAAAAAATATCTACTATATGCTATGTTTAATGGTTCCATGTCAACACCTATTTGAAAATTCATTAAAAGCTATGAAAAAAAAAAAGAAAAATATCCCAAACCCTAACCTAACATAACCTATTCAACCAATTTTTTTTCTTCACTTTTAGTGACTTTTCAAAGGAGGAAGTTGAATTCATTCTGAGTTATCCGGTCACCATTTCAAATATGCTCAAGAATTGCTTGTTAAAAACCTTCGCGTACGTGCTGTTACATTACGTATAAAAGAAAAAAATAATAATAAAATGGAGTTCTACAAATTAAAAATTGTTAACTATAAAAATCAATAAAACTAGTTGATATTATGGTAGAGTGTATTTTATTTTATTTACTACATTAAACAATGATAATACACATTCAATAATTATGACAAAATCTAAAAATAATTAATATATCTTATCTCAAGACAAGTTTATCTCTATTGTTTTAAATTTGTGAATTCCAAAGTCGAGATTAAATTATATATAATTAATAAGGACAGATTATTTTAGGAGAGGTGTTTGATGCATTTCCAAATCCTCCTGTACATATCTATTTCTTGTGACTGGAAGAATGTTATAAAAGTCCAGACATGTTTTATAAAGGTCTAGAAAGTAATACAGGTAAAGAAAAAAAAGGTTATGAGAGTCCAGGCAGTTATAAAGGTCCAGAGTGTTATAAAGGTATAGAAAACTATAATAGTCCAGAAAGTTATAAAGGTCTAGAAAGTAATATATGTCAAGAAAGTCATAAAGGTCCAGAACGTTATTTATAAAAGTCCAGAAAGTTATAAAGGTTCTGAAAGTAATAAAGGTCCAGAAAGTTATAAAAGGGTAAATAATAAAACAAATGTTTTATAGGATTTTTTTTTACATTCGCTCCACCACTGAGGAAAATAATTTCCTTTACGGCCTAAGTTATCTTTGGAATTGCTGTATGGGGAGAGTTTGTAAGAAAAGGAAGAAGAGAAAGTTCTGGGCTAAGTGCCCAGTGTGAAAGAATCTAAGAGTATGGATATTGGAGAGACGGCATGTGAAGTGTGCCCGCGCGCTCCAAGTGTGCCTTTTCGAGAATTCTACCCACACGGTTGACATTGGCTGTCACCATGTAAAATGGCTGCTGTCGGAACGTATTAAACGGCCAAAAACCAGCAGCCAATGTAAGCCGTTTGGGTAAAATTCTCGAAAAGGCACACTTGGAGCGCGCGGGCACACTTCACATGCCGTCTCTCCAATATCCATACTCTTAGGAAAGAATATTTTTTTGTTTGATTTTCAAGAAAAAAACACAAATAAAGTCACCGGAGTCCAAAATTTTACTAACATTTTTTTAACTCCAAATAATGTTAGGAATCAATGTAAGTGACTTAACAACCTGTATACCAACGGGCGACTGCCATAAATCCGAAAACGCTTTTGAAAAAATGAACGCTTTTATTTTACCTTGACGACCCGCGGAAACGCCAGCGGCGACGGTAATGGCCCGCGCCATCTCATTTATTTAATATGAGTGAGGAAGAGACAAGAAAATGATTACATCTACTTGATCTGAATGATTGCATCCTCCCTCTATTAAAGAAATAAGATGCCTCGAGCCGTTGCCGTCGCCGTGCCGTTTCTGCGGGTCATCACGGTAATAATAAAAGCGCTCTTTAGGTTAATGGCCACGGCATGTCACCCTACGAATTCTACGGTTCCATTAATTTTATAATTAATAACAAAGCATTTCAAATCTGAGAAACACGTGAGGCCAAAAAAGTACCCAAATATTTTACTGCGAAAAATAATCAATAAAATATAAATAATAATAATCAACATAATTATTTTATAATAATGGTATTGAAAAATCTGACATTGGACGGTGGATTTGAAAGTATTCATAATTTCGATTGTCGCGATTGTTGCAATTTTAAAATTTAGCTTGGCTCTCATCATTATCATCATGCTCTTGAGGCGGAGAAGCGGATGACGGTGGCGAATCCGACAAAGTACGAAGTACGTACAAAGTACAAAGTACGTAACCTTGGCATCCTCATCCTGAATCCCGAAGAGTGTGATGGACTGCCTGCCTACCTGCTGGGCCGTGGGGACGGTGAAGGCCTGTGCGGTGCAGCTGGTGCCGGTGAAGGCCTGGGAGTGCAACTGGTGCCGGAGAGGGCCTTGGATTTAGTGATGGGGACGGCCTGGGCCTAGGTGATGGGGACGGCCTGGGCCTAGGTGACGGGGACGAACTGGGGCGAGGGGACGGTGAAGGCCGAGGCGGTGCCGGAGAGGGCCTGGGCCGTGCAGCTGGTAACGGAGAGGGCCTTGGATTTAGTGATGGGGACGGCCTGGGCCTAGGTGATGGGGACGAACTGTGGCGAGGGGACGGTGAAGGCCGAGGCGGTGCCGGAGAGGGCCTGGGCCGTGCAGCTGGTAACGGAGAGGGCCTTGGATTTGGTGATGGGGACGGCCTGGGCGTTGGTGACGGGTATGGCCTGTGCGTTGGTGACGGGGACGGCCTGGGCGTTGGTGACGGGGACGACGCGGATGTTGGTGACGAGGACGGCAATCGCCGTGTTAACCGTATTTTTGCAGTATTATCCACTAAATTTTCGGTTGAAGTTTTCTCACTCTCTGAGCTAATACTATCCATATTGCGATTAAATAAAATATTAATGTTTACTTATATTTATTTCATTGTGCGTTTGATAGCTAATGATTCAGTTTTTTAACCGATGCTAGTATTTATTCAAAAGACTTCATGTTTATTTTTGCTTATTTTTTCTGATTTAACTTATATTGTGTACTAACATGGACAGTGTGGACACCACAACAAATCGCAAAACATCAGCTGTTGTATATAAACAATTGCAACAACAAGATGAGCAGATCCTAAAACCACAAAAATAAATAAACAACTTTGTTTTGATTCTGGTTAACGTGATAATTTCTGGAACAAAAACTAATGTTAACAAAATATTACTACAAGCCATAAATGTATGTTTTCTTAGTGTGCCTTATATCGCCACCGATATAGAGGTAATAGGCATAAAAATCGCTTGGCAAACATTATTTTATAAGAAAGAAATACATTTAATCAAAGGAAACCGATTCATAGTAAAGATTAATCTAAAATAGTGATTTAGCATCAATCTTCGTCATCGTGAAAAATCACGGGATGCTATAATAATTATTGCATGATTTGTGAAGCTGTTTGAGCAATTAGGGAGGCGGGTGTTGGTACCGCCGCCCGGGGAACCATTTATTGCATAATTAACACCTCTGCCGTAGGTCATCCCAAGTGACACATGCCCTGAGGAAAATTATATTACTCACGATTACTTGGGGCACACTGACCCTTAGATTCCGACCCACCCCTAATGCTTTTTTCCTTTCCGGAACTCCTCTCCTGCCTTCCCTAAAAGACCCTCCATACAGAATCCTCAAAGATGACACACGCCTTGAAAGGAATTATTTTCCTAAGGACATCCTGTGAGGAGCTAATAATGTACGAAAAGGTGAAAGAATTTATAAAACAGTCCCCTCAGGATTTAAGCTAGATATATTAAAAAAAATATATATATATTTATTTATTAACTTTTAACCCCGCTAAACTCCTTATTTAAAGTGGTTTAGCAGCTTAAATTGGTTGCGTTAGAATAGGGTAAGGGCTATTTTTCATTTTTTTTTCATACATTTTCAAAGGGTGTTGAAATGCCAGTGTGTTGAGTTGTCGTGGAACCGAAAAATCACGAAATTTTTACAGAAGAAATTCGCTTTCAAATGTAAATATTTTCAAGGAAAAATAACATATCATGTATGTACATGTACCTACGAGTACTTGTCTGAATACTTCATTCATTCAATTCCAATTTTGATAATGACATTTGAATTCAACACAAATTTGAGTTCATTGAACCAAATTTAGGTAAAAAACCATAATATTGTGTATATTATTATGTTTCGTCGTAAATAAGTACCCAAAATAGATCTAGGTACCTACCCCTTTTTCAGTGGCAATACAAAAATACATTTTGATGAAACTGCGGTGTTATAAATGTTTTATTTTCCTTTTTCTGCTATAAATTACTACTATAATGTTATTATGCAATGAATAATATGTACATGTATGTCGAAATTAAATAATAATGATTAATAATTTTATTATAGTTATATACTCATTATTATAATGGACGTTACGAGATAAGAAATCTTTTATGCGACAACTAAATGCCTGTTTCTTTTCAGAATGTTTTTGTATTTTGTATAAGCACAATTTGGAAGGATGGTATGGGTACCGCCGCCACAGGAACCATTTATTGGATAACCACTCCTGCCTTTGGTTACCTCAAGTGGTTCGCTAAGTTTGGTAATTTAGCAGGGGTGCCCGGATTCATGGGGTGAGGTTTGTCTAGGTGTTGGCGGCACATGCGTTTGCCCACCGAGTGCATGGTGGGCTGGATTGGGAGAGACTGGTTGAGGGAGACCATTTGACGTCTCCAGCCGGACTCTCTCGACCTTCGAGGAATGGATTCATATGTCCTTCATTTCTGGACATACTGACCCCCAGATTCCTACCCACCCATCATACCTTCATCCTTCCCACAACTTCCTCACAACGCGAACACAGCATCCCCAAAGATGATATTGTTTTCTAATTGGAGCTAATGCAAAAAAGCACGTCACCAATACCAAAATATGTATGTGTTTTGCCGCACATCGACGTCGTTTGAATCACGACCAATGTCCAAAGAGGTTTTCGAAAAAAAATACGAGTGTGCTTCGGACGACACGACTGAAGTAAATATTTCTTTAGTAATCTAATCTAAATTTCTTTCTGGCATCGAATAAAACCATTCCAATCATCAGTGTATATAAGAATCTATATTGAAGATTCGTTTGGATTGTTACCAATCATCGTGACAAATCAGGCCCTCGCCTAGGGCCCTACTCCGGAATGGGGGGCCCCAGCCAGGAACAGGTTTTTATTTTATTTTTTTACATTAATTGCAAAAATATATGCAGATAATAAAACAAACGTATAATATTTGTAAATATTTATTAATCACCTCTCTCTATAGATAATATTTTTGTCCATAGTTCTTTTTAGTCTATACTTGTTTGTTTCTTTTGTTATTTAATGTCATTACTACCCTGACGAAGAAACCATCGGTTTGTAAACATGTAGGTAATTGTGATTATATAATAGTGGTTTATACAAAGTTATTTGTTTAATTTAATTCAAAATGACGCCACAAAGTGATTTTGCGAAGTTTGAAAAAATAATAAAACAAACGTTTAACAAATTTTATATATTAAATGTACATATTTTATTACTACAATTCTATCTTACACAAATAATGATCATCTTAATTTAAAAATAAACTTATAAATACATCAACGGCGTTAACCCTAGTTGTTACTACTTACATTAAAATATGAATAATGTACATTCGTGACATCATAAAAAAGTGTCTATGAGAATGTTCACCGATGATTTTATAGTAAAGTCTACTAACTTCGATAGAATGATAGATATGAACAGCCTAATTGAACTGTTTAATTCCACTTCGCGATACCTGGAATAACTATTAAAAATTTTCTACTTGTTTTTCTAATTTCCGTATAAATCCATTTATATAAATTTCTTAAGACGTAAACAAAAACAAAACAAAGCAACACGTCACTAGTGATGTCCGCCGTAGTGGCCATGATGACCACGCTGATAGTGATGTCCATAATGTCCAAAATACCCATGCTTTTCATTATATTGGCCGTATTGTTAACCGTGGCCAAGAGTGACCTCTGTAGTGAGATCGTTGGCCTCCGTGATTTTCGTGGTGACCATAAAGGGATGCCACTGTCTTCAAAATATAATCCTTAAATTTTAACACACCACGTCACTAGTGATGCCCGTGATGACCACCATGGTGACCACCGTGGTGACCGCCAAAGTGACCACCGTGGTGACCGCCAAAGTGACCACCGTGATGGTGTTGTCCATGAAGACCTCCGTGGTGACCAAAGTGGCCTCCGTGGTGGCCTCCGATATGGCCTCCGTGATGGCCGTGGTGACCAAAGTGACCTTGGTCATGGTAGAACACCTGGGGTCCGGTGGGTCGGACTATGATTGCATTGGGGTGGTGATTCGGGTGGTGGTGCATTCCGGGGTGGGGGTCGCAGCAGTTACCCATCGTGTTGTTTATTGAAAAGAAACTAGGTACCTGAAAAAAATAAACATTATATTGTAAGCTTTGTTTAAAGTGGCAGTAAAGAAGGTTTTGTTAATACTGCTATCACTTTTCCTGTAAAATTAATGTTTGAAAAAAGTCTTCACTTGTGTCGTATAATGAACAAAAACCTATCGTTCATGTTTATCTTATGTTGAAAATAGATAAAAATTTGGAAATGATTTGGGATAAAACATATTTATTAATAATTACAAAAAATATTCAATCAATGAGCGCTTTTATTATTACCGTGAGGACACGCGGAAACAGCACAGCGACTTTAATGGGTCTGGCCACCTCATTTCATTAATACGAGTGAGCGAGATGCAAAACAATTAGTACTTTTTTTGCATTACACTCATTCGTATTAAAGAAATGAGGTGCTGCGAGCCGTTACCGTCGCCGTGCCGTTTCCGCGGGTCATCAAAGTAAAAAAAAAGCCCTCATTGTTTTCTCATTTAAAAAAATCGAATTAATTAAAAAATTAACTCTATACTACCATCCTAGAAAGTTAACTTCGTCCCTTTAATATTAGGTTAATAAATTTTAAACATCATACGATTAATTTGAAAACAAATATTTCGATTATAACTTTACATCACTATAACGTGTATTTGCACCATTATCACATTATTTCTCACAACACTACATTCAACATTCTTAAATTATTATAAAATCATAATTAGGAACTACTGAAAAGTAACTTACGTTTGCAGAAAAAAAACTGTCTCGGATGAAGCACAGATTGATACGGAAGATGCTTTAGTACAATAATGATTCTATTAGGTTTGTACAGTGGCTTAAATATTAAATGAAACAAACTTGCGAATCAACGCTTATCATTATGAGATAAAGGAGTGTTGGTACGTCATTATAGCCTCTTATCTCTTTATCTTTCGCTCAATATTTAGGAATCCCTTCTAAATTAATCGTCATTGACGCCAACACAGGAAATCGGTAGCTTTTTTTTTTTTTTTTTTTTTTAATTATTTATTAACCAAAAAATACATGTTATGTACATTCTTTTAGGTATATGCCACCTCACTAGGCTGAGCCTGTTCCGAGGTGGCAGTGATTTAATATTTTTTATATAATTTTCAAAAGAAAGAATAAAATAAATTATTAATTAATAAATAGAACTTTGAAAAATAAACATAAAATGAAAATTAAAAAGAGAAATAGAAAAGAAAAGAAAAAATGGAGAAGAGATGATATAAAGAACTTAAATTATTTGAAAAAAAAGAGAGATAAAATTTAATACAGGTAGCTATTATATTGAAGAAGTTATCATATGTCCGCAGTATATAATGCCCTTGTTTACAATCCATGTATGTATTTTGTGTTTTAGATTTACGCTTTTTATCAGGTGAATGTCTTTAATGTCTTTTTCAATTAAATTTGAAAGTTTTGGAGCCAGATTACGGTAATGTCTTTGTCCATAGGTGGTATTTATCTTCGGAGTCATGTGTTGATGTCTATGTCTTGTACAGTAGTTGTGTTGTACAGTATGTTGGTTTAGCTTGTCTTTTTGGTAATGTATAGATATAATTTTGATGTACAGTTGCTGTATGTTCAGTACTGCGAAGTCCTTAAATAACTGTATTGTAGAGAATCTATAAGGTTTTTTTGTGATAACTTTAATTAAGGCTTTTTGCGCTTTGACGAGAGGGTCCATGATAGTCTTAGCAGCACCACCCCAACCAATCATACCGTGGGTGATAACCGATTGGCCTAACGCGTAGTATATAGTTTTTAAAGTCTTCATTGGCATTATGTTTCGAATGTTTTTAAAAAGATATATAAGTTTTCTGACTTTACCCGCTGTTTTATTTATTTGTTCTGTCCACCTGAAATAGTTGTCAATGTAAATGCCTAAGTATTTGATTGTCTGAGTCCGCGCTAGTGGGTTGCATTGGCAGTTTTTTTTAGATGTGCAGTCGTGTATGGTTAAGTTTTCATCGAGTCTTGGTTGTCGTCTGGGATCTATACTAAATGTCATGTACTTTGTTTTGTCTATGTTTAGTGTTAGCAGGTTATTGTCTAGCCAATTTTTAATCCGGTTGATTCCTTCAGCAGCTTTTTTATATACATATATAGCTGAGCTAAATAAATGGATTTGGGTTGCATAGGAATGAGTCATTCATATAATATTTTCATTATATTTTCTTAATTTGATATAATTGCAAATTTAAAAAAAAAATGTCACTCTGACCGAAAAATTCAAGAAAAATCTTTAAAACTTTCAAAACGCCAAAACTTCAATTTTTTTTTCTTAATTTTAATTTTTTTCTATCCTGTTTGGTTTAAAAAAGAAAATATTCTCGGTTCCTATCGGGATGACATTTATCGAGTTCCTAACCACCACCTTGCTGGAAAAGTATTTGAAATTTGGAACAATGGTATTGAAAATAGTAAAAATTCGAGCAAATTTGTTTTTTTAAATCATATGATTTATTGTTTTGCAGGTACTCATTCGTTCTCTTGTGGCGTTAATTAACTCAAGGTACTGCGGTGGAACTATTTTTTTGTTTATTTATTATGTGCATTTATATAAAAAGGTTTACATATATTTTTTTGGCCTTGCCTGTCTCACTAGGAAATTCTGTGTCGAGACAGACTAGTTTACAAATATTTTATAAATATTAAATAAAGTACATTTTTCAATAAAGCAAAAATATTTGACAAAAATTTTCAGTGGTAACAATAATGAGATATTTGCGTGAGGTGCCTAATTATTGCACGAACTTTTTCGATGATCCATTTTTTGATCAGAATTTTGTTTTTGAATATTATTCGATTGTTTTGTTATGTTAGGTAGATTATTGTATATTTTAGACGCAATGTATTTGAAATTTATTTGACCAAATGTTGTGTTTTTTTTTAGGTGTTTTTTGTGAGTTCTTTGGTTTTGTGCCGCATGTTTACAATATTTTTAGTATTTACATATAATGTATGTGTTTTATTTTTAAACAGATGACTTAAGATAGTTTTTGTGTAAATTTTGTCGAATATCTAAAACATGGAACTTTTGAATATATCTACAGTATTATGGGAACTTTAAGAATTACTTTTATAATTAATGTCGTGCTTTCGATAATGAATCTATAGCTGACAGTGTTGCACCTCCCCATTCTATTAATACATGTCCAATGATTGATTGACAATTGACTATATAACTATAAATAATTTGGTTGTGTAGTGTGCTCTTTCGCAGATATAAGTGATTGGATATCCCTTTTCCTTGCATGCCTTGTTTTTCCTACACATATTATCACCAAATTTTCATCTTTTTTGTTTTTAGTATTTACAGTGCATTACAAATGCTTATGAAGCTGTAATTCGTAAGTAGTTTTGAATTCAGCATATCCTATGTTTGATTTCAAGCAGTGTGCATACTACATGGTGTTCGGAAACTCGTATTATAAGTGGAAAACTGGTGAACTAATCAATCATTTATATAATCCAAGAATAAATTTATTTTAAACCTAAACATTTATAGTGAAACATTTTTGAGGTATTATGCGTGTTGTGCTACCCCCTCCTTTAACATTTCGTACAGCGTTACAGTGTCCATCATCA
This sequence comes from Limnephilus auricula, assembly GCA_951813805.1. NCBI lineage: Eukaryota > Metazoa > Arthropoda > Insecta > Trichoptera > Limnephilidae > Limnephilus > Limnephilus auricula. The sequence goes on from OX638403.1 coordinate 2,743,679, forward strand.
AGGCAGATGTGGAATATCATCGTGATTCAAACATCAAAATGAATCATCATTTTGTGCAACAAATATGCTCAGGATTCGCTGTTTAAAATCCTACGTGTACATACTATCACACCCATAGGTAAGAGTGGGAAAAATTTAATATAGGTATAAAAATTAACGTTTCGCATCGATAAAAAAAAATCATTGTGAAATATGTGAACACATATGAGTACTAACTACCGGATATTTAAAATGATGTGACTATGAAGTCACGCAAATTACTGACATCGTAAAATTAGTATGACATATATCTACCTACTCGTATTGTTAAAAATGGTAATTTTCAATGGTTCCGTTAACACCACGCCGGCGACAGCGACCGCACAACTTACTGAGATCTGAACATTGAATGGAAGGCCCGTACACTTTCAGATTCAGTGCATTCAAGGATTGGACATCATTGTGAAATATGTGAACACATATGAGTACTAACTACAGGATATCTAAAATTGTTTATTTATGTAGGTATACTATGGATCTTCACTAATTCAATTGTGTATGCTGTTACGCTGATTTAAATAATTAACATGTTTAATTTCCTCTTTACCTGCCTACTTCAAGGAAAATATATACCTTCTAAGTTCTAAGTAGTAACGCCTTTCAGATTATTGTTTTTTTTTGGTAATTTTAAGATTTTACGCATTGAACTGGAACAAATTAGGGGAAAGCTGAATTTTCACAAAAGTCCCCACTCCTCCCCGACTTGCTTCCCCCCCACCCCTGTGCCCCCTCAAACATTGAAATTTTAGCGTTCTACTGAAACAATTATATCTCCAAAACTAGATACGTATTGTATTAGTACTCCAATATTAGTACTTGAAACTGTATGCTCCGTGTATGGTATGGGATTATATTTTCATTTAATTAGCTTAGCAAAACTGCATATAACTTCACCATTGGGTAGTCTGTTTAATTGTGATTTTATATCTCAATTTTGACGCTAGCGTACACGAGATTAATGCAAAAAACATTATTTTAAATAACAAAACAGTTCAATTTCTCGGCTGGCTAAGTTCACCATCACGACGCAAGTAACATTTACGCATAATTTAGTGGTAGTAGGAGATTTTAAACTATTATCAGGTTATTCTTACCCAGGAAATGTTTGTCTTTCTGTACAAAATAAAAAAAGTCATGGTGACGGCTACGGCTGCAGTTTTCAGGCACTAATAAGTAAATAATAAGTAAGTAAGTCACAGCATTATACTTTATCTTATTTATCCGAAGCGCAAAATTAATTTTGCTTGATTGCTTGCTATCTTTGGAAGCACCTCCAAACATGATTATTTTCAATGTTTGTTAATATAACGGTTTATCTAATGATAAACGATAATTCTACAAGATAGGAAACATGAAATGAAACAGTGAGTGTGAAATATAAGTCTTTATTTTATCACAGAGGTAGGTAAATTTATTATTTGGTAAAGATATTATATTTATTTACTTATGTGACGTTGACGGAAAAATGTTGCAATGTTCAATGAAAATTTATAAAAATATCATCGATCCAATGTCGTGATAACTTTCACGTTGGTGATGAGTTTGCCATGTTCCTTGATGCTGTCTTTGGTCATGATGACCTTGTTGGGTTGGTCCGTGGTGATGTCCAGGCGGAAATATAATGTCCGTGGTGATGTCCAGGCGGAAATATAATGTCCGTGGTGATGTCCAGGCGGAAATATAATGTCCGTAGTGATGTGCAGGCAGTTGTGGGGTGGCAAAATTTGAAGTGGATCACGAAGAGGCGGACTGTTTTTCTCAATGGCGTTAGCGGAATTCATTGTGGCAATGGTGACAGTGACAGGCTGGCCCGAGGTCATTTCTAGTATTAAGACCATGCTGGTTGAACTGTGTTCCATGATTTGGTGGTCCGCGCTTGCTGTTATTTCCTTAAAAATGATGTCCGTGATGTCCGTGATGCTCATGGTGTCCGTGGTGACCGTGATGGGGTGGTCCGTGATGATGACCATGTCCACCACCCAGATGGATATCAATATGCGGCATTATGCTGTGGGGTGGGCCATGGTGTGGGGGGCCATGGTGAGGTGGGCAGTGGGGAGGTGGACAATGAGGGGGAGGGGGGCAATGGGGAGGGGGACAATGTTGAGGTGGTCCGTGATGAGGTGGCCAGTGCTGAGGTGGTCCGTGGTGAGGAGGTCCGCAATGTCCGTGATGACTCATCTTGTTTTGAATTTTATTTTCTGAAAAAAAAGTTATGGATTAAAAACAAACGCAAGTAAATGTTGCGATTTTTGTCAACATTTTGTTGGCAAATAATGCATCTGTCTCTAACATCTGAGAGAGAAGATATATTTTTGTTTTTGTGTATAATTAGTAGAAATCCAAATGTATTTTGTAATGCTGATATTTAGATAAAAGAGGCAATCTGATATACCTATTATGCGTAAAAATTGTCATACCTTAGCAATTTAGAAATAGCAGTAAATAATAATAATACTATTCGAAGAAAACCAACACAATTAATTCATAAAAATACCCTTAACACAAAATTTTATCTTGTTTTTTTTTACATTAGCTCCACCCAGGAGGCCCTGAGGAAAATAATTTGCCTCAGGGTTAATGTCATCTTTGGAGATGCTGTGTGGAGAGTATTTTTAAGAAAGTAAGGGAGAGGAAGTTCTGGAAAGGAAAAAGGTATGAAGGTTGGCTAGGAATCTGGAGCTCAGTGTGTCCAGATCATCCGCCGCCAAGACCTAGACAAACCTCACCCCATGAACCCGGACACCCCCACTAAGTCAACAAACATAGCGAACCACTTAGGGTGACCTATGGCATGGTGATGGTTATCCAATAAATGGTTCCCGGGGCGGAGGTACTCATCCCCGCCTCCCAAATTTTATATTTAAAAAAAACACAAGTTTTCGGATTACAGCTGTTTAAATCAATAAAATAAGCATCCAAAGACAAATATAATTAAGAAATTAGCTTAAAATTGTAATAAATTCTTACCTTAAGTTGATGAGCAAATGACACTGAAAGCGCGCAAGGTTTATTAATACTGACGCGATAATATTGAATACAGGCTTTATATTATTATCTCTGACCTCTACACAAATAGCGTAGCGATGAATAATAATATATACAATACTAACACCTTTGATAAGGTTTATTCGATGATTGACGAATTTCAAACGAATGACGTATGAGTGGGTACCTTTCAATTTTCGGAAAAAAGGTTACACACTGAACAGCAACAACATATTATTGTTTTCTATTTTTATATAGTGATTACTTGTGATGATGTTCATATTTTTTTTATTTCCCTGAAACAGAAATTTTTGCCACGTCTTTAGAAAATTCCAGAAATTCGTACTTCATTAAAAATGAACGTGAGCTTATTTCCTATATTACCTACGTATTTTGTGGGTTGAAAGACCATCGATTTTATGGTGACCCGACAGTTGTTCCTGCGTAAATATAATTATTTTAAAATTATATTATTTTCTGCACTTTTTACCTAAAATCGCTTTACAAATACCTTTTATAACAATTTGGCATTTATTTACAGTGTCGACTTTTCGTAATTTTATTTATTTTTTGTACCCTCTTATTTTTAACTTAAGGTGAATGTCAAAATAATTCATATTCTACGCTTTCGTAGATAGCGCTCGTATAGTATTTTTTACTTATGAACGTTTTTTAGAAGTTATGCTTTGAAATATTAAGAAAAATTTATTGTTCGCGAAAGTACACAAGCATTCGTTTACTTCCTATACATTTGCTGCCTCGAGCGGAGTACCACAGGGATCTCATCTGGGCCCAATATTATTTTGTTTATTCATCAATGATATAGTCAATATTATTAGTAAAGTTAAAGTCCTGTTATTTGCTGATGATCTCAAGATATACAGAACAATCAGAAATTATGACGATCGCGCTATTTTGCAGTTGAATCTGAACAAACTATGTAATTGGTGTTCTGTCAATGATTTGCAACTAAATATTAATAAATGTCAGATTATTAGTTTTTACAAAGGCAAAAATCCCCTTAATTTTTCTTATTTTATGAATGGTGCTAACCTTCTTCGTGTATCGCAGATTCGTGATCTCGGTGTTATATTCCACGAAAGTCTACAGTTTAACCAACATATTGATGTAATAACTAGCGATGCAATGAGAATACTAGGTTTTATTTTGAGAATGGGGACAAATTTTAAAAGTATGTCAACATTAAAACATCTGTATTGCTCGTTAGTACGAAACACATTAGAGTACAATTCTACCATATGGTCACCGTACTATATATAAAGTCCATTCTCAATCATTAGAAAAGGTACAAAACAAATTCCTTCGGTACATCAATTTTAAAATGAAAATTCCAATTGAATGTATAAATTATAATAATTTACGAGCTGAAACTAGACTTCTTCAGTTATCAGATAGAAGAGTTTTAATTGATTTGCTTTTTTTATTCAAAATTATAAAATCTTTAATTGACAGCCCTAATTTGTTGGAACTAATTTGCATTAATATACCTGCCAGACAAACTCGCAGTAAAGATACTTTTAAATGCAACAATAACTTCAAATACAAGACTAACTGCAAACGATGGACTTGTTATTCCCAGATACCTAAATAAATACGGTCAAAGAACTCTAGAATACCTCGTACCAATAATTTACAACATGTTACCCAATTCAATAAAAAACTGTGAATTGACTTTCAGAAGAAAATGTATGCTAAAAAAATGGTTATGTGAAAGAATTTTTTTGTACTAACGTCCGTATTTCTAATTTTCGTTTTTAATCTTTTTTCTTCTTCTTTCTTTCGTTTTTCCTCTGCTCTTTATTTTATATATGTAAAAATATGTGGATGTATGTATATATAATGTATATTTTATAAATTCTCTAAAAATTATTTGTAAAAGAACCCGTTGACAAACTGATATAAATCAGTTTAACGGGACTTAATGTTGAAATATGTAAAAAAAGAATGTGTAGCGCGCCGTTTACGCTTGCCACTACACCATCTCTTTCCCCCGTACAGCGCCATCCTGCTCACCCACCCCTAAGCAAACCCGGATGCGCCGACGCCTTCTGCGCATCTCCCACCCTCGAGCCGCTACATAAACCACACCCCGCAACAAGGAATGGGCTATATAACAGGCCGCGCGCCCTAAATTAGGCAGTTCGTCTGTAGCTCGCTCTTGGCTAGTACGCTCTCTTAGTTGCGCTTCGTCCTCTGGCACGACCCTCTAAGGAGTATTCTACTACCATAAGTAAAGCACCAACCAGGCCCTCGACTGCTGCCTTAGTTGCGCTTCGTCCTTAGTTGCGGTACGACCCTCTAAGCAGAACCACAGTCAGTTTTTGTTGTTCCCAAAGCCTAAACGGCAAGGTTCCCTCCGATCCCTTGCTCAGTTAATTAGTGAATTGATACATTGTGACTATTTTTACCATATTATGTGATCTGTGAACTTACTTACTTTAAATAAATAACCTTTTACCAACAATTGTGTTATAAATGTTAAATAAATAAAATAAATTAAATAATAAAATAAAATAAATAAATAAAATAAAATAAAGGGGGGGGGGGGGGGCAATATTTATTGATTCAATTCAAAACGCTTGAACGCTTTTTACAAGCTATTCTTTGAAATATTAAGAAAAAATTATGACAATATTAACAAATAGTTTTGTTAATTCAAAAACTTAAATCTTTCAAGAAAGGCTAACAAATACAATATTTCATCGGTGATTCAATCCAATATTGTATTTGTTAGCCTTTCTTAAAAGATTAAAGTTTTTTATTTAACAAAACTATTTGTTAATATTCATATTGCTTGTGTACTTTCGCGAACTATAACATTTTCTTAATATTTCAAAGCATAACTTCTAAAAAGCATTTATAAGTAAAAATACTACACCCGCGCCATCTACATATCCATTCAAGCGTAGAATATGAATTCTTTTGACATTCACCTTAATGAGGTTACCTCAATGATATTTGATATGATATTTTTATTAATGAACACAATATAAGCGAAACTCAATCGAAATTTTGTAATAGAAAAATCAGAAAAATATACAGTATCTTTTTCTGATTTTCTGTTTGATTGAGTCTCGCTAATATTGTCTTTATTAATTAAAAATATCTTATGTTTTGAAGGCTTGTACATACCTACAGTATATTATAGGAAAGTAGTTTTTCCTTGATACATTTGAATGAAAATATGTTTTATACTTTTGTAATCCGGTGGTACATCCTCTCTGGGGCATTCTCAGGGACATTTAGTTACATTTTGTGCAAGTAGGTACACCGTATTTTCCCTAAACCAACTGCATATTGTATAGAAGTATGCTGGGGGCTAACTGTCAGGGGATCAAATATCATGAAACCTGATTTTAGATATCACAACGCCGTCATGATAAAAGAATTTTGAACGTGGCGGACAATATTATAGACTTGTGGGATTAGGGTTTTTAAATAAATGGAGAAACATTATATAAAAAAAATACAAGATAAGAATAAAATGTGTACTTAGATGTTAGTTATTTTGCTGAAACCAAAAATATATACCAAGAAAAACTAACATTTGAAAACTGATGACTATGGTCGGCAAATTTTCAAAATTCGTTTTGTTATTGGTTTGCGTCTTAGCTACAAGAATTTTCCCTCTAGTTACATTGATGTAAAACAGATGGCGTACTGGTTGATATCTGAGTTTTTCAAATGCAAATTTAATCATGTTATTATTTTGGTTAAAAATATATGTAGGTATCTCTTAGAATTCTAAAATCCTTGAAAAACTTTTATTTCAGTAAGACAAAAAAAAATGTTGTTCGTAAAGTTATTAATATTTAAAAAAAATCAACGATATGTGTTCGCAAAACTACCGTAAAATGAGGTGAATCCGGCATCCTATCTGAATTATATCTATTTTTATATTGATCGTCCAGTTGATTACTCAGACATCTCCAAATACTAAGTTTTGAGATAACGAGGAAAGCAATATTCGAATATCTGTATTTTACACAATAAATATGCTATAAAATAACGCCTGGAAGCATAACTATTTTATTATTATTATTAAATTATAAAAGGTTATTTTTAATTTTTTTCATAATTTTTAATGACCTTTTAAAAGGGTGTTGTTGTTTTTGCCACTTTGTTGAGTTGTCAACCACCCTGGCCGAAGTCACCTCATTCTACGCCGTTACAAAGGTGCTCGTTACAAAAATTCTTTTTTCTTATTTGGTCTCATTTAGCCAAAGAAAATCAAATACAAAACCTAACCCAAGTCAAAATGCAAAATAACGCATATAGGTAATTTTTCAATGTTATAAAAGAATCGATGATTTTTTGTTGATTCGTATTTAGAATTCAAATCGATAAACAATTTGGACCAAAAGGGCTAAAGGACCGTTTTTGAAAACAACCTAACCCATTCTGTTGATAAATATACCTAGTGCTTTATTTTATAATACTAGCTGGGGTACCCGACTTCGCTCAGGACAACATTCAAGAGAGTTCAGGAATGTTCCACGATGATGTTTCTGATTCCCTATTCCCAAACATTTCACAACATTCCAGAATGTTCCGGAATGTTGTGGAATGCTCTCAAACACTCTAGCTAGAGTATTTGGCTTCGCTCGGAGAGTTGATATGAGATTGTGTGGTATTTGGAATAAAAGGATAAACTTTAAAATATAAGAGATAATTTTATAATAAATATAAGAGTTCATTTTCAGTAGTGGCTAGGATATGCGCCTTTCCTATAAAATTTGTAAAAGTTTTTGAGTAAAATCTGCCGCTCCACATTATTATTTCACATTAATATTCCACAATATTCGAGAGTGTTCTGGGATTTTCCCCAATGATGTAATCGATTCCCTATTCCCGAACATTTCACAACATCCCAGAATGTTCCGGGATGTTCTGGAATGTAGTGAAATGCTCTCGAATACTTTTATATAATAACATATATTGATCAAAAAATTAAGATTATCGAACCTTTTAGAACTTTCCAGAACGTTCTAGACTTACCGCCACACTCCGCCGATCATTTCTGAAAGCTTATAGAAAATTCTCCTTCCATAAGAGCTTTAGCGAGCCATCCAGAACATTCTGGAACCTTCTTGGCTCACCAACATGCTCCACCACTCTTTCCAGAACTTTACAGCTTTATCGAACCATCTAGAACTTTCCGGATCCTTCTAGACTCAACGACACACACCGCCACTTATTTCAAAAAGCTTCTAGAATTTTCTCCTTCCACAATTTTCTAAAACATTTGCGAACCTGCCAGGACCTCCTAGAATTCTACAGCTTTATCGAACCTCTTAGAACTTTCCGGAAGACTCACCGACACACACCGCCACTTATTTCAAAAGCCGGTTCTCAAGAGACTCAAAGCCGGAAAGCTTCTAGAACTTTCTCCTTCCATAAGTTTCTAGAGAATTAGCGAACCATCCAGAACGTTCTCGTAATTTTTTTATACTCATCGACGTACTCTGCCACTCCTTCCAGAACTTTCTAGATTTATCGAACCTTCCATATATTTCCGGAAGAAATTTTTTGTTCTTGAAATTTCTAGAGGGCAAAACTATCTTATAGCTTCAAAAGCACGCCCTTTAGGAAAAAACGGGACTCTTTTTTTCCTAGGGGAGATAGAAATCTACCAGTTTTGGCGGTCCGCACGTTTTTTTGGCTTATATGTATAATATACGTATATTGATTACATTTTGAAGATTTCTCGACCACCATAACATGGGCATGTGCCTAGCAAAATGGTCGAAAATCCTCAATTAATGTAACAAACAATTCAATGAATAAAGAGAACTTTTGGTTGAGAACCACTGGTTTTGGTTTCACTTAGCACAAGCTCAGCGCACGAATTAGCTAGCTTAAATTTGTGCGAGAATTCACGTACTTAGCGAGCATATATATAACAATTGATATTCCGGCCCTTAGATGGATAGATTTAATCCCCCTTACTCATAATAGCGGTATCCGCCGACTCATCCTTGATTTTGTAAAGTTTGCCTTAAACCTGGTTTAAAGCAGTTTTAACCATGCACACGCAGTGATAATAAGTCTAGTTTTTCACTGTTACGTCGTAATACGACTCGTATTAGTTATACTACGATTATGAGTAGAGGGAATAAGAATAGCGTAAGCCTAGCCCAAATCTAACATTTCATCGCCGAATTACTGATTTTTTTGTGAATCAATTTACTTAAAATTAAAAAATGCAGTCGATTTGGTTTGGCCCATGAGTCAGAAAAAAACAGATACGATGTGACTACGGTCACGCAACTTACCAGCTAGGTAGGTACCTACTTGCGAATATGTTAATTTACGTCGTAGAAAGAGTTTCCAGTTATGATAATCTATTAAAATAAATACTTTGTATGTTTAAAGATAAAAGAAACATGAAAATGTCAAATTAAACAGTGGGTGTGCCGAAATAAGTATATTTTTTATTTGATCACAGAGATAGTAGGTTAATTGGTTATTTATAATTTTGCAAAGATAACAATTCGTATTTGCTGCTAATTGATATCATGTGACAAATTAGGTAGTCGCTGTTTACAATAGAAACCAATGGAATATTCCGTAATTATATTGTAATTTAACCTACGATTAGTCCTATGTTTTGTTTGTTCTCTTTGATGTCCGTGGTTGTTTTAGATCTATATATTATAATGGTGTCCGAGGAGAATGATGGACTTGAGATGGTCTGTGATTTCATTCACGCTGCTACTGATTGTTGTCCATCTTTAAAACCTTGAAGCGCCTGTTGTAGGTCTATTGGTGGTGTTTGTTATCCATGTTTAAAACCGTGATGCGCCTGTTGTAGGTCTATTGGTGGGGTTTGTCGTCCATGTTTAAAAGCGTGATGCGCCTGTTGTGGTTCTATTGGTGGTGTTTGTTGTCCATGTTTAAAACCGTGATGCGCTTGTTGTAAGTCTATTCGTTGTATTTGTTGTCCACGTTTAAACCCGTGATGCTCTTGTTGTAGGTCTGTTGGTGGTGTTTGTTGTCCATATTTAAAACCGTGATGCACCTGTTGTAAGTCTATTGGTGGTGTTTTTTTGTCCATGTTTAAAAGCGTGATGCGCCTATTGTAGGTCTATTGGTGGTGTTTGTTGTCCATCTTTAAAACGGTGATGCGCTTGTTGTAGGTCTATTGGTGGTATTTGTTGTCCATGTGTGAACCCGTGATGCACTTGTTGTAGGTCTACTGGTGGTGTTTGTTGTCCACTTTTAAAATTGTGATGGGGATGACGAGTTTGCGTTGTCCCTTAATGATGGTGTGGCCCATGGTTATGACCAGGAGTCAGATGGATATCAATGTGCGGCATTATGGTGTGGGGTGGGCCATGGTGAGGTGGGCCATGCTGAGGTGGGCAGTGGGGAGGTGGGCAATGATGAGGGGGTCCGTGATGAGTGGGCCCGTGATGAGGGGGTCCATGATGAGGGGGTCCGTGATGAGGTGGTCCGTGGTGTGGAGGTCCGTGATGGGGAGGGCCACAGTGTCCGTGTTGACTCATCTTATTTTACGACAAGTACCTAAAACCAGATATACATAATTACAAAGCATTGATATAATTAAAATGCATTGGAACCTACATACAAATTTGTTTGTTAGAATTTATGTCTCATTAGAAAATATTTGTAGTTATCGTCAAGGAATGCATTTATTCTAATTATCATTAGTAAAAAAATAAAAAAAATGGTAAAAAAATACAAATCAAATATTTAATAAACTCCTATTACACCTACCTATTACTATCTTCAAAACCCGTGATTTGATTTAAGATTTTCACGGCCAAAAGAATTATATTGGTTAATTTTTGGGGCGTTATACCGTGTTGCGCTTCATCATTGTTTAGCAAACGTTTCGGCCAGAATTACTGTGTCCTTCATCAGTGTTATACATCTGCTCTGACATTTAAGATGAAACCCGATGGTGGAAAATTTGAAAAATAGATTTTACTAAATTGTTGCTGTCACTGTTGCTCTTACTCCACCGGATATTGAGCGAAAGGGACAATGCATCTCGGGCTACTAATATCTAACTAAAATCGGGGTTTCTACTCCCCACTTTTTTTCTCCAAAAGTGGACTGATTTTCAATTTTTTTTACCAACTACATAAGAAAAACTATTCTATGTCTGTACGTTTTGATTTTTTTTTTTAAACATTGTCTAGTTTGTATACTGAACGTCTTTTGACGGCGTTTAAACCAGTCAATTTTATTGATTTTTGGAAGGTCATAACTTCTATAAAAAGTAACTTATCAAAAAAAAAAACAAAAAGTACTGACACGCTAGTAGTTGATATCTATTTTATGTAAAAACAACATTTTCTCTAGAGTTAAAATCCAGAGAGAAAATAGGGAATACGTCTGTATGGAAAAATCATCGCCGGGTATCCCCTTAATGCGGAACGTTGGCTAAAGAGGGAGGAAGCTCAATAAATCAATGTTATTCAAAACCCATGTTCACAGATAAACCTCCTCACAGCATCCCTAAATATGGCAAAGGATCTGAGGGACGTCCACACGGCTTTCCATGCGGATTAATATTTATTTTATAAAAATAATTAATTTGATTAAAAAAAAAAAACTATCACGACAATAAATCAAAATCACGACCCACAGTGACATTAGAAGGAAAAACAGATGAGAAAAATTCTAAAATATAAATAATATATATAATACACTAATTTAATAAAATTAACAATGTATAGGTTTATATTTTTTACATTAAGGTAATAATAGAAGTTAAAAAAGGGCCGACAGATAATATAATAACAAAAAAATAAATTTTTAAGGCGTAACCCAAATTAAAATTATTCACGTGATTTGTCATGCAACTGCGTATTGCAGTTGCAATTTATGATAACCAATGCACTCACCTGATAAATCTGAAGAGTAATAATAACGCTTACGGGAGCGGGCGAAGTTTCAACTACTAACGGATTATTAGTGAACTTCGCCTTTTATAATGCTCCGCCTCCGGCCTGAAGTGGGTGGTGCAAAATCACCGACGAAAACAAACATCTACGATTAGGATAATATTAATATATAGTATTATATTTTAAATACAATTTTAATAAGATTAATCGAAAACTGACAAATTTCTAACGAACAGTTTTGTTCTTAGGAAAACTAAAACAAACCCTTCACGTTTTGCACTATGTTCTTTTGATAAGCCTCTCTACTAGCAATGAAATCAAATAATATATTTTTTTTTTATAATTTCTGTTATTTCACAATCAATTCATTAAAATTAATGTACAGTATTTTTGCGAGAGTAAAAGATACTCTCAGTTTCGCTCTGGTGTACGACCAATATTCACAGTTAAAACGCTTTTATTGTTTGGTAACCAGATCCGAATAGCCAGGTACTTTCACACCTTCCCCTCTCCCATTTCCTTCCTTTTTGTTTACGTTACGAATGCGAATTTTGGTTACGAATAACCTGATATTTGAAAATCTAAACAGAAAATGTTACTTGTGTCGTGGTGGAGGACTTAGCCAGCCAAGGAATTGAACATGGGACGCCTGGGTGGGATCCAAACGCGATGCCAACTCATCCACTGACCGGTCCTTCCCCTCCCCACTTTCTTCAGCCTCACAACATACATTATTTAATCATCTTTTATTTAATTCTATGTTACTGTAGATAGTAATTGTTCCTTTTTTAACGTCAATGTGCAAATTTCTCCAAGATGTATTAAAATTCCGTTTTTAGTGTGGTAAAAGGGGGTTGGTGATGGTCTATCGAAATCTAATAATAAATACAGTGACCTTCTTCCTGTTTTAAAGATCAAAAGTATGCAAAAATTCTTAAATCGCGATTTTTTTTTTAAAAGAAAGACAAACATTCCCGGGTTACGAATAACCCAACAAACCAGCTTGTGTTGAATCGAACACCCAAACGCGTTGCCCACTCAACCACTGACCGGTCAATAAAACTATAAGTTTGTTTAACCCTTTCAGACCCGAATTAAATCTAAGTGTTTGATTAAAGAAAATATTTGACAGAACATCAGGTCTCACGGGGTGTATTTTACATAAAATGATAAATCGTACAATGTGTGCAAAAAATTTAACATTTTTTACAATTTAAATAAGTTAAATAAAAAACTTTGGAAAATTACCTTTAAATCATATATTTTTTAAAAATCCGTAAAAAAGGTCGATATAAAACACATAAATAATTAAAAAAAGTGCTCCGAATTTGGACCTAAATCGCTCCAGTGGTTAAGAAATTTTCATTTCGATAAAGTGGATTGCTATACACGTTGTCAGGCAAGTGTAAAAGAGACAGAGGACATCCTAAATGGGCTAAAATAAGTGAGTTGGTATACCTTTCGGTCCCAAAACACTGAAGCCATTATTTTTTTAACAGAAATTTTGGTTCTGAATTTTTTGGCAGATGGGGAATTGGTGTAACGACCGTTTTTTGTCTCAGACGTGTAATGCACCACCCACGTTCATCCGAACCACCAGTCATCTCCAGTCACAATAGAGCTCAGAAAATCCTCACCGTCCAATTCAAGTCAAGTCAATTTGGGAGGCGGGAATGGGTACCGCCGCCCCGGGAACCATTTATTGGATAACCAACACCTCTGCCATAGGTCACCCCAAGTGGTTCGCTACGTTTGGTGACTTAGCAGGGGTGCCCGGGTTCATGGGGTTCATTGTCTAGGTCTTGGCGGCGGATGATCTAGACACATTGAACCCCAGATTCCTACCCAACCCTCATACCTTTTTCCTTCCCAGAACTTCCTCTCCTTCCTTTCCTTAAAAATACCCTCCACACAGCATCCCCAAAGGTGACGTAGGCCCTGAGGGAAATTATTTTCCTCAGGGCCTCCTGTGTGGATCTAATGTAAAAAAAAAAAAAAAAAGTCGCTCAAGAAACTCGCAGGCGCTCTTGCGCTGAACGCGGCTCGCACTTTTTTCGCACGGGACTTCTTACCGACATCTTTCACGCAACTGGACACTACAACGCGAGTTTATGTACTACCATGTTCATGCGATGCTCGTTTTATTCGGGAGATTCCTCTCTACAACTCAGTGTTTCCAACCCTCAAATAACAAAAAAATAACACAGCCCGTTATGGTCAGAGTGCACTTACTTTGTGAACATACAAAGTACAATATGATTAAACGTTTCATTTTAAAAGCCAAGTAGACAAAGGCGGTTCTCAACAAAGTTAAATCCTCTGCTGACTTAAGTCCTCCATCCAACCATACCTTAAAAATGATGACGCCAATTTGGTTTCCAAATCCAGTTGGCTTCGACCATCAAAATACGCAGGTAATAGAGGAAATAAGCATGTTTAAATGCACTACGAATTTTTTCATTTTTCTAAAGGCGCGGTCAAGGGTTCTATTTTAGGAAAAATAAAAAAATATAATTGTCATCACAATTATTAACCACTACGAAAAATTGATAATGCTATGTTATTGTTGTTATTCAGTAGGTATGTAAGTTTTTCCGAAAAAATTGAAAGGTACCTATTACACAGATATATTTGTTTGCAAATCATCAATCATCGAATATTCTTATCAAATCCATAATATTAAATAAATTCATAATAATCTAATCGAAGACGTTTAAATTCTTTTTATATGATAAAAAAAGATTCAAATTAAATATTGTCAAGTTATTCTGAACACGAGAACGTCTGTAAATCTTTTGTATGCAAAATGTAATAACATTTCATCACAACATAACCATAGCATTGTGAATGTTGTGGCTTTTGATTTATTGGTTTTATATCTATGAATTTAGATCGTTTATCTTTTTGTGGAAAACAAGGGAAATAAACCCTTTTATTCACATCTTTCATCGTATGAAGATACACTAATATACTTTGGAGATAACTATGAAGAACTAATAAATATTTTAAATAATGAACTAAATAATGTATCAAGGTGGCAAATAAATAAGCATAAGTTAAAAGAAGAAAAAAAACAAAATCTATTGTGATTGGATATAAGAAGACATCAAGTGAGAGTAAAATTAAAATTTAACGAGATATTATTGAAATTGTTACTCAAGTGAAATACTTAGGAGTCATATTAGATTTCCAACTAACTTTTAACAAACATGCTGAATATACCCAAAAGAAAATTGGAAACAAGATATACATTTTGAAAAACTGCAATCACTACTTAAAACTCACTTCTTGCTCCAGGTTTTAAGAGCGATTGACCAGCAGCTGAGAATAAAAGTTTTAAAATGTTTGCAACTCTACAGGGAGGTTCCAATGAGAAAGATCGATTATTCCCCGCTTCAATTTTTTAAAATTAAAAATTTAGTATCGATTTATTTCATTCAAAACTTGCTTAATATATACCTACATTTAAGTAAGCAATAAAAATGCTCAAAACACACGATGGTATATTATTAAATATAGTGTACTTCTTGTAAGTATTTTTTGATGGTAAGTATTTGTGATTTTTAATAATGTCTAAAGTGTAAAAAAAACTTGAAATATTTTAGTTTGTAAGACCTTAAATAAATAGAAAAACTGAGTTATTTTTGTCATAAAACACGTTCTCGGATTATTTTGTAATGATTTTAATTTAACTATAATTAAAAATTTTAAAACTGTGTTGACTAGATTATGTAATGATTTATTTTGTTGTATGATTATATGATTTGAAATTTGTGTTGTTTAATAGCATCTATCGTTTTAAAATTGAACAAATCTGCCAACGATTAACGGTGTCACCTTAGTATATTAAAAATATACTTAGTTTTTCAAAATTTTAAAACTGCGTGTACCAGATATAATAACAATATTTCAAAATCAATTTAGGTTTTTTTGTAAAAAAGAGTTAATACGTCTAGAATTTGATTTAAAAAGGACTAATTTCCGGTATTCTCTGATAATACCCTCTTAACTACTGTTCATCTATTTTTGTCCTATGTAACGAACGAGAACAAAATAAATTTCAAATTCTACAAAATAGGGTAATGAGAGTAATACTTCGGTGAAATAAATTTTCAAAAGTAAATAAATTGTAGAGGAACTAAATTGGCTAACCGTGTAATAGATACTGACATTGAACACGATGATATTTATCCATAAAATAGTAAACAACCTGTTACTTACTTATCAAATAAAATTATATGCAACATGGACATTCACAGACCTAAAATAAAGACGTGCAAGGAAATCAGGCTACAAAAAAAGACAAAGCGAATACGCAGAACAGTTTACTGTAAAAAGGGTTGAAGTAAACACGTTACCAGACACTTTAAAGTTCGCACCAATTGGAAATTCGAGATGTTATTGTATGAGCTACATCAAACTGGAAAAAATGTAGTATGAAATATGTAATCTTATAATTAATTAGCCATTTGTGAACTTTATTGTACAAATTACTAAAATAAAAGTAATAAATAATATTTTTTTTAATCTTTTGGTTTACATCTTCGCTATAATAATGCAGATGGCGTATCTATCGAATAAAGTAATTGGCGATGCCATAGTCTCACTGGATCCAGACGGGAGCAGTTGGGACTCTTGTGAGGTATTCTCTATAAAAAAAAATACCGGTGCGTTCCAATGCAAGATTGATCAAATATATTTTTCCTAATTACTAGGGTACCGGAGGCCCTAGCAAACTCGCTCGATAACGATCGATAGGATAACTATCGGTAACTTCTCATCGTTCCCTAGCATGATTACAGATCGCTAACGAATAAGTGACAGTTCACAATGACTAAGTTTTCTTAACATATTCGACATCATCTGCTGTTTGTACGTTAGCGTTACAGTTGTCCTAGGGAACGATGAGAAGTTACCAATAGTTATCCTATCGATCGTTATTGAACGAGTGTGCTAGGGCCTCAGGTGTGCCAGCGTGGTCGATCGATATGAAGCTTAGAGTAACAATATAGATGAAGTTACCGACGGATTGTCGGTAACTTCTCATCGTTCCCTAAGACATCTGCAGATCGCTAACGTACAAACGACAGTTGATATAGAATATATTAAGGACACTTAGTCATTGTGAACTGTCACCTATTCGTTTGCGATCTGCAATTGTCCTAGGGAACTATGAGAAGTTACCGACAATCGGTCGGTAACTTCATATCGATCGACCATGCTAGCACCCGTCGTAGTTAAACTATTTAAATATGTAATATTCTTGGTTAATCAACAAAAAAAATCCCCTTTCTTCCGATTTGATCATATTTATAGGCGGGTCTAGATTTTTTTTTGTTAATAAATATTTAAATTTTATTTTAAATACAGGCTTACTAAATTGAAAAGTACATTTTGCCGCCACCACGATGTTGCCACCAGGGACGCTTATTTGAATTGGTTATTCTACAGAACATCAATCTTTTTAAAATTCCAAAAACGTGGTAGATTTGTCACACAGGATTTTTCATGACATAAACAAAATATTGTGAAATATTTGATTAGATTGGGTTTTTTTCTGTGAAATTATTAATAAATCATATAGTATCATTAATGACACATTGAATTGATAGCAAATACATAAACAATTTCGGAATGAAGATTGTTGCGGGCTTGAAACCTGGCAAAGAAATTATTTTTTTATTACAAGGTTTTCATCGAGTGTAATTGAAAAAAAGCCACGATCTTCATGATCTATCCATTCTAATGCACACTTGACATGCCTTCCATATAGATTTGAACGGAAACCATTGGAGCCATTGACTTATTTTAGTCCATTTAGGATACCCTCTGTCTCTCTTACACTTGCCTGACAACGTGTAACGCATTCCATTTTATCGATAAATATAACATAATGATGATGAAACACAGTTCTGTATTTGAAATTTAAGCAAAGAATCGTCAGACTTTTAGATCATAATCACGCCCAAACCGCATTTCTTGTGTTCTTCTTTATTATATGATTCTATCGTATCACCATGATAAGGGACTACCAGGCAAATTTGAAACGTTGGTTAAAACAGATTTAGCCGTGTTTAGTGACAAGATTATTCTAAACTTATTCTATCCCATCTCAGTTCCTTCAAGAAAATATTCACTTAATAGGAGATGCCATAGTTCCCTGACTCCTGGCAGCCATTTTTGTTAATTATAGCACTCTAGCTCAATAAAAGTCACGAGCCGCCACTGTCTGGCAGTTGGCACATTAACATAAATAAGGCCATTTGTACAATTCAAGAAAACACAAAAACACCATAATTGTTTATTTTTATTTTATTTACCTAAATCCTCTAATTAATAATACTAAGTTCAATAATACTACATACTTATCCTAAATAATAAAAATTTTATCAGGTACTATTAGTTTTCAATTTGTTAAATCAAAACATGGACATTTGTGACAAAATAAAGAGCCTACGAGAATGTCGAAGTATTTCACAGTAGTTATCGTTTTCTAAAATTCACGCAGAATAATATTACGGATTGACAATGTAACGACGTAAATGCATAAGACAAAAACCTTCTAAAATTATTCTAGAACAAAATCTAACGGATTTGGCTAAAGCTTAGTAACAATATGTATATCGTGTCCATTTTTACGCAGCACTGGTTCAAATGCATCGTACTTATATATAGCTTTGTATCAGTGATCGATGAACCGGTTCATGACATTTTTTAGCCATAAGTTGTTATAATGGTTTGTCTAGTTAGTAGTTCGAAGTAAGTTTGTAGAAATATTTTATAAATTTGTACAGCGCCCTTGAGGAGATTTTTCACAATAGAAGCTCTATACAAATCATATAAATATGACGTTGATTCATAAATCATGTAAATGAGTATATGAATCAACGGTGTTGGTATAAGTAAGTTTAGAAGTATGTGCAGTGTATGAGTGGTTCCATAAATGTGACACGTAAGAACACTTCAAAAATGATGTAAAAAACTAACATGAAAAAACCCAACCTAACCTTACATAGTTAACCTAGTTGTTTTTTTTATCACTTTGCATGACTTTATATAAATTTCTTAACAGTTCTGATTTGTCACAGTTCTGTTGGGTCCAGTTACCGTAGGAAGATATACTCCACATAAAAGGATAATTTTCATAATTTTCCGGGCCAACTAAATACTTAGTATAAACACTTAGTATACCAGTAATAGTTGATAATTATAACTAAAACATTTTTTTCTTCTATTTAATAGTCATAAAACATTAAAATTCTCGAAGTTTCAAGCAACACATCACTAGCAGTGTCCGCCATGGTGGCCATGGTGTCCGTGATGTCCGTGATGTCCAAAATGTCCATGGTGCCCGTGATGGTGTCCATGATGACCGAAATGACCGTGATGTCCATGGTGTCCAAAGTGGCCGAAATGTCCATGATGTCCATGGTGGCCGTGGTGACCATAGTGACCTTGATCATGGATTATCAGCTGAACACCCGGGGGTCGCACTATGATGCCATGGGAGTGATGCTGTGAGTGGTGATGTGGGTAATTATGGTGGCCATGGTAGTTCCCCATCTTTGTTGCTCGATTAAGGAAATCTGAAAAAAAAACAATGTTGACATATCGTTAGATTTGTACAAAATGACAGAAAGATAATCGTATCAGGATTTTTGTTATTGCATATAGAGCTATGATGGCAAAATGGAAATAGATGGCATTATGGCTGAAATCTTACATGTAATTACTAGTCTAGTATTAACAATTGACACAGTACACGCTATATTATAATGAACGACAAAATTACGAAAAATGACGGTGGTTATTCACGATAAACTAAGAAAAAAAAAATCTAATAAAGTTTTTTAAACAAAGCAATTCTTATAACCAAAATGATGTAATAATAGTCCAGTGTAATCGTTGCTTTACTTTATATATAGAACTGATATAGAACAGTTGAACGAGTGGGACGATGTACCTAATAATTATAAAGGTGTGTTTATAGGAACGCTTTATAAACCACACTTTTTTTAATTTTAACACAAATGTCTTCATTTTTTGCTTTGTTTCTCATGAATCAACCCCCCAAAGTTTCGCGGTATGAGCGGTTTGAATATATTTTATTTTTTCTAATAAATTGATCTATTGTCAAACACTATTCAAAATGGTAAGTAATCCCTACAAGGTGTGTAGAAATTTTGACGAATGACAAAAAATATTAATTTATACGATGTTATTTCTAATGAATGTCTCGGACAGAATGTTCTAGAAGCTAGAGAGTTTAATAGTGTTAGCGATTAATTAGAAGTATCTATCTGGCAATCACTATAAAATAAATTATAATAATTAGGTATATATCTACACATAGAATTAGCGTACAAGAAATGCTACGTAGAACCGTGTCTCCGATACAGATTTAAGTGAAACGGTCAGTATCTATTATTTTCAATTCAAATCTTCATGGAAGGCATTTCTATAGTGTTATTCTTATATTCTATTATATTCTATTATTCTTTACCCTATCTTCGTTCGGTTGGACTGAGGAAAGCAATATTCGAATGCTCACCATAAATCAAATATTATATACACGTGTCTGTGTTTTACATATTAAATATGTTATAAAATAACACCGGGAGGCATATCGGTCCGGTACATTAGTATGTCAATTTTAAATATCCTACTAGTGACCCAGAAAACATCAACCTATTGAATAATTCACTACAAGTTTTTCTGCATTTTAACTGATTTGGTTACAGTAATGTTTAAGTAATAAATATCATAAGTAATTTGAGTGATACACAGTGCACTTTTACAAATAACTATGCTTTAAAAAAAAATATATATATATTTTCGTTGTTTGTTTTTGGGGTGTTATGCCGTGTTGTGCTACCTCCTTCTTTAGCCGACGTTTCGGACAGCGTTGCAGTGTCCATCATCAGGGCAGATCCGTCGATGTGAATGCAACGCTGTCCGAAACGTCGGCTAAAGAAGGAGGTAGCACAACACGGCATAACACCCCAAAAACAAACAACGAAAATGCTTTTGGCCGTGAAAATCTAAAAACTTATATATATATATATATATATATATATATATATATTTATATTGATATGTATGAAAAAATGTTGAATCTGTAGATATAATAATGTAAATTATAACTCTTAAAATGTATTATGTAACTAAACTGTAAGCACTTGTTGACAAGCCATTTCAATTGACTTAGCAGGACCTTTTTTTATATGTATTAACTATGTATTCATTCAATAAAAAATAAAAATTAAAAAAAACTCTAATTTCAAATTTTCAGAGATGTCTGACTAATCAACTATACCACCATAAATAATCCTCATAAATACATTAAAATGTTAATCATAGTTCACTTAAGCACAAACCTATTGTTGAAATTTTAAATAGTTAACATTTAGAAAACACTATAATATTACAACAATTATTAGTAACTCACTTGTTGGAATAAAAAGCAGTGAATGAGATGAAGCACAGATGCGGAAGGTACTCTACTGCAATAATGAATCTGTTATGTTTATTCAGTCACTTAAATATCCTGTATAGCAAGTTTGTGAATCAACGTTTATCATTATAGATAAACAACTTTTGGTAGGTACCCACTAACGTAATTAGTCGCTTATCTCTTTATCTTTCGCGAAAATACGCAATATTAAAAATGGGTTGTATGAGTCAAACAGTTATATTTGGATGATGTTTACTTGAAAATCAATAGGCAAGTGATGCAAGTCACGGGCAATCCTACAACATTCGTAGATTGTTTATGAAATCATTACGCATTCTCATATTGTGATTCCGATAAAAATATTACTTGATTTATTAACCGACCTTTTCCTAGTTGTAACGGTCGTAACACTACTGTTTCCTACTAGTAGATTTATTAGTCCTTTATACATTTTTTATATTTAAAACAAACAGAAACAATGACCAAATTCAAAAGCGAAATAAAAAATGGCTTGCAAGTATAGGACGTCTCACTGCACTTAGACAAAAATACCCATTTACATACGACCTAATAAAAAAAAAAACAAAACAAAAGAATCCCGTCAAATAAACTAACGTAATTATCATTTTAATATATTTTTCTATCCATTTATTCCATTTCAAATTCATTTTACTATAATATCATTTTAATATATGTAAGTTATATATGTACCTTTCCTGTGATTTGGAAGATCAAACTCTTTAGAGAATTAATTCACACTTTCAATTACCTGCCTTTTATTGTATTTAATCTAAAATGTAATTAACCCTTATATTCAATAACCATGTTTGTATACAATTTATGTAACTCTACGTCTGTCTCGACACAGGTTTACCCTAGTGAGACAGGCATTGAAAAAAATAACATGTAATTATAATATATTTATAGATTAAATAATAAAAAATAAAACTTATTACCGTGACTCCTTGCTTTTACCTTTTACTTTCAACTTTATATTTATACTATTTATATGATAAATTTATTATTTTAATGGCACGTGTTATGCCTTATGTATAGAAACAAACAAATTATTCAAAAATTCAGACCACCCGCAATTAGTTCCAGAGTTAGTTACTTCCATAGACATATGAATATACATAAAATGTCCATGGTTACTTCAAACATCAGAAAAATAGTCTAGTAAAATCTGCTTCATAACTCACTGTAATAAAGAAATGGTTACCTATTTATTTATACCATTAACGCTTTTCGGCTTTTACATAGTATAACTTATAGTCTCTCTCTCTGGTTTCAATCCTGGGATTGGTTTGCAGCAATTTCCACTATTCTTCTCTTCCATTCTTCCCTGTCTTGTGCGGCTCTTTTGAAGTCTGCATATGATGAGCAGCGCATGTCCACCAGCAGGTCCTTCAGGTACTCTCGGCGTGGGCGTCCCCTAGAGTTTGTCCCCTCGGTCATACCCTCCATTATGGCATGCAAGAGGCCTTTTTGTCGTATTATATGGCCGATCCCTCTTGCACGCCTTTCGTACAAGGTCCTGAGCAGGTGCCTTCCTCCTTCGATTTCTTGGAGAATCTTCTCATTTGTAATGTGGTCTCTCCAGGAAATTCCTAATAGTCTTCTATAGGACCACATCTCAAAAGCCTCTAGTCTCCGTTTATCTCTTTCGGATAGGCACCATGTTTCGCAGCCGTACATCCAGATACTCTATACGTAGGTCTTGATGAGGAGTATTCTCAGTTTTAGTTCTATATTATTCGATTCTATTATTTTCGACCTTTTATTGAATGCAAGCCTAGCCTATAACTTATAGTATAAAGCATAAACTATAACAGGAGAAATTTGAATTGCGTAAGTAATAAGGAGCCAATGAGCGTAAAACACAGCAAAGGATAGTAAATAGATGTTAAGAACATGTGTAAATAACTAAGAAAATGAGATCCTATTTAAATAATACAATATTGGAATGCCCAAGAAACTTCCATACCTACTTAACACTAATTTTATTTAATCAAATATTAACTTTAGATGAAGATCACCTCACCTACACAGTAAATGCCTTAGGGTAAGAATATAATGATTAAATCATTTTTCAAATTGTAAAGATGTCTGAATGAGTATTGAGTACCTAAGTAACCTTGAGTACATAAGTACCTAAGTAACTAATGAGTACGTGACACAGCAAATAAAAGAAAATAGAAGTTGGAAACATGTGTAAATTACAAAGCAAATTATGAAACAAACATAATTTTTTTTTATAAACCAAGACTACTACCATCACGGTAAGCGGAAAATGTGGAGGACTTAGCCAGCCGAGGAATCGAACGCGGGACGCCCGGGTGGGACCCAAACGTGATGCCAACTCCGCCACTGAACGATCAATATTGTAATGATAATTTTCCATTTGTTGATCAGTGGTTCCCGGACCACTTTTCATAGTCAAAATTTGCCGTTTTGGGGGGGGGGGACGTAAAAATTGCAAATAATTTGTGCATTAATATTCATAATAATAATCACTTTACTTTGGGAACCACTGGCCTACATTGATAGGTAAAGCCAAGACAACATTTTGGTTCTTTATAATCGAAACCAGATAATATTTCGTGGACCCCAACATACAACTTGCACGGAGAAAAGTGTGATCCACCTGGACCACTTTGGGAAACACTAACATATCGATGAATGAATATTTAGTTATGAATATTATGGTTAGAATTTACTGTCACAAATAAATTTTATTACGACAATAGAAGACAACACAGCGGTGATGTGTAATAAAATTTTATTTAAAACGATGAATGTCACGCCAATGATTGAATAAATTCGCTGAATATTCTCATATTAAATAAACACATAATAAATAAATTCCGTTGTGATATATGTAAACACACAATTAATAAATTCGTTGTGAAATATATGAACATACGATGAGTAACATTTGCCACCATGAGTATAGTGTGATAATAATTGAAGTCACGGGATCGGTTGACATTGACAATCATAATTTTTAACGCTATTCAAAATATACACGGTATCTGATAAATTTCATTTGGGATCAGTGGCGGTTTTCTCTAAAGTGCGGTTGTGCGGTGAACCCCCATTAAAAAGATGATAAAATAAAACAATCTTGTTGTATAGTAATATAAGCGCATCACAGATAGCTCGACATTAAAATTCCATCTTTAAAACTCGCGCCACCGCAAAATACGGTATCCATTCCCATTTTGTGCGCATTGCGATCCGCACACATTTGTCCATACGAAAAAATCATAGCCGATACGAATCGCTGTGCCGGTAGAATGGACAAAACTACGCAGCTTGGTGCGCCGATCACGAGTCAAGATCTCACGTGACCTCCGAACTTTGACGAGTCCCGCCGAAACGAAGCCCGAGATTGTCGCAGGATGACCGGCTGACGGTCGACTTTTGCACCGACGGATGCAAGTTAAATGTTATATATTATGGTATTTAACTTTGTAGTCATTTTTGTACATTTTTATTTTCTTGTTTCTGCATTTCTCCAACCGTTTACTAATGGCATTTATAAATCTACTATTGAAGTGGACCGATTTTGACTTATGTTTTTTTTTTATAGATAAGTCGTTATAACGTCGCTAGTTATGCAATTTTGTGTTGAGCTTTCCCAGTATTGTTTCGGCTCTCAAATTGAATGTGGTTGCATTTATCGGTTGTCGCGAATATTCTGTCCTAATTTTTTCACACAATGACGGAATACAGTGTTATATACAAAAAATAACGCTAATGCTTATGAAAAAAGTTTGGGAATTAAATATAATTATTTTTTGTATACGTGTATAATGGATTTTTTGTGTAAATGAAAAAAGCTCATTTTATTTCGTGCCACCTTTATTTGTGTTTCTTGTTTTTTTTATGTTTCAAAATATTAATTATATTATATTCTACATTCTACGCAATTTTTCTTATTGAAAAAAACAATCATAATTAGCAACGTACATTGAGTGTTGTAAAAACCATTAAACAATTTAAATCCTCTAAAACTTTTTTTGGTCGTTTATTAATTGTGTCGAGGAGTATCAAGTTATTTAAAAACAATAGTACATATTTAGGTACCCCTCCACTAACTTTATTTAATTTGTATGACAAGAGTAAATTTTGATTAGACAATATATCTTCTCTTGAATTTCTGAACCCCCCGTTAAAAAGACCACGAACCGCCACTGTTTGGGATTGATTTTTGTTGGAATTTTTCTGGCCAAATTTATATTGGTCAATATTATTATTTTTTTGATAGTTTTCGTTTCTTGCTAGAGGAATCCCGATGGGTTACAAAACTCATTTTATAGGACTGGAGAAACTTACAATTCATAGATGGGAGGTAATAGGTACATTTATAATATTATATATAATATATAATCATTGTTTTTCCTTTTGTGTTATTTTTGTAAATAATTGTTAACCTCAACACAGGCTTGTCCTAGTGAGGTAAAAAATTGTATTGTAAACTGTTATATCTAAAATGTGAAGAAACAATAAATAATAAATAAATAGGTACAATTTTACAAAGTTACCTATACGTATTTTGGTATCAAATGTAGATATAAATTCCACTTTCAGGACAGCATAAAAATAAAAATAAAAGACAGGTTAAGTAGTACAAACAACAACAGAAAACATGTAAAGAAACATCCTTAGGGTGAATTGCCTATTTAAAAAAAAAAGTAAAGAAACAAGGGAAATACAAATATGGATGATTACAAATAAGGGGACATACATTAATTACGTGAGCAGTTTTTGAAAAAATTTAGACCCTCCCCCCCTTATAACTTATAACTTCCTTGATCGTACCAGGACTCGTTTCTGAGTTTTAGCGTCATGCACATTGTACATTTACTTTTATAATCGAAGTATATTAATACGGTAGTGCCCTTACGTTTCAAATTAAGGAACTCGACTCAGAGTAAATCTACAACGCCAAACCTGTTCTGACCCATCCGTGAACATGCCCTTTTCCACGGAGCTGCTGCCGTAATATGCATACTTATCACTCGCTCACATGCGATTTGCAAACGGAAGTGGCGCCATCTATAATACTATATTTAAGGGAAAAAAAAAGTATGAAGAAGAAGAAACATTTTTCGCTTTCAATAATAAGAAGATTTATGTTGGGGTAAAGAGTGTTCCTCTCATTATTCACGGTTTTAATGTAAGATTGTCTACTATTATATATCTACTTCTTAAATACAAGTATTCTGTAGTTTGATGTTAATAATAGTTAGTTTTTCAAAAGGGTGATGCCTTATTAATAGTCACCAACACTTAAACTGGGCGAAGCAGAACGGAAAGCCGCCGCAGTGACTAGCAGCAAAAATCCGCGGAGCGGGTTTTTCACTGCTATTATATATTGATTATTGCAACTAAGTTGGGAAGCCAACTTCAATGTGAAATATTGCAAAGTAGTACTCTGATAAGAATAAATCTATGCTTTATCTGATTTACCAGATATCTCAAATCAGGAAAACATATCTTGCGTAAACAGCCTCAACATGTACTTGCGTAGGTAATATTATATGTGGTGCGTTGTAGCTAAGATTAAAATATATATATATTTTTTTTTTACTATTTAATACTTGTTATAATAATTACTTGCCGTTTTTTTACATTAGATTTAAACAGAAAGCCCGGGGGAAAACCATATCCATCGGGGCCTATGTCATCTTTAAGGATGCTGTGTGGGGGTCTTTTTAGGGAAAGGAGGGAGAGGAAGTTCTGGGAATGAAAAAGGTATGAGGAGTGGGTATGAATCTGGAGGTCAGTGTGTCCAGGAGTGACGCACTTATGAATCCATTCCTCCCACTGCGGTGCAAGGTGATGTCAACAGAGTCCGGCAGGAGAGGTCAAAAGGTCTCCCTTGGCACTTTTCGTAGGACATGTGCTATATATGTTAAAAACAATATTTGATTAGATTACAAATATTATACCGTACTTCTTAAATTGTAGTCAATTGTATTTCTTAAATTAATCTCTTAAATTGTATTTTTTTAATTTGTATTTCTTAAACTGTATTTATTAAATTGTATTATCGTATTTTCTTACTCTATATATTAAAAAAATGTGCATATATCTAAATAAACATAACAAAAACAAAAAACCAGTATCTCCCGATCCGGCCAGCCATGCATTCGGTGGGTAAATTTATCCACCGCCAAGACCTAGACAATCCTAACCCCATGAACCCGGGCACCCCTTCTATAAATTTAGAAATGAAATGAAACAGTGTATGTGAAATATAAGTCTTGTATTTGATCACAGATATAGGTTAATTGGTTGATTACTATTTGTGAAAAATTATTGATTTGATGTCATGTGACAAACCACTGTACACGTCGAATAGATCTTGATGTGATAAGAGTTTAGGTCTTGAACTTCAGGATGCCACTGTTTTGTTTTCCACGTTTAAATCCTCAATGAAACGGTAATAAAGTTGCTGCTTTCCTTAATGGTGTCCATGGTGACCGTGATGGGGTGGTCCATGATGGTGAGGTGGCTCATGATGATGATGCGGTGGTCCATGATGGTGTCCCGGGGTCAGATGGATATCAATATGCGGCAGTATATGAGGTGGGCCATGGTGGTGGTGACCATGGTGAGG
Source organism: Limnephilus auricula (assembly GCA_951813805.1). NCBI lineage: Eukaryota > Metazoa > Arthropoda > Insecta > Trichoptera > Limnephilidae > Limnephilus > Limnephilus auricula. The sequence continues at coordinate 2,771,688 of OX638403.1, forward strand.
TGGACCATGGTGGTGTGGGTCGAAGTGGGGTGGGCCATGGTGGGGTGGCCCATGGTGAGGTGGTCCATGATGGTGATGGTGATGTGATCCGTCGTTACCCATCGTGTTTTGAAGTACTATTCCTGAAACATAAATTTTAAGATTCTATCATGTATGTAAATAAACAAAGAATAAATAAATAATAATTTAAGGTTTTACAAAATGTAAACTGACATATGGCTAAATAATTTCAACGTTCCCTAAGAACAATGCTGGATATGCTAAAAATTGAAGAAAAAATTGGTGGCTTATTTTGTTGATTTAAAAGACTGTTTTCGGAATTCAATGCAAAATATCAAAATGACACTATATTTCTTGATCTCAAAACAGTAAAAATGCAGAAACAAAACTTTAAAAAGCTCTACTGTAAAACTACAAAATCGCACATCTGAAATTGTTCTTCGGGACCGGTAGTTTAAAACAAAGGCAAAACAGCTGTCACGTAAAAAAAATAAAACACAAAGCTAATTATTTTTACAAAACGATATTGATAAATTGCAAGTCTAATTATTATAAAAGGCATAACATAATTTTATTTTTGATTTTTAACTTCAGAGAACGTTTCTAAGATATACAATAATAATTAAAGAGACAGATAAGTAATCAACAATAAAATTATTCCTACCGTATAAATCAGACGAGCAAAAGCCAATGATAGCGTGTGAGGTCTCTGTACAACTACTGCAATAATTCCCAACAAAGGCTTTATATTACATACCTCCGGTACTATAGAAGTGGCGATGAATCATTAATGAAAATAAACACCCAGATAAGGATATAATATATTGAATAATATGATAATTTTGATCGATGATTGCTGATTTTGACTATAAATGTGGAAATCAATTTTCAATTAAAAAAATTGAAAACCCTATTTATTTTTAAGACGTAGCGGTTCACTCTGTGAACTTCCATACGGTGGCAAAGATGAACAAAACAAACACCATTAAGATGAATGTCAAAAGAATTCATATTATACGCTTTCGTAGATGGCGCTCGTGTAGTATTTTTTACTTATAAACGCTTTTTACAAGTTACTCTTCCCTTCATTGACCTCCCACTCCAACACCTAAATATTTATATGTATCTGTCAGTATTTTGTGTTTTATGGTAGTTTGAATATTCTCCTGGTGTAGGATGGTTCATTATAAAGCCGGCCAGGTTGAGATGGGCTGGGCATGTACAGGGAATGCCGGACACACGCGTCCCAAAAAGAATTATGACTGGACACCCAGGTGGAAGGAGAAAGATAAGGGAAGATGCAGCACAGCTTCTCCAGATAACAAACTGGAAGTCAGCCGCTGAGGACAGGAGGAGTTGGAGGCGAAAGTTGCAGCAGGTCAAAGCTCGATATGGGCTGCAACGCCATCGGAGAGAGAGCATAAAATATTATTAAAATAAAGTGGTTACAAACAAATTAATAATTTATTTTTTGTTGTTGTTTTTATTCATAATGTAGTATGAAATATGCTTATAACTATACTTAATTAATGGATATTAATAATTTTATCGTATGTTCATTTCACGATGTAATTCTCTCATTATTATAACTATCAAAAACGCTTTTTAATTCTACTTATAATAATTATTACATTAGTTCATATTTTTTAAACGTGTAATAAATTTGTTGATCTAAGTACGCGTATATGAAAATATTTATTTTGAAGCCATAATGTTTTCTTTGCTGTAGTTCCTTATTCATACCCTAACTACGAATAAGTACATTTGTACAGTCATGTACAGTATGTGCAGTCACCGGTGGTTACGCCACTGGTCAGTAGGTACCCATTTTAATGATGCCACTGTTCTTGTTATCCACTTGTTAACCCATGATGAGAATGGTGTTGAGCTAGCTGTTGACACGTTTTTATAGAATACAGCATGGTATACAGCAAGGTACACAGCGAGGACCATGGTGAGGGGGTCCGTGGTGAGGTGGCCCATGATGAGGTGGCCCATGATGAGGGGGTCCGTGATGAGGTGGTCCGTGATGAGGTGGCCCGTGGTGAGGAGGTCCGTGGTGAGGTGGTCCATGACGAGGCATCTTATTTTCAAATATTCTGGAAACAGTTTTTTAATTTTTATTTTTTATTATTACAATCATAAAGGTACTTAAATTATATATATATATATATATATATATATATATATATATATATATATATATATATATATATATACAGGGTGTTAAGGTACGTACTTGAGTTACTTTAACCAGTGATTCCTGACATTATTTGAAGTAAAAAATGTAAACGAAATTTTAGTCACTGGTTAAAGTAACTCAAGTACGTACCTTAACACCCTGTATATATATATTTCAAATTATAAACTCGACATGTTTTCCTTTTACCTAACTTAACACTCAGAGTGTGAAGAAAAAAAAAAGAAAAAAAATAGTGTACATATGAACAATAATTTAAAGATTAATTGTTTTTGTGTTTAATTCGTGGAACTCCATTTATATTTTTTAGAAATTTATTGAAAATCAAATTTAATAATGTTATTATTAAGTTCTGCAAGTGTTTTAGTCTTTTTATTATTGTGACAGCTGTTTCGGCTTTCAAGGCCACGGCTTAGTGGTTAGGTCATTTTGAGATTACTTCTTTATATTATTCTATTATGCGTTGCAATGCCACTTAAATAAAGAAATTGTCTCTCACGCATTCCCCTCCCACCTTTCTCCCCTTTCCCCCTCCCACAAACCCCCCTCCTCCTTATTTACTCTCCACCCCTCCCGAGTTCCCCTCCCCCTCACGACTTTTTTCCCTGCCGCTAAACCTCGAATTATTTCAATTTTTTTATGCAAATTTCATAAAGCCAGAGCTCGACGTATAAAATATTCTTTACGACCTATTCTCATACCTACCAAATATATTTTTAAAAAATCATAAAATCGGTACAGCCGTTTCGGAGGAGTGCGACCACAAACACAGTGACACGAGATTTTTATATATTAGATTTACTATTTACCCCTAAAGTGTCCAAAATGGTTTATTACCAATTAAACCGATTTACTGAGCAATTACGCGATCCGCTCACTGAGGCAACTGAAAACTGTCAACTGCCAACTGTCTTTGTATGACAATGTGATGGCCCGCACACTACACAATAACTCAAAAATCCGTTGTCAATGGTAACGCAAGCGGTGACTCGCGACTCGCACTGCTGATTGCCGTGGCCGGCCGTTGCTAGTTGCCAGCTGTCAGCTGATTGTACTTCGTCTATGGTTAAACAAGCTTTTTTGACCAATCAAGACATAGAAACCAGCCGGTTTTAGTTTGGTTTCAGTTGCCTTGTTAGCGGAGCGCCTTACTTTTAAAATTTAAGGTAACTGTCAACGAATGTAGTTATTTATCACTGTTTCACTCGTAAATTCTTAAAATAATGCTAATCTTCAAGGACAAAAGGTAGTTTAATAGTTAAAGGCAAAACAGCCGGCATGAGTAAAAGATTTATTATTTGAATACGATACTGTTGAAAAGTCTCCTAATTTTATTTATGTAAAGTAACAAGTATATTGTAATATACGAAAGTAACAACGAGATTATGTGATTTATAATGTGTTCCTACCGTATATAAAGCAAACGAGCAAAAATTTGGATGAAAGCGTCTGAGGTCTACTGATTATAAATACAAGTACTGCAATAATATCGAACGGCTTTATATATATATTACCTCTGGCCTCGACAACAGTGTCGGTGTTGATGAAAAAAAACCAAGATAAGGAAATAATTTTCTGAATAATATGATACCAAATGCTTGTCGAAGATTGGCGAATCTCGCATGAATGTAGGTATTATGAATGTAGGTACCTTCTCGTGCATATGTACGAGTACCTATATATTTTCAGTAAAAGAAAAGAAAACTATTTGTACACAGGTGTGGTTTTAAACTTGCTTACTATGTGCAGAGAACTCCCAAATTTATGCATAGACCAATGACTAAGCAAAATACCCAAGAGAAGGATTTGGCATAGCGATCCATCTGTTTTGTGTTTTGAGAAAGTCAGTTTGGAGTCCAGTATTTACTATTTCCAAATATATTAAAAAATAAATAATTATTTTTTCGGAATTATGGTAGAAATCCGAAATATAAATACGAATAGTCTTATAATAATAACAATAGTCTGATAGCCCACATTTTCTTTCTACCTTAAAATTATTTTTTTCTTTTAATAAGAAAAAAGGATTGATATTAAATAATTTAATAATATTATATAAACAAAAAGGAGTAGGTAGATACATAAAATATACACAAAAATACAAATTGTACCAATCAAAAGTAAAAAGAGATAAAAAGTATATCTACTTGAAACATGCATCACATGCATGTACTTAAATAATGTGTGCATAATTAACATATATATACACATACATACATATACACAAATACATACATATACACTATACACATTCATAAGTACATATATAAAATAAAATACAAATATTAGAAATTGTTAAAAGATTAATAAATAGGTCAGTGGTTGAGTGGGCATCGCGTTTGGGTCCCACCAGGACGTTCCCTGTTCGATTCCTCGGCTGGCTAATCCTCTATCACAACACAAGCAACATCTTCCGCTTGGTGTGGTGGTAGTTTTTTTTTTTTTTTTGTTTATTTATTGAATCTATATCATAAGGTTTACATTTTTTTTTGGCCTTGTCGTGTCGAGACAGACTAGTTTACAAATATTTTCTAATTATAATATAAAGTACATTTTTCAATAAAGCAAAAATATTTGCCAAAATTTTCAGGTTGGTAGGTAGTGGTAACAATAATGAGATATACGATTATATTTGGGTGAGGTGACTAATTATTGCACGACCTTTTTCGATGATCCATTGTTTGATCAGGATTTTGTATTTTTTAATATTATTCGATTGTCTTGTTTTGTCAGGTAGGTTATTGTATATTTTAGACGCAATGTATTTGAAATTTCTTTGACCAAATGTTGTGTTTGTTTTAGGTATTTGTATGAGTTCTTTGGTTTTGTGCCGCGTGTTTACAATATTTTGGGTATTTTTATAAAATGTATGTGTTTTATTTTTAAACAGATGAATTAAGATAGTTTTTGTGTAAATTTGTCGAATATCTAATACATGGAATTTATTGAATATATCTACAGTACTTGTTATTATGGGAACTTTAAGAATAACTTTCATAATTAATTTTTGTGCCTTCGATAATGAATCTATAGCTGATAGTGTTGCACCTCCCCATGCGATTATTCCATATTCAATGATTGATTGACAAAGAGAGTAATAAAAAATTTTCATAGATTTGGAATCTAGTATGTTTCTAATGTTTTTGAAAAAATAAACATGTTTTCTAAGCTTATTCGTGATAAGTAGGCAATGTGTATTCCACTTAAGATATTGATCAAATGTAAGACCAAGGTATTTGATATGGTCCGTTCGATCTAGGCAAGGACATTGACAGAATGTGTCGTGAATACAAGAACATTCATGTACTTTTATTTCAGCATCTTGATTAGGTTGGCCAACGATATTCATACTAAAAGTAATGTATTTTGTTTTGGTAGTGTTTAGTGCAAGAGAATTAATATCTAGCCATTTTTTAACAGAGTTAATTGATTTCTCAGCCATTTTGTATGCGTCTAACCAAGTGTCTGATTGAATGAGTAGCACAGTATCGTCAGCAAAACTTACAATTTTTTTTATCTATCATTAGGTTACAAAGATCGTTTATGTATATGAGAAACAAAGTAGGGCCTAAGACGCTTCCTTGGGGAACTCCGTAGGTTATAGGGAGGGGTTGGCTGAATTTGTATTCGATTTTGACACTTTGAGTTCGATTAGTTAAGTAACTTTGAAGAAATTCTAGGTCTTTCCCTCTTATACCAATGGTATTTAGTTTATTAATAAGGATGTCAAAGGAGATGGTATCAAAAGCTTTTGAGAGGTCTAGGAGTAGTAGGAGATTTTCAAATGTTATTGTGTTATACGTAACCCGGGAATATATGTCTTTCTTTTAAAAAAAATTAAAATTAATTAAAAATTAAACATTTTATTTGAAAAAAGTAAAAAATCATGGTATAGGCATATTTTCATAAAAACAAAAAATTAAAACGAAGTATGCTGTGAAGTAGCAACGGTATGTTTGTACAGCGTTGCAGTGTCCATCATCAGGGCAGATCCGGCAGATCGTCGGATCTGTTCGTCGGCGAAACGTCGGCTAAAGAAGGAGGTAGCGCAACACGGCATAACACCCCAAAAACAAACAACGAAAATGCTTTTGGCGTGAAAATCTAAAAACGTATCTGGCTTTAGATGAATTCAGCGAACTGTAACTAGAATTTAAATTTATAACAATATTTTGAATTGGATGAAAGTAAGTAAAAGATAAAACAAGAAAAGGAAATGAAAAAGGAACTGGCAACACTCACCACGAATATCCCAGTTCTAATCCCGAAAACACCAACTGTAGGTTTGCAGGTACACAGACAACCACAAACACCTCTGTCGGTTTATAAATGCAATGACGCCAGAATACAACGATAACAAGATGTGTTTACGCGATACTCCAAGGTGATCCGTATCTAGTCCAAAGTTACCTAATTCTTATCGCGATGAAAAAATGTACAAATTTCCAAAACAATCCTTTCTTTCCGAAAACAATTACACTCCATTTTTCACAGTTTCTCTTTTGCTTTGGTCTTATAAATCGGCCATACTCAACCTTCGACAAGCCATTCCACAAGCTTTTAATCCTGAATTATATACATTTTCAGTTTTCAGAATTTGGAAAACCTGTATTGAAAATTCGCCGAATAATTAATTAATACTGACCATACTTTTAATAGAAATACAGTCCAAGTAATCCAATCAAAATATGCCTTAATAATTTAGAAGCATTGGAAATCAAATTAAATAATTGCCAAATTTTAAACACTTTGAATTAACCGAGAGTTTGATTTTCAAGTTGTTTCCCATCTCCCTATGTAACCACCACCCTTCCCTCATACTCCTCTATCAACACCTCCATCAACCAGTCTCCGAAGGTCTATCTATCCCTCTCTTATATGCTTTATCTTTTGTTTATTTATTTATACTGGGTTTTTACAGATGTTCATACTTACGTGAGAACAATCCTGTTATAAAAACTCAGCTAATGGAAAAATAGGGACATACAATTACAAAAAATCTACAATTAATACAGATTCATACAATTAGAAAAACAAAAACATCACAAATAAAAAAAATACAAAAATTAGACTATATTATTTTTAAATGTATTCAGGTGAAAAGTGTTATGGCGTTCTGAACAATTGGAATTGGGGACAAATTTACCTTATAAAATTCCTCTGTACTGTAATTTATTTTATATGTTTATTATCCTGATGAAGGTTGAGATCAACGAAAACCGGTTGACGTGTATACATAAATAAAATTATTTTAACTACAACTTTTTACATTTGTATAACGATAAGCGACTTTGTTTGCTTTTTTCAATTATTTAAACTTTAATTTGTGACTTATGTTGTGAAACATTTCAAAGTACTTATATGGATATCCTGAGAGCGCCTTATCTGATTTACCGAATATCCAATCAGGAAATTTTATCTTACGTAAACAGCTTTAACAGGTATTTGCATATTATATCTGTTGATTTGCTTTATTTTGTAACAAGGGTATCCAAATGTTACTTCAATGCGTAATGGTTTTTTTGACATTTGAAAGGCCTATTCTAGGCATGTTTCAGCTTTCTATCAAATTGAATTAAGCTGACATGCTCAACAACATGATAGTTGTCCTCTTCTGCCAACACAATTTGTTCAAAAGCTGAAACGGACATAGAATAAGCATTTAACGGTAACCTTTCAACTGTCAAAAAAATGGCGCTAAATGGCCATTTGATGACTTTGTCTCACATGAAATTCTGCGAGGGCCTAAATTTCAAGACACGAAACTGCAATGCTCTACCAAATCAAACAAAAAAAAACGAAAATGAATATATTTCCAAATAAAGTAAAAAACATAGCTGATAGAATAGAGTGATAAACAATTTTCAAGAATTTTTTTTAGGAACAGAACAGGAAACCCCAGTGAAAACTGGGGTTTCCTGTTGTTCCCGCCTGGCAGGTTCGTAGGCAGCCAGCGTCAAAGTGGGGAAAAAAAATAGTAAATTTGCAGCTTTGTGTACGATTCTTTAAGTTTTTTTAATTTTTTTAAAAATTTTCCTTTATTTTGATTATTATTTTTATTCCATCATGGATTTAAAAACATTGCAATATTTAAAAAAAAAATTGTGATAAAGATAAAAAAAATAATTTGACATTTCCAAGTATACCCATCGGACGGGCGAGCATATTGCCTCACCGCTGTCGCGTGCGCATATCATTATACAAATTTATAATAATAATAGTATTTTTAAGATTGCCTAATGGTCTATAGTGGTTGGAAGTTCGAACAACCGCCTCACTATCACCGTAGGAGCTACGTTCGTCCGGAAAACGAAATTTCCGAACCCCGTCCGTTTCATATAGGTTTCGCCTGACCAACTGCATCGATTACATCGAATACAAGATCAAAACCAACGAAAAACTTTAGTCTAGATCATTTCAATCGTGACTTCTTTGGTCTGCCGACCACTGCGCTTAAGTATTATACTTATCAATCTTTTCAGTTTTACTCGGAAATCAATAAGGGCATAGGTAATTCAAATAAAAGGAATAAGTTTTTCACCATAAGTACCTACCTATCTAGAAATAATTTAAATAAATCGTCCGTAAGTAACCTAACCATAGTTTTATAACGCCGTCAGAAGGCAAATCAGCTATCCCGCGTAATAATTATTACATAGCCAGAACCTGTTTAAAAATAAATTATTTTTATACATTAAATAACAATATTATTAAATAAATAAAAAAATCATTTTCATCCATAAGAATCTACAGCTTTGGACGTTTAAAAAGAATAGGATATAATGCTTATTTCCAAAAGAAATAATAAACCTCCATTGCGCGATGACGCGTAAGGTATTCTACTGTACTTTTAATATCGCATTTCACTTTCAGGTATCTTTATCTCTCTTATCCGCCTTATCACTCTCGAGATTTAAATTCACGTCGAGAGATAATATGCAAATATGTTTCATGCTGGTATATTGAATAACCCACCTACCACTTTCCCGAACCGTTTTTAAGAGCCAGATTGGTCACTCTTTCGATTCACGTCGAAAATCTACTTTTGTTTTTAAAACAAAATGATTCTAAACACCTCCGACTGTCCCTATACGGCACATCATAATACATGTATACATAACAAAAACATTTAAGTTTTCTTATCCGAGGCAGGTTTTTCTTGTTCTTGAAGCCAGTAGAGAGCCAACTTTTATATAGAGGAATATATCTTAGAAAGAAAATGCAAATTCAACACAAGAACAGCTACAGCTTCTGGCAAGCCATAGGCAGTCCCCACGAGAGACAGTGAGCAGTGGGATGGGAAGGTGGTCCTTCAAACCCTTCACACGGTACCCTGCAGCACAGGGGTCAGACGTGACCCCTATAAAGACTGTGGGACAGTGCAGAAGAGACTTCTGAAGAATGCTTGGTACTAAGTAACTCACTCAAGCCTACACGGAGAAAAAATTTATTCTAAAATACGATCATTTTATTCGTAAACGGTTAAAAACGGGACTGAAGTTCTTACGAACAAATTAACAGGGTTTCAATGTTTCAGGGTTGTGAAAATGTAAGAATAAATTATTATTATTAATTATTAGAACAAATTTCGTACTCATACCAACAAATTATCTACATTTTCCCGCCAATAAACATTGAAATCCTGTTAATTTATTCGTAAGAACTTCAGTCCCGTTTTTAACCGGTTTTCGAATAAAGTGATCGTATTTTAGAATAACATTTTTCTCCGTGAAACAGGACCAAAAAGGAACTGGAGTTCAGGGTCGAAGGAAGCCTTTTCTTTCACTGCTACCGCTACGTCAGGGATGGCGCAGTGGACTGTGCAAGAAACTAAGTGCTTACAAATAGAAAATAAGAGAATCCATCACCTGTGCCAGGCAGGGATAAGGGGCAGCAACAATGTTAATGGACAGTCAATAAAAACACATAAATGTTTTACTCGATTCATTCATTGGTGGAATAAGTTAGTGTAAGTTTATTTCCAGAAAGTATTCGCAGCAATATTCAAATTATTTGTTATTATAAAGTATTATTTCATGTAAATACATTATTAATAATATTTTTCAGCGATTCTGCCAGCCAGGATTACCGGGATACTGTGGGTACTGGGGGTACTGGTTAGGTGGTCCCGGGTAGTTAGGCCCATTGTTCCAGTTCGGTCCATGGCTGTTGTGCGGAGGCTGCTGCGTCAGCTGACCATGGTCTGGGGGAGGGTAGCAGCCGGGGTTGGTCAACTGGCCGTGGTCATTTCCGGGGTATCCGGGCAGGGGCATGGGGTGGTGCTGCGGAGGGTAAGGGTAGTTTTGCTGGGGGTAGTTAGGATTTGTCAGCTGGCCATGGTCATTCGGCGGGTAGCCATGGGGATTGTTTGGGTTGTAAAACTTCTCGTCTCCCATTGTGAACTGTAAGAAAAAAAATCATTTACAAGCGTTTTTTTTGCCCCGATTGAATTTATAGGGAGGTGACAAATCGACTATCTTGCCAGCAACACATAGATACTACCTACATAAAAGTTTGTTTATATCGCTTTGAATTCATATAAAAATATTATCTCAGAATGATGTACGCAATAGGTAATAATTTTCCACGGTTAGTTACAAGTATGCCACGTTCCCCAATTTCTTTATTAGTTCCTACTACAGTTGAACAAAATAAAACTCCAAAAATACGTTTGTGTTTCCAACGTCCCCTCTGTTTTCTATAACATGACACTACGTGCTCCTTAAAATACAACTAATTAAGTGAATAAAATTCTAAACATCACAACATATTGATTACGAAAAGTTATATAACCTAGAGAATAATTAACAATACAATGTATCCGATATACAGAACAATTGATGTCAAAATGAATTCCATTTTAATCTGAACACATCTTTTTAAGTATTTCAAGGAAATAATAATTTTGACGTACCTTAGTTGACAGGCGTTGTAACGTGTTGTCTAATGAAGACTTGTTCAATAGTAGATTCCTTTTATCGATATTATATTGAAAACAACTTTATCGAAGCTTATCGTTGTACGCACTGGCTATCTATTTCAAAGTATGTAGTTCCATACGTATAACAGATAAGAGACTGCCTGATTCCGGCTCAGCCTGAGTCGCTCAGGTAAATACATGGTATCTGCTATCAATGCCATGTCATTATTCTTCCAAATCTACTTACAAAACAGCTTATTTCATGTATGACTAATTTTCCTTCTAAGAACAAATGGAAATATTATTTGTAAGTGGTCATGTCCCATATTTAGACAAAGTCCCTGTTATTTACAATATTTCCCCAGCGATTGCTAAACATCTGAAATGACAAGCTGCTTGCAGTAGCTTAGCGGGTACAAATTACCATCGTATGACATTTTTTATAGAATAAAAAAAAGAATGCAATCGGTTGCAGGTAACCAATACTTTTTCTCTTTCCATTTGCCCCCATGGTCGAGAGGATAGACTGATAGCGGGTTCAAATCCCGGCAAGCGCAAATAAATATATTATTGTGTGGCACCGTTTTAACCTTTCGAAAGCCAGCATAGGAAAAATATATTTTTTCATTACGACGTAAGAAATTTGACATTTCTGCGAATCCAATATTTATAACATTTATTTTGTGATATATTACAAAAATTACATGAAAATAATGTAGATAAAACGGTCTTTCTGATAATACCTGAAATCTATTCTCTTAATTAATATCAAAAACAATGAAAGAATATAGCGACTGCTCCAAGGAAGACTGCAGTAACTCACTATTTGGTGTTTTTGAGTTAGTTACATTTTCGGGTTTCATAAATAATTATCTACCTCCCAAGAAGACATTCTGTACTCTAACATTAATACACCCTGAGAAAAACCCATTTCAAAATAGTCGTAAGTCACGAAGTCATTAGTTTTCCATGTACTAAAGAAGTAAGTTGAGTTACTGCCCTTTTCTTCGGAAATTTTTGTTTTGTCTACGGTCGTAAGTCAGACTTACTTCTTTTATCCACGGAGAAATATCGATATTATCATTTCAATTGCGTTTGTCCGTTGATTTTACAGTCATTGCGGTTTGCCTATTGCAGTGATAAAAATGGAAAATATTTATTTACTTATTAAGTAAGAGACAAACAGCTTATAAATAAAATATAAAGATAAATATATACATTGTTAAATGAAGTCAAGCCAAAAAAGTCTCCTATGTTAAAGTTCATTGGAGAAGGAGTTTTATTACATATTAAAATTAGTTTTGGGTGAGGAGAGGAAGAAGAATATAGGATAAGGATAGAAGATGCTCCGGATACATTCCACACTCTTGTATTAATTTTCGATCGTACGTGTTACTTCTAATCGATATTTATGAAGTGTATCGTTAAATATGTCTATTTTTTAAATTTTGTGTTATATTGTGCACGTACATGGGGAATTGGTGAATTTTTTTCTAAAGTTAGTTCTATATGTAGGCAAATGAAACAAATGGGATTGCCGTGTTGATCTTGTCGGAATATGAATATTTATTGAGTTGGTTAGTTCTGGTGAGTCCAGGCCATTATTAAGAATTTTAAATAATAAGATTTGGTAAAAAATTAAACGTTGTGTATGAAGGGAGTTGAAGTTATGGTAATTAATAGATTCGGTGTAATTTGAGAAGTTTAAGTTTTGTTTATTTATGTGTTTAATTTTTTTTTTATTCTTTTGATTCCAACAATGTGAGCTTGGTAAAAAGGAGTCCAGATCGGTGTGCAGTGTTCTAAGTGGGGACGGATGAACGCTGTGTATAAATATAAAGAGAATTATACCGTGAAAGTGTTAAACATGAGAATATGTAGAAGCACATTATTAGTAGGTAGAGCATTATTGTCTACAATGCAGTCTGGTAAGTCTAAACATACGAGTATGTCAGACATAACCAAATTTTTTATTTAATACCAAATTCTAAAGCCTCAAAAAATTGGCTCGTTAATTCTTATTCTTCACATATTGTTGGTTCATATTATAATATATTATTAAAGAGTCTGATGATTTATTGGGTCCTTCATCAGCAAGATTTTAGTGGAGTGAATTCTGATGATTATTGGAAGCCTGATGAATGTAGTAATTCAAGATCTATGGAATTGAGTGTTTGTTGACTAACTTCTCCTGATCGCATGTTGCTTCTTAATTAGGAAAGAGGATTGTTATATTGTTCTACTAAAACAACTGATAATACGGATATTCCGAGCACCGTATATAATTCATAAAAATGATAACGTTTTCAAATACTTAAAAAAATTATTTCAATGTTTTAACCAACCTACTTTTTTTAAAAGCTCAGCAAATTTAAATGATACTGCGGATTAAATACAACCACATTCGGGAAAATGGGATCAGGTTGCACATCAAACTGCCACTTTAAATGCAAGAATATTTTGCGCGAAGAATCGTGAAAAAAATGTTCTGGATATTAGGATGTCATGCCATGCAGTCGAATTTTATTTGTCAATTCGTGGAATTAGTGCCAAAAAAAATTCCTTCTGCAAAGCGTAACAACTCCAGGCGTGGAATTCGGTGAGAATATTATTTAAATATGAATCAGAGTAATTAGCAACATGTTTGCCAAACAATGTTTTTGCAAACATTAGGGATCTCTGATAGAATGATAACCACTGCATGAGGAAAAATTAACGAAGGAGGTGCGCTTAAGCCTGATCAGTCTGGGAAACATCTCACAAGACCTAATAAAATTCTTCCTGATATCAATGATTCGTTACACGAACAGATCTGAGCCTTTCCTGTAGTGGAGTCAAACTACACCAGGAAATCATCCGAGAAGCTTTACCTAGAAAAAGATCTGAGTATTTCCAAAATGTACAGGCTGTATTGGCAGAAAGAAAGAAGCATTGAAACATCTGCTACACTGAGACAGTACTCAGATGTTTTTAATTTCAATTATAATTACGCTTTTCACAAGCCTAAAAAAGACCAGTATGAGGTGTGTGAGAAATTTAAAATAGCCACAGAAGAAAAAATACTATCGAAAGATGTATGAAACGCGTCAGAAAAATAAAGTTCAGGCCATAACCGTCATATTAGAAAAACGGACAAGAGGCAGGCGACTGGACAGATTAGTTGAACCATTTGCTTAGTAGAATAAAAAACAAAACATCGATATACTTAAACATAAATATCTGCCAGCATTATGCAATAGCGTACTCCAAAGTCTTACCATAATTTCTATATTTCACTAAATTCTTCCATTGAAGAAACATTGGAGATTCTAATGCCAGAGATGGGGTATTTGATGATACAGAAAGTGAATGAAACTTGATAATGTTCTTTTTATTCTTTCATTTTATGTAATTACTTAAGAATCTCTTCTATTATTTAGGCTGATGTGAGCATAGTAAGTAAGATTAAGAAAGGGACGCTTAGATGGTTTGGGCATGTTGAGCGAATGAATGAAGAAAGGAGTGTAAAGAGAATTTATGACGCGAATGTGAACGGTATAAGAAGCCGAGGACGCCCAAGGAAGACGTGGCACGATCAAGTAAATCAGATACTTGAGTCGGGCCATGTCAAGAGTCAGAATAATAGAAGAGTATGTATGAGAAGATGTATGAATGTGAATGAGGCAAGGAGCGTGTGCCAAGACCGAGTTGTTTGGCGGTCCGTTCTCTCTGCCTACCCCTGCGAAGAAACGGCATGATGGTTAGTTAGTTAGTTAGTTATCTCTTCTATTTTAAATAGGTAATAGTTTCTAAAAAAAATATTATTTTTTCAGTTGATCGAACTAAAAAGTTTTTTATCTTGCATTAAAACACTGAAATACCGTAACTAGGTAATGATAAACTGTCAACTGTGTATTTTAAATGTGTATAAATTATGTTTTATACTGTTAAAATAAAGCAGCTCGTTGCTACATCTATAAATTCTTTAATTTTTCCCTGTAAAAAAGAAGTAACTCAACATACTACATACTGATATTATATAAACCCCGAGGAAAACAGCAGTAAGTCCGAAAACCCTAAAAATTTGTGTGAATTCGAAGAAAATACTAAGAAAATACTATACAGTTAGAAAGAGTATTAACCAACAATATTTATTCAATTTAAAAAAAATTCAAAACCCTCATGTTAGATTATGCAACATTTTTTGAACTTTAAAATCGCTCTCCTGCAAAATGATAAAAAGTGAGTTACTGCGGTCTTCCTTGGAGCAGTCGATAGAGTGTTTCATATTTTGACGCGGCGGCCATTTTGTCGGCCATCTTTCTTGTCCGCCGCGTCATCGACAATTTAGTAAAATTATTCCGAGAGGCTAGAAGCTATGCAGTATTTCGTTACGTCGAGAACAAGAATGGCCCAAGCGATTCTGACTCTGTTCTTGATACAATTTCTTTATACACAAGGGACAAAATCGCTTCCAAATCGATGGTACACTGAAATGGCCAATGAAAGGTAAATAAAGGTAAAGGTAGATACGGTCAAAATTTATAAATGCTTAGTTTTAATCAGTTTTATTGTTTAAAAAATCAATATGTTTCGTAAGCAATGCCTTACTTCTTCAGGGTTTACTTAAAACTAATTACAATTACACAAACGGACTTAAATATATCAATGGATGGGGAGGAGAGGGAAGCAGGGGATTTAACAACGGGTCATTTAAAATGATTTTTTGGTTATTGATAATAATTAAATTAGCAAAATCAATGTAAATCATCAGCATCTAAAAGCCATTTTCTTAGATTATATATGATGTTGGCAGTATAAATGGTATAATTTTTATTTGTATTTGGTAGTTCATATTTTAGGGTGTTTTCAATGCTTTTATTGATATACTTCGGAACCTCAGGATACATGATTTTAAGCTCAACCCGTAAAATAATTCCACCTCATGTTCCCTTAAAAATTGAAAAAAACTGATTGATAATCCTGATACAGGAAAAATATCTTGGGCTATCCATTGATAAGCATTTAACTTTTAAACAATACATACAATATGTTAAAGATAAAATCACACCCTTAATTAGCATATTTAGCCGGTTATCATATCTATTACCAATTAAATTTAAAGAAATTTTATATTATAGTCTCGGACACTCACATCTAAATTACTTAATTGAAATCTGGGGAAATGCGTGTGAAACATACATTAATGAATTACGGGTAATTCAAAATAAGGTAATCAAAAAACTATTTCACTACGGGTCCACATCCACAAAAAAAATATATATTTGGAAACAAAACTGTTAACAGCAAGAAAACTGTACGAATTCAATATATGTCTCCTTATATGTTTATGGTAAACTTTTTGCCTTTACGAGGAATCAGATAATTTAACATGTAATTTTATATTCCTATGATAGGTAAAACATTCAGAGACTTGTATATTAATTTAATGTTACTTCTGTGTGCATTGGTATATTTACTGATTAACAAGTTTGTAATGGAGTTTTGTAATGTTTGGATGTAACTTTTTTTTTAGTTTTACAAGAAAGTCCCTAAAAAGTATTTCCAAATCGGATGCTAGTAGATTCAGACAGATATAAAAAAAAATTGTGCGGTTAAGGGTTATGCAACATTTTTTTATGTGTCTGAGTACAGTGAAGACATCTTACGTGCAAAATTTTAGTTTTTGTCATTTATACAAGACCCACATCGTGAGACTCCTGATTTTTTTTTTAATTTGTTCGAGTATTATAGAATGTCCATCAATTCATTCAGTATCAATTTGGAAAAATCAACACTTGTAGCCGACTTCATATAGCTTCATACATTCATAAAGACAGCTTTCTGCTTGTGTGGATAAATTCGACCTTTGGGCATGTTTAAAAAGCAGGTAATATATTGAGGTTTTAATCCGCATTTGCATAAAGCGGCGTCTCCTCCAACGAAAATGTGTACACACTTTGTTCATAGTTACGTCAGGACCACAATGTTTTTGCTTTCCGTGGCCCATGGAAAACAACAAACGTTGTGGCCCTGCCCAATGTTAAGAGGCTAGACTTTGAACGACACGCGGAACACCCGCGTCTGTCATTCTGTCCCGCTCAAAATAAGCTCACGCACACTTACAATACATGCGAATGCGAAATGTGCGAATGAGACAACGCTCAAAATTACCTACAGAAATCGCTCGAAAAGGGGTTTATGGAGAATACACTTTTCTACACCAAAACTTTCACGAAATTGAAATTTAAAAAAAAAATTTTTTTAGAAAGAAGAAGCTACGTCGGTAGCTTTTTATATTTTTATAATTCTTTATGAGAGTTGAGTTAGCAGCACTTTTTCCTTAAATAATATTTTTTGATAAATCGTACATGTTTGACAGTGAATGTTTACGTTAATACGAAACACATCAAAAATTCGAAAACATACCGACATAGTTTTTACCCTCTAGAAGGCAGCATAAAAAAATATATTCATTTTGTGCAATTTTCAATGTAGAAAAGTGTTTTTTCCCGGGCGTCCTTTTTGTATGGGCCGAAAAGCGAAGTCTATCGTCTTAATGGTAATGTTTGAGGTATTGTTTGAGAAATTGGTCGCAAGAGACCGGCCTTACTGGTAGCTAAAATGTTAAGAATTCAAATTTTTTTTTTGGTATTTGGCTTGTATTTGAATTGGAAAATGAATTCTTGGCGGGGATATACAGGGTGTTAAGGTACGTACTTGGCTTACCTTAACCAGTGATTCCTGACATTATTTGGAGTAAAAAATGCAAATAAAATTTTGGTCTCCGGTGACATTTTTAAAGATTTTTTTTTCAACAAAAACATAAAAAATAGTAGGTGTTGGAAAGTTGGGGGCGGAGCAAGAGGTTGGTTGGTTACTCTGACCATTGATGACACACGGAAAAAAATTGTTTGATTTTAAAGAAAAAAAAATTGAAAACAAAAATCATTGAAAATGTCAGGAATCACTGGTTAAATAAAGTAAGTCAAGTACGTACCTTAACACCCTGTATATATGCTTCTGAAAAATACAGCACGCTGTAGACCTGCACTAAACTTCAATAAAAATCTGCATAATCAGGGTAAAATTATTTATTATTTTTGCAGTTATTTAAAAAAAATGTATAACCTTATTCTTACATAGAAATAAATTGTCGAATTTTATCTCCACACAATTACATACGAAAAAATATTTTAATATCTTAACCTAATCATAAGGTAAAAATAAGAGGAATTATTTTTCCTTCATGATATATAGTTTATGGCTTATTCAGTAATTTCAAAGGCTCGTTTAGTATATATATTTTAGTGCCCATTATATCCCAGGGTCATGACCTCGTAGGATGGTTTGCTAATCTCTTGTCCTCTGAATGCGATGTAACAGCATCCGTGGGACGAATGGACCTGAAATATTTCAAAATTGTTGTATTAATCCAATTACAGTAAATGTTACCTTCAAATTTCTTGGTTTCTCAAGAATATTATTTCGAATTTCAAAACCTTTTTTAAAATTATTTATAGAGTTAGTTTATACTACATTAGAATATAAACTAATATATAATATGCAAGGTAATATTTAATTTTATAACATTTCTTTTTAAATACATTTATTCTCCCTTCATTCTTCAGATTTTCAGGCATTTCATCATACATCTTTAATCCTCTATACATTAGGCAGTTCTGTGATTTAGAGTTTTTCATATGCGGTAATATAATTCTAATTATATTTTTCATTTCGTAAATATGTACATCTCTATTAAAAACATTTTCATCCTTAAAATATTTTGGCATTTGGTTTTTCGTGACTTTATGCACAAAAATTAACGAATTAAATAACATTCTCTTTTTTATTGGAATCCAATTTAGCTCCTCTCCCATTTGATAACCCCTTGCTTATTTGCATTTTCCCAGTTTTTTTTTTTTTTTTAATGTTTATTCAGTTTTTTTAATTGTATAGTATGACTTAAATCTTACAAAACTGACAGTTTGATTGTAAGAAATCTCTCATTTTTCCTATTTATTAGCCTACAATAATATAATTAAATCTCAACTTGATGTTTTATGCTTATTACATACTTAATTACTTAATTATTATTATAATTCTCATGATCATAATGTACGATAGCATTTGTTTTTTTTTTTTAACAATGGTTAATATGACTAGACATTTGTCAAAAATGTTATTTGTTTTCAATATTAATTGTTTTTCACAGATCTGGGTATTTTTCTACGATATTATTTGTTTTGGCGCTTTACGGAGGTAATGATCTAGCTTTTGTTTAAATTTTTGAATAAGATGTGTCATTTTTAATATCTTCGAGTAATGCTTTAAATATTTCCGGAATTTTATGCATTTTGGTTCTATCACCGTATACATATTGAGATATATTAGTAATAAACATTTGTGCTTCTGTTCGAAAGAAATGTCCTCACTTATTCCAATGAGAATCGGAAATTGTTCTGTTCTTCTCACAGTTTAAAAATTCACGTCCTAGACTCCCCAGATTGTACATTCTGTAGTCTAGAAGTGGGAACATATTTTTAGATCACATATTTTTTGGTTGTCCCTCTCTAAATAAATATCCTCTCTTCTATCAAGCCTTATCAAAAATTCCCTCCCCTCCATTCAATACCTCACCTCTTCTAAATCTGAACTCGACTCCAATCTTCATTACAATTTTGAAATTTATTCATTTAAATAAAATTAATATTTAAATTCACCTTTGGCCTAGAACATCCTTGAAGGCTGAAAGCCAGATATAATTGAAAAAAAAATTAATAATACAGAACAGTTTTTATACTTGTATTTAGCTCTCCGCTTTGAAAGGCGAGGCTTTTTTTTATTTTCTTTAAAATAATTTATGCAAAAAAAATTCAATGTTGGTATATGGAATCTAATGAAAGGTTGTGTGGATATAATTGGAATGAATCTGATCATTTTTTTACTAAAGCCTTACCAAATCTTAAAGTCTTTCAAAATTAGCGCTAAAATAAAAAAAGAAAATTAGTTTATATTCAGAACGCCATGAGGAAAATATGTTTTCTCGGGGTTTAAGTCATTTTTGAGACTGCTGTGTGGAGGATCTTTCTTAGTAAAGGAAGTAGAGAAAGTTCTGGAAAAAGAATGGAAAAAAGGTACGACGAGAGGAGGTTGGATCAAGAGAGTCCGGCTGGAGATGTCAACCGACTTACCCCGATCTGACCCGCCACGCAGTTGGAGTCAGACGTATCTGCCGCCAATACTTGGATAAACTTCACCCCATGCACCAGGACACACCCCTGCTAGGTCACCAAACGTAGCGAATCGCTTGAGGTGACCTATGTATGGCTGAGGTGTTGGTTATCAAATGAATGGTTCGTGGGTACAGACCGCCTCCCAAATTAAAACTATTAAGGTAGATACTGGGTCGACGTACGCTACGCCTAACAATATCTGAGGCCCTAGCACGCTTGCTTTATAACGATCGGTAGGATAACTGTCGGTAACTTCTCATCGTTCCCTAGGACAATTGCAGATCGCAAACGAATAGGTGACAGTTCACAATGACTAAGTGTCCTTAACATATTCGACATCAACTGTTGTTTGTATGTTAGCGATGTGCAGTTGTCCTAGGGAACGATGAGAAGTTTCCGATAGTTTTCCTACCGATCGTTATAGAGCAAGCGTGCTAGGGCCTCCGGGCTACTTAGCAACCATAAATTTTCTATGAAAATATATGTTTTAGAATCACAATCATCGCAACGTGAGATTCGTTTGGTCATTTCCATAGAAAATGTATGGTTGCTAAGCAGTCCAGATATTGTTAGGCTTAGCGATG
The DNA here is from genome assembly GCA_951813805.1 of Limnephilus auricula. NCBI lineage: Eukaryota > Metazoa > Arthropoda > Insecta > Trichoptera > Limnephilidae > Limnephilus > Limnephilus auricula. The sequence goes on from OX638403.1 coordinate 2,792,607, forward strand.
CGTTATACGTACGTCGATCCGGTATGTTTCTATATCTTTAGTTTTTTTTGGCAAAATAAATATTTCTACAAGTGATTCTACTGGTTCGCTCAACCAAAATTTGCAGGAGGATCCAAAACCTTACCATAAATGCCAAATCATTTGGAGAGACAGATGGACAGTTAAGTTAAGAAGTAAAGAAGCCTATATCAATGGTATACCTTTCCAGGAATGAGAGATCCCTCATGGTATGCCCTGGCGGTGAACAAAGTCTCTCCTGTCTTGGTGTGTCCCACGGGAACAGCTCCCGGTGGTACACTTCCGTTGCTGCTCGGGACCCAGTTCACGCTCGGAGAGTTCCTGCAGTAGAGCTGGAACCATAATATTGCAACGGATTAGTCCTTTAATATATTGGATATTGAAAATGATTGAGAAAATTAAATCAATTCTGGATATAGCTTTGAGAGATTTTTTTCATTTATACTGCAGCGAATTGAACAGAAAGTGGTTAGTATTCGATTGAATTAATGTGGGGGAAGCTTCTAAGATGGCCCTATAGTTATTATAGATATTTTCAAATACCGTCTTCGGTATCGAGCCAGTTTTAGTTTTGGTTGGCTTGTGCCTTTTGATGGATTCAAAAAAGGTTTTTTTCCGTATAAATTTAGCCATATTGTATTAAAACTGAATTTCTACTGAGAGACTGGTTCAGGGGCGAGTCTTTGGCGCTAATAACTCTGCAGTGACCTCTCTCTCTCCTTCTTATAATTGACACATGAGGCAGAAAGAGATGTCTCAGAGTTCTTAGCAAGAGGACCGTGACATGTAGGTATTTATTAATCATTCTCTTTTCATTAATCCGATATTCTCTTTGTTCAGTTCTAGAAGGTTTTTCATTTCGTGTCGAATGAGTAATATTATTATTTATCTTGCGTTAGTCAGGTTAATGATTAGTGATAAATATTCTACAAAGATAAAGTTATCAACCAAACTATTTATATAAAAATCTCACGTCACGATGTTAGTCCAAGGTAAACTCCGAAACTACTTACCCGATTTTGATAAAATTTGTTTTTCTATGTTTAATTTGGTCCATCTTAAAATATAGGATAGTTTTTTATCTCAATTATTGACCTCAATATTTATTATTGCGAATTAAATGTTTATTATGGGACAATGATTTGAAATTATTTGTAAGTTCCATAAGTTTCTGACAGATGGCGGTTTGAGTAAATTTATTGACAAAACACTTGGTTATCTAGGCTAGGTAACCATCCAGTGGATGGTGTTGTGTTTCGGTAGCCACAGCGACGCGTGGACGGATCAGCTAGTTGTTTTATGAAATATCTAGATACCTCAATGTTATGGACAGGAATTTCAGTCATGTTGTAGCTGATGTATGCAATCCTGTGACGCGGCAGCACCTTGCAGGGAAGGAGGTCACCATCGTGCCAAGTCCTACCTAGGTAGACCGGGGTATTGTCATGACCCTCGTGACCTGCCTGCACTGCCTTGTATAGCAGGCTGTCGCAGGTGTGGCTGGTGGTAGGTACCCATGAATATGCAGCTGAAAAAAACGTTAGATTCCTTTATTTTAATATCGTGGCTTTGTTGCTTTTACTCCCTGAGGAACTGTGGGTTGTACCCAAGTATAGTGCAACTCTACCGAGGGACATCTTTCAAATGATTTCTAGTTTGAAAATGAAAAAAATGCATACTACCAATACTGCATTTTAATACAAACAAAGATCCATACTAGGCATCTCCTTGTGTTTAATGCGTGGATCTAGAAAAAGACAAAGGTTGCTAATATTAAATTCTCAAAACTCAATTTATGATTTATGACCTTTTTAAATCAAATATCGATGCGATTCTTGGTTAAGAAAGGGTATCAAACTTGTAAGTAGGCCACAAATAAGATTTCTGACCTTAAAAAAAATGTCGGTTTTTTTAATGGGATTTTCGCAGAGAATGGACAAAACTAGAGACATAATTTATGAGGGAGGCCTTGCTCTAAATAAGAAAAGAATTATGATTCACTTTTCATAATGTGTACGACATACACAGAAATTGTAATAATTATATTTGATTTTTATTAGAACAACTTTCTTTTTATAACTTATGAAAGATACCAAAAAAAAATTGACGAAGACGTTATTGTTAATTCTGAAATTTTAAATATGAGATTGACAAATATGACGTTTAAAAAAGAGGTGTCAGTAGACTAATTGGTATGGCGTTCAAGTCCCAGTTTTGACCGTTATATCTTTTATTTTTGCGTGTCTTGTTATTTTTTATATTTTCGATTAGATTATTAGTGTTATCTTCTTCTTCAATGTTAAATTATATTTGAGATTATCGTAAGTTTTGCAGATCAGTTTTATGGATAGTAAAATTGTTTTTTTTTTCAGTGGTCAACAGATTTTTTTAACAATACGCTGAAGAATTTTATCATTAATTATATATACGTATTAAAATGTGTAATTTACATTCCTTTCTAGTAAATCGTGCAAATTAACCATTAACTGGACTTTTACCAATTTTTGTGCTTGAGTGGGCTTGTTCTTGACTGAACTGAACAGAATCCGGAAAAAATGTGTTTCTGTTGTAATCACGTTGTATTTATTGAGCTTTTTATTTGGATTTCCTTTTGACAACACAATATCCTGTTGGCATTCTAAGTCAAAAAGCTTCCGGCTACTTTTCCTAGCCAATGACCTACCTAACGATGGCATTCCTTAGGAATACTTTTGTGTAGCTGTTATTGGCTACAAAAGACTCTCGACGCTGACTACTGACTTATTACAAATGTGAACGAGGTATCAGAAGTTGTACGCAAGGGATTTCAGTGTAGTTTAGTTACCTGAGGGATCTTGAGGGTTGTAGCCCGGAGCCGATGGGTTGTACATGGTGGTCTGTTGGACAATAGGAGTGGGTGTATAGCTAGGGGGAGGGGGAGGGTTGTGGACGGTGGTGTGGTGGACGATGGTAGCTGGCACCACTACTTGGGGGTGGAATGTGGGATGATGGTGGTGATGACTGTGGCCTCCCCCCAGTGTAAAGCCGATTGTAAGCTTTTTATCTGAAAAATAAAAATTATGATTTAAGTACTTGACAGTCATGTTGCCACAATCTTATACCAATGAAGTTCAATAAACGGAATTAAATCAGATTAATCATGTGGTTAATACTGGTATTCCCCCAAAATAATGCCAATACAAAGTTATATTTCTTCTGAAAAATAACATATGAAGTAGGTGGGAAGGCAAGTAGCAAAGGCGTATCTAAGGGGAGGTGGGGTTAGGGTGTTCAACCCCCTCCCCCTATCGGCCTCAATATTCCCCCCCCCCCCCCACCCCCCTTCACTCTACGCCCTTGGCAAGGAGGTATGCAGTCAAATAACAGTTGCTGCCAAAAAAATTTATTCCAGAAAAATCACAAGTTTTACATTGACATAATAACAAAAAATTATTGCAGACTTCCTCGATTTGCAAATTCCTCTTCTTGTGTCTTGAAGATGCGACTGTTAGCACTCCGTTGTAAATTACACAATCTTGTCAGTTATGAATTTTGTTTACAATAATAGTTATTAGAATGCTTTATATTATATTATATGCCAAAGTACAAAAACTTGAACCTAATTTAGTTATTTCGGTGGTTAAATAATAATATTAACTACATATTTTAAACAATAAACAATAACACGCCTTCGTACACTCGTTTCAATTCGTTCATATTACATACAATAAAGGCATTTTATATATATATTTTTAAATTATATAATCCGACTATACAAGCGATGAAAACTTCGGTTGGCTCCATATGTAAGCAAAATGCTTGCAAGGTGCTTACTATAGGTGTTATTGACTATTTTTGCAGATTTATTTGTGATTTGTTTTAAAAATACCTGCATAGATTATAATGTTGTTTACTATCTCGGGTTACTCCAATGTCACCAATAGCTGAAATTGTTGTCATTTTGTTATAATTTAAGAATTATAGAAATACTTTTGTCTGAATAATATTATGTATATATATTATGGTGAAATTTAAAGGTAGGTAGTTGATTTTGTTGACAATAGGCAGCAACACCATTTTAATCATGTTGTAGAGAATATTTTACAAACATCGTCTAAATGCTAATAATATAAACAATATTGGTCCAAAATGAGAACCCTGTGGGATGCCGGTGGAAATATTATTAAAATCTGATTTACACTTAAACGAGAAACGAGCAAAAATATCCCTTGATTGCGGAATAAACAACTGGTAGGGTTTTTTAGATTTTCACGGCCAAAAGCATTTTCGTTGTTTGTTTTTGGGGTGTTATGCCGTGTTGTGCTACCTCCTTCTTTAGCCGACGTTTCGGACAGCGTTGCAGTGTCCATCATCAGGGCAGATCCGGCAGATCCGTCGATGCCGGATGCCGGATCTGCCCTGATGATGGACACTGCAACGCTGTCCGACACAACACGGCATAACACCCCAAAAACAAACAACGAAAACTGGATGGGGGGTTAAGAAGGTATTACATCAGAAAAATAATAATGAGAAAGCCTTACGTGGGTACTTACATGAATTCAAAGTAGGTATATATGACGGCACACTATTTCTTTATTTATGTCAAACTAGATTGATGATTGGTTAAAGATTGTGGAGTGACAATTTTTAAGAACCTGTGCACACGATACTTCAATGAGATAATTTTTTATCATTGTCTAAATCTCTTACGTCGACATTCATCAATATTTATCATAACTTTCTGGGTAAATGTGCAATTAAAACGATTAAATTTAAGCGATAGATTGTGGCCGTACCTTAAATATTTTGCAATGCATATATGCATACCTACCACTGATACCGATAGCTTCGTTGTAAACTAAGTTTGAGATTATAAGACACAAGACTCAGTAGCAAGACAATGCGATGGTACCAACTAACTAAAATGCATGACTCATTAGTCAAAAGATATAAATTGAATATGCTGCGTACGTGTGAATGAAGATGGACCGATTTAATAATATGAAACGGTTAAATTTACCTCTATTTCCAGACATCTTTTGAATGTCTAGACTTTGTTAAAATGTTAACAACAGACACAGCACTTACAATATTCTCAGTGTGGACAAAACGCTGTGTTTAGTTGAATACTGAAATGTTATCAATCCGTCCCGAGATAATATTTAGCAAACGGAATTTTCATGAAGCTGATAACGATATCATCCTATCATGAGTTGACTCAAAAAATGTATCATTATATTGCGTGCTTTCGCGCAACTAAAAAGGTATTTCCCTCTCTTTGACGCAAGTTACTCCATCTATGAATCTAATGTTATACTATAAAATATTATTGAAATAAATCATATTCAAAGTATTTTTATCATTCAAATCAAATTAACCTAATTCTAACCTCCAATTAACCGAAAATCCAAAGATATAGGTCATAATTTAAATCCTTCCGAATATCAGAACTTCAAAAAGACTCTTTAGCGTCCCATAGCTTATCAAAACTAGAAGACAGAAATAAATCCGACCAGAAATTTTTATTCAAAATCATCAACAACTTTGTTGACAACAACTATCTTCTATAAAACATTAATTTCCACTGACCAATTACAAAATAAAAGATCTGAGCAACTATTCCACATCCCACAAACTCAAAAACAACACAATAATAATTTCTTTAAAGGACATGCATAAAATACAATAATATCTTTTTGGATTCTTATATTTTCCATTTGTCCTCGGGCCAATTTACTAAATGTATGATAGAATTTTTTTAAAACAAATTGTTAATTAGGAGCCCTCTCCCCCTGTTGCGTGTTATTTTCTCATTCTCATTGTGTTGTTTTTTTTTTTTTTTATCATGTTTATCCCTACATTATGTGTTTTTTTATTTCTTAAATTTTTTTTTCTTTTTCTTTCACCTTATATTTTCTTTAATCATCTATGATTTTCTGCATATAATATGAATTTTATGCGGAAACTCCACTGGTTTATGAAACCATGTTACATGTAATTACTTTAATAAAATATGTATAACTATTTGTTTCCTTAATAAACTAAAATAAATAATCCTTTCCTGGTTCGTCAATGAATTTAACAAGACTCCAGTGATCACAAATAATTTATTTTTTTCAAAAACATCGAAAAAATTTAAATAAAATATTATTACTATTAGAAATGACTTGCCAACTCAGTTCAAAAAGCTCCGATAATTCGATTTATCTTTTTTGTATTTCTTTCAGTCTTACCTGAGTGATGAAAACAAAGGGTTAAAATAAATAACTTTGAATCTTTTAATAATGTAGTAACTTTCGGCGTGCCCCAAGGAGCCCATTTGGTCCCCTAATTTTTAACTTATTTATATCATAAAAGTATTTTCTCACACACGCTTCTTGCTTTTGTCTGGCGATAATAAGATCCTTAAGATAATTAAATCGTACATTGGTTGTTTACTTTTAAACTTGATATTGATTCGTTTAATGATTGCCAAATGCAATCTTTTTATAGAAGTAATGAACCGAATCAGTTTGATTAATTAATTTTTAAAAATATCTCTCTACTGTCATGTCTATTAAGTACCTTGGGGTCAGATTAGATATCAGGCTTTCTTTTCAATAACACATAATATAAAATCATTACTAAATCATTCGGCTTCATTCATAAAATTACCTCTGACTTTAAACAAAATTTAGGAGATACACCAAAACTCTTTACTGTTCGTTGGTTCGCCCTCGTCTTGAATATGTATAAATATGCTAGTGTCGTTTGGTCCTATCCAAATTCGTCATATCGAATCTGTACAGCATCGCTTCTTACAGGGAATTATTGCTTGGAGGTTCGGATTTGAAATAGGCGAGTACCTAATCATGATGAAATTGAACCAATTTTAAACTTTCTTCTTTAGAAAAGTGTAGAAAAGACGTTGATCTAATCGGCATTTCCGAAATTATCAACAGTATTATTGACTCAACTTCTTTGTTAGAACAAATACATCAAGTTAACATCCCTTCTTTAAGACTAAGAAATAATTAATTGATATTACTCTCAATCAATACCCTACTAATTTATTATGCATATTGGATACCATTTTCCCTAAAACCTTTCAATTGTTTTAATAATCAAAAAGTGAAGACTTGTCTTTGACATTGCATTTTTTGGTGTGTCTAAATTATTTTTGTCAGTCATAAAACAAGAAAATATAATATTTTCTACTAATAAGACTCTATTCTTATTATTTCCTTATCGAAACTTCGTTCGGCTTTGACTTGAATTTATCTTCCTTGACTATATTCTTGTCTTATATGTTTGTTATGTTATATTGCTCTCTCTCTCTCTCTCTCTCTCTCTCTCTCTCTCTCTCTGGTTTCAATCCTAGGATTGGTTTGCAGCAATTTCCTTTATTTTTCTCTTCCATTCTTCCCTATTATATTATATTGCTCTACTCGCCTATAATTCGCTCCTTACACCATAATCTCTTTTTTTCTATTCTTGAATGTTATAATTCATCATCCTCATCTTCTTCCCCTTGTCATATTCGGGTCGGGGACCCACTGTATCCAAAAGGCAACTTGCCATGTTATAATTATTTCTTATTTACAATTTTGTCCTTCAAATAATTAATAAAAATAAGAAAAGTTCAACATTTTACAGAGGTCATTAAACCGTGGTTGTAATGTTTTAGGATTCACTCAGAATTAGAAAGGAGACTTTTAATAATATCTACAATTGGTTTTTTAGTACAAGTATAAAACTTTATTGACACGAAATAATAAAACCCAAAGGAATTTAATTTCCCCCCCAACTGGTGGTGATGGGTTAATGCAGAAGAGAAAAATGATAAGTTTTTCAAACAATATATTAATTTCAATTCCGTTGGAGGGGATTGGAGGAGCCTGCCATCTATCTTGATAATGTCAAACTATTATTCAAAATCTTATGTTAAATTCTGCCCTAGATTCAATTTCTGACAGTGGTTTTAATTAAAAAATTTCCTTCAAATTACCATTTGTGTCTTCTATTAAAATACTATAGACGATGTCTCATCTACACATACGAATCATTTTTCCAATCAGTGTCATAAAAATCTGTTCTTGCCTACGGTCTACAATGAAAAAACAAATAAAAAAAACAACCATCATTTTAGGAAACTGCCCTGCGCTTTACTGTGGATGTTTCTGCATGAATAAAAAATTAAAAGATTGTTAATTTTTAAAAGGTGTAGTGTTTGCCTTATCCACATGCAATAATTGTTGGGTCTCTTCGATTGTATTTTTCATTTCGAATTTGATATGTCATCGCGTCTTCCATCATTTCTTCAAATACGAAATGGGTTGTTTCAACTCCAAAATAACGTTCGTTAAATTTTAAAATTTCACTCGGTGTTTCCCGCCGAATCACAATTTTGACGTCTGAGCGTGCGCCTCCCATCACATCAACGCTAACATTTCACATCGCATTTCAATGAAATTTTCGTTGAAATTTCTTCTGACAGAGGTTGAAACAACCCAATTTTTCGGTGAATGACGGTTTAAACGAAATTCATACGTGAAATTTTCCTAAACAACTGGTCCTTAGTGATTTAAAGCTGTTTGAATAATGAAATAAAAACCATTAATTTTCATGAATACAGGATAAATGCAAAAAAATAAGCTTTTTTGTTTTAAATATTTTTTTATTTTAATTTAACATGACAGGAAGATGAAATGTTCAAGTACATGGTTGGTAAAGGACGACTTTATTTATATCATATATTCGTCATCTTCGAATCTGAGTTGGAAGTCAGTATTCTAGTACTTTCAATACCCCTGGTTTCCCATATTAGGTCCATGTGAGTTTCCAAATCCCTGGTTTTCCATGTTGGGTCCGTGTGAGTGTCCAAAATCCTGGTTTCCCATGTTCGGTCCATGTTCGGTCCATGTGAAGTCCTGGTTTCCCATACTGGGTCCATGGGAGTTTCCGAAATCCTGGTTTCCCATGTTGGGTCCGTGAGAATTGCCGAAGTCCTGGTTTCCCATGTTGGGTCCGTGGGAGTTTCCAAAGTCCTGGTTTCCATGGTTGGGTCCAGAGGAGTTTGGAAAACTTGTAGAGCTTCCCATGTCGATGATGTGTAGTTTCTGAAATATAACATTTTTATAAGCAAAGAATCTTTTCATTCACACAGTTCGCTTGTTCTGTTACTATCTAACTAATAACAATTTTGATTTCAGACTTAGCGCCTCCGCTCACTCAGGCAACTGAAAACTCTCAACTGCCAACTGTCTTTGTATGACAATGTGATGGCCCGCGCACTAAACAATCACACAAAACCCCGTTGTCAATGGTAACGCAAGCGGTGACTTGCGACTGTCACTGCTGATTTCCCTGGGCGGCCATTGATAGTTGCCAACTGTCAGCTGAATGTTCATCATCTATGGTTAACCAAACTTTTTGACCAATCAAGACAGAGAAAACAGCCGGTTTTAGTTGGTTTTCAGTTGCCTCAGTGGGCGGAGCGCCTCACTCTTAGACAAGCGTTAATTAAAAGAACAAAGATACACATTAATTTGAATGAAATAGCCACAAACTAAAGAATTGATTATTCTTTCAAAGGTGTTCAATTCATTTGGGTGGGTACTTAATTAATATACAACCATTTTCATAGCATGTCGTATTCAGTGTATGTTGCTTAGACTTAGAGGAATAATATGTATGTCCGTTGCTTATCAGTAAAAGTAGGCTACTGAGGCCGATATTGTATTCCCAAAAAAAATATTCCCGATTACAAGATGCTAATTTTCCCCGGATATTTTCATAATTCTGAAAATCGGTAGGGTGAATGTTTAAATCCTTTTTTAACAAATGATTACTGGGAAATATCCCTAGATCTTGGGAATAAACAAAATATCACCAGAGAAATGAATTTTTGAGTCTGACAACTTGCTCATAGTTTATTTGTGAAGATAAATTTTGCTGTTTTCATGACCTACCCAACTACCAATTTTGAAAAAAGTATTAAAATCATAATGTCTAGAATTAAGGTAGATTCAGACTGGACGACGTACGTACGCATCGCTACGCCAAACAATGCTTAGCAACCCATACATTTTCTATGAAAATGGCCACAGACATCGCACGTCACGATGCGTGTGGCCAATGTGATTCTAAAACATACATTTTCATTGAAAATCTAAGGTTGCAAAGTAGCCCAGATATTGTTAGGCGTAGCGATGCATACGTACGTAGACCCAGTCTGAATCTACCATAAATATATAAAATAAGATTATGTGATTTTTTAATGATTTTCAATTGTCGGTAAAAATTTACTTTTTTTCAAAATTATTAGGCAGGTACTGGAAAATATAGAATTACGTATAAACTATGAGCATGTTTTTTGTTCGACTAAAAAATTCATTTAACTGGTGATATTTTGTTTATTCCCAAGATCTGTGGATAATTTCCCTGACAACAACACTGACATATTATGCAGGTGATAAAGGTGGCACTCTGATGAAATTTCAAACCTAGCGCTCTTTCAGCGATATTTATAAACCTTATAAAAATAACATTATTTAACTTCAAATTTTTTATAAAATTTTTGGCTTGGCCGTCCAACCCCATTATATTAATAAATATTATAGTGCGCTTTGGACTTTTGTTTTCACATTTACAATATTATAATTAGTGCGACATACCTGTGCTCGTGAAGCAAATTCAACAATCAAAAGATTAACTAATGCATCATTTTATATGTGTGGGGCCTTTATATAGCATTAGTTGACAAAACAAGGCTGCCAAAATTATTTTATTTTTTATAGAAAACATATAATTTTGAACTTAACACTTCTTCGTGCATCGCAGTCTAATTCCAAGCAATCTAAGAACCCCTTTTGTAATCTTAACTACATATTTCGCTTACAACATATATTGCGCGTACATCTCACTTTACCACAGACGAGAATTTGTTTCAAGTCGACCTCGACTGCTTCTACCATTCACTTCATGTAGTTACTTAAAATCTTCGTTGTTACTTTTAAAAATCCACATTATATCCACTTTATTTCTAGTCCATATCTCATTTCAGTGCAGGAAAATGAGTTCCTCGGGTCGGGCGTTATCGACTCTCTCTACCGTTCACTAATGTATACCATGTTGTTACTCTTTAAAAAAAAACTACATTATATCATCTTTAATTTGACTTCGTATCTTACACCAGTACAAAACACGTTAAGTCTCCCCCGGGCGTCCCCGACTTTATACAAAGTAAAAATTTCAAAGAGTTACTTAAATTACATGAAACAAATAACTTTGTATCAACCACTATAATATTATTATATAATATGTGATATTATTATCCTGACGAAGAAACCATCGGTTTTGAAACATGCAGGTAATTGTGATTATATAGTGGTTGATACAAAGTTATTTCTACCGGTCAGTGGTTCAGTGGGCATCGCGTTTGGGTCCCACCCAGGCGTTCCGTGTTCGATTCCTCGGCTGGCTAAGTCCTCCACCACAACACAAGCAACATCTTCCGCTTAGTGTGGTGGTAGTAGGAGATTTTCAAATGTTGTTGGGTTATTCGTAACCCGGGAATATTTGTCTTTCTTTTAAAAAAAAAAAAAAAGAATTTGTTTCATTTAATTAAAAATGACGCCACAAAGTGGTTTTAGAAAGTGGAAGAAATAATTACTTAAATGATGGGGGTAGTTATATCTAGGGCCTAGGGTAAATCTCATGTCAACAGTGACCTTGCCCTTATTTTAAATATGTGCTTATATATTATTAAATATATATCTATTTAAATTATTTTAAAAATACTGCTTTTAAGGGTAGGAAAATGGGATTTTTTTTTTATAGAGAAACCTTACAAGAGTCCCAACTGCTCCCTTCTGGAGCCAGTGAGACTATGGCATCCCCAATTGGAGTATGTTGTGAGGCTGAATGTAAGTGGGGAAGGGAAGGAGATGGGGAAGAGGAAGGTGGGAAAGTACCTGGCTATTCAGATCTAGTCACTAAACACGGCTAAAGCCATTATTAAGCAACGTTTCAATTCTGAATGGTGGTCTTACACCAGGGCGATACTGAGAGTATCTTCCACTCTGGAACGTGTCGCAAATATAACATATATTATTTTTATTAATTAATTGTGAAATAACACAAATTAATCAAATAAAATTTATTTGCGCACGCCGGGTTCGAACCCACGACCTTCCGAATGGGACTCAAGTGTCTTACCACTCGACCACGGACGGTTTTTCGAAATCTCAATTATACTGTGATCTTCCCCTTCTTTAAAAAATGAATTGTGGAAAACTACATCAACCTAGGAATAAAACTGCAGTTTTGTGTATTAGAGATCAATTATATGTATTAGAGAAGAAGTTAGATTTAGATTTAGAAATTGTTTCTCCCTGCGTGTCCTTTCCCATTCATCCCCGTTCGCCTTTCGCCACCTCTTCCCCACCCTCGTCCCCTCCCCTTCCGCGTTCCATTTTCACCTTCTCGCGTACCTCCCCCCCTACGAATTCCCCTTCCACCTTCTCCGCCTGCCCACTCCCTCGTCTTTTCTCCTTCGAAAAACCCCTCCTTCATTCCCCTCCGCCCCTTTCGGATTCCCTCCCCCTCCCACCTTTTTTCCCTGTCGCTAAACTCAATAAAATACACTCATTTTTCAAACAACTCGCGTGTGCCCCATTACATTTTTTTTGTGCAAATTTCATAACTTCAGAACTCCCAAATATTTAAATATTATATAGAAAAATATAAAGAAATCTTCATGGGTATGTCCACAATAACTCACCAATTTTTTATCGCAATTGGATGAATAGTATAGATATATCTCCAAAAATATCAAAAGCGTGAACTGTCAAACGTACGAATTTAAAATAGTCGTTAATTTTTCTGAAATTATCCAATTTTTTTCTACAAAGCATTAGAAAACATTTAAAAAAAGATCAATGAAAAAGGTAAAGTCGTTCTAAAGTTATGGCGTGACCAAGGGAAACGGGGTATAATTTTTATATATATATATAGGTAATAATAATATAGATATAGAAGATAGATAATATGTAGATGTAAACAAAAGAATAATAATAATAATTGGATAATTAGTAGAGCGCCGTTTTTTGTGAGAAATCACCTCGAGGGCGCTGTAAAAGAAATGTATGATTATATTATACAGAATGATGTGAACATGAACAGGACGTAGCCGAGGCTTTTTAACCATCGATTCCTGAGCATATTTGGAGTAAAAAATGTTGATGTTATTTTACCGTCCAATGACATTTTTTTCTAATAAAAAACATTAAAAATATTTTTTCCACCACGCGTCGCAACAGAGTTTGTTTGCAGAGAAGCGCTTTTATATTCTAGCGTGTCTTGATAAGGGTTGTGTCTCAATCTAGCAGCATGTCGCATGCACGAAAAGGGGTATTTCCTATGGCGGTGGGATCAGTAGCGACGTGTGATCGAAAAATATTCTTTTGCTTTTAATAGAAAAAAATATTATCGGACAGCAAAATGACAAATACGTTTATTACTCCAAATATGCTCAGGAATCGCTGGGTAAAGTCTCTCGGGTACGTCCTGTTACACCCTGTATAATAAAGATACAGGGTAATAAGTACAGTACATTTCATGATTAATAAATTTATACTGTTTTAATAAATCCCAGGAATAGCCGCGCACTGGCCTAGCCTATGTGGAATTTTTTTGTTGTGCATACATTATACTATTAGCCTACTGAGAAGGTACCGCTGGTGAGGGGACCGAAGGAGGCGGTGAGGTATGCGCAGTACGAACCAAATTTCGTACTCTAGCAGGTTGATCTTAAGTTGGACGGAGAATAGGCTATTATATGAATGTATGTTTTTACAAATTTTTATTTAATTTTTTTATTGTCTTCATTTTGTTTTTTTTTTTTGGTTTCTTATTGTTTGGATAGAAACTTTATTTAAAACACATAAATAAATATATATTTAAAATACATAAATAAATATATATTTAAAATACATAAATAAAAAAATATATTTAAAAAATATTTAAATCATTATGAAAAATTCAACCCTGATTTGAAAGGGTTCTGACTCCACCTATGTAGTATTAACATAAGTATCGCCACATTATTATTATTTCGTCGTATACCTACTTATTAGGTAATCTAATCTAGGAACCAGATCAATCAAAATTGTCACTTTTGAGAAAAAAAATTTTTTTTACAAATAATAATATTTTATCCTCTTGTACTGGATCAACAATGAATGATATTGATTTTACTCTGTACCTATGTAATAATAAAAATAATTGGATAATTTGTAGAGCGCAGTTTTTATAAAAAAATCACCTCAATGGTACCTGCCTGCCTAACTGTTTTTGTTTTGTTGTAATTTAGGGCATCGAAAAATTCTATTTTCTTCTCACACGTCCTAAATTTTTGGTCAAATTCCTTATTATTGCTTTACGTCTTGAATAAGATACTCTTATGTATTATAAAAACTAATATAAAAGGTGTAGTGTTTGCCTTATCCACGGGCAATAATTATGTTAAGTCTCTTCCAAAATAATAGGTCCTTTTGCAAAACTGGTTTATTAATAATATTTACGTGTTTACAATATATTATCCTTACGGGTCTCACGACCGACTATAAATTGTCTAGGAAATGAATCTCTCGATCTCTTTTTGACCGGCTGTACTCGCCAGGTGAAACTTTTCTAAAGCGCCATTCAGATGGTTCACTAATCGCTCATTTCCGCATTTCATTCGGCCTAGTTTACTCGGAATGACACGTCTGAACATGAAATGAAACGTAAGTGCCGAATACTGCCGAAGGAAATCTTCAAGTGAACCGATCCAACAATGTTGGATATTTTTATTCGGCATCCTTCACTTGCGCGCGCATGCGCGCGGAAGAGAGCAAAGTGAATCGTCTGAACACCGAGTGAAACTCAATCAGTTTGCCTCGCGTCCTATACGGGAAGGACCATGGAAGGACGCTATCACATCGCACGCAAAACGTCAAAATGGTATTCGTTCGGCTAATTTGTTTGCTTTTGGGAACACCTCTCATATAAATTTTTGGGTCTCCCTTATTATCCATGTATTTTATATGTTTTTTAATAAATGTAAGATTATTAATTTGTAGGAAAATGTTCGTAATAAAAAAAGTAAAATCAAATTGTGTTATTATGTCATAAAAAATAAAAAGGTTTATAAGACAAAACAATACTGTTTTTTATATTTATTTTTATTTAATTGTGTCAACAAAATTTCGTAAAAATCGATGCATCTGACATGTTTTTCCTTAAAATTCGGGGCCGGACCGCGCTGGAAATCAAACGAATTCCAGCGCGGTTGACCTCGCTCGGCGACGCTGTGGTGGGAATGGACGAGTGAACGCTTATTTCTATAGCACCGTCTGAACATGGAATGAAACAAAATGGACGATTAGGCCGAAAAAACATGGCGTAAATCTTCACTCGAGTGAACTGTCTGATTCCAGCTTAACTGCCTGACATCTACTGAAACCTGTTGAACGCTTTGAGCCTACCGACATCTATCAAAAATAATTTAAACTAAGTGCCAATCAAGGTCACTACAAACGGGATGACAATAAGACATGACACAAATATCAAAATTATTTTTCTTATTTTTATAATATTCATTTAGACTTTTATAAAAAGTCAACAGGTGTTCCATAAAAATAAAATCGGATATTTTATCCGAGACACTATCTAGGTAACAAATACATTCTTTGAATACTTCTTTCCAATAATAAAGGTAGCTGCCAATAATATGGAAAAAAAAAAGAAGATAAAAAAACATTAGTCGAAGATAATATTGTTAATTCTAAAATTTGAAATATGAAGTTGACAATTACGACAGTCTCATAATAGATCGCAGTAGCCCAATTGGTAGAGGTGTAGGTATCGGTAAGACGTAAGGTTCTGGGTTCGAGTCCCAGTTGCGACCGTTATCTTTTATTATTTTTCTGTGTCTTGTTCATTTTCATATTTTAAATAATTAGATTATTATTGTTATCTTCTTCTTCAATGATATATTATTTTTCTTGTTTAAAAAAAATTGGTACTGAATTCAAATATTTGAATGCCTGTAAACCAGTTTTTGCTTCTTTTTATGCGAAAGTCTGGGTATACTATATCTAGGTTATAGTAATTTAGGAGGCGGGAATGGGTCCCGCCGCCCCGGGTGACCATTTATTGGATAACCAACACTTCTGCCATAGGTCACCCCAAGTGGTTCTGTACGTTTGGTGACTTAGCAGGGGTGCCCGGGTTCATGGGATAAGTTTTATCTAGGTCTTGGCGGCGGATGATCTAGACACACTGAACCCCACATTCCTACCCAACCCTCATACCTTTTTCCTTCCCAGAACTTCCTCTCCTTGTTTTCCTTAAAAATACCCTCCACACGGCATCCCCAAAGATGACATAGGCCCTGAGGGAAATTATTTTCCTCAGGGCCTCCCGTGTAAACGTTTGAATAATGAAATAAAAATCATTACTTTCCATGAATACGGGATAACTGCAAAAAAAAGTAATGTTTTTTGTTTTAAATATTTTTTTATTTTGATTTATGATCGTTAAAATTTAACATGACAGAATGAAATGTTCAGGTACATGGTTGGTAAAGGACGACTTTATTTATTTCGTATATTCGTCATCTTTGAATCTCAGTTGGAAGTCAGTAATCTACCAATTCTATTCTAATAGCCCTGGTTTCCCATGTTAGGTCCATGTGAGTTTCCAAATCCCTGGTTTCCCATGTTGGGTCCGTGTGAGTTTCCAAAGTCCTGGTTTCCCATGTTGGGTCCATGTGAATTACCGAAGTCCTGGTTTCCCACATTGGGTCCATGGGAGTTTCCGAAATCCTGGTTTCCCATGTTGGGTCCGTGAGAATTGCCGAAGTCCTGGTTTCCCATGTTGGGTCCGTGGGAGTTTCCAAAGTCCTGGTTTCCAAAGTTGGGTCCAGAGGAGTTGGGGAAGCGCTGAGAGTCATCCATGTCGATGATGTCTAGTTTCTGAAATATAACATTTTTATAAACAACGAATCTTTTGATTCACACAGTTCGCTTGTTCTGTTACTATCTAACTAATAACAATTTAGATTTCATACTTACTCTTAGACAAGCGTTAATTAATAGAGCAAAGATACACATTATTTGAATGAAACAGCCACAAACTAAAGAATTGATTATTCATTCAAAGGTTTTCAAATCATTTGGGGGGGTACTTAATAAATATACCACAATTTTCATAGCGAGTCGTATTCAAGCGCGTTTACCATGCAGTGTATGTTGCTTAGAGGAATAGTATGTATGTCCGTTGCTTATCAGTAAATTTAGGATACTGAGGCAGGTATTGTGATACAAAAAATATATATATTCCCGATTACAAGGTACGAAATTTCCCCATAAATTTTCACGGTTCTGAAAATTGGTAGGATGAATATTTAAATCCTTTTTTAACAAATAAATTGATGATGTCTGGAAAAATATCCATAGATCTTGGGAATAAACAAAATATCACAATAAAAGTGAATTTTTGAGTCTGACAAAAACATGCTCATAGTTTAAAGGTGAAGCTATATTTTGATATTTTCCAGTACCTACCCACTAACTAATTTTGAGATATTAACACTACTATATATAGATATTTATTATTTAAAAAAAAAAATTTAATAATTTATACGTATTAATAATTAACTTCTTTTTCAAAATAAGCAAGTTGGTACTGGAAATCAGCTAAATATAGATTCACATATAAACTATGAGCATGTTTTATGTCCGACTGAAAAATTCAATTATCTGGTGATATTTTGTTTATTCCCAAGATCTGGGGATTATTTCCCTGACGACAACACTGACATAGTATGCAGGTGATAAGGATGGCACTGCGAAGAAACTTTTTGGCCCCATTTTAATAATAAATATTATTGTGCGCTTCAGACTTTTGTTTTCACTTTTACAACAAAACATACCTGTTTTCGTGAAGCAAATTCAACAACCAAAAGATTAACTATTGAATCATTTTATATGTGTGGGGCCTTTATATAGCTTTAGTTGACGAAACAAGGCTGCCAAAATTATTTTATCTTTTGAAGAAAACATATCGAAAGCGGAAATTTGAAACACTGCAAAAGGACAAGAAATCCAAAACTGAGTTAAATATGACATCTGCGTCGTCGAAATATTTTTAGAAAAATAAATGTGGACTTAACAAAGTGCATTTAATAAACTTTTTTTTTTTGAAAAATTTTAAATAAATTAAAATCAGTTATTAGAAATTTACAAATAAAAGTTAAGAATTCTGAAAGATCTATTAAATGTTAATTTTACAATGAAAAATATAATTATAGATCTACAAAAACAGGAGTGATTTTTTTTAAACGTTCTTTACACTCTCCTGAACAATTTGCATATTGTCCTTTACGGCATTTCAAATTGCCGCTATCATTTTAAGTATAATTGTGATTTATTTTAGGGTTGTTATGCCGTATTGCGCTCCTCCTTTAGCCAACATCCATAACGTTGACTAAAGAATGAGGAAGCACAATTCTGATATAATTATGATGGCATAATTCACAAAAATAAATGACAACGTATAATTTACGTCCGCTTAAATAACATTTTAATAAATAATGAAGGGTTTCGTTATTTTTTTTAGGTACGTTTCTTATTCTTAACTATTTCCCACAGAAAATTAATTATTCAAAATATTCAGTTATCTGGCCTAAATAACCTGAGTAAATAAATAATAAAGATTAATAATAAGTGTTGTTTTACCTTCATCAATAGTGAAATAAAAACGCTTTTTTTTAATCTGTTTTCTTTTTTTTTATACAATACCTTTCTGATTGAGAAAATCTTGTGTTTAGAGAGGGAGCACTATCAGAGTTGACAGTACTATACATATTTAACAATTGTTACAATTTGCATTCATGTACAACTACTATTTCACACATAATATAAACATAATTTTAATTATATATATATATATATAAAATGCCAACTTATATATATATATATATATATATATATATATAAGTTGGCATTTTTTTTGTACATAATGGAAATATTTATACTTAAAATCAGTGTTTCTAAGAAACCTACGTATTTCGAATTTTTCAATATGGCTTTGTTAATTTTTTGGGTTACTATGTCCTTGAATGATTTTAACCTTTGGAGGACCAGGTTTTTTTTCAAAAAAAAATCAACGTCACTTCAGAATTTTTTTGTGTCGCATTTTATAAGTTTACAGTAACAATTCTTTCAGATTTTGGTAATTTATACAACTGTTGTTACTAATAATATTATTTTGTAATAGAAACTCGTAAACAAATTATGCTAAAAATATATAATATAATATTATTCATTACCACGTAAAAAATTTTACACTTCTTACGAACTCAATTTTTATAACATTTATTTTATGATATATTATAAAAATTACATAAAAATAATGTAGATAAAACGAACTTAACTAATAATCACTCAAATCTATGCTTTCCACGATGGAGTTATATAAAAAACAATGAAAAAATATAGGCTTCGAATACGACCATATCAAGCGGCAACCATTTTGTCCGCCATCTTTGATGCTCGGCGCGTCATTGTGAATTATTCGGAGTGGCTAAACGCTATCCAGTATTTCGTTATGTCAAGAACGAGAATGGCCCAAGCGATTATGACCTTGTTCTTCACACAATTTCTTTATACATAAGGGACAAAATTTTTCAAAATAATTTTTTTTTAATTTTCGCTGGTGGCCACCGGAGGGCAAACGGCCAATTAGATGCCGTTAGGCTTAGAGCTTATGTCAAATTCCAACAGATGTCCAGTAGTAATCTTCCTAGCCAACGTTTCGGACAGTATTACTGCATCCATTTTCGGGGAAAATGTGTAAAAATTACAGGTTACCCAAGTAGTATGGTCCTGAATATTTTCTGCCCGTACAGAATATAAATAAAACGATATATGTGCATTTTAACGCTACATCACGTTCATTGGTCAAATGTATTGTAAACATAGTTTTGCAATAGTCGTCATATCATATCCTGCTTTTATAGCACTTGTATAATATGATGTATGACGTTATGTTTATACATTTAAATTCTAACTAACTAACCATCACGCCGTTTCCCCGCAGGGGTAGGCAGAGAGGACGGACCGCCAAACAACTCAGTCTTGGCATACACTTCTCGCCTCATTCACATTCATACATATTATCATACATGCTCTTCTATTATTCTGACTCTTGACATGGCCCGACTTAAGTATCTGATTCACTTGATCGTGCCATGCCTTCCTCGGGCGTCCTCGACTTCTTATACCATTCACTTTCGCATCATATATTCTCTTGACACTCCTTTCTTCATTAATTCGCTCTACATGTCCAAACCATCTAAGCGTCCCTTTTTTAATCTTACTTATGACGCTCACATCGGCCTTGCATTCTTTTCGGATATCCACATTCCTCACACGATCATACATGGTTTTACCACACATACGCCTCAGGGATCTCATTTCTACAGCATTCAGTCTACTTTCATCCTTTCTCTGCCAGTTCCATGCTTCACTGCCATACATCAGGGTAGTACCAGCACTCCATTGTTAACTGCTAGCTTCTTTGGACAGCTTTTTGTTGGCGCCAACATCATTCAGTCCACCATTAATGGAGTTATCCGCATTTACCCTTCTTTCAATATCCCCATCACCCTTCCCATCTCTCGTAAACATACTTATATAGTACATTACACATTTTTAGAGCAATAAAAATTCAGGTCTCTGCGCAAGTTTATGGATACAGGCCATTATTATTATTATATGAATCTAATATAGAAAAAATAATGTTTGTTCGTTTGTTTGTTTTTTTGTTTGTTTGTTTGTGTGTTATTACATACCGTTTATCCGATTACGATGAAACCTTGGGAATATGATGTGCGCATACCCGGATGGTTATAGGATAGTGAGCTATGGCGTTATGAAATTATTTCCTATGCTATTTCGACTATTGCTATTAAAATTTCATCCGATTGCTATTCATTTTTTTTTTAATTGTTGTGAACATTCCAGTGAATATTTTTATACATACCTACACTTGTGAGCTCTGGCATTATGATTTTGTATAAAAAAATTAAATAGGTCACGCGAATTGTTGGAAAAATGGGTGTATTTTATGGATTAAAGCGGCAGGGAAAAAAGGCTGGGGGGAGGGGTATGCGGGAGGGTCGGATGGAGAATTAAGAAGGGGGGCTTCGCAGAAGGGGCGCGAGGGAGAGAGGAAGGCGGGAGAAGATGGAAGCGGAATGCGTGAGAGGGGGGTTTGCGATAAAAAGGTGAGCGGGAGAGGGGAGGGGGAACGCGGGGAAGATGAAAATGGAACGTGGGAGGGGAAGATGTCACAGGAGGGGAAAAGGGCGCAGGTGGGGAAGGGGGAGAGGAGGCGGAAGGGGAACGGGGACGAATGGGAAATTACACGAAGGGAAAATCTATTTATATATTAAAGTGGCATTGCAACTCGTGCCGGTTATCTATAGTACAATACAAAATGTACATTGTACAACTGCACATTCCATCATGACTAAATTTATATTCCCACGCACTTGCCTTGTTTATGAGGGATATGTTATGCATATATTAAACATAGGTAAACTTTATAAAATAAATATAATTTTTCAATTTTTCGTGATTAACAATTTTTTTTATTATTATTTTTTTTTTTTTATATATATATTTTTTTAATTTTAATTTTATTTATTTATTTATTATAGATGGATACAAAAAAGTACAATTTACATATAAGAAAGCTTTGCCTGTCCAACTAGGAAAGTTTCCCGTTCCAGGACAGACAAATTGACAGGTTTTAGTTCATATTATTAGTCCTTAAGAAATTTACATAATTACATAACAAAAAACTGAAAACCATAAAAAACAAAAAAATTAAATATCATTTTTTTCTGAAACCAAGTTGTGTAATGACGAAATATATAAATATATACATATATTTTTTGTGACAATGTAGAAAAAGTAATATGGTAGCATATATTCTATTCTGATTTACCGAATTAGCCTGGTAACATATACTATATTATATTTATTATTTTTATTTCATTATCCACATTATGTTTTTCTTTCCAAGAGAAGTTTTAATTTATAATACATATATAAATATATGTAGTTAATAAAAAAAATATTACTGAAAACCAGACTTTAAAAAATCATTTAGTAAAATCCAACCCTGATTTGAAGTGGCTCTAACTCCACCTACATATTATTAACATTAGTACCGCCACATTATTATTATTTCGTCGTATACCTACTTATTAGGTAATCTAATCTAGAAACACACCAGATCAATCAAAAAACCAAAGCCAGTCATTATCACTTTTATGAAAATATATTTTTTTTACAAATAATAATGTTTTATCCTCTTGTACCGGATCAACAATGAATGATAAAGTGATTGCGATTACCTAAACATTGATTTTACTCTGCACCAATGTTATAATAATAATAATTTGTAGAGCGCAATTTTTATAAAAAATCACCTCAAGGGTACCTGCCTGCATTCATATACATACCTAACTGTTTTTTTTTCGTTCTAAATTTAGGCCATCGAAAAATTAAATTTTCTTCTCACTCGTCCTAAATTTTTGGTCAAATTCCTTATAATTGCATTACGTCTTGAATAAGACACTCTGATGTACGAGATCAAATTGGTTTCTTAATTAAATAAAGTGGTTTAGACATAGTTACCAATCAGTTTTATATAAAAACATTTTTATTTGGCTTTTAAACCAATTCTCCTTTTATTTATTCATATCAATAACAACTCCCATATTACCATATTTTATAAGTTTATTTTCATTTCTTAACCTAGTCTTAAATTATAACAAAAACTAGATGCGTAGTTATGTGATTTTTTATTGGATGCGATGGAGTTTAATTTTTTTTTACATTTAAGTAATTTATCCTAAAATTAAACTTGATTTTGAAAAATGAGTATCATTAGTATGAATTGGGAATATAAAATGTGCAGGTACATTGTTGGGTAATGGTGAATATAAATTATTCCGCCGGTTCGTCATCTCCAGATCTGGGCTGGTATCCAGATTCCTGGTTTCCCATGTTGGGTCCGTGTGAGTTTCCAAAGTCCTGGTTTCCTGTATTGGGTCCGTGTGAATTACCGAAGTCCTGGTTTCCTGTGTTGGGTCCGTGGGAGTTTCCAAAGTCCTGGTTTCCAAAGTTGGGTCCAGTAGAGTTCTGGAAGCGCTCTGATTCCTCATCCATATCGACAATATGTAGTTTCTGAAATGGTAAAACGATATTATTATAAACAGTTCTCCAGAATTATCCACTACTCTTCGTGTAAATTAAAGTGGGTTTGAAGAAGTAGCACTTACTTTAAGACAACCGTTGATAATCAATGCAAATATACACATTGCTTACAATATAAAAAATAACATTTTAAGAAATGCCAATCGTAGGGGAATTTTATTTGCCGAGAATATAAAAGCAATTTGTTTGTGTTTTTTTTGGTTTTCTAGCTGCACTCGAGTTCGGTTACGAAGCACTGTCTTTATGCAACTGTGCTTATCAGCATATTGAGGTGCTGATAAGGACTACAAACACTCATACGAATCGTACGATGTTTATTTTTGAAACAACAGACTGCACACTAGCCCTCTGGCGGTGAAATTTGAAAAGTGTCTTTGAAATAATGCACTACTTATTTTAATGTGGTTTTTTTAGCTTTCTACCCCAATTCACCCCTAGATAGTCTTTTATAGACATATGTAGATATCGTGGATACTTTTACAGTAGAAGATTATGATAACGGATGACGTACCTGTCTTTGAGAAGCAAAATTCAACAATCAAAAGATTAACTATTGAGTAATTTTCCATGAGCTGAGCCGTTATATAGCTTTAGTATAACATAAAACAAGGTTGCCACACTATTTAAAATACTAACATAAAATAAACAAAAGAATAATAAATAGTTTCCCATTGAAATATTTTGTTCGAAGCTTGGGTAACTCAAGAAATCTATAAAATGTAGTGAACGAGTACTAATTGCGAACTCAACTAATGTCAGCTTACCTATGTACAAGACATTTTAAATCATCCAAATAAGTTGAGGATGTTTTTCTTAGAAATAATAGTGCACATTGATTTAATTTATATCCCAGGAACAGTAAATATTATAATTTTAATTCAAGACTAATTTGTTCGTTTTTCGGAACAAATCATAGAAAGCGATGTGACTACCTTACTTTCATGATGAGAAATATAAAATAAACGGTTAGAAGGAGAACACTCCACGATTTGTATTCAAACCTAAAAGTAAACCACAAAATAAATTAACACCTTTATGAAATAAAGGGTTTCCGACCGCCATTTGAAAAATGAATGAAAATGAAACTTTATATAAATTTACATGAACGACCAAAAAGTGAGGTGACAAGTGCATAATACATTTTTGTAATGAAATATGTGTGTGCTTTTATTTTTTTCTTTATCGATAATTTTCGTTAGAAAAAACATTAAGGTGACCCATTTTTAAAACTTTTTATTACTAATAATGTAGGTATGTTTGTTACTAATAATACATTTTTTAAGCATATTTCATCACCTTTTTTTTAAACAGTTCTTAGTTTTCGTACAAGTTCAGAAATGTTCCATTCCAAAAATAATAATTCTGACCTTCTGACAAAATGAGCCCGAGGCTTATTTTAGTATTCAATTTCATTTAACCCTTTTTTATTTCTTTTATATATTCAATAATATTATTATTCAATGTATAAAAACAGTTTATTATAAACAAGTTCTGCTTCGTATTTATTATTAAGCGTTACAGCTGTTTCGCCCTCTGAAGGCATTATCAAACTGGTGATAATGTAAATCATACCAGTTTGATAATGCCTTCAGAGGGCGAAACAGCTGTAACGCTTAATAATAAATACGAAGCAGAACT
The DNA here is from genome assembly GCA_951813805.1 of Limnephilus auricula. NCBI lineage: Eukaryota > Metazoa > Arthropoda > Insecta > Trichoptera > Limnephilidae > Limnephilus > Limnephilus auricula. The sequence goes on from OX638403.1 coordinate 2,817,563, forward strand.
TGTTTATAATAAACTGTTTTTATACATTGAATAATAATATGAATATATAAAAGAAATAAAAAATTAAAATGGAGTTCTACAAAATAAACTTAATAACAATAAATAAATTCATTTAACCCAATAATTTAAACTAATTTATTGTATGAATCTTCTGACTATGCATAATTTTTGAAACGGGTGTAAGTCGGCAATCCCGATGAATATGGAACTCTATCCAGATGGCTAATCGAGTGTCTTAACTATTCAAGACTATCAAACACCTCATACAATTATCTACATTTAGGGTGGTTATGGTACATTGCGATTTCCATAAATTTATAAATTTCTTTAACAAATATTTCGTGCAAAAAATAAATAAAATAACATTAAAAATATCTGTGTATAAGAAAGGAACTAGGAAAAGAATAAAGATGGAAAAGTCTTATTTAATACATATCTTACATCGAGGATATGGAAAGATAAAGAAGAGCGATATCCATTAGAGCAGTATGCTGTCAAGGCGTTTTCACTTTTGCAGCCCAAACGTGAAAAGAATACTGTTTAATGCATTCTGCACGTCGCTTTACACGTCGGAACTGTGGGTTGACTATACTGCATCGCAATGGCAAAAGCTAAAAGTCGCCTACAATAACTCTTATCGTCAACTTTTCCGCCTAGCGATATACTGCAGTGCTACGGAAATGTTCCTGGAGGGACGAGCGAACACTTTCAGAGCACTTCTCCGCCACCGCATGGGAAGCTTATGGCGTAGACTGCGCCAATACAGTAATAAGATTATCAGTGCCATGATTGCCTGGATGGGGTCCCCCTGATGACCCTCTGAAGACGAGAGACGGTGAAATATCCTCCATAAACGGCTGCTTCCATTCATTTTTAGTGTTAAATATTTTTTTCAGCTTCATATTTTTCATTCTTGTTCGTTTTTTTTTTTATTTTTTATTTTAATTTTTTATTTATGTAATTTACTTTTTACCTAATCTTATTATTTGCGTATTTTCTTTTGTTATTTTTAATATGGAATGTATTGCATTGCGCTACCCCTGCATACATTCTGGAATAAACAATAATTATTGTTATTATTAAAATAAAAAAATAAATTAAAAAAAACTTTCCAAACATCAAAACATCATCTTAGTAATTTTCGTTTTCTTCGAAGGCTGTGTTCTAAAATATATTGAAAGCGAGACGGATTTATTATTTACTAATATAATTAATTTATCGAGAAAGTTCGAAATTGAAACAACAAAATTATTCGAAAATTCCAACCCTGACTTGAAGTTATTAATTATAATGGCGACACAAAAATATATTTCCCCCTGGGCCATTTAGGCAATCTAATCTCGGAACAGAACAGATCAATCAACAAAAACACTGCCAACCATTATCTCTTTGATAAAAACATATTCTAATATAAATAATAATATTAGCTCTTCTTGGACCGCTCCAACAAACATAATATGATAACGTGATTGAGATCGCGTAACGTTTATTGCGTACACAGGTAGGTACCTACTTCGTGAATTTTTATTAATTTGTAAACATTGTAAACATATTTTTATGTAGCATATCCTTTAAGTTGATCTTTTTTATCCAAACATTGTGTCTCTGTATAAACTGTATATACCATATCGTACACTTATATGTAAAAGCCCGTAAGGGCGTTGAAAATGAATAAATAAATAAATAAATAAATGATTGATAAAGTCGAAATTCTTTCCAACTAACTCTTAAAAATTACAGTGAGTGAGTGGGAGGAACTTTGACCTCTCCAGCCGGAATTTCTCAACCCACCACCTTGCGCCGCAGCGGGAGGGATGGATTCATACATCCGTCAATCCTGGACACAATGATTCCCATATTTCTTCCCACCCTCATATATTTTTCCTTCCCTCCTTCATTTCCTTAAAAAGACCACAGAGCATATCCAAATGTGACAAAAGCCCTGAGGGAAATTATATTCCTCGGGGCATATGTCACAATATAAAAAATAACAGTATTTCTGAATAAATTGCACATATAATTTAATGGACCTTTGTATATATTTAGATTTTTTATTCCAGAAAACTCATGAGTCCTTTTAATTACAAGTACACCATTTTACCTGTAAATCTTTCAACTCATCTTTTTTGAAGAAAATTTATGGAGTCATTAACCACCAAGTAATGTCAAATAAAAAGGAGTGTTCGGATAAGAAAATCTATTATTTATTTATAAACGTGAATAAGCGATGACTCACTGAAAAGTAGAACTGAAAATAATAACTTGTTTAACAGATTGAAGATACGATAATAATTATTTTTTAATATTATTTCATTGACTGATTATCGATTTGCTTATCTTATCCATTTGAAGTTAACCAGACGGCTACGAGAAATTTAAATCAATTAAATTTACCATCTATCGGATAAAAACTGAAAGAAAAATTAAATCGAAAGTTCTCGACTAACTAAAAAAGTTTAAAAAAATAAATTATTACTTCTATTTAAGTAATTCCTTTAATTCAGGGTTTAAATCCATTTTAATGTTTCTTTTTAATTGATTTAAGCACCCTTACAACTTATAACTTTCTTTCGCTTTTTATTTTGCAAAGTGACCGGTTTTACCATATTTTATTTATTTACATTTTTTTCATTAACTATTTTATTTACACTTGCAATGCCACCCAATGAAAATAAATATTTGTGTTTTGATTTAGTTTATTGAAGGGCTTTTGAAAATAGATTTGTTTTTTTTTTCGTCTGGTGCGTACACGAGCATATCAGAAGGTTTACAAAGGCTCGTGCTCACGCAGGTCACATACATTTGTCCGTGTGAGAAACAAGGATTTCCATTGCATCTCATTTTTAATCCTTCCCTCTGCCACTCCCTCGTCCCCCATCCTTCCATCGTTCCTCGTTCCCCCTTCCCTTCAGCGTTTACCTTCCACATTCTCCGTCCCTCGTAGATATAGCGTAGAGCGTAGACCCTAAGCAAAAGAATGGATATGTAAATTATGCGTACATAAAATCAAATCAAAAATACTCTCGTTGCGCGTTGTAGGGAATGTGCACTTATTCTTTAGAGATTTATTTTCTCAGCAAAGATTGTACATAGCATCATCGTTATATTATCTTCTGTAATTTTCGTTTGCAATCAAAAAGCAGAAGGAAGAGGTCGAAAGTCGGTGACGTCATTTACAAGCTCTTGCTGGGACTTTTTGTGGTGTGGGGCATTAAACTTAAACTTCCTTCAGTGATAATCAATTTTTATTCATCTCAATAAAAAATGTCAATTGCAACCAACATTATTTTTATAATAGTAAATAGCTTTAATTTTAGTTGTACCTTCCGTTTAAATTTGATTAATATAATGTGATTTTTGAAATTCATTAAAAGAAGTGTAACTACAACAACTATTATTAGTTTTTTTTACTGTTATCAAGCTTAATTTAATTCTCTATTTTAATTTAATTTTTTTTTAAACATAGCAGAACTTCTTTAAAAATAAACTGTTTTTATAAATGAAATAATAATTTTATTATTAAATATAACATATATAAAAAAATAAAATTATTATTAGATATAAATAATATGTATGTACTTGGTTTACTTCTATTTGAGTTTGAAACATTTTTTCTATTAATAATGAATAAGTTTTTTTTTAAATTTCATTATCTCGATTACGATGTACTATCCTAACATTAAATATCTCTTTACACCACATTCTCAATTTAGGAGGCGGATATTGGTATCGTTGCCCCGAGAACCATTTGTTGGATAACCAATACCTATGCCATAGGTCACACCAAGTGGTTTGCTAAGTTTGGTGACTTAGCAGGGGTGCCCGGGTTCACGGGTGAGTGAGGTTTGTCCGGGCCGTGGCGGCAGAAGCGTCTAACATACTGCGTGTCAGGCCAATTTTGGAGACACTGGCTGAGTTCCAACCAGATTCTCTCGACCTTGTATCGCAGTGGGAGCGATGAAAAACCCTCGTATTCCCTCCCATCCCTCATACTTTTTTCCTACCCAGAACTGCATATTTTTCTTTCCAAAAAAGACCCACCACACAGCATTCCCGAAGATGAAACAAATCCTGAGGGTAATTATTTTCCTCAGGGTCTCCTGTGGCTAGTAAAAAAAAAACATAACTGTAAATTTTTTCCTCAATCAAATGTATGTAGGTACTAGATACTAGGTACTTTACGTAGGCGTACATTTTCCATATAGGATTATTAAGCTGGTAACAATTGTTTGCGTTAATACACTAGTGCATTTCTCTAATTTCCAAGCAATGCTTCTAACACAAAAGCAGTATAAATCTTAAGATTATTTGTAATTGTAAAACCTGATTTATCTGAACATGAAAAATTTGATTTATTAATAAAAATAATAATGTGTCACACTTGAATTATGAAAATTTAGTTCGAGTATGGCTTCGCCTAGTTAATTTGGTCCGTGTGTAGCTTCGCCTATATGTAGCTTGTTTATATGTAGCTTCGCCTAGTCAAATTGGTTTGTGTGTAGCTTCGCCTAGATAATTTGGTTTGTGTGTAGCTTCGCCTATTTAATTTGGCTTCGCCTATTTAAGTTGGTTCGTATGTAGCTTCGCCCAGTTAATGTGAGTCGAATACCCAGTCAATTAATTAACACCAATTTTTATTAATGTTGCAAAGCCTGCGGTTTTCTAATGAAATAAAATACATGTATATTTTTGTTGTTTTAAATATTTATTCGTGTCATACAGGGGCTTAGATTATAATATATATTAACAAGGAAGAGATGGTGATGGATTACGATGATAGCTTATTGCTGAACGAGGACTTCGTAGTCGGTGGAGTTCTTCTCTTCTCCATCGAAGGGGAAGTAGCAGCAGCCGTGACTGCGCTGGATCTGGTAAATATAAAAAAATATATATATTATATTTAAGGTGTCTCCAACATGTTGTACAACCTCCTCTTCAAGTATCGCTATTCCTAAAGTAGTCCCGGAGATATGCCGTATGAAATCCATCGATTATCATTCTCTTTCTTCGCACACGTCTTATGTGAACACGAAAAAGATAGAAGATACTTCTGACGTATCGTGCTCTCATCTCTCTGGGACTACTCTTAAATTTACAGCCGTTGTTCCCAATCATATTGATCAACTGTTGAGCCGAATTTTTGGCTCAACACTCCTCAAATGCAAATTACGATCTTCCCAAAGCAACTCCCCAACCAAGAGGCGAATCGAGCGTTACTAAACAAATCACTTGATCGATTGAAAAGTTGGGAACAACGGCCGTAAATGTAAGATACCGAACTGAGGTGCGTAATTCTTGGGTGATATTCATATTTTTATGAATGATTTTTGTTTCATTTTAATGACTATAAGAAACTAAAAATTCCATCTTACCAATTACATAAATATAGCAGCCAATAAAGATAGGCTTTAAGAAAATGAAGATGATGTTATTAGTTCTTAGTCGAAGTACGATAAAGTTAAATGTGACCGGAGGCGATGGGGTAAAATGAGCTCAGTGATTAGAGCAGAGCCCTGGCAAGGCTAAGGTCCTGTTTTCAATTCCCAGATGCGACCGAATCTTTTTTTGATTTTTCTGTATAAAATTTTCGTTTGAGAGTCGCTAAAATTAACTTCAATTAAATAATTTTGTTTTACCATGACAGTGAGATTTACATTAAAAAGCATAACAATTTTGTTTTTAGATTAACCAGATGATCTTTAGGGGGCAACAACAATAAAATATATAGGGCAATTATCAGGTATTTTATAATATTTTATTTATCAATTATAAGTAGGTTACACGTAGGATCCATATTGATAGATTGTGCTCCATCAATATGGATTAGAGTGCGACGTTCTATATTTATTGTTTTGCGTCAATATTTATCAAATGTCGTGATATTTATTTGACGTGTAGGCTAGCATATTAATGGATGACAAAATGGATCACAGATGTCCATTTTCCTGATTTCCATATCGTGAACCCACGTATCGTGATAAATATTGAAGCGTTGGTTTCACATTCAATATTTATTGTGTTCCATCAATATTTATCAAAATCCGTGAGTTCACGGTTCGCAATTCAGGAATTTATGCATCTGTGATCCACATTGTGATTCGTCAATACGCTAGCCTACACGTTCAATAAATTTCACGATATTAGATAAATATCGACGGATCAAAATAAATATTGAACGTGCAGGGTTCGTCTTACATTGGTTGGATTGTACTGTGATATAATAAAAGAAATGATTAAAGGTGCAGTTGAAGATAATAAACAGGATGAGAAAGAATAAGAGTGTTTTAATTAAATGGGATAATACCTTTCCAGGGGTGAGTGCCCCCTCTCGGTGCACGCGACCAAGGTAGAGGACCTCTCCATCGGCGGTGTGACCAACCTCAATAGCTCCATCGGGCACGTTTCCATTGGAAGCTGGCTGCCAGGAGATGAACTTCTGAACCATAACCTACAAAATAACACAGATTTAGCTTTAGGCTTCAATAGCAACACCTTTACATGTTGCCGAGAACTGCACCGTAACCTCTTTTGTTTATAGGAAAGAAAAGTTATGCTTCAAATTATTTAGATATTTGTTTGCGCCTATATATTAGCAAAATGAATATGAATAAATGGTTCCATTTGTGAGCCATCTGTGAACGCGTAGATTGTAACGTGTATTGCACACACACACGGAGAAAAATGTTATTCGAAAAAACGATAATTTTAATAGTAAAAACGGAACTGAAGTTCTTACGAACAAATTAACAAGGTTTGAATGTTTATTGGCGGGAACATGTAAGAATAATTTGTTGGTATACGTTATTTCGTACGTATTCGTAAATTATACATTTTCCCGCCAATAAACATTGAAACACTGTTAATTTGTTTGTAAAAACTTCAGTCCCGTTTTTAACCGTTTTTACTATCAAAATGTTCGTTTTTTCGAATAACATTTTTCTCCGTGCAAATTCAAATTTTATTCGAATCATTTCTTGTTAAATATCATGTAAATCATTGAAAAAATAATTTTAAAAATGAATTAGTTAATTAGTACCATATTTTCTCATTTTGTGGTTATTCAATTTTTTTTTTTCAGATTTAATTTTTTTATTTTTTTATTACTGTGGTGGCATAAGTAAATATGTAAAAGAACCAGATTATATAAAAAAAAAATGCGGGATAATTATGTTTGACTAAGATTGGTGGCCATTTTGACTCTATCAACGAGTCAGGTCACCTGAATATATCTTATATGTTGTTTTTTAAGAATACACTAATATATAAAGTAATCATAATGTAAAGAATAACAATAGGTACTTATCAAAATCTTAAACTTAAATATATAAATATGACATACAATATAAAGTGCAATTTGTTAGTTGTATAACCTTAATCGTACCCATTGCTGTACCTACACTTAAAGTGTTTTTATAAATAAATAAAGTATGTACAATAACAATTAAATTCAAAGACACAAAATATGAAACTATAACTTATTGATATTTAACCCCTCGGGCCATTTGTTCGCTTTTGGGAACAGCTCACATAGGTCTCATAGAAATCGTTATATCTCTGTTAGTGTGAATTGAATTTTTCTTAATAATGTTTTTATGAAACGACAAAAAGTGGTATTAAATAATATATATAATACATAAAATGTCCCTTTACCTTCATAAGTAATTTTAGTTGGAAACGACATGTATCATTTTTAAATCTTTTTTTACGTTTACATTAAAGGCTTGCATGTTTATTTTTAATAATAACTCTTAAAATCCATTTCATCAACAAACATAGTTTTTAGTTTTCGGATACATTAAAAAATAATTGTACAGCCACATTCATGAGGTTAAAAAAACATGTTTAATAAGTAAAATATTTTTGCCCTTGAATATAATGAAAAATTCATGTAAATCCAAACAAATATATATATTTAGGATAATATATACATACATGTATAATTATGTATTTAAATATTAAGGCTAATATAGTCTCCACGCGTAGTTAAGAGGCTAGACTTTGAACGACACGCGGAACACCCGCATCTGTCATTCTGTCCCGCTCATAATAAGCTCACGCACACTTACAATACATGCGAATGCGAAATGTGCGAATGAGACAACGCTCAAATTTACCTACAGAAATCGCTCGAAAAGGGGTTTATGGAGAATACACTTTTCTACACCGAAACTTTCACGAAATTGAAATTTTAAAAAATATATATTTTTTAGAAAGAAGAAGCTACGTCGGTAGCTTTTTATAATTTTATAATTCTTTATGAGAGTTGAGTTAGCAGCACTTTTTCCTTAAATAATATTTTTTGATAAATCGTACATGTTTGACAGTGAATGTTAACGTTAATACGAAACGCATCGAAAATTCGAAAACATACCGACATAGTTTTCACCCTCTAGAAGGCAGTATAAAAAAAATATATTCATTTTGTGTAATTTTCGATGTAGAAAAGTGTTTTCCCGGGCGTCCTTTTTGTATGGGCCGAAAAGCGAAGTCTATCGTCTTAAGCGCGTAAACTACTACAGCATAATATATGCATGAATATATCACAATGAATAACATTATAAACATACGTACTGACAATAATTAGATATTAAAGGACAACAGGACATCCCGTATACAGGGCATACAAATGACAACCAGCATCCAGGACAATCAAATCAATTAAAGTGATATGTGCGAATTAATAAAAAAAAAAGAGAGTAATATCTACCCCAGCAAAACAGCAGCAACAAGATGAAGATTCTACTTCGTCCTCAATAAGTACCTGTATCATCGAAAATTTGTTCTAGCATCAAAATATTTCACTTTAATTGCTTTGGATTTTGCTCAAATTCCAAAAATTTCAATGACATTATGTTGAATACTTTTACAATACGCCAAACATGTTATGTATATACGCAAATTGCCTTGAATGAGTTTTTTTGACGTGGTAAGACGCGTTCGTGTAGACGACACAAAACAAAATCGTTAAAATTGCTTCATTAGATTTAGGTTACAATAGTGTACACAAATAATTTTTGCACAAAAAACTCTTCAACATAAAGCCATTGAAATCGAATAGGGCTACGATTAAGCTAAGCATTTATCTTATTTTTTATTTCATTAAATGCCAACAAATTAAACAGGAATCAAACAAAACAGTCGAAAATATTCATAAGAAAAGATACAGAGATAGTAGAAGCAGAATAGAAAAGAAACTTTATAAATAAATAATATTATAGTGTTAAGAAAACGATTTAGAAAGAGAAATAGAAAATGAAACCTGAAACAGCATGCTTCCTTGTACTTAAACATTGATTCAGCGTGTATGGCGAAATATGGCTATGTAATTCTTTAAATACAGCTAAGGTGTGAGTAGGTGATTATATGTAAATGCTTAAAAGCTCTAACGGCTGCGCCATTTGTAGTTTTTTTTTTCATTGTGATTTTACCAATGTAATAATAATATCTTTAAAAATTATCACCACATTAAAAATTATCACCATGTTAAAAATTATCACCATATTAATGGGGCTGACAGACACGGCTATAAAAGCGCTAGCGTTATTTGGTTTGGCGTATTTCGGCATATCGGTTGCCGTACATTCCTAATGGGAATATATGACGAGCGATATGTTGAAGTAGGCCAAGCCAAATAACGCTAGCGCTTTTATAGCTGTCTCTGTTGGACCCTAAAAGTTATCACCTAAAACCACATGATTCTTATTTTAGGAGGGGCGAGAATTCATTTATTGAAGAGCGTTTTCACAAACACAAATATCTAGCCAGATTTTTTCTTATTCTCTTTATAGGTATCTACAAAATGTCTAATTTTCAAAAATCAGTACATATATGCCTGCTTTATGTGTAATAGAAAATGATAAATTTTCACAAACTGGAATACCTACATCTACATACTGTAAAAGATCCGTCAATTTCTCTTTTTAATGTATCTGGATATGTATAAAATAAAAATAACCTTACCAACCCCACCATTTTTGGCCTAGGTATTATTTATGCGTTTTTTAATGTAAATGTTGGTAGGTAGGTACCAGCTGAGGCAAATATTTATTATTATTTTTCATTAAAAAAAATACACAAAATATTTTAGAATCAAAATGTAAGGGATAAAATGTGTCACTTTTTTTGAAATATGTGGATACTTTTCTTCTGTCAAAATTAGCGATTTAAGACTTCTTTTTAAATAAAGGTGAATTTTCACAAATAAATTGAATTTTCCTACCATTCATTATATCTAACAGTTAATTAAAAGTGCACTTAAAGATATACATAAAGTAATGATTCGAATTTTTATTAACTTTAAAAAAAAACCCACAAAAGTTTTTCTAAATATTTTTATTTTTGTGATAACGCTCTTCAATTTATAAATCTGTATTTTTTTCTGGAGTCCATAAACTCATATATTAGAGATGAGGGGATGATAGGTTAATTGGTTAGCATATTTTAAGTTAGGTTAACGAACTAACAGTAAAGCCATATTCATAAAGCAGGATTTGTACCTCGAACTGGTCCTTGACGATCTCCTGACTGTCGTAGGCGATGTAGGCTACGGTCTTGGAGGGAATGACCTTAGCGGGGAGGAGATCTCCCTGGTGGTAGGCCCTGCCGGCGTAGATGGGAGACCCATCCTGGTCGTGTCCAACCACGATGGCTCCGGGGAAGTTGCAGTTGGAGGCGGAAGCGGGTACCCAATGATAACCTGAGAATCCAAAAATCCAATTTTATTCATTCATTAGGTTTTCCTGGCAGGGCTTTTATGCTTTCGATAGTTAAGAGCAAAAATAAATTTCCTCAAATCTCCGATCACTTATCAATTTTCACTATTTTTGTAAATACATCAAATATTTAAAAAAAATGTAGGTAAAGTGATAATTTTTTATATATTCTCTTTCATCCGAGGCGCACACAAACGTGACATTATTCGGAAGAAGCATCTAGCGAATTTTGAAATGGAATAAATTCGAATATTTAGGCCCAGGAGATAGAGATGTGCGCGTACCTCTCACTCTACGAGACAAAATATTATTGGTATGAAATATGCCATAGAGTGATATGTCCATAGGTGCGTTCTGGATTCTGCTCGTATGAACGGATTTTCACACGGGCAGATTTATGAATAAAGAGGTAGCGCGCTGTTCATTATATGTTAATGTCATAATTCATTTTCGTCAGGTTTTGTCTTTGCTACTGTTTGTGACTTTACATTACATATATAACTTCCTTACATAAGAGTTTCTTAAAGAAAACCGCCACTGAACTTTTGTTTTTTTAACAGTTTTGGTGGATTATAATATTTTTTCTAGCCCTGATGTACACAGCGGTACAATGCAATTTTTGTTAAACCCGTTTACAATAACAAAAATCTCGAATACGTTCTGATATATTGCTGGTTAATAAAACATATTGCTGGTTAATGAAAGTATGTTTGAAAATACATTTTTTTAATAAAAGCTTTTCTGAAAATAATAACTCTAAATATGGCTTTCGGAAAGCTGTACTGATAGCACTCCTCTTATGACCTTTTTGAAAAATAATGGTATAATTTTTACGAACGAACCCACCTGATTGTTACCTACTTGATATTTTTTTAAATTATGTTAATCACTGATGAGTTGTTGTAACAGACAAATATTTACGTACTTCGTAATCAAACAAACTAGAGTGCTACACGTATAAGTTACTGAAAAGGAGGGCGCTGTAATCTATGACATAACGATGGTGTGTGGTTGGAAAGAATAAAATTTAATGATTTGGCGATAGCTCATGTTTAGGCCATCGCCAAACTTAGCACTGTAAACATGGTATTTGGTTATCTCATTTTTTCAATCTTTGAATTTAAGATGTGTCAACAATTTCAATGATGTAAACGAAAGTAAATTGTATTCAAAATTAATAAAATACTTAGTTTTAACTATTTTTATTGTGTATAAAACCAATTTGTTTCGTATACATTGCTTAAAACACATTTGGTTTTTTAAACAATTAAAGTAATTAAAACTAAGTATTTTATTAATTTCGAATTAAAATGGTGTCACAAAATAAGTTTGCTGGTTTGAAGAGGCAATTTTATTGTAAGAATGGATAGGTACACGGAACGTAGCGTCCAAAATGTTCATGTGCGTCTGTTTTCTCACAATCTTGTGTAACTGTTTGTGTTTAAAAATTAATAATTTCCATGCCCGTGTTTATACAAAGTTAATTTTGTCAAAACCTGATGAGGGAGGCTTGGGTACAAGTAAAATGAAAGTTCTGCTAAAACAAAGTAGATACCTATTTCATAAAAATGAAGTTTAAATAGGTACATTTATTTTCATTTTATAACTTTGTTTTCCGTGTGTAACAGTTACTTTGTTTTCCGTGTGTAACAGTTACTTTGTTTTCCGTGTGTAACAGTTACTTTATTTTCCGTGTGTAACAGTTACTTTGTTTTCCGTGTGTAACAGCTACTTTGTTTTCCGTGTGCAACAGTTACTTTGTTTTCCGTGTGTAACAGTTACTTTGTTTTCCATGTGTAACAGCTACACACGAATTACTTATCAGAGTCATGTTAAAATAGATTATTATTATCTTATTTTAGGATTATAAATAACTACAACACAGACATAAAGCAACACGTATTACGCTGTTTGTTGATAATGATTGATTTAGTTGAAAAAAAGTGTACGGGATTAAAGTTTAATATAAAACTAAATAAATAAGCTTAGAGATGAAAGATAAGATATCCTTAAATGTGAGGTAATTTTTTTTTAAGTTCTGTTTTCAGTAAAATAATTATTTGCTGTACGTGATTATTTGAAAAAATAATCACATCGACACAAGTTTTTATCGTGAAATCGGTTTTGATTTCAATCAAATATCATTAAAAATACATTTCAATTAAATAAGGCGTTTCCTGTATACCTTTATCTTATCTAAGAGTTATGTTAGGTGAGATTATGTTTTATTTCTCCAATTTATTAATGTTGAAAAGCCCAGCCCATCCCCAAGCTTTGACGTTATCTTCCCTTCGTTATATTTATAGAATGAAGGCAGGTAAGTAAATAGGTTTTGCAATTGCAAATAATTGCATACGTACTTTAGTATGCCTTTTTAATTATAATTATATAAGTTGTTAATTGCGTTTTTATTAGTTTTATGAGACGACACAGTCATACATTAAAACACTTCCTTACATTTGAATAAACAGTATAGTCTTATTAACGTTGTAATTTGAGATAGAATATTTACGAATTTCTGGGGACATTGAAGTTTGGGGATAATTGAGAATCCTTAATTTCTTGAATTTATTATATTATTAAAATTTTTGGTTATAATAAAAATCAATTCGAAATATGAAAATCTTAAGAAAAATCTACTTATGTCATGAACATTTTATCTTCTAAACCGTTTATGAATGTAATACTTTTGTATCGTCTGGCAGTTTATGTGTAAAAAAGTGTTTTGATGCTCGAAATATTACGCAATAATTTTTTGGACTTTAAATTATAATCAGGGCTTACAGGGACAACCTAAGAGCAGTCAATAGGAAATATGTTTCAAATTTTCATTTCATTTATTATCTCTCTAATTCTTTTCGATTCATTTCTTCATTTAATTAAAATGAGGGTTGATATGAACATCTTGCCCGAACCAGTAAAAGCGTACCACTGTTAGCTCCGTTATAACTTCTCCCTATTTACCAAGAACAGATAAATGAAAGAAAGGTAAGGTGAAAAGAAGAGAAAAACAACACAGCTCTCAGCGGCAGGATCACAGACCGAACTATACAAAACGAGACTAAGCAAGCACCTTCAGTTAGTAAGATATGTTAATTTAGAACGAATTACAACCCACGGAATGCTACAGGGAATCGAGTATGTCCACAGAAACTTACAGTTATGTTTATCGTCATCATCCGACTCATGGACTTCCTCTTCTGGTTCTTCTGGTGTGGGGGGTTCCGGTGCAGGTTCAGGGGGGTAGCTCAGTAGGCTGGGGTTATAAATGAACCCCGGAGGAGGGGGTGCAGAAGGATATCGAAAACTCTCCGGAACTTGGAACGGTACCGGAGAAGGACCAAAATCTTCCGGATCGCAAGTATTGACTGGGTTCAAGGGGTACCCAGTCGGGCTGAATGTTAGACCGGAACTAAAGCCTTGACCAGGAGTGGGGCTGGGAGGAGCAGGGAAGTTAAATCCAGGGTCGTAGCCTTTATAGGACATGGGGATATATGGGGTGCCATCCCCCGCAGGGTGGCGCATCCGAGTGGGGTAGGGTGGACCATTGAAGCCTGGAGGCGGTGAACCTAGATAAAATGTTCACCTCTTACTAATATTTATATACATTGTTTTATTTACGAGTTGTCGAAGGTGCTTGATACTTGCTTATACACAATAACGATAGAGTTCTATTTGTAAAAATCCATTTGTTCATTTCCAATCAATTCATAGCTACCAGTGGTGAACCACAAGGGTCTCATTTAGGCCCAATATTATTTTTACTGTTTATAAACGATATTGTTAATATATTTGATAAAGACATAAATGTACAACTTTTTGCTGACGACTTAAAAATATTTAAAACTATTAAAAGCGCTGAAGATTGTATCTGTCTACAAAATAACCTAAACAGGTTAATTAATTGGTGTTCTCTTAACAAACTTTATCTGAACATAAATTAGTGTCATTCAATCAGATTTTACAGAATTAATCAACCAATTATTCATCCATATGAACTTAACAACTCAACCCTTACCTCTGTCGAAGAAATTAATGATCTGGGCATAACTTTCGACTCTAAATTAAACACAAATAATAATAAAGGAATAAAAATGCTTGGCTTCATTCTTCGAAATTCCAGAGGTTTCAGGAATATTTCAACATTAAAAAATTTATATACATCCCTAATTCGTAGTCAAGTCGAATATAACTCCTCGATCTGGTCCCCCCTTTTAAATTACATTCAGATTCAATCGAAAAAATTCAACATAAATTCCTAAGACACATTTATTTTAAACTCGGTATTCCCATTGAAAACATTAACTTTAATTATTTGATGAAAGAATTAAATTTATTAAAATTCTCAGATCGAAGAAATATTTCCGACTCAATATTTATATTAAAAATTGTAAATGGTAGTACAGACAGTCCCGATTTAACTGACCTCATTAAATTCCGTATACCTACGAGAGCAACTCTTTCCAAAGTCCTGTTTAAATGCAACAACACCAGGACTGAGTATTCCAAAACTCGCTTGTACCTAGGTTGCATGCAGTTAGTAATAGATACGCAGATGTGGCGGATATATTTAACTGCACATAAAGTAGGTACAAGAGGGCTATGCTATTATATATTTTCAATTAATATTAATTTAATCTAAATAAATAACAACAACAACAACATTATCAAAATTTACAAAGAAATGTTTGATTTTATTGCGAGGGTTTAGAATCACAGGGGCCTATCTATTCCTCGTTCACTATAAGATGTCCCTGTGATTTTAAGCTATTTCTTGGATACACTACTTAGTTAAATTTTATTAAGATCATTTGATTTTTTTGGATTTCTTAAGAGGGGACTTTTAGGGAAGAAGAAATATTAATAATGAAGAAAAAGGAATGATTTCTGAATTTGACGAAGGAATTTTCTGTATTTTAAAATAGTATCTAAAGATTTTTACTGAAAATGTATGAGAAACAACTGAGAAGAAGATATCAACATTTAATATGCTATTAGGATATTTGTTAAATTATTTTTCTCAGAAGCTGAGCTATATATTCTAGAAAATCTAGATTCAAACAAATATGTCTCACAGGTACACTGTGTTATTATTTGCTTTACATTACATTGACTCTTCCAGCACCTAGATAAACCTTATCTCACGTAGTCATGATTTACTCTATTGATTTACGTTGCATATCACAAAGTTGTTGACTGTTGATAGTGTTTAGAGTGATTCAGTTGATTTTATTTAACATTAATGACTACAAACGTTGAATTTTTTTTTGTCGAATCACTGACTAGACACAAGTAATATTTAGATAAATAGGGGCGTCAGATTTCGGATTTTCAGATTATCAGAACATACCGATGATAATACCTAAGATGTTCGAATAGCAAATCTAATGATCAATCATAATTAACTATTTCAATATCACTGTTAGTCCGACCATCTGTTCCAATGTGACAATCACAGTAAGAACTAGTCATAAAACTTTAGTAGAGTAAATTTTGGTCATTTATAAATTTGAAAGTGCACATTAGTGGCATCCTTAGTAATTAATCGTATTTCTTTGCTTTTATTCATGCAAATAGTATCGATGTGGTATCCTGATGCTTCCATTGGCAGCCTGACAAACAAATGTGTCCATTCTGGAAGAGCTAGGGATCCACAATAGGCTTTCGACTATCAGCCTACAACATATTTTAAGATACTTTGGGTACGACTGAGCCTTGTCCACTTGTCCACCATGGAAATTGGAGTAGGTTACAATCAGTAATGAGGAGCCGACTTAAGAAGTATTGATGCATCATATATTTTTTTCATTCTACAAATAGTCAATCTTACATCTTAACGAAAATAATAAAATCTTCAAAACAACACATTTATTCGTTTGCTTGATGGTTCAAAGTGTAAGTACATTCTTAGACTTAGTCATATGAGTGAAAGAATGATATCGGTGTAGGTAAATAATGGTGCTAAGTTAATATTATTATCACGCAGTACACTAAATTTCGTACATGAGTATAACGATAGCTCGTAATATATAATATGTGTGCTTTCATATATTACTTAGAATGGGAACAAGCGGTTGTTGGAATTAGAAGAAAGGTTTTTCCAATTTAGATTAAGCATCAACAACATGATTCGATTAGGTATCACATATCAACACAATTATCAAACCCTGTTGCCGTTATCTGTCAACGAATGAGGTATGAATTGGGTACAATACACTTGCATACTAAAATCATGACAGACAATCTTTCTAACATTTCTTATAATGTCCCTTTTATATTTTTGTGTAAAAGGGGTAGGGAGATTTTTAACTCTCAATAAATTCTTGTATTATAAAATTGCCCCAGTGACTTTTTCA
Source organism: Limnephilus auricula (assembly GCA_951813805.1). Classification (NCBI taxonomy): domain Eukaryota; kingdom Metazoa; phylum Arthropoda; class Insecta; order Trichoptera; family Limnephilidae; genus Limnephilus; species Limnephilus auricula. Next base: position 2,834,631 of record OX638403.1, read on the forward strand.
AGTCAAAGACAACTGTCTTAGCAACAGAGACATACATGTGGAAATTTGGTGAGACCTTTCAAAGCTTTCGTTGACTTGAAAAATACGCCAAGAGTTTTTTGACTCCGAATGTAGAAAAACGATTTCACCCGAAATATTCATATTCCAACAATAATCGATATCTAGATACCAGGGATATCTATGTCCATAATCTAGCGCCTATTATTACCCAAAAAACATTACTATATTATTCACACCTTATATTCTGTTTCTAAGGCTTATGTAATGGATAACACAAAAATTTATTATCGGTTGCTATCGAGCGCGATCTAAAATTATTTTATGCCATTAAAATATTACAAAACTGATTAACTGGATTGATTACCAGAAACCATGTGCAACTTTGGATGAGATAGATATTGTTATCTACATGTTGCATGTAATAAAATCAAATTAACGTTAATTGCTTAATGGATGGTTTTATTTATTATTTCATTTGAAAAATTAATCAAAATATTCTGCTTGCATTATTCAAGGACAGTTTTGGCAGCGAAGCAAAGAGAACCCGAGCCAATCCGAGGAATCCATTCTAAGAAAATTTTGATTATTTTTTCTGGTTCGAATCTTCAGAGCTTATAATAATATATGGGTTTGGCGAAAGAGAAAGCGCAACACGGCATAATACCCCAAAAATCATTCACATTAGTGAAATTAATAATGTAATAGGTTCTACTAAAAAATTTGTTTCCGAGAATAAACACGTTTTGGATCCAGAACTTTTACCAACCTATTAGGCAATTGCTGTTAAGCTTTAAGCCTATTGGATAAATACATTCATAAATTTACTACGGCAAAATAACTAAACTATAAAGTAGGAATCAGCACTTAAACTATGAAGCTTGAACAAAATTTGAAAAAAAAACTCAGAAATTTGTATTCAGCTTGTAAATCATTTTCTTTTCTTTTCTTGTAAATCATTTTCTTTTCTTTTCATTTTTCTTTCGTTTGTCAAGGAAGATTATAAAATACATATTTAAATACAGTACTGAATCCAAAAGTCTTCTTGTAATATTATAAAACTGGATGCAAAAGACCAAAATAAAGAAAAATATTTAATCCACCAAAAAAAAAACCGTTGAAGGCGTACTTATTGATTTAAAAAATTCTTAGCGCGGCAAAAACCGGTGAAGAAAAAAATTAGTTCATAATCGGTAATCTATAATTAATTGAATTATAAATATAAGATTGAAGTCCATTAAACTAATTGACTGACGTGACACAGTAGAACTCAAGATTAAAAATTCTGTTAAGCATTTGAATCAAGCCATCATAAACTAATATGTTTCATATATAATTCAAGGCCATCATTTCAAATTATGGAGAAAGTGAAGGTAGATTTATATATTAATTGTAATTGAATGAGAAAATTTCACAATTATAAGAAGATTTGAGCCAAGTTCAGACTTAGAAGAGATGAAATGTTGAACGGAGGAGAGGCAATTTTATACAAGGCTTGATAGAAGAGAGAATATTTGTTTAGAGAGGGAAAATCAAAAGTTAGATCCATATAACAAATTGATATGTTCTCAATCTTTTTAATCTCCAGAAAGAAATAAAAGATTTATTTACACAGCTGAAGTATAAACCAAATAACGATCTAAGTCAGCTATCAATTACGAGTTATATAATAAATATCAAGGACAAATTTCAATCAAATATAAGAGTTTCAAATTATAAAAGTAACCTTTTTATTTATCCTAGAATCTTTGATATTTCAAATCGTGTACAGTTGACGTTTAGTTTTGCAGAAAATGTCTGTAAAATGAGATAAATATAAATAAATTTGAAAACTCACCGGCCATGTTGCTTTTTTCTGTTTTATCTCAGGCACTGATGACTCGAAACGAAAATGTAATACTGACTTGTGGCAATTTGGTTTAGGCTTATATTGGATGGTTTTATCAGATCACTTATTATCGCCTTTTTCTACGTAGGTTCAGAGTCGTGTCATCGCTGCCGCAAGACTTAAAATGTGCTGTTACCTGTTGGAAATGTGGAAAATGTAAATAGCTTTCATCAGCCGTGGAAAATTGCATACCTTGTAAATCGGGGGTATGCTTCTGAAAATATAAGATTTTCTCTTAGTTAAGCAATTAGATAAAATAGTATATTTTTTTTACTTGTCAACACTATTTCTTCTTTTTTATTGTATGACAGATGGTTTATCCACTGGAGCGATTTTTGGCTTAAATGTGCGCCTTTTTAAATGTCTAAGATTGCTTTACGGCTTTAAAAAGCCAATTATCTCTTGATTCGGAAAAAAAAAGATTTGAAAAATATTTGTAGCTTCCACGTTTGTTATTTTGGTCTTAAAACGAAGCTATTGAAATGCTTTATCTATTGTAGCCGTAGATGTTGCAAATTCGAACTTCGTAGATTATTTTAGAACGATGTTAAAAATAGTTTTTTTAAATATTTTTTTGGCGCAAAATTTATGATCAGCTGTTTACGGTTAAAATTAAGTCCCTTTTTCAAAGATATGTACCTTTCATTATCAAGTATACCACAGAGACCATACAGAAATCGAAAATATTCTACATTGACTCGAATAAGTACCTCTGACGGCAGATTCAAAGTATCAAACACGCAGGAACCGCGCGGTTATAAACTTTACGATTTTTTAATATTTTTTTATACATCCTACAAATATGAGATAAACGGTATAATAGAGGTTAATTCATTGGCTATATAGCATTTTAATAAGTTTTTATGTCTTTGTGTTAAAATTCGAAGATATGATTTTATTTAATGTTGGCGAAAAATTAAAAAAATTATCGTCTGGAAATCTCGAGCAATCGAGTCAAATGTATTTATTTCGCGTGGTCGCTCCAGTGGTTAAGAATTCACAGTACAAGATTTCTCATTTTAATATTTTTAATGTAAGGCTTGGGTTCGGGAAGTTTGATAGCAGTTTTCTCCGACCCTATGCCACCGATGTATTAATACTTAATATGTGAAATCTCAATAGTGGCCTGAACAGGAATCAACTAACAAAATTTGCAAAAAGTCGCATTTATGAAAATTTCATACTTTTTACGGGCGAAATAGAAGGCTTGGGTTCGAGAAGTTTGATAGCAGTTTTCTCCGGCTCTATGCCGCATGTCTGATTGAAATTTTGGATTTATGCTTAGTTGAGGGGCCTGAATAGGAATCAACAAAAATATTTACAAAAAGGTGCATTTGCGAAAATTTCTATCTTTTTACGGGCATAATGTAAGGCTTGTGTTCGAGAAATTTGATAGCAGTTTTCTCCGACCCTATGCCACCGACAAGATTGATTCAACTATTTTCTTTATGTGACAGGTACCGCAGAAGATTTCCAACTTCGCTGAACCAGTGAGACTATGGTAACCGCACTTTTGATGAATGCTGAACTGAAGGAAGAAATAGAATAGAATGTTCTCTCACTAGGGTGATAATGCCTATACACAATATTGTCCATATTTAAAAAATCTTATCGTCCATAATTAAAAAATCTTATTTAGATTAGATAATTTTAGTTTTAATTTGTCATACTTTTTAGTTAGCAACAAGTTCAGGTAATAAATACAACATTGCCGGGAAGGCCCCAATACATTATTATAGTCAATGCAATCTTTAGAGCACCGGCGTCGGGTGGGAATGCTGTCCTTGTTCTACAGGTATTTCAGTAGAAGTTGCTCCGAGGAATTCCTTCGGCACCGGTTCACAGTCGGGAAACACGCCAATATTTGTACACGGTTGACATTTGTCACACGAGAACGGGTCGGTTCTACGACTCGTTCAACAGTTCGGATGTGGAACGATTTTCCGGCTTGTGTGTTTCCTCCCTTATACAACGTGGATCTATACGAGACCCAGGTTCACTTCTTCCTTTCCACAAAAAGACCCTCCACCCAGCATCCCCAAAGATGACATAGGCCCTGAAGAAAGTTAGTTTCCTCCTCCTAAAAAAATAGTAACAATAGATTTCATACACATAATTTATTTTCTGGTTGGAAACGGCTCACGAGCGTTGTGTGGAGTGTTTCTGGACCAAGCTAATGAAGAACAATGGCATTCGTGTGTAAATACAGACCACACAATACAAGCTAAGGTACAGCTGTACCTAGTGTTATAATAATAGCTCGGCATGAATACTTTACTTGCACAGATGGAAAATAATCTCCCACCAACTTTGACTGAATAATACCTTCAATGGTACCCTATTTCGATTAGTTAACATCATTTTGAAACATGGACACACTTCTATGGAATTTAGGACACGGTTTGATGCTTGATCTGAGAATATAAATAGAAAACGAAAAAAAAATTCCATTCATATTTTTTTTCTGTATAATGCTATAACTGGGAGTCAGGTATGAGATAATTAACATCAACATCGTCACTCCTGGAGACATTGACCCCCAGATTCCTACCCATACCTTTTATCTTTTTGCTTCCCAGAAATTCCTCTCCTTCCTTTTCTTCACACAGCAACCCCATAGGCACCCTGGGGGGAATTTTTTTCCTCGTTCGTGGAGCTAATGTTATAAAAAAATCCTCCTTGAGAGTCTTCATGACAAGGAATTAGCTCAGCGGTCAGAGCATTACCCCAGCAAGGCTCTGGATTTAATTCCTAGATGTGACCAAATATTTTATTTTTATCTTTTTTTAGTTTCGCATTTTTTGTTTGAGAGTGGTTAATTGTATTCAATGATTTAAAATATTTTACCCAGGGAAAAAATGCATTCGTATTCCCCTGTTGAATACAGCTGAATAAACATGGAAATTATTATTCATTCGCTGTGAATCTTAGTACATTGCATTATATTACCTGATAGTCAACATGTTCACTTCTCACTACAGCTTCAATACAGAGATGATATCATACAGCCGGATCTCCAGCTTCAACATTACCTTCAACATCGCCGTCAACATTTCGAAAACATTTTTTTCCATATTCTCCTCTCCATTGAACATTGGAGCGTGTTGGGCGTGGCTAAACACATGACGCGTCAGATTTATCATAGAGAAAACACAGATTTCAAGTTAGACCTGCTAGGTACCTTGAAATTTTAATATATATTTGTTATCAGGAAAGATTTCTGGCTAATATCGATTCGCACACGACCTAAATGTATTATCTAAAAATTTCAAAATAACAGTTATTATCATAAACTATTAGATATATTATACAAGTGTGCGGCAAAACAGACAGTGCAGTTTTGAAAGGCCGGTATATCCCGTGTGATGGGGGTAGGAACCTGGGAGTGGCCTCATTGTGTCGGGAGGATCGTGCCGTTTTCAGTCCTTGCCATGGTTTGGTCCAGACAACACCGGGGCTTTGTCGTCCGCACGTTTCTTGCTACACTTCAATCTTGCGCGTCGTGAAACCGTCCCTCACCTGAAATTTTTTTTGAACCTCGATTGGAAGAACTAACGGAGGATACAGATCTGGGAGACACTCTGGTTTCAACAGGACGGTGCTACGGCCAACACTGCTCGAGTTTCAATGAGCGCCTCGTCTCTCTGAGGGTGACGTGGGACGGCCCGCGCTCCCCTGATTAAGGCAGTTGTGACTTCTTCCTGTGGGGCTATCTGAAGGAAAAAGTTTTTAAAAATTGGCCTCACACCTTGGAACAACTCAAGGATCGAATTCGGGAGAAAATCTCCGCTATGCCCATCGAGATGTGCCAAAATGCATCCGAAAACTTCAGAAATCGCCTTCATCACTGTATCGCTGCTGGGGTCCATCAACTTTCTGATGTCATCTTCAGGACTTGATGCATAAAACGGCATGATGTACCGAATTAAAAAAATCCCGTTTCTGTAAGTTGCGCCGTTTTTTTTAATAACCCTTCAAAACTGCACTGTTTATTTTTCCGCACCCTGTATTATGTTTATTGGTTTGGTACAAAAAATTAATATAATTTATTTAAATTCCCAAGTATTTTAAGATGAGTTCATGATAGAAAGTCATCCATTACATAATTTATTTAACTCATTTGCACATAATCTCAAAAGCTGGTGCCATTTATTCACAATGACAAGACCACACCGTGCGACTGTAATCAAAAAATGAACATTTCCCCTCCCCTGCCTTCCCCGCTTCACCCGAGAGGACAATGTTTTCCATCGGCCACGGAAAGCACGAACGTCGCGTCTGTGGCCACGCCCCATTAACAAAGTTTAAAGTAAAGTTTGAGCAAAAGTAAAAGCCAAAGTTGTCGCAGGAGACGGCAATGTTGAAGCAAGAGACCCGGCTTTAGATACTGTATATATAATACTATTGAGTATTCTGGATTGTGTCGAAAGAAAATGCTCCATCACACTTAGAAAATGATTTATTTATTGATCCATCTAAAATGACGCACTCGGTAATGTATGGCGTTATTCTTTGCTCAAAAGGTCGTGCTTTTTGTTTATTATAACGATTTTTACTTTACATATTTGATATTATCTATTGGGTTTACTGCTTTTACATACACTAAGGGGATTTCTCACCATCCTCCTAATAGCTTATCCATACAATAAAATTTATTTTGGATTTAAGGTTTTTTTATTTATTAAGTCGGAGTTTATTATTCGGCAGTCGAACCTATGCATAGTGGCTATTTATTGGATAAGTTGGCCGAGTTTTCTAACTATTGCAAGTATTTTATTTTTATTAATATTTGTTATAGTATGGATAAGCTTTTCGGGTGGTGAGAAACCCCCTAAATATAATGTGAAAATTCATAGCTCGCATCACCTATATCGGCAATGAAATTGTCCCTTATTGAAAATGGTGACCACGTAACGTACACGTAATGTGAGTCGGAAAGGAGGTATTGTTAAAAACTGCTACTGGGCGCCATTTTCCCAATATGGTGACGCGAGCGGCAAATATACGAGGTGGCAAAGTTGAAATTCGGAAAGAGAACGAAATCTATAAAATTACCAATTTTAAAAATTCCCGGAAAACTTTCCGGGTGAAAACTACCTCATTGGGCTACTCGCCCTTGTAGATTTTAGGATAGAAAATGATACTGGGTAAATTAGGCAATCGATGAAATCAGGGCTTGAATTTCGACAATTTTCGGTATAATAATTTTATATTCTTATAACCTTTAACCACTGGAGCGACAGAGCAATTTAAAACTATTTTGTCAGTTTGCTCAAGATTTTTTCGTCATCATTTTGAAAATTTTCCGCCCTACATTAAAAAAATCATACCTCCGAATTTGAATATGAAAATATGCAAAATGATTATACTTCTATATAGCCAATGAATTCACATATCTTTTGTCGATTATCACATATCCGTAGGATTATAAAAAATATATATAAAATCGTAAACTTTAAAACTTTTCAAAGAATCTAGGGAATATTCGCCATTTTTTGCAGCAAAGCATTCCGTGGTTTTGGAAATAGTGCCATATTGTGGCAAAAAGCGTTCGAGTGGATAATGGATGTAATACAATAATAAATAAATAAATAATAATAATAGTAATACATATATAATAAAATTAAACCTTGTACCAAACGAATTGTCTCAACAGAAAACTAACAATGATAATATTACTAATTTACTAGTAGTTATTATGTATAGTGTAAAGTGATATAGTCATAGCCAGCTTAGAATTCATTTCCTATGTAACACCGCACACATTTCAAAGGAAAGTGACACTGGATTTCGACTAATAAGTTTCAAAAATTACCTAATACGCCCATCGACGTGACTAAGAACCACATTCAGGATGACCCAAATTTCCATAATGTAAAAATATGACAAATTTAACACACAGAACTCCAAATATATGTACATAATATTTCAACGTACATAATGTTCTTAATCTCGTTCATTCAAATATTAAACATTGGTTTATGGAAATATTTTTTATTAATTAGTAAATCAGTTTACAAAGTAGAAAAATGTTGTCAAACAATAATAAAATAAGTAATTAAAAACAAATAACTTTGTATCAACCACTATTATATAATAACAATTACCTACATGTTTCGAAACCGATGGTTTCTTCGTCAGAAGAAATTCCCCTGACGAAGAAACCATCAGTTTCGAAACATGTAGGTAATTGTGATTATATAATAGTGGTCGATACAAAGTTATTTGTTTAATTTAATTCAAGATGACGCCACAAAGTGATTTTGCGAAGTTTAAAGAAATATAAAATAAGTTTTCACAGATTTAAAAAAAAAATAATTTATGTTTCTCTTCTATAGAAGCAGGGTTTTTTTTTACAAGAGGAGCAACATCAGGATGGAAACTATTTTTTTAATTATGAGTTAAGGAAATATGAACATTAAAAAAATAGACCAATGAACAAATTAAAAAGTTATATAGATTAAGAATATAATATCATCATTTTGTTATTTTTTAATTGAATTGCTCTTTAATCGGTGTTGTTGGGCAAATGAGATGTTACATTTTTGTGTTGGAAATATAATATTTATATGTTTTTGAAGAGTACGACTTTTACTTAAAAAGCAGTGATTTTGTTTTTCTTTTATTATTTGAATCATGAGTTTTCGGAACAGACCATTACATTTAAATTCTTCAAAATAAGGTGTGTGGTATAATCTCTTGTTTTTTCAGTATTATTTTTATAATTAGGCGTTGCACAATTTCAACATATAATTTTTTTTTTCATTAACCTAAAGATAGGTATGCCTTATTCCACTTGAGAAAAAGCATTGTTTTCTTTCAACTCGATAAATTCTTTAAAGCAATTGATGAGGATTTCCTCAGTCTCATGTTTTGGGATGCACGGAGAAAAATGTTATTCTAAAATACGATCATTTTATTCGTAAAAACGGGACTGAAGTTCTTATGAGCAAATTACAGGGTTTCAATGTTTATTGGCGGGAACATGTAAGAATAATTTGTTGGTATGCGTACGAATTTACGTATACCAACCAATTATTCTTACATGTTCCCGCCAATAAGCATTGAAACCCGGTTAATTTGTTCGTAAGAACTTCAGTCCCGTTTTTAACCGTTTTTACGAATAAAATGATCGTATTATAGAATAAAAAATTTCTCCGTGCGCCATGTGGAGGATTCTTTATAAAGTGCAAAGATGAGGTTTTTCTCAGTCTCATGTTTTGGGATGCCATGTGGAGGATTATTTATAAAGTGGATTGATGAGGTTTTCCTCAGCCTCGTGTATTGCCACACCATGTGGAGGATTCTTTATAAAATGGATTGATAAGGTTTTCCTTAATGTCATGTTTTAGAAAGCTAGGTGAAAGATTCTTTATAAAGTGGGGTTGGAGTAGACTAGGGTCCTGTGAATTCCTGGATGTGAGAGGAATAACAGAAGTCGACAATTCGTCAGAGCCTATATAACTGTCTCAACCGTAGACGAATGTTGGACACATTTTTTTTCTTTATTCATTGAATTGTTTGTTACATTAATTGAGGATTTTTCGACCACCATGCTAGGCACATGCCCGTGTTATGGTAGTCGATTTTTATATAGTACATTAACATAATATGCAATATAAAGAATGTGAGAGAATATACAAGTTATAAAAAAATATATAAAATAATATAATATTAAAGAATATAAAAGTATGTATTAGATATGAAATTAAACAATTTTTTTCACTTTGTTCCACTTGTTTTTGGAACAAAGTGAAAAAAATTGTTTAATTTCATATCTAATACAATGGAATTCCACCAAAACAAGTGGAACAAAGTGAAAAAAATTGTTTAATTTCATATCTAATACAATGGAATTCCACCATGAATTAACAGTTAAAAAACTAGACTCAATAAAAGTATGTAAATGACTATAGAGTAATATAAAAGAGTATGGAGGAATATTGTAGAATATAAAATAATATGTGAAGTATAGAACATATAAAGCATTTAAGTACGTGAGAGAATTTAAAAAGTACGTACCTAAATCATAAAATATATAAAATCAAAGTAAGTAGTACAGAGCAAGCAAATAAGAAAGGATTATTATTATGATGAAAATCTATATGTGTGTGTAAATCTATTGGTAGGTACCTTATTTTACATCAATTTTTGTACATAAGTTAGTAATCACTAGTAGGCGGCTAGGCGGTGGCAAAACGAAGAATTCCAAATTGAAAATCCGCAAAAACATCATTCGGAGATATTGAGGTTTGAAGTTTAGAATTTATTTGTTATTAAAATAACATATCAATTCTAAACTTCAATCTTCAATGTCTCCGAATGATGTTTTTGCAGATTCGTGACTTGGAATTCTTCGTTTTGCCACCGCTTAGCCGCCTCCTAGTAATCACTAATCATTAATCAATCATGTTTCAAGTCCAGCGAATTACACGTGTTCGGCGTGTCTCGATATGGTGTAATATTGATTGGTTGAATACTGGTTGGTAAAATTACAACTATCTCATCACGTCACATAAGATTTGGAAAATCTCTCGGCGAGGTTGCTTGTTTTTAAAAACAACACTATTTACTGAAAGATGAAGTATTCAAATGATTCATCACTTTATTTTACTTATTTATTTACCAAATTTATAATGGATCCACTTCATGTGGTTTAATATAAACCTAGGTACATTTTAATTCACACTTTGCTTATTTCCAATACTTATAACATACATGGGGTATTTGACCATCCTCTTGATAGCTTATCCATAGGCGAACCATAAACGTTCAATATTTATTGTGATCCGTCAATATTTATCAAATACCGTGATATTTATTGAACGTGTAGGTTAAGGCGTATTGACGCCAGATGTCTAGATTCCTGAATTCCATATCGTAAACCCATGGATTGTGATAAATATTGATGCGTAGGCTACACCTTCAATATTTATCCCGATCCATAACACCATTCGGAATTCCGAATTCAAATCAACCGATATTTTAAGCTAGAAATCCTGTGATCCTAAAGGTAGATTCAGACTGGACGACGTACGTACGCATCGCTACGCCAAACAATGCTTAGCAACAATAGCAACCCATACATTTTCTATGAAAATGGCCACAGACATCGCACGTCGCAAAACTAAAACATAAATGTTCATTGAAAATCTATGGTTGCTAAGTAGCCCAGATATTGTTAGGCGTAGCGATGCATACGTACGTCGACCCAGTCTGAATCTACCATTATTATGATCCGTCAATACGCTAGCCTTCACGATCATTTAAAATCACGATATATGATAAATATTGACGGATCACCATAAATATTAAACGTGTAGCCTATGCCATAGGAAAATGTATATTTTCAATGTACGTTTTAAGATATACTTATTTAATGTTCGAGCTTACTATTCGGTACTCGAACGTATGAATAGTGGCTATACATATATAGCATAAGGTTATCCAAAAATACCTATTGAGAGTATTTATTTATTAAAATACTTGATCCTATCGACAAGAGCATGTTTAAATTGATGGTACAATTGAGTCCTGTTACGTCCTCCGTTCACGGAGCTACTTACAAGTGACTACCTAAATCGCCGCTACTTACCAGCGACTAACTAAATCGCCGCTACCCGCTACCTGTCATACTATTTTGCTAGTGTAGCGCGTAGCGGCGTTTACAAACACTATTAATAGTATGGAAGGTAGAGACGAGCGGCGATTGCGTCGCTTGAAAGTAGCTCCATGGAAGAACAGCGTTAGCGGCCTAGATGGCATCGCGTTTGGGTCCCACTCGGCCCTAGCACACTCGCTCTTTAACGATCGATAGGATAACTATCGTTAACTTCTCATCGTTTCCTAGGACAACTGCACATAGCTAACGTACAAACAACAGTTGATATCGAATATGTTAAGGACACTTAGTCATTGTGAACTGTCACTCTTCAGTTAGCGATCTGTAGTCACGCTAGGGAACGATGAGAAGTTACCGATAGTTATCCTACCGATCTTTATCGAGCGAGCATGCTAGGGCCTCTGTATCGTGTGTTCAATTCCTGAGGCCTAGGCAAGCTTGCTTTATAACGATCGGTAGGATAACTATCGGTAACTTCTCATCGTTCCCTAGCATCACTACAGATCGCCAACGAATAAGTGACAGTTCACAATGACTAAGTGTCCTTAACATATTCGACATCAACTGTTGTTTGTACTTTAGCGATGTGCAGTTGTCCTAGGAAACGATGAGAAGTTACCGATAGTTATCCTACCGATCGTTATAAAGCAAGCGTGCTAGGGCCTCTGGTGTGCTAGCACGGTCGCTCGATATGAAGTTACCGACCGCTTGTCGGTAACTTCTCATCCTTCCCTAGGACAACTTCAGATCTCAAACGTACAAACGACAGTTGATATCGAATATATTAAGGACACTTAGTCATTGTGAACTGTCACCTATTCGTTTGCGATCTGCAGTTGTCGTAGGGAACGATGAGAAGTTACCGATAGTTATCCTATCGATCGTTATAGAGCCAGCGTGCTAGAGCCTCTGGGCTGGCTAAGTCCTCCATCAAGACAGAAGCAACATATTACTTAGCTTACTGTGGTGGAAGCAGGAATTTTTCAAATATTGTCAGTTATTATTATTTGTAATCCTCGATTTTTTGTCGTCCTATACTTAAAAAAATTAAGCTTTGGATGCCTTTATATAATAAAATATTCTGTGGTTTTTATTTTTTCAATCTTTTAAGTTTAATGTGTGTGGAATTCTTAATTATATTGTAGTTTGTCTCTTAAGTAAGTTGGTAGTAAATTACGAAAAACTTAGTAGATAAATATTAAAACGTTATTGAAATATCTAATTTCCTGTATTGGTTTACATTTATCACACTTCAAAATTTGTCTCATTGCTCTATTCTGGATTATTTGGATTTTTTTAAGCTAGCTACATTATAAAATAGAGAATACTAGAATAGGTATAGGTATATTAAATAATTAAATTTAAAAGGCACTCATAATTCAATAATCATATAATCAATAATGTTGAAACAGCACACCGTAATAAGAATAACTAATAACTTTAGCCGCGCCCACCACTTAACAAATTATCAGTACCAGTCTGTGATAATTATATTCAGATAATACTGCGCTTCCTTTAGTTTAGATAACTGATGAATAATACCTACGTGGAACCATTGATTTTTGACAAATATGCGGTTGAATATTGGTAGATATCCGTTTTAAGTAATGTTTGTTGTAAATAATATATATTATATGAATATGAATCATTTCTTCCGGCGTCTTGGTATTTGTATCGAAAACATTATCGACCGACAACAGGCCAGAATATTTTTTCTTATGAAATTGTATTACTTATATCTATTGATATTTGAAAAAACAACAGTTAGTTACGCACATTCCCTCTTACTAATAAACGTGTTTAAAATTTTACACAAATGATAAAAGTTTCAAAAAAATTAAAATTCGTTCCTTAGTTAAGGCTCAGTAATTAAAAAAAAAAAGCTTTTATAGATACTACCACCCGAAATTTCTACTATTTTTACGAAAGTTTTTTTTAGCAAGTGAAAAATGTTAGCCAAACTGTATGACGTTTTTCCCTGTTTTTTAGTATTAAATGTAGGTATATTTTAAAGTTTTACAGCTCATTAATGAAATAGTAATTTATAGGTTAACACATTCCCGTCAATGGGAATAATCCAAAGAAGACTAAAATAATAAATTCTTAAAAATCAGTCGATCAGCAATATCTATTTCTCTAAAGAAAATACTTACAATTGTAATACCATTTTGAAAACTACACTAAATGAGAAACATTTTTAAAAACCTGTCAGGTTAATGTGGTACAATTTTTTCAGTATGAGGAGCCGAATTTAAAAAATTAACTCATGAATCAGGCAAATATGTTTTCTTTCTTCAATCTTTGCAAACTCACTTTGTAGCATCATTTTATTTAAATGAAACAAATTACTTTTGTGTAAAAATTTTAAAAAATTAGAACAGTGGTTTACACAAAAGTTATTTGTTTCATTTAAATATGTTTTCATTTTGCATAGGTATAGGCATCACTGTTTCGTTTTATTTTGCATTGTTTTTCGTTTTATTTATTCAACAGTGGATCCATAAAATGGGGAGGTCTTCATTCAGCACTGGGTCGACAAAATGGTAGGTTAGGGAGGTCTTCATTCAGCAGAGAATCGAGAAAATGGTTTTTTGGTGAGGTCTTCACTCAGCAGTGGGTCAAGAAAATGGTACCTAGTTTGGTGAGGTCTTCATTCAGCAGTGCAAACGAGAAATGGGTAGGTTGGGAAGCTTGGGTTAAGGCTGGGGAGAAATACTTTATATTTTCTGTGTTTTTAATGTTGGACATGCAATAATTCGTTTGGGCGTGTGTTTTGTAGGGGACGCGTAATAATCATGGCGAGTCTATAGAATCCTCGTGCTTCTTGTTCCCGCTTTCGTCCGTAACGAGGGAGTAGCTGACGATCTGTATACTGGCTGCCAGCAGACTGAGCAGCAGGAAGAACTCCGGCATCCAGGAGATGGTGACGGAGTACAGGTAGTGCGTGAGGGGGAGCACGCCGAAAGCTAGAACCTTGTCCAGGATGGCTGTGATGGAGTTCAGCTTTCCTGGAATCAAAAAATTACTTAATCCGGTTTGACGGTTATGATAAATGGCAGATCGGTAAGCTCCAAAAATAACGACAAAGACCTAGCGGCCTCAAAACCCAGCTGGACAAAGAGCTAGCTAACTAACACTAGTGAACACTACTTGTTTCATTCCCTTGCACAATCGTTTCATACCTACCATAACATAACCCGACTCGAGTATTTGATTCACTTGATGGTGCCATGATTTCCTTGAGAATTTTCCCGACTTAAAAGCGTACTTTAGTAAAAAATTCATATTTAGGTACCTACCTAAATATATATCCCTAATCGGGAGCTTTATTTATTTACGTACTTGAGTAGGTACTGATGTCAGGTGAAAATAATTATTTTCACCTACGCATCCAGTATCTTGGGGCATTTTCGTAGTAAGAGTGGACTGCGGGCAGGTGTTCCAAAGAACTGTTCCTAGTTCGAAAAACTTTTTAGACACTTTCGATACTATCAAAACTATATTGGCAGATGTGTGCAGTATTTGGATACAAATTGTGTTAATATTTATTTTATGATAATAATTTAATAAGTCTCAAATATTTTTTGTTTTTATCTACAAAAAGTTTCGAAATATCATACTATTTATTTGTTAATTTTTTTTTTTCTGAGAAAACGTTTCGTTTTGCAAGAATAAACCCGATCATGATATTTTTTTAATTGGTAATAGATAGTTATCAAGTATTTACACTTAATTTTCATTTTTATTCTCAATTACTTCCAACAATTTAATTTAACAAAGCCATCTCTGGGTTGGAGTTCAAAAGTACCTGTGAAAGGGCGATCGTCTGATTGACAATCCATTGTTCACAGATAGATTGCCATCGCTAATGCATATACGCAATGTAGGCATGCTGAGTCTGTTCTTAAGGTATTTCAATGCAGCCTGCTGGAAGGAGCTAGTAGCAACGATCACCACATTTCCTCACCGCAGAACCCTGCAAGTGTAGGTATAGTATAATATCATATAATGTGGCAGGCCATCTGGAACAGGAAAGGGCCTACCTTGTTCTGAAGCCACAATCTGTTTATTCAACACAGGTTTCTCAGCTATCAGCACTGCTCGACTTAATATTCCTAGTACAGGAGCTGAAATGCAACGATTAAAGTTTATTGTAGACAGACAGAAGTAAAACACAAACAGCCTTACTAAAAAAAAAACACTCCGCGGCCGTTAAATGGTGTTTCTGTAGCACGTTGTGTAAAGTCTCTACATTTCGTTTTTCAAATTCTTACTAAACAAAATATATGGTTTTGATCTGACAACATCGTATTTTACCAGCCTTACTAATAAACTTTCTGAAAAATTTTTACAATGGTCAAACAACCATGTATGAAGAATCCTTACTAATTAAGAACTGACAAAAAATTGTTCAGGGAAAGATATGTACATTGCTTACACGGCCAAAGAGGGTAGTTTATCTGTTGTATGTATTTGTTCCATTTGTAATTTTCAACGAATTTCGATTTTTTTTTTTAATGTCCTATATATTTATTATTTTTTGAGATGTCGTAAAAATAAATACCATTTTAGAACCAAAATTTAATTACCTTAAAGATTTTCATATCTAAAATATACTTAAGTGTTTAAAAACTGTAGTATTTTAAGCTTCAAACATCAAGTTGAACAAAAAAACTCACTTACCCCAAACACTTTCTATTAAAACATTGAAATATTTGGAAAAATTCAAAAAACACAGTCCTTTTATTTAATGATTATGAAATAAAACTGTCACCTCACTATTTTCTACTTCACACAATAAAAAAATATTAAAAAATCTTGAAATTCGCTTTTCATTCCCAAAAATTTACAATAAAAAAACTCACGTTTGAATACATTGCTTGCACATCTTAAGACATTCATTTCTTTGATACGTTTACTAAAATATGATTAGACATTTTAGTCACCAAAAAACATCACTTTCAAGAATTTATAATAAAATAAAGATCTTAAAATGCAAATTATTTCTGAATATAACCTATAGAACCATTTCTGACAGTTCAATTTAGAACACACGATTTTTGTGTCACAATTTGACTTAAACTAACGAAAAACAACACAAATTAATAATAAATATATTGCGTACATGAATATAAGTGCGAATAAGTCATACGGATTGAAATCATTAACGAAAACATCATCTTAATCACACACACATTCGCGACCGACTTTTTTCCGCATTGGCGGCTATTTTTTTTCAGCGAGAAAGCAATGCGCAGGCGCATCAATCACACCACCTAGCGCATTATTATGAAAACTCCAATTTAAACAAGTAAAATACGGTGTTGCCAAATCTAAAGATTCACAAAAACACCGTTTAACGGCCGCGGAGTGTTTTTTTTTTTAGTAAGGCTGAAAGTATTTACTATATTACAGATATTTTCAAATTTTTGACTTAGTTGTGCCAACTCTTGGGCCAGCTAGTAGCCAAGTTCAAAAAGAAAAAATAATAATTTTACTGAGGATTGAACCTTCCTCCCCGTGGACCGGAGTCAACAACGCTTTCAGCTTATTAGGCCAAATACTAATTGGATAGTGTCGACATTTATTTAGTATTTTTTTACATAGTAAGGCGATGAAATGTTTAGGATTTATTTTAAGAGCAGTCAAAGAATTTACGCCACTTTATTCATTTAAAATTCTCTTCCATGTCTTAGTTAGAAGTAATTTAGAATACAATTCCGGTGTTGGTCCCCATACTATAAAGCACATCAAATAAAAATTGAGAGAGTTCAACATAAATTTTTAAGGTTCATAAATTTCAAACTCTCCGTGCCCATTTAACAAATCAATTATGATAAATTAATGAAAGGACTTAATTTAACTGACTTATCTTGTAGAAGAACCAAGAGCGATCTGGTACTTTTATTAAAATTAGCTAATACCACAATTGACGCACTAAAAAACTAACTATTTCATTCACTCTCCAATCAAAAGACTACATAGGCTTGGAAATAAATTTAGTTCAGTTGATATTTTCGTTTATTCATTACCCATTACAAAAAATTATTTCTGAAATTTCAAAAATTCTATTTCCCGTCTACGCAAAGAAAGAAAAACAATGATATAACATAATTGGTATATTATTGTTTCTTTTTCTATTATTTTTGTATTATGATTGTCGTAAAAGCCCTAAGGGCGTAAATAAATAAATAAATAAGTATATAAACTGCTGTAAATTTTTAAATATAATGTCAGCCAATTTCAGAAAAATGCGTGTGTGCGCGCGTGTGTTTGCATGACTGCCACCAAAAAATGAAAAAATGGATTGAGATCGATAACGAGTCTATCTGCCGAGTTCCAGCTCGATCGGATGTCGGGAAGTGGGTTAATATCCACTTCCAAAATTCCATTTCATTCATTCATTCAATCAATCAAGAAAACGTAATTGAAATTAAAATTAAAATAAATGTATTTAAAAACATATCATTTAAGAAAATAGATTTAAAAATGAAACTAAAACCATCAATTATTATTAATTTTTGATATCTACAAATTATTATCTACTAAGAGAGAAATAATAGCGGTTATTCTTCAATAGATTGAAATAGTTTAAGATTAGATTTTTAGTAAAAAATTCTATAAAATTAACTTTTAGATGAGAGATATAAGAGAATTAAATAGATAATATTATAATCCATCAAAGTCATAATAAATCCTTTCCGATAAATCAATAATTTTTTCCCATATTTTTTTTAATTGGTAGGTTGTATTTAACTAATACATTTTATTTCATTATCCCGTTATAACGTTACTTTTGGCATTAAATAAAATAGCTACAACACGCATTTATATAAGCGCTATGTAAAAAAAGTACTCAAGCACAGCAAGCATTTTGCAGTATCGGCAGAGACTGCAGCAGATGAAATCACATATTATAGTATTCTTTGTCTTAGTAATGTAGCATGTAGTTGTAGATAGCTTTAAAAAACTCCAAATAATACAGAATAAAGCAATGGGAATAATTTGGAAGTATAATAAATAATGTAAATCAATACAGAAAATGCGGAATTAAATATAATGAGTGTTAAATAAAGAATTTTCTATGAGGTTTTAATTTTTATCTACAATTTTTATCAATTTACTACCAACTTTATTGAGTCAAACGATATTACAATAATAACTTCCACACACACCACACAAGACAGAAAGAAAACATTAGACTAAAAAGATTGAACAAATAACTCCTTACATACGATCCGATATAAAGCACTGCCTGCAGGACTGCATGCAGAACCACCAGCAGAATTTTTATTATTCCGACGGTTTGACAATACAGCTGGCGGTTGTGCCTATTAACGATCCGATTTGCAGAGACTGCATGCAGTACTGTAGGCTGTCCTGCAGGTAGTTTTTTATAGCGGATCGTGTGTAAGGCGTTTTAAACACTTTTTTTAAACTTTTTAAAGCAGTGATTCCCAAAGTGGTCCAGGTGAACCCCCAGGGGTCCACGGGAGACTCGATAGGGGTCTACGTTGGTATGAAAAATGGTCTATATAAAATAATATGGTAGAAATGTAGCAGCCAGTCCAGTCCACCGAAACCAGTAAAATTTTGAAAGTGGTCTACGAGAAAAAAAAGTTTTGGGAACCTCTGGTTTAAAGGGATCCAAATGTATAGAGATTTTAGTGAAATTAAAAATGTACATTAACTCCACACAGGAGGCTCTGAAGAAAATAATTTCCTTCAGGGCCTATGTCATCTTTGAAGATGCTGTGAGGAGGGTCTTTTTGAGGAGAGGAATGAGTGAACGTGGGTCTTGAAGAGAGAAGAGGAGGAAACACAGAGGCCGGCAGATCGTTCCACAACTGAGCTGTTGAACACAAGAACGAGTCGTAGAAGTGTACGGTGACATGTTATTTCAATTAAAAACATTTTTTAATGTTTTTCCAAATACCGTCACTGATCGCGTATAAACCCCGCTGACCCCTTCCCCCTCCTAACCACCACCAGCTAACCCTCCACAGGTTGGCAAAGTTCTTCCTCGCTCTCCCTAGCGCGCGTTCGCTCACTTTCTCTTTTTTTCGCTCACACAATGTGCGATCACACAAGATCACACATGTTTGTGTGGACTTCGCCAATTATAATTGCCAGTGGCGACGTGTGAATGAAAAACATTTTTTTTTTGTTTTTAAAAGAAAAAAATATATATCAGAGAGTAAGTACATTTCTTACACCAAATAACCTCAGGAATCGCTGGTTAAAATCTCTCGGGTATGTCCTGTTACACCCAGTATACTTACACATAAACACCATCCAAGACTGAGAACTTAGAATCAATGTACTGGATCCTAAAAATTGTGAAATTCCTCCAATAAGTCCAATTGTTTCATCTTTCAGCTTCAGCTTATGCTTTAAAACTTTTATGATCAATACAGTTCCTGGAACATACGGACACAGTATTATGCATATAAACATTAAAAAATGTTTTTATGAACATGTCAGTCGTCCAATTTATTAGCCGGAAGTCTCTAAATACTAAGTTTTGAGATAATGAAGAGAGCAATATTCAAATGCTCATTATAAATCAAATATTATTTACATGTGACTGTGTTTGACGTATAAAATTATTGCTATAAAATAACACCTGGCCCCCTAGCACACTCGATAAGGATCGATAGGATAATTGTCGGTAACTTTTCATCGTTCCCTAGGACAACCGATGATCGCTAACGTACAAACAATGGTTACGCAAGCAGTAAGGCGATCCGCTCACTGATGCAACTGAAAACTGTCAACTGGCAACTATCTTTGTATGACAATGTGATGGCCCGCGCACTTCACAATCACACAAAACCCCGCTGTCAATGGTAACGTAAGCGGTGACTTGCGACTGTCACTGCTGATTGCCCTGGACGGCCGTTGGTAGTTGCCAGCTGTCAGCTGATTGTTCTTTATCTATGGTTAAACAAGCTTTTTCACCAATCAAGACCAAGAAACAAGCCGGTTTTAGTTTGGTTTCAGTTGCCTTGTCGGCGGAGCGCCTGACTCGCGACTCGCACTGCTGGTTGCTACGATGACAGCTGATTGTTCTTCATCTATGGTTAAACAAGCTGAGATAATTATTGAAATCGTAAAATTGAGTAAGAAGTTTACTTGGAAACCATAGAAACCAGCAAGTTTTAGTTTGGTTTCTGTTTCTTCAGTGAGCGGATCGTCTTAGTCATTGTGAACTGTCACTTATTCATTTGCGTTCTGCAGTCATGCTAGGGAACGATAAGAAGTTACTGAGAGTTAGCCTATCAATCCTTATCGATCGAGTGTGCTAGGAGCCCTGGAGTATTATCGGTTTGGTACATTAGTATGACATTTTGAAATATCTTACTAGTGACCCAGAAAACATCAACATTTTGTTTAATTGATTTAGTGGTGTTTATGATTAAACTGAGGATTATTCCAGATAGAGGATACACTTTTACATATAACTGCGAACTCAACTCGAATTTAGATTTTTTGGAGATGTCTGACTAATCAATTGGAAAATACTAATATAATAAGCGATAATTGTTGAATGAAACACTAGGATATATTGAATCATTTGGCGGGTAGGAGGTATCCCGCCGTAGCTTAATGGTAGAGCTCCTGTCCGGCAAACAGAGGGGTGCGGGTTCGAGTCCCGTCGGCGACATATATCTTTTCTCGGGAGAGGTTTCAATATTGATGAGTGTTTCAGGCTAATAATTATTGCTTATAATAATTGTTACCCTTTGTGCTATGCATAAAAAATCTTGTCTTAAACATTAGTTTATCAATTAAAAAAAATAATCAATATTTGACGAGTTAAAGTATTTTCACCAACAAATGTAGATATAATGTCTCGACGCCACCTAGTGAGAGAGTTAGCACTTACATGCCTTTCTCATATAAAATAAAGTTGGTTGTTTGCAGGTGAAAAAATATAATAAGCGATAATTGTTGAATGAAACACTAGGATATATTGAATCATTTGGCGGGTAGGAGGTATCCCGCCGTAGTTTAATGGTAGAGCTCCTGTCCGGCAAACAGAGGGGTGCGGGTTCGAGTCCCGTCGGCGACATATATCTTTTCTCGGGAGAGGTTTCAATATTGATGAGTGTTTCAGGCTAATAATTATTGCTTATAATAAAATACTTTAAATAGTTCACCGATTACAGTGAAGTGTTCGGTTATATTTACCTATGAAGTGTGTGAGACCTCTGATGGCACTGAACATTCCATACTCAACTTCTGTCCATTGAAATTTGAACCTCAAATACAGGTATAAAAGTGTTATTTCAGCTGAAAATGAAATAAACTCAATCAATCTGAAATCATATAAGACTATGTTTTTGTTATTTTTCATTTTGTTTCATTATTCAATCGTACATATTGTCACACCAAGGAAGGTCTTTTGTTTAGTTTAATAATTGTAGTGTAGTGTAGTTCTGATTTATCACAGGAGATGTCATTCATTTACTAAAGTATCATCTAGTTCAGACTTATCACAAGAGATGTCACTTCGTTCGAGTCTAGCCACGAATGTTTATGGAGATAGCCGAAACCTAGCCATAGAGTCAGACAAGCGCACTAGAGCTCGGCTGATCGATTTGAATGAATTGAGCGATTGAAGAATATTACAATAATTAATGTTGTTCTTTGTGTTTTAACATTATTTTGTTATTTACCTAAACACAGTATGGAATTGACAGAGGAGAGACGAAAGTAGGCTGAATGCTCTAAAAATGAGATCCCATAACCATATATGTGGTAAAATCATGTAAAACCGTGTGAAAAATGTGAAGATCTGCAAAGATTGCAATGCTGATGTGAACTTAGTATTGAGTAAGATTAAGAAAGGGACTCTTAAAAATCTCCAAAACAAAATGTTTAGAAATTGTTACATAGTTAATGCCCAAGAACAATGAAAGGCGTTTAAGGAGAATGTTATATGATGCCAATGTGAATGTGAAAGTCAGGGACTTGGCCGACAAGGCATGATCAAGAGAACTAAATACTTGAGTCGGGTTATGTCAAGAGTCAGAAAAACAGAAGGGTTATATTAAATACGTAAGGTATGAATGTGACTGAAGCAAGGAGTTTGTGCCAAGACCGAGTTGCCTGTCTGTCCTCTCGACCTACTTCTATGGAGATACGGCTGGATGGTTAGTTAGTTAGTTATAATAAGATATTGAATTTCGACAAAAGTTATGTAATTTTGAAAGATAATAAAGTAAAATTAATATTTATAATATGCCTATGCCTATAGGTATTAAAAATATAATGTTTTTTCAGGTAAATCCAAAAAAATTATATTATTTTGAAAATTATATTGAACAGCATTGCCCTAGTAATTTTCAATGTTCGAAGAAGCTAAAATTCGTAAGATTTATGGTACAGACCACCACACCAGTTTATGGTACAGACCAGGGGTTGTTGCGGATGCAGATTTCAGGATTTTTTTAAAGATATTTCAATTTTAAGTACATAAATAAATGAAAATCGATTTAATTTTAATCATATTTTGAGAATCAAACTAAAACAGTTTTTAGGGGGTTTCTCACCAACCTCTTATCTACCCTAATAACGAATATTTTCGATTAAGATTTACGGTTTATTTATTTATTAAGTTGGAGTTTATAATTCGGTACTCGAACCTACGAATTGTGGCTATATATTGGATAAGTTGGCCGAGTTTTCTAACCACTGCGAGTATTTTATTTATATTTTTAATAATATTCGTTATTAGGGTAGATAAGCTAACGGTAGGATGGTGAGAAACCCCCTTAGTCTTAGATACTTATTAGCATTTTAAGTCCAAAGCTTTGTAATGATTTCTTTTTAAATTATTAAATAAAAAAATTGAATTATATTTAATAAATAGTAATACAAAATAAGTCCAGATACTGCTTTTTATTTTTGGCTGCGTTTTTATTTAGTTTTTCAGTTAATATTTAAATCGAAATATTCATCAACCACGCAAAAAAAATTGGATAAACACAGTAAACAATCACTGTAATTGGTTCACAATGGGAATCACATCGATAACTAAAACAAAACCTGTAGGATCTTGTCACCAATGTGTGCTTTCCTATTGGTCAGTTAGCGAATGAACTTTGTTAAGTAGCTTCGTTAGCAAACACGCGCGAGGCTCGCGCCATTCTGGCCCTGCCCACTTTCTTTACATGTACTTACTTGTTGCAGATATGAATCCGCATCCATAAAAGCTCCGCATTAATTGATGCGGATACAGATGTCTGAATTAATGCGAATAATCCGCGTTTGCGGATGCGGATGCGAATATCCGGAACACCCCTAGTACGGACCACCACACCAGTTTATGGTACAGACCACCGCACCAGTTTCATCACTGACCACTCTTACCTATCGATAAATTTTTCCTTCCCTAAATATAATCCACCTAAATAAAATGAACTTACTTGCAAATGTAATGGTTGTTGTAGAAGGGACCAGTACCATCAAAATAACATTTTTCCTTTTATTTCCCTCTCGTTTTTTGAACATGCACTTCAAAGCTTGCAGGGGAAGAGTCAGGTCCCATATTGGAGGGATTTTTCTTGCAACATTAACATCCTTTACCTTCCACAGCGCAAAGATAATTGAGCACAGCTATAAAAAATAATATTATTATTATATGCGGCATCTATTTTTCTTCCCCAACTGACTTCATAGGTTATTACATCTAAATACAGCCATTTTCATTAAATCCACACAATATGCAAAAGAATTCATAATCTACTCTTTCATAGATGGCGGTAGTATAATTATTATACGGAAAAACGTTTTTTACAAGTTACGCTTTGAAATATGAAAAAAAATTAATTGTATGCGCTAGTACACAAGCAAAATGAATATTTGGAGGCTAATGTCGGGCCTCCTGATATAGAGGAGGAAATGCTGTTGGACCTCCATTTGAAGATGTTGCCCCCACATTGGTGACTCCCAATTCATTTCCCAAGTTTATTATTCCGAACAGCACGCGTGGAGATACCACAACCCACCGATATCTCCTCTTTCAACCGGAGGCCCAACTCTTTTTCTCCTCATCACCCGCCTTTTTGCCTCCACAAATATGAATAAAAAAATATATTATTTTTTTATTTATTTACAATTAAACCCGCTAAACTACTCATGTAGTTTGTCAGCAGGGACATAGAGACAACATTTTATACAATTACTTGATACAATTTAAACGGTATAGTTTGGTCAATTAAAAAATCAAACCTTTTGACAAATACAATATTGGAATGAATCACCGATGCGTCGGTCACTATCCTCAGCAACGAGGAGACTTGAAGAAAAGCACCAACAGGGAAAAACCCAAGTACCGCTGCTAACAGGCCCTGTCAATTAAAATTTCAGCTGCTCCCTAAACTCAAGTGATTTTGAAATAAATCAATTTTACTCTAGATTTGAGTTCAGCTCCCAGCTAACCTCCCCTACTGCTCATTATTTTTTTGATCTTTCACTTAAAATCTATTTACATTAATTTGGTGAGTTTTGTTATCTCCAAAACTCTGAACGCCATGCAAAGGCCACAAGGAAAATTATTTCCTTCAGAATTCTATCTTTGGAGGGAATTTTTTTTTATTTATTTTATTTTATGTATTACTATATGTATAGGATGCTGTTTGGAGGGAATTTTGAGGAGAGGAAGGAGTGAGTATGGGTCTTATGGAAAGACTTATGAATACTTAGGAAACACAGATGCTGAGCAGTTAAACTCAAGAACGAATGACAGAAACGGCCCGTTCTTATGTGACAAAAGTCAACAATGTACAAATGTTGGACGCACGTGTGGAGTGTTTCCCGACTATGCGCTGGATCAATGACGCCAGTTCCCTCAAAACATCTTCCATCGAAATACCTACAATAAATAGGATGGGAGTTTACCTCTAGAACAGCTGAAATGCCAAACACTCCAACAAAACCCAGATTCCTCAGTAAGACCGGAGCCAACAAAGAACCAAGGATAGTCGAAGCTGAGATTGCTGCACTGTTGGATCCCATCACCGTTGTGGTGCATCGTCCTGTCTTGTAGCATATCTGCAACGGAAGATTTTGAGAGATAATTATTTATGTACTTACATATATTAGTTGTTTACAAAGACAAAGCTCAAGAGCCAGTTCTCTTAATTGGTGTAGAAACCAAAAAAATGATGTTTTCACCTTTATGTTATACCTTTTTATTATATTTTTGTTTTTATTTAGTTATTCTATTGTTAAACAATGATTAAAATGTAAAATTGTTGTGTGTAAGAGGTGAAATAAATTGAAATAAAAAAAAAAAATAAATAAATAAAAATAAAAAAAGCATCTGTAGTCAGAATCAGAAATCAAGGAAAATAAAACAAATCTATGTTTTTAAACTTACATCTCCAAGGTAGCTAAATGTTGCCATCATCAGTAGGTGATTACTTCCCCCAATGGATAGCGGCAACACTTCCATGTAGATAGCCCAGGCGGTGGACACCTTTGGAAAGGCCTGGAGGACCAGCAGTCCCACCGAAGTGGCCATCATCCCAATGATTGGTATGATGATGACGGGTTTCCTGCGCCCGCTGGAGTCGCTCCATGGTCCAAGGAATAAGAGGACTACGCAGGTTATTACTCCACCAACAAAGTTGCTGACAACGGAGAGAGATGATACTATCTGTTGACTTTGCATCTGCAATTATATTAAGGTGTAAATAATTACCTAATGTATAGATAATAATATTATTATACAGGATATACATAATTAAGAGTTGAGACTACGACGTGATGAAAGCAAAGTCTTTGCCGTTTTAATAATTCTGCATTTGTACCCGAAAAGTCTATGTCCAAAATAGGTACCTTAAATGAGTTAAATACATTCACCATTATTTAATTCAAAATTATCAATTATCTAACTAAATGTGGAGTACTTCCTAATATTAATTCCTGGTGTTCCCTCTGATTAGCAGTACAAATCTGATGATCGGGAGTTTTCAATAATACTTCGGTTCATTGAGAAATTCATTGCGAATCGTGTTTATTATCGTTTCGTATTTACAATGAATAACTAACTAAAGTTCAAAAGGTTTGCTCTCTGTTAATCTGTATCGTTCACTGAAGATGCCCGTCTGTAAATCGGATTTGATCAGCTATCTTCGCAACCATTCGATATTCGATTGTCTCTATCATGTAATACTATCAATGACACCTATCGAGTCAACTTAAAACTACATATAAATACATAAATTCTAACAACATCTGTTAAGAGTATTGAAATTTCAACGAGATCTGTTGAGAGACATTGAAACTATATATATATTTTGTTTTGAAGAGTTTCAATTTTCAATGTACTATCGTTACTTAAATTTTAATTTTTCTGCTACCGGTTTCGACACATCCGTGCCATTCACTAGCAAACTTAAAACTAAACTTAAAATTTAAAACAAGTACAGAAATGAATTAGATGTTATTAGGTGGGGGTAGTGAGAGGGGTGATTTTGGGGGAGGGGGAGAACAGTGGGCGGGGTCAATATCACATAGGAACATAGTCAAAAGGGGAGATTTGCAGGGTGCTATTATTTTGTTAACTAAATTAATTTTTGATTTAATTTTTTTGTTTATTTCTAAAGTTTCTAAAGCGCACAAGTTAAAGTATGAATTTATATTTATAAATTTGGTTTTTTCCTTGTTGAAGCTATGGCCTGTCTCTATTAAATGATTGGAGAATTCAGAATAGTTATTATTTCGTAAACAGAGTTCATGTTCCCTGATTCTAGTTCTAAAATTTCTAGAAGTCATTCCTACGTACTGGGCGTCGCAATCATTACATTCTAAAGTGTATATCCTGTTTTTTTAAAATTTATTAGAAACATCCTTGTTATTAATTAAATTTTTTATTTTAGAATTAGTATAGAAGGCTGGAGAAATGTGATCTGGTAATATGCGGGATATTTTTAAAGATAAGTCGCCTGTAAAAAGAAGTTTTTTATATATTAAGTTTTTACCAGGTTCATTGTTATTATTGCCACTATAAATGTACTTTTTTGTTAAAAATTTTGTTTGTTTCTTATTAACTTAATTAATTATGTCAGGTTTATAACCAAAAAAAATTAACACCCTTTCTCTGCAAGTGTTGGCAGAGAGAACAAGCCGCCAAACCACTTGGTCTTGCCATACACTCCTTGCCTCATTCGCATTCATGCATCGTCTCATACATACTCTTCTATTATTTTGACTCTTGACATGGCCGGACTCAAGTATCTGGTTCACTCCATCGTGCGATGTCTTCCCAGGGCGTCCCCGACTTCTTCACTGTGCACATTTGCGTCATATATTCTTACACTGTTTTCTTCATTCATTCACTCTACATGCCCAAACCATTTGAGCGTCTCTTTCTTAATTTTACTTATTACGCTTATGTCTTCCTTCATCTTATGTCATACATGGTTTTTTCCACACGTACTCCTCACGTATCTCATATCTACGGCATTCGGTCTACTTTCATTCTTCCTCTGCTACTTCCGTGCCTCACTGCCATACAACAAGGCAGGTACCAGCATTCCATTATGGACTGCTATCTTCACTTCATTCACAATTTTTTGATAGCGCCAACCGCGTTCAGTCCTACATTAATGGAGTTACCTGTATCTACCCTTCTTTTAATATCTAGACACGAGAGACTGTAGATCTTCATTGCTGTTAGAAATCAGCACAGCATCATCAACATACAATCAATAAATTAACAATCTAGGGGTAAACAACACTCTTTCTGTGGCTTCCACTAGGAAAACTCTTTGCGAAAATAAGTCCAGTCACAATTTATTCATAGAGTTTAGAGGTAAAAGAAATTTTTAAAACTGTTTGTGTCCTTCTTAAAATAGCATGTAAAATGAACATCGGACCATTGACCTCTCGGGTACAGATGTTCTTGCATGTGATTTTTTTAATGGTGGCGGGAATGGGCATCGCTGCCCCGGGAACCATTTATTGGATTACCAACACGTCTGTTGAGACTGGTTGAGGGAGACCTTTTAACCTCTCCAGCCGGACTCTCTCGACTCATCGCTTTGGACCGCAGTGGGAGGGATGGATTCATATGTCTGTCACTCCTAGAAACACTGGACCCCCAGATTCCTACCCACTTCTCATTCCTTTTTCCTTCTCAGAACTTCCTCTCCTTCCTTTATTTATAAACACCCTACACACAGCATCCCCAAAGATGACATAGGCTCTTGGGGAAATTAGTTTCCTATGTGTGGAGCTAATGTTAAAAAAAAGAATTCTCAATATTAAGGTAGGGACAGACACGAAGCTCAAATAAAAAGATATTGTAATATAAAGTATCTTTTCTACTGACACACTACGTTATAAAAGATTTCTTCCTACAGCAGGAGAGGGGGTCAGTTGAATTCGGAAGCGGTCGAGGGAATATCATTTCTTTGTACTGGATATGTCAATTTGCCGGCGCTCCGTGACACTCCGTGTATTAAAAATGACCCCCTCTCCTGTTTAAGGTGGAGTGGCGGTCGTATAACTTTTCTGATACAGCGCCGGTAGCGGTCACGGAAAATAACGCCGATTAGCGAAGATTCATACCGCGCTTATAACACAATGATCTTTTTACGTCTGGCGGGTCTGTATGGGATTTTATGGCGAGCGCTATTGTGTTATAAGTATCTTTTTGATGTCAGCTGCGTGTCTGTCTCTACCTTTAATGATACAGTTGTTTTTCTTTTATTGAATTAACGAAGATAGATATTCAAGTCAAATTTAGAAGATAGATACAAATATTTATGTAAATTTATTGAATTTATACAATATGAAATGATCATCATCAGACTACATTGCTAACAGCTAAGGTCAAACTAAAGTTTAACTCTATTGTCTATACAACATGGTGAAAGTTCACAAACAAAATCAAGTACTCTAAGATAACCCTACAAGCAAGGGCGTCGCCAGCCGATAGCCCAGGGGGGAGCAAGTTGATATGAAGAATGAGAAAAGTATGAATTGTAGGTAAAGTCGAGAGCACATGAAGCTTTCACTTCTAATACGAGCCTTACATCTACGGCGATTGTAATAAATGATACAGAGTCCAACATGTAAAGCTACACGAGCTCTTGATTGTACAATAAATAAAACTTGTAAATAAGTTAGGTATTACATTTATTAAAAAATTCAATAAAAATAATTTGGGAGTTTGATTTTGAATAAGTATACAGTGTATTTTTTTGTAATTACCAGATTTTAATATAACGATCGACAAAGATTAGGTTAATTAAAACATAATTTTCAGGGGTTTTTTGTAAACTTCTCGACCACTTTATTACGAAAATCTTCCATGAATAAGTTTTCTGTGTACACTCATCGTGGCCAGAACTTTTTTAGAATCTCTAGGGGGGGGCAGCTGTCCCTCCCTGCCCCCCCTTGGCGACGCCCTTGCCTACATGTTTAATATGTATTGTGATTCGTCAATATTTATCTAATATCGTAATATTTATTGTATGTGCAGGCTAGCATATAGATGGATCACCATATGGATCACAGATGTCTAGATTCCTGAATTACGTATCGCGAATCCACGGATCGTGATAAATATTAACGGATCACAATAAATATTGAATGTGTTGCCTATGCATAAACATCCATCGAGATCTGTGGGTTCACAATACGGAATTCAGGAATGAAGACATCCGTAATCCATATTGTAATCCGTCAATACGATGGCCTCCACATTCAATTAATATCACGATATTTGATATATGTTGACAAATCACAATAAATATTGAACATGTAGGGGAGCACTCTGATCTATATTGATGGATCACAATCCATGAATCCATGGATCACAATCCATCAATATGGATTGTGATATGGATCGTGATAAATATTGAATGTGTAGCCTACGCCTAAGGAATACTTTTCCTAATGATGTGCCGGAGACCTACCTCAATAATAGTTCTGTTTGTACCATTGGAGTGAAAGCACTCTTCCTCTGAGTAGCCGAGGTCCACGGTGCACGCCTGGCGGAGGAACAGGTTTTGGAAGGCCATGAAACCCATAGTGAGAGACATTATTGCCCCAAACCATAAAGGTTCCATGGTCACCCCATCCCAGACAGATTTCTTCCTGGTGTATTCGTTCTTACCATTGCTAGAAAACAAATTTTGAGAATAGCCATCGACCTATGAGTATGTTTAATTAAGTACCTACTCTACTGAAGAAATACATAATATCGTAGGGTAATTACTACAACTAGGTAACTCCGAAATTAGTGTCCACAGGAAAACGAAAGTAACCATATATAAGACCATTGTCAGAACAGTATTGGCATATGGATATGAGGCGCTGACATTGACGGCAAAGATGGCTGAAATGCTGGATACTTTTGAAAGAAAAGTGTTAAGAAGAATATGTGGACCCGTGAAAGAATGGGAACAGTGGCGCATCCGGCACAACAAAGAACTGTATGATATATATCAGGCCCCCAATATTTCAGCCCATATGAGACTCCTCAGGTTGAGATGGGCTGGACATGTACAGAGAATGCCAGACACACGCGTCCCTAAAAGAATTATGGCTGGACACCCAGGGGGAAAGAGAAGAGTGGGAAGACCCAGACTAAGTTGGGAAGACGAAGTAAGAGGGGATGCAGCACAGCTTCTCCAGATAACAAACTGGAAGTCAGCCGCTGAGGACAGGAGGAGTTGGAGGCGAATGTTGCGGGAAGCCAAAGCTCGATATGGGCTGTAGCACCATCGAAGAAGAAGAAGAAGGTAACTCCGAAATCAGCATTTTTGAGTTACACACTAAAAGCGTAATTTTATTTCTTCTCACATAGAAACAGAAGAGTCGTAACGATTTGTTATCAATTTATTAGCATCAAGTTATTTGAATATGTTTTTTGTGGATAACTTTAAAAAACGGTATTGTTTAATTTTATAATTAGAACTAGAGTAAATTAGTAACTGGAGTTACCACTAGTGTTATTCCATGTTTCAATTAGGTAACTAGACTTAGCTGGTTGTAGCATTCAAATTTGTGGAATTGCTTAAGGGCCGGTAGTACCCGCCCAAAAAGAATAAGAAGGAGAGATACGACAATACGAATGTCGGAGCGAGCACGCCAATATTAAAAACGTAAAAATTCGAACGATAATTGGGAAAATGTTAAATAAAACACAACTCGTTTACAATAGAGCCCATCCAAGAGCCAAGTTCCCGCCTCTTTTTGGGAGAGATTTAAAAATACTTGAGAAGATTTTTTGGGAAGGTTGGAGAAGGTATTATTTGAGAGTTGTTTTTTACAGATTGATTTAGTAAAGTCCTGTAAAAAAGAATTAACACCTTTCTTACGCATTGTTTATTATAATAACAAGAAAATTTAAAATCATTTTCAATTCTAAATTCGTTCAATGGTGCCCATTGATTCATCCTGAAAAAGTGAGGTTGATTTTTATGTGAAAAATTATTATTTTTATAAAGTGAGAAGTAATAAATAAAGCTTTTTTTTCTTACACGGTTTTAACAGTCAGCCCCACATTTTCTTCGGGAACATGAGACTCTGCCATGTTTGTGTACCTATTTTTAACACAATGATAAATTTATAACTTATAAAGCATTCAAATGACAAAGTTTTTTTCACAAACTTATCCGACTGGTCGCTTGAGCGCAATATTTTTATCAAACATGTTTTTCTTATCTAGAGCTTTGCAAAGAGTGAAATCTCTGTTTTTGTTTAAACTATTAAAATGCTTCTGGATCTTATTAAAATTTAGACGTGTCTGTATTTTAATACCTTCACATATTTGATAAGAAACACAATCAGTCGCCTAATTTTGCCAAATAAAGTAAAATTCTGTATCATCTATGCATTCTGTATATTTACGTATTATTTTTTGTGATATGATTTGAGATTTTCACGCCCAAAACAATTTTATAGTAATTTATTTTTGGGTTATTGTGCCATGTTGCGCTACCTCTTCTTCAATCAATGTTTCGGACAGCAATACAGTATCCACCATCAGGGCAGATGTGTAATCTTACATTATTGGCTTACCGTTTTTTGCGACGACAATGTAAACTCAAGTTAGGTTTCATAGTTGTACTAGGAAAACATATCCGTTTAGTACGACTCTGTTTTAAGTGACAAACTGCTTAAGGTGGCCTATTAACTTGCGTTGTTTTGTCTTCAATTGTTTTTCAATTGAAGACAAAAGTGCTATATTACACCATTTAGAAGTCGGTTAATCAAATGTAACCCTCGCAAAGCAGTTCAGCGTAATTTGTATTAATGTTTTATTTACCTAAAAAGACAATTACATATTTCATAACAATAATTACAATAACATTAATAAGTAGCAGTAATGTAGTAATAAAACCCAGCTTAAATTATTCGGCCGTTTTGTGCGTCGTCCGGTTAGTACGACAAAGTACCGCCGGTCCCTTGAGAATCGTTATATCCGAATCCTACTGTAGATACATTTTCAATGAAGTTTCCCAAAGACTATTATATATATGTATACTTATTATGGTCAAACAAAACAAGAAAAAATAATGACAGATAAACTTTAACGTATACATACAGATTCATTTATTTGAAACTTGAAATTTTCTCTATGAGAAATTAGGTTTTCCTTCAATTATTTTAGTTTTATGTCAGTCAAGTACAGAATTAGTTCGATTAAATTTATAATACTATACAAAAGCAAGAAGAATAGTATGAAATAAATACACAATAAGGATAAGCACTTAGCAATAAAAATACGAAAAAAATGATCCGACGATTCCGACATAATATATTTTTTAAACCTCTATGCGTATGGGAAACATGACATAAAAATTAATAATATGAAGTGCACTTGGTATATTTGCTTTCCCTAAATTATTGAAAAATTACAAAACATGTAGGAAGGTAAGGTAGGTAGTGCATTGGTGAATTTTACTCGTCAACATTTGGAATCTTCTTCTTCTACATATCTTTAAACATATGCTTCCCTCAAATGTCTCCTGATTATTGACAAATATAAACAATCAAAATGGTTTTAACAAATTGGCATCTTTCCAAATTTGACAGCTAGCCTTACAGTACGACGATTTGATTTCAAAAATGAGATTTTTCCTCGGTAACCTGTGTTTTATGCACTTGGTAGATTTTAGTTGCGAGTACGTATTAATCTTTTGGAGATTCTTGAACCAATTGCTGTACTCTCAGAGTCTCTTTCTTGGTTATGTGAATGACCGTGCAGTAGCACAAGATCTGTATGAAAGCCCCTGCAATGCTGATGAACATGAAACAGCTGGGAAACCAGGACAATGTTCTGGAATACACGTAGTTACTAAATGGCATTACCAAGAAGAAGATGAACATATCCATTATTGTTATAACCATGTAGATTTTTCCTAGAAAAATAAAATATAATTTGGCACATCATTCATTATACAGGTGGGGCAGAGCAATTTGCAATTTGCTGATGCAATGGTTGCTGTGCGGAGGGTGGGGATAGACATATTCGAGAGGGCGGGGCTTGAAGTTTTATCTCCGCTTGCTCTTTAAAAAATACATTGAAACACTTAGTTGAACACTTAGGTGCTCCGCTCACCGAAGAAACTGAAACCAAACTAAAACTGGCTGGTTGCTATGGTTTCCAACCAAACATCTATCACGGCACTACTCAATTTTACGATTTCAGTAACTATCTCAGCTTATTTAACCATAGACGAAGAACAATCAGCTGTCATCGCAGTCATATGTCGCCGTCAAATTGGCGCTGGCGACTATAAAACAAAAAAAAAACTAGAAAACTGACAAAAAAACTGGCACAACCATGACAAACGGGCAAACTGGCAATGGCGGGCTATGGCAACCAGCACGGCGATTTGCGATTCACTGCTTGTGTTGCCATTGACAACAGGTTTTTGAGAAATTGTGTAGTGTGTTAATCATTGGTATCACATTGACGGTGACCAGAATGTTCAGTGGAAACTTTTTATGTGTATGAATATTGAGTACAAACTTTTCATCGGATGTTAATTCCTCACATGATAATTCATCATGTCTCAAAGCGTCAAAAACTGATAATTGGGGTTTTTAACCGTAGGTTAGGTTAGGTTAGGTTAATGTGAGTTATGATGTGATGATTTATCATGTGAGGAAGTATCGTGTCTAAATAAATTAACTATGGGAATTCAGACGCTGAGATCTCATAGTCCGATTAGACATGGATCCCACATTGACATACACAGGAGAGCGAGTTGAGTTGAAAACTTTTTTTTTCAGTTGCCGGTGAGCGGAAGCACTTGACGGCGCTAAAATAGGCAAATTTAAGGACTTTTGAAGGGTTCTTACTTCTATCAGAAGTAACTTCAGTAAAAAGTCAATGCGTAGGGACATGCCAGTGGTTGATATCTATATTACATTAAAAAATAATTGCACTAGTGTCAAAATCCAGAGAGAAAAAGGGAGAATACGTTTGTATGGACTCAACGCCTCTTATTAGGTTTTTTAATCCAAATAATATTTGTAATTACCTTGTTCGTCCTGTTGAATATTTTTATTTATTATTGGTCTCTCAACTGTCATTGGTCCACTGCTTAGTATTCCAAAAAGTGTAACTGCAAAATAACAATTATTTATGAATATGTAAATACCTTGGTGAGTGAATGGTGAATAAATACAGCATCGTTTCCAGCACAGTTCTGAGACTTGTTTAATTAATCCAGGCACAAAAGTACCGGGAATAATTCATGTAGAAGCCAATTTTGGCTCAGTCGTAGAGGAAGGTGTCCTTAACAACATACTAAAAGTACCGGTGGGTCGGGGTGGAGCTAAGGGTGAGGGGGCTCTAAAGGTCCCTTTTTTTCAATTTTTCGTTAATAACTCGAAAACTACTGCCTCTACCAAAAAAATGCACACATTTTAAATTATCTACATAAAATTCTCTACAAAAAAGGTTCTATACACTTTTTTGCCAGGATCAATGCTTAAGGTGATATGGAGGGGGGAAAAGTAAAATAAAAATAAAAAACAGTTTTTGGAGGATCAGGAGGAGAGGATCAGTTGGGGAGGATGTGGACTTGATAGTTCTCCTCATTGGATTGGCACCACTATCGATCAATTTGTACTTCATGAAGCCAGGCCCCGGGAATGTGGAGACCAAATTATTTTCGGTGTGACAACTTCAACAGCTTCCAATCGCGGTGAGTTTTTTGGTCTTCGTTGCCTGGACTAAATAATAAAGGTGTAAATACGTACTGGCAAACAGCATCCAAGATTCAGTGATAAACATGAAGATAATGGCGTCAGTGAGTTCAGAAATTGCTCCAATAACTCCAATCACTTCATCGCGGAACTTTAGTTTCTCTTTCAGAATTTTGACGATCATCATAATTCCTTAAAACAATATTATTAAAAGATATATTATAAGTTACAAGATTTGAATAAAGTCGATCCCCTTTCTTAGTAGACACAAAATTAAAACATAATTACCGATTGCATGAACAACCTGTCTTATGGATATGAGAGTTCCGTATTCTGAAGCAGTCCAAGAAAATGTGTTCCTCAAGTAAAGATATCTGATGGCAACTTCGTCTGAAATGTATAATAATATTTATTTCTCTGTATTTGAAAACTTTGTGCATTTATTTTTCCTGCAGCAGAGTTGATGTATTCTTCGGCTATATCTAGCCGAAGAATACTTGCCTATCTGCCTCCGATTACATTACCTGTGAAGGTGGTCAAAAAGGGATCTAGCAAGTAAAATATGGTTGTGTTTTTACTCAAGTTTCCCTTCAAGGAAAGCATCAGAAACAAAGCTGGTTTTGTTTGGAAAGAAAATAAATTAATTTCTCTAATATATATTAAAACCACACATTTATTTTTATTTTTATAGTGAATACCTCACAAGAGTCCCAACTGCTTCAGTCTGGAGCCAGTGAGACTATGGCATCCCCAATTGGGGTATGTTATGAGGCTGAAGGTAAGTGGGGACGGGAAGGAGACGAGGAAGAGGAAGGTGGGGAAGTACCTGGCTATTCAGATCTAGTCACTAAACACTGCTAAAGCCATTTCAAGCAACGTTTCAATTCTGAATGGTGGTCTTACACCAAGGCGATACTAAGAGTATCTTCCACTCTGGAACGTGCCGCAAATATACTATATATTATTTTAAATAATAATTTGTGAAATAACACAAATCAATTAAATAAAATTTATTTGCTTATTTATCACACATCATATACAATCAAACTAAGTAAGTACCTAAGTACTTAACATTTATAAGTCATTTTCTCTTTAGAAGAACGTCATGGCACCTATAATGTGAGCTAATAATATCAGGTTTAGTACTTGACACATAGGTAATTTTTTGTAATATTGTTGTCAACTTACTGGCAGCGATTAATGTGTTAGTCGTTGGAATGAACAACATAACCATAAGAATTTGTCTTTTATAGCCTTCTCTTTTCTTGAATAAACACTTGAAACCCTTCAATGGCAGTGTAATATCTAAAATACTTGGAATCTTCTTGGTCACATTGAAATCCTTCACTTTCAAGTAGACGTACAGGAACGAAGTTAACTGTAAAATAAATTAACAAATATTGTAAAAATTACCTACATCAGTCAGAAAATTTTTGTGAATTCCAAAACATTGCTGTAAAGCAGAAATTATAACAAAATACATATTTAGTGTTAGCTGAAACAAATATATTATGCTACCTGCAAAAGAAATGATATCGTTGCGATTCCCTCAAATCCCAGCGCATTGTAAATAATTGGAGCAAAGTATGATCCAATAACAATTGATACATGCATCGCTGTACCATTTCGCCCCATTACCACAGTTGCATTTCTCAATGTTTTGTAACAAACCTGAAAGAAGTAAGAATTTTGAACACTCAGTAATTGATTCTTTAATCAACTGAATTAAATTTTTTGGAAAATTATGGTTTCTTTTCTTAAAAAATATGTTACCTACATCACCTAAATAACTATAAGCCGACAATCCAAGCAAAGGAATACTTCCCAAAGCCATAGGAATGCTTTTCATATAAATGACCCATATGACAGGCAGTTGGGGCAATGCCAGCACGATCAATGTAGTCACGGATGACACCGCAGTGCCGCCGATGGACAGCAGCATCAGGGGTTTTCTCCTTCCACTGGCGTCGCTCCATGGACCAAGAAAGATGACTAAGAGGATCATTATCGAACCAGAGACTAAACCACTGGTCACAGATGCAGCTGAAACAATTTGTTGGGCTGCAATCTGAAAGTTTACACTTTATTCATAAAGAAGAACATTGATAATCAACATTTACTAAGTTATCTCTCTATGATAACTGAACTTATTACACATTTTTTTAAAAACAAAACAGATAGAATAAAACAGAAAATTTTTTAACTGCACAGATATATTTTTTTTTTGCTGCAACGTAATGGAACCAAAAACTGTCCTAAAGTCAAGTCAAGTGTATCTACCATCAGACTATGAAAGTTAATAAGCATTAGAATTAAAGCGATGCCCATGTCATGTAAAATTCGAGATCAGGCCGCAAACAATAATACTCCTTAGGTAGATAGGTTTAACGCAAGCCA
Organism: Limnephilus auricula; assembly: GCA_951813805.1. Taxonomy (NCBI): domain Eukaryota; kingdom Metazoa; phylum Arthropoda; class Insecta; order Trichoptera; family Limnephilidae; genus Limnephilus; species Limnephilus auricula. The sequence goes on from OX638403.1 coordinate 2,872,724, forward strand.
CTTGTTTTAATTTATTAAAAAAAAAAAACACGTTGCCAAAAAGAGTGTTTTATTTAATTTTGTGAAGCTCAGGCACAAATATTTAAATGTTTATGATCATTTTCTAAAGCATTTAATATTCTACATTATACAATGAAACCATTACCAAAAAGGGTTTTATAAGTAGGAGTTTTGAACTAAAGCAGTTTTATATACAGGGTGTAACAGGACGTACCCGAGAGATTTTACCCAGCGATTCCTAAGCTTATTTGGAGTAAACATCTACATGTCATTTTGCTGTACGGTGACATTTTTTTGCAATTAAAAACATTTTTTAAATTTTTTTCCACACCCCATTGGTGATTGCTTATAAACCCCACTGACCTATTCCCCCTATCCGCAAGCCAACCCCCCGCAGATGTTTTTCAATCACACCGTGGCGATGTGTGATTGAAAAACATTTTTTTTGTTTTTAATAGAAAAAAAATATCATCGGAGAGCAAAACGACATGTACATTTCTTACATCAAATAATCTCAGGAATCGTTGGTTAAAATCTCTCGGTATGTCCTGTTACTGTATAGACCTGTATAGGCCTTATATCTGGACTTAAAGAATAATAAAAAAATATTTTTTTATTACAAAGCAAATATGTGTTCCACTGGTAGTATAAGCATCAAAAATATTTCTAAGCGATCTAATTAAGCTAGTGACACATTCAGCGTTAAAAGCGCTATCGTTTACGAGCGCAGCCTATGCCGATTATATGTTGTACATTGTACCGACACACTACGCTATAAAAGATTTTTCCTATAGCGGAGACGGGGTCAGTTTAATTAGGGAGCTGCCGTGGAGTATCTTGGCTGTCAAAGGGAACGTGGAACTGAGTTGGTAGCTCCGTAATTAAAATAACTCCTCTCCTGTTTATGGCGGTGAGGGGGTCGTATAACTTTTCAAATATAGCGTGAGCAGCTGTTACGGATATAACATTGCCACGCCCCACGCTTAAAACGCGTCATCTTTTTAGGTGTGGTAGGTCTGTATGGGATTGTATAGCGAGTGATATTGTATTATAAATGATCTTTTATATTTATAGCTGAGTCTGTCGGATCCATTACTTAGCCGTGCTTCACCATAAGAAAAAAATCTGATTTTATGAAAGTTGAAAACTGATAAACATAACTTTATTCACAACAAAAAAATTAATTCCAGTATTTCTAAGCAGCAAAATATCTGTTGTGTATTGATATTGTCTTTTCTATTTACCTGGTCACAGATTGATAGTGGTATGTATTTCATCTTTGCCAATTAAAATTCTTTGCCAACCATCGGTCTTGTCTAGCAGAAACATCAATCTAGTGTCAGGCCGAGTTCAAACGGGGCCATGGCCGCAAACCTCACACCGATCCGGTGCATAAAATTCCGTACTCACCGCTTAACCGGGTGAACGCTCCCATAGAAAATATATTAATTTCACCATTATACCCTGTGTAGTTTTGTATATTGTGTTCGTATGAACTTGGCCTTAGTGTTTGAATTAATTCATTTCCAAAGGAAATTAATATTTACCTCTATTGTTCCATTCAGTGACCCCGCCACGTAGCAGACATCTTCTGAATATCCCAAGTCTACAAGACAAGCTCTTTGGATGTACAAGTTCTTAAATATAACTATGTCAAATCCCAGAGACACGAATATTCCAAACCACATGGGCTCCAAAGTAATGTCAGACCAAAAGGTAGACTTTCTATCTTTTTCCGGTTCATCGTTACTTCTGAAATGATTAGGTTATATTGTAAATAAGTGTCCACAAGTATATTTCTCAATGCTTATTGCAAAGCAGTGACACAATTTTTGTTTTTTCACAATAAACATCATGAATCAAGATGATATATCAAAAGAACTTTTCAGAATAAAAAGTTCTGTATTTAAACTGAATTTAAAATAGCTAGTTTAAATTGAATAGCATATAATATATATTTATCTGCAATCTGAAAGGATTCTAAGCAAGCCCAACTTAAAGTAAAATTTGTAGGCAATTTCAATAGAGGGCATCAACAACCTCGAAGAGTAAATCGGAGTCTACACACTTTGTGGATAGTTAAGTCGGGGCCACAATGTTTTTACTTTCCGTGGCCCATGGAAAACAACAAACGTTGTGGCCCTGCCCCATGTATATTTTGTATACATATATTATTTATATGTATTATACAGAAATACACAGTTGGAGCCCTTACAAGGAGATTGGTGTACAATATTCTTATATAAACATTTAACGGTAATGCCTTTCCAGCCATTTGTAGGACCGTCGTAAAGGGTAGAACCACCCTTCCTGACCAAAGTGTGTTAATGGAGCATTAACTGATTGTTAAAATTGCATTATAACAATAAATATCACTTGCTAACATCACTGCTTTTAAAAATGTTTATAAAATATGAAAAACTCAGGGTTTTGCATTTAATGTAGGTATATTTATTTTAATATGTTAAGAAAAATAATTGATTCTTTTTTTAAATATCCGGTTAATAGATATGTGTTTGAAAAGTTCACATGAAAATTCTGCAGCAGTTTACATTTTATTATCTGTTAAAGCAGCCGTTTGCTCCACAAAGTGTTTATCTTCCATGACTCTCCACTTTAACGACGCGCTTGGTACTGGCTCGAACTACATGAAGAGTTTATAATCTAAAATAACTATTTGCATAATTTATAAGGGATTTTAATATCTTGTTACCGCATTCCAAGGACACCATCTCGTCAGCTCGTGGTGAGATGATTTATGAACACTAAGGTCATGAATAAAGTACGGAATTAGATAGTGTATTAAAACCAAAGAACTTCTGGACACCATCAATAACACTTTCTCAAAGAAATTATAATAAGATGTGTCAATATGAAGAAAAAAAAGACCAAAGCAAGTCAAAACAGTTTTCAAATTTTGATTTTTCTTGAGGAACAAATTTCATTGCATCTCCTAGATTAGTTTTGTCAGTTCTAAATATTTTTTCTCAGGTTTATTCTTCAATAACTACTTCATTATATTATCATCGTCTAGGTAAAATCTTTTTTTAACTCTATACAGGAGGCCCTGAGGAAAATAATTCCCCTGAGGGCCAATGTTATCTTTGGGATGCTGTGTGGAGGGTCTTTTGAGGAAAGGAAGGAGAGGAAGTTCTGGGAAGGAAACAGGTATGGGGGTTGATGGACGTATGCATAAATCCCTACTACGGCGAGTCCTGCTGGAGAAGTCAAAAGGTCTTCCTCAATCTCCCGATCCGGCTGGTGGGTAGATGCATCCACAGGCAAGACTCGGACAAACCTTACCCCATGAACCCGGGCACCCCTGCTAAGTTACCAAACTTGACGAACCTCTAGGGGTGATTGTTATCCAAAAAATGGTTCCCATGGCGGCGATACCCGTACCCGCCTTCTAAATTTGTTTTCTCAATAAAATACAGATTTAGTTCAAAATGAGCTTTTAAAGGAAGAGTAGTAGTACCTACCTATAAAATAAATACAAGATTAGGTAAGTACAAACTTTATTTTTTTTTTTTAAATACCACGGAGTATTGATGATACCAAAATATATATTCGACTACCGAGGTGCAAGCAACATTCATTTTGCGTTTAGTAATAAAAGTTTATTAATATTATTTTTTTACAACAACTATGTGTGTATTAGAAATATGATATGTCATAAGTCATAAGACTCATAACTCATAACATAAGTCATAACAAAGACATTTCATAAGTGCGCAGTGGCTTGATTACTACAAAACATGTTTGTGCATCTTTTGGTCATTCCTGTCCCAAGCGCCGTTCTCTCAGAGCCTCTTTCTTAGTAAGATAAATGACTGCGCAGTAGCACGCGATCTGTGTGGCAGCCCCTGTCGCGGATATTAACATGAAACAGCCGGGAAACCAGGACAGTGTTTTGGAATAGACATAGTTACTAAATGGCAGAAATGAAGCGAAAATTAACATATCCAATGTTGAAATAAGACTGTAGATTTTCCCTAGAAACAAATTACAAATTATTCATCACACATATTTACATCAGTTGAAATTTCTAAAATTTGATAACTTGAATGAAGAGTCAAACCACACAATAAATTTTTTTGTTATTTTACATTTTATCGGTTAAGACAAAGGTTCCCAAAGTAGGTACCGCAGTATCCTGGGGTGCCATGGAGAGAGATCAGGGGTGCTAGCATGGTCAACCGATATAAAGCTACCGACCGATTGTCGGTAACTTTTCATCGTTCCCTAGGACAACTGCAGATCGCAAACGAATAGGTGACAGTTCACTATGACTAAGTGTCCTTAATATATTCGATATCAACTGTCGTGTGTACGTTAGCGATCTGTAGTTGTCCTAGGGAACGATGAGAAGTTATCGACGATCGGTCGGTAACTTCTCGTGTGGTGTTTTGTTTCCCCCTTCTTCTTGAGCTAACATTTCAAGCTTCTTAGTTCAAAGCACATTAAGGAGATTGTCAAAAGAATTCATATTCTACTCTTTCATAGATGGCACGTATAGATTGCATAGATTTCATAGATTTAATTTTTACTTATAAACGCTTTTTCAAAAGGTCCCGGAGTGGTCCAGAGAATGGAAGTATGAAAGAGATAAAATCGAAAGATGGAAAAATGTTGACGAATGAGGAAGAAATAAAAGAGAGATGGATGAAATATTTTGAGGAAATCTTTGAAAGCAACCCGGGTGATAATGATTGCAGCGGTGAATCGGGTATGAGCGATGACGGAGTGAATGTTGACAAAATCAGCATGGATGAAATAAGAAAGTCGATTAAATGTATGAAGAATGGTAAGGATGTTGGTTTCGATAATATTGCTGCCGAATACTTTAAAGGAGATAACCATATTATTCTCACATGGTTATGCAAACTTTTTAACCAGTGTTTAAAGGAGGGTTACACGCCATTAGATTGGAGAAGGGCTGTAATCATGCCGTTATACAAAGTCAAAGGGTCACGAATGAAATGTAGGAACCACAGGGCTATTAGCCTGCTAAGTTCAGTAGGCAAGCTGTATGGTAGAATATTGATTGAAAGGGTAGAATTAAAATAAATGATAAAATATGGGATGTGCAAGGTGCGTTTATGAGCAGAAGGGGGTGCATGGACCAGATTTTCTCATTGAGAAGTTTCTGGCAAAAAACCAGAAACTCTTTTGTGCCTTTGTAGATCTACAAAAAGCATACGACCGAGTCGACAGGAAAAAGCTATGGAAGGTGTTGTCCAAGTATGGAGTGAATACAAATCTTATACAGGCAATTGCGGCTCTATATGAGGGAAGCGTTGCATGTGTGAGAGTGAACGGTAGTTTTACGGGGTGGTTTGACATCACAAAAGGTGTTAAGCAAAGCTGCGTAATGTCACCGTGGTTATTCAATCTATACATGGATAATTGTATGCAAGAATTGAAAGAGGTAGGGTTAGGCGCGAAATTGAGTAATCTGAAAGTATGTTGCCTGTTGTATGCTGATGATGCGGTGCTGATTTCTAACAGTATGGAAGATCTGCAGTCGCTCGTGTCTAGAATGAACGAAGTATGTATGAAGAATGAGTTAATGATGAATATAAGTAAGTCTAAAGTCATGTTGTTTGAAAGAGAGAGTCCGAAAACGGTGTGCAATATAGTTGTGAATGATGAATACTTGGAGCAGGTGGATGAGTTTGTGTATTTGGGTAGTATGTTTACGAGAGATGGGAAGGCTGATAGAGACATTGAAAGGAGGGTAAATGCAGGTAACTCCATTAATGGAGGACTAAATGCCGTTGGCGCTAACAAAAAGCTGTCCAAAGAAGCGAAGTTAGCAGTCCACAATGGAGTGCTTGTACCTATCCTGATGTATGGCAGTGAGGCATGGAACTGGCAGAGGAAGGATGAAAGTAGACTGAATGCTGTTGAAATGAGATCCCTGAGGCGCATGTGTGGTAAAACCATGTATAATCGTGTAAGAAATGTGGAGATTCGAAAAGAATGCAAGGCTGATGTAAGCGTAATGAGTAAAATTAAGAAAGGAACCCTCAGATGGTTTGGGCATGTAGAGCGAATGAACAAAGAAAGGAGCGTAAGGAGAATATACGATGCAAGTGTTAATGGTATAAGAAGTAGGGGACGTCTGAGAAAGATATGGCACGATCAAGTGAATCAGATACTTGAGTCGGGCCATGTCAAGAGTCAGAAAAATAGAAGAGAATGTATGAGACGATGTATGAATGTGAATAAGGCAAAGAGTGTGTGCCAAGACCGAGGTGTTTGGCGGTCCGTCCTCTCTGCCTACCCCTGCGGAGAAACGGCGTGATGGTTAGTTAGTTAGTTAGTTAGTTACAAGTTATGCTTCGAAATATTAAGAAATAATTATTGTTCGCCATAGTACACAAGCAATATAAATATTAATAAATACTTTTGTCAATTAAAAAACTGTAATCTTTCAAGAAAGGCTAACAAATTCAATATTTCATCGGTGATTTAGGGGGTTTCTCACCATCCTCCCAGTAGCTTATCTACCCTAATAACGAATATTTTCGATTTACGATTTACGGTTTATTTAATTATTAAGTTGGAGTTTATAATTCGGTACTCGAACCTACGAATAGTGGCTATATATTGGATAAGTTGGCCGAATTTTCTAACCACTGCGAGTATTTTATTTTTATTTTTAATAATATTCGTTATTAGGGTAGATAAGCTAACGGGAGGATGGTGAGAAACCCCCTTAATCCAATATTGTATTTGTTAGCCTTTCTTGAAAGATTTTTAATTGACAAAACTATTTATTAATATTCGTATTGCTTGTGTACTTCCGAGAACACTAAATTATTTTTAATATTTCAAAGCATAACTTCTAAAAAAGTTTATAAGTAAAAATACTATACGCGCGCCATCTACGAAAGCGTAAATATGAATTCTTTTGACATTCACCTTAAGTATCTAAAAGTCAAATTACATTAATTATATCATTTCTAGAGTTTATCTGCATTAGATTATGAGTATGAGTAATTACCTTGTTCATCTTGTTGAATATGTTTATTAATTATAGGTCTCTCAACTGTCATCGGTGCACTGCTTAGTATTCCAAAAAGAGAAACTGTAAATATATTTTTTTAATGAATGTGGGTTAATGAATATAGATAGCATTGTTTTTACTGTCCTGGTGATACTTGTATACTCATAAAGCTGTAGATACGTACTGACAAACAGCATCCAAGATTGAGTTATGAACAAGAAGATAAGAATGTCAGAGAGTTCAGAAATTGCTCCAATAACCCCAATCCATTCATCACGCATCTTCAGTTTCTCCTTCATTATTTTAACAATCATCATAATTCCTTAAAAAAATATTATAAACTTAAGTATCTATATTTTCAATAACAATAAGTTTTATCCCCTTTCCTAGTAGATACAGGGGGTTTCTCACCATCCTCCTAATGCATATTAATGCTTATCCATACTAAAATTAATATTATTAAAAATAAAATACTCACAATAGTTAGAAAATTCGGCCAACTTATCCAATATATAGCCACTAGTAGGTTCAAGTACCGAATAATAAACTCCGAAATAAATCGAAAATAAACTTTGTGGCATGGATAAGCTATTAGGAGGATGGTGAGAAACCCCCACAATATTATATAAAAATTAATAATTACCGATTACGTTAATAATTAGCCTTACAGATAAGAGCTTTCCATAGTCTGAAGCTGTCCAAGAAAATGCATTCCTCAAGTAAAGATATCTGATGGCAACTTCATCTGAAATTTTATGATATGTGTGTTTGATATTGAATGTCAATAGACGACATGATATTATTTTTTCTAGACCCGAGTTATAATTATAGACATCAAATTTTTCCCACAACAAAGCTAGATTGTTCAACCAGATATCCCTTGTAGAAATTTACCAACCCGTCTGGGAAGTTTGGGGTGTTTATTTTGGATATTGAATGGTTTTGAAGAGACTCGTGTTGCAGGAGGGAGTAAACACAGAGGCCAGCAAGAATGCTTGCTATCGAGCAAAGATTTTTTGCAAACTATTTTGTAAACTTACTGGCGGAAATAAACGTGGTGGCAGTTGGAATGATCATCATGGTCATAATAATTTCTCTTTTATATCCTTCTCTTTTCTTAAACATACACTTAAAACCCTTCAGTGGCAATGTAATATCTACAATACTTGGAATCTTCTCGCTTACATTGAAATCCTTCACTTTGAAGTACACATACAGGAAAGAAGTTAACTGTAAAATGAATAAACATTATTGCATAAACAGTGGCGTAACTATACCATCTGAGGCCCGTGGCAAATTCATTGGATGGGGCCCCCTTAGTAAAAATCGTCTCATAATTGAATTTTAAGAAGTTACCCATTAGTACTACTAATATTGTGTGCATTTTTGTAAAATATCAAATAAATTTTATTTTTAAAAGCATAGATATTACATATTTATAATGTTATTATATTTTGTTTTGAAGAGTTGTAATTTTCAATGTACTATCGTTACTTAAATTTTATTTTTTCTGCTACCGTTTTCGACACATCCGTACCATTCACTAGCAACTTAAAATACAAAAAAAAGTTATTTATTTAATTTATAATTTTTACTTAATTTAGTTAAAAATGTTAGGTTACTTCTGAGCCAAGTTGGGGCCCCGCCCCCCGCGGGGCCTGTGGCATTTTGCCAGCCCTGCCACCCTATAGTAACGCAGATGATACCCGGTGGTGCAGAAATAGATTTTACTAAAATGTTGCTGTCACTGTTGCTCTTACTCCACCGGATATTGAGCGAAAGGGACAATGCACTGACACCTAACTAAAATGGAGGTTTTGTATTCCCCACTTTTCTCCTCCAAAAGTGGACTGATTTTCAATTTTTTTTACCAACTACATAAGAAAAAACTATTCTATGTCTGTACGTTTTGCTTTTTTTAAAAAAACATTGTCTGGTTTGTATACTGAACATCTTTTGACGGCGTTTAAACCAATCAATTTTATTGATTTTTGGAAGGTCATAACTTCTATAAAAAGTCACTTATCAAAAAAAAACAAAAAGTACCGACACGCTAGTAGTTGATATCTATTTTATGCAAAAACAACATTTTCTCTAGGGTTAAAATCCAGAGAGATAAATAGGGAATACGTTTGTATGGAAAAATCACCGCCGGGTATCCTCTTAAAGGTCCTTCATTAGTAAACGCTTTGATGAATTCCAATAGATGGCAGTAATGTAGAAATTATCACCAATATACAATAGTGTAAAATTCTTTATTTTACCACCTGCAAAAGAAATGATAATGTGGCGATGCTCTCAAATCCAAGTGCTGTATTAACAATCGGACCAAAATACGATCCGAACACAAAAGAGATGTTCATTGCTGCAGCATTTCGCCCCATTACTACAGTTGCATTTCTTAGTGTTTTGTAACAAACCTGAAATAATTAAATGAGGAAGTAATTAGTAAATAATTTGATCCTTTAATCTGCCGAATGAAATGATGCAATAAAGTTGTTACCTACATCACCTAAATAGCTAAAAGCCGACAAGTCAAGCAAAGTCATACTTCCTAGAGATATCGGAATCGTTTTCATGTAGATAACCCATAGGACGGGCAGTTGGGGCAAAGCCAGCACGATCAATGTAGTCACAGATGACACCACACCCGATCCAATGCACAATAGCATCAGAGGCTTTCTCCTTCCACTGGCGTCGCTCCATGGACCAAGGAAGATGACTGATATTATGGTTATCGCACCAGAGACCAAACCAGTAGTTGCAGATGAAGCTGAGACAACTTGCTGGGCAGCAATCTGAAAAGGTGCGGATCATTCATTAAATGTTCAGTCATCTTTCTAAAATTTCAGACAGACTGAGGACAATCGTTATAGTATGGAAAAAAAGGGCGTATAACATAATGTGACTATATGTCCCACATTAAATGAAACCATACTTTTTTCAGGCACCCTATCCCATTGTACATATGGAAAGCGCCGGGGATGCGAAAAAAATGTCCCTTTTTTAAAAAGCGGATATTCGCGACATCAAATTGAAAGCAAAGGATTATATCAACTATATAGTCATAGAAAAATGATTAATGATGTATCCCGATTTGAAAGTAAACTGATATTTCCAATTATTAGATAAGACTTTTCGACTCCTAGGCCCCAGGCAGACTATAAAATTTATGTATCTGTTCAAGAAATACTTCCAATATTTGTAAATGTTGGATCAATTATAATAGTTATATAAAATTGTCTTTAATTTAAGCACACAGTAAAAAACACACTTCCACCTTTTTATCAATGTTTAAAAATGGTCGATACGAGTATGAATAACGACAAAACTCCGCCACCGGAAAAATGCCAACCATTCCTCCGACCAGCGTAGCTCCGAAAGAAAACCGCACCTACAAACGGCACGATAGATGCGGAGTCACGTTCGGGCTCCTTCAAAATGACGAAATTTAGGAGAGAACAGTCAGTTCTCCCGGAGCTGCAGACTTCAGCAGTCAGCTGCCAAACCTACCAAGGACTGTCTGACCGTGGAAGTCTCCCCTCAGGACCGCTATCGTCCTTTGGGAAGTAGGCCAGTAGTAATCTTATTATGACCGTTTTGCCACCATATCGTGCAAGTGAAATAGACTAAAATTCTGTGACATAGACAATCATATTTAAGACTTATTGTGAAATAGATACTCGATCAACATTGAACTAATTTTATATATGAACCTATAAAATAAACTAGCATACCAAGATACTTGTATTTTGTTACTGAGCCCCTATTGATACAACACCCTACCATGATCATGGTGACTTTGGGGGAGGGGTTTAAAGTTAAATTCAGGGTTTTAAACTCCCCCCTGCATCTCTACCAATGTCCGGTTCAAAGTCTAAAAAAATCTGCTCACTTTTATCTATCAGAACCCAAAAAGCAATAGAAATTAAAGCGGAAATTTTAATATTCCATGAAAGCAGAGAAAATAACCAACTTTCCAGATTTACACCGAAAGGAATGAATGATTGCTAAAAATATATATTGCTTACCTCTACTGTTGCATTCAGAGATCCTTCCATGTGGCAGACTTCTTCTGGATATCTTAGGTCTATAAGACAAGCTCTTTGAATGTACAGGTTTTTTAATATAACTGTGTCAAGTGCCAGGGATATGTATATTCCAAACCACATGGGCTCCAAGGTAATGTCAGACCAAAAGGAAGACTTTCTTGCTTTTTCCTGCTTATCTTTGTTTCTGAAACCAATTAATGGTTCTATTATTTCTTCATTTGTGTGTTGTATTGCGTCCTTTTCCTCATTTGCAGAAAGAATGCATTTAAAAAAATAACAGAAAGAGAGGTTACGAGTTACGACATAACTCTCAGTAGTAGGACCACGATGACACCATCATTATTTTGTTTAATTAATCAATATTAATAACAACCAATTATTAATAACAATAATTCATGAAAACAAATTATTTAATCTTAATTGATTAATTTTCAAATAATTTGGTTAATTTTCATTTTATCCTGACAAAGAAACCACTGGTTTCAAAACATATTGATAATTTTGATCAAATAAGTGCTGTGTATACAAAGTGATTTGTTTTATTTAAGTTTAATGAATTTTCTTATTAGATTCTTCTTCACTATGAAAAATGGAAGCTCCCACAAAAGTATTGTTTACATTGATATCGACTGTCCCGAAGAAACATGTCGGATCTGTTTAAAATTGAAAATCGTTTTGTTCACATATTTATATTTTCTTTTGATGATTTAAAGTCTGTTTTCAGAATTTTGAATGAAATGCAAAATATAAAAACAACGCTAGTTTTCTTGATCTCAAAAACAGTAAACATGCAGAAACAAAACTTTAAACAGCTCTACTGCAAAACTACAAAATCGCACATCCGATGTTGTTCTTCGGGACCATTGATATACATTATTTGAGTATCTTCCAAAGCAACGGTTTGCTCCACAAAGTTTCTGTCTTCCATGATTCTCCACTAACTAACTTCTTAGTAGCTACTGCTTATATGATTATGAACAGGACATAATATGTATTTATATAATATTTCATTATCTCAACCAACTATCTGCACAATTTATAATAGGATTATTTTAGCTAATTTAATAAATTGGTACTTAATACCTTTTAATGACACCGCCTCGTGCTAAGGTAATTTATGATCACGGTTGTAATTCATAATTAAGGCAAATAAAGTTATAATAAGGAACTGCACAATGTAATAAATACCATACTCAAAAAGTAACTTCACAGAACATTAATTTTTCAGAAGAAAAACATATTTTCAAATGCTGAAATTGCCAATTTGTCTTAAGGTCAATTTACTGAAAAATTTATATAAGAAAAAATTACGTGAAAATAGTAATAATAAAATATACCTGGCATTATATCTAGCTCTCTCATTAAGAATTTAGGCATATTAGATTTGTCAAAGAATTTGTATATAAAAATGCAAAAATCAGTCATTTTAAATACATGTAGGATTACGAAAGATTTTTCAAATATTTATATTAAGGGATCAATAGGATTTATCGGTCAAATTAAGAATTCCACCGAGCCGAACCCTCTGATATGAAAATATCTGGACTCGGTGAATTATTAAAATCTTTTATGTTTATTTTCCGCTAATTTGTAATAGTCCGCTACAATATTCCACTATTTTTCGACCAATTTTCCCGTCAAATTCTGTTTAGGGCAAATGATTTTGGATTAAAATTCAATATTTCCCTCAAAATATTTTTTTCTTTTATATGTAATTCTTTCCTAGAATTTCACCAATTCGTCCCCCGAATATCCATCAAAACCAAGCCTTCCCACAATTTGACTAATTCTCCGTCTTACTTTCACGTATAAAGCGATTAAATTTTTTATTTATATAACTGGACGTACTGATGAGAAAATCTGATTTAATCGTTCCCCTGTTAATATTAATGTATTTGAAATAATCCAAATACTCCTATGTTGTATGTATAATTTTAACGACGTGGTTTCGGCTCAATCGTCTTTTATATCGAGTTATCTACCAAATGTTTTTTTAAATAAACAAATCCGCTCCATTGCCCCATTCGCCAATCGACAACCATTGCCTCCTTTTCTACGAATCTCGGTTCTGAAAACACAATTTTTTTTTGTTCCCAATTCCCTGTTAAAATTCCATATAGTATCATCACCCCACTTCATCAAATTTAACCCCAACCTCTTCTCCTGGTTTTTTCTTATATTGCGTCAATTTAGAATAATTTTCCGCTATTTAATCAAATTTGTTTATCTCACTTATATCCCCTTGTGAGTACGAATCAAACTGAAAAAGTTTCTACTGCATTAAAGGCATAATTTCCAATTTCTACGTTAATTTTTTTATAATAAATCCGTGATTCTCTACTTATAACCGTCCGTGGGAGTAAAGCAACGGGGCATCGACCTCAGTGACACGTGCAATCCAGTACCCTAATTATAATTAATCAAACCGATAATGAGACATTCCGAAGTGCAATGTCTTTGTTTCATTATAGCCACTCCCACACCGTTTCTTCATTGGTTTATTTGAATTTTACAGCTCCATGAGACAAATCGAGGCATGTTATTTGCATAACCCCCACTTTTCCTCGATTCTATCGTGTTGTCTCTTTCTTCCCACATATCCTCTCTCGTTCTTCCCGGAAAGCAGATTTTTGTGCGACCGTATAAAGACGCTAACAAATGTCGCAACAATGACGAATTCCAACTAACCACAATCTCCATACCAATCTTCTTTTCTCGGCGTTTTCGATTTCCTTAATAAATTTTCTTTGGGAAAATCCATTTCATCAGATGTGCTAGGTGGCTTGAAAATTTTTGAAGGATTGACTGGGATATGGTAAAAATAAGGTTGAGAAACACTGCTCTAGGTTATTGCATCCGATTTTTAACAATATGTACAATATGTTAAATATAAATATTAAGGCAATATTGCATTCTTTTTTTTTTATTAATTTGAAAAAAAACACAGGTTCATAATTACATAACATAATCACAGTTCAGTTCCATTACACTATAGTTAGTGCTCTTAATCAATAATTTATTGTTACTCATTCAAATCTACAAAAAGAAGTAATATCGCATGGTTATTTCGAATTATGTTCAACGCCTCTTTTTTCTCATCAGAATATTTTATAAATTGAATTTAACAAATCATTTTTTGATTTAATTGAAAAATGTAAAATATCAGATGTGAACATTGATAACTCTGATGAAAGAACACATGTCATTATGAATATTCTTTGAAGTTTACCCTTAATGAAGGAGTAAAAATATTTTAAATTAATACAATAACATGGATTTACACCACATATTATGGGGAGATGCAAATGCAATAAGGAAAAAAATATTTATTTAAGTACACCAAATGACTAAGGGGGTTTCTCACCATCCTCCCAATAGCTTATCTACACTAATAACAAATATTTTCGATTTACGATTTACGGTTTATTTATTTATTAAGTTGGAGTTTATAATTCGGTACTCGAACCTACGAATAGTGGATATATATTGGATAAGTTGGCCGAGTTATCTAACCACTGCGAGTATTTTATTATTATTTTTAATAATATTTGTTGTAGTATGAATAAGCTATGGGGAGGATGGTGAGAAACCACCTAATCCAAATAACCAATTAAAACTTGTAATCAAATTCGATAGGAAAAATAATAATATTTTATAAATATTATAAAAACATTATTTACACATCGTGAAGACTTTGTTTGATAATAAATTTTATCTTGCTTTCAATATTACATGTACTAATAAACATTTTGCCATCATCTTTCTCCTAGAATAGTTTATTTGTCACGTTTATTCTGACATAAAAGTTTTAAGCACTCACGCACGTACGCACATACAATGTAATGTTCCTAATCAAGCTTTAGATGCTTTTGATTCTGTGTTTTCTTTCGCTAATAATTCTTTGCCCTGTTTCCCCACGTCTTGAAGATCAACCTCTTGTGGCAAGAACAGCACGTATCCGTAGGAGCCGACCTGGAGGATGCAAGCCACCACGCTGATGAGGAGGAAGCTGCTGGGGAAGTAGTGAAGACTGGACACGTACACGTAGTTAGAGAGAGGGACTATCACAAATGACAGACACTTCTCCAAAACAGCTGTGATGCTGTTGATTTTACCTAAAAGAAATAAGACAGTTAATATAATGTTCTAACAGACCATCTAATTGTTATGCATATTTCCGAGTATATATTGATTAGTTCTTCGGACTCGAATATTTTTTCATTCCAGCATCATTTCGTCGCATACTAATTAGAGCGAGGGATGCTATTAATTAATTTTCACCCCCCTCGCCGATCAGATGTGATCCCTGGAAGGGATGTCACTGCTGGGATGACCGATATAATATCAGTTGCTTTCCGGTTCTCACCACGCATCTTCAGGTAAAATCTCTGGCAGGACTGAATCAAAGAGACGCGTTGTAAACCATCGGCTTCGGATTTCAGCTAACCTAGAGTGAATATTGTTGAAACCCTTTTGGTAACAACCGGGAAACGATTAAGTTTCCTTTGGGAATGAACCCATAAAGTTATTGTTAGTGTCCGACCGAAACTAGTTTTTACGGCCGAAACCGAAACCGAAACCGAATTTCGGCTACGGTGTCAGTTTCGGCCGAAAGCGAAACCGAAACTTCCATATAAGGTCATGTTTTCGTGGAAAAAAAAAGTCAATCTTAATCAGTCAGCTATTATTTTTAAATCATATAGGAATTAATCATTCGGTCTCTGATATTTGTACTGATAATAAACATAACATAATAGGGAAGTTGAGTGATAAATATTTAGACCTATAAAAAATATGTTCATGAAGATGACATGCAAACTTGAATACCATTTTTTTTAAAGTTCGTTTTCATAATTAAATTAATTCTACAAGTTTGAATTTTCTTAAAGCCCGCGAAAACTACTAGTATTTAAGTTTGCATGTGAACATTGATAAAAATAAAATAAAGAAGGACTCAACTTACTTATTATCACCCATTATTTCAAATAAGTTATTTGTGCTTTTTGAAATAAGGAGTTGATTTGAAATAAATATACCTACTATAGGTACTAGGAGTTGATTTGAAATAAATATACCTACTAGGTACTAGTTATATTTATTTCAAATCAACTCCTTCGTACATAATATTAAAAAAAGAAATAGTAGGTTTTACCTATCATTTATTTTTTACGTTATTTACGGTTTTAACCTTTCTCAAAGACAGAAATGGACTAGACATGCAGTAAGAATAAATATCAGCATTTCTTTGTAACCCTGGTTCTAATAAGTTGGCTTGAATTTTTTTATTTTTTTTAAAAGAAAGACAAACATTCCCGGGTTACGAATAACCCAACAACATTTGAAAATCTCCTACTACCACCACACTAAGCGGAAGATGTTGCTTGTGTTGTGATGGAGGACTTAGCCAGCCGAGGAATCGAACACGGAACGCCTGGGTGGGACCCAAACGCTATGCCTTATGAATAATTTGCTTAATTGTGATAAGCAATATCATTACCCACACCAGAAATTTCTTCCATTATAAAAAGTAGATTCAGTTTCGGTTTCGGCCGTAGTTTCGGCTGGATGGCAGCCGAAACCGAAACTAAGCCGAAACCCGTTTTTTGGCCGAAACTAGGCCGAAACCGAAACCGAAAGTTCGGTCGGACACTAGTTATTGTTAAAATTTATTATAGAACCGTGTCATATTTGCAAATTGATTGTACCCAAAATAAGAATATTTGTGCATTTAATTTAATTATCCCGTTACACTAAAGCTTTTTAGGTGAATACAGCGTGTCCCAATCGCACCCTTGTAACCGGAACCAGTGAGACTATGACATCCCCATTTAGGGTCAAATATGAGGATATAATAGATATAAATTTGTTTTGCATGGTGTTTGCTCAGTGGTAAGTACCTAGCACTGTAAGGGGTGTGTTTAAAAAGGTTTTTTTTTCATTTTTTTTAAATAAACTTACCTACAATAAAATAATTATTTTGTGATCTTTCAAGCCATATGTAGATATATTTTAGAAATCTTTTTTTAGAAAGATTTTTAGAAAATAAATTATGCACAAAATTGAAAAGTTGGTTGGTTTACAAGTCAATTTTGTCACATAACTGATTCTATTTTTGCTTTCATTTTCGAGTAAATTGACTTTTAAAGTTGTAATTTTTTAGTTCAAATTTTAAGTAAATCGGTTGCTAAGGGATGGTTACTGTCAGTCGTTGATTGTCTTTTAAAATGGATCAATCAAGTTACGTATCAATTTTCACCCCTTTCCCACAGAGCAGTCAAGCAATATTTTATGACTTAATATTAATAATATAAATATACCCGCACAATATAGTATTTCACATTTTCACAAAAATGTCTATAAAACTTAAAGTAAAGATATACTAGACTATTGTTAGACTTGCGATAATGTATGACTCCGAATGCTGAACCTTGTACAACTCCTACTCTAGGCAACTCAAAACAACAGAAATGCGAATGCTTAGATGGTCGGCAGGGATATCACTAAAAGATAAAATTAAAAATTCACACATTCGTAGTAGCCTGGGTGTCACGGACATAAACAGTAAGCTGGAGGAACGACAATTGAGATGGTATGATCACATAAAACGGAGACCACCAGACCACAAAGTGAAGCAGGCAATGTCTATGGAGCTTCATCGACAGTCATCTAGAGGAAGACCAAAGAAGTCCTGGATGACTCGATGCTCCAAAATTCTACATAGAAACAGCCTGAATGAAAGTGATACCCAGAAGGCACTCAGTACTGGGTGATTAGAAAATGTTAATAAAATGTAATAAAATAATATTCCCTCACCCTGTTCGCTGGCAGTGATTTGCTTGTTCAGTACTGGCCTCTCTGCTATCATCACACCCCGACTGAAGAGGCCTAAGAAGGTCGCTGAAAAATTAAACAAAATCAATATGTCATCAAGGAGTTCAAACAGGATTCAAATTTCATACTTATATTCATTTTGAAAGTTAAGGTAACAATAACATCAAACAAAACCACTTAACAAAAAATCATTAGAAGGGTGATTTGTACCAATAGAAATAAAACACTTGTCGCCAATTTTTTCTGAAATTCTTATAATAAAGACAAATATTTTCAGGTTACAAATAACCTGGCAATATTTGAAAATCTCCTACTACTATCACAGTAAGCGGAAAATGTTGCTTGTCTCGTGATGGAGGACTTAGCCGGCCGAGGAATTGAACACGGGACGCCTGAGTGAGACCAAAACGCGATGCCAACTCGGCCACTGACCGGTCAACTATACATTAAGACGTTTCGCCTCATGGACCCCAGACGGCCATTGAAACTGATCATTTGTTTTAAAAAATATATTTGAGTTTACTTCGGGCATGCAGACACGCCCACAACACACTTTTATCGGTTTTTCACTTCAGTGAACAATTTTTTTTAACATTGTTCATGTAAACACACGACAATTAACTAGGTTGTGCATAAGCAAATATTAATAAATAATAATTACTTATTACTTTTTTATTTTCTACCAGTAGAAAATATACGAGTAGATAAATGATAGCACCCTGTAAGTCACCTTTGTAAACCATGTTTCCTTGTTATTTTGACTCCTCCCCACTTCCCCTCCCAAATCACCACCCCCACTACCCTCAGCTAATAATATCTAATAATTTCTGTACTTGCATAATTTTAAATAATTTTATTCTGATGTCATAGATTAAAAAAAAATATATATAATTTTATTTTTATTTTGTAAAAAAAAAAAAAAAATATTTTTATGTTGTTTCTGTATTATTTTCATTCACTATGGATGCAGTATCTCACAATATATATATTTGTTATATTAATTTGATATGTTATATGTATAATATGGAGCTCGTGGGATTGCACCACCCTCCCCGAGATCTGGAATAAACAAGAAAAAAAAAAAAAAAAAAAAAGTTACTTAAGAACGCCAGTGAATGCCGCGGATGTGTCGAAACCGGTAGCAAATAAATAAAATTAAGTATGTTATAAATGTACCTTGTTAATTGTGAATAAAACTCTTCAAAACAAAACTAACAAAATAATGTAAATCTAAATTGTTTACCTACAGTATATCACAGCTCAGTTATTAACTTCGTAAATATTGAATTAAGTACGGCTGCAGCAACTTCAGATAAAGTATCAAGTCATTTATTTGTTTGTCACTTTTGACTTTTGACAGAAACGTAGAAAAATCCGAGAAACTGGCCTATAAAACGCCTGCAATCTACAGTGTATCTCTCGAAAAGTCAAACACGTGACATTTTCATTATTAAAAGAAATTAGACATGTCGCATTCTTTATAAGACATTTTTTTTTAATAATTCCACAAGTAGGTAGTCTAAAAGGAGTGCTGATACCAAATATATTAGAACTTTATGATCTGGGCATGACTTTCGACTCTAAATTAAACTTTATATCCCATATAAACACAATCAATAATAAAGGAATGAAAATGCTTGGCTTCATTCTTCGAAATTCTAGAGGTTTTAGGAATATTTCAACATTAAAATTTTTATATACATCCCTAATTCGTAGTCAAGTCGAATATAACTCCTCGATCTGGTCCCCCCATTATAAATTACATTCAGATTCAATCGAAAGAATTCAACATAAATTCCTAAGACACATTAATTTTAAACTCGGTATTCCCATTGAAAACATTAACTATAATTATTTGATGAAAGGACTAAATTTATTAAAACTCTCAGATCGAAGAATTATATCCGACTTAATATTTATGTTCAAATTGTAAATGGTAGTATAGACAGTTCCGATTTAACTAACCTCATTGAATTTCATATACCTACGAGAGCAACTCGTTCCAAAGTTCTGTTTAAATGCAACAACACCAGGACTGAGTATTCCAAAAACTCACTTGTACCTAGGTTGCATGCAGTTAGTAATAGATACGCAGATGTGGCGGATATATTTAACTGCACGGAAAGTAGGTACAAGAGGGCTATGCTATCATATATTTTCAACCAATATTAATTTAATCTAAGTTTACCTTATTTGTACTATAAAATTTGTTTGTACTTGTATCTCTTGCTCATATCTCGTATGTCATTTCATAATCAAATGCCACAATCAATTGTCATTCTCTTTTTTGTTTTTAATTATTCCTAATATATGCTTTTGGTTTTTAATGTGAAATGTAAATATTGTTTATGGTATGTTTATACCGTTGAAATTAAATAAATAAACTATGTCTAAACCGGGTATAACTAATATTCAATCAAGAAAACGCCATCGGCGGAGATAGTAAAGAATTTCGGTATTAGTTTTTGGCCAATTTCGCCCAAAGTAAGATAAAATTAACCTTAATTATATAAATATTTAGAATTATAAAGTGTTATATTTACAACTAAATAGCATGATAGGGTGGAAGCTGAAGAGAAGCATCAAGGTGGCGGCCAATTGGGACAGCGCGCCCACCATTCCTATCGTCTCGTCACGCAGCTTTATCCTTTTTTTCAAAACATGGACGATTGTGAAAGAACCTGGAAAAAATAATTATTAATTTCATGATCATATTGCTTCCGTGCTTTCAATTTACATTACATTAAACACAAAACCAACATGACAAAAAAAACTAAACAATTTGCTTCATATTGCATGAAAATACAAGCAAACCTGGTAAAATCAGGAATACCACAAGGGAGTGTAATTGGTCCATTGTTAAATATTGGCTCATTTTGCCTTCGAAATTTTATTTTATTTTATGCGCATCAACTAGAATTAGTTTAAGATTACAATATTTTGAATGATGCCGCATTATGCTAGTATCCACAAACTCTCACAATAAAAAGAATTTTCCGATGATGGATATGTTTTATTTTCCCACAATAATTCTTCAATAATTATTAAAACTCCATAGTAGGACAATCTGTTTGCCTAATATTATGACAATAGTGTTTGCTAAGTGTAGATTGGAATCCTAGTTTAGTATTTAGTTAGGCACATCGACCAAAGATGAATGAATGAATCATTCGGTCTAAAAGTCTAAATTACTTATGGTATATCAAAAATCTCTCTCTCTCTCATAAATATCCTGGACCGGATAGTATCCTTCACTCGGAGAGGGCACCAGGCCTAAAATTATATTTCGGATGTGGATTTATTATATGATGAAGACGATTGTTATTTAAAATTAATGTTAGTTTCATCGAAGAACTCTGCCCAAGCCACAACAAATATAGTTTTAAGGCGGTTTCTCTTATATTCATCGTTAAAACTTTAAAGTTTTACCTATTACTTGAATTACGCTCTTCGAGGCCTGGAAAATGCTGAACTCTATCTCAGACCAGGCAAACTTATTCCTGGTGTATAGATAAGTGATTGACCCTTCATCTGAAAAAAAAAGTTTTATTATAATTATCATTCCACTGCATTGTTGTAACTCTACATTAATGTGCAAACAATCTGTTAATTTATAAATAAATCATGTAGGTAATCCATCCTGAATCAAATCCCCCTACATTTGACGACCAAACAATCAAATATCAGCAACATTTCAATTTTTAACATTTTAACGGTCCCTTTAAACACCGATTCTCGACTCCTTCCAACTTTTGATTCGCTGTCAAGCTAAAGATCATTGGGTTATTTATCAGCTTGTCAGTTAATCAAAAGCTTAAACCGTCAGATAACCGGTACCTAAATGGGGGCCTAAATGTCGACTTGATGATCGTCAAATGCGATGCAGCTTGAAACAAGTGTACCGACGTCCCTTCTGCTCGATGGTTTTACGCTCATTCGAACATGTGTACCTTCTAGCTCTATGCTTCTTTGTTCGATATCGAGCGAAAGCAAACGGCTCGATGCGAAAAAAATCTTGCTCGATGTTCGTCGGAAATTTACGACTACACTGAGTGTCTTGGTGGTAAATCTATGGCACATTTATGGCATCTATGGAACATAGTTCCAAGTCAACATATTTGATCAAGCTAAACCGTCGAGCACGAATATATGTGTGTACATTGATAGCTCTAGCCAGCGGCTCGCTTCATTTGATTGTTTATCTCCCTGTGCCACTTTTGACAATTCGTAATTAAAATAAGGGTTTTTATTTCTTACTGATAAAAGAAATAGAATGCGAGCAGGGAACTAGGACCATGAGCAAAACGATCAGTCTTCTGTTGCCCTCCCTCTTCTTGAAAACGCACTTCAGGGACTGGAGAGGTAAGGTTAGATCAAGTATGTTGGGGATTTTCTCAGCAACGTTCACGTCTTGGATCTTGTAGTAGGCATACGCAAAGGAAGTGGCCTGAAATTAGGAGAAAACAAATCTATACTACTGTAGAATAAACATGAAACCAAATACAACATCTTATTAATGTCATTACTACCCTGACGAAGAAACCATCGGTTCTGAAACATGTAGGTAATTGTGATTATATTAGTGGTTTAAACAAAGTTATTTGTTTTAATTTAAATACAACATCGTTTAACAGTTAATTTTCTATAAAAACACATACATTTGTTCAAAACCATTGCATTTTAACACATCAGTGATGCCCTTACTTCATCGGGAGAATATTAAACCCGTTAAAATACATCTTGCTATTATTGCTATAGAACTACTACACATTATATTATCAATTTCTTTTTAACTTTTGAAGATTATTCCCATCAATGTAATATATCATTGAAGAAGGAATGTAAAATCAATATTTTCTCTAGGGTTAAAATCCAGAGAGATAAATAGGGAATACGTTTGTATGGAAAAATCACTGCCGGGTATCCCCTTAAGTAATTAATTTACTATTGGAATCAATACACTAGCAACAAAGGCAGTATTTGATCAAAATGTCTTCACAAAAGTGAAAAATTAATAAAAAATATGAAGATGTTTGAATAATGAGAAAGCTGCTTACCTCTAACACCACCGAGACTGCAAACATTCCGACAAAGCCGATGGTTCTGTAGAGAATAGGTGCCAAGAGGGATCCCACCACTATGAAGAGTGTGATGAAGCCAGTGTTATTTCCCATCACGGTTGTTGCGCACTTGCCCGTCTTGTAGCAAATCTGGAATAAGCAAAATTCACTTTTCTAGATGTTTCTAAGATTCTGTATAATTTTGCTGGTTTCAAGGTAACACTTTTTACATTAACTCCACACAGGAGTCCCCGAGGAAAATAATTTCCATCAGAGCCTATATCATCTTTGGTGATGTGTGAAGGGTTTTTCAGGGAAAGTAAGGTGAGTAAGTTCAGGGAAAGAAAAATGTATGAGGGCTGAGTAGAAATCTAAGTTCAGTGTGTGAAATCTAAGTTATATAGGTATGTGGATATGAGAATCAATACATCGATTTCTTATTTATTCTCTGTCGATATCGATTCGGCTGTAACTGTGATATCGACATGACATCGATATAAAATCATCGGAAGTTACGCCTATCGATCCGATATTGTAAATTTATCTATTTCACCATGCTAGAGCTCCCGAGTCTTTAGATACAATGTATGTTATACAAGTTACAAGTTGTACTCACGTCTCCCAAGTAGCTGAAACTGGACATGACCAACATACTGAAGTTTCCTCCCAGCGACAGAGGAATGATCTCGGCGTAGATGGCGTAGACAGTGGAGAGGCGAGGGAAGGCCTGCAGGATGAGGAGGCTGATGGAGGTCAGGATCATGCCCCCCAGTGGCAGCAGGATGAGGGGTTTCCTCCGCCCGCTGTTGTCGCTCCAAGGCCCGAGGAACACCAGCAAGATGCTCGTTATGAAGCCGCCGACGAAGCCGCTCACCACTGACAGCGATGACACTATCCTCTGTGATTCCAACTGAGTGGAGAACAGGTACATCAGTCAAATGATTTGTTTTGCCTATTTTATCAAACTAAACTCTACTGACGTAGTATGTAGGGTATTTCAATAAGGACGCTCGATTTTAAACTGTAAATAAAACAAGTTGTTAGTGAGGTATCCACTCAATTTTTATTTATTTATTTGAAACTATATTTGGCAATTAGTGTGAAATATAAAGTCTTTCAAACGTCTGCCGCGGATTTTCTTGGTGGTGCACGAGCGATTTGAGAGCATGGTTAACTCGCGCGGCAGCGACGTGAACTAGCCACCGAGATCTTGCGATTCAATGCCTTTAGACTTCTTCCTTTGGGCTATCTTAAATCGTATTATGCAAATAAACCTCAAACAATTGACGCCCTCAAGGTCAAAATAACAATGCCATTAAGGCTATAGGCTGCGCGGCCGGTTTCATACAAAATGTAGTTTTGAAATTGAGGCCAAGATATCCAACCAAACTGAAAAATTATTTTTGTAATCAAAAGGTATGTCAAATGTCTATCTTGGATAGGAGCTACTTTATATATTTTTGCATTAAATTATAAAGTCTATTAAATATTTTAATATTTTATGATTTTAGAGACAATTTGGACAATTATTTGCGAGTAATTGTAAATATTTAAAAAAATAATTTTACTATATTTTTTAAATATGATGACATATAAAATTAAAAATATTTTTTTTAGTAACAATTTTGACGGGTGGAAATTTAAATTACAAATTACCTATTTACATCGGAACAAAAACTTGTCGTTTATATATTAAAATTACTACCCAAAGAAACGTATTTTAAACAAAAAAAAATTCATTATATACCAACCAAGGATTAGGCAGATTTATTTATTTTTAATAATTATAAATAACTCAAAAAATAAAGTTGCTTCCAAAATGAACCAAAACTGATTTCTTTAATTACCTACACGTCATCATTTAAAAACAAAAAAGTAGCTCCTGTTCGAGATAGATATTTGTCATTCCTTTTTATTACAAGAATAATATTTCCGTTTGGTTGGGTATTTTGGCCTCAAATCCAAAACTACGTTTTGTATGAAACAAAATCAGCCAGACTTATGCTACAAAATCATTGAAAATTGGACCTCCCGAATACCAGCCACCAAGCTAAGCCGCGGTGGACATTTAAAATGTGTTATATTTTACACTTATTGCCATAAAATATACTTTCAAATAAAATAAATATAGAGTGGATATCTCGCACACAACTTGTTTTATTTACATTTTAAAATCAAGCGTCCTTATTGAAAGACCGTATATATTGCGATTGGAATATACAGATGGAATTACGATATTGACATGCATGCTTATTAAAGAAACGAGTTGATTTTGTGAGGCCAAAGTAGATTTACGTATTGGTACGTAAGTAAGCATTAATTTGTTATAATTCAAAATTCGCAGACCATATCTTAACCGCTCTACTCGCCATTCTGCAAACAGTGCAGAATGGCTATAAATCGCAAAGGATTCGGCAGCCGGTTGTGGCTACTAACGATGCAATTTGTCAAACAGCCCGACATGTCGGGCTGTTTGCAGCATGGTGAGTAGAGCGCTTTAGTGAATAATCACGTTCCACCTAACAACAAGCCCTTACACACAGAAATAAAGGGTCTTGGATTAAATTTACTTAAACAATTAGTAAATTAATCAATAAACGAATGAATATCCTATAACATTAATTAATAAATTGACTAAAATTATGTATTCCCCACTTTTCAGTATGTTCACAAGTCCTAATCACTGGGGCGATTTGGACCACTTTAATTTTTCTAGGATAGATTTCGGTATTATACAAGATAACCTATTTAAATATATTAAAGCTTGGGAATGCCCTTGCACAATCTATTGTCTGGGAGAAAATACACGGTGTCCGGAAATTCGCAGTACAAGCGGGAAACTGGTGAATCTACATCAGATTATGAGTCAATTTTGTGTCAAAGCTCAAAGCTTTTGTGTCATAGCTCATAGCTTTTGTTTCATAGCTCATAGCTTTTGTGTCATAGCTCATAGCTTTTTATGACTTGAGCTTTCGTTTTCGAGTAAGTCAGGTCTGAAATTGGAATTTTTGTAATGTAATGGGACAGTTATTAAATCTATTTGCATGAGTGTTAGGGAAATGGAGTTAGGGGTATTCAGTTAAGAGTTACTTCAATGGCAGCCTTGACAGCGCCTTCCGATTCGAAGCACTGTTCGTAGGAGTACCCCAGGTCCACCAGGCAGGCCCGCTGCAGGAACATATTCTTGAAGGCAACGAAGCCCATGCTGAAGGAGATGGTCACCCCGAACCAGAGCGGCTCGATGGTCATGTTGGACCAAAACTCCCGCTTCTTCTTGGTCTCCTTCTCGGGCTTGCTTAGCTCATCTCTGGAAACATAACATCACCATACATATATAAATTGATTGTGTGGAAGCCTTCCAGATAAAACAAGGGAAATAAAAGTACCTAACAAACAAAATAAAGGAGGAAAATTTGATATCACAGAATAGACAAGACAGTAAGTGCTTATTCACGTTGACTATAGCGAAGGCGGTGGTAGGAGCGGTCACCAAATATCAAACCCTTTTTTATTTTTTCTTCATCTGCGATTTATTAAATTTCCTATATGTTAAGGCTCCGAGAAAGCGTTCAAATAGAAGAAGAAAATGGTTTGAAATGGAGATATGTAAATACGAAAGTTAGAGGGAGCGCAATATTACATATTAAAAAAATTATAATAATTAAGAGGCTGCCGTAATCTCTTATATTTACCTATAGAAATCGCTCAAAAAAGGGTTTCGGGAGAAAAGATTTTTCTACACCCAAACTTTCACTAAATTTTAATTTAAAAACAAAAACATGTTCTCGAAAGAAGAAGCTATGTCGGTATGTTTTTATAATTTTGTAATTATTGATGAGAATTGAGTTACCAGCACTTTTTCCTTAAAAAATATTTTCCGATAAATTATACGGGTAATACAAAAAATATATATTCATTTCGGGCATTTTTCGATGTAGAAAAGTGTTTTTTCCCGGGCGTCTTTTTTGTATGGGCCGAAAAGCGAAGTCTATCGTCTTAAGCGAAATTGAGAAAATATTTATTCAAACACCATTTGTTTAAAATAGAGCAAAAATCTATCTACTAATGCATTAGTTGCATTTATAGATACATTATGAAGGTTTTCATTCCTCCATAACAATTTAAATAACAGAACTAAATGTGTCATAAATAATTTTCAGAGCGTACTTTGCCATTTTTTTCTATCGAATGTAAAGTACACACTTATTTTCCTAGAAATATTTCAACGACACAGACCGAAAGAGAAAAAAACGGAGAAAAATGACACGTTTTCTGTCATTGACCGTACGTACTCCGGTGTACAATCGATTTTGGAAGCGATTTTGTCCCTTATGTATAAAAAAATTGTTTCAAGAACAAGGTCAGAATCGCTTGGGTCATTCTCGTTCTTGACGTATCGAATTACTGCATAGCGTCTAGCCTCTCGGAATAATTTTAATTGATTGTCTAAGATGCGGCGGGCATGAAATATGGCAGACAAATTGGCCGCTGCGTCAAAATATGGACGGAGTTGGTTTAGAAACTTTATATTCTTTCATTGTTTTTTATATAAATTCTTTCTGGAGAGAATAAATTTCAGGTATCTATTATCAGAAAGATCGTTTTATCTATATTATTTTCATGTAATTTTTGTAATATATCACAAAAGAAATGTTATAAATATTGGATTCGCAAGAAATGTCGAATTTCTAACGTCGCGTCGTAACGAAAAAACATATTTTTCCTATGCTGGCTTTCAAGAGGTTTAAGCCAGGGACACACACGGCGTTATAAGCGCTAGCGTTATTTGGCTTGGCCTATTTCAGCATATTCCTCGCCATGCATTCCAATCGCAAATGTATGGCGAGCGATATGGTGAAGTAGGCCAAGCCAAATAACGCCGGCGCTTTTAACGCTGTGTTTGTCCCTGGCTTAACTCATTTATGTCCTTTACAGCATTTCAACGTGTTTAAGAGAAATGTGCTATAAAGCGGTAGAAAGGTCATTTTGCCAAATTCACCAAGCTCATGTTCACAGACCAAATTAGTTAAGTTTGCCTAGTAAAAATGCACATTTTTAGGGTTAGAGATTTCACCCAGATATGTATTTTCATATTATTAAACCATTTTTGTTCAACATTGAATTAATAATATACTATTTATCTCATTTAAATTATTGTTTCACAACGCAATTGCATATATTCCTCTTCATAAGATAATAATGTCTTAGTTAAGGAAGTTATTGCCTGATCTTACATCATTGTTAACATTGAAAACGTGTCTTATGATTTATTTGTACATATTTACATAGCTTGACAACTTTGCAATGCCATTATAACAATTTTATTCATCTGAGAACTAAAGCATCTTGACATGTCGTCATGAACAATTAGCTGATTGTTTGAGTTCCGTATTAATTTGTTAGATTTATTCATTGGTGATTTTATTTTTATTTTTAAAAAAATTACTCATTTTCAATTATGTTTTTGGCCTAAAACCCACGCTTCACCGTTTATTCTGCATATTTTGCGTTAGCCTAACTCACGTCAATCGGTGTTAAGAGGTATTACCAGAGAATACCGGAAATTAGTCCTTTTTAAATAAAATTCTAAACGTATTGGTCTCTTTTTTACAAAAAAAAATAAATAAATTGATTTTGAAAGATTGTTGTTTTATCTGGTACACGCAGAAAAACTAAGGACCAGTTGTTTCGGAAAATTTCACGTTTGAATTTCCTTCAAATCGACATTCACCGAAAAAATGGGTTGTTTCAACTTCTGTCAGCAGTAAATAGCATCAAATAACGTTCGATAAATTTGAAAAATTTATTCAAGTGTTCCCCGCTGAATCACAATTTTGACGTCTGCGCATGCGCCTCCCATTATTTCGCTAACCGTCCGGACTCGGCTGATCACATTCACATCACATTTCTATAGTATTTTCACTGCTGACGGAAGTTGACACAACCCAATTTTCGGTGAATGACGATTTGAAGGAAATTCAAATTTGAAGGAAATTCAAATTTGAAGGGAATTCCGAAACAACTGGTCCTATGGAATTTTCGATGAAATTTCTTCTGACGGAGGTTGAAACAACCCAATTTTTCGGTGAATGTCGATTTGAGGGAAATTCAAACGTGAAATTTTCCGAAACAACTGGTCCTAAGTGTTTTTAAATATACTAAGGTTATACCGTTGGTCGTTGGCAGATTTGTTCAATTTTCAAACGATAGATTCTATTAAACAACACAAATTTCAAATAATATGATTATATGATTTGAAATATTTAAGATTATCATAAAACAAAATAAATCAATACATAACCTAGTCATCACAGTTTTCAAACTATAAATTTTAGTTAAAAAATAAATCCGAGAACGTGTTTTGTGAAAAAAAATACCACAGTTTTTCTATTTATTTAAGGTCTTACAAACCAAAATATTTCAAAATTTTTTACACAAATATTTTGTTTAGAAATACTTACAAGAAGTAGGTACACTATATTTAATAATTCATCATCGAGCGTTTTGCAAGCAAGCTTTGAATGAAATAATTGGAAATTAAATTTTTAATTTTAAAAATTTGATACGGGGAATAATCGATCTTTCTCATTGGAACCTCCCTGTACAGTTGCAAGCATTTTTAAACTTTCATTCTGAGCTGCTGGTCAATCTCTCTTAAGAGGAATATAATCCCAGAAATATTTTACTTCTCACCCCTTTAGAATTAAATTTAGCTAAGGATTTAATGTTCTCGGGCTAATCCCAGAATGTAATGAATTCCAAAGTCATTCCTTCGTAAAATCGATGGCTTATATAATAACATTTGTATTTAATGTACCTCATTGAAACACATGCAATGGTAGTCAATATTCGTGATATCTTTGATTGTTATACTAAAGTCCGTACAGATAGCGCGATAATGCTCGCGTCCACCAAGCCTTCGCGCCCCAAAATAATCGCGCCCTAAATACATACAGCCTGCTACTCCTAAATAGGTAATACCGGTCGATAATCTTAATAATTATTTACCTGTACTATCTTACTTAGTTTTTGTGATAGACCTTTAAAAATACATGGTTAGGTTATGGGCTAATTTTCAAAAAAAAAAAAATAACTCTCCAAAAGAATGTCGAAATGTCACTTTGTTGAGTTGTCGTGGAACCCTGTCCATTATATACTTTTTTGGTTTTTAGTGAAAAAAACATCAAAGATGTCACCGGAGACCAAAATTTCATTTAATTTTTTGACTCCAAATACGAGTAATGTCAGGAAGCACTAGTTAAAGAAATATAAGGCAAGTACGTCCCTTAACTCCCTTTGTATCGTCGTTGCATATTTAATAATGTGACGATTTTTACGAAAATGAGTCAAAAAAAACAGTTATTTTTCTTTTTTTTCTCCATCTTCTACAATATGAACCATGTAATCAAACATTTAAGGCGATAGAAAATAAACCATGTGAGGACAATCGAAATAGTATATAATTTTTTTTTTTTCAAATCATTTTCTCTGCATACACAATTCAATTGCTTGGTACGTACCTACATAATATTAACATCATTTTGTGATGCCTAGCTATCAAATTTGGATAAAATTAAATTAAATATTTTGACATAATATGGTATTTAAAATTATGACGAAAACTGTGTATAGAATATGAACCATGTGAGAAAAACTGTGCATAGAATATGAATCATGTGAGAAAAACGAGTTTAAATTCAATTTTATGGGATAAAATAATTAATGTTTGCCATAAATGTATTCTCATAATCAACGAAATATATTTTTCCTACTTTGTCAATAAATAGAATTGTTATTTTCCATTAACTTCTTCGTTTTCCGTTTTAGTTTTTATCGATTTTCTCAGAATGTACTCAGTCTCACTTGGTTCATATTCTATATGCAACGACGATATATTGTTTTTAAAAATGATGTTTTACGTCATTGTAAGGCATTTATGAATGTCATATTTAAGGCTTTTCATTGTTATCGTGAATACTAATAATATAATACATTATTATATAAAACTTCAACGATTTTCCAAGAATAAATAAATAGGAAGAGTTGTGAATTCAAGCTTGCTCAAACAATATAATATTATAAGCTTTTTTACTGACGCGACAGTGCAGTGGAAGACGCGAGGCTTAAAATAAATATATTTAATCTAATAATATGTACAAATAAAATATATTATTCTTATCATTCGAGATTCACGGTCTTTGTCTGCGAGTATGTACAAAAATGTGAAATAATTTTCATAACATAATAGAAATATAAAAAAGCCGCTGTAAAGTAAATTAATTATTAGAAACAACTCTAATGAGATTTAAGGCGATGCACCACGTCTTGCTAAAATCAGGATCAGGCCGTTAACAATAACACTCCACATGTAGATGGTAATAAGTAGTAGGCGGCTAGGCGGTGGCAAAACGAAGAATTCCAAGTTGAAAATTCGCAAAAACATCATTCGGACATATTGAGGTTTGAAGTTTAGAATTGATTCGTTATTACAAAAACATATCATTTCAAAAATTCAAATTTCAATATCTCCGAATGATGTTTTTGCGGATTCGTGACTTAGAATTCTTCGTTTTGCCACCGCTTAGCCGCCTCCTAGTAATAAGTAATAAGATTTAAATGATCATTTATCACCACCTGTTTTGATTTATTTAAGAAAAAAAATCGCCAAAAAGCGTGTTTTATTTTATTTTGAGAAGTTCAGACACAAATGTTTAAATGTTTTACGATCATTATCTGAAGAATTTAATTTTTCACATCACACAATAAAACCACAGCCGAAAGGGGGTTTGGAAGTAGGAGATTTTGAACTTCAAAATTCTTCGTTTTTATAGGCCTATATTTTATTTTTTCTGGGCTTATAAAAGACCACTAAATAAATACTCAAATATTTCAAAGGTAAATATGTGTTCTACTCTCAGTACTTAATTCAAGCAACAGAAATAGTTCCAAGCAATGTAATTTTCAAACCAAATTCACACGATTTTGCATTACGTTAAATAAAATATTAATGTCTTTATTATTAGAGAATCAAACCGTTTAAAACCAAATAAACCGTATTGCTACGAATCTAAACAGCTATCAAAACTTAATATATTATTTATTATTGTAGAAAGCAATCTATTTGTGGTTTGACATATTTAATAAAATAAAATACTTTTTTGTTTAAAACTTCGAGATTTATTAATTTATGAACCGACCGGTTTCGCTTTACTCAAGCATCTTCAGGGAACAAATTAATTCTGTATATAGTATTAATTTGTTCCCTGAAGATGCTTGAGTAAAGCGAAACCGGTCGGTTCGTAAATTAATAAATCTCGTGGTTTTAAACAAAAAACTATTTTATTTTACTTACGTTGGTAGGCAAACGCATCCACCGCCAAGACCTATACAAACCTCATCCCATGAACCCGGACATCCCTGCTAAATCTCTAAACGTATCGAACCAATGTCAGGGGTGTTGGTTATCCAATAAATGGTACCCAAATTGTAAAAACAATAATAAAATTCTAGTAACAAACAGGGTGCATAGTCGGGAAACACGCCAAACGGGCGCTCAACATTTGTACACGGTTGGCATTTGTCAGAGAACGGGTCACTTCTCCGACTCGTTCTACGATGTGGAACGATTTGCCGGCCTCTGTGTTGCCTCCCTCCTACTACATCGGTCTCTTTAAGACCCATGTTCACTCCTTCCTCTCCTCAAAAAGACCCTCCACACACCGTCTCCAAAGATGACATAGGCCCTAGCAAAGCCTCCTGTGTGGAGTTAATGTAATTAATTATTTTTAAGTACATAAATGCTATTACTTCCCACATTACATCTAAAAAGCCTTACCCATTGTTATTTTCAACGTTTTGCATCTTGATATCACTTCACTCACTTTTTGTATAAATATAGATTCGAAAAGAACAATAAAAAAGAAAGTACAAGTCAAGTCAGCTTACTTCGTTCCGTCGGGGTTGAGAGCTGCGAGCTGCTCTGGGAGGTCTACGTCCATACCATCCATGTCTGTGCCGGAGGGATACTTATTTCAAACTGAAACGATGTAAAAAAAAAAATTATAATTACTACTATCAATTGTCCGGCTTACTGCTATTTATTATTATTTGTTTAGCAGATACAGGGATACCAAAAACAACAGTGCAATTGTTTTTGGTTATATTTTATTTTATTTTTCATAATTTTCTTGCTTATTCATTTTATTTTTATTTTACGTATGTGTTGTTTTTTTTTTGTTTCTACATATTATCTGTCTAATTTATTTTTGCGATTTCGTAATAATATGGAATGTATTGCATTGCTATACCCCTGCATACACTCAAACCCCGTAGCACACTCGATCGTAACGATTGATAGGATAACTTTCAGTAATTTCTCATCGTTCCCTAGCATGACTGCAGATCGCCAATGAGTAAGTGACATTTCACAATGACTAAGTGTCCTTAATATATTCGAGATCAACTGTTGTTTGCACGTTAGCGATCTGCAGTTCACCTAGGGAACGATGAGAAGTTACTGAAAGTTATCCTGTCAATCCTTATCGATCGAGTGTGCGAGGGGTCCTGGAATAAACTATGCATAAGAATGCATGGAGCATCGCTCGCTAAAGCGCTCCCTTGAAATGACCCAATTCGGGTCGCAACTCCGTCAACGTTCGGGACGTTGCTCGGTAGAGCCCGCCCATCTATCACAGAGTAAGAACAGTTTTGCAAACACCTCAATTATTATTATTTTAGGTCTTTAAAATGTTGTTGCGTGTTTGCAACATATTTAATATTATTATTATTCAATGTTCGTGCTATGCTATCACAGTAAACCAATTTGGGAGCCAAACCTTGAACAGCATATAAGGGATGAAACGCCACACAACTCATGACGTCATTTGATACTTTATTCACAATCATATGTTCATAATGAAAGTTTTAGAGGGTTCTTGTTCTTTCCTCTTGTTCGGAAAAAATATATGACAACGTGTAAACACCAGACATGCACGTATGACTACGAGGGAAGCAATTTATGTAAGAATAAAGCCTTACAGAGGACATTAAAAAAGAAAAAAAAAAAATATATATACCTACTTAATAGTTTTTAAATATGCCTTCTAAAATTTAAATTAATAAATCAGGTAATTAAATTATTTAGTTACCTACCTAATATTGTAATGTATTTAATTGAACGCTTTTATCATTACCGTGACGACCCGCGGAAACCGCACGGCGACGGTATTGGTTCGCGCCATCTCATTTCTTTAATGCGAGTGAGGGAGTTACAAAAATGTCATTTCTCACTCGCATTAAAGAAAAGAGATACCACGAGCCGTTACCGTTGCCGTGCCACTTCCTCGGGTCATCACTGTAATAATAAAAGCGTATTTTTTCTGGAATTAAAAAAATATATAAAAAATAGTGCGTCTAACCTTTACGCGTTACTTTAACTAAAAACTAGATAAAAACATATATTTTTTAGGCGGCGGAACATAATTAGGTTGTTGATTTTTTCGTTTATAATTATTTATAGACGAAGGGGTAAAATTTTCCTGCGGATCAGCCATTTGAGTTCTAAACAACACTATCTTTATTGTAACACTACTGCCACTTTTTACTTGAATAGCTAGAATTTACAAGAATCAGAGAGAAAACAGGGTTAATATTCATCGTAAAAAATAATACAAATCAACAGTAATACAGGTTCAACTAAAATCTTTAGTTAAATCATATAATAATCAACAAAACACCACTAAAACCTGTTGAACTTACCACATTAGTAAACAAAGGTAAACGGGTGAAGTCTGACGGTTGAGTTTACTTGTACGTTTTGTTTTTCATTGCTAGCCTTCGGACTCATTATTGCCATACCTACGACGTTAATATGATGAAATATAAATCGAACGTCATTTCCGTTTTAAAATGTTATTTCCGTTCCAAAAAGATTTGAGTAACCCGTCGGAAGTCTAGATAGTCTAGCCCCTAAAGAAGTCTTACTTCAATAATAAAAAAAAATATCAATGGACAAGACTGAAAATAATCTGACAAAATTTTATTGCTCCTTCCTGCAATAATTAAGAAATTTATTTAAAATAACCGGCGCCGGTGTCACGGTGTATTTGTCCTTAATGCGATATGTTGAGGTGTTTATTGAACACCCTGTCTGCCTGCTATTCTGTGCTACCCTATGATAATGAGTATTTACTTATGTTTGATGAATCTTGCTATCTGTCGTATGATAACCGAAATATACGACCGGCAGTTAACAATCTCGGTTGGCAAATTACTTTATTATTTCAGCTATTTACCCTGCGGTTCCTATTTTATGTTATCTCAAATCATCGTAAAACCTGATTATTAATAACTTCTATTTAAATCCTTCTAAATAATGGGTTGGTAGATAGTAAAACTTACAATGAATTCAAAGTTAAAAGGGTTCTAATTATGTTTATAAAAGTCAAACATTTTCTATATTATTAATATGCTAACTTCTGTCTTACTCGCTCCAAGTACAAACCAGAGGCCCTAGCACGCTTGCTTTATATCGATCGGTAGGATAACTATCGGTAACTTCTCATCGTTCCCTAGCATGACTACAGATCGCCAACGAATAAGTGACAGTTCACAATGACTAAGTGTCCTTTACATATTCTACATCAACTGTGGTTTGTACGTTAGCGATGTGCAGTTGTCCTAGGGAACGATGAGAAGTTACCGATAGTTATCCTACCGATCGATTTAGAGCAAGCGTGCTAGGGCCTCAGGTCTATAATATTCAAATAGAACTATTGAAGTACGACGTTAAGTGGGCGACAAACGCTAAGCTAGCATCGAAAAGATACTTTAAACTTCTAACACATTAGCTCTCGCCATACAATCCCATCATACAGACCCGCCAGACGTAAAAAGATGTTGTGTTATAATAAGGTTGGAATCTTCGCTATTCCGCGAGGGGGTCATTTTTAATACACGGTGTGCTCAAGCCACTGTCAGTCGGCAAGTTGACATATCCAGTACAAAGAAATGTTATTTACTCGGCCACTTCCAAATTCAACTGATCCCCTCTCCTGCCGTAGGAAGAAATGTTTTATAAAGTAGTGTGTCGGTAGAAAAGATACTTTATAACGGTTCACGGCGAGTTCATCGAAAACGAGTTCATCGAAAACGAGTTCAACCTAATCTAACCTAACCTCTCGTTGTGGATAAATTTGCTTTCTATGAATTGATTTTCGATTAACTCGTCGGTTACGTTTATAACACAGTATCTTTTGATGTGAGCTTCGTGTCTGTCCCTACCATTATAGTTTTCCCGCGGGTGCGGTATTATTGCAATATTCACATATTTACACGTTATAACCATAGGACATGATTTCAACACGATGGTGCGAAGTGCCATACTTCTAACGAGTATGTCATGGCAGTTATCAACGAGATGTTCCCAGGAAAAATGATATGGCGCCAAAGGGATATTCCATGACCTCCCAGGAGTCCAGACTTAACTCCCCTTGACTTCTTTTTTATGGGGATACTTAAAAGTCGGGTATACAAAGGGAAACCAACATCAATTGCAATTGAAAGAAATCATCATCCAAGAAATGGCTGCTATTCCACGCGCAACGCGCGAGAGAGTTGATGCAAATTTGCGCTCCAGGTTCGACGAGCGTTTGCATCGAGATGGGTCACACGTCACTTAATGATGTAATTTTTACAAAATAAATTTCCCATGTTTTTTACTCTAATAAAAAAAAATATTTCAATATGATAATTAGTTTTTTATGTAATTTTTTCAAATTCGCAATCCTTTATAACTCATCCTGTGGCTATGAAAAAAATCACAGTGGATCTGTAAATATGCAACTTAAGCATTAAATTTGTCGAAAGATTTTTGCTCTATTTTAAACTAGTCGTGTTTTATTAAATATTTTCACTATTTTGGCTTGAACCGTTTTTGAATATTCTCTTGCATTCGTATTTACATACCTCCTTTTCTTTTTTAACGCTTACTACCGGGCCTTGGCTGTAGATATTAATGTCATACTAATGACAATTACAATATCTACCCTAAATTATCAATTTATCAAAGGAAAAAAACTCCTGAGTCTAGTCTATTTAAGAGTATCTAATCGACACTCAAGGCACAATGACCTAATTCCTTGTCTAAATGGTTTATCAAACGAATATACAAATGATGTCGATATCTAAAACAAATTCGATATTTAAAACATACTTAAACATTTTTTTTATGCCGAAATAATTATTTCTGATAATTTTTTGTTTAATTTTATCCAATTGTAAATCACTGTAATGTAAGATATTAGTTTTTGCAACCATTGCTTATTCCTAAAGCTCAGAATTAACACGGGCTGATTGGTAAGCCAGTAAATAAATGAATAATAACTAATTGCGAATATAAATAGTAAATAGTGGGACAAACCTAATTATATTGACGTAGATATCTAGTTATTTTATATGTTAATCTTATTGTATTATAATAATTATTAAATAAGGCTAAATAAATACAGGAATAGCTTTGTAATAATAATGATGGTTTTACGTGTCTTATAAGTAGGTTTAATAGCCTACCCATTGTGTTGAGGTTTGTGTGATTTCTGTAGAGATTTTAACGATGATTTCATTTTGCCAGTTAGTTTTCCCATTTTCCTTTATTTTAAGAATATCTCAGGAACCATACAAAAAAGGGCTTTGTGAGATATGTGACTAACGACACAAGGTTTGCGTATCTCTAATGTCCTGCATCTCCACTATAGAATAATGGAAATTAAATATCTCATTATTACAGTTTCTCATCACCCCCTCTACTTCTTTACTGTACATTGTAGTATTATGGATATTAAAAAATTATTAAATTATTTTCTAATCACCAATTTAATCTAATTACAAAAAATGGAATGATAATTTCTAATACTTACAAAAAATGGAATGATAATTTCTAATACTTACAAAAAATGAAATGATAACTTCTATTACTTACACCAATAGCTATAACTCTAATACCTCCTATAGTCTTGTTGAAACAGAACAAAAATCCTGTAATTCTGATATTGAGCCCAAGCTTCAGAAAAGTACCTCACTCATTATAAAGGTCATTGAACTCTGTCATACTATCATTAATCAGAACAGTTGCTGTAAAAATGTCTCGCTAATACTATTAATCCTAGAAAACCATTGTTGTTCTAACGAGCTATACAATTTTTCCACTACGTATGATAATTCACATCTAACAAATATGCTTGTATTAGATATGAAATTAAACAATTTTTTTCACTTTGTTCCACTTGTTTATTTACACCAGGACCGGTTTCGTCCTACTACGGACATTTTCAGACTGGTAGTTGAATTTCTTATGCTACGGAATTTATACAAACTTAGGCAGGGGCGCACAACATTGTCTCTATATGATGAATGTTTCTATTTTGTTAATTTAAGGTATTATCAGTTATTTTGTTAAGTTAAGATACATATAGATAATTATAAAGTTTATTATTAAAATTATGAATGATGATACATAGTAAAAGGTTATTTGTAATTGACATGAATCTATATGAATTTATATAATTGAAAAAGTTTGTGATCGCTGATATTTTATTTTGGTAATGTTGGGATATTCCCTCCTTGTTGCTTAGGGCTTAATTAACAAATATTGATAGCACTATGGTAATTATTGTTATTAGGGTTCTCCATACATTTGGGTTTTTACATTTTTTTAATTACATACTTAAATTACACCACTGCTCTCTGAATTAAAATTAAAGTGAAAGTGAAAAAAATTGTTTAATTTCATATCTAATACAATGGAATTCCACCATGAATTAACAGTTAAAAAACTAGACTCATTAAATATGCTTGTATTAAGTTTCCCTATCATACAACTGCACACGATTCTGAGTACCGATACATTATATCTTAGTATTTATCTAAACCATATTTTAATTAATAATACTATAACTATTTTGCCTATCATAAACTTCTTTACTATAAATAACATTACACGTAATTGTAATTATATCTTATCATTATATCTTAGTATTTATCTAAACCATATTTTAATTAATAATACTATAACTATTTTGCCTATCATAAACTTCTTTACTATAAATAACATTACACGTAAATGTAACTTTCTAAATCAAACTTATCCTGACTTATTTTTTCCTAGTTTTGTCAAAATTATAATATTCTTCAATTATACCTCTTTCATTACCTATAAATTCACAAAAACAAGATATAATAGCTACAATTCTTACATATTCTCAAAGTAGTACATAATGATTAGATTTTTCTATTACAACAGTCCTTACCTAAACATCACTTATAATCTTGCAATAACAAAATACAAATCATGCACTATTGATATGTACTCTCAGTATCAGAAAATCATCACCTATACCTATATAAATGTCACTGAACTCTGTAATTGTGTCATAACTATGAATAGATATTGTAAAAGTTTCTCACTACTTTTAAAAACTATTACCACGTTTAAAAACATATGGCACCACTTACTCATAAATACAAAAATAGAATAGTTACTGCCTATTGCTCGTAACCACAAAAAATTATATGTATACCACATACCTTCAACATCAACGCTTACAATCCTTACCTGTCTAACTCCGCTTATACATGTAATCCATTCCACTATTATAATCATAATAATAATCTGCTATGATTCTTATACTCGCTTAATCTATATAGTTATAATCATACAAATAAACCTCATACTTTCAATGCATTTAATAACCATTACATTTGTAGATATTCTATATATATTTACTCGTTTAATTAATGTTATACTTTCAAGTACAGAAGATACTAATTACCGGCAAAAATACATTTCGAAAAATAATTTTTACGGTTTTCCAATAGATTTATACATAAACATAACTTACCCAGTCATTGATGAACACAAACACCCACAAGCTGCCCTATCGAGAGATCTTGCTACAATTAACTATGGCGTTTAAATACATAGATAATGACAGTGATGTTCTATTCAACATAGGCACCCTTAACATTCTCGATGCTTCAAAAGTAATCACGCATTTCGAGGGCAATTTTTGCCCGCTGCAATACTAGATGCAAACAGTGTGACCATACAATATCGTGATTATGTTGTCATAATTGCCATCTATCGGTCTCCATCACATACTAACATATCACAATTCCTAAACTCATTGAACGAAAATCTTCAGAGGCATAATAAATTCACAAACTGTATCATAGCTGGAGACCTGAATATTAATATAATTGGAGATAGGCACCACCAAGCTGACGACTATGAATGTCTTCTTGTAAGTTACGGTCTCCGATCTGCTGTCAACTTACCTACAAGAGTCACGCCTACATCTCAGTCCTGTTTAGACCATATTTATGTCAGGACTAAATTAAGTATCTCTGCAGCTATAATAAATACGACAGTAACTGACCACTTCTCTACAATGATTGCCTTTTCGAAGAAAAATAATGACAAGAGAGACAATCAACAAAATACAGTGCAACTAAAATACACGGATTATGAAGCTATTAGATCATCTCTCAATTCCATATCCTGGGAAAATGTTTTAAATGAAACAGCTGTGAACACCGCGATGATGAATTTTACTAAAAATATAAATATGAGTGTTATAAAATACACAACCTTTAGAAAATTGGTTCATAAAAACAAAAAAATTAAACCCTGGATCAGTGAAAACTTATTTAAATGTTTGCATAAGCGAGATAAACTGCTCAAAGAGTCTTCATACTCACCGAATAATATTAAGCTCCAAAATTATTACAAAAAATATAGGAATATCTGCCGATCAATTGTGAAACAAACAAAAGAAGAATACTACAGACGAAAAATTGAAAAAAACAAAGATGACCCGAAAGCATTATGGAACGCAGTAAAGGAAATTAACAATGTAAATAAGAAGCCAGCAGCCAAATTCCAACAAATAGAAGTTAAGGATACAGTAATAACTGATCAGACTGATATTGCCAACACATTAAATAATTACTTTGTAGACATTGGACAAACACTAGCCCAAACACTACTAAATAAAACGAACACTGACGAAGATACACTTGCTGATAAATATACTAAAAATGCACACGATAACAATACATTTAGAGTAAAACCTTTCCAAACTAATGACATAATACACTGAGAAATGATTGTGCGACTGGACCCGACGAACTTGACACTAAACTAATAAAAGAAATAAAACACCAAATAGCCCTTCCCTTCGCCTACATCTGTAATCTGAGTACTGTTAGAGGTATATTTCCCAGCCATATTTAAAGTGCAAACATAGTACCTATTTACAAATCCGGAGATAAAAATAATCCCTATAACTATAGGCCTATATCACCTTTAAATGTTCTCACAAAAGTACTCGAAAATCTAGTGAAAATCCAACCGGTAGACTACTTAGACAAACATAAAATTTTATCAGAAAATCAGTATGGTTTTCGAAAGAATATGGGAGTACAGGATGCAATATTAAAAGTGACCGAAACTATTATAAATAATGTTGACCAAAAAAAATCTGCATTGCGGTTTTTCTAGATCTAAGTAAAGCTTTTGATACAGTGTCCCATAAAATCCTCCTTAAAAAATTAGATAACATAGGTATTAAAAATTCTGCATATAACTGGTTCAAATCATATATAACTGAACGCAGTCATGCACTAAAATTAGGCAACGTAACAAGCCAAAACAGATACATAACCTACGGAGTTCCCCAAGGAAGTACATTAGGACCCATCCTGTTTTTACTTTATATAAATTGCCTGTGCCAGTTAGACATTAGCGGTGAAGTTATTTGCTTTGCGGATGACACTGTTCTTGTTTTCACTTCTGACTCCTGGACAAATGTATATAAAAAAGCTGCTGAAGGAATCAACCGGATTAAAAAATGGCTAGACAATAACCTGCTAACACTAAATATAGACAAAACAAAGTACATGACATTTAGTATAGATCCCAGACGACAACCAAGACTCAGTGAAAACTAAACCATACACGACTGCACATCTAAAAAAAACTGCCAATGCAACCCACTAACGCGGACTCAGACAATCAAATACCTAGGCATTTACATTGACAACTATTTCAGGTGGACAGAACAAATAAATAAAACAGCGGGTAAAGTCAGAAAACTTATATATCTCTTTAAGAACATTCGAAACATAATGCCAATGAAGACTTTAAAAACTATATACTATGCGTTAGGCCAATTGGTTATCACCCACGGTATGATTGGTTGGGGTAGTGCTGCTAAGACTATCATGGACCCTCTCGTCAAAGCGCAAAAAGCCTTAATTAAAGTTTTCACAAGAAAACCTTATAGATTCTCGACAATGCAGTTATTTAAGGACTTCGCCGTACTGAACATACATAAACTGTACATCAAAATTATATCTATACATTACCAAAAAGACAAGCTAAACCAACATACTGTACAACAAAACTACTCTACAAGACATATACATCAACACATGACTCCAAAGATAAATACCACCTATGGACAAAGACATTACCGTAATCTGGCTCCAAAACTTTCAAATTTAATTGAAAAAGACATTAAAGACATTCACCTGATAAAAAGCGTAAATCTAAAACACAAAATACATACATGGATAGTAAACAAGGGCATTGTATACTGCGGCATTAAATTTTATTTCTCTTCTTTTCAAATAATTTAATTTCTTTATATCATCTCTTCTCCATTTTTTCTTTTCTATTTCTCTTATTAATTTTCATTTTATGTTTATTTTTAAATTCTATTTATTAATTAATAATTAATTTTATTCTTTCTTTTAAGAAAATGATATAAAAAAATATTAAATTACTGCCGCCTCGGAACATGCTCAGCCTAGTGAGGTGGCATATACCTAAAAAAATGTACTTAAAATGTATTTTTTGTTAATAAATAATAAATAAAAAAATTTAAAAAAGATATAATTTTCCTTTTTGGTAACATATTTTAACGCTCTATTTTCTCACCATCCTGCTAATAGCTTATCCATACTGTGGTGATTGTTGCATGTACGATGGATGATATGTGAGAGATCGTATTCATGAAAGAGATAACATGCATGACTATATAAGGTATGTACTTTGTCCATTGTGCTCTCTTCACTCGAAATCTCCATTAGATACACATTAGATGCAATAGAATAACCAAACACTCATCATTTAAACCACCCATACTAAATCTGTGGAAGCACTCGACCACGAGGACCTTGCACCACCCTAAATAATATTTAATAATATTTGGCTAATTTATATAGCGCCGTTTTCGTGAAAAATCACCTCAAGGGCGCTGCAAACCCTAGGTGCAAACCCACCACACATACTCTAACCATAACGAATATTATTAAAAATAAAAATAAAATACTTGCAATAATTAGAAAACTTATCCAATATATAGCCAGTATTCATAGGTTCGAGTAACGAATAATAAACTCCTACTACGAATTAATAATAAATAATTTGGGAGGCGGGTATGGGTACCGCCGCCCCGGGAACCATTTATTGGACGGCCAACACCTCTGCCACAGGTCACCCCAAGTGGTTCGCTACGTTTGGTGACTTAGCAGGGGTGCCCTGGTTCATGGGGTTATGTTTGTCCGGGACTTGGGGGCGGATGCGTCTGCCGACCATCTGCGTGGCATGCCGGATCTCAAGAGACTGGTTGAGGGAGACCTTTTGTACTCTCCAGCCGGACCCTCTCAACCCATCGCCTTGTACCGCAGTAGGAGGGATGGCTTCACAAGTGCATGTCTCCTGGACACATTTATCCCCAGATTCCTTCCCCCTCAAACCTTTTTCCTTCCCAGGACTTCCTCTCCTTCCTTTCCCTTAAAAAACCCTCCACAAAGCATCTTCAAAGATGACATAGGCCCTGAGGGAATTTTTCCCTCGGGGCCTCCTGTGTGGAGCTAATGTAAAAAAAAATAAAAAAAATTATAAACCGTAAATCGGACCGTATTAGGAGGATGGTGTGAAACCGCCTATAAGTTTAAATAAAATACTAAGGGGGTTTCTCACCATCCTCCCAGTAGCTTATCTACCCTAATAACGAATATTTTCGATTTACGATTTACGGTTTATTTAATTATTAAGTTGGAGTTTATAATTCGGTACTCGAACCTACGAATAGTGGCTATATATTGGATAAGTTGTCCGAAGTTTCTAACCACTGCAAGTATTTTATTTTTAATAATATTCGTTATTAGGGTAGATAAGCTAACGGGAGGATGGTGAGAAACCCCCTAATTCGTTAAAATACTAAGTCGGTTATAACTATGTTCAGTTAACTCTAGAACTTGGATTTTCTTTAAAGTTATGAATTATTTTTAATATTGGAACTGATTGTGGTAATAAATCATATTAATTAATTAAATGTTAAAAAGTTTTTTTATTTTGTTTTTGAAAGGCGATGATCTCTGGGCAAATCTTTATTGTAAAATTACTTTCAAATCCTAAATTATTATATCCCGTGTTTTTTCGCAGGTCTTCGGTAGTTTATAATTCGTAAATTACATGCTCTATACATGAATACAATAATACATGTATTATATTGTAATCCATGTAAAATATAATATATTATTGTAATCCATATAAAAATACATTATAATATAAGTCATATTCGGGCTAATTATGGGATTAATTTTTGTATGTTTGTGAATATCTATTATCTACCTGACGTGATCATTATTATTTCTAAGATAGGAAAATGATTGTAAATTTTCCTATCT
The DNA here is from genome assembly GCA_951813805.1 of Limnephilus auricula. Classification (NCBI taxonomy): domain Eukaryota; kingdom Metazoa; phylum Arthropoda; class Insecta; order Trichoptera; family Limnephilidae; genus Limnephilus; species Limnephilus auricula. Next base: position 2,917,435 of record OX638403.1, read on the forward strand.
TGGAAATACCAAGTAAAAGTTCCCCAATTTCCCCTTCGCTGATTGGTTGGTTCACCCTCTCGCAGTGCTCAGACCACGCCCATATCTCTCACTCCCCTCAGGCTGAGTAAACTCCGGCCCGCGATCAATATTACACAATTGATATAATGTATCGAGCGTGAATTATTGGTGATATTATCTTAAAGTATGCCTGCTGTAGAAATAGTAGTGTGGGCGTTGTGTATGCTCAAAATAATATCATTTTTCCTTACTTCTGGGGAAATTTTATTGATCAAATATTGAATCTCTTTCTTGAATATAAATTCCATTTTATTTGGCGAAGGCCGAAGAGAGAACCTAATACAGGGTTTTCCAATAAGAGGTGTTATTTTGAATAGCCCGCTATTTCGGTAGATGTCACTTTTGAAGCTGTCATTTTTTGACATTTGACAAGCAGAAACTACGCCATTAATAAAAATGGAACGATACACGCTTCAACAACGCATTGAAATGAATTATTATTGGGTCCTTGAAATGCATGAAAATGATCCGGAATTCCATCGAAAAATCATCTTGAGTGATGAGGCCCATTTCCACCTCGGTGGCTTCGTCAACAAGCAAAATTGTTGCATCTGGGGCTCGGAAAACCCAAGAGTTATTGTTGAAAAGCCTCTCTATCCTCAACGTGCGACTGTTTGGTTCGGTTTATGGTCCGGCGGAGTAATTGGACCTTACTTTTTCGAAAATGAGGCTGGAGCAACAGTTACGGTGAATGGATTGCGCTATCGAGAGATGATTAATGATATTTTTATGGCCGGAATTGGATGGTATTGATCTGGACAACGTTTACTTTCAACAAGATGGCGCTACGTGCCACACAAGCAACAAAACCATTGATCTTTTACGGGAAAAGTTTCCGGACCGTGTTATCACAATTGGCCACCGAGATCTTGTGATTTAAGACCTTGCGACTTCTTCCTTTGGGGCCACGTGAAAGAGAAGGTCTACGCCAACAGCCCAGCGTCGATTCAAGACCTCAAAGATGGAATTCGTGAGGCTATCGAGGACATAGGGCAGATACTTTGCGATTTGGTTATGGAAAATTTCATGAAAAGGATATGGTCCTGTAAGCGTGGTCGTGGTGGTCATTTGCCTGATGTTATTTTCCACTATTAACGCCATACCTTCCTATTATAATGTAATAAACATCCGATCATTTATATTAAAAAATGGCATTTTTCTTTTAATATCAAAATAACACCTCTTATTGGAAAACCCTTTAGTCGACGGGTCTTATGTAAAATGGTTTTCTTTCGAATCGGGATAGACAACGCTTCTAGGTATGAACACCATATTTCGTAACCCTAAGAAAACATAGTAAAAATGTCACTTTCGATTTTAAAAATTCTAGTAAACAAAAACTTTTTCACAACATAAAGCTTTTATACAAACCTAAAGCACTGCCTTTACGGCCTTTCACACGACAGTATATGTATTATCTAGTTTAAACTATTAATTTTCAATAACTCTTTTTAGATATTTTTATGGCAATAACTATTAAACTGAGCTTTATTTCAATGTCCATTTGTTACTTATTTTTATAATATTTCGCCACCGGTTTTTTCATAAAAGATACATTAAGAAATAAAACTCTTTCTCGAAAAAAAATCAATAATTACTCCAAAAAAACAGGAAGGTGAATAATTTTCGCCTCAATGGGGCAATTAATAATATTAATGAATTAGATAAATTATTTTGGAATTTGTTATAAAATTTGTTCACGTGATGAACGATGAGTGAACGAAACGTGATACAACAAAAATCAGATGAGAACATGATTAATCCTCTCAAATTCAAATTAGAAAACACGTATTTATTTAGAACAAGGTCAACGGTAATAGATTTACTTGCAGAGGTTACATACAGGTTTCATAACTGACCTACTACTGGTACACGACGTAATGTAGGTCCAATCAAATAAAAATGTTTTTATTTATTAAATTTACAAAGGAGATGAGATAATTAAAAATTTAAATAGGACTTGTTCACTGAAAGATGGTACAAATTAGCATGTCAGGTTATTGCGATAATGAACCACGGTTATAAGCTTTGCTCTATTTACCTACTAACTTTGTTCTAGATCTTTAATAACAAAATAAGATAAATAGACAGTAACGATGACTGTGAAAAATGTTTGAAAAATACTTTTTTTAGTAGAAGCGTTATCTTACATGTTTTTTAGAATCGTTTATTTAGTTAGAACACATGTCATATTATTAAGAAAGTATGACCCTGGAGACTAAAAAATTATCTTTTAAAGTTCAATAATCTGATATTTTGGCAGTTTTCACATATAAAATACACGGTTGTAAAACGTGTCCAGCCCTTTCATTAAAGTCCCCTGAAATGCGCTTCCCGTTTTTTCAGGGAATGAGAGGACTCTGTGTTCCATCTCTTTTTCTTTCAAACATTGCGGGGCTTCCTTTCGGGATCGAGAGGGACAGCGCATCATCCTGTTACACCCCCACTTTACCGTATTTATTGGGTGATATCACAGGGAATATTAATTCTCAATAACAGTTTACTTTCATCCCTTAACTTGGATAGATTGCTCTTAACAAAGCACTTGACGTCTGTAATTTGATTAAAAAATACTATACCACGAAACTTTTTCTATTATTTTTTTAAAACTATCGCAATTTATCGAAGTAAATCGGTTTGTCAGAGTAAAAAATTTTTAAGAACTTATCCATTTTAAATATTGTCAAACTTGTTTAAAATGCTGTGATATAATAAATATACACCGATAAAGGCCTGAAGGCTATTACTTGAATGTTTATTTCAATATCATATTGGTGATTCAATCCAGACATCCATATCGGTTTATTTCTTATCAGTGATAGTGATTTTTAAAATATAAAATGAAGCCATTATCTGCAAGATCACACGTACCCTCTCTAGAAATAACAACAATACCAATTCAAAAGCCTACAAACACTCTAGTAATACCGCGACCATCATCTCCTAGAGAATTCTTCGCCCGTATATATGGCCATCTCGAATCAGAAAAAACGCACGCGGAAAACAAAGAAATAAAGGCTACCGAAGATAATACAAAAACTTGCGACGCAAACTCTTTCATAAATGGACAAGTCAACGAAGAAACCTTTGAATTTGGTAGTGATGCGAATTCCCTGTCGTCTTCTGACGTGGAGATAAACGAAGATGATAACAGTGACAGGACGGCCTGGCACCACATGGTCAGTTCCTCTGGAGTGTCAGGGGGAGTTGGGGGTAGAGTTCCAGAGATGGGGCACTCTGTTCCTCTGGTGGGGCTGCCCGCCATACCTCCCCCGCCCTGCTGGTTTCCTGCTCTCCCTTTCCATGCCGGACTTTCGGCATTCTGTGAGTACCTTTAGTAAACTATTATAATATTTAAAATACGAAAAAACGCAATAAAAAATCCTTAAATTTGAGCATTTAAATGCATCAAAACTTGACAAAATTGTAAGGGTTTAGAAAAAAATGCAAGAAATACTCTGATTTTACTCAAATAATTAAAATTTATATTATTTTTTCATTGATTTTTATATTATGAATATTTTGTTCATTGAAGATAATTTCAATAAAAGGAAATATTCTTAGCATTTTTAGAAGGAGTATATTGATGGTACAAAAAATCCAACAAACAGAACAGTTAAAAACAAAATTGAAACCTAACTTTTTATTATAAAAACGGTTAACTAAGTATCTTTCAAAGTTTTCCTGGAGGAAATTATTTCATTTGTCAGTAAACATGTATTATGTGCATAATATTTGTCAGTAAACATGTGTTATGTGCATAATATTTGTCAGTAAACATTTGTTATGTGTTTTCGTTGTTTGTTTTTGGGGTGTTGCGCTACCTCCTTCTTCAGCCGACGTTTCGGACAGCGTTGCATTTTCCATCATCAGGGCGATGTGTTATGTGCATAATATTTGTCAGCAAACATGTTTTAATGTGCATAATATTTGAGTTTTGAAATAATTCTTGTTTCAAAATCTGGAACATTCACGACACCTACAAAGCCATGTGTCCCAGCAAGTTATAGAGATAACTCAACATTCAGAAATTTGTCTTTATAAAATGGAATGCATGTTTAATCTTTCAGACAAACTGTTGTTTTTATACAGTTAATCAATAATTTACCATGGAACTGGAAAACTGACGTTTTTAGCGGAAAAATGCGAATCATGTAAATGCACGTTTTGCGAAAAACCATATAAAAATGCAAAAATTGCACTTTGTATTTTTTCTAGTTTCTTATAATATCTAATATTTGAAATGTCTGTGTGGTGTTTCACTATGTTGGGTAAGTCAAGAAACAACCAACTACCAACCTTTTATAATTAATAATTACCTTTTGTATTATAATATTGAGTTTTTAAATTCTTTTCAACACTTCTAGTTTTAAATTTCTTTTGATAAAATAATCGTTTAACAATCTTTTGATAATGTCCAAACAAGTTTTGGATTTAGCTATCTTTGCTTTTCTCAATTAAAATTAGATTATAAAACAAAAATACACCACTCTTTATTAATTTACACTGATGTAGAGTCTAATCTACATTGTAGACTGTTTCACTTAGGCTGCCAAGCTTCAACAGTGCTTAATATTACCTACACACTTTAAAGCGAAACCGGGTTACCTTAAAAAAATAAACAACAAACAAAATGTGGTTTTAGCTTACATAAATTTGATGTTTTTAAGTCATCGACGTTTTCGGCATAATTTTTTTTTTTTAAATGTTAAGTCATGATATTTTTTCAAGTTCTCAAGTTTTCTACCCCAAGATAAAATAATGGTTTAATTGTTATTAGCGCAATAAACAAATTTGAAATGAAAGTCTTATTTAATTAAGAAATAAAACATATTAGTAATAACAGTTTACAAAAGAACTGGTCATTTTTTAGGCAACTCGGGTAGGGTTACACTTTCTTACACCAAGGACGGACTATTTCAGAAAATTCTTCAAAATTGAAATTTGAAATTCAGTTCTGTAAAAGTTATATTCAAGTTCTGTTATTATTGCATTATTGGCCGGTTATTTCACAGTACTTGGATTTTTATTTATTTACATTTGATACATTTAAAGCCAAAATAACAGAAATAATATTACATAATAAGAGAATATATTTAAAATAAATGCAAGTGTTATTACGTTGTTTTAGGTCGATATTAGTTCCTAGATAGGCAGATTGCCTGTTCTAAGGAACCAAAGTTTATAAAGTGCCAAATGCAATTTAATTTTTTTTTTTTTTAATATATTATATGATATGTATTATATATTCGATTCATCTGCTGGCTAAGTCCTCCATCACAACACAAGCAACATTTTACTTAGTGTGGTGGTAGTAAGAGATTTTCAAATGTTGTTGGGTTATTCGTAATCCAGGATTTTTTTCGGGATGACGGGAAGTCATTCTTTTTTGAAAAAAAAAAATGTAACCACCGTTGGGCTATAACTAAACATTCACTTGATGAACTATTAAGCGATTAAAATAAAAGCTGCCATAGATAATAATTACACTATTGATAAGGAATACTTTATTTGGATTTTATTGCATAGCTGAAATAATTTGACCATCTGTATATTCGCGAGGCCTGAGGGGTTAAAGTTCAAAATTCGAACATTATACATTCCATTTTCGAATTATAAGTTTCATTATACTCGTACATTCCATTTTCGAATCATATGTTTCATTATGCTCGTACATTCCATTTTCGAATTATAAGTTTCATTATACTCGTACATTCCATTTCCGAATTATAAGTTTCATTATACTCGTACATTCCATTTTCGAATTATAAGTTTCATTTTACTCGTACATTCCATTTTCGAATTATAAGTTTCGTTATACTCGTACATTCCATTTTCGAATTATAAGTTTCATTATACTCGTACATTAGATTTTCGAATTATAAGTTTCATTTTACTCGTACATTCCATTTTCGAATTATAAGTTTCATTATACTCGTACATTCCATTTTCGAATTATAAGTTTCATTATACTCGTACATTCCATTTTCCACGTTCGAGCGGCGCTATAAACAGGGAGGTTTAAAAGAAAGCCACTACCACAAATAATATCATTATCTTGACAAGTCTGTGCGGTGAAGTTAATACTAAACACACCAGCATGACTACAAGGTAATTAAGGCTTTGATGCCACCGTTGGTAGGAGAGATGGGCATAATCGAGAAATCCATTTCGAAAAATTATTCGAATTATGAATCGAGATTTTAAATTGGTTAACAAAATGAATTTATTAAAAAGTCCAAAGATGGAAACTAGTCGACGTAATGAAAACACCAAAGAAATGTTTTTTCTTGCGTTGCTTTATTGCTGAGGATCGTGACCCTAACCCCAGCTGCCCTAATAGAGCTCATTAGGCGTACATCAGGCAAGAAAAAGTAACAACAAATCAGGAAGAAATAGAAATCAGAGGGTATTACCAGAGAATATCGGAAATTAGTCCCTTTTAAATCAAATTCTAGACTTGTTGACTCTTTTTTACAAAAAAACATAAATTGATTTTGAAAGATTGTTATTTTATCTCGTACACGCAGTTTTAAAATTTTGAAAAACTAAGTGTATTTTTAATATACTAAGGTTATACCGTTGGTCGTTGGCAGATTTCTTCAATTTTCAAACGATAGATTCTATTAAACAACACAAATTTCAAATCATATAAATATAACAAAATATATCAATACATAATCTAGTAAACACAGATTTCAGAATTTTAAAATCATTAAAAAATGAATCCGAGAACGTATTTTGTGATAAAAATACCTCAGTTTTTCTATTTATTTAAGGTCTTACAAACTAAAATATTTTTAAAAAATTTTACACACTTGTTTTGTTTAGACATTATCGAAAAATCATCAATACTTATGATCAAAAAATACTTACAAGAAGTACTTACACTATATTTAACAATTTTTCATCGTGCGTTTTGAGCATTTTTATTGCTTACTTGAAGTAGGTATATAATAAAGCAAGTTTTGAATGAAATAAATCGATATTAAATATTTAATTTAAGAAATTTGATAGTGGAATAATCAATCTTTCTCATTGGAACCTCCCTGTACAGTTGCAAGCATTTTTAATCTTTTATTCTCAGCCGCTGGTCAATCGCTCTTAAATAGTTACTCACTAACACTAACTCAAAGTCCTAATGGGATGGGAAATAAATATCCAGATAACATTAAAAATCCAGATAACATTATTGTGGTTTATTTTTTGGGTATTATGCCGTGTTACGCTATCTCCTTCTTTAGCCAATGTTTCGGACAGCATCACGGCAATAATACCTCAAAAATAAATCACGATAATATCTTTGGCCGTAAAAATCTCAAATCATATCTCCAGAGAATATGTTAAATTTGTTCAAATAATGGCAGGTAGCATTTTTTTATGAGAATACCTCACAAGAGTCCCAACTGCTCCCGTCTGGAGCCAGTGAGACTAGGACATCCTCAATTGGGGTATGTTGTGAGGCTGAAGTTAACTGGTGAGGGGGAGGAGATTTGGAGAGGAAGGTGGGGAAGTACCTGGCTATTCAGATCTACAACACGGCTAAAGCCATTATTAAGCAACGTTTCAATTCTAAATGGTGGTCTTACACCAGAACGATACTGAGAGTATCTTCCACTCTGGAATGTGCCCCAAATATATTATTTTTAATTAATTAATTGTGAAATAACACAAATTAATCAAATAAAATTTATTTGCGCACGCCGGGTTCAAACCCGTGACCTTCGGAATGGGAGTCCAAAGCCTTACTCCTGGACTACGCCAGCAGAGAATATTATTTACTAGGAGATTATTATTCGATCGAAAACGATTAATTCGAAACACTCGAGCATGCCCATCACTTCCCCGCAGAACTTGCCAACTTTGTCGTATGTCGCAGATCTTACTTACATAACAATAATTCAGTCCAATGATTTTCACGGCCAATGTGATTGTCCTTTGCGGTCTGTAAGATAACAAAATAAACCTACTGCGTAGTGCGCACTTCCTTACCAACTGAAGGAGCGCATAAATCCCATTGACATGGTAAAATATTTATTAATAAACACATATAAAATGTTTACATAAAAACATGAAAACAAAAAACATTTAAAAAAACTTCGTTGAAATATTTTTTTTATTTGATAAAATATATTTACATTTCATAATACAATCCAATAATGTTGGCCTCACTAGATGGTTTACCCGTGCTGAGGCCTACATTTTATATACAGAAAAAAATTATACACAATACAATTAAAAATATATATGTAAGTATAATGTTGGTGAAGAAAAAAAAAACCCTAAGATTAAGATAAATTAAACTTAAAAACAGAGTCCTCTCAGTATAGACCCATTACATGTTAACTGACAATATATAAAATTTTAACCTCTTGCTTGACAGATTTAATATATAATCATTTAGATGAAAAAAATATTTTATCTGAACAACAAAAAGGTTGTCGCAGAAAACATATGGGATGTAAAAATTTAAAATTTAAATTAAATTAAAAATAAATTGTTATACCCATAGGAAAAACTAAACCCTCTCGCACACTTTTCCATAAAAATGATCACCTAGTAAATCCACGCTATGTAAGTGTATTACATAAGTATAAGTAATACAAAACAATACAAGAACAACATGTTAACCTACCAGACTATTAAATGGGAAAATAATTCACCGACTCCAGATATTTTCATATCAGAGGCTTCGGCTCGGTGGAACTCCTAATTTGACCGATAAATCCTACTGATCCCTCAATATAAATAGTTAAAAAATCTTTCGTAATCCTACATGTATTTAAAATGACTGATTTTTGCATTTTTAAAAATATTATATAAAGTTAAAATAAGTATATTTATATTATGTGTTGTGTGTTTGTGGGCGATTGTGCTTTATATTGGTTTTGTGTGTTATGTGTATGTTTTATTATTTTATGCTATGAGATTTTGTTTTAATATCTAAAGTAAATATGTGTTTACAACTTATTTACAAAAAGGCTAAATAATTATTTAGTTACAAACAACAACGTTGATTTTTCTACTGAAATTCGGTTAATGCAAACAAACAGAAATATTACTATGTTGAGGATAAAACAAAGTCACTGCAAAACAGTTGGGAGATTTTACTTGGTTTACAATTGATTTGATGAGAGCGATAAGGGTATTAATTGAATTATATTTAAATTTTTAAGTATGAAGAAATAAAAACATCAGCTGTGGCTTTATGTAACGAATTTATGAATGAATTAATGGGATGTTAAAATATGCCAAAATTGTGGAGTTCACTTATTTCATTTAATCTTGACCTTCTTGGTATAAAATTGTGATACCCGTGTTCTAAATATTATCTGTCCAGAACAAATCAAAATTTCTTGAAAATCTAGGTCCGATGTAAAGTATGATTTTACTCACTGAGTTATATGTAACTAACCATTTTTAAAAACGTGGTGAAATCGGTAATAGAGGGTGAACTCCCAATCGATACGATAAGTTTCGAAAGAATTTCTTCTGAACGGATTCAATTCTTTTTACGTTTGTCATGATATATTTATAGTATGTACATAATGCGAATACCAAAAAATTGTTTCGTGTATGCTGATTATTTAGAATAATTAGAACACTGGATGTTTAAAAAGCTCGGTGGCTCGTGCTACGAAATCTAATATCTTGTTCGCTCTGTTCATCTTTTTTAATATATTGGTTAAAAGTCATTTTGCTGTCAAATAGGACACCAAAGTATTTTTAAAGGAGTTTTTTTTAATTCTTAGTTTGTATACTGTACGATAAATCAATCAGTCTATCAACAATCAATCAGTCTTCTTATGTTACGTGTGAACATCGCAGAGAAAAATAGTTTCTGGGTCCTTTTGTAGTTTTTGACAGTTTTCTTCTGATTTGAGGGCTTTGTAAAGTTTCAAATTGTTGGCGTGAAGTAAAAATATGCATTAAATGCGACTTGCTAAGGGTTTAATGAAAATTATAAATAGTGAGGGTCCGAGATGGGACCCTTGCGAAATTCCTGGTGTCACCGTTATGGAAGAAGAGTTGACTCCCGTGTAATTAATAGGAATAACAGAAGCGTAAGTAACTTTATCATGGCTGGACGAAAGTCCATATAGACAGCACAGTCTTATATTTTTTTAGAATTACTGCAATCGCATAAATATCATTATATTCCAGCAAGTTTGTTTTTATGGACTTCTTTGCAACCTAATAATACATATGTGTACTTAAATACTATATTATAGAAACTAACATAAATATCTACATAGCAAGTTTAAAAACTCTTCAAATGTAATTAATAATTTTAGAAAAGGGAAAAGCATGATAAAAAATATTTTTTACATAAGTACACTATTGTAGGATGGTTAAAAATTTTATTATCGTCTAATTTTTGTTTTGTTTAGTTATCTAAAATTTAATATCTTCTAATCTAATCTAATTTCGAAAAATCCAAAATCAATAGTAAAAAAAAATTGACTTGTTTTAAATTTGTCAAAATATTTTCGCCAGAGTGTAAGATTATAGAGAAGTAATGGTGTCTACCGTAAAATAGGTACTTTGCATGCTTTATTATGAATTATGATCATTTAAGGTAATTTTCGATATTTACGGGTATTTGTTTAATATATCATGACAATCATTTTAAAAATTGCTAAATACACAGATAAAATCAAAATAAAGATATTATTTTTTTCACAAATATATTATAACGTATGCTCTAATCATTTGCCTGTACTTACTTATATTAAATTATGTTATATTTACATAATTTAACCATTATCTTATTCACAATGGGATTTAGAAAAATTGGGTTTTGGGAAGTTGGTATTTCGGAATTTCTTTTTTTCTGTCCTTCAGAGTCCGATAGGTGCGATAGCTTATTATTTATTATGCTTTTTCAATGTTACAATGTGAATATACCTACTATCAGAAAAGATCAAGAAGTTTATTAAAATCAGAAGGAGGTACTTACCTACCACCTTACAGCTTAAATCACATAATACAGATTTCAGATTATAAAATGATCCATTCACGTTATCACGGGACTTCAAACACAAATAATAATACTGAGTATAAGATTGGTCAATAAAAGTACCATAAATATTAAAGTGTGTGAAATGAAACAGGTGAAGATGTGGGCTGCGATTGAATCGAGAGATTTCTGACCGAATCAAAGGATATGAAATGAAAAGATTTGTTATCAATTGCCATGGTAACTAACTGCCCCTCTCTACTTTCCTTCTGAACGGGGACGGACTGGCTTAATAAATAGAAAAAAGAAAGGTACCTACTCGAAATGGTTTACTATTTCCAAGTCCATTTGATATTCAGTAATGTTTGTAGGTAGGTAGGTACAGGAGAATTAATATAAAAGTAAAGTTATATGACTATTAGTGATTTTTGATAACGTGATACTTGATTAACGTGATAACTGTTAGTGATTTTTGATAAAGTGATATTTGATAACTGTTAGTGATTTTTGATAACGTGATATTTGATAACTGTTAGTGAGTTTTGATAACGTGATACTTGATAACTGTTACTGAGTTTTGATAACGTGATATTTGATAACTGTGAGTGAGTTTTGATAACGTGATACTTGATAACTGTTACTGAGTTTTGATAACGTGATATTTGATAACTGTTAGTGAGTTTTGATAACGTGATACTTGATAACTGTTACTGAGTTTTGATAATGTGATATTTGATAACTGTGAGTGAGTTTTGATAACGTGATACTTGATAACTGTTACTGAGTTTTGATAACGTGATATTTGATAACTGTGAGTGAGTTTTGATAACGTGATACTTGATAACTGTTACTGAGTTTTGATAACGTGATATTTGATAACTGTTAGTGAGTTTTGATAACGTGATACTTGATAACTGTTACTGAGTTTTGATAACGTGATATTTGATAACTGTGAGTGAGTTTTGATAACGTGATACTTGATAACTGTTACTGAGTTTTGATAACGTGATATTTGATAACTGTGAGTGAGTTTTGATAACGTGATACTTGATAACTGTTACTGAGTTTTGATAACGTGATATTTGATAACTGTGAGTGAGTTTTGCGAGGTATCGCAACATCGACAACCACTTATTTGACAGCGAAATTCGACTTTTTTTACCCAAAAACTACATTTAAACGTTGGAATTTCGAAAAAAGTGGTTTGTCTTTTTTGCTTGTACTAACTATCATGTAGAATCACCTCCCGACGTTTGTGCCCTTTAACCCATTTACCACATTTGATTATTTTTATTTGTTTATTTAATTTTAGCATTTTTTTCCGTTGAACAGTTTTTGTTAGTTAAAGAGCACTCCTTTCCTAAACACGAGCACCAGCTTATTTTAACAGGAAATAATAGTATTGCAAAAAATTATACATCAAAATCTTTTTATTCTTGTAAATATGTAAATGAAATATCACCTAATAAATAAATAAATAAAATAAAGGTTTGTCAAAGCTAAGAAAAATAACTTTTATAAATACCGGACCGCGATATATCCCTCAAGAATTAAATGTTAACAAAAATTCACGAACAACAAAAGACCTCGGAAAATTACAAAAAGGTGATGCAATCCGAAACTATTCTATTGTGTACAATGAAAATAAGATAAAAAACGTATTGAAGTACCTACCCCTAGGCATGTTTAAAAATATATTTCAACTTACTCAAAGTTGATTTTTTAATAAATTATACAAATGAAATTAAATTACAAATAATATATATCGTGGTTTCTAAATGTAGTAATAATAATATAATATTAATAATCCCTGTCAGTACAGACCCATTACATGTTTACCGACAATATATAAAATTTTAACCTCTTGCTTGACAGATTTAATATATAATCATTTAGATGAAAAAAATATTTTATCTGAACAACAAAAAGGTTGTCGCAGAAAATATATGGGATGTAAAGAACAATTAATTATTAATTCTATAATTCTAAAACAGATTCAAAATAAAAAAAGGTAATTTACATACTTGATAAATAGATTACCAAAAGGATTTCGATAGAGTCCCGCACTCGTGGCTTATCAAAGTATTAAATATATATAAAATTAACCCAATGATTATTAGCTTTTTGGAAAATATTATGTCCTTTGGAATACAGATTTATTTATAAATTTAAAAGGTAAGAAAATGGTAGTACCGGGCATTTCAATTAAAAGAGAATTTTTTTAAGGAGACTCGTTAAGTCCTCTTTGGTTTTGCTTAGCATTGATTCCTCTATCTAAAATGTTAATTAAAATCAAGTTTGGAATAAAAATTAAGGATAATACAGGAGAGAGTTGTACAATTTCGCATTTATTATATACGGATGATATAAAATTATTTTCGAATTCTGAATCAAATTTAGAGAAAATGATAAGAGTAGTTAAAAAATTTTCAGATGATAATAAAATGACTTTTGATTTAGATAAATGTGGAACGATCCATATAGAGAAAGGCAAAATTGAAGATGGAGACGAGGTAAATTTAGAAATTGCAAAATTAAAGTTATGAAAGGGGGTGAGGTTTATAAATACTTAGGATACCCGCAATCGAATAGATTAGATCATACTAGTATTAAAAATGATATTAAGATTAAATTTCAAACTAGGATCAGAAAAATTTTAAAGTGCAATCATTGGCCACTACACATGGTACTGCGAACAGCCGGCTTTTTGCAGATGGCTAGAAATCGCATCGTTAGTAGGCAAAACCGGCTGCCGAATTGTTATTATTCGTCTGCCGTATTATTATTTCTTTACTGCCGGAGCGATTGTTTCCACTTTCTGCCGCATTTGCGCGCAGAGTATTATTATTTTACTACTGCGGCGTCCGAATTGGTGCTGCCGCAGACGGATTCTGGCTGTTTGCAGCCAGAACGACATGGTCCGTACACGTGATCACAGCGCCCGAGAAATCAACTTACTCAGTGGCGTTTCTTCACAAGGGGACCATGGGGACAGTCCCTACTTATAAACGTTTAATGTTAATGGTATATTTATACCGTAGAAATGAAATAAATAAACTACTATTACATATACTCTACACTATTCCTGAAACCTAACAAGAAAAAAATTGACAATTCTTTGTGTTCACAAAAATAATGAATGCGTTCTGAACATAAAAGTAATTGCAGAAATATAATCTAAAAAATTACTTCGGTTAAGTAATTTTTAATTTCTCTCCTTCCTTCCTTGTAGCATAATAATAATTTATTGCATATGACGTTTTAGTAAAATAATAATATTGATATCGATTGATCGGATTATTTCTATAGCGCCGTTCTCGTGGTTAAAACACCTCAAACCGAAGTACAATTTGTCTTGTGCTATTTTTATTAAACTTCATATTTACATAATTGTAGAAAGCAATCACTTTGTGGTTTGACATATATAAATAAAACACTTGTTTTGTTTAAACCACGAGTTTTTGGTTGTGAACAAGTGTTTATTTTTATTTAAACTTAATATTTATTTACGCACCCTATTTGATGGTTCTGGTTAGGTGCGTGACTTATCTTCGTACCTCATAAAATTTTCTGTAAGAAATTATATTATTACTATTTGGGTATACCTATATTTGTATTGAGTCTCGTATCGTTACTTTCTGGCAGTGAGACGTCAGTATCTACACATAAAAATGACGGTCCCCGCCATCGAAAATGTGCTCGACCCGCCACTGATCTTACTGCAAATAGCATGGTCTAGTGGCAACCACCAATCTGCAGAACTTCTGTAGCACATTAAGCCGGGTCTTTTGCTTCAACAAAGGTTAATAAAGTAATAACAAAGCGTGATAAAGGTTTGTAATTTATAATTTATAAACAAACTTTACAAAAACTATTCGTGTTTATCGTTGAAATATTTTAACGACGTATATACTGTTATTCATATTTTAATTTGATTATAATTAGATGCTCTGTTATGTTATATTATCGAACTCGTATGTTCTTTCCGTAATAGTATGTACCTTATCTGACATTATTTTTTTAAACCTGAAATGTTCCATGGTAGCAGTATCAAGTATTTTGTCTTCTGAAATTGACTTCTTTTAGCAGAAATTCTGACGATAGTGTAATTGGTCAAAATGGAATCTCTTTTAATATTAATTTTAGTGCGTATTATACCTAACCGAACCCACATATTATATCGACCCATAATCGGCAGAACAGCGTAAGCGACAAACAGCAAAGTGTTCAGGAGAAGGTTTTTTTTTAAATAACTTTCTTAGTTGATTCAAAAAATGATTTTGGTTAATTACGATTATTGATATTTGGTTACTGCCTGTATAGAACTGATAATGCAATTATCTGAATGCCTTCAGTTGTGGAGATAGTGGCGGTTACGCTGTTTTGCCTATCACCCTGACAGATATTTTCCCTTAGAAATGTCGCTTACGCTCTTTGGAGTACATGGTTTTTTTACTGTTATGTTAATGGCACAATATGTGCCATTAACATAATTGACATACAATATAAATAGTACAACAACATGAAGAATGACTAACAGTATATTTGTAAGTTAAATATAAGGAAAAAAAATGTAAAAAGTAAGTAGTAAGATTATAAGTAGTAGGTTAAGGGTAAAATATAAATGTAAAGTGAAAAATATGGTATAACGTATAAGTATAAGTATAAAGTACAAGCTTTAAATTATTAAGCAAAAATAAAAAAAAGTTAAAAGTGAGAATAAAATAATAATAATAAAAAAAGTAGAAATATAAGATATCTTTAAAAGGTACAATGATTTAAATATAAAATATAAAGTAAAAAGTCCTCATAGGAGCAATGAAAAATAAAAATAAAATAGAATAGTTAAGAGGTCGATATTATGGATTATAAATATTAACCGATATGATGAATTTTACAAGTACCTATGATTTCTAATGAATTAATGTTTTGCAAGTACTGGTAAGCATATTATGTTTACATGATCATTATGTTTACATGGTACTAGAAGACAAATTTTGTTTAATGCATCTTTTGTATGATGCCAGATTACCGGCGTGATCGATATTAGCATATTTATTGCCAAAAGTGTGTAAGCGATTTATTGTTGCATTTTGTTCTGCGGTGGTCCCAGAGTTATTACAATAAAAAGGTGTTTGGAGTCGAGTAGGTCTAAAAGGAAAATTAGCGGTGGCAAATATTTTTCTCAATGGATTAAAGAATGAATATTGTTTAATTATTTTTGCTGTTATGAATTTATTCCCATAATTAATTAGGTATGTGTGGTCGATTAACGATTAACCATTGTCGATTTCGATTAACAATTAGTTTTATTTTCACTGAAATAAAAACTTATTTAAAAAAAGTCGCAGGAGGCGACAATGTTGAAGCAAGAGACCCGGCTTAAGCATTTCGCAAATTCATTTCGAAAGTGACCGAGTTCGGGAGCGCTGTGAATACGTGTTCACAGAGCAAAAGAAACCAACTTACTGCAAAAAGCATCGTCTGGAGGCAACCTCCAACCTGCGATTTTTAGCCAGCTGCTAAAAGCTGCTAAATGTCGGGCTGTTCGCAGTATAGTGTGTAGACCACTTATCTGATAAAAATTTAGGAAAGGCACTAAATATTTGGCAATACCTCTATTAACGTACTCATTTGTTATAATTAAATGGTCCAATACAGATTTAGATAGCTTAGAACGATTAATTAGAACTACGTTAAAAAAAATTAATTGTCATCATCCAAATTCAGCTATAGAACGAATTAATTTACCTAGAAATTTAGGAGGAAGAGGTGTAGTCAAAATAACTTCTCTGAAACACAATCAGGTAGAAATGTTAAGAAATTTTTCCATAGGAAAGCTAATAGCTCAGAAATGCACAAAATAATTTGCAAGGCAGATAGAAACATTACACCTTGAAATTTATACGACGAGAAAGCCAACATTTTTATGAATACCAACCAGGAATTATTAGATTCCTGGTCAAATAAAATATTCTGACTCTTGACATGGCCCAACTCAAGTATCTGATTATTCTGACTCATTTTATCGTACCATGTCGGGCGTCCTCGCCTTCTTCTACCATTCACATTCGAGTCATATATTCTCTTGACACTCCTTTCTTTATTCATTCGCTCTACGTGTCCAAACCATCTAAGCGTCTCTTTCTTAATCTTACTTATTACGCTCACATCAGCCTTGCATTCTTTTCGGATCTCCACATTCCTCACACGATCATAATAATAATACTAATATTATATATTTACTTGTAAAAAACCGTTTTTGTGAAAAATCTCCTCAAGAGCGCTGTACAAATTTCAATACATTTCTACATCATACATGGCTTTACCACACATACGCCTCAAGGATCTCAATCCTACAGCATTCAGTCTACTTTCATCCTTTCTCTGCCAGTTCCATACTTCCATACTGCCATACATCAGGGTAGGTACCAGCACTCGATTGTGGACTGCTAGCTTCGCTTCTTTGGACATATTGTAGTTTAAATTTTATATGAAATAACATAAGACGACTTACATGAACATTCTAATACGATAACAATATAAGAAAATCGAACAGCAAGAGTAGTAATATTATATTGAAATGTTCCCTCTAACGCTTTTGGGAGATAAATCTTAGGTAAGCCTTTTACAAAACCGCTGTAGGAAGGACTGCCAGAGGAGGAGAAGTCTAATCTTCGCGTACATAACATATTATATTTGTTCATTATAAGGTAACTAGTTCTAACGTAATGATCGCAAAAGAAAAGAGAGATGTTATTTAATAGTGATAAATTATTAGTGATCCAGTTGTATTTAATTTTTTGAGAAATTCTGATGCTATGCATACTTCTTTCAGCAGGTATAACTAGATGGGGTAGGGCGGGGCTAGTTGAACATGAGTCTGCTAATTTGACCCCAGACTCGAAACTCTTATAGATATTTTTGTTTTTTCAACTTTGCATTCTTTTCGGATCTCCACATTCCTCACACGATCATAATAATAATAATAATAAATAATAATAATAATCGGCTACTGGCATTATACCTAGCTGTCTTTATTAAGATAGTATCATTAGCTGGCTTTATAATAATATTTATGAATTGATGTAATACATTGACCTTGTGCAAGATATTTTAATTTTCACGGAGAAGGAAAAATGTTTCAACTTGCCTCATAGGTGGAGCTAGTTGAACCACTCCACGGGGCTTGTTGAACAACACAGTGTAAAATATTTATTATCATTCACACTTACGTTTTAGTTAAACAAATTAAAAGTTATTAAACAAAATTTATTGAAATAATAAAAGAATACAGAACAATTTAAGTTCGACGGCGCTATCAGACGACGGACATACCTAGGTGCCAACCCGAAAAAAAAATGCTGATAGTTGAAGCAAGTATTTGTTCATTTCTTTTTCTTGTTCTGTAGAAAATATTTGTTGCGGTGTTTAATATCCCATTATCGCAGCCTCTCTTTGGTTCTTAAATTTAGTGTTAAATTTCATCAATATGTTAAGTTTTATATCATTCTGTTTGGATGAAGATCGGATTCTCTGTTTTCGATGTATAACTGATTCTATCGCTTTGGTCAATTGAAAAAAAAAAAATTACTCTCTGGACCCTTCTTTTTTTGTAGGATCTAGAAAGTTTAAAAAAACCAATATTATTAATGTGTTGAAGAGCGAAATAAATACCTCACGTAAACAATTATAGTCAGAAATCGGAATGAGGCAAGTTGAACCAAAGGATTCAATTAGCCCCATCCATGTTTTATTACAAATTTCATCGGATATACCCCTAAATGTAATATAATTTTTTAATTGTCGTGATAAAGTTAAGTAAACACCAATTTTAAAAAGACTTATCTTGACTTGGTACCTTTTTTTTGGTTTCTATTTTCAAAAAAACAGTTGAACATCTTTTTTATTTTTGGAACAAAACCCCCGTCATGTACACGCAGTACACGCTATAAACGCCATGCGCCTTTCAAATTTGGGTAGGTCTCCACACTTTCAGCTTGCTAGAACAGGTTCGGTATTCTTTTTAAGTCTTTCTGATTCCAAGATATTTGTGTGGCCCAACAAGCCCCTTGGTTCAACTAGCCCCACCCAACCCTACCGATATTTTACTACTTACGAGATACTTATCGTATCTGAGAAAATTAAAAAAGCGATTTCAGTTGTGCCCAAGACCTTACACACGTTTATGCGGAAAAGAATTTCTCAGTACAAAACCGATCCGTAATTTAATTATTTTTAATTTACATAGGTACCTACATAGTACTATGTATTCATAATTAGTAATTAAAATAAAATTACAAAGAAGAGTATCTGCGGCGCGGTGTGGCTTTGTTTTTGATTTACAGTTTTATTCCGAAATTGATGAAATTTTGTTCAAATTTTGGACCTTCAATATAAGAAAAAATAGACTGTGTAATTGACTTCACTTATTGCATAGGTACTAAAAACGTATGCACGCTCACTGGAGGTCTGCCTAGATTGGTCAAGATAAATGTAGCTTGGTTCAATAAAAAAATCTGTGTCTTGCGAGAGCCTTGAACGAGTAACCATCTGTTACTTATACCAGGCTTATTATGCTAGCATGGTCAATCGATATGAAGTTACCGACCGATTGTCGGTAACTTCTCATCGTTCCCTAGGACAACTGCAGACCGCTAACGTATAAACGACAGTTGATATCGAATATATTAAGGACACTTAGTCATTATGAACTGTTACCTATTCGTTTGCGATCTGCAGTTGTCCTAGGGAACGATGAGAAGTTACCGACGCTCGGTCGGTAACTTCATATCGATCGACCATGCTAGCACGCCAGGGCGGGTAAGTGGTAACCTCTAATGCTCTTCTTCCCTTAGGGAGAGGAGAAAACTAGCTGCTGGGTTTGCATTAAATAAATAAATTAATAGATAGATAATAAATAGACGGGTAAGTGGTGTAACCTCCAATGTCTAGAATAATTTTTTTTAAAATCGTTCCCTTCCCTTTTCCTCGTCCCTTAAGAGGATACCCGGCGGTGATTTTTCCATACAAACGTATTCCCTATTTATCTCTCTGGATTTTAACCCTAGAGAAAATATTGTTTTTGCATAAAATAGATATCAACTACTAGCGTGTCGGTACTTTTTGTTTTTTTTGATAAGTTACTTTTTATAGAAGTTATGACCTTCCAAAAATCAATAAAATTGACTGGTTTAAACGCCGTCAAAAGATGTTCAGTATACAAACCAGACAATGTTTTTAAAAAAAAAGCAAAACGTACAGACATAGAATAGTTTTTTCTTATGTAGTTGGTAAAAAAAAAATTGAAAATCAGTCCACTTTTGGAGGAGAAAAGTGGGGAGTACAAAACCTCCATTTTAGTTAGGTGTCAGTGCATTGTCCCTTTCGCTCAATATCCGGTGGAGTAAGAGCAACAGTGACAGCAATATTTTAGTAAAATCTATTTCTGCACCACCGGGTATCATCTTAAAGCAGAAATTTGATACCTTGATGAAATTTTACACACTTGACGTTCAAAATAAGAGACAAATTACTGTCTACATCTGATTTCTAACGCCGCGCCAGGGACTTATTATAATAGGCTATAAATTTAATAACTTACGCTAAACTTAATAAGTTTCGAAGTATAACGGTTTCGTAGCTGTCTTGGAAGATTTTTTTTAATATAACTTACACAATAGACTGAAATGCAGTGACACGTGTTGGTTCTAAAAATTGAAAATTATTCAATTATTTTATACCTATGTACTTAATAGTTACGGAACCCAGCCCGTGTTTTGTTTTTTTTTTAATCTAATTTTTTTCTTGAAATTCTGTTTACAATGTTTAATGTACCTACAATAGACAACATGAACAGAAAAAAATCAATGCAATTAAAACTTACAAATCCTAAAATTGAGCACAAATCATATTCAAAACTTTTACATCCTTTCTATATAAAAGGATTGAAAAGATTCATGAATTGAAAAATTACCTAAAGAATCCATGTAGGACATGTGTTTTAGAAATATATTTAGCGCCCTTAAAGGTAATTTCTCACAAGAACGGCGCTCTACAAATTATCCGATTATTTTATTTATTTATACTTTTTTTTCTGTCATCGATAAACCTTGCATTTTTCTTATTCATCATATTATCAATTATTTACTATTTTAATATAAAATTTTTATATTTTATTATTTCTTACTTGGATGATTTTATTATTTTCAGATACAATTCCCTCGCCAACACAATAGCCTTGTCTCTTTACAATTAGGAAATTAGATTATTTTTTTTCCTTTCAAACATGTAAAAAAATTATATTTATAGTAAAAATGAAAAAATATTACATAAGTAATAAAAATTGCCACAGGGAGGAATCTGCCAAAAAAATCGGACAGAAAACATGCTTGTACCTACTATTATCATTCAACACATATTGATGATCAATATCACATTTTATTTTGAAAAATGCTTTCTCGGTCATAAGAATTTTATAAGAGATATTTCAATAAAATTTTAACAATAGATTTGAAAGTTTTATCCATTACTCCACGTAGCCGTATATTGTACAGAAACGTAAAATGCCTTAAATTGTCTCAAGTATCTCCCTCGGTTTGGGCGGTTTGAGCAGATGAATATTAGATTGCAAGCAAACACAGCGCAGGCACCATTGTCACCGGAGGGCGGGGGCGGATAGGGGGCGGGAAGGGAGGGCGGGCATAGAGGGTGTTTGTCGCTTCGCGCCTTCGGGGGCTGGAACTGTCCAAGGAAGCGTTTAGTAACCGGGGAGCTTCAAATAGAAGACGATAAGTATTTATTATTATAATTGTTATAATTATAATGAAAATTAGGTAAACAGAGAAAAAGGTCTTTTGTAAAAATGAATAAAATTTACCGATATTATTTATTTTTTTTAAATTTACATTTACATTTAGCTCTGTTAGTACTGCGGTATCATTCTACTTAATGGGGAAGTTCATACAAATATAAACGTCGATAATAATGAAAATAAATTCGTAAAAATAAAAATATAATGATTATGCTTAATTTAAATGAAAATCTCTTCATAAATAATAGCATATTTTGTTTTGAAAATTTAATAAAAATAATTATTTTACGATAAAGTAGTTATTTGTAGATTATAATATGAGCAATTTTATAATTAACATGTTTTTTTTATATATCAATAAGGTTTCAAATTACAGTACAGTAGGTATTTAAAATTACAAATTATAAGAATTCAAAAATATTCCCAATTATTAGACATCACAAATTTCGAGATTGGTGAAATTTTGTACATTTGACCTTCAAAATAACAGGAAAGTCACTGTTTTCACCTTATTGCAAATTTTTAATGTAAATTAGGCTTATCCTATCATTAATAAAGCCAAACAGTAACAGACACAATAATAAAGCCAGAAGATGAATGTGTTGCAATATTAAACATTTTTAGAAACTCGTACTTAAGTAGGTTTACGCGAACGTTGAACACTTTAAAATGTTGAAAGAGAAGCAATGATGTAAATATTGAATTAGTCCTTATTTACATATAAATTAACTTGATAAACACCACCGACATCAAGATAAATTGATAAGATTTTTCCAAGAAGCGAATATCTCTAATGTCACAATCGGCGAGATTATAGTGAAGCTCTGGGAATAAGTTTCCAAAAATAATGTACATTTGACATATTTAAGGCGAAGCTTAACGTAAAATCACTAAGGACCCGTTGTTTCGGAAAATTTCACCTTTGAATTTCCCTCAAATCGACATTCACCGAAAAATTGGGTTGTTTCAACCTCCGTCAGAAGAAATTTCATCGAAAATTCCATAGGACCAGTTGTTTCGGAATTCCCTTCAAATTTGAATTTCCTTCAAATTTGAATTTCCTTCAAATCGTCATTCACCGAAAAATTGGGTTGTTTCAACTTCCGTCAGCAGCAAAATTTCACGTTTGAATTTCCTTCAAATCGTCATTCACCGAAAAATTTGGTTGTTTCAACCTTCGTCAAAATTTCAACGAAAATTTCATAGAAATGTTTCTAAAAGATTATTTTTTTCGTTTCAAATTTAACACGCAATCACGTCTTCCTTCATTTCAAATACGAAATGGGTTGTTTCAACTCGAAAATAACAGTCGATAAATTTGAAAATTTCACTCAGTGTTCCCCGCCGAATCACAAATTTGACGTCTGCGCATGCGCCTTCCATTGAACGTTAAACGTTCGAATTCGGCTGATCTCATTTTAAAAAAATGTACATCACATTTCTATGGTATTTTCGTTGAAAGTTCTTCTTTCCCAATTTTTCAACTTTCTATTAGTGCATTTACGCAAGCAGATGTTCCAAATTAATTCAAAAATACTTTTTCAAATTTTCGAGACTCACGGTGTGTAAACAGGTATTGGTAGGTACAATGTCACACGGTACAACGATTGTACTCCCGCGCTCACAAAAGATAATAACTTCAGTTTTCGATGCATGGGTGGCAATTTGGAATTGTAAGTGAGAACATCTGTAAAAACTCAGTTTAAATAAATAAATTCCTTTTTCATGTATATTTATTTTATACAAATGCTTGACAAATACGTTACTGAAACAAAGCGCGTGGTTTCACTGAACTAGGTCTAGTGAATACACGAGTAGGTACTTCAGCGAGCCTAAGGTACATATTTTATTCGTAAACGCACATTATTTGAATGGCTATCTTTTTCACAAGCGGTACATCTTTTGTTCGATTAGTATGAAAATAACGTGTCTTGTATTTTTATGTTATTGGATAGAAAAAAATTGCCGAAAATTTTCTAATTTACTAACATTTGAAAAGCAATGATTCTGATATCTTATAATATCCCGTCCATTTTAATTGATCTGCGCTAATAATAATAATAATAATTGACAAGTGATGTAATTTGGTACAACGAGCCCCGGCATTGCTTGGTGTTGTTGTCAGCACCGAGCCTAAGCCGCGGGAACACGATAGAGACGCGATTACCACATCTCGCCTGGACAGTTCCCTATTGCGCCATTATCACAGCTTTGGGATGGCGGCAATTTGACGATAAATATTTATTCAGTTATGAGGGCTTTTCATCATGGACAGTTTTCCATCCAATTGGGGAAAAAATAAACAGACAAATTCATAAACGAGTAATTTTGTTTCAAGTACCTCTATAGAATTCAAGTTTTTCCAAGTAAATATTACGTAAACAATGCTTATATAATAAACAGTTTATTTGACAATCGATGACAAATTATAGAACAATATTATTATTGCTAAATGAATTCGTAATTGGTAAAACTTTAGTGAACTGGTAGAGCATTTTTGATGAGATAGTTGAAGGTGCCGGGTTGAGTAATTTAAAAAAACCTAGGTATTCTATTTCAGTCGCCGGGCCATATAGTATAAAAAATATATTCTGGCGGTTCATTTTGGATTGGTTTATGGAGAACATTTTAAAAATATTTATGATAAGTTTGAAGACAATGCTTTTTCCTATTTTTGGCGCCGTAATTCCCTTTTGACTGAAATGGGATAGGTTTTTTTGGATAGGTTGAGCGAAATCATCAACAAAGCCTATACCGTTTCAGTCACGGTGACGACAGTAGTTAGTAATAGAGCAGCTTTTGTTTCATCTACAAAACTCATACTATTTTCAGAGAAGGATGGACCGCCAAACAACTCGGTAACGATGCTTGCTTCAATCACATTCATATTTATAAGTCTATACCAACTATTTCAGTCATGGTAATGAACTCTAAAATCACTAGTCCGCTTCTCCGTAGAGGTAGCAGAGGATGTATCGCCAAACAACTCGTCACACACTTGCTTCAATCACTTTCATATATCGTCTCATTGTGGATAATTTTGCACAACAAAAGTTATCCTATTCCAGTCGGAAACCGTATATGTTTTATAAATAGGCTGCCCGGCTTAATAAATGTTATTATTGACTCCACTACATCTCTTTTTTGAGAATAATGATATTTTTATTTTATTTTTAAAGCGGTCAAATTTTAGGTATCAAAAAGTTATTTGTAAAATAATTTTACATTGTAAAATTAATATACGATAAACCAATTACATTAAATAATGCATAAAAAATACAATGTAAACAAAAAATAAACAATAAGTTGAAACGGTAAAAATGAATACCTACCTACCTATAATTTTTGAATCAAGAGATTCAGCCAGTTTACTTTTACATTTTTTTTTTAAATTTAATGACAATGCAAATTAAAATTAAAATACAATATTAATTAAATTAAGAATACAAAATGAAGTATTTTATTCTCAGTCCTCATCACTAGGTATTCCTGTTCCGAGGTGGACTGCAGGTTGTTGTATGGTGTTGATCATGATTTCCTCATCATTGTCGTTGGTTTTTGTTGGTTTCCAGGAAATATAAATAAATAAAGCAAAAAGTGTTGATGTTTATTATCTTGCGTTGTTTTAAAAAGTGTTTATGTTTATTATCTGTAGGTTGCGTTGGGGTTACTTAATAATTTTAATTAGTTCCTCATCTTCATTTTTAGTTAGCCATAATTTGATGTCCTTTTTAAACTTTTGTATATCCATGGTATTTTTAATTTCAATCGGAAGGGCATTATATAATTTTGTAGCATGGAAATAACGGTTTTTCTGGCCGAAAGCTGTATTTAATTTTGGAATGTTTAGTAGATTTGAAGATTTTGTCCTTGTAGTATAGGTGTGTTGGTCAGCAAGGTATGCATATTTTTTCTTTAAATTTGAGTAATGCATTTTTTGAGTACAGTTTTATAATGCTGAACACATTTTTTTATGGTATCGGTTGAATGTCTGGAGCGATGACGCGAAACAAAATTTGTTTATTTAATAAATTTGTCTCGATTCCTCGAGATTTCCAGATGATAATTATTAAAAATTTTTGTAAACATTAAAAAATTATACCTTCAAATTTTAACATGGAGAAATAAAACTTATTAAAGTGGTATATAGCCAATGAATTAACCTGTATTTTACCGTTTATCTCATATTTGTAGGATTTATAAAAAATATATTAAAAAAATCGTAAAGATTAAAATCACGCGGATCCAGCGTGATTTCAACTGCCGTATGAGAGGTACTTATTCTAGCCAACATAGAATATTTTAGATTTCTGTAGTATAGTCTGTGGTATACTTGATAATGAAAGGTACATTATCTGTGGAAAATTGACAATTTTAACCGTAAACAGATGATCAGAAATTCTGCGCGAAATTTTTTTTTTTTAATTATTATAACGGTTCTTAAATAAACTTGTTCTTGATAAAGCATTTCAATAGCTTCGTTTTAAGACCACAATAAAAAAAACGTGGGAGCTACAAATATAGAAAAAAAATTCTCGAATCAAGAGATAATTACCTTTGTTATCCGAAAAGCAATCGGAGACTTTGAAAATTGGCACACATATTTGCCAAAAATCGCTTTAGTGGTTAGGGTATAGAATGTTTTGCAGATAGTTATGAATTGTGCGCATACTATCTATAATATCGTATGTAGGTTTTGAAATGGCGGAAAAGGCTGAATGACGTGTGAAGGTACAGGTATTTTTATTTTCTTCGCACTGTATTTTATTGTAAAATCACTTCCTTTAGGCTTCCGCCTAATTCTAATATTGATAATACTATCTGAATCAAAACATATAAATAATTTTAATCAATTGTGGGTAAGTCCACATTTCAAAATCCCACCCCATTAGGCTAATATCCCGAAACGCCAATATTTGGCTGGAATGTTCCGATCCACTGAAGCGCCCCGGCTTAGCGTTAGTGACGTCACAGCGCCTGACGTTGAAACCATCCCGTCGCGCAGTGATCCACCGTGAAAAGTTAGTGGACGATGGGTCCTGGGTTTTATCACAAATCACCGCAGATACACATACACTTGGGTTCACTATCTACTACCTACCTATATTACCGTTAATAATCCCGGGGGGAAATATGTTTATCATTAAATTATTAATAATAGGCTAATTATTATCATAAATATAAAAGTCCCAAGTTTTCCAAAAAAATATATTTTTTATGACTTTTTGTCAATCTAAAGGCCGGTCTCTTGAGACCAATTTCACAAACAATACCTCAAACACTACCATAAACATGGGGCAGGGCCAAAACGTTTGTGGTTTTCCATGGGCCACGGAAAGTAAAAACATTGTGTCCCCGACTTAACTATCCACAAAGTGTGTAAACATTTTCGCCGGAGGAGACGCTGCTTAACATAAATAAATGAAAAATCTTTTTGCTTTAAGGAAAAAAAAATTTCTCACTTTTCTTAAAATTTTCTTGAATTTTTCAAGAATTTTGGTCTTTTTTATTTCCCGGAAAATTCAGCTGAAATTTTAGCGCCTGTTTTCAACTAAAAATGCGGTTTTTATTTCTATACTTTGTCTAATACGTACCTATTGATTTTTTAAAGTTAAAAGTTTTTAAAATAAACTAAAATGTCACCGGAGACCAAAAATTCCTTTTCATTTTTTACTAATAGTTATTATTAAGATAAATATCCATTTTTTACTAATAATTTTGTAAATTAAACACGACTTTTTGAGGAGACAGTACGAACTGTACGTTTATTTTTATAACCTTTTAAATTTAAATCATAGACAACAGATCATAAGGGTAGATGATATACAACAGATGGGGTTACTTGTGACATAAACTAACACCCCCACTTATCCAAATAATGTACACAATACATATATTATAAAAGGAATACAAACATCGTCATTTTTTTACATCCCGTATACCCAACAACTGCCTAAAATAATAATGTTTAGTACTAGCTAAACCCTTCTTAAATATGTCTGCTGGCATTTCAACTGTTTACAAACATTATTTTGTTAAAGCTATTATTTGAAGACAGCTTAATCGCATCCTGATTATCTTATAAAGATATGATGTATAACTCATCGTACGAAATTACGTATACCAACAAATTATTCTTACATGTTCCCGCCAATATACATTGAAACCCTGTTAATTTGTTCGTAAGAACTTCAGTCCCGTTTTTAACCGTTTTTACGAATAAAATGATCGTATTTTAGAAAAACATTTTTCTCCGTGTATAACCAAGCTTCCTGGTTATGGCAATTATTAAATTGACTTATTGAATTGAAAACTTACTGCAAATGCTATATCAGGTCCTGTTAAGACGATAGACTTCGCTTTTCGGCCCATACAAAAAGGACGCCCGGGAAAAAACACTTTTCTACATCGAAAATTGCACAAAATGAATATATTTTTTTTATACTGCCTTCTAAAGGGTATAAACTATGTCGGTATGTTTTCGAATTTTTGATGCGTTTTATATTAACGTAAACATTCACTGTCAAACATGTAGGATTTATCAAAAAATATTATTTAAGGAAAAAGTGCTGCTAACTCAACTCTCATAAAGAATTATAAAATTATAAAAAGCTACCGACGTAGCTTCTTCTTTCTTAAAAAAATTTTTTTTTTTAAATTTCAATTTCGTGAAAGTTTCGGTGTAGAAAAGTGTATTCTCCATAAACCCCTTTTCGAGCGATTTCTGTAGGTAAATTTGAGCGTTGTCTCATTCGCACATTTCGCATTCGCATGTATTGTAAGTGTGCGTTAGCTTATTGTGAGCGGGACAGAATGACAGACGCGGGTGTTCCGCGTGTCGTTTAAAGTCTATCCTCTTAACACCGCCAACAAGTCCGCCTATAAGCTCCTGGTAAGGTATTTGACTTTCACAAATTTTATTTTTGTTAATATGTTAATATTCAATTTAGCCTCTAAAGGTGTATCTGCTACTTTACAATCTGCCATGTTAAATCTATTTAACAACTGATTAACATAATTCTCCTGGCTTAAGGAAGAATTTGGAAAAAAGTTTTTACTCTTTTTTACTCGTACCATCATGTAGAATAACCACCCGAAGTTAATGCACTTTACCCCGGACAACCTGCATATGTTATATTAATATACAGGGTGTATCGGCACGTACCCGACAAACTTTAACCAGCGATTCCTGATCATATTAATTTAATTATATTAAATTAATTAAATGTAATAAAACCATAATTTAATAAAATCCCTGTAAACCATCCCCCTTCTTAATATGTTTTGTATAAAATCGGTAGTACGTTAGGAATAATTAGTACCAGTCTGAATATGACAAGCTGAAACTGGTTAAGGTCAATAAATTGAAGTGGAAAAAGTTTAAATTTGTTTTATTAAGAGGGTATTACCAGAAAATAACGGAAATTAGTCATTTTTAAATCAAATTCTAGACGTATTTACTATTTTTTACAAAAAAACATAAATTGATTTTCAAAGATTGTTATTTTATCTGGTACACGCACTTCTTAAATTTTGAAAAACTAACTTAATTTTTAATATACTAAGGTTATACCGTTGGTCGTTGGAAGATTTGTTAAATTTTCAAACGAAATATTGTATTATACAACAAAAATTTCAAATCATGTAATCACACAGCAAAATAAATCAATAGGTACATAATCTAGTTCACATTCTTCAGAATATTAATTTTAGTTAAATTAAACTCATTAAATAAATCCGAGAACGTGTTTTGTGACGAAAATTCCTCAGTTTTTCTATTTATTTAAGGTCTTACAAACTATAATATTTCAGATTTTTTTACACACTTATTTTGTTTAGACATTTTTGAAAAATCATAAATAGGTACTTTTGATCAAAAAAGACTTACAAGACGTACACGATATTTATTATTTTATCATCGAATGTTTTAAGCATTTTTATTGCTTACTTGAATGTAGGTATGTATATATTAAAGCAAGTTTTGAATGAAATAAATAGATATTAAATTTTTATTTAAATATCGGGGAGAATAATCGATCTTTCTCATTGGAACCTTACTGTACAGTTGCAACCTTTTTTAAGCTTTAATTCCCAGCCGCTGATCAATGGCTCTTAAACCATTCTCTTATTTGAAGTGCAGTTTTAAAATTCTAGTTACAGACTATGTATCTGCTGCCAGAATTAAAGAAAAACCATATTATTGTCATCCATATATAAGAAACATAAACCCGCTCACAAAAGCCAAACGAATCAACATGTCAAAATTAATGTCAACTGTTACCGGTGCGGTGTAAACAACCAGGACATTATGAAAATCAATATACTATAATATAGTATACAGTAATGAAAACACTAATCCCAATAAATAGGTGTGGCCGAAAAACTTGTAGAGAAGCTATTTAGTTAAGTAATATGTTAAAAGAAATAACTGACGAGTTATACACCATATATTTATTTAATGTTAATCGGGGTGTGATTAATCTGTTTTCAAATAATAGCTTTAACAAAAGAACTAAGCATATTGATGTACGATATCATTTTTGTAAAGAAACACTTTGTGGCTTGACATTATACCAAATGAAACAAATAACTTAGTTTTAAACCACTTTATATTTATTTTTATATTTGTCGACCGGTTTCGATTGCACTCAATCTTCATCGGGATTTTATATATAATGTGTTAATGATAAAATTGTAGAAATGAAATATTTAAACCGCTAATATGCCCTTATATCCCAGTAGTTTCCCGGGGATATCAGGGTAGAGTTTTTATTTCTATTTATTTATTTATTATTTTTCTTAATCATTGCTTTGTAATAAAGTAATAACATAGATTTGGGGATTTTGCGACCGCACCTTCCCGTGTTGTGGTGGTCGATTTCAGAGAATAAGACTTTATCAGACAAAAATTCAAAATCAAAAAACATTTTTTGCACAAGAAATCAGATGTATAAAAGGTATACCTTGTAGGTATCTACATCCTATATCTTTCAGCTAACCGAACAAATATTTTGAAGAACAAATGTGCAAAATTTCCTCAATTTTAAATTAAATCTGTAGATTTGTACAAAAACAAAGCACGCCGACACAGATACAATAATATCCTCCTAAATATAAATACATAGATATATATTCATCATTATGCGCTTGTTTTAAAATCTTATCTAAAAGCATTTAAAAGATAGGTAATATATAATAGTATCTAGTTAGAATTAATTAGCTTTTTACGCCCGAAAATCATAGTAGCGTTAAAAACAATTGCGTGTAGTTTGTCATATAAAATCAGTACCTATTATCTTGTCTCATAAATTAATGTTATTTAAATGGTTTCAATTATCCATAGTCCTCATTATTCACGTTTCAATAGAGCAAAAGTAGATGGGGTGAACTCGGACGGGGGAAAATATTATCAAAGTATGTTTTTAGTGGGGGATTATATGGCGTATGAAATATCTGATTTATTTCTGAATAATGTTTTCTTCTCGTAATGTAAGAAAATTTTTATTAGCATCATAACATAACCTCAAGAGCAATTGACCAGCGGCTCAGAATAAAAGTTTTGAAATGCTTGCAACTGTACAGGGAGGTTCTGTTGAGAAAGATTGATTATTTCCCATATCAAAGTTTTTAAATTAAAAATTTAATATTGATTTATTTCATTCAAAACTTGCTTTAATATATACCTACATTCAAGTAAGCAATAAAAATGCTTAAAACGCACGATGATAAATTATTAAATATCGTGTACTTCTTGAAACTATTTTCTGTTCATAAGTATTTATGATTTTTCAATAATGTCTAAACAAAATAAGTTTAAAAAAAAATTGACATTAACCTTAAGAAGACCTTAACTAAATAGAAAAACTGATGTATTTTTGTCACAAAATACGTTCTCGGATTTATTTTTTAATGATTTTAATTTAACTCAAATTTAAATTCTGAAAACTGTGTCGACTAGATTGTGTATTGATTTATTTTGTTGTATGATTATATGATTTGAAATTTGTGTTGTTTAATAGAATCTATCGTTTGAACATTGAACAAATCTGCCTACGACAAACGGTATAACGTATAACCTTAGTATATTAAAAATAAACTTAGTTTTTCAAAAATTTAAAACTGCGTGTATTAGATAAAATAACACTCTTTCAAAATCTATTTTTGTTTTTTTGTAAAAAAGAGTCAATACGTCTATAATTTGATTTAAAAAGGACTAATTTCCGGTATTCTCTGGTAATACCCTTTTTTAATAATAAGACTTGTCGGAAAGGTGTATCATCCCATGTGAACAAAATGTTCCAATTCAAGTTATTAATAAGAAAAAGAAGTGGAATATTTAAAAATAATATTATATGATGTAACATATAATCTTTACTCAGTCATAACATAACCCAATATTTTCATAAATATGTTTTTATTTATTACTTTGAAAAATAGTTATTCTCTTCAATATGGTTAAAGTAAGTCCTGTAACAAAAAAAATACCTACGTTTACAACTCAAAAAAACCTAATAAATAAAAAATACCTATGTTTACAACTCCTATTATAATAAATAACTATACTCAGCGCCCTTGAGGTGATTTCTCACAAAAACGGCGCTCTACAAATTATCCAATTATTATTATTATTATTATTGTTAGACAAGTACCTCACACATCCCCTTATATTAATTACCAATATAGTAAACATTAGTGTTAATATGAACATGACCCACTTTAGTATGTTGTATCCCCCTGCGTGACCATTAAACCGCCTCGAAGCTTTATTCGATCCCAATAATGAATGGCGAACATCCCTCGTGATCCGCTAATGAAGGGCGCAGGACCCTAATCGCAGGTGAGCGTGAGGGACGGGGTAGGCAGAGAGGGTTCATCTCGCATGCACGCTGCACGCTGCACGCATGGTAGAGGGATGATGGATACACCGCGTGACAGATCCTAACAATAAGTATAGTTTGGTATTAGACACATAACTGCACGTGCGTCGATGAGTCAGATAAATCCATAGGACGTTTTATTCCTCCCCAGCTGAAATAGAAGCGCTCGTTAATTTACATATTTTTTAAATCATTTAAAAAAAAAATTATATGTATACCGAATAAAAGTCTCAACTGCTTCCAACTGTCTGGAGACTATGGCATCCCCAATTGGAGGATGTTGCGAGGCTGAAGTTAATGGTAAGGGAAATGAGATGGGGAGAAGGAAGGTGGGTTGTCTGGCTATTCAGATGTGATCACCATATATGGCTAAAGCCATTTCAAGCAACGTTTCAAGTCTAAATGGTCTTATACCAGGTGTGCTAGCACGGTCGCTCGATATGAAGTTACCGACCGATCGTCGGTAACGTCTCATCGTTCCTTAGGACAACTGCAGACCGCAAACGAATAGGTGACAGTTCAAAATGACTAAGTGTCCTTAATATATTCGATATCAATTGTTGTTTGTACGTTAGCGATCTGCAGTTGTCCTAGGGAACGATGAGAAGTTACCGACAATCGGTCGGTAACTTCATATCGATCGACCATGTTAGCACACGAGGACGATACTGAGAGTATCTTCCACTCTGGATCGTGCCGCAAATATGCTACATATTATTTTTAATTCATGAATTGTGAAATGACACAAATTAATGACGGCCGGCGTGGTCCAGAGCTTACAAGTGTCAAAGGCTTTGGACTCCCATTCCGAAGGTCGCGGGTTCGAACCCGGCGTGCGCAAATAAATTTTATTTGATTAATTTGTGTTAAATCACAATTAATTAAGAAAAACTATGTTTTCGGCACGTTCCAGACAGGAAAATACTCTCAGTATCGCCCTGGTGTAAGACCACCATTCAGAATTGAAACGTTGCTTGAAATGCCTTTAGCCGTGTTTAGTGACTAGATGTGAATAGCCAGGTACATCCCCACCTTCCTCTTCCCCATCTCCTTCCCTTCCCAACATATACCCCAATTGGGGATAACATATTCTCACAGGCTCCAGACGGGAGCAGTTGCGACTCTTGTGAGGTGTTTACTATAAAAAAAAAATCATACAACATTTATTTACTCCCGCCTGGGTTTCAACCCGCGACCTTGGGTTTAGGTTTGAGAGTCGGCCGTCGGTATCGCGACGATACAAACAATGCATTTAGTGCACGTCTTTTAAATTATTTTTTTTAATATTATAACAAGCACATATTTCCTTCAACTTTGGGCTTTTACATGCAAATCATCGTAGGATTGCTTGAATTCTTAAATACCTTTAAAATCCTACTGTAATCGCATCCCCTCTATAACAATAACATGTGAACGTCCCTCTGGCGTTTATTTAATGGAGGGGTTTAGGGGTATCGTGAAGTGTTATTTGTTAAGTAGGGATTAACATTGTGTATGAATCACGCGAATGCACATTTAATTGAATTGAAACTCTCGAAAATATTGAAACGATTTACTAACCCTTTTGCACATGCGCGAGTTTAATCGCCTAATAACAAATAAAATAAAAAAAATTAAAATAACTTTTTAATAAGTGGTACATAATTGAAAAACAGAACATGCGTTAGTTTTTTGACATGTGAAGTAAATGAAGACGAGTTCCTAAATACACAGAATTTAAATAATAGAAAAATTAAATAAAGTATATGTAGGTAATATCAATCCCTACGCTGCCCACAGCCCTTCATATTTACCAAGTACCTATTTACTTACGTATTATTTATGTACTTCCTTCATATTGTTACAAAAAAAAAATATATATATATATGGTACAACTTGCTCCTTTTCGTCCTACTTTGCACAAACTTAATTTTGGATTTGAGGCCAAATACCCAACCAAACTGAAAAATTATGATTTTAATCCAAATTTATCGCAAATATCCGGTACGGATATGCGCTACTTTATTTATTTTTGTTTTTAGTATAAAAAATAATAATAGTAAATTAAAAAAAAAAACAATTTGTCATGATTTTAGGGGAAACTTTGGCATTTTTTGTGAGTTAATTATAATTATAAACAAATATCTTTGCCTATCCACTGAGTTCATGCAATTAAATAAATAAAAAAATTAACATCATAAAAAAAACATTTCTTCGGCTAGAAATTTTAATTTATATACCTACGACAAATTTTGTGTCAACAACATAAATTAATCGTTTATAATTTGCATTTGCATTTGTTATTTGCATTTTTTTTAAATTTTATGTTTCATCATATTTTTATAATAAATAAACCAAAATCATTTTTTTTAAATAATTAACATAAATCAACAAAAAATTGCGAAAGTTGTCGATGAAATCATGAAAAATTTATTTCTTAAATTACGTATATTCCATAATTTAAAACATAAATAAATAAAGTACCTAGCATATATCTGTACTAGATATTTTCGATACCTTTTGGTAATTTTTTTGTTTTCATTTTGAGTAAGTATTTTGGATTTAAATCCAAAATTAAGTTTTGTATGAAAAGGCCTACACCACAGCCGTTCCCCTTTATGTTATACAAGATACCTGCCAGGTATCAATGATTTAATTTCAAACTAATCAGTAATCGTTCTTTACCTACTTATACCTGACCAATAAAAATATCACTGATCGGTCGCAGTAGCACTGGATGCACCCTGTTTAGGTATTAGAGGTTCAGACGTATCAATTTTTGTTGATTAGCTCAACACTTGAAAGCTATATTATATTTTTGACAGGGTGAACCTTTTTTCAACGCAGTTGAACAAGTTTTTTCAAACACTTTTTGTCACTCAATAAAAGTTGAAATGGCTGAACACCTTATACCAGTAGCTAAGTAATCGGTAGATATACGAGTAGTAGGTAGTAGTGAGCAGGAATCAGCCTGGTGACTGGCAATAGGGGCATATTGACAGGACAGCTCAGGTAATTGGTGTGAGAACATCGCGGTGAGGATATTCGGTCGATTAGGCAAGCTGGGATTCCCCGACATCTGGTGCTCGAGCCGACGCCAAGCATCCTGCAATTAGTTAGTGGGACATACAACTTACTACCTACTCTTAGGCATACTGATAATCTATTTTAAAATGTTATTAGTATGACATGAACCGTACAGAAATCTTATCAAAGGAACACATTTACCAAATAATAATACCTACCGGTGGAAATATTTGTCCGATATATTCGCATAAGATAATATTATCATAAAAGTAAGAAAATATTTTGATCGTACCTAAGCTAAATTATTTTACGTGCTTTCCTTAAATAAAATAGAGTTTGATTTATCATCTAAAAAACAGGTAGGTAGATCCCTGCATAACTTCCTATTCTTCCATCTCTGAAAAGGGCTTTTATTTAAATTCTAAAATAAATGGAAGAAATTAACCTATATTGTGTAAAATTACAGTTTTTCGAATTTTTGAAAAATACCAAATAATATAAACCGTCAAAATGTTGATATTTGCGGCCGACTGATAAATGTGTGACATCACGGTACACCGATAGGTACCTACATACGCAGCACTGCCAGTCGAATTATGAATAATTGTACTGAATCGTGCCTCGTGTGACGTCACGACACTCCATTGCATATTAATTTTACCTAAGTTCACTTTGAAAGCTCATAACTTCGTCCTTTTTGGAGGCCCTACCGAAAAAAAAATTGACTTTCTCTATTAACTTTTTAAAATACAATACATTTTAATCAAAACAAATAAAAATAGGGAGACAATCTCATTATTTTGTTTTATGGGTGATTTATAATTCTGGTCATTAATCAAAACATGTATTGTTTTATATATGTAAAATCCCTATGGGCGTTTAAATAAAATAAGGAAGGACACGCGATCCTCGGGCGATGAGTGTCACTAATGAAATCCGGCGGTATGCTCTGTGAAAGGTTTCCCTGTTCTACCTACACTTTACATTACACCACCACTGCACTTTACCCTTCACCCCGACTTCACTTGAGCGGGTGCTTCCTGTCCTAATCTCAGTTATATTGTTTCTTTCACTTTTCTGTTTTGTTCGCAGCAGGTGATTTTGGTAATGAATATATTGTGTATTAAATTACAATTTTACCAATCTTTATGAAAACGATATTTCGAGGGAGAACCGTTTAGGGTGGAAAAGTAAGGTCAAGTTATGGGAAAGGAAAACTTGTGTGGTGGAAAGTTAACTTTAGATGAATATTTTTTTTTTAAATAATATTTTACTAAAATGTAATTTTTTTAAATATCATTATCTAAAGGTCAATATCACCATACAGGCAATATTGCGGTATGCTCACTTTTCATACCTAGGCGTTTTTGATTTTCGCCTTTTTGGTCAATCACCTTCGAAGTTCAGCTTTGAGTCTTATTCAATTTTCATATTCAATTTCTACCCTTTTTTATGATTCTTCATTAAGACGACACAATACCCTAAAATGTAGGTATTCAGAATCTTAAAGCGATTGCAATCCCGTTATACTGGAAGGACCTTTTTTTTATTTAATAAATTTTTACAAGTTACAGTTTTTGACATTTTTTTTTAACTACCATACTAGGCTAATCAAATTTGCCCTAAAAAATACTAATAAAGCCCTAATAAAATAAAGTGGGAATCTTAACGAAGTAAGTATTATAGTAGACCGGTCAGTGGTTGAGTGGGCATAGCGCTTGGGTCCCACCCAGGCGTTCCGTGTTCGATTCCTCGGCTGGCTAAGTCCTCCATCACAACACAAGCAACATCTTCCGCTTAGTGTGGTGGTAGTAGGAGATTTTCAAATGTTGTTGGGTTATTCGTAATCCGGGAATG
This sequence comes from Limnephilus auricula, assembly GCA_951813805.1. Classification (NCBI taxonomy): domain Eukaryota; kingdom Metazoa; phylum Arthropoda; class Insecta; order Trichoptera; family Limnephilidae; genus Limnephilus; species Limnephilus auricula. The sequence continues at coordinate 2,955,008 of OX638403.1, forward strand.
TTTGTCTTTCTTTTTTAAAATTAAATAAAAAAAAAATAAAAAAGTGAAGAAGGCGTGTACACAAATATACCACGCGCAGCCCAGCGTAATAGGCGGACCTACGGTCGAATTAGCAGGCCTGGGAATGTGATCTTTCCGCGGGGTTTATTTTAATTAATTCCGATGAATGAATTACTAAAATCTCAGATGTTTCTGAATGAATCCCTCTGAAAGTTATTAATTCATCGTCTACAGAAATAAAATCTGGTGCTTACCGCTAAACTTATAATTTAAAAACTTGTTATAAAATTTTCAAATCGTTTTATGTAAAATATTTTAATGTTAAGGTACTATTTTCATTAATTTAAAATATAAATAACTTACATCTGTTGGTATCGGTTTGAAAAACAATTTATTATAGTTATGAATTAGTCGGAATTAGCTAAAATGTGAACCTTGAGCAAATTCCCATTATTAGGATATTTTGCCGCAAAATACCGGGGGAATACCGGAAATTAGTCCTTTTTAAATCAAATTCTAGACGTTTTGATTCTTTTTTACAAAAAAACATTAATTGTTTTTGGAAGATTGTTATTTTATCTGGTACTCGCAGTTTTTAATTTGGAAAAAGTAAGTTTATTTTTAATATACTAAGGTTATACCGTTGGTCGTTGGCAGATTTGTTAAATTTTCAAACAATAGATTCTATTAAACAACACAAATTTCAAATCATATAATAATGCAACAAAATAAATCATTACATTATCCAGTAAATACAGTTTTCATAATTTTAATTTTAGTTAAATTAAAATCATTAAAAAAATCGGAGAACGTGTTTTGTGACAAAAATACTTCAGTTTTTCTATTTATTTAAGGTCTTACAAACTAAAATATTTCAATTTTTTTTTACACACTTATTTTGTTTAGACATTATTGAAAAATCATAAATACTTACGATCAAAAAATACTTACAAGAAGTACACGATATTTAATAATTTATCATCGTGCGTTTTGAGAATTTTTATTGCTTACTTGAATGTAGGTATAAATTAAAGCAAGTTTTTAATGAAATTCTCAGCCGCTGGTCAATCGCTCTTAATTTACCTACTCCTTGGATAATCGTGCGTATTTACATGCAATTTGTCTTGATAACATTTAGTTTTAATTTATATTTCTTTTGTACATTCAATAATATTATTATTCAATGTATAAAAAACAGTTTATTATAAACAAGTTCTGCTTCGTAATTATTATTATGTGTTACAGCTGTTTCGCCCTCTGAAGGCATTGTCAAACTGTGAATGTATAAAAGAAATAAAAATTAAAATGGAGTTCTACAAAATAAACTTAATAACAATAAATAGTTTTAATTTATTTTAATCAGGGCTTGACGTGTTTTAAGATCTCCCGGGTTTTTTTTGTGAATAACCGTGTTAAATCATGTTCAATCGGGCTGAAAATTTGTCACCACACGCCTAATAATTAGTAAAATCTGTTCTAGTTCGCGAAATAATTTTATCTTTCTCGGGAAAGGAGTTATGCTCGAATTAAATACCTGTGTATTATTTCTTTGTGTGAATTTATCAACTGAAAGTGTAGCAATTGAGCAAAGAATCTATGAGTGCAGCTGGATTGTGTAAACAGCTCAAGTGTCAACTGTCATTAGCCCGAAAATTTATGTGCCCTCTTCAACCGAGCTGTGTTTCATAAGCTAAGATATTTTGTTTAATATATTTTTTGTTTATGTTTATGTTTTCTTTTTAGATGATTTGTATATTTATTTAACATTTGTATGTCTGAGGCAGGAGTACAAAACCGGTGGGTTGCCAGATTCAAATTGTTTATTTTTCTCAAAGATTACATGTTAATTTCAGATTGTACGGTACGTACACTACTTATCGTATACGGCGGGTAAGAAAATGTTTCGGACCACTGATCATGCAAGGCATTGCGATGATTGATACGGGTCACACGAGTAGAAAGAGTTTGATTGGAGTCCATAAAAATCTCACATTTAGGCACAACACATTTTAGATTTGTCATTTGCAGGTAAACGAATATCTTGACGTGCACAAGTCACAAATAATACTTTTTATCTTTATCTTAAAAAATGTTTTTGTTAATTCAGTCGGATATTACACTATCTTAAAAAATATTTTTGGTAATTTAGTCAGGAATATCATTTGCTGACAAAAAGTGGCAAGAAGATACAAACAGAGCCCGGAAGAGATGATAAGAATCAAGTAAAAGACAAGAAGAAGCAAGAAGCGCCAAGAATAGAGATGGATTGACCCAAGAGGTGGCAAGAAGAGACAAGTAAAGGCAATAAGAGACGAGAAGATCCACGATGCAGGAAGAGTTAAGAAGAAACATTAAGATACAAGAAATAGCAAGAAGAGTCAAGCAGAGCACAGATGAGATGAGAAGAATCAAGAAGAGACAAGAATTAGTAAAAAGGGTCAAGGAGAGACGAAAGGATCCCAGAAGTGACAAGAAGAAGCAGGAATAGAAAAGAAGATACAAGAAAAACTAAGAAGGAACAGGAAGATCCAAGAAGAACTGAGAAGAGGCAAGAAGAAGGAAAGCATAAAGAAAGGAAATACAAAATCATAACGCTCAATCCATTATTTTATTCCTGCCCATTCTAAATTCCAATATTGGCTTATTAGGTTGCCACGTATACCGGTCGATTAAACTCCAACCTCCTTCCTATCCTCAGAGCACTTGTTCCTAGTCCTAACAAATCAGTGCCCCCTGGTGTACCGGTCTTACCGGGACAGGATTGCTCCTGGCTGGGGTGGTACAATCGTATCGTATCGTATCGAGACATTTTTGTCACAGTATTCTAGTCACTATTTATCTTTTTGATGACTTTCTCATAAATGTCTTCTGCAATATAAATAATTAGTGCAGTCTTATTTTGCAATGTTTTAGTTTTTATGTGAATACCGCACAAGAGTCCCAATTGCTCCAGTCTGGAGTCAGTTGTGGTATGTTGAGAGGCTGAAGGTAGTGGGGGGGGGGGAAAGGGACGGGGAAGAGGGGGGTCGGAAAACTGGCTATTCAGATCTGGTCACCAACCATGACTAAAGCCATTTCAAGCAACATCATTTATAATCAAAGACTATCCCTAAATCATTTATTTGAGAGTTGAGTAACGTCAAGTGAGTATCGATAAATGATTGAGTTTTTAGTTTTTATAAAATCTAATGGTTTGACATTTACTTTAATTGAGTTGCAATTTATTGATGATACACTTAGTCGTACAGGTTTTTCAGATTATTGGGAAGGGGATGGGGAAGAGGGAGGTAGGAAGGTACATGGCTATTCAGATCTGATCACCAAACACGGCTAAAGCCATTTCAAGCAACGTTTCAAATCTGAATGGTGGTATTTCACCAGGGCGAAACTGAGAGTATCTTCCACAGACATGGATAAATATATATAATAATTAACAATGAATAATTGTGTATTTTGTGTTTTGGTCAGTGTCGCGTAGGAGACGAGCGGGCGCCCGCCCCAGGAGGCAGCGCACCACCTTCAGTGCGGCACAGACCCTCCGCCTCGAGGTCGAGTTCCGTCGCGCCGAATATGTGGCTCGGGCCAGGCGCCTGGAGCTGGCCGCGGCGCTGCGCCTGAGCGAGACGCAAGTCAAGATCTGGTTCCAGAACAGGCGCGCCAAGGACAAGCGGATTGAGAAGGCGCAACTGGACCAACATTACAGGTATTCTGCAATATATAAGCGGGAAACTGGTGAATCTATGGCCCGGTATATCAGTTGATTTTAAGCTCGGCCTTGTTGGAATGTCGAGCTTAGCGTGTTATGGGATTCAGGCTTTCAATTTTGATTGATCAAATTTGATTGAACGGCAAAAAATCACACGTATCAATATTTATTTATTTATTACACAGCCGCATGGGCGTCTAGTTTATAAGTTGAGAAGTATTACAGATATTTTACAAAACATTATTTTTCTCCTAAATACTTTAAAATTATGACAATAAAGAAAACATAATACAATGAGAGAAAAAAAGTTACAACAAGGGCACATAATAAAATAAAATACATTGGTAAAATTGAAAGAAGTCTAACATAAATTGATATTCAATATAAACAAAAAATTCAGAAATTAGTTTAAATTACTTGTGTCTCGAAAAGTAAAAGAATTGAAATAAACATTATTTAAAGTGATTATTTTTAAGGTGAAAAATATCTCCCAGATTAGAATATTTATTTCCGAGACTGTGAAGTCTCGCAATCGGGAGATTTGATAAGATAGTGTCCTAGTAAATTACGGCAAGATCTTTTGGGTTTGTGGATGTTGATTAATTGAAGCAATTCAGGACAGTCAATATTGTAATGCAGTATTTTGTGCAATAGTATTAAATCTGTGTTTATTCTTCTTTCTGAAAGATTTAATAGGGATATTTTATCCAGTAGGTAATTATAGTCAATGTTTTCTACAGGAATATGCAATTTCTAGTTTATATAAGTACCTCAGGAACTTATGTTGAATCTTTTCAATGTGGTCGGAATGAATATTGTAACAGGGAGACCATAACGTAGAGTTATACTCTAGTTGGCCTCTAGTTTTGTACAACATGATAGATGTGCCTAAATTAATGAAGTCTTTTGAAACTCTCAAAACCAATCCAAGAGTCTTAAGGGCCTTATTGATTTGACACACATGTTAGTTTGCTATCGAACATTATACCTAGGTCAATAATTTCACTGATGCAATTTAAATTTTTATCATTTAATGTATATTGAAAAAATATTGGATTATTTATTCTGTAAAAATGAATGAACTGACATTTCTTTATGTTCAATTCTAGTTGGTTGATTGAGCACCATTCAAAAACATGTCTTAAATTTGTTTGTAATGTAATTCAATCATTTATGTTATTAATCAATGTTTCAAAGATCCAATCATGTCTGATTACGTCTAAAAGGGATCGAAATGACAATCTAGTATCCTTCAACGGTAGCATTTTTCCGAACAGGTCCTCCATTGATTTGCTCGGTGTAACTCGAAGTGACCAGCTCAGATATGGGGGCTCCATCGAGGCCAGAGTTAAGTTAGCCTCTCAGAAACTGGGCGTACTGCACAGGGTCCGCAGATACTTTAATAGTACACAACTGCTAACCCTGTACAAATCGCAAGTGCGCCCCACGGTTGAATTTGGCAGCCACCTCCGGTCTGGAGACCCAAAGTACCTGAAAAACACCCTCGACTCGTGCAGAAACGGGCGGTCCGTTTGATAGATTCTCCAATCTTAACAAACGGATTGCAATCTTTAGAGCACAGGCGTCGGGTAGGAATGCTATCCTTGTTCTACCGGTATTTCAACCGGCATCCCCTTGGCACCGGTGCATAGTCGAATAGCCAAACGCTCGCCCAACATATGTACCTAGACGGTTGACATTTGTCACATGAGAACTGGTCGTTTTTACGACTCGTTCTTAAGTTCAACAGCTCGGCTGTGGAACGATTTGCCGGCCTCTGTGTTTCCTCCTTCCTACAACATGGGTCTCTTCAAGACCCATGTTTACTCCTTCCTCTCCTCAAAAAGACCCTCCACGCAGCATCTTCAAAGATGACATAGGCCCCGAGGGAAATTATTTTCTGTATGGAGTTAATATAAAAATAAATAAAAAATCTCTTTGTAAAGTTTCATATTATAAGCAAAAAGAAACACGTTTATGTTAGTAAATATATCAATATCATTTATAAATATAATAAACAAAATGGGCCTTAAATGCGAGCCTTGAGGCACTCCACTTGTTGCTATAAATTAGTAAGAAATTTTACCATTTATTTTCACATTAAGACTTCTTTTGGACAAATAACTAATAAACCAATTTAATAAACTACCATAAACTCCAAGTAAAATCAGTGCGTACTGAGTCAAGCTGGCGTCTCTTTTTTCTAAAGATTTGGATGTGAAGTTTTTGTATATTAGTAAATTAGTTAATGTAAATTTATATGAACAAAAGCCATGTTGGTAGGGTGTTATAATTTTTTGTGTGTTTGAAGATATTTTAGAGAGTACAATTTTTACAAAAAGTTAGGGTTTGATTGATGATTATTGAGGGTATACGCTTTCAAGTGCCGAGTTGATCAATTAAAATTCAACCTACTAAATCTGATATATGTAGGTAGAAATCCTAGATACACCATAATAAAATAAAAATAAAATATCACCATTATTACATGTATGATTTTTTTTGTTTTTTGTGTTTTCTTTATTCTGCAAACTGTTCTGATGTTGAAACTTAAAATCCCTTATCAGATTATTTTAGAGTGATTACTGATTATCAATTATTAACAACATTGTCATTCCTCATCGCTACGTGTGAAAGTCCATACTAAAAAGAATATGCAAGTTACGTAAATTTCTGTGAGATGCAATTATTTATATTTACGTAAATGCAAGTTTGCCATGTGACTGCTAAGCTGACTAGTCTAAAAAGGCTTAAATTTGAGCGAGAAATGTCGTACATAGCCAGGTTCCGTACTGACTGATATTCCGGGCCTATGTACATCACATTCATTTTTTATTTAATTTTATCTTACTTCGGGGTAAACGACCAGATATTTTCAAACACCGAAATTCTTCAGAGATTCAAGCGGCGCAGCACGTGAAGAGTGTGCAGGTGCAGATTTTGTAATTTATGGACTTGTATGAAACGATGTCTGCCTCTCAGCATATATCGTTTCATACAAGTCCATACGTTACAAAATCCTCACCTGCACATTGTGCACGTGCTGCGCCACCTAAATCTCTGCATACGCTCACCTTACGCCCTTTTTTCACGCAGCTACTTACAAGCGACTAAATCGCCGCTACCCCTACAAGGGGCGTTTACAAACACTAATAATAGTATGGAAGGTACAGACGAGCGGCGATCGCGTCGCTTGAAAGTAGCTTCATGGAAGAACGGAATTGAAAGGAGTCGAAATATCTTGTTGAAAAATGACATCAATTTTCTTTCTAATCGGTATAGATCACACTTAGATTTTATCTTCAGTGGTGCAGAGCGATAAACCATTATGTACTTACCGTGTGTGACCGTTATATCCATTGTTCCAGGACCATGGCAGCCACCTCAGGGCTGGTGGGCGGCTACTACCCCCGGCCCTGCGCCCTCTGCCTGTACCGAGGCGATGGGGGCCCTTGTCCCCACCTGCCACCCCCGCCTCCGCCCCACAATTCGGGGACTGACAGGGAACCGGGTCACGCGCAATATGCACCCGCTGGGCACATACTATCTTAAAATTTTCCCTTAATTACATAATATAATGTACCTGTACAAAAATATTCATTGGCAATTCCGTGACTTATCAAAAATACGAAAGATAGGTTATCCGTTAGGTGTTATATTAGATATTATAATAGCTCCGTTTTAGCCAAAGAGTATGGATATTATAGAGACGGCATGTTGAGTGTGTCCGCCTGCACAAAGTGTGTCTTTTCGAGAATTTTACCCACACGGCTGACATTGGTTGTCACACTTCGGTCGCGCATTGTGCTCCTGGTAAAACGTTGATAAGACATAGAAAAAGGGTTCACTGTGCCGTTAAATTATGCAAAAGCAGTTCTTCAGAGACAATTAAAAAGAAAGACGGTCTTACCTTTCATATTTAAGTGTTTAAACATCGCTTAAATAGACATTTTATAATTTCTCAATGTGTTCATTTCAACCGTCATCGCGCGCCATCCCAGTGACACGTGACTTGCGAATGTCAGTGGGCCGAATCAGTCATCTTAAGACGATAGACTTCGCTTTTCGGCCCATACAAAAAGGACGCCCGGGAAAAAACACTTTTCTACATCGAAAATTGCACAAAATGAATATATTTTTTTTATACTGCATTCTAGAGGGTGAAAACTATGTCGGTATGTTTTCGAATTTTTGATGCGTTTCGTATTAACGTAAACATTCACTGTCAAACATGTACGATTTATCAAAAAATATTATTTAAGGAAAAAGTGCTGCTAACTCAACTCTCATAAAGAATTATAAAATTATAAAAAGCTACCGACGTAGGTTCTTCTTTCTAAATAATATATATTTTTTTAAATTTCAATTTCGTGAAATTTTCGGTGTAGAAAAGTGTATTCTCCATAAACCCCTTTTCGAGCGATTTCTGTAGGTAAATTTGAGCGTTGTCTCATTCGCACATTTCGCATTCGCGTGTATTGTAAGTGGACAGACGCGGGTGTTCCGCGTGTCGTTTAAAGTCTAGCCTCTTAATTTATAATAATTATAAATTATCAACAAACTTTTATTTTTAACTTGTGATTTACTCAATCATAGGTACGCATTATTCATCATTTAGCTCTTTCATTTTTAAATATTTTTACTCCCTGTCTTTTGGACCATTATTTTTACTTCTTTTCCTAGTAATTTAATCCCCCTTTTACTTATGTGTAAAATTTTAGTTCAAAGTAAATAATCATTGTATTGTTATGTGAAAGTCACATCGATGTGCCTCCGTGGTCGAGGGGCAAGGCTCTCGACTAGTGATGAGGTCGCGGGCTCAAATCCCGGCGCGCGCAGATAAAAATGATTCGATTGATTTGCGTTTTCACAATTGAATTTAACATTAGGTATATTTGCGGCACATTCCCAGAATGGAAGATACTCTCAGTATCGGCTTGGTATTAGTCCACTATTCACAATTATTTTATTATGCTTTCATAATTTAAAAATTATTATTAATTTATCCATCATTAATTTATTCAAACTTTTTTTCTTTTTATATTTTTTTATCACTGTAAAACTGTAAATATATATTTTTATTATATTAATAACGAGCGCTCCTTTCCTAAAACTCAAGCATCAACAAATAAAACATCATAAAAGTTTAAATAATACATCAAATTATGGCTAACTAAACATGAAGATGAGGAACTAATAAAAATTATTAAGTAACCCCAACGCAACCTACATATCTGATAATAAACATACACACTTTTTGCTTTATTTATATTATTCTAAATTATTATTATCATCAGTGAGTGTTTCTAGTTATTTTTTTGTATAATTCTGTATTGAACTTAATTAAATTTGTATCTTATTTTATATTCATTATACTATGATATTTTGTCTTTATCATCTTTAATTACACCAGAATAAGCTCCATAAAATGAATGTTTTTCTTGCCTTCACGAACAATTTTTTGTTGGGTATAATTTTTATATAAATTTCTGTATTTTTTATTATGTACTAGCAGATACCCGGCATGCGTTGCTATGCAACTTAAATAAAGAATTTTTCACCCTGTTGTTTCCCAAGCGTCACCGTTTCCCTTCCGCCTCTTTTTCCCCTTCTGCATTTCCTTCCCCTACCGCGTTCCCCTTTCCCGTTCGTTCCCGTCCCCTTCCCGCGAATCCCCCCTCTTGCATTCCCCTTCCACCTTCTCCGCCTTCCCCCATCTCCTTCCCAATCTCTCGGACCCCTCCTTAATTGCCCTCTGCTCCTCCCGGATTTCCCTTCCCCTCCTGCCTTTTTCCCCTGCCGAATTTTTTGGATGCGGCGCATCCCCAAACTGAAAGAATTCTAAAGATCTTCATACAAAAAGTTGAAATTAAAAAAAATATATTTATAAATAATAAAAAAATGTTTCGTGGAAACCAAAAAAAAAACAACAACAATGATGAGGAAATCATGATCAACACCATACAACAACCTGCAGTCCACCTCGGAACAGGAATACCTAGTGAGGATAAAATACTTCACTTTGTATTCTCAATTTACTTAATATTGTATTTTAATTTTAATTCGTATTGTCATAAATTTTTTTTTTTTTTAAACTTACATCGGGAAAGAATATAATAATGCACTAAATTATGCACTGCAAATCTCTTGGTTAAGTTAAATGTGTAAAAAACTAACGTTTAATAAATAATAAAAAAAAATATTATCGCTTTTTATTACTACTAAAAAAATTCAAAAAACCATTTTAAACTGATGAGTTTACGCAATGTTAGCACCAAGAAATGGTGATGTGAGTTACAGCAAGCCACCCACTTTTTTACCCACTTCTTGCACTTTTGAAGATATATACATTCCGTGAAGAGTGAGGCCGATGTATTTCGACTATAGGGCTATACGAATCAATCATAATCTTGATTTCGCAAAAAAAAAGTTACTTGCTGGTAGATTAAGGTAACTAAAAATAATATGTAGAGGGTACAATAAAAATTTAAATAATACTTAAGTCTTTTGTTACTATCCTTTCCTCATTACTTTTTTCATTAAATATGTCTTACTCCGCTTACCGGTTAATACGGAATACTTCTTTAAAGAGTTAAATTAAGCTTTATTATTACGAAAAGTGAGTATTTATAGTACTGAGTAGAAGACGAAAAAATGTGCATTTAGTGTAATATTATTTCACTCACGTTAAGTTTTATGCTTTTACACTTAATTTCAGCAATTACTACAATTACTTCACAAAATAGGTTATTAGGTTCTTAGTTTGGATAAACTAAGTAATTCACGCGTATTTTTGTAGATTGAACAAAAATTTCGAAAATATATACAAAAGTAAGCGGAGTACTACAACTTTAGCCTTTTTTCAATTTTTACCACTATTCTTTGTTCAGCTAATAATACGATGCGTAATGAGATATTATAATTTATTTCCAAAATGTGATATAAAAAACAAAAGTGTTTTTATTAAAAAATAAATAAAATAATGATTCCCATTCACAGTCCGGCCTGACGGCCCAAATTGGTTGCGTAATGGGATATTATAATTTATATCCCAAATGTGATATAAAAAAACAATTTTTTTTTTAATAAAAAATAAAAAAAAAGTAATTATTCCCATTCACAGTCCGGCCCTTATCTCCAGTTAGCTGCCTTCCCCCCGCACGCTGGGCACAATACCCCGCTCCTATCCCCCCCCTACTAGCTGGGTGACCCAAAGCGGGCTACATTGGTTCGGGCTGTTTTACCTACGATTCAATACAAGATGCCGGTTCCCTAGAATTCTAGTTCCATGGTTTTAGCCCTTATGTTAAGAGTGCTTTACCAGAGAATACCGGAAATTAGTCATTTTTAAATGAAATTCTAGACGATTGACTCTTTTTTAAAAAGAAACATAAATTGATTTTGAAAAATTGTAATTTTATCTGTTACACGCAGTTTTAAAATTTTGAAAAGCTAAGTGCATTTATAATATTCTAAGGTTATACCGTTGGTCGTTGGCAGGTTTGTTCAATTTTCAAACGATAGATTCTATTAAACAACACAAATTTCAAATCATATATAATCATACAAAAAAATAAGTCAATATATAATCTAGTCAACACAGTTTTCAAAATTTAAATTTTAGATAAATTAAAATCATTAAAAATAAATCCGAGAACGTGTTTTGTGACAAAAATACCTCAGTTTTTCTATTTATTTAAGGTCTCATTTTGTTTAGACATTATTGAAAAATTATAAATTATTATGATCAAAAATTAATTTTAAGAAGTATATAATTTTCTTTTTTTTTATTATTTTTTTTTTTTTTTTTTTTTTTAATTCCAGAAAAAAAGAAAATAACATTTTCACTTACTTAACTAGAATTTGCATAACATTATATTATCATACAACATATTATCATACAATATATTACAATACTATTCATTCATTTACCATCTCCCGTTTGATCATTTTTATGGCAGCTCGAGACATTCATTAGCCGCCGAGATGTGGCCGTGTGAGGTTGTCTGTTCGCGCTGCTCATTTTGACAACATTTCGCATTAAATTTAAAACTAATACCGTTTAGCTTCATGGTTGTAAAAACATCCGCGCGCAGCGCTGTTAACAAAAACGGAATAATGGATTGCTGGATATTACCTCTTCGGGTGTTTCAAACTCCTACATATTTTATATCTGCAGATTTTTCATCATCAATTTTATGTTACGTTTTGATTGGTACCTATTTGCAATAAAATCGTCAATTTTTTTATTTCTTTACCTGTTATAATATAATTTTAAAAACCAAAAACAAAATATTACGTAAATAAAAGTTTTTATTCCTGCGTTACCGGTCAGCAAATTTTTCACCGTTCCGCAGGTAAGGTTGGGAAACGCTGAAATCGAAGTTCACGTTCACAACCATTTAATAAAAATAGTTTTTCACTTTCGACAGTTATGCTTGATATCTATCTGCACATCTGATATCACAAATTGATCAAAAAGGCTGAAATGGTTCGTGAAAATCGTTCAAATTTTAAAATGGCGCTGATCGTCGTCAAAGATGATGATCATTAAATTTGATGGGAGTTTAATCAAGAAAATATTTATTATCTGGCTATTTTAATTTTTTTTACATTAGCTTTATACAGGAGGCCCTTAGGAAAATAATTTCCTTCGGGGCCTGTGTTATCTTTGGGGATGCTGTGTAGAGTTGTAGAGGGTGTTTTTAAGGAAAGGAAGGAGAGTTCTGGGATGGAAAAAGATATGAGGGATGGGTAGGAATCTGGCGGATCATGAACCCATGCTAAGTCACCAAGCGTAGCAAACCATTTGGGGTGACCTATATGGCAGAGGTGTTGGTTATCCAAAAATTGGTTCCCGGGGCGGCAGTACCCATTCCCGCCTCTCAAATTGAATCAAATTTCGCCTCCCAAATTATGTATATTTGTTGTGAATTGTACCAATAGATCTTTGTACATAGAAATTATTATAATAGACTAGAATGAAAACCTTAATTAATATGGAGTAATTTTAATATGTAGGTATAGGTAAACTAACCATGTATAAATACACGATGTCCGGAAACTCGCAGTACAAGCGGGAAACTGGTGGAGTAGCTTTTTTTTTATTAGAACTTTCGATTTCGAGTATACGAGTCCAAAGTTGGAATTCTTAGGTCAAATTTTAAAATAATCAGTTGCCAGGAGGAATATATTTTTATTTCTCCTGTGTGGTGTAGATTAATAAGATTCCCGCTGGTACTAATACGAGTTTCCGGACACGTCCATAATGAAGCGATGGAAACATAGAATAAAGATAAGAGAACACTTTATTCTGTTATTTATGGATGGAACCTATGTATTTATTATTTTAAGTACTCAAATGTTACTCCCTGTCAGGTTACAAGTAAAATGTTTGTATTTAGGCAAGGAAACCCAGAAATATTACTTATCTAGTCAATATTATTTTAAAGAGCTTTTTTAAAATTATTGTATTATATGTTAATGTCTAATCTATGAGTGCATTACATTCCTGTACAAAATAAAATAAAAACATTTGCAAACAAACATTAAATCCTATTCTTTAATCCTGTATTCAGATCCACCTACCCATCATGATGATATTGATCCATTAACAAGAGTCCCAACTGCCTGGATCCAGTGGGACTATAGCATCCTCATTTGGGGATGTTATGAGACTGTAAGAAGTGGGATAGGAAAAAGATGGGGAGAGGAAGTCTGAGTACAAAATAAAATAAAAACATTTGCAAACAAACATTATATCCTATTCTTCAATCCGGTATCCAGATCCACCTACCCATCATGATGATAATGATCCATTAACAAGAGTCCCAACTGCCTGTATCCAGTGGGACTATCGCATCCTCATTTGGGGATGTTATGAGACTGTAAGAAGTGGGATAGGAAAAAGATGGGGAGAGGAAGTCTGAGTACAAAATAAAATAAAAACATTTGCAAACAAACATTATATCCTATTCTTCAATCCGGTATCCAGATCCACCTACCCATCATGATGATAATGATCCATTAACAAGAGTCCCAACTGCCTGTATCCAGTGGGACTATCGCATCCTCATTTGGGGATGTTATGAGACTGTAAGAAGTGGGATAGGAAAAAGATGGGGAGAGGAAGTCTGAGTACAAAATAAAATAAAAACATTTGCAAACAAACATTATATCCTATTCTTCAATCCGGTATCCAGATCCACCTACCCATCATGATGATAATGATCCATTAACAAGAGTCCCAACTGCCTGTATCCAGTGGGACTATCGCATCCTCATTTGGGGATGTTATGAGACTGTAAGAAGTGGGATAGGAAAAAGATGGGGAGAGGAAGTCTGAGTACAAAATAAAATAAAAACATTTGCAAACAAACATTATATCCTATTCTTCAATCCGGTATCCAGATCCACCTACCCATCATGATGATAATGATCCATTAACAAGAGTCCCAACTGCCTGTATCCAGTGGGACTGTCGCATCCTCATTTGGGGATGTTATGAGACTGTAAGAAGTGGGATAGGAAAAAGAAGGAGAGAAGTACCTGGCTATTCAGATCTGGTCACAAAATGCGGCTAAGGCCAATGTTAAACTCACAGCAACGACATGTCCAACTATACAAATAAGAATATATAAACTATTGTGAGATCGTACGTGACGTCATCGTTAGATGATCTTCTGTCTTTTTTGTTTTCAAACAAGACGCGTGAGAAGAAGAGGACGACGTCGATGACGACCGAACGAGCTATCGCTGCGACTAGTTGGTATAGGGTAGTAAGTATACCTTATACCAATTTGTCAATAAGCAAGGTACGTAGGTAGGTGCGCATAGCGGGTAGGTATCTACCAAGATAGAACCTTCAGAATTCATAAAATACAATCAGAATAATAACTCTGGATTTCTTATTCGCGTGAACGGGCAAACACTGAAGGAAGTTCCCAAGAATGAGAAAACGGATTATTAATCTCGACCGGATGGGTAGAGGGTAGTGGGTAGTGGGTAGTGGCCACCTCACTGCGAGTATAAAGTAAGGCGGGAGATCTGTTATTATTGGGGTGGAAATCTACTTCTTCTAAATACTCATTGCGGAATTACTTTTCCGCGTCTTGACCGCGGAGATCGGAATCTCCCAGGCGTTAAGAAGCTATGAGGAGGAGAGAAGGTGGGTGACCCCTGGTTGCTTCCGGGGGGTGGGCGGGGGGAACCTTGCTGCTTGCTGGCTTTTAAAATAACCTAGGTAAGTAGTACTGCACCCACTGAGCTCTATCACGGTCAAATTGATAACTTTACAATATCGGATGGATATACGTTACTTGCGATGATTTTATATCGACGTCCCTAGCACGCTTTCACCGTAGTAAGCCGAATCGATATTGACAGGGAATAAATAAGAAATCGATATACGCTGGCAACATAAACACCAAACAATTACGTAAAAATATTAATAAATTGGCAATGTTGAAATGAAATACCAACATGTTAGAGTATTTCTGTGCTCGCGGGGGGCCCCGGCCCCCGCGGGGCCCGTGGCATTTTGCCAGCCCTGCCACTGTGAGAAGGTCTTATTTAAACAGTCCATGCATAAAACAACCATGTCACTCCTTTAGCAAATTTAATTATTTATAATGCGTAGGCACGGGCCGCAAACAAT